>OX465505.1:8984232-10238790 GCA_950022335.1 Eurois occulta
GCTTATAATAACCAGTGGAAACCGCAAAATAACTGATCATTGGTGCTAAGGGTGTCGTGTTTGCTTTGGCCCTAAAATTATTTCTTTTCTCAAAGTTACTCGCAGTTACAAAGCTAGGACACCATGACTAAATGCATTAGAGGCAGTATCCGTGCCACCAACAAAACTATTTTTTATACAGAAATATCACCACTTTAGTATGGGTAGTGGCACATATACAGTACTGCTGCCAAATTTTCCATATATTTTCCATTGATTAAAAAAAAAAAAACATATTTTTTAATTATTATTTTAAGAAGTTTAAATATTTTTTTTAATCTTAAGAATCATATAAAATATCCTTATTAACATACGTAAATTTTGTTTTCCTACTACTTCCGGTTTTCTCTGCCTTATTAAGGGTTAGGATTGGTAAGTACTAAGAACTAATATAGCCAACAGAATCAGAGAACACATCATAAGAGTTATTATCTAATAATAATTTGTCGTTTATGCAAGATTTGCAGACGACCTTGTCCTCTTTGCTGAAAATTTCGGGGACCTTCAAAATATGCTGCAAGACCTGTACGATGCTTCTTTTAAAGTAGGTAGGTCTTAAGATGAATATTGCCAAGATGACGATAATGGCAAACGTCAACGGCTGTTCAAATCCTGCTATCAAAGTAGGAAATGAAGAGTTGGAGATGGTTGACCAGTATGTCTATCTTGGCCATATGTTTTCATTTGGCAAAGAGCATCAACAAAATATCCCGAAGAATACACCTTTTGTGGCCTGCGTTCAGCAAATTGGACGACATTTTGAATTCAGTCAAAATTCCGCTATGGCCTGCGCTATGGCGCTTGGTCATGTCTTCAACCAGTGTGTTCTGCCCACCATGACGTCCGCTGCTGAAATATGACGTTCACGCAAGAGGCTGTGTACAGACTCAGAGTTGCACAGAGAGCCATGGAGCGTTCCAAGCTCAGCATAAAGCTGGTAGATCGAGTTCCTGACGTCGAAATCCGAAGGCGTACCAAGGTTTTCGATATTGTAATTCGCGTTACGGAACTTAAATGGAGTTGGGCAGGACACCTAGCAAGGCGCAGTGGTGACAGGTGGACTAAAGTTGTCACTGAATGGCGTCCAAGAACGGGGCAAAGAAATGTGGATGGCGGCGGCGAGATGGCCAGACGACATAGTTGCCTTCGACATAGGCCTCAGCAATGGGTGAATTCAGGCTGTTGATGATGATAATGATGAAGAACTATGACCACGCGCGCACGCCGAGCGAGCGGTAAAAGTATTGTAATTGTACGTAGTTACTTGGCTATTCAGTTCAGTTTTAGGACAAAAAATCAAATTAAAAGATGACTTACTTGCAGACTCATTCCAACACGTCCTCCTCATCATCTGCCTGGAGTTGGAGTCGGTGAAGAACTCTCCGTTGCTGGTTATGTTTGTAGAGAACAGGCTCACCACTTCCTTGCCGAGGTCAGTTCTGTGGATAAAAATATTATAATCAAAACATAAATACCATGTTGATTCCCGGGTCGGGCTAAGTGTTATTGGGTTTCTCCATCAGAAATTTCTCAGCAGCGGTTGCTGGCAATAGCCTCGCCCCTATTATATGGGACTTAAAGATACCTGGCGAAATGTGGGTGTACTATTAGGTATACCAAACACCTCTGCCTAACCTTTCGAGGATTACAGGCGTAGGTATGTTATGTTATGTTATGTTAAAACAATGGTCATTGAAAAACAAAAGTTCTTTATTTGAATATAAGCCGTGTTAAAAACTTACGAAAAGCTTGTGTTAAAGTCTATGAGAAGAGGGCCTAATCAAAGTCTATCAGAAGAGGGCCTAACTAAAGTCTATCAGAAGAGGGCCTAACCAAAGTCTATCAGAAGAGGGCCTAACCACAGTCTATCAGAAGAGGGCCTAACCAAAGTCTATCAGAAGAGGGCCTAACCAAAGTCTATCAGAAGGGGGCTTCACCACAGTCTATCAGAAGAGGGCCTAACCAAAGTCTATCAGAAGAGGGCCTAACCAAAGTCTATCAGAAGAGGGCCTCACCACAGTCTATCAGAAGAGGGCCTGACCAAAGTCTATCAGAAGAGGGCCTAACCAAAGTCTATAAAGAAGAGGGCCTCACCACAGTCTATCAGAAGAGGGCCCAACCAAACTCTATCAGAAGAGGGCCCAACCAAAGTCTATCAGAAGAGGGCCTAACCAAAATCTATCAGAAGAGGGCCTAACCACAGTTTATCAGAAGA
Organism: Eurois occulta; assembly: GCA_950022335.1. NCBI lineage: Eukaryota > Metazoa > Arthropoda > Insecta > Lepidoptera > Noctuidae > Eurois > Eurois occulta. The sequence goes on from OX465505.1 coordinate 8,986,487, forward strand.
GGGCCCAACCAAAGTCTATCAGAAGAGGGCCTAACCAAAGTCTATCAGAAGAGGGCCTAACCAAAGTTGTGGAAAAGGCAACAATCTATTCGATTGACTAGTTACTGAGAAGCTTGTGTCAATCCTGTAGAATCTCGTTTTAGAAATACAAAACGTTTTTAAAACTAGTGTCATTTGTCCAGGATTTAAAAAGATAACCGAGATCTAAAAAGAAACACTGAAAAGTGGAAAATAACTTTACATTTGGAAGTCGGTGAGTTTTGTTTGTTTCATTGACTTTTTTGCTAACGACTTCCGAAAGTAAAGTTATTTTCACTATTTTATTTTACCCTTTTTAGTTGTGGTATCTCACACAAATTCTTGTCAAGTATGAATTCATTTAACGTTGTAATTAGAAAATATTAGCACATCATCCACATAAACAAAGAAAAATACATACGAGGTGGAAGGGGCTGTTTCCTACAAAAGTTCAATACCTACACGGTCAATATTTATGGAACAGCTGTTTTTTTTAATAACCCATGAAAATTTTCTACGTGGGCCCCGGCTCAGAATGATGTACTGAATACGTGGTAACCGTTTTCGCGTCGGTGTCCCTTCTACCCTGTATTATAGAAGAAACTCGTAAAGTACCTATGCAAAGTAAAATATTTATGTGAATCACTTAAATCGGACAAGTAATCGCGGAGAAATCGATGGATAGACATGAAAAAAAAAGACGCTGGTGGAATACATAACCTCCTCTTTTTTTTAGAAGTTGGTTAAAATTGGACATGATCAGGTGGCCTACCATGACGTCTTAAAGCAGGAATAATTCCAGTGTGGGAAAGAGATGGCGCTAGACGACCTGTATAGCTCTGTCTCTTTTCATACTGAAATTACTCCTGCTTTAAGACGTCATAGTAATCCCCCAGAAAGTACTACAGCGCCATGTATGACACAAATGAAGAACTAACATCAAAATTCTAAATCGCGCAGTTAAAGTTATCCGCGACTGAAGACCATATAGATAAACCCGACAACAACTGTCGGGCAGTAGCCCACCAGACACAACACCCGTCTCGTCGGAGGATCCTCCCTTTTCTATGGGGGATGAAGAACTTTGCTCCCGGTTTTTCATACTCTTTGTCATAACGTGTCTCATTAGTTAGTCATTAGTCATTTATTCATGAACATTAAATTGTATCTGAATTTACATAAGGATTACAATTACATAAGGATGCAAACAAAAACACACTCAAATATTACAACAATGCATAAAAACAACAACAAAATACAACATATATATAGAAATTTGGTTATAGATCTTCAACAGCATAAAGACACTTATTCAATAGGAAACTTTTTAGTTGCTTTTTAAAGGAGCTAGAGTAGATAGCGCTTTTTAAATGTAGAGGCAACTTATTAAATAATATAACCGATTGATATCTCGGACTGTGCCTCACAATATTCAAATTAGGCTGTAACTTGTAACGTATAATGTCCTGTTTCCGTGTGCCTTCTCTAATCTGTCGTTCTTCTGCTGTCTCATATTCATGCATATATTTCGCCATGTTACTTAGAAGTACAAATACATACCTAAATGCTCGGCACTGTTAGTATGTTCAGGATTATAAAATGTCTCGCTACGCAGCTTCGCACATTCTTGCCAGAATGAAGCCTACTCTTTTAATCTGTACTCTATGCTTACCCAATAGGAACAGGTCCAATGATCCACTCGAGCTCCACAAACTCCTCGCCGCGGTACAGCCGGATAATCTGAGTGATCCAGTCGCTGAATCTCTGGCGGATCTCCTTCACTAAGGAGCCCCGGATCGTGTTGTAGGATGCTTTATCTGAAACCTGGAATAGAAAAGGTGCTAGATTATGGTGAAGAGAACCGAGGTTCTGCATCACTGTCAAATAACAGTGATGTTTATTTCAATTGTTATAAAGTTGCTTTTGAGTTGTGAAAATCACACTTGAACAGCTGTTTTTAGGGTTCCGTACCCAAAGGGTAAAACGGGACTCTATTACTAAGACTTCGCTGTCTGTCTGTCTGTCTCCAGGCTCTCATAAACCGTGATAGCTAGAAAGCTGAAATTTTCACAAATGATGTATTACTATTGCCGCTATAACAACAAATACTAAAAATTAAAAAAAATTAAAATATTAAGGGGGCTCCCATACAACAGATACGATTTTTTTTGCCGTTTTTATAGATAATGTTACGGAACCCTTCGTGCGCGAGTCCGACTCGCACTTGGCCGGTTTTTTTTTTGCCGATAAAGAAATACCTACTATGTGGGGGGCTCAGAATGATGTTCTGAATACGTACTAACCGTTTTGGCGTCGGTGTCACTTACACCTTGTACAATTTGGGTAACTAAACAATAGCATATAGATCGCATCATTGCATGTTTTAATTCCGAAAATAAACGATTGTTGCCAAATCGCAAACTTTTCCTGAGAGATCTGTATGTAATATTTTTTCTCAAAAACCCATCCATGTTCCTTCTTTTGCCCTTTGTGTTCCAGGGCCGCGGTATCTCTTTCTAACAGTCCCGCAGCCTTGGCAGGCATCGGCCCTTGAGGGCCCCTCCTGTTTGCTGACATCTCTTTGAGGTGCGCGTGGAACACGAACGCGCCGTCGACACGGCCTGTCGTCATAAGACGGACGGATGGCGAACTAGCCGATTACTCACCGTCCACAGGCTCGCGCCTACGGTGCTCTTAAAGCTCCTAGGTTAAACTCCTACAAATGGTGAACAACATCCAGTGGCGGGATTTCGCCAGTAAATATCTAAATAAATCACTTACAGACACAGGCCGCGGTCGATCAGGCCTGAAGCTGTACACCCCCGACTGCAGGGTCTGCTGACCCTGGGCGTAGTAGAAGAAGTTCTGCGCTATATCGATCCTGATCCCGTCTACATGCGTGATCGATTCCAGAAGACCGGTCGCTTTGTTCACTGCTACTTTGAGGTACTAGTGGGAATAAGACATTGGTTAGTGTCTGCAGCATGTACAGACATCAAGCTACCCGAAACTGTCGAATTTTCCCAATCAACCCCGAACCTAATGCTTTAGCGATAAAGTAGAAAATCTATACTGATTGTAGTAGCTTGATCTGCTGACGTGTCAGAAAGATGTGGTCATATTTAAGGACTAGCTGTTGCCCGTGACCTTTGTTCGCGTGAAATGATAATAAAAATAGATTTCAATGTGTTCAATAAAGCAAGGTGCAATATGACAACATTGAAACTGCCATTCACTTAAAAACAACGCCAGTTGCTAATTTTCGGTTTCTGTTTTTCCTGTGTTCTATTTTTGTTAGCGGTGGTTCTGCATCCAAGCCTGAATCTCTCTCGCGGAATTAACACTAAATATTTTTCATAACATTTAATGTAACATTTCCGCATAGTAACGCCTCATTCAATAACATCATCTATCTTAAACATTGTAATTAAGTAAATTGCTCTCATTTAATAATTATATTATTTTCCGTCAATATTGAACCGTTGCATAACATAAAATCATATGATCAGCCTTTTCCCGATTTAAATTGAGTCAATTTCATTCTACTCAAAAAACTGTACAATATTATATCTACTATCGGGCTACTGACTACCTCTAACATCATCTTCCTGCCCTTGTCTCATTCTACTTGGGGTCGGCGCAACACGTTTTCTTCTTCCATTCTCCCCTGTCATACGTCACGCTATCATTTACTTCTTACTCTTTCATATCATTCCTCACACAATCCATCCATCTTTTCTTTGGCCTTCCTCTCCCTAACCAAAATTAACATTGATTGTATAACTCGATTCAATAACTTACATGTGTTCTAATTTCAAATTCAAATTCATTTATTTGCTAAAAATAGAGTATAGTTCAACCATATTACGGCTTGAGGCATGCAAATATATGCCTATGGCATTAAGTCCGCCTCTGTACTTTGTGCTTGAAATGTTAAATAAATAAATAAATCTCAAGCTTTGACTGTATCAGAGACATTATTCTACAATTACTTGCACCAATAATTTAAAATTAAAAACACATTTCTGGTAATTTCACCGTGGCAAATAATAATGAAACATTAGCAAAATAATGTGACTGGAATTATTAAAAATTAAAATGTCATGTTTTGAATGAGAATGTCAAGTATATTGGTAAATCAATCTATGAATGATATAAAAATGAATCCCTATTTTCCTTAGTCACGCGTGAACGGCTGGGCCGATGTCGCTAATTCTTTTTTTAGAATATTTGTTGAAGTACGAGGATGGTTCTTACGAAAAGAGAAATTTAAAAAATTAGGTAGGGTAGGTAGGTAGGGTAGTGAAAGTAGTAGGTAGGAAAACATGCATTGCAACGCATGCCGGGCACAGCTAGTGTTATAATAATAGATAATTATTTGTGCATTAATCACATGTCACATCCACAGCAATATTTCTGTCAACAATATGTCCTTAAATCCTCTATTAAATAATCCTGAATACTATGATAACATTTAAATAGCAAGAATCATTTAATTTATTGTTAAATTCATCGATGGATGGAGTTTCTAGAATAGACTTTGACAAGTGATTGGCTTGGATAAGGCCGTCTTGCTAGATTTGCAACAAATTTTATCACTATGTCGCTTACTTCTGTATTTTTCAAAAAGATGTTTGTTAATTTCGGTTTCTTCGGGAGTTCTTCTACTATTTGTATACAACAGGGTGAGAAGTATAGTAGAAGGGGCTCGTAGCAAAATAATAACAGCTCCTCAGACCAATCTTTAACGGTTAAGCCGTGCTTGCCTAGGTTGGTCTGTGGATAGGTGAACCTTCATTACATACCGTGTTTCCTCCGTACCTCGGAAAGCACGTTATGCCGTTGGTCTCGGCTGTCATTTGTAGATCTTTGACAGTCGTTACAGGTAGTCAGTGCCCCAAAAAGTCTGACAATCAGTCTTACCAAGGGGTATAGTATTACCCAGTACTAACTGGGTTGTGGAGGTCAGATAGGCAGTCGCTCCATGTAAAATACTGGTATTCAGCTGTATCCGGTTAGACTGGAAGCCCAACAGAGTTGGGAAAAGGCTAGGCAGATGATGAGAGTGAGAAGTATTATTTATTAAAAACTTACCTCATTAGAGATATAAGGAATGAGCTCTTGATCAGCATCAGATTTTCCTGGAATTGGCTTTGAGAACTTTTTAGCGAACTCATTCTCCTCCTGTAACAGAAAACGATTATCAACACTTGTTATTTGAAACAAGCTCCTCAGTACATACTATTTGATATGTATATGCATAATCAGCCTATAATGTTCCCACTGCTGGGACATGGGCCTCCTGTCTATGAGAGGGAGCGAGCTGTAATCCACCACGCGGGCCCAGTGCGGTTGGTAGATGTCACATGTCTTCGAATTTTTGTTTCAAGGACATGCCGGTTTCCTCACGATGTTTTCCTTCACCGTTTTGAGAGCAGTGGTGATGAAAGTAAAGTACCTGCTTGGGTAAGAACCTATGACCTACGACAGGATAGTTGGTGCCTACACATCACGCTTGTAGATAATCCCCGAAGAGTTAAGCAGCGGTGTACCTAATAGTACACCCATATTTCGTCAGTTATGTTTTTCCGACGTAATACGGGGTGAACCTATTGAGGAGCTCGTGGCTAAATAAGAACAGCCGCTCGGATCGATCTTTAGGTTAAGCCGTGCTTACCTAGGTTGGTCCGTGGATGGGTGACCACCCATTACATACCGAGTTTCCTCCGTGCCTCGGAAAGCACGTTAAGCCGTTGGTCCCGGCTGTCATTTGTAGATCTTTGACAGTCGCTACAGGTAGTCAGTGGCCCGAAAGTCTGACAACCAGTCTTACCAAGGGGTATCGTATTACCTAGCACTAACTGGGTTGTGGAGGTCCGACAGGCAGTCGCTCCATGTAAAATACTGGTATTCAGCTGCATCCGGTTAGACTGGAAGCCGACCCCAACATAGTTGGGAAAAAGGCTAGGCAGATGATGACGGGGTGAACCTATTGCCATCAACTGGTCCAGAATCCGTGGCTGCTAATGAGAAAATCCTGAAGGAAAAACCCAATAACACTGCCCGATCTGGGAATCGAACCCAGAACCTCATGTTCAGCAGTCGCAGCACCATTAGAGCAGCGAAGTAGTACCTATTAGTAATCATGAGAAACTTACTAATTGATCTCTAACAGGAGCAATATAGTATGCTGTGAAGCCAAGAGGCGGTATGTTCTCTGCTTCGAAGCACAACTCTTGGATTGCTGTAGAGCTTCTCCCTGGGAGGTTGATGACAGCAGCTGGTAGAGGTAGGAGCTGGTATTCTACCTCCTCATCTGAAGATTTAGAAGAAGATTGTTATGGGTACTGGATTGACGACAAGACTTTTTTTGGCATGACGAAGTCTGTTAATTTACTTTCAGCGATATAACATTTTTAACTGTGCATTCCAATCAGATGGACTGTGTGAAGGATGAAATGGCTAGAAAGGAGGTGACTGCTGAGATGACGAGTAATAGAGAAGTATTAATAGAAGAAAACTAACTTGGATAAATTAGAAGCTCTTCAAATTCGATTCTTGAAACTACTTGTTACTAAAAAAACTAAAAACCGTTGTAAAGGAGATTATAGGGAACTATTTAAAATATATAAAATTCTACCGATCAGTTACAAACATAAACTAAGTATCTTTTAGCAGTTAACAAAATAATTTTAAAAAATATGATTTAGAAATGTGTAAAAGTGCTACATAAAAAATAATAATTGGTTTTAAGTACGTTTATTAGAGACTCGCTGACCCCACAGTCAAACCATTACTATGCTTTTGTGGGGCTTAGTTTATAAGATTACCTACCATTTTCGAATATAAATAAATAATAATAATAAAAAGACATGCTCCGCCGACCCCAAATAAATTGGGATAAGGGCAGGGGAATGAGGTGCATTACAATCGAAGAGATTGGCCGATTTTCGCAACACTAACATTTGAAGCAGAGGTATGGTTTCAATACACATTTAATTTCACTCAGGTCTTAAAAGATGTCCGTAAAGGCGACAGCAGGCTCACGGTGGTGTTTTTTAGTGGAAGCAAGCCGTCTCCCCGGACGGTGGAGTAAGCGTCGGCATTTTTCACCGTTTCATTTAAAAAAAGGTTTTCAAAGGCCTGAACAAGTTTTGAAGAACTTTAAAATATTTGTTAAGCCAGATCCTAAATAAATCTCATACCACTAAAATCCCTGATGGAGTAATGCAGAGCGATGGCTGGTAGCCTCACGTGGTGGTATGTCTTCACACTTAGAGGATTGTAGACGAGCAGCAACATGGACTCTTGATTCTCTGTGAACTGTAAAAAAAGCAAATTGTTGTAGCCGGTATACGGACCCCAGATGACTAAATGGCGAAAGAAAACTTCGCAAGGATATATTATGTAACTATTGGGAAAATTTCGTCAAGTTTTGAGTGTGAATGTGGATGGGTATAAGAGTAGAGGAAGACTAAAGAAATGATGGATGGACTGTGTGAAGAATGCTATGGCACGAAAGGAGGTGTCTGATGAGATGACGAGTAATAGAGAAGTATGGAAGAAGAAGACATGCTGCGCCGACCACAAATGAATTGGGATAAGGGCAGGAGAATGATGAATAATGCCTTTTATTTTGTGAATTCGAAAGTTATTCTACAACATAGTAAAAAGTACGTGTAGCAACGGATTAGTAATTAATTTTATAGTAAAAAAAGTAGAAGAGAGAGAGAGAGTGAGAGATTGAGAGAGTGTGTGAGAGAGTGAGAGTAGTAGGGAGAGAGTAGTGGTAGTGTAGTGGTAGTTTTTATAGTGTGATTTTGTAGTAAATGATTTGTATTTAGTAATCTGAATTTGATTGAATGTGCGTCACATGGTTGGGGTACTGGATTGAAATCACCAACACGCATCCTGAGGATTGCTGTTTTTTTCTGTATCAGAAAAGACCCTGCTTAAAAGGAATGGGACAATAGAACAGCTGATATTTTTATATTGATGTTGAATAATATTATAGTTAAAAAAAAAAAACTTTAGAGTAGGTACGCTTTAGAGTGAGGTAATTTTATTTTTCGTATTTTTGACAGTAAACCCTTTCATTTGATACCCATAACAATAATAACTAGTCCGCCATCGTTGGGAGTCCGCCATATTGGATTTAGAATGACGTCGGTTAGCTAACCATGCATTGTCATCCAAACTTAACATGTATACAAAATTTCATCTCAATCGAAAACCGGGAAGTAAGTCATATTTACCTACTAAGATTTTGTTACCTTGTTAGCTGAAGCTAATAAAACCGTGTTAAAATGACTTACCCTACATTGGCTCATGTTTAGCTGATGACATATCACAAACTGCTGGTTGTTTTTCGTTCGACGACTTCCTCCCCATGTAGGTGTTAGATAACTGTGAATAAAATACATTAAATACATCACGCTAGTATTTCCCGAAAGGATAGACATGGTTTTACGCTAATAGTCTTTTCTTTTTTTTTTCTTTTTTTATTACAAAATGGGCCTGCTCTTGACCTCGATCACGCCTGGTGGAAAGCGATGGATGAGGTCTTTTGAACATTGCGGGCGAGTCATGCTGGAATTTCGTAGTCGAATAGTGAATTCCCATTTGACAACAGTTCGACCAATCCCGACCTTCCCTATTGACTGATGCGAGTCTGGGTGAGCTCCACATCAAACTCAGGCCCTCGCTCAGCAGTCGTGCTTGCTCAATTGTAAGTTTCTTTTTAATTATTACAGTAAAAATCATCGTTCGGAGCCAAATCGGACCGTAGGAAGTGGATTAAATTGACGTTGTAAGACTACGGGCCATGCACAATGTAGGGTACATTGTGCATGGCACGACACGCACTTGGCCGGTTTTCTTTATATTATAGAACATACCTGAGTAAAGTGGAGACTTTCTTGGTGCACGCATCGATGGCTTCACTCAAGACTCTGATAAAATCAAATGTGACGTGCTGCTGGCTGGTTCCTGGTAAGAAAGATGAGGTCACTCGAATGTTACTGCAGAAATACAAATAGGCAGAAAGGAGGTCATTATATATTTATTAATTTATCAGGATCAATTTATATTGTGTTTGATACATTACTTAACATTACATACATCATAATTAATAATATTAATATAAATTCTAAAAGTGACATGCAATAATATAAAAAACATGATAAAAAACATGCAGCAATATTTTATAGATTATTAATATTAAATTACAGTTCGTCCCAATGGACGAACTGTAATTTAATATTAATAATCTAAAGAGAGAGAGAGAGAGAAAAGAGAGTTCTTGTTAGTTAAAAACGTGTACTCAATAGTACACGTTTTTATCTAACACTAAATACTTTGACCTTTGCCTTAAAAGAGCTAGTGTACTGATATGCTGCCAACGTAGTATTGACCTTGTCTGTCAGTTCACTAATATTTTTCATCCCTACTATAGCGTTAGTGTTATCTGGAAAGACTACGAGATTAATGTCTGGAATGTTTTTTTTTATCGTTAGTGAAAATAATAAACAGAATTGAACCTAATATGAAACCCTTCGGTACGCCAATGATAATATTGATCATGGATGATTGGTATGTTTTCCGTTGTCCATTCTGTTCTATAGTGCTGGTTTCTACATATATTTTCCTGTTTCTTAAATACGAGAACGATGTAAATAATTGCAGGGCTTTGCCTCTGACACCATAATAATTTAGTTTAGCAATAAGTAGATTGTGATCTATCTATCTTTCTAGATTTATCTTCCGCATTTGATAAAATGCGGAAGATAAATCTAGAAAAATCCCAGCTACCTTTAATTTATGATTTATTTGGCTAATCATATCATCAAGAAGTTTATAAATAGCATCTCCACTGCCAATTCCTTTCTGGTAACCGAAATATCTATCACGCAGAACTTTATTTAAATGAAGATGAGTCAATAGCCGAGATTTAAATATTTTTTCATAAAATTTTTGAAAGTGTGGGTAGAAACGAAATGGGTCTGTAATTTTCTGATCATAAAGTAAAAATCTCTTTTTTTCTTATCAATGGTTTCTAAGGAAAGTAATCTAGAGTAGTGCAAGGCCAAAAAAACGATGGATGGATTGTGTGAAGGATGATATGGTTAAAAAGGAGATGACTGCTGAAATTACGAGTAATAGAGAAGTATGGAAGAAGACATGCAAATTTTTAAAATTGAATTGAAATTTGAAAGACTTAGACGATCATCGGTCTTCTTCTGAATGTCAATCAACGTTTTTCAGGGAGAACGGAAATTGCATGTTAGTGAATTGAAAAACGTATGGTCCATGGGTTATTTGATTTGAGGGCCAAAGAAAACTGTGGCACTATTTCCTATTTCAGTACAGTCAGTTCTCAGATATTTTCCGAGACTCTAACTAAAGTCCTATTTATTCTACTTAACGGTCAATCGAATATTTTATCAAACTAATATTATGTTGGTTGTTGGCAAAATACGCGTATTTTGCCTTGCTTTTGGACGTGGAGTTCCGGACACCAGGTCGTACCCTACAAACTAATATATGCAGCAATTCACGTCAGGACGTCTACTCTCTAAAGCTTGAAACCCATAGGTTCGGCCGAAGTTACGGTAGTTTCCTACTCCGTATCACTTACGGAAATAAGATTAGTTAGGGGCCCGAACTGAAAATGAATGGCAACACGATTGGACACTTGTTCGAACGCCCGGTGTGCTTACAAAACTCATGAGTCCGAAAATTATGAGGAGTAGGATTCATTTCGAAGTTTCGAGCTACGTAGCTAGTATCCTTGTTGACGGGTTTAGAGAGCCTCTGGTACAGTTTTATCTTATGGAGGTACCTGTAATAGCATCGTGGTGCAGTACCAGGCTGACAGCGTGTCTGAGAAGATGCAGCTCATACGAGTCTCCGAGCCGAGCTAACACTGTCAGCTGCTTTACTACCTGAAAGAAGCAGTGACAATGTGTATGGATCCTTGATGTACTAGAACAACTTCCATCAACAACAATCAACACAGGAATTGCGAAAAAATTATCGGCCGTTTAAGCTTGTTCTCTTATAAATCATGAAAAAATATAAATAAATTTCTGGAACGTTTTTTTTAACAACTTTTTATTAAAAATAAAAACAAGAAAATTAAGTTTATCTATCAAAATTGAACGCGTATATACACTCGAGAGCAATGAATCCGGGTCACTTAAAGAATCCTAAAAATCTCGGAAACTAAAAATGCTAGGTTAATGCAATAAATTGTATTTAATAGACAATGTAATACTCCTTAAATGAAGGCATTAAAACTTCTTAGTTATTGTAAAGTTATATCATAAAAAAATCAAATTTGAAAAAGGGCCACTTTCGAAGATGGAACTACGAAATTACAGCATTTGGTTTTGCTTTTGTTTGTAATCTGTCATTTATGTGGGTACATAAACCATGTTGATAGTGCTCTATATTCATTATTCAAGCTGAAATTATGTCGCTTACGCCTGAAGAATGCACCAGAATACTTACAATGCTGGAAACCGGCCGGAGTCAGCGCGATACAGCCAGGACTGTCGGTGTGTCGCTGTCAACAGTACAAAGAGTTCTCCGACGTTACGAAGAAACTGGTTCTAACCTACGCAGACCAGGAACGGGCAGAACCAGGTGTACCACAGCACGAGAAGACCGATACTTGGTGAACACCATGCTTCGAAATCGCTTTCTCACAGGAACTGAACTCACAAATCAGTCTCAACGCCTCGGAGGAAGTAACCCAAGTGCATGGACAGTAAGACGTCGGCTTGCTGAATCTAACTTAAAACCCCTTAGACCTGCAAACGGCCCTAAACTGGAGCGTGGGCATCGTTTCAAGACTAAGATATGCCCAGAGCCACGTAAATTGGAGTATTGAAGATTGGTCAAAAGTTATGTTCTCCGACGAATCAAAATTTATGCTCTACAAGCACGATGGAAGACACAGAGTGTATCGAAGACCAAGGGAAAGATTCAAGCAAGCATGCATCGAAGAAAAAGTAGCCTACGGTGGTGGGTCTGTACTTGTGTGGGCCGGAATTTCTTCTGAAAGTCGCACAGAGCTGGTGATCATAGAAAACGGCTCTTTAACTAGCGTAAGATATGTGGAAGAAATCCTCAATGATCACGTTGGTCCATTTATGGTCAATTTAGGTGAGGATGCTATATTTATGCATGACAATGCCCGACCTCATACAGGTAGGATTGTGAATGACTACCTTCAAGAGATGAACATTACTCGTATGGAGTGGCCAGCGCGCAGCCCGGATATCAACCCGATCGAGCATGCTTGGGACGAGCTAGGCAGATGCGTAAAACAACGAAACCCTCCCCCAATCACGCTTCGTGAGCTCAAAATTGCTCTCACAGAGGAATGGGAGAATATTCCCCAAAGTCGTATAAGGAACTTGGTGTACAGCATGCCAAACCGCGTAAACGCAGTAATGGAAGCACGAGGAGGCAATACGAAGTATTAAAATTCAAGAAAATCGTAATAAAGTTCAAAAATTTCATGTTTCCTATTTTTGTTTTAAGGAGAGATCAGCAGTTTTTTTCTTTATGTAATTTTGTGTTAATAAAATGTATGGCGACTCATATTTTTTTTACTTTCATTTAAGGAGTATTACATTGTCTATTAAATACAATTTATTGCATTAACCTATCATTTTTAGTTTCCGAGATTTTTAACATTCTTTAAGTGACCCGGATTCATTGCTCTCGAGTGTATAAAGTTTCGTGTTCATGCTATTGACTGTTGAGGAGTTCTCTCGTGCGGAGATACTCTTGGCTGTAGGATTAGATCACATCTATCATAATGTATTGTTACTAGAACCAAAAGAGTTTGCAAAAATCAAGCGCATTCGGTTGGGGGGAAGTGGTTTGAATTTCAGTTGCAAGATTTGACCAATACATACTAACTAACAAGGCAAATCAAACAAAAGCTTATAAAATACGAGTAAATGCTCCCAGGATTGCATTCGTGCAAATAAACTTCTTGTAACAATTTTCTGTGTGTCTTTATCCGGACAAAATTCTTGTTTATCATCTTATTTATTACAAAATAATTACATTTATAATATATTACTAGTTTAAAAAAATATAAGAAAATATCAATTATAATTAATAAATATTTATTTATTTAATTATTTCTTTGCATAGTTTTACTTACTTGTAAAAACACATGAGCTCTCCTGGCAAAATATTTGAGACTGGGCCTAGATGTATAATATCCTGTCCAATATGTCATCGAGTCACTGCCGTAAGGAAGCTGGTCTCCCTGCAAATATTTTAAAAGGTTTATTAAAACTAGCGTTTTTAACAAGTGACATTTAATTAAAAGTAAAAAAAAAATCCACCCGTGCGAAGCCGGGACGGGCCGCTAGTAAGTAATAAACTTTTTATGAAGTTATTAGCACTTTATAGTAGAAATAAAATAGAATTAATGACAGGACATGCCAGTGCCGCCATCTGGTGAGCTCAAAAACAGTAGTCCTCATTTCTTTAGTATATTATTCGTTGCTCGGAGGCACGTCCGCGATTCATCCATACAGGTTTGACCAAATCTTTAGATATTTATGTTTCAATGACTTACCTTTTCAGTATAAACAGCTTTATCCCTTCTTCCATACAAATAGATAGCTTTCATATAACAAGATGGCGTCGAATAAAATATATTGATATCCGACAAATTCGCTGGATGTGTGTTAACATGGCTGTAAGATAAATAATATATAATGGCCCACCTTCCATCTTGCACCGCATGCCCTATCACCTGCGCTCTTGATGATTTAATTACTGCATCAGAGAGCGGGGTTAACGTGGCTGAATTTTGGGCTAAACATATTTGTTTTTTTTTTTTTTTTTTTTTTTTGCCATCGATACTCTAAGAAGAAGAAGATAAATAATTCAGTTTTAATGGCTGTATCAGATTAGCTTATTTACGGCGCGTGTAAGCTCGTTTTTGGAAGCGCATGTACGCGCGCCTTTTGTTTCAAGAGTAACTCATGCGAGTATTTTATGTTTTTAAACAATTTTCATTTGTTTTCTCCACAAAGACGCCAGTCGCTTGAGAGGTGTGAGGTGGACGTGAGGTCGACAAACGGATGTGCGATTAACGCTTGTGCGACAAACTGTACTGCGACTCACCATAGTTCGAATGCACGCTTGTGCGACAAACTGAAGCTCGACAATACGCTAGTGCCCATTACACCATAAAAAGGCCTATTTAGCAGTGTCGCATAAGCGTTAGTCGGACTTGGGTAGTGTCGAAATACTGTCGTAATAGCTTGATGTCGATCTTCAGTTTGTCGCACTTGCCATAGACATTATAATTATAAATAAAATAGCTCTTGCGTGCATTCGAACTATAGTGAGTCGCTGTACAGTTTTGTCGCACAACTCACGCAGTGTAGCTCGTGACCAACGGGTTAGCTGCCAAACTCTGTAAATGAATGCTCAGATCTTCGTTAGAGCTCAGGTTCGGTCGTGGTCGCAGGAGCGACTAAGGTTGCTACTATGGCTCCAACCAAGTTATTGCGTGGTCCACGAGGTTCCTAAGACGATAACTCACTTGATAAGTTTATCCATATTCATGAACCAGTTGGCCGCGCTCTGGTAGGTGAAGTCTCCGCCCATGGTCACCATGATATTGTCATGGTCATAGTATTTCGCCTGTCGCTCAATCTGGGATATGAAGTCGTTTACCTGAGGATAAAAGTATGACTATTTAACATCACATTTGGATTATTCAAAGGGTTAGGTAGAGGTGTTAAATAAATGGACATAATATCTTCGGGTAAGTCGAAAATTCCACGCAATGCGAGCCAATCATCGACAGGAGTTTAGATCCTAGGATACTGCTGGAGTTTTCCTAAAGGAAAACCACAATACCACTTTGCTAGACTTAGTGTGGATCGAACCTAAGACCTCCATGCTTAGCGGTCTCACTTACGATTACGTAGCGAACTGAACAGTACCTGCGTGATCAGAAATGTGGAAGTTTACAGGGGAGCCAAGTTAACCTAACCTACTTGTATGTCCCGAAGTATTGCTAAATTTTAATATGGAGGTCGCAATTTTTTTTTTGCAAAATTGTTTACGCCTATTCAATTAGGAGGAGCACAGGACCAGTCGATTAGGTAACGCTTGTTCAGGCTTATGTCCATCAGTCAGATGTCTAGACTTAGATGTTTTATAATCTAAAACTTACCCTTTTATCAGCATTGTAGACCCTATTATCTGGATCGTCGATTATTGGCTCGTCGTTACAGAGGAAGTCGAAGCAGAACCCTTCTGGCGCGTTGTAGAGGTTGTACAGCGTGTGTGTCATTATGTCTGACATTTTACCTGGAATTTATTTATTTAAGATTATTTTAGTTTCACGTTTATCATACATCATTCTTCTGCATTTATCGTGATTAATTTCGTGTTTTTTTTTTTATTAATTTGCAAAATATATTTTCTACCACTAATGTCACACAATAATAAATGACTAACATTTTTTTTTAACAAATGTCAATATTTATAATCTATAATCTCTTGACGTCATATTTAAAACTGTTTGACATTATATTTAAAACTGTTTGACATTGTTTTTAAAACTGTTTGACATTATATTTGAAACTGTTTGGCACTATATTTGAATTTCTTGGAATTTTAACTGTTTGTGACTGTTCGCCTTCTTTGTTTTTCTGACATTCAAAAGTACAACAGGCACTTTTGGTCTAATTGAAATAAATGCTTTGAGTATGAGTTAACAGGAAGGTATATATTTATTTATTTTTTTATTTAAGGACAACCAACAAAGCATACACCAAAAATACATGTTGTAGTACTCATGTTATTTTTACATTTTATAGTGTAGCCTTAATTAAAGGCTGCCACGGCATGCATTGATCATAGGAGTAGGAAATGTAGTTACAAAACAGATTTTACTTATAAAAGGTAACTACTTACCAAGAACATCAGATCCTCGCCACATGAACTCCATCCTGTCTTCTTCTATCATGGCTTCTCTTTCCTTATGGTCTACTCGACCTATAAAACAGTTATTTATTTAAATGAAAATGGTCACGAAGGAGATGGAGGGAAGAACTGGACAGGTTCCATCAGAACTGGAAGGAGGACGCGCGGGTTCGCGAGAAGTGGAAGGAGTGGAGAGAGGTCTTCGCCCAGGAGTGGGACAGAGGAGGCTAGGAAAAAAATTAAATAGGGAGCACCCATATGTCCTCGACAAACAACCACGTGACTGGATACAGTCACGAAAATACCCTTAAGGCGCGGACTGACTACAATTCTAATCGCTACTAGACCGCGTTAGCTATTGTCACCACTATGGAGCGTGAATAAGGTTGAAATTGAAAATAAAATGTATTTGTGTTGACATGTGACTAAGCCGCGAATGGGCAATTATTTTACAGGTTTTCTTTAGATTATTCAAAATGTAGACTTTAAATCAAATAATTGTTTGGTTAAAGTTTAAAAAAAAATGCTGATTCTATGAAATTCTTAAAAAAAAATTGGTGGTTGTCACTGGAAATACAGAGATCTTCGATGCCAAAGTTTATTTTTGTGCCGCAACTTTCCAATTTTTTATTGGGAATATCGAACTATTATTTATTATTCTGTTCGGTTAACATTTTTCTTTAAACCTTTCTCTGTCAGCTGTATTTTTGGGTTACATATTTTTATTGCAATACGTCATACTCGACTTTCTAACAAACCAATTTTTGGGAATATTGAGGTAACATCGCGCCTTAATCAGTTTTTATAGGTGCGGTTAAACCTGCAGAAAATCACCATCATCTGCCTCACCTTGTCTCAACTACGTTGCGGTCGGCTTCCAGTCTAACCGGATGAAGTTGAATACCAGTATTTTACATGCAGCGATTCCCTATCTGGCTTCCACAACCCAGTTAGTACTGGGTAATACGACACCCCTTGGTAAGACTGGTTGTCAGACTTTCGGGCTACTAACAATGATCTACAAATGACAGCTGAGACCACGAGGCACCGAGAAAACTCGGTATGTAATGAGTGGTCTCCCATCCATGGACTAACTAGGCAAGCGCGGCCTAAAGATCGACCCGAGCGGCTGTTATTATTTAGCCACGAGCTCATCGGACTTTGACAGATATTTCATAATATCACGATAATATTCTAGGTACTACGTTATCTGTCAAAGTCTAGGGTCAGCATTAAGGTTCACTCTCAAGTAGGTTTCGAACCCAGAAGCCCACATTCAATAGTTGCACTTGCGATCACTGAACACTAATAATACACTGGGGCCTTGGGGTACGAGTGCTCCCCACCTAGTCATTCGGAATACCGCCAAGCGGTTGGTCGTGACCTTCACGTGACCAGAGGGCTGGCCTTAGTATTGGTCAATGAATTGCCATCCAATGTGGCAATGCTGCCAGCCTTCTGGGCATTCTTCTTGTTCATAGCGATGCGGACGAATTTGATTGAATGACGCCCTGTTATTTTTCTCCCATTTTGATACCATTATCTAATTTTAAACAAAGTTTTATATTGTATTGCTATGACGTTTGTAATGACATTACATATTAATTCAATTAAAATAAGATTTCTACAAGTGTCATATTTATTAAAGTTCGTTATGAATGACGTGCGAAATCAACATTCACACTACACTTATGAATTATTAATTGATTATGAATACCTAACTATTTACTAATGTTTAAATTATTAAAACTGTAAGTTACTGTGACGCAAGTAGGTACTGTAATAAAATGAATTAATTAAAAAAATAATTCGATACATTTTATCAAATCGTTTGCGCGTCGATATATCTTCCACCATGTTTACATACATATGTACCTATTAATCATTTTTATAATACGCCCTTAGCGCAAAGAATATTTCAATTACACCACAGACCGGCAAAAGTCTACAAATCAAACATCCTACTCAGCCAAAAAGATTTTGACAGCTGACATAACGCCAAGGGCGAATACCATTCTGCCGTTTTACTTTTTTTCCCACGCATATTTCATTTATGGTACACGCGTCAAGCAGGGGTTATATTTTTTTATTCTTTGACAGTTGATATGGCGAAAAGGTCAGAGGAAATTGAGCCTAGTTTATTTTTAGAAAATTATAAATGGTTTGTTTTACGATTGAGCAGTTTCTGCTACTGAAATATGATAAGTATTGTATCTATCCTATTTCGGTAGCTCAAATTGTAATGCATTGAAGCGTGACATTGTCCTAAAAAATAAATTTATAGAAATAAACATTTTTAGTTATTATATAAAACTCGTGGCTCAAGAACAGCTCGGATTAATTATCAGGTAAAGCCGTGCTTGCCTAGGTTGGTCTGTGGATGGGTTATGGGCCCATTACATACCGAGTTTCCTCCGTACCTCGGAAAGTACGTGAAGGCGTTGGTCCCGACTGTCATTTGTGACCTTTGGCAGTCGTTACAGGTTCAGACAGGTTGCCCAAAAGTCTGAGAAGCGGTCTCACCAAGGGGTATCGTATTATATGTATATCTCATTACATACCGAGTTTTCTCGGTGCCTCGTGGTCTCGGCTGTCATTTGTAGATCTTTGTCAGTAGCCCCAAAGTCTGCCAACCAGTCTTACCAAGGGGTATCGTATTACCCAGTACTAACTGGGTTGTGAAGGTCAGATAGACAGTCGCTCCATGTAAAATACTGGTATTCAGCTGCGTCCGGTGAGACTGGAAGCCAACTCCAACAGTTGGGAAAAACCTGGGCAGGTGATTACAAAAAAACAAAAATAATCGAAGTCAACTATTTTTAAGTACCTAAACATATGTTGCGGAAGTTGGTTTGGTGCGGACACCGCGAACTGTCGTCGAACTTTCTCGGCTACTTTCAAGGTATGATCAAGCCTTTACGAAAGATTGCAGACTGGAAACTGACCTACATACTGGTACTACGGTACAGACGTCAGCTCATGAAGCTACACGAAACTGTCAAATTTTCCCAATCAACCTTAAACCTAATGCTTTAACGATATGGTTGAAAAACTATTAAGTAAAGAAATTTGACAGATTGTAGTAGCTTTATGTGCTGGGGTCAGTACATTACCTGTTGTAAGAGTCTATCCTCGGAAGAGTTTGTCCACACCGTGCTGGTTGGGATAAGCGCAGGATCTACCATTGGACCTTTGCTGAAGCCTGTCTTTCGAAACTGTCGAACTTAGACTGTCTTGAAATACTGAAGAGTTTAACTTACCTGTTTAGGTCCTGGGGCAAAGTGTTATTGGGTTTTTCGATCAGGAATTTCTCAGTAGCAGCCACGGAGTCTGGATTTGTGCCCGGTACATGTCTATAGGCTCGGCACTTATTACATGAGACTTAAACATAACTGGCGAAATGTGGGTACACCTCTGGCTTACCCTTCGTTGGTTACATGTTATGTTATGTTTTAACTTACCTATGAACAGTCCATCGTACCCCATCTGAGCTAACAAGGAGACTTGTTCTCTCGTGTGTCCGTAAGTGTCGATCTGCCACGCAGCCTTCGGCTTGCCGCAAGGTCCTAGGGTGTCGTTTAGTTTCCTGAAAAATGATAGAATAGAATAGAATAATCTTTCATCATCTGCCTAGCCTTTTCCCAACTACGTTGGGGTCGGCTCCCAGTCTAACCAGATGCAGCTGAATACCAGTATTTTACATGGAGCGACTGCCTATCTGACCTCCACAACCCAGTGAGCGCTAGGTAATACGATACCCCTTGGTAAGACTGGTTGTCAGACTTTCGGGTCACTGACTACCTGTAACGACTGTCAAAGATCTACAAATGACAGCCGGGACCAACGGCTTAACGTGCTTTCCGAGGCACTGACGAAACTCGGTATGTAATAAATAGGTGGTCAACCATCCACGGACCAACCTAGGTAAGCACGGCTTAACCTAAAGATCGACCCGAGCGGCTGTTCATATTTAACTACGAGCTCCTCAGAATAGAAATAGAATAATCTAGAAAGAATAGAATAATCTTTATTTGCGTGAAATATGGTACATTGAGGTGTTAAAGATAAATAGGTTCTACATATTCCGCTTACTAAAATTCAGCATGCAAATATTGCTATTTAAAACCGAACACACACTATAGGCATTCATGTTGTAAGAGTTTGTATAATCAAGGAATTGTTTGAAGATTTTATTTTATTACACTTGATAAAAGAAAGAAGAAAGAAAATATATTTATTTGGAACATGCCACAAGTGTACACAGTATAAAAAAATATAATAAAAAAAACAATGAAAAAATCTTAAATCTTAACAAAAAATTAAATAATCTGAGTCTGTGTGCCTCACGGCTGCGCCAAATAAGCCCAGTTTAGCAAAATACCGAATGCTGATAGTATTTATTTTTACGCCATTTTTTTCTGTTTCTTGGCCAAACTAACGAACATCTGAACTGAGGAATACCATTTCCTGTAAAGTCCGCATGCACGAAGTTGCAACAGAATTATAGTTGAGCACAAATATCGTCAGCATAAAAGCTAGACTTGGTATCAATCAGATGACCAGCATGACGTCATAAAGCAGGAGTAATTGGTGTGTGCTTGGTGCGCAGGGTGCGGGCTAGCACCAACACTGTCCTGGCGATGGTTGCTAATCGACTGGATTGCCCCTACAATGGGCATTGTTGTAGCAGGCATATTGCTGGCCAGTGCTTGATTGTGCTTAGTTGTGTTGTGTGTGTATTTTGATGTGAATCATAATTTATTTTAGTTTTTGTTTACATTTTTTTTTTTTTAATTTATATACGGATTGTAATGTTAATTTATTTTTAATTTCTGATGTTGATTTCAGTGTTAATTTATTTTAATTTGTTTTAACTTAAATCGGACTGTATGGATCAAGTTATCTGAAATAAATGAATTTAATTTAATTTTGGGAAAGAGATTCAGAGGTTCCCAGTGTGGGAAAGAGATGACGCTAGATGACCTGTATAGCTTTGTCTCTTTCCCACACTCGAATGACTCCTGCTTTAAGACGTCATAGTAACTCCCCAAGTCTTATTGTCAAGCTCTGTCGTCAAGTCTAATCAATGCATTCTCTTTATCGTTTTTCGTTATCCTATACTTACTTTAAATTATATGAGCAATATTTTTATGTAAGTAATGGGGATTCATTTAGAGGTGCTATCCTAACTAATGCTAAAGTAAGTTTGTTTGTTTGTTACCTTTTCACACCTAAACTACTGAACCGATCATCCTGAAATTTTGCATATACGTTATCAGGTGTACAGAAACGGACATGGGTACCTTTCATCCCGAAAAAAAGTACTGTTCTCGAGGAAAACAACAGTAACGTTCTTATGATAATAGATGGCGCCACTAGTCTTTCGAATCATGATTGAATTACATTATTACAAGTAGAGTACAACCCGAATTTATTGTCAAATTCTAAATTAAGGCGAGCAAAGCCGCGGGAAAAAGCTAGTTTTGAATAATATGGATTTTTTGACAGAGTAAGCATGAATCGTGTTAACCAATCACGGTATTTTTGTTCACTATAGTTTGACATTTCATCATGGAACTAAAATCTTTCCATTCCGGCACAGCGTCTACATAATTTATTCAGCTGTATTACGTACCTAAATCAGCGTTCTACGAGGAGGGCGTCTCGTGCATTTAGATTTTAGAGCAACTTGTGGTCAACATAAGCGGCCTACCATTCGATTAGTATTGCTTCATAATAACTTACCGCAAACCCCAAGTGAACTGGTCAATAATATGTAGATAATCTGGCGTAGCCTCATCGTTGTGCACCCAGCCTCCACCAGCGAACTCCACGCGACCTTCCTGCACCAGGGTCCTGAAGGTGGCCCTGGTGGTGGGGCGCTGCTCCTTCCACCAGCGCCAGAAATACGCTGTTTCAGAGAAGGTGAACCTGGGGAGAAAAATAAGTGATCTCATGCCCGTAATAAAAAATAATTTAATAAAAATGTTTTATAGAAATTGTGTGTCATGGTCAGGCAGAAAAGAACAGTTTTATACTTCCTTTTTAACCGACTTAAAGAAATGAGGAGGTTCTATGTTCCACAGTGTATATTTTTTTTTGATGTATGTTTACCGATTACTCGAAGACGCCTGAACCGATTTGGAAAATTCTTTTTTGTTTGAAATGTTGAACTTAATCGTAGTGCGATAAAAACCAGTTTTCGAAAAAAGTTTACTTATTGAAAAAAAAAATGTAATCATATAAAAAACTTACTTTCGTCTCCTATCGTGCAGCAGTTCAGACAGTACAGAGTGGTAGATCAGCTGTACATTGGCAGTGCTCACCGTTGTTTTAGCTGCAACAATAAACAAACAATTAGAGTTTAAGGCTGAGACCAAACGAGCGCAATTTTATGAGCTGTGAGTCGCGTAAAATGAGTCTTGGAATTTACGCTGTACTCGGTTTCATACTAGTTTGCAGCGTAAATTCCATACTAGTTTAATATTGACTCATTTTACGCGACTCACAGCTCAAAAACTTACGCTCTTTTGGCCTCAGCCTTATCCTAACAAATATAACATCACATCTGTAATCCCCAAAGGGTTAGGCAGAGGTGCACCTAAATTTCGACAGTTATATTTAAGTCCCATGCAATAGAAAGCGAGTCTGTTGCCATCAATTCGCCCACTAATCTGGACTAAATACTACGTACTTTACCAGACCTGGGATTTGAACATAGTTAAGCGGCACTACAAAAAGTACTACAGCAACATAGAACAAAAAGTAGTACAGCGCCATCTATGACGCAGAAGATGAACTAAACATCGAAATACATCTAATCCTACATCACGCAAGTAAACTTATCCGCGACTTAAGACTATATAAGAACCCGACAGCAACTGTCGGGCAGTAGCCCACCAGACATAACACCTCCCTTTTCTAAGAGGGATGAAGAGCTTTACACCCTGTTCTTCATAACCCCAAAATAGGATCTCACGACGTTCAGGCCAACGAGGCCATAATTTTAATGAACTACTTACTTCCATAATAGTATTCATCGAAAGTCTTCACCCAGCCTGCGTCCATATGCGAATGAGGTATAAGATGGACGTTCAACGCTCCATCTCTTGTTTGAGGACATTGCTGTAACAGAAATGTATGGCAACATTATCTACTAATCTGTCCATTCTAAATCCATATCCTCTATAATTAATTTTACCGCTTATAACACTGATTTACAAATACCTACTAGGTACAGTCGCCATCACATTAAGTTACTACAATCTGTCAAATTTTCTCATTCGATTTTGAACTTGTCTTTCAACATTTTATGGGTTAAAATCATTTGGAGAAAGACAGTTAGTGTACTACTTCTATTTTTTTAGCCTGCTGTGTTTCTCGCCTGGGCTCAAATGATGGGACCGCAGTTCAAATGTACTTACCAGGTCACACACGTTTGTTTGTCGTGAAAATCTACGGTTGATTCGCTGCATCTAGGGCACAGTCCTCAGTATTGAATGGACCACGATGGACGCTTGTACAGACGCTAACACATCAAGTTACCCGAAACTGTCATATTTGTCCAATCAACCTTGAACCTAATGCTTTATCGATAAACTTGAAAATCTATTAAAGAGATTTGACAGACTTGATGTGCTGTCTTTACTTAAGAGAGAAGAAAGTACATGCGGGAAAACCCTCAGGGCGCAGCTAGTTTATTATATAATCAAGAAATATACAATTACATACCTTATAACCACATTCAATTTTACTTTTCACACTCAAAATATTATTTAACTTCAACAGTAAAAATATAAGCACAGGAAAGATATTACTCTTCATTATTTAACTAAAACCTATTTTGTAACTATTAAAACGCGAATTCTACATTCGAAAATTTTATTTTATTAAAACTTTCAAAATCATTTTTAGTTGTAAAATTAGTTTTATGATGTAAATTAATAATTTTAGTTGTGAAATAACTGGCAGAGTTACCAGCTATTTCCAGTAGCAATGGAAATCTTGGTTTTGATGCGAAATAGTGGTGTTTCCTGAAAAACTGAAGTGGAACTGTGGGTAAATGGTACTGCACCTGTAATTGTTGAAATTGGAGCATGTTTACAGTTAAGTTTTGTTCATACTGGAGTCGTTTTATTATGTAACCTATAAAAATGTAAGCCAAAAAAGTGTTTTATCATCGTCAAAAGTTTAGCCTGACCTGCTGGTCCACCACCTCGCAGTTTAAAAACTTGGGTTGTGCATAACATCACGATTGCATGTAATCCCCGAAGGGCTAAGCAGAGGTACACCCACATTTCGTCAGTTATGTTAAAGTTCCATGTAATAGGAGGCAAGCTTATTGCCTTATGGGCACAAATCTAGACTCCGTGGCTGATACTGAGAATATCCTGATGGAAAAACCTAATAACAGTTTGCCCGACCTGGGAGTCGGACCCAGGACCTCATGCTCAGCAGTCGCGCTTGCTTTTTTTTGACAATCCAACAGTATTCATTGTGGCTACACTGTCGGATTGCTATATAAATCAAAATAAAAAAAATTGTGACTCAATTCCTGTGCTGGTTAATCACCGGCATACCAATTCTTAACATAGGCAACGCAACAAAGCGCACAGACGGCGAAACCAAACATCGTGATAGGTGAGTAACTTCAAGAAGAGAAACGGAACTGTCATGGTCAGTTTTTACACACTTCAAAGGTGCGAAATAGACCCCTTAGTGTGGAAAAAGCAGGCACGAAATCAGCCAGAGTGGAGACGTCATGTGCATCGGCATCAACGCCTTTGAAGGTCGAAGTTAGATTTAAAACTTGATGACCTTAAAGCTAGACCACAGCTATAACCCTTCAATGTCGTCAATGGTGTTCGATATGTCCGCTTCGTTCTCGGAGTTTTTCGGCCAAAGTGTGGAAATGCTAGCCACTTGAGAGCACATGAAAGAGCAGCACATCACATCAAAATCAAAGCATTTATATCAAGTAGGCCAGTTACAAAGACAACAATGAAATTTAGCTACAGTCCCAGTCAGAAGGCATAAAAACTGTGAACGTACTGTAGTTGCCCATTCCCTAACGTAGATCTCTATGGAAAAGAACGGGCAAGAAACTCTATGGACACTCTTTTAAATCAGAATAATGTTACAAAATCTTGGTTACATCATTTATGTTGAGATGGTATATTATGTGAGAACGATGTAACAAGATGTGCACGTTCAAAGTGTCCATAACAAATGCAAAAATAACAATTCAAAATAAAATAAATATCGGTTGGAGTGTACTTAGGAAAAAAGACTTGGAATTTTTTTGGCAAAAAAGTGTTATTTTCGCAAATCGTTTATTTTAGATCGAGCGAAGCGAGCTCGGTACTTGGGGCACCCCGACGTTAGGTTAGTTACTTAAAACTTACTTTAAACCCTACAGACAGAAATAGAAGCCCCGCATAGTGGTTGAATCTGTGGAGCGACTTGTAGTAGGTACAGGGAAAGGTTGAAGGTACAAGAGCGCGCGGCAGGTCACCAATGCGTTGGACCGACCAAGTTAAAACTGCACTCAATGGTCCACTCCACGAATGTGCAAGAAAAGCCACAGTAAGAGAGGAATGGCGACGGATTGTAAAGCTTGCTACCACCCCTGATGTGACGATCACGACCACTCTGCCAAGAGTGTGACGACGAAGAAGAAGATAGTGGGTCAACGACGACTTTTTCATAGAGCCCCGTTTCGTATCCACTGACCTAAATCTCTCGACAACCACCTCGAAAGGCATCGAATGCTGTACCTGCGGCTGAAATTGGCTAGATGGTAATTGACATCATCATCATCAGAACCGCACTTGACCTGTCACAGTATGAACGCACCCTACTCCTTTTCAACGATTAGTATCGGGTTAACATAACAAGCTCAGTTTAATGCTAACAACGTATTTCAAACATGAGATTTTCACATGAAACGTTTATGTAATATGGGGTATATAGAAGTAAAGTTACTTTCTTTATCATCATCTACATAGCATAATCAGCCTATTATGTTCCCACTGCTGGGACACACGGCCTCCTCTCTAGAGCGGGAATGGGCTATAATCCACCACGCGGGCCCAGTACGGGTTGGTAGATGTCACATGTCTTTGAATTTTTGGTTCTAGGACATGCCGGTTTCCTCACGATGTTTTCCTTCACCGGTTTGAGAGCAGTGGTGATGAAATAAATTACACTAAGTAATGCGCCTGTCTGGGTTCGAAACCACGACTTACTGTGTGTAAGTCGGGGCCGCCACCACTGGGTCACCGCTGATCTCTTCATCTCTCATCATCATCTGCCTAGCCTTTTCCCAACTATGTTGGGGTCGGCTTCCAGTCTAACCATTTACATGGAGCGACTGCCTTTCTGACCTCCACAACCTAGTTATTACCGGGTAATACGACACCCCTTGGTATGATTGGTGGTCAGACTCTTGGTCCACTGACTACCTGCAACGACTGTAAAAGATCTACAAATGACAGTCAGGACCAACGGCTTATTGCGTGTTTATTACGTGGGTTTATTACCTTTTAATCATAACTGGCGACATATAGGTACACTATAGGTACACATCTTTTTTTTTGTTTTTTTTTTTCATTGAAATCATCAAATGACTCCTTCTACTCTGGGCGGAGCGGAAGGGAGTGTCAGACTTTTACTGACTAAAACCCATCCATGTTCCTTCTTCTGCCCTTTGTGTTCCAGGGCCGCGGTATCTCTTTCGAACAGTCCCGCAGCCCTGGCAGGCATCGGCCCTTGCGGGCCCATCCTGTTTGCTGACATCTCTTTGAGGCGCGCGTGGAACACGAACGCGCCGTCGACACGGCGAGCTAGCCCGTTACTCACCGTCCACAGGCCCGCGATAGGTACACATCTGGCAGACTCTTCGAGGCTACAGGCGCGATGTTACGTTATAGATTAGAGATCGATTGCAATTTCAAGACCTTACATTTTATAAATCAAGCGTGATGGTGACGTCAAAAGACCGCGTGTCTACCAGGTTTAACCTTCTGCAGAACCACATCTGTACAATATATTTTATTAACTTCAAACAATTAATTGCGATACGCTTTTAATATTTGAGATATAAACTTGTGTTTCCGTTTCCGTTACTCCTTGACCGTGTTCTGACATGTGTGATTGTGTCGCAAAATATTTAAACGGAAATAGTTTTGATTTTATGTTTGTATGACGTCAAATATAACCTTGGATGTATACCCTATGCGCGGGCATTATTGAGTGGTATTACTAGCTTTTGCCCGCGGCTTCGCCCGCGTGGATGTCGATGATGATGACTATTCTAATTATTTTTACCCCTTTTAGAGTAATTTTTTTACAAACTTTGAATATCGTATTTATTTATATCTCATCAAAAGCCTTTACAATAAGATTTTCCATACAAACTTTCATCGCCTATATCAACCCCTTTTTTTTTTTTTTTTTTTTTTTTTTTGGGGGGTGAGAAATCATCAAATGACTCCTCCCGCTCTGGGCGGAGCGGAAGGGAGTGTCAGACTCTTACTGACTAAAAAACACCCATGTTCCTTCATTGGCCCTTTATGTTCCAGGGCCGCGGTATCTCTTTCGAACAGTCCCGCAGCCCACCTATATCAACCCCTTACAGCCCTTTTTTCGCATTAAAAAGTAGCCTACGTCCTTTCTCAGGCTCTAGACTATCTCTGTAACAAATTTAATTCAAATCGGTGTAGTAGTTTAGGCGTGATTGCGTAACACACAGACAGACAGAGTTACTTTAGCATTTATAATATTATAGTAAGGAATTAAGGATATGGGTAATAAGGATTACTAGTACATTAAGTATTCGGTTTTAGGCATCCACAAGGCTAGATTTTCGCTTAAACACTGAAACTTGTTTTTTTTTAATTCTTTGAATGCATTTTAATAATTTGGAGGAGCTCGTAACTAAACAATAACAGCCCCTCGGCTCTATCTTTAGGTTAAGCCGCGCTTGCATAGGTTGGTGCGTGGATGGGTAACCACCCATTACATACCGAGTTTCCTCCGTACCTAGAAAAGCACGTTAAGCCGTTGGTCCTGGCTGTCATTTGTAGATCTTTGAAGTCCTTACAGGTGGCCCGAAAGTCTGACAACCAGTCTTACCAAGGGGTATCGTATTACCCAGTACTAACTGGGCTGTGGAGGTCAGATAGGCAGTAGCTCCATGTAAAATACTGGTATTCAGCTGCATCCGGTTAGGCTGGAAGCCGACTCCAACATAGTTGGGAAAAGACTAGGCGGATGAGATGATGAATGCATTTTTAATAATTTCCGACGATTTGCTTAAACGCTTGAAGCGGGTGAATAGAATGAGAAATTCATACTTAAGAGGAAGTCTGGAAGTGCCACCGGTGACTGAAAAGTCATGTGGTAGTTATTTATTGTGGTATGCATGCAATGCAGAGGAATGAGCAAAGAAAACTATACACTGTACCGTGTTCAGGGCCGGTAGTCTTGACATAGATACCGACGCTGTCGCAAAATTTCGATCGCTTAATAATAACAGAAAACATCGGTTGCAATAACGATGCTTGCAAGAAATGCTAGTCTGAACATCCAAGATGGGTTGCTCGCAAGCATCGTTATTGCAACTGAATTTTTTCGTTCTTATTAAGCGATCGAAAGTTTGCGAAAGTGTCGGTATCTATGTCGAGACTACCGTACCTACTGTTTGTATGTCAGTAACGACAAAACATAGCAAGAACCTCAACTATTTATAAGATCCCTAATGTTTATACCTATGTTTAACAAATAAATGATTCCGATTCTGATTCTGAAAAGTTTGAGTATGAATATAAGACCACAGAAACGTTGGGTGCACTTAAAAAAAAAGACATGAGTTTGTTTTCAAATTCTCTCTTTCTTTATCATGTGGCTAGCGCCTAACCTGATGTCAGAGTTTTTATGCCGTCCATTTATGGCTTTACATGCCATCGTGAAATATCTCTCAGGCATGCTGGTTTGGTTTCCTCATGATGTTTTCCTTCACCGAAGCAAGTGATTATTATACAATTCGCACATGAATCCGAAAAATCAGAGGTGCGTGTCTTGTATTATTGAGTGCAGTCCCTTGAGAGAAGATCCAACATTCAAATAAACTGTCCAGAATATCACTTTCTGTCACTGACTACTGATATTGATAAACAAAGAACGTGGTTTAACAGATTCGGCCAATTTAATAACATATGATTAGTATTTACATAATATGACACACGAGAGTAGGAATAGGAATCCACAGGTGTGCAAATATTTTGAATGTTGATCACCAGTCGAGTGAGGTTAAGCGACGCTTGCGCAGGTGGCGAACATGACGTCTAAGGCCCGGCGCCCGCTATCGGCATCGGCACGGCTGAAGATTTTAGGTGATAAAAAGCATTATACTTACATTAACTTCATGGCAATAAAGTAGAAATTTCCATGATAAATGATCGTAGTAACAAAAATACCGCTTCGGTATGCTTGAGGCTGCTTCAAGATACTTCGGGATCCTTCGGAACGCCGCGCCGTCGCCCGACGCGCCGCCGGTGCCGAGGCAACACTCGGGGGTAGTTTGCACTGCGGGGCGAGTGCGGCATGCTTAAGGACGCCTCGTCATCCCTAAGAACGTTGCAGCATGCCCAGACATATGTTCCGACAGTGTGCGCTTGCATGTAGGAATGCCGAAGGATCCCTTTTCTTGCCGATGCCGATAATGAGCGCCGGGCCTTAAAGCACAGACAAAGATATTGCGTTTAAGGCCCAAAAAAGATGTGTGCGTGCTGTGTTTAAGCTGAAACCAACTGAAAACATTGCCCTGTTTGTACATTTTTGAGACAGCAGTATTTGTCAAATTCAACTTCCATATTATGTTTGAAACATTGAGATCTAAACGACGCGGCAGAGATATATGCGCTAAGCCACATAGCACTGCTTTTTTTTTTTCGGATGGGAAATCATCAAATGACTCCTCCCGCTCTGGGCGGAGCGGAAGGGAGTGTCCGATTTTTACTGACTAAAAACCATCCATGTTCCTTCTTTTGCCCTTTATGTTCCAGAGCCGCGGTATCTCTTTCGAACAGTCCCGCAGCCCTGGCAGGCATCGGCCCTTGCGGGCCCCTCCTGTTTGCTGACATTCTCTTTGAGGCTCGCGTGGAACACTAACGCGCCGTCGACACGGCCTGTCGTCAAAAGACGGACGGACGGCGAGCAAGCCCATTACTCACCGTCCACAGGCCCGAGATAGCACTGGTCTTTTAAAAAAAGTTTTTTAGTAATGGCACCTAGAATCTATAATAAGATCCCAAAACAAATTACACAAATTAAAAACATACACGATTTCAAAAAGGCTTTCCTGAAAATATTGTCTGAAAAAACATATTATACGGTGAACGAATACCTAACTGACACATTATAACTACATTTTTGTTTTTTTGTTTGTTTATAATTTTATATTAGAATTTATTATTTTTATATTTTATTGGAATGTTTTTTATTTTTATTTATGTATGTCAATACATTTGAATTAGAATTATTTAGTAATGTGTGATAATAATATTAGTTTTTATTTTCATAATTTATCATCATCAGCATGTTTATATCAAAACTAGCTTAGGCCCGCAGATTCGCCCACGTGGAGTTTGATAATTATCCCCCAGGATCATACTACCAGGATAAAAGTATCCTTATGTGTTAATCCAGATTATAAACTATCTGTGAGCTAAATTTCATCCAAATACGTTCAGTAGTTTTTGTGTGAAAGAGTAACAAACATCCATCCATCCTCACAAACTTATGCATTTATAATATTAATAAGATAATATTTGTACGCCGATGACGGCTATACATAGCGTTTATTAATAGGTAATAACAACATCTGTACCTAGCCTACTTATGTTCAACAAATAAAAATATTTGTATTTGTATTAGGAGTAATTCCAGTGTGGGAAAGAGATGGCGCTAGACGACCTGTATAGCGCTGTCTCTTTCCCACACTGGAATTACTCCTGCTTTAATACATCATAGTAACCCCCAGGGGCCCCAGGGCGATCATCTATTTTATACCCCGTCTTGCCTAGGAAGACCCGGAGCTAGCCTTTTTAGGGTCCCTTAGCCAAATGGCTAAAACAGAACCCTTATAGATTCGTTCTATCCGTCTGACTGACTGTCCCTCCGTATGTCACAGTCATTTTACTCCGAGACTGTTGCTACCACATAGTTCAAATTTGGAGAGTAGGTTTCTTCTATAAATTGCTACGCAAAAGTGAAGTGGAATTTCGAATAAAATAATAATAGGGGCCCACAATACCTGTCACTGATGGTTGAAAAAAAAATCTACGTATAAAGGGTGTTTTAACAAGACTCTTAACGAAGCCGAAAGGCATTTGTTCTCCCCGTCATTATGATTTTTACTTTAAACACCTCCATGACCTGTTTACTATTCAATCCATCCATCAGGACAATGTTTTGAATGACTTACATTGAGTTCTACCGTAAAGCGTGATTTTTCACCCCATATAAAGAAGTCTGTTTCCAGCAATAATTTTTGCGTAAAGTTACTTAGTTTGATGTACATTATGCTTGGTTAAAGGCTACGTGAAGGTTCCGTTTACAGCATGTATAACTGTGTAGGATGTCTATCGACAGATCTTAAAACATTATATCTTGTTTTTTAGGGTTCCGTACCCAAAGGGTAAAACGGGACCCTATTACTAAGACTTCGCTGTCTGTCTGTCTGTCTGTCTGTCTCCAGGCTGTATCTCATAAACTGTGATAGCTCGAAAGCTGAAATTTTCACAAATGATGTATTACTATTGCCGCTATAACAACAAATACTAAACATTAAAAAAAATACATATTAAGGGGGGCTCCCATACAACAGATATGATTTTTTTGCCGTTTTTATAGATGCCGTACGGAACCCTTCGTGTGCGAGTCCAACTCGCACTTGGCCGGTTTTTTAAATATTTTTAGGCAAATGGTTGATGTTCGCTTCTAAAGCCATACAAATTGTGTCCGCCTCCAATTTCTAAAGTAAGCGGACGAAAATTCTCAAAATTAGGTTCAATTAGGTGTAACTTTCAACGACAATCTGTTTGAATAAGATTTGATATTTAACTATTGAGTTATGAGACATTTTCATGAAACTGAAAAACTAATTTAGTTTTGATGTTAAGTGTAAATTGACCTGTCAATGAGCGTTAAAAATATTGTTATTAAACAATTTAGTGCTACGGAAACCTTTGTGTGCGAGTTCGAATCGGAATAGGCCCTTTTTTATTTGTAGATCTAGATTAGTCGTAACGGGACAAGCCGTAAGACTGACAACCAGCCTTACCAAGCATGTCTCATGTTTGATGTTACCCAATAACTATAATAAAATAATAATATATCTTGGGACAACCAACACACCGCCATCTGATCCCAAACTAGGCAGAGCCTGTACTATGGCAACCAGACAACTGATAAACATACTTATATATTTCTAAATACATACATATTATAGATAAATTACAAAACACACCCAGATACAGAACAAATAATCGTACTCATCGCACAAAGATTTGCCCTGTGTGGGAATCGAACCCACGACCTCCGTCCTGGCAGTCAGGGTCACTAACCACTAGACCAACAGGCCAATCAAAAACTAACTGCCTTGTTTGTGCTGATCTTAAGCTCCTGGGTTCGATTCCCAGGTCGGGCAAAGTGTTATTGCTTTTTCCATCAGGAATTTGTCAGTAGCAGCCACGGAGTCTAGATTTGAGCCCGGTTGATGGCAATAGGCTGACCCCCTATTACATGGGACTTAAACATAATAGCTAAATTAGGGTATACTACTAGGTACATCTCTGCTTGTAATCTCTTATGGGATAACAGTCATGATGTTATGTTATTTATTAAAAATAATATAAACTTCCCATTTTAATCAAACTAAAAAATCGTGCAAAATAAAATGACGACATATCATACTCTCGTTGCACAATCGTAATTAAACTGTACCAGTCACTAAAATTATGCTTATCTTTATATTACACTCATTAAAAGTAATTGCACTTTAGTATTTCATCTCATAAAAGTATGAATCGTGATAGCCCTGAAATTAAGGAATCAGTTTCCTAATGTAAACAACGCTGGTGATGGTGACAAAGAAGACTTGCTGCGCCGAGCTGGTGGACTACCATGACGTCTTAAAGCAGGAGTAATTCCAGTGTGGGAGAGAGATGGCGCTAGACGACCTGAATAGCTCCGTCTCTTTCCCACACTGGAATTACTCCTGCTTTAAGACGTCAAAGTAACCCCCCAGATCTATCCAATCTTCTTTTTACAAAATAGAAATAAAAAACAAACGACTAAAAGGAACTTTTCAACTTTTCATTTATGTCAAGAAAAATCAACATCAAAACATCACTTTGTGGTAGGAATTTGTCTATTCTTTAAAGTATACAGATTTTTAGTTGTCATAGTACGTATGCTGGACTCCTCATCACCAGCCCACAACAGTCCACTGCTGGACATAGGCCTTTTCAAGCGCACGCCACACAACTCGATTCTCGGCAACTCTCATCCAGTTGCTACCAGTCACCCTGCGAAGATCGTCGCTCCACCGAGTTTGAGGGCGTCCCACTTTACGCTTGCCGATTCGCGATCTCCACTCAAGAACACGTCTACCCCAACGGTAATAGGTTCTACTGCTAATATGGCCGGCCCATTGCCACTTTAGTTTACATGAGCTACATACGTTGACAGCTCTGGAACTGAACGCTGGGCTCCTATTGATTTTAAATAGCCAACACAATAGTAATCAATCTGTTCTCTTTTCTCCGTAGAGAGAAGAGAACAGGGGAAAGAGGGAAACTGCCTCTTTTCGTAAAAAGAGGCAGTATCCCCTTCACTGAGACAGGAGAGCTCTTTACCCTTTTTTTTTTTTTTTTTTTTTTTTTTTTTGGAGGGTGAGTGTTGAAGCAAAGAGGTTTTGCTGAAATAATCTCAGGCAGGTAATAATTTTATGTTTTTTAATATTGTTACCTGAGATGTCACTTCTGAATAAAATGGTTTTTTCGGTTGTCAATGATTTTTTCAATGTATTTTATTTTAACCGTTTCATTATGTTTTGGTAATCACGATCTACAGTTATTAGAGAAACCTCAAGTATCAGGGAACCTCTAACAGGTTATGGGCCCAGAACATGCCCAGAACTGAAACACCAAATAACAAAAATATTTTTTGAAAAAGTCGATGGAACTTTGAGAAGAAAGTTCTAGAAAAATCTCTAAAAAATGTCTGCAACAGGAGATAGCGCGCAGCAATCGACTAGTTCGGGTGAGTTACCGTCGATTGAGCGACTCGATGGTAGTTCAAACTATTCAAACTGGAAGTTTGACATGGAGTGTGTGTTGGTCCATGACGAGCTATGGAACTACATCATTGCCGAACCAGACGTAGCAGACGCGATCGCTGTAAAGAGGGATCAAAAGGCAAGAGCGAAAATATGTCTTATGATCAACAAAAGTTGCAAGGTGCACGTGAAAAGTGCGAAAACGGCAAAGCAAGCATGGGAAGCCCTGAGGTCAGCGTATGAAGACAAGGGAATAAATAACAAATGCAGGTTATTATCTCGCCTTGTGAGCATAAAACTGGAACAGTTTACCTCAGTACCGGAGTATGTGACGGAGGTCATGAAGGTATCCCAACAGCTTAACGACCTTGGCAAGGAGATTGATGACGAGTTGTTAGCCACCTTAATGCTACAGGGACTAACGGAAGATTTTATGCCCATGAGACTAGCCCTGGAGAACACAACAACTACACTTACCACAGACTATGTCAAGACGAAGCTGCTTCAATTGACTTCATACCGGAGTGAGTCAAATCAGAGTGAAGCAGCCCTTACCTCCAGATCCAAGAGAAGACCAAATACAACACAGAAGAAGTGTATACCACCGTCACAGAAGACCACAAAATGCTTCATTTGTGATTCTGCGCAGCATAAAGCACGAGACTGCCCTGATAATCCCCGGAAGAAGGCGACGGCACACGCTACGATGCACACAGCGGTGCATGCAGCGGCGGACACTGTAGACGACGGAGCGCTCCACAGTGCCATGGCGACGTCTAACTCTTCAAGCAAATACGAGTTCATCGTGGATACGGGAGCATCAGAACACATGACGTATAATAGGGAGTGGTTGAGAAATTATGTTAAGCATAATAAGATAGAGATTTCATGTGCGGATGGCGGTAAAGTATATGGTATAGGAAAAGGAGATGTGGTAAGTAAAGATGGAAGGAATGTGTGTGTAACAGGAGCTATGTATGTACCTGACCTAACAGTGAACTTACTGAGCGTGAGTACATTGGTAAAGAGAGGAAGGGTAGTAGTATTTTCTAAGGCTGGATGCGAGATTTATGACTCGAATAATTGCGTAGTGAAAGGAAAAGTGACTGTAAGGTGTATGGAAGAGAGAGGTGTTTACAAACTTAAACATTATCCACAGTGCACGGCACCGAAGGCGGCGCTAGCGACTGACGTACACAACGGTGAGTCACTGGAGTTATGGCATCGGAGGATGGGCCACCTTGGAGTACGCAATCTAAAGCTAATGAGAGATAAGCTAGCAAACGGGGTAAGTTTTCAAGATTCTAATAATAGGTTAGAATGCATTGCTTGTCTGTTGGGAAAACAGACAAGGCAGCCCTTTTCAAAGCAGAAGGCTTCTAGAGCCAAGGATGTACTGGAGCTTGTACATTCTGACATCTGTGGGCCTATGAGTGTTGAATCGTTTACAGGTTTTAAATATTTCATGACATTCATAGATGATAAAACGCGGAAAACTTTCATGTATGCACTCAGGAGAAAGAGTGAGGCCGTAGAGAAACTTAAAGAGTTTAAGGTTCTTGTAGAGACACAGACCGGCAAGAAACTGAAAGCAATCCGGACAGATAACGGGAAAGAGTACGTCAACAAGGAGATGGAACAATTTACCAAAGATAATGGTATTGTTCACCAGCTAACCGTCGAGTATACTCCTCAGATGAACCCATGCGCGGAGAGAGCGAACAGGACAATTTGCGAGAAAAGCAGGAGTATGTTGCAGGAAGCAGGCTTGCGGCGGAGGCCGTCAGACATGCAGTTTATCTGAAGAACCGCTCACCAACGATCGCTGTCCACAACATGACGCCAGAGGAAGCCTGGACTGGCAAGAAAACTGACGTAAGCCACATTAAAGTGTTTGGATGTAAGGCGTACATGCATATTCCTGACCAGAAACGCAAGAAATGGGATCCTAAGAGTAAAGAGCTTATTCATGTAGGATATGAAGAGAACACGAAGGCGTATAGGTTAGTTGACCCCGTTACACACAACGTGCACAGAGCGCGCGACGTTGTATTTTTTGAAAATACTCCAGCTGGCAACCAAGGTAAGAAGCCTTTGCTTTCATCAGTGGTACCAATAACGGACGTGCTCAGTGATGAGGCACCATATATACAGCCAAGTACTAGTGTAGAACCTGTTGCTGCTACTGGAGTAGAACCACCGCTTCAAGGACAAGGTGGTGATGGAGAGAGAGGCTCTCCCCAGTCTGAGGACGAAGAGTGGGCTACATCCGATGAAAGAGGACAATCAGATGTTGAAGAAACCTCCCATAATGATGAGATATCAGGCAGGAGATACCCACTACGAGTAAGGAAACAAAAACAATTTCCAGATTTTGTAGCCTATCAAGCGGCTAATGTACTTCAAGATCCTTTAACTGTCCAGGATGCATTATCGAGAGAGGATAAAGCAAAGTGGAAAGTTGCAATTGAGGAGGAGTTAGAGGCTCTCGAGAAAAATAAAACGTGGAGGCTAGTGAAGCCACCGAGGTCGTGTAACATCGTTGATTCGAAATGGATTTTTCGAATCAAAGAAGAGGTGGGGGGAAAGATCCGTTACAAGGCACGACTCGTTGCGAGAGGCTTCAGTCAACGCAGAGGCGTTGATTATTTCGAAACGTTTGCGCCTGTGGTAAGGCACAGTTCGTTGAGAGTTCTGATAGCTTTAGCAGCTAAAATGGATTTAAAAATAGACCAAATGGATGTGAAAACAGCATTCCTAAATGGGAACTTGAGTGAAGTCGTTTACATGAAACAACCGGAGGGTTTTCAAGTAAGAGGCAAAGAAGATCATGTGTGTCTTTTACAAAAGGCTTTATATGGTCTTAAGCAGGCTCCACGGGCGTGGAACACAAGACTTCATTCTGAGCTTCTGAGGTTGAAGTTCAAGAGATCAGAGAATGAACCGTGTGTCTACATGAGAGCACAGGATGGTAAATTGATCATCGTTGCAATTTATGTAGATGACCTGTTAATATTTTGGAATAATGAGCAGAAGATGCTCTCACTCAAGAAAGAGTTAAAATTGATCTTTGAGATGAAAGATCTAGGAAGAGCTGGACTGATGCTAGGAATTCATATAGATCAGGGTCTTAATGGCATTAAGATACATCAAGAGAAATATGTAGATAAACTTTTAAAAGCATTTAATATGGAAAACTGCAAACCAGTGATGACACCAGCTGTACCAGGACAGAGGCTAGAAAAGGTTCCAAGTGATAAGAAGTTGGATGAGAAAATCCCTTATAGATCTTTAATAGGCTCACTTATGTATTTAGCAGTCTGTACGAGACCTGATATAGCTCACGTGGTCAATTATTTGAGCCAGTTCAATGAATGCTACAGCGAGCAACATTGGATTGCGGCTAAAAGAGTGCTTCGATACTTGAAGGGTACAAAGAAGCTAGGAGTGATGTACTCAAGAGAGAAACGCCAAGAAATGGTAGAAGGCTATGCTGATGCCGATTATGCTGGTGATAGCGATCGACGTTCATATTCAGGCATAGTATTCTTAATTCAAGGAGGAGCAGTTTCGTGGTCAAGTACTAAACAGCGCACTGTGGCACTTAGCACTGCAGAGGCAGAGTATGTCTCAATGTCAGAGGCAGCTAAGGAAGCCGTGTTCCTAAGGCGATTTGTTTTGGAACTGACTGGAAAAGAATACCAACAAGCTTTAACGGTATTTTCAGATAGTCAGTCTGCAATTGCCATTGCATATAATCCAGTTCACCACCAACGCACGAAGCATGTTGATGTGAGATATCACTTTGTGCGAAATGCAGTTGAAGCAGAGGATATAAGGTTAGAGTATCGCGAAACTGAGAGGATGGTTGCGGATATTCTTACCAAGCCTCTCCCCAGAGGCAAGTTTGAGTGGTGTGTTAAGAGTATGGGTTTGTGTGTATGAGAACGCGGTGTATTGAGAGTAGTGTGTGTTGTGTGAGTGGTGAGTGTGTATATGTATGAACATGAGTTGTTTGTATGTATGCATGAGATTAAGGAGGAGTGTTGAAGCAAAGAGGTTTTGCTGAAATAATCTCAGGCAGGTAATAATTTTATGTTTTTTAATATTGTTACCTGAGATGTCACTTCTGAATAAAATGTTTTTTTCGGTTGTCAATGATTTTTTCAATGTATTTTATTTTAACCGTTTCATTATGTTTTGGTAATCACGATCTACAGTTATTAGAGAAACCTCAAGTATCAGGGAACCTCTAACAGTGAGAAATCATCAAATGACTCCTCCCGCCCTGGGCAGAGCGGAAGGGAGTGTCAGACTCTTACTGACTAAAAAACACCCATGTTCCTTCATTGGCCCTTTATGTTCCAGGGCCGCGGTATCTCTTTCGAACAGTCCCGCAGCCCTAGAGCTCTTTACCCTTCCGTAAACTATTATCTATCCTAATATTATAAAGAGGTAAAGTTTGTGAGTTTGTACGGGGTAATCTCTGGATCGACTGAACCGTTTTTGAAAATTCTTTTACCAATAGAAAGCTACGTTATTTGTGAGTGTCATAGGTCTATATATTAAGGCGAAAAATGAAAAGACTTTTTCGTGGCAGTCGGATTTGCAAAGTCAGTCGGTGAAAAAACGGTCGAAATTGTTTACCGCGCAACGAAGCGGGCACGGGTCAAATAGTTGTTAATAAATCAACAAAATACAATTATTTATAGAAGAGTTCGGCATCCACAATCGTTACTTAAGGTCGTTGCCTTTCTATACGTAATCGAAAATATACCTACTTATTACTCACTAAAGAAGTTGTTAGCCTCGGGAACTTGCTGCCGTTTAAAGGACCGAACACACCATGATATATGCTACCCTTTATACATTTACTAGCTTTTGCCCGAGGCTTCGCTCGCGTGGATGTCGGAAAATATCCAACGGGAGTACAGGTATCGAGCAAGTCGACTGAGAATTAGATATGCAACATAGTTACATACCTTCATCCCCCTTTTTAATCCCTCGGTGGTAGAATTATCAAAAACTCTAGAGACATGTATAAATTAATTTTCAATCGTCAGCCTAAACAAAAAATTTGAAGATCCTAACTTCAAAACTGACGGACTTTCATATAAACTTCCATTCCCTATTTTACCCCTTTAGGGGTGGAATTCCCGAAAGTCCATACATATATGGCTATATATTGTAATGTTGTGTGTATATCTTTTAATTTTGTGTGCAATAAAGAATAAGAAAAATAATAAGAATAAGTCCTTTCTTAGTGGACTTACTCTTCACAAAGAACACACCCTCCAAGGTTCAGGTCTCTAGGACCAGCGGTTTGGGCTGTGTGTTGATATATCACCTAGTATGATGAAGACACCGGCAAGTTTTACGAGATAAGCATTAATTTTCAGAAAGAAAAATTTTTTTTCGCAACATCTTCACATCGCGGTTGTATTTTCCTACAGGTTAGGCAGGAATGGAGTGAGGAGAGCAGCGGTGGCCCAGTGGTGGCGGCCCCGACTTACGAACAGTAAGTCGTGGGTTCGAACCCAGGCAGGCGCATTACTTTGTGTAATTTATTTCATCACCACTGCAAGGAAAACATCGAGAGGAAACCAGCATGTCCTAGAACCAAAAATTCGAAGACATGTGATATCTACCAACCCGCACTGGGCCCGCGTGGTGGATTATAGCCCATTCCCTCTCTAGGGAGGAGGCCGTGTGTCCCAGCAGTGGGAACATTAAAGGTTGATTATGTTAGGCAGGAGTGTACCTATTAATATACATTTCGCTAGTTACGACTTTTACCTTGGGCATGCGGCATAGCAATTCTGCCAGTCTCTTGGGCATATTACCAGTTGAGAGCGTTGAGGGAGAGCTTTTTGATGCTATGTTTTATGTTGTTGTATGATTTGTTTTCTTTATTCATCTTTTAAATATTTCTTAAAATAAAAATATCAGAAATAGTCGTCCGCCGGGTGCAGGGTCTAAGCTACCGGTAGTGAGGGCTCCACAGACAAGAACCTCCGCACAATGCGAGCTGTATCGAGTATTTATTTTTAATGTTTAAAAGCTTGAAATATTTAAGTCCTACGAAATAATGGGCGAGCCAATTGCTATCAATCGGACACAAATTCAGACCCTGGGCTGGTACTGAGAAACAATCCCGAAAACAAGTCTTATCAAGGGGTATCGTATTTCTAAGTAACTGGGCTGTGGAGGTCAGAGAGGCAGTCGCTTCATGTAAAGTACTGGTATTTAGCTGCTGGTTAGGCTGGAAGCCGTCCTCAACATACTTAGGAAAAGGCTAGGCAGATGATGAATTCTGTGTTTGATGCCCTTTTTAATGTATAATGATTAGTGTTTATACTTTTTTTTTTCTCTGTTCTGAGTTCTGACATTGGTTATTCTTTTTTTCCCATTTAAAACTGTTTATTTATGTTATGTACATTATATACAGACTACAAATAGAACTAAAATAAATATAAAAAGAAGACTAAAATAAAGTACCTATTTAAATACAACGACGACAATAGGACACGTCTTAGACGACAAAGTACTCCTACTTAAAAAAAAAACTGACCTGTAATTTTTGATAATTATTAATAAATAAACTAAACTAAACTACATACTTGCTCGGCTCACCGAGCAAATGTGGTGTGCGTCAACCTTTACTCGTACTAAATCGTCATCCAGATACTTCTTTTAAAATCGATCTCGTTAACGTAAGATATGGTTATTGGTAAAGTTAATGATTTAAATTATACGTTTATATGCCTGAACGTTGATTTAACGTAAATTGTGTATACAGTGAGCTTTTTAAGATTTAGATCGATAATGTCGCAATCTAAGGCTGTTGGTGTACTGGTTGACACTTCTCATGGACATAGGCAACGTGACATTCTACCAGGGGGTTACTATGACGTCTTAAAGCAGGAGTAATTCCAGTGTGGGAAAGAGATGGCGCTAGACGACCTGTATAGCTCCGTCTCTTTCCCACACTGGAATCCTGCTTTAAGACGTCATAGTAACCCCCTAGGCATGGATAACTACAGTAAGTAACAAAAACCCTGTTGTTCCTGTTAGGGACGTATACATTTACCTACAAGCACAACATTGATGAAGTTATAATTAAAAAAAATTAAGCATTGGCCAGTCGAGAGGCCAAAATCAAATAACTATTAAAATCGACACATTCAAAAAAATGTTTCGAGTATCTGATTTTACAAGTACATCTTTATTTCGCTAAATAGCCGAGCTCGGCGGCTTCCTTTGCCTACGCGACAGAAGATGCCTAGAAATCAGTTAAACCTTACAAATATTAATGTGTCTGTCTCTTAAGATACAGGTTATCCTAGTTTGAGAGGCAGGGCTCACAATATCTGTATACAGACTTCTGCAGCGTAGTTAGCATCTTGTTAATCAGTGTATACTAATGTATATTTTTTTTTGTGACAATAAACTATTATTATTATTTTGGTAAACATGTTATGTTTCTTAGCTCTTTGGCTAGTTTAAGCTACGTTAACGGGCCTTAACCAAGTCAACGTAGCGTGTGTGTGTATGAGTTGTGTTGTTGTGTTTCGTTTTCGTCGTATTGCATGAACTTCCTTACTATTCTGCAGGTGTTTAAAATCGCGGCTTTTTGAAGTGTAATGTAAATTGTGTCTTTGAGGTCTATTAATTTGGGGCTATGGTGGAGGTGGTTGGGTATGACACCCGTGGTGGAGACTACTATGGGTACTACGTACACTTTTTCTTGCCTCCAGATTCTGGTCACCTCTTCTTTCAATTCTGCATATTTACCAATTTTCTCACCTATTGTTTTTTGTAAATTATGTGTGTTAGGGACTGCTATATCTATGAGGTATGTGAATTTATTTACTTTATCTTTTTATCTTTTTTTTTTTTTTTTTATTATTATTATTATATTAATAATTAATTTTTTTTTTTAATTATTTTTGTTGACCGTTTTTTATAAATGACTTCCTTTATTACGTGTGTATACCGATTCTTAAAACGTAGGTAGAAGGAACAACAGGGTTTTTGTTACTTACTGTATAATAGGAATGAAAAAAAAATTATTGATCGCGTTATTTTGTTTCAGTTTTTGTATTAGTTCTAGTATTTTGTTAGTCCTATCTTTTTCTGGTTGTTTTTTTTTTTGTTTCGAGTGCTTCAAGTGTTTCTCTGTGGAAACTTATAAATGGCCTTCAAATTCGTATTATTTAAGAACATTGTCTATATTAGCTGTAAGTTTCCCGAATAGTGATAATTAACAATGTTTTGACATGATCTATATTTATTTTTTTATTGACATGATTATTTTTTGTTTACATGTTTTTTTTCTTTTTTTTATTGACATAATTTATTTTTATTTACTTGGTTTATCTTTTATTGACATGATTTACTCCTTTATTAACTTGATTCATTTTTATTGACATGATTCATTTTTTTTTTTTAACATTTTGTTTAATTTGCTAATGTACCGAATTATAGTTGGTTAAGTGGTTTTTGTTTTTTTTTTTGTAAAGTAGCGTAAGTTTGTAATTGTAAAGCTTAAAAACCGTGTTGTGTTAGTTTTTAATGAGTTTTCAATACAATGTAAAAATTGTTTATGAAATAAATGAAATGAATGAGTATAAAATAAAGTAAAATAAGTAAAAAAATAATAATAAGTAAGTAGTATATTATAATGTTATTTTCCTGTGTTGTCTACTGTGTGTACATAAATAGTAAAATAAATAAACTAACGAAACCTTCATTTTATTCTCTATATTCCTCTCTCTTTCTTCTCCCACTTGATATTTATAAAGGGTGTA
Source organism: Eurois occulta (assembly GCA_950022335.1). NCBI lineage: Eukaryota > Metazoa > Arthropoda > Insecta > Lepidoptera > Noctuidae > Eurois > Eurois occulta. The sequence goes on from OX465505.1 coordinate 9,029,636, forward strand.
AAAACACCCAAACCAACCAACCAAGCCGTGAGGTCGTCATTGCTGTGGGTTTTTTTTGTTCTGGACATACCTGTGAATCAAAAGTTTTGGATTTTTCAAGCATATAGAAGTTTTCAATGTTATCACTTTAAACACCTTCACGACCCCCGTACTATTCAATGCACCCTTCAGCACAATGTTTTAAGTGCGTTACATTGAGTTCTACTGTAAAACGTGATTTTTCACCCCAAAAAAAGTCGTTTTCCCAACAATTATTTTTGCACTTAGTTTGATGTATGTACAGAATGTTTGGTTAACCGCTTCGCGAAGGATCCGTTTTTTTTTTTTTGAATGGCCTCTCGCAGCGTAACAACTCTCCCCACAAACTAAGGATACAAATGAAATGAACAGACACTAAGGGCACCGCCTGTGGGGTTCGGGCCTAGGCTTTTTTTTTTTTTTTTTTGGGGGGTGAGAAATCATCAAATGACTCCTCCCGCTCTGGGCGGAGCGGAAGGGAGTGTCAGACTCTTACTGACTAAAAAACACCCATGTTCCTTCATTGGCCCTTTATGTTCCAGGGCCGCGGTATCTCTTTCGAACAGTCCCGCAGCCCTGGCAGGCACCGGCCCTTGCGGGCCCCTCCCGTTTGCTGACATCTCTTTGAGGCGCGCGTGGAACACGAACGCGCCGTCGACACGGCCTGCCCGTCGTCATACGACGGACGGACGGCGAGCTAGCCCATTACTCGCCGTCCACAGGCCCGCGCCTACGGTGGCCGAGAGCCATCACGGCGTGGCCCCCGACGCCCGGTGCTTCTCCCGCGGCGGCTGGGACGTGAGGAGGTTCTCTCCCTCTCACGTTCCGCCGCCTCCTTCGCTAGCATGACTGCTTCGCAGAAGGAGGCGACGGCTTCCCATTCCCTCTCGCCCCGGACCATGGCTTGAACCAGGGCCGGACGCGAGAGGTCGCCGCCGCCAATCGCCGCTACGAGGACACGGCGGTGCTCCGCCCAAGCAGAGCAGACCTCCACGGTGTGCTCCACCGTGTCCTCCGGTCGATCCTCGCAATTGTAGCACCCGGACGTTTCCTCCCGCCCGATTCGGTGCAGGTACCTCCCGAAGCACCCGTGTCCGGTGAGGACCTGCGTCAGGCGGAAGGTGAGGGCGCCGTGGCGCCTCCCTAGCCACTCCTCAAAGAGGGGACTTACCGCCACTATCGTGGCGTGCCCTGACTCGGGCCTAGGCTTAGTGCGTCATTGCGGGGACAACTACTAACATATTAAACAAAAATGCCAACGTAATGTTCGAAATAAATAACACACACACAATATCAATATTCATAAAAATATGTTTGTATGTACGTCACGAATTCACGGTCGCAACCTGCCTCACTGCTGTCACCATTACTATTAATAAATAATGTGATAATAATACGTTGTATTATTAATAATCTCTTATTTTCAAGATGGCCTTGTTGATTTCGGAGGTTTTCGCGGTCAAATTGTTGAGACCCCGAATCAGTTAATGCAAAGTGGGTCGCCCTCAGGTTAGGCGATAAATGGTGACTAGTAGCTAGTAGCTAGCTTTTTATTTAGCCAGAAATAATCGTCTCCTGTAAACACCAAAGAATAGATATATCATCTTCCTGCCCTTTTTTTTCGGATGGGAAATCATCCAATGACTCCTCCCGCTCTGGGCAGAGCGGAAGGGAGTGTCAGACTTTTACTGACTAAAAACCATCCATGTTCCTTCTTTTGCCCTTTGTGTCGCGGTATCTCTTTCGAACAGTCCCGCAGCCCTGGCAGGCATCGGCCCTTGCGGGCCCCTCATCATTGCTGACATCTCTTTGAGGTGCGCATGGAACACGAACGCGCTGTCGACACGGCCTGTCGTCATACGACGGACGGACGGCGGGCTAGCCAATTACTCACCGTCCACAGGCCCGCGCCTACGGTGGCCGAGAGCCATCACGACGCCCGGTGCTTCTCCTGCGGCGGCTGGGACGTGAGGTTCTCTCCCTCTCACGTTCCGCCACCTCCTTTGCTAGCATAACTGCTTCGCAGAAGGAGGTGACGGCTTCCCATTCCCTCTCGCCCCGGATCATGGCTTGAACCAGGGCCGGACGCGAGAGGTCGCCGCCGATCTTCCTGCCCTTGTCCCATGTTGCTTGAGGTCGGCGCAACACATTTTTTTTTCACCCATTCTCCTCTGTCAACTGTCACGCTATCATTTACTCCTTTTTCTTTCATATCATTCCTCACACAATCCATCGATCGTTTCCTTGGTCTTCCTCTCCCTCTCCAGCCATCAACATTTATATTCATCACTCTTATAGTCAAATTCAAATTCAAATTCATTTATTGGTGTGATTTTTGGTGCATTTTACACATCACACAGCACAGTCACATGCGATTCGTCCCTCCTCATCACATGTCCATACCACGACAGTCGATTCCCTTTCAACTTTTCTGTAACTGGCGCAACTTTTAAACTTCCTCTAATATACTCGTTCCTTACTTTATCCATTCTTGTCACACCACACACCCACCTCAACATTTTCATCTCCGCTACATGCAATCTTTTTTCATCCATCTTCTTCTTCACCCAGCAAACCAAAGAATTGATACAGTATAAGAAAAATACTATGGTCAGAAATGACATGCCTTTACGGAGTAACTGGACAGATTCTCAGCTGGACAGATTAGCAACTGGACAGAATGTGTACAGTCCATGACATAATTAAAGTGGATTTAATATAGAGATGCAAGAAAGAATAAAACATGCTCCGTTACCTAGTATCAATAAATGATTTGGAATATCTCGAACAGTTAATGCAGAATGGTGTGAATTTGTTTGCCACAGGTCGTTTCTGAAGTCCGTAAAGAGAACTGCAACCGCCGCATCATCCTCCATCACGACAATGCGAGTTCTCACACCGCGCACAGAACAAAAGAGTTTTTAAAGCAAGAAAACATAGAATTATTAGACCATCCGAAGTACAGCCCCGACCTAAGCCCTAATGATTTCTATACTTTCCCTAAAATAAAGAATACATTGCGTGGTCAGAGATTTTCATCACCTGAAGAAGCTGTGGACGCCTACAAAACGGCCATTTTGGAGACCTCAACTTCCGAATGGAATGGATGCTTCAATGATTGGTTCCATCGTATGTAAAAATGTGTCAAATTTCGCGGAGAATACTTCAAAAAACAATAAATACATTTTTAAATAGTAATGTTGTGTCACTTCCTTGATTCCCGAAATTTTCAGTGCCGCCCTCGTATCAATAAATGATTTGGAATATCTCGTTGATCTAGTGGTTGTAAGAGCGTCTGCTCAGCATAAAATCCTTGGGTTCGATTCCCAGGTCGGACCAACTGTTATTGGGTTTTTCCATCAGGAATTTCTAAGTTGTGGTAAACTGGTTTATGGCAATAGGCTCGCCCCCTTTTACATGTTACTTTAACATAACTAGCGAGATGTGGGTATACTATTAGGTACACGTCTGCTTAACCGTTCTGGAGTTACAGCCGTGACGTACAACGTAATATTAACAAACAACATCATATATTATAAACTTTGTTAAAAATGGGCATTAAAAATGAAAAATGTAAAGATGATTTTCAAATACCTATTAAATGATACCCTACATAACATAGTTCGTCTAATTTAGTTTATTTTTTTATTTTTCACGGCGACAACCAGACGCCATATTGAATTTTGATTACTGTTATGTCTTTAGTGACACTCACAAGATTAAGAAAATCCATTGACGTAAGAATCATCAAAATCGGCCTACACGTTTGGTCTCTAGAGTGCCACAAAGGAACAATCATACATAATACAGCACATAACCACATTACCGTCCCTCAGTTGGGTAAAAAGGTTTGGCCCTTTAAAAGGGCTCCAACTTTCAATGTCAATGCAATCCCTTCTAGCCATGGCATTGCCTTTCAATTCAATGAAAGGAAAGACGACATGAAAATAATACCTTTTCAGACCAACCGAATTGTAACTTTATCTTCGCTTACTTAAAAAGAAAAAAAAAACACAATTAAAAAAACAACCTATTTGGCATAAAAATACAGTTAAACCTTTTTGCTTTTGCCGCGCGAAATAGTTCTTTATTCAAAATCATTAAAAAGTAATATAATAAACAATATAGGAAGAAATAAACTTGTTTTGTAAACATATTTAAAACAATTTATGAATATATTGTTTTAATGTTACTGAGGTATGACGAGAGTATAGCCACAATACAAGTAGTTTCAGAAGATCAGGGGGCCAAAAAAGGTCGCTTTAGTAGAATCATAATGGGATAAAAATATGGTTCACGTTCATCATCTGCCCTTTCCCAACTATTTTTTATTTTGGGGTCGGCTTCCAGTCTTACCGGATACAGCTGAATATCAGTAACTTACATGGAGCGACTGCCTATCTGACTCCCACAACCCAGTTAGTACTGGGTAAACGATACCCCTTGGTAAGACTGGTTGTAAAATTTACAGGCCATTGACTGCCTGTAACGACTGTCAAAGATCTACAATTGACTGCAGGGACGACGGCCTAACGCGGTGTGCTTTCCCCGCGGAGGAAACTCGGTATGTAATCTGCGGTCAACCATTCACGGACGAACCCAGGTAAGTGCAGCTTAACCTGAAGATCGACCGATAGACATGACATGAAATCGCGCGCAACTGAGGCACATCCCAAATCACGTTACCCGTGGTCGTGAATGGGCCTCATTGTAGGTCTATCAAGCTGGCGTTGAAGTCACCAGAAGCCATCCGGTGATTCCTGCTGGCATTTCACTGCCAACTTGATAGGATTCCTCAATTTCAATGTCAGTTGCTAGGTTATTTAAACTCTCTTTAGAGTATGACCATTTTAAGTTGATGCTGCTTGTCAAGAAGAAATGCAATGAAATCTCAAACTAACATACACAGAAACTTAAACTCTAAGCATATATTTCAATAAAACCATTACAGGCACTTTAGAATGTCAAATAAAACATAGAAAGCGAAGCTACAGTCACAGTCACAGTCACAAAGCAAAATAACTTGTGAAAGTACTTCTTCTTTATCGTGTGGTTAGTCCTTAACCTGGTATCAGAGTTTTTATGCCGCCCATGGGCCTTTGATTTGGCTTTAAATACCATCTTTCAGGCATGCTGGTTTCCTCACGATGTTTTCCTTCACCGTAGCAAGTGATACTTGTACAATACCCACATAATATTCGAAAAATCGGAGGTGCGTGTCTTGGGTTCGAACATGAGACCTATAACTTGGCAGTCCGAAAGTACTATAGTTATCACACACATACACATACGGTACAAGTATTTTAGTTCTGTGTCTGCACAAATAAGTCGGCTGAAGTGTACTCGTAACTTCGGGCGTGCGTTTTCGCTTGACGTCTGAAGCTGATCTTCTGTAGTTATCTGTTGCGTGGCCAAACCTTGGAAAATGAGACAATATGACGCAGAGACAATCTAGATTTTTAATTGTTACTTTTTGAATCATTTTCGTGTAAACACTTACGAAATGTTTTATCTCATTGAGCTGAACGGAAGAGGAAGTTGTTAACCCGTAGGTGTAGGTTCTGCGGGCCTAGACAGAGCAGTGACAATTACAGCGAAAGCGATGATAGATAAGTCAAAGATGTCCTTTTGGAAGTCAAAGGTGTCCCGTTGGATGTCAATGATTTTTTGGTAAAGTCAAAGATGTCCTGTTGACAGTCAAACATGTCCTGTTGACAGTCATAGATGCCCCGTCGAAAGCCAAAGATGTCCTGTTGACAGTCAAAGATGTCCCATTGACAGTTATTGATGTCCCGTTGAATGTCAAAGATTTCCTGTTGACAGTCAAAGATGTCCTGTTGACAGTTAAAGATGTTCCATTGAAAGTCAAAGATGTCCTGTTGACAGTCATAGATGCCCCGTTGAAAGTCAAAGATGTCCTGTTGGAAGTCAAAGATGTCCTGTTGACAGTCATAGATGCCCCGTTGAAAGTCAAAGATGTCCCATTGACAGTTATTGATGTCCTGTTGAAAGTCAAAGATGTCCTGTTGACAGTCAAAGATGACCTGTTGACAGTCGATGTCTTGTTGAAAGTTACGAGACATTTCCTCTCCTCTGTACTCAAATGTTTTCACTAAAGCTAAGAGGAGACGAGAAGTGTAAGTAACAGAATTCTATTGGTGGTTTACAACACATCTCTTCTCCCGTCTTGTCTCCGTTTCGGTGGAGTCCAGCTCTAAGGCCTCTGCCTCGAAAGTTGCGGGCAGCGGGGCGGCGGGCGGCGGCGGCGGCGCTCGTTGACTGGAGTGCACCGCTCGTTGCCCGCTCCCGCGCCGCTGTTTTCGAGAACCGGTCCATTTGATTTTACGCATAAGATCCTGCCGCTCCCGCGCCGCCGCCGCCGCCGCCCCGCTGCCCGCAAAATTCGAGGCAGAGGCCTAAGTTCGCGGCACGCGTCAAGAACAGTTACAAACTTGACCTATGATCTATACAACTTTTTCTCCTAATCTAATTTGTTACACACAAAAAATGATCGTGCACTCATACTCCAAAACTGCTGAACCAGTTATGATGAGATTCGTATTTTTTGTTAAGTTTATGATTCATAATTAATTAGGTATTATTCAGACGAAAAGTGATGTTGTTTTGTTTTTGTTTAGTCTTGTTTGTTTAGCGTGACAGTTGGATTTATAAAAACAATACCGGTGTGATTCTATAATGATCTATGGTTCAGTTCCGGGTAAGGGATTTCCGGGTACTGCGTTCGTGTTTGTCCGAATATTTTTCTCAATATTTCCGACGATGGTATGGAGTTTGTGAAGGATGATATGCCTAGAAAGGAGGTGAGTAGTGAGATGACGAGGAATAGAGAAGTATGGAAGAAGAAGACATGCTGCGCCGACCCCAAATACATTGTGAATTATGATATTTTATTTTCATGTCAATAAACACACCTTCGACTGCCTCGTTGGTATAGTGGTCGCAAGCGCAACTGCTGAGCATGAGGGCCTGGGTTCGATTCCCAGATCGGATAAAGTGTCATTGAGATTTTCCGTCAGGAATTTCTCAGCAGCAGCCACGGAGTCTGTATTTGTGCCTGGTTGGTTATAATAGGCTCCCTATTACTTGGGACTTAAACATAATTGGCGAAATATGGGAGTAAGGTACACCTCTGCCTAACCCTTCGGGGATAACAAGTACAATTTTATGTTATGTAAGCCAAGAACAGCAAAATGGCTTTCAAAAGAGCAGTTCGGAAGTTTTATTTAAAGTCAGACTAAATTGCTTACGATCTAGTCATAGTAATTATTATAAGGTTTCTCTTATTTCGGACTATGTGTATGTATTATAATATATATTAGTTTATTTTATCTGTATCCATATATATGTATTAGTATGTACCCATTTATGTGTCTAAATTTCTGTTAACAAAATGGTAATTTTATAAAAAAAATTGTACTCTACCACAGAGCTGTCCTATTTGACCCAAAGGTTGACTGGTAAAGAATGCCTCGTGGCATTAAGTCTGCCTATGTACCACACTTGTACATGAAGTTTAAATAAATAAATAAATAAACAGCCACACCGGTAATTCTTTAACATAATAGCACTGTTTGCCGATCTTGATCTGCAGATGGGTGACGATCTATTACATACTGATATGAGAGATCCCTCTTTTCCTCAGAAAGCACGGGAAGCCTTTGGTCCCAGCTGTTATTTGTCCATCTTTGACAGCTATTACCGGTATGGAAACCCGAAAATCGGTTACCAGTATAAAATTAAATCATAACATCAAGCCTGTAATAAAGGGGCTCGTGACAAAATAATAACAGCCGCTCAGATCGATCTTTTGGTTAAGCCTTGCTTGCCTAGGTTGATCTGTGGATGGGTGACCACCCATTACATACCGAGTTTCCTCCGTGCCTCGGAAAGCACGTTAAGCCGTTGTGCCCGGCTGTCATTTGTAGATCTTTGACAGTCGTTACAGGTAGTCAGTGGCCCGAAAGTCTGACAACCAGTCTTACCAAGGGGTATAGTATTATCCAGTACTAACAACTAACTGGGTTGTGGAGGTCAGATAGGCAGCCGCTCCATGTAAAATACTGGTATACAGCTGCATCCGGTTAGACTGGAAGCTGACCCCAACAGAGTTGGGAAAAGGCTAGGCAGATGATCAAGCCTGTAATCCCAGAAGGCTTAGGCGTACCCAAAGAGATTTTTAAGACTTATAGAACGGAAATTTGGAATACTGTCATGCAAAAATTTTATCCCAAACATTTTCGATTTGACACACGAATGCTCCTGCAATAATTTGCGGGGATCCGCTGGATGCGAGACGCACGGGACCGGTCAATGTGGCGACACTTGGGGGAGGCCTATGTCCAGCAGTGGACGACTTTCGGCTGAAATGACGATGATGATTACACGAATGCTACCTGTCAAGCGGGCGTATGACACTAGACAGAACGATTTGTTACTAAGTAGTAACAAATATTGGATTACGATTTTCTTCGTCTTGTCCCGTCTAACGCTCGTAAATGAATGTCTTTGGGCGTACCCATAACATACACGCATAATTCGTCAATTTTGTATAAGAGTAATAAGGGGCTTTTTTTTGAAGTGAAAACTTCTTTAGCGGCGTTGAGCACTTTTTCTGTAATGGGTATAAAATCTTAAACTCGCGTCAGGACACGTGACCCTGATCGAAAAAGCGTAAGACGGAGGGAGTTCTGAAGTGTTAAATTTTTAATGTAATATAAATTGTCATGTTTGTGTCCGATAGCGCAATAAATGAATATTGTATTTTACCACATAAATGATAGTACTTTTATATTGATAATTAAAGCAATTCGTGCAAAATTATTCCCTAACCATTTCAAAATATCAAAAATGCACAACGTTAATATTCAAGTTTTCACTTCTGCCGGCACTCCCGGAGTGCAACCCGTTGTTTTTTTTTTTTGGAGGGTGGGAAATTATCAAATGACTCCTCCCGCTCTGCGCTCTGGGCGGAGCGGAAGGGAGTGTCAGACTCTTACTGACTAAAAACCACCCATGTTCCTTCTTAGGCCCTTTATGTTCCAGGGCCGCGGTATCTCTTTCGAACAGTCCCGCAGCCCTGGCAGGCATCGGCCCTTGCGGGCCCCTCATCATTGCTGACGTCTCTTTGAGGTGCGCGTGGAACACGAACGCGCCGTCGACACGGCCTGTCGTCATACGACGGACGGACGGCGAGCTAGCCCATTACTCACCGTCCACAGGCCCGCGCCTACGGTGGCCGAGAGCCATCACGGCGTGGCTCCCGACGCCCGGTGCTTCTCCTCCCGCGGCGGCAAGGGGCGATCCTATGATCATGAATTGGACCCGACTCCGGGATGCTCAGAATTAACTTCTCATCGTCATCTTCCTGCCCTTGTCCCATGTTATTTGGAGTCGGCGCAAAACGCTTTTCTCTTCCATTCTCCTCTGTCAATCAAAATCAAAGCATTTATTTCAAGTAGGCCCGTTACAGGCACTTTTGAACTGTCGAAACAAAGACTACAATGAAATGTAGCTACAGTCCCAGTCACAAGGCATAAAAACTGTGAAAGTACTGTAGTTGGCCATTCCCTAACGTAGATCTCTAAATCGTCACGCTATCATTTACTCCTTTTTCCTTCATATAATTTCTCACACAATCCATCCATCATTTCTTTGGCCTTCCTCTCCCTCTCCATCCATCAACATTTACATTCATCACTGTTTTAGTCAAAATAATTAATCACACATCAGAATTAACAATTACAAAAAAACGATAAAAGTTTTTAAACTGTCATGGTCACTAACATTATCATTAACACTAGAAACGGGATATTTACCATGTTTACTGTTTGTTAAGCGCCGAAATATCGGGAACTCAAAACAAACAGTAAACATGGTAAATATCCCGTTTCTAGTGCAAAAATTGGTTGCTTAAATAGTCAAGTATGACGTAATGCAATGAAAATATCTAACGCAAAAAATACAGTGGTCAGTTTTAAAGAAATTTGAACCTTACAGAATATTAAATAATAAGTAGTTTGATATTCCCAATAAAAATTTGGGAAGTTGTGGCACAAAAATAAACTTTGGCATCGAAGATCTCTGTATTTCCAGCGATAACAACGGTTTTTTTTTAATTGAATAGATTAGCATTTTTTTTTAACTTTAACCAAACAATTATTTTATTTAATGTCTATGTTTTGAATAATCTAAAGGAAACCTGTAAAATAAATGCCCATTCGCAGCTTAGTCACATGTCAACACAAATACATATTATTTTGACAATAGTTTACGCGGTCTAGTAGCGATTAAAACCGTAGTCAGTCCGTGCCATAATGATAATACAACAAAATCGTAACGGTATAACAAAAATAATCACGATCTTTTTGAATAACTAAAATGGCTTCTCAGGCCTTTTTAGAAGCAATTGACCTTGACCTTCCTCTGTGCTATTGTAAGTGAAATTCTAATTTTACGCAAGGTCAGTTCCGAGTAGTTCCGAGTATTTGGCAATTAGGAAACCCTTTATTTCCCAGTTCCTGTTTCGTTGCCGTTAGTTAGATACAAGGTGGAAGGGACACCGACGCTAAGAGGTTAGGGTTCCGTAGTCAACAAACAAGGAACCCTTATAGTTTCGCCATGTCCGTCTGTCTGTCTGTCTGTCCGCAGCTTAGTTCAAAGACTCTTAGTACTAGAAAGCTGTAATTTGCCATGGATATACAGATTAGTTACGCCGACAAAGTGGTAAAATAAAATCTCGAAAAGTATTTTTATTAGGGTATCACCGGTACTACCAGCACACGTAAAGTGGGTTTTTTTTTCTCGTGCCCATAATGTGGGTTGTCGTTGGATAGGTCTTTAAAAATATTGCGACTTGTTTAAATAATTTTTCGATTAAGGGATTCGTTTGTGAAAAATTAAGTTTGTAGTAATACTTAAAGGTTGTACAGATGCCAAGCACATCAAGCTACCCGAAACTGTCAAATTTTCCCAATCTACCTTGAACCTAATGCTTTAGCGATGAAGTTGAAAATCTATTATAGAAAGACAGATTGTAGTAGCTTGATATGCTGGCGTCTCTACATTACACAGGTTCCGAGTTTGTTTCGGAAAGCACGCTATGCCGTTGGTCCCCGCGGTCTTTTGTAGATTTTTGATAGTATTTACAGGTAGTCAGTGACTAAAAGAGTGATGGACAGGAATTTTGATGGATGGAGAGGGAGAGAAAAGCCAAAGAAAAGATGGAAGGATTGTGTGAAGACTGATATGAAAGAGAAAGGAGTAAATAATGTCGTGACGTCTGACAGGGGAGAATGGAAGAAGAAAACGTGTTGCGCCGACCCCAAGTAGAATGGGACAAGGGCAGGAAAGATGATATTAGAGGTAGTCAGTAGCCCGATAGTAGTAATGTTATACAGTTTTTTTTGAGTAGAATGAAATTGAATCAATTTAAATCGGGAAAAGTCTGATCATATGATTTGGTTGCCACGGCTTATTTGAATTAATTATTTTATTTTTGAATTGTTCTTTTCTTTGTTTTTACTATGGACACTTTTAACGTGCACATCTTGCTACATCGCTCTCACATAATGTACATCTCAACATGAATGATGTAACCAAGGTTTTGTAAAATATTCTGATTTAAAAGAGTGTCCATGGAGTTTCTTGCCCGTTCTTCTCCATAGAGATCTACGTTAGGGAATGGGCAACTACAGTACTTTCACAGTTTTTATGCCTTGTGACTGGGACTGTAGCTACATTTCATTGTTGTCTTTGTTTCGACAATTCAAAAGTGCCTGTAACTGGCCTACTTGAAAAAAATGCTTTGATTTTGATTTTATGTTATGTAACGTTTCAATATTGACGGAAGATAATATAATTATTATATGAGAGCAATTTACTCAATTATAATATTTAGTTGATCAGGAAGTGTTTTTCAATGATCACCAAAAGCAATCGTCATCTTTGATCCAAAATTAAATGTAAAATTAAAAATAAGTTGTTTTTATCGTAAAACCGCTAATTTATCGATGAATACCATAAATATAAGATCACCATGACCTGATTACGGTTTTTAATAAGTCGTAAAATTATTGAGGTATTTTAAAAATAAAGTACTTAATGCTTGTTAAATATAGGCTAATGATTATAACATGGGCTTTAAAACATGTGAATGAATGAGTTCATTCAAATTAAATTCCAAAAAAAACACGTCGAAATTCAATGTCAAAGGCGAATTATTTATTAACTAGTATTCCGCCCGCGGCTTCGCCCGCGTCGAGTTCGGTTATATCGCGTTTCCAAGAGAACTCTTCAAAAGTCCGGGATACAAACTATCCTATGTTCTTTCTCAAGGTCAACTCTATCTCTATACCAAATTTCATTAAAATCAGTTCTGTGGTTTAGACGTGAAAGCGTAACAGGCAGACAGACAGACAGAGTTACTTTCGCATTTATAATATTAGTAGGGATTCATATCTGTCTCGACGAGCGAGTGAGGTGGGCGAGGCATCATGTCACCTTTTTCATACTTGGATACATACCAAAGGAACTATCGAAAGAGCCGAACGAAGTATGAAAAGGACCTCGACCGCCTCGCTCGCACGCTTGCTAGCTGGCGGGCGAAGTGAGGCGAGGGAAACTATGTCATCTAATTTTATACGAAGCTTTGGCGAGCTAAACTATGTTGGGTTCACAACCAAAACTACGGGCAGACGAGTGAGCGAGGGGGTGGGCGGGAGAGCGACGGGGTGGGAGGGAGAGCAAGGGAGTGGGCGGAGAAGCGAGGGGCGCGTACCGTCTCATTCCGTCTCGCACCGGGCGAGGCGGGCGAGGCGAACGAATAGCATTGCTGGCATCGTCTGATATTTCGTTTGCATCATTTGTATCACTGACGTAGCTTAGCTCTGTAGTTCGCGGTGCGGACCAAACTATGAAAAGAGGTGCATTTATGCCCGCCCGGCTCACTCGCTAGCTGGCGGTGTGCCCTGCGCTTTATGGTCGCCATCGCGACTGCTGAACAGTGAGCATGATTTCTCAGCTGGTGAAATGTGTGTGTACTACTAGGTACACTTCTGCCTAACCATTCGGGGATTGGCGTGTTGTAATATTATGCTCTCAAAACGGTGAAGGAATTCATCTTGAAGAAACCTTGCCTAAGACATGGCAACATTCACCGACCGACACTGGACTGCATGCTGGATTAGGGACACTCCATCTTACAGAGAGGAAGCCTTGACCCAGCAGTGCGGATGATATGGGCCTTTATGGGCTGATACATACAGGGTGTAAGTCTATGTCCCTTTTATTTTTTTTTGTTCCCGGTTTGTTAAATTCACACGGATGTCCTCCGCCCTGGGGCAGGCGGAGGGGTCTGTCGGACTCTAACCGACTAAAAACCACCCCGGTGTTCCCTTTCCACACTTGCACCGGGGGTCATGGGAACAAGTGCGCCTTCCACGATCCCGTGAGGTGTACTCCCCCCGTAACGCCAATTGGGGGGCGCGCGGAACACTACGCGCCACCGCCTTGGGTCCAGTTATACGGGGGGGGGGGGGGGCGGCGGACGTAAGTCTATGTCCCTGTGCCAACAATAGAGGAGAACAAAGGAAAATGAATGGACTGTGTGAAACATGAAATGGCTTGAAGAGTCCTCATGAGACCTTTGTCTCATGAGGACTCAGACAGCTATAGAAGAAGAAGACATACTGCGACCCCAAGTAAGTTGGGAAAGGGCAGGAGAATGATAACTGTATAACATTTTTTTTTGGTTAGTTCGTACTGTCCCAGCTCCCACTCCTGGGCAAAGGCCTACCCCCATTAATTCCACTTCTTTCGATGGTGTGCTTCTTCTCGTCAATTTGCGAGGAAAACATCAAAAGCGTTCTGCCATCTTCTCCTCAGTCTGCTGCGACCCTGTCTTGCTGTCTCAGGGCTCCAGTCTTGCGATAGGCCCACAGCTGTGCGCCGATCCAGCAGACATGTCCTGCTCAGTCCCACGAAGACAAAAATAGTAACTTTACAGGAGAGTGCAAAAACTGCACAATTATACCTCAGTAATGGTACAATACCATCTTTACATAGTATAAAAAGTTGCTCCGGATGTATGTACGCTTAGGTCTTTTAAACCACGCAACGGATTTTAATGCAGTTTTCAGGAATAGATAGAGTGATTCAAGAGGAAGGTTTATATGTATATTGCACCCGTGCGAAACCGGGGCGGGTCGCTAGTCTTATGTAATTTGTGTTCACTACAAATAGAGATTATTTCGATTCTATAGCAGCACCAAAAATCAAATTATCAAAACCGCCAAAAATTTACTTACTTGTTAGAACTTCGGCTTAATGGGTCAATCTTCAGGTTAAGCCGCGCTTGCCTATTACTTACCGAGTTTCCACCGTGCCTCGGAAAGCACGTTAAACCATTAGTCCCGGTTGGTACCAAAGGGTATAGCGTTACCCAGTGCCAGATGGGTTGTGGAGGTCAGATAGGCACTCGCTCTATGTAAAATACTGGTATTCAGCTGCATCCGGTTAGACTGGAAGCCGACCCGAACATGGTTGGAAAAAGGCTAGGCCGATGATGATGGTGTTGGAACTTAAAAGACGTAGGTAAGTAATTTGCGTTGTCATGAATTTCCGCAAAGTAACGCTTGATTCCATATCTTAAGAAGACAGACGCTGTTGTTGTGACACAAAAAATACTGATTTTTTGCTACCACAAAAATTAATAACAATTTTGACAATATAAACTTGTAACCTTGCTCTGCTTACAACCAACAATCATGAAATAATTACTTATAATTGTATTTCTTTTGTCAAAGTCTGTGTATCGTTACGGTTAAGTGGCGCTTACCGAGGCATGAAAAAGGATGGGTGGGTGCGCGGAATTCGGCTAATTTATTAGTCATTGTTCTAAAGACTGATTTGAACTGAGAGGTCAGGTACACAAAAAGTAGATACTCTAGACATTGTCTAGTCTAAGTGTACTAAAATAACCTCCGAAAGTGGTGATACATAACCCGCGCTTGCCTAGGTCAGTCCGTGGATGGGTGACCGTCCATTACGAACCGAGTTTCCTCCGTGCCTCGGAAAGCACGTTAAGCCGTTGGTCCCGGCTGTCATTTATAGATCTTTGACAGTCGTTACAGGTAGTCAGTGGCCCGAAAGTCTGACAACCAGTCTTAGCAAGAGATATCGTATTACCCAGTACTAACTGGGTTGTGGATGTCATGTAGGCAGTCGCTCCATGAAAAATACTGCAGCACAAATCCAGACTCCGGGGCTGCTACTGATATATTCCTGATGAAAAAATCCAAGACATACATGACCTCATGCTCAGCAGTCGAGATTGCGACCATTACACCAACGAGGCTAACTACGAGGAGTCCATGACATGATATATACTACTTATACATGATGGAGACCAGCAGTGGCCCAGTGAGAGCAGCGGTGGCTCAGTGAGAGCAGCGGTGGCTCAGTGAGAGCAGCGGTGGCTCAGTGAGAGCAGCGGTGACCCAGTGAGAGCAGCGGTGACCCAGTGAGAGCAGCGGTGACCCAGTGAGAGCAGCGGTGGCCCAGTGAGAGCAGCGGTGGTCCAGTGAGAGCAGCGGTGGCTCAGTGAGAGCAGCGGTGGCTCAGTGAGAGCGGCGGTGACCCAGTGAGAGCAGCGGTGGCCCAGTGAGAGCAGCGGTGGCCCAGTGAGAGCAGCGGTAACCCAGTGAGAGCAGCGGTGGCCCAGTGAGAGCAGCGGTGGCCCAGTGAGAGCAGCGGAGGCCCAGTGAGAGCAGCGGTGGCCCAGTGAGAGCAGCGGTGGCCCAGTGAGAGCAGCGGTGACCCAGTGAGAGCAGCGGTGACCCAGTGAGAGCAGCGGTGACCCAGTGAGAGCAGCGGTGACCCAGTGAGAGCAGCGGTGGCCCAGTGAGAGCAGCGGTGACCCAGTGAGAGCAGCGGTGGCTCAGTGAGAGCAGCGGTGGCCCAGTGAGAGCAGCGGTGGCCCAGTGAGAGCAGCGGTGGCCCAGTGAGAGCAGCGGTGGCCCCGTGAGAGCAGCGGTGGCCCCGTGAGAGCAGCGGTGACCCAGTGAGAGCAGCGGTGACCCAGTGGTGGCGGCCCCGAATTACGAACAATAAGTTGTAGGTTCAAACCCAGGCAGGCGCATTACTTTGTGTAATTTATTACATCACCACTGCTCTCAGAAACGGTGAAGGATAACATCGTGAGGAAACCGGCATGTCCTAGAAGCAAAAATTCGAAGACATGTGACATCTACCAACCCGCACTGGGCCCGCGTGGTGGATTATAGCCCATTCCCTCTCATAGAAAGGAGGCCGTGTCTCCCAGCAGTGGGAACATTATAGGCTGATTATGCTATACATGATGGAAGGGACACCGACGCGAAAACGGATACAACGTATTCAGTACATCATTCTGAGCCCCCATAGATATCCATAGACGTACTAAATACGTGGTAGCCGTATTCACGTCGATGTCCTTCCACCCCGTATATACGTAGAGTATCAAGTTAAATGTAATTAAATATAAAATTAAATGTTATAAGCTGTTTATAAATATCTCGTCTCGCTCGAGTGACGGCGTACGTGCCTGATTATCGGTGCTCTAAATACGTGGCCTGGGGTAGGCTGAGTGCAGACTGGTGCGAGTTAAACCTCAAATAACTAAAACTTATTTCCTATTTAATGAATAAAATCTTTGCGGTGCTTCAGAAAGGTTAGGTGCATAGTACTCGCTACTAGAGTGCGTGTATGGCCTACCATGATGTAGTAATTCCAGCGTGGAAAAGAGATGGCACTACACGACCTGGATAGCGCTGTCTCTTTTCCATACTGAAATTACTCCTGCTTTAAGACGTCATAGAAACCCTTTTTTTTTTTCTTTTTTCGGGTGGGAAATCAACAAATGACTCCTCCCGCTCTGGGCGGAGCGGAAGGCAGTGTCAGATTTTTACTGACTAAAAACCACACATGTTCCTTCTTTTGCCCTTTGTGTTCCAGGGCCGCAGTATCTCTTTCGAACAGTCCCGCAGCCCATAGTAACCCCCCTGAGAAAATGTTGCTTATAAGGTAACCGAAGAAAACCTTATGAAAAAAATCCGATTCCGAAAAAACACAAAAATGTGAAAATATAACTTTACGAAAAGCCATTTTGTTTGTTTCATTGACTTTATTGTCACCGACTTCAAAGTTATTTTTCACTTTTTTTTGTTTTTTTTTTAAGTTAATTGTTTTTTCCTTTGCAAAAATTTTTGATTTATTACTCTTACTCTTTGTAGTCGAGATACTTAAATTATTTACAAACTACAAAACTATAATAGTAAAAATATGTACGAGTAGAAAAAGGTTACAGGGCGTCCAAAAATTCGTCCGCATCGCTGTCAACAGGAAAAGTGGCTGAAGGCTGGCAGCATTGCCACGTTGGATGGCAATTCTGATTCTTTGGCCAAAAAATAGGCCCGCCCTCTGGTCATGTGGAGAGTTGACCAACCGCATGGCGATTTCCCGAATTACTAGTAAATATATTTTAGTCGAGATATTGTGATATCTCAACTAAAAAGGGTTAAATAAAAATAAACCTGTTTGGACTGCATTTGAGTGCTTTATTAGAAACTAGCAACCCGCCCCGGCTTCGGACGGGTGCATGTATTATACATATAAACCTTCCTTTTCAATCACTCTATCTATTAAAAAAACCGCATCAAAATCCGTTGCGTAGTTTTAAAGATTTAAGCATACATAGGGATATAGGGACAGAGAAAGCGTCTTTGTTTTATACTATGTAGTGAAAAGCGCTTTGAGATCAAAATTAAAGAGATAAAATTTTGAAACAGCATGGGTAACAACAAATTATCCGATAATTTTCATGACAAAATGATCAAAGAAAATAACGATCTTTATCATTTCGAAGTTCGAACCCTGATTTAAATACACTATTTCAAGGTTCCAATGATTTAAAAAATCACTAGCAATTTAATACAGCAGAAAGGCCTTTACCGAAATAGTTCCAGTTGAAAAAAAATACAGAAATTTTTGACACTATGACTACAGCCTTATACTGACCTTAATATAGTAGTCTATGAAAATATAATATAATCTCATTAAGATCAGCAGTAGTTATGTTCTGACTGTATGATGAATTCTAGCCCGCAGACCCTTTATCTAAAGTTATATTACAAATTAATGGCGTAGTGTCTTGGGCAGGGGTGGTGTACCCAGCAAGCATAGCGTTAAGAATAAGAATAATTTATTAAAAAAAAAGTATTACAAAAAGTGTACATTTAGGCGCAGTAGTATTATTTCATTCGCATTGATGTTAGTAAGACATTAATTTCTGTCATTAGATAAAAAAAGAAAAAAAAAATGTTTTTTATGACATAGATATTGGCAATTATCATGATCACTATTTCTAAAACAAACCAATGTAATTAAAAGATTTAAAACCAGTTTTACTTTGTTTTAGCCATTTATCAGTTCTCCGACCAATCAGAGAACGAGTCCAAATCTAATCTTCACGTCACGAATATGGGACATAGAACGTGAAAAGGTTCGCCACCCCTGATCTAGGGGGATGTTCATGGGTAGATTGACATTGACAATGAAAGATGGCCGCCAAATACCGCCAAACGACGGGGAAAGGCGAATGACGTCATACATTGCTCTTTCCAAGGGTTGAGGCAGAATCTTTAGAACTCCTCGAGCTATTGTCCTTACTTTGTGTAGATTGTGAGCTTCTATTTCTTTGTCTAAGTTTATTTTATCACTAAATTTCTAGGAGCCTTACTCAAAACTTTTATTAATTCTGGAAACTAATCATTTTTAAATTTATTTATCTAATATATAATTCACACAATTTATTAAAATTCTCTAAGTATCTCCACACATCAATAATTATGAGAACGAAATAGAAAAAATAATAGAATAAAAACATATAGGTACATAATTAAATAAATTGGGTCTGTTCGAGGCCAAAATGCTCCAATACATAATTAGTTAATATCTTGTAAAAAAAAGGTTTATTCCGATCTGCCCCCACCGGTTTGTCACCAGTGGTGGCAGTTGCAACTATTTTTTTCATCTACCCCCACTGGTGGTGATAGGTCGGTTATCGGTTATTTAAAAAAAAACAGCGGTTTCCAACAAAAGTGCAATACACGGTCAAAATGTATTGAACCGCTGATTTTTTTCCCACCCTGTATACTGAGTATCCAAGAAAATGCAATCAATCAATCAATATCTTATTGTGGATCATAGGTAGGTACATAATACAGGTCTTAAATAATTAAATTGTGATCAGCTATGTCCCACCCATAGAATATACAATAGTTATTTACATAATGGAAGTCAAATTAATTACATTAAAGATAGATCTCATCATCATCTACCTAGCATTTTCCCGACTACGTTGGGGTCGGCTTTCAGTCTAACCGGATGCAGTTGAATACCAGTATTTTACATGGAGCGACTGCCTATCTGACCATACATTAAAAATTCATTACTACATTATTGCTCCAATGTATTGCTCCAAATTATGCTTGCTAGATTTCACCAGTGTAAGTCCAGAGGCCTTAGTACCTATGAGCGCTCAGTGTAAACCGAACGTAGGTTTGCTTAAAATATTTTCCTGAATTGTAAATATACATATATTGTTTAAATTATTTCAGACTAGCTTTTGCCCGCGGCTTCGCTCGCGTTAATTTAGAATTTGACAATCAATTCGGGTTGTTCTCTACTTATAATAATGTGGCGCCATCTATTTTATCATAAGCACGTTATTATTGTTTTCCTCGGGAACGGTACTTTTTTCGGGATGAAAGGTACCCTATGTCCGTTCCTGTACACCTGACAACGTATATGCAAAATTTCAGGATGATCGGTTCAGTGGTTTAGGCGTGAAAAGGTAACAAACAAACAAAATTACTTTCGCATTTATAATATTAGTAGGTATGGAAAGTAAACGATGTGTAAACTATTTTAACTAACGTCTTAAACATGATATCCAATAGCGGATTTCACTCCTAAGGCCGTAGCGTGAAGTACTAAAGTTATGGTGCAAAAAAAGGATAGCATTATAGTTCCATCTCTTTTAATCACAACATGATTTTTAAGGGATAAACTATTGTTACACATTTTTTCTCAAAACACGACTTAGCAGACGGAATCGATCACTGTATGGACGAATGAACTACGGCCTTGGCTCGCTTCCGTTTAAAAAAAAAACTTGTACTCAGTTACAAAAAGTTTTTAACTGGCTCTTTAAATTTTACAGTTAATTCTTTAATGGTTATAATTTATTTGGTTAGTGTTAAATAGAGTAATTTCGGTTCTAGTGTTTAATTAAGGAAATGATGTGAACGCAGTCGTTATGTTAAATTTATTTTGCACCAAATGAGAGACAAATCAGGACCGTTTAATTATTGTTTGGTGCAGAATAAGGTTTGATTTTTTGGCTCTACGGGTTAATTTTTTCGAATAATTAACTTTGTTTCTTGCAGGTATTTTTAGTGTCGCTGGCACGACATTAAACAAGGTTAAAACGAACCCTTCACGAAGACGTCAACCTAGCATTCTGTAAAATTACAACAGTGCACTTTTGGTATCATGTACTGAAAATGGTCTTGTAACTTATGAGGCATGGCAATTTGATACCGAATCGCTATCCTTCAGTAGTTTGTAGATGGAGGCGTCATGGAGACTCGAGGAGACTTCTTCATCCATGAAATAAATAATCTGATATCTTTTGTGCATTTGTAGTAGATTACGGCCACAGATATAGATATTCCTAGATAACACAAGAGCACCTACTCCGTACTCGCGTTAAGCATTTTATGCTTAACCTTTTTGACAGCTAGTCACATAATTGTACGTGACAAGCTAGCGCGTGCCCTGTACGAACAAATATGTGACAAAATGGTAGGTGAAATTGTGGCTTGACGTGGAGGGCACGCGCGTGCGTTATGCTCTGGTGGTCAAAAGGTTAACTACTGTCGCAGCAAGCTAATTTGTTTAAAACAACAACGTTACAACTCAAGAACTTAATTCTAGACATATAATGAACAAAAACCGACTCGCGCACGAAGGGTTCCGTACCATTATCCATAAAAACGGCAAAGAAATCATTTCTGTTGTATGGGAGCCCCCCTTAATTATTTATTTTATTTTAGTGTTTATTGTTATAGCAACAACAGAACACCATAATTTGTGATAATTTCTACTGTCTTTCAGCTATCGCGGTTCTTGAGATATAGCCTGATGACAGACAGACCGACGGACAGACGGACAGACAGATAGCGAAGTCTTAGTAATAGGGTCCCGTTTTTACCTTTTCGTTACGGAACTCTTAAAACGTAGTCTATTTTGTATAGTAACTTGTTTGTATAGTAACTAAATAGTGCTTTTGACGTCATAGTAGGTAGTCAGAATGGCACGCTTGGTTTTCTGAATACGGATCGTGATACGTACGCTATCT
This sequence comes from Eurois occulta, assembly GCA_950022335.1. Classification (NCBI taxonomy): domain Eukaryota; kingdom Metazoa; phylum Arthropoda; class Insecta; order Lepidoptera; family Noctuidae; genus Eurois; species Eurois occulta. The sequence goes on from OX465505.1 coordinate 9,051,132, forward strand.
AGGTAGGTATATGTATGTCTGTGATTACGGCCCACTCGCTTTCAAATAGAACTCAAGCGTCCTCTCCGTGGCAGCGTGGGTCATAATCCCCCACGCGGGTACACTGCGGGTGGGTGAATGTGACATGTTTGCAGATTTTTGGTTCTAGGTTATAAAAGGTCCCATTAAACTAGATGGACAAATTTTAACACAGCGTTCAGTACGTCTAACCAAAGATATCCAAGCAAAAAAACACTGATTAAAGGTATTTTGTTTTGACCGTTTTGTGGATGAGTTTATTTTAGTGCAGGCAATTTATTACTTTAGGTCAAAATAAAATCACTGTTTTTTTTGCTTGGATATCTTTGGTAAGACGTACTGAACGCTGTGTTAAAAGTCCATCTATTTTAATGGCACCTTATACAGGGTTATTTTGTAAAACACCAGCAACATCTTAAGAGGTCATTGTACTCATCATTATGAACAACTTTTACTATAGGACCAAACCTGAAATCGCAAAAAAAATATCAGTTGCTCCCTACATTTATGATCGATTAACTCGTCAAAATGTAGGGAACAGCTGTTTTTTTTTCGCGAAGCTTATCTTACTAATATTATAAATGCGAAAGTTTGTGAGGATGGACGGTTGGATGGATGGATGGAGGTTTGTTACTCTTTCACGCGAAAACTACTGAACGGATTTGAATGAAATTTGGTAAGATAGTTTATAACCTTTCTTTTTTTTTTTTTTTTTTTGGGTGGGTGGGAAATCATCAAATGACTCCTCCCGCTCTGGGCGGAGCGGAAGGGAGTGTCAGACTCTTACTGACTAAAAACCACCCATGTTCCTTCTTTGGCCCTTTATGTTCCAGGGTCGCGGTATCTCTTTCGAACAGTCCCGCAGCCCAGATAGTTTATAACCTGGATTAACACATAGGATACACATATTTTTATCCCGGTAGTACGATCCCGTGATACAATTATCGAACTCAACGCGGGCGAAGCCGCGGGCATAAGCTAGTTAATTCGTAAGAAAATTGACTATCTACATCCCCGAAGAGTTGGGCAGAGGTAGGTATACCTAATTGTACACCCGTAATGTTTTAAGTCTCATGTGATAGGGGGTGAGTCTATTGCCATCAACCGGTTGGTGGCTGCTAAAAAGAAATTCTTGATGGAAAAAACCCTTTGCTCGACCCGGAAATCGAACCCAAGTCATCATGCTGAACAGTCGTGCTTGCGACCACTCGACCAACGAGGCACCGAACCCCCGGGTTCGATTCCCAGGTCAAAAAAAATGTTATTGGGTTTTTCCAACAGGCATTTCTCAGTAGCAGCCATAAAGTCTGATTTTGTGCCCGATTGATAGCAATATCCTCGCCCCCAATTCAATTCAATTAATTTCATTCAATAACGATTTTTACATAGTGTCTGAATTCCTATAACTAAATAGGTATTATAAGAAACATGACATGACATGGGACTTATACATAACTGGCGAAATTTCGGATGTACTATTGGGTACGCATTCAAATTCATATTCACATATTTTTATTTGTAGAACATAGGTAAACAAAAGCACAGATGTCAATAATAATAAAATGAACGCTATGTCTTGCCATCAACGGCGTACAAATATTCTATTTATAATTCATTGAATAGTTTAAGAATAATTGGTAAGAATTAAAAAAGCAGTCAAAAGTAATAGTGAAACTCAATTATAACAATAAAAAAAACATGTTCCATTAATTCATTAAAATAACAATAGCCTTTGCCTAACCCTTCTGAGATTACCAGGCGTGATATTATGTGTAATGCTTTACTTTTCCATGGGTACTAATTCACCTTAATTTTTATAGAGCACAAAACGCGTTTGTCACAATTGGCAGTTATAATTAATTTTGACAGTTCTTTGACAGATAGTCGGATTAGTTGATCAATCAAATATGAATAACTAATATGTAGTAGCAGTCGTTAGTCACGATTATAAGGGCCTCGTTATTATGTATTTACTAATGTGATTTGATAAGTAGGTAATTACTTTAATATAATAATTAATAGTTTGAATGCCTCGTTAGTCTAGTGGTTCCAACGAGATTGCATAGCATAGTAATAAATCAGTGTAAAGTGTGTGTATATCTGACAGTACTAGGTATTGTAGCCAATAAGGGGCTGTCTCCACGAGCGAGAGAATCGCGACGATAACATCGTCGTTGCCACGTATTTCTATACACTCTCTTAGAGGCCGTCTCCACAAGCGAGAGAATCGCGGCGATATTATCCCATATAAATACGTAATATCGCCGCGATTCTCTCGCTCGTGGAGAAAGCCCCTAAGCCTGATATAGTGGTGGTGGAGCGAGCAGAGCGGCGCACAATGATTGTTGACATAACGGTCCCGCATGACGAGAACCTCGTGAAAGCAGAGAAAGACTAAAACTAGCTGTACCCGGCATGCGATGCAATGCAGCTTTTTCCACCTACTCCTCGTGTTTTAACTGCTCTTCACCACCCTACTTACTACCTGCCTACCTACCGCTTACCTCCACCTACCTACCGCTTACCTACTACCTGCCTACCTACCGCCTACCTACTGCCTACCTACCACCTACCTACCACCTACCTACCACCTACCTACCACCTACCTACCACCTACCTACCACCTACCTACCACCTACCTACCACCTACCTACCACCTACCTACCACCTACCTACCACCTACCTACCACCTACCTACCACCTACCTACCACCTACCTACCACCTACCTACCACCTACCTACCACCTACCTACCACCTACCTACCACCTACCTACCACCTACCTACCACCTACCTACCACCTACCTACCACCTACCTACCACCTACCTACCACCTACCTACCACCTACCTACCACCTACCTACCACCTACCTACCACCTACCTACCACCTACCTACCACCTACCTACCACCTACCTACCACCTACCTACCACCTACCTACCACCTACCTACCACCTACCTACCACCTACCTACCACCTACCTACCACCTACCTACCACCTACCTACCACCTACCTACCACCTACCTACCACCTACCTACCACCTACCTACCACCTACCTACCACCTACCTACCACCTACCTACCACCTACCTACTATTTCCGGGATCAAAAGTAGCCTATGTGTTAAACTAGAATATATAAGCTAAAACTAACAATTTCAGAGCTCCACGCCCGGTAGTATGACCCCGTAGAAAAACAGCCATCCACGCGTGCAAATCCGTAAGCAAAAGCTTGTCAATTCTTTGTACAGCACCCACTACCCGCTTCATCACTCACGATGACCTATAACTTCCAAAAAAGTCTTTAATTAAATTCTAATTACAAAGGCCACACTTTTAAGACTATATTTAAAACAAAAACATCTTGAAATAGGTCGTTAGTTAGCGTGAAGTAATGGGTCAGTGACTAGGGTCGATATGGTACGCAAAAACTGATGAATCAGAATTGTTTGGCTATAGGAGTTTGAACTGTTTTTCAATCATGTTTAGAATCAGAATCAGAATCATTTATTCGTAAACATAGGTCATAATTACAAACAGGATCTTTAAAATTAGGTTGTGCGCTATGTTTTGCCAATTGACATACAAATTACAAAAAACGAAAAAAAAAACAACGATTATATGAGTGGGTTTACAATAAAATTACCTATTAACTTAACTGCACATCCTAATAATATTATCATTGTATAAACACATGCAAACTAATTAAATTTTATTATTCATAATCAATTTGATTTTCATTATATGTCAAAATTTAAAGTCAATTTAATTTAAAGATTAAGAAATAAATTAATATTAAATGTCAGTTACAGAGATTCGTCATTATGAAACTCGTCTAGAGTATAATAAAATTTTTCAAACAGTAACCCATTATGCGTTTTTTAAACTTCTGCAATGTCATGTATGACTGCACCGTTGATCCTGAGGTTACAGAGCACCCGCAAAATGGTTTTTATAGGACATTTTTGTAGCGGCAGTACAAAAAGAAGCTACTACACTGCCGAGCTAAGCTAAAAAGCGGTATCTTGAAAAAATATGTAAAGTTGATATTAATGGCATCGGATAGCTTAATTAAATATACACAATTATTTTTAGGTCGTTCTGGAGCCGAATACCATGAACTCGATCATCGAACTCGAAAGGATTGGGACTATTTTCTTCAAAAAATAACAATAAAAAAAAAACACGAAAAAATAAATTTAATGTTTTTTTTTGTGAAATCGATCGATGAATGAATTTTTCAATGGGTATCGTTCGCATGTGTTGCCGATCGTGGATACGTTTTACACACACATAATATGCATTTGAGTTCTCATTATTTCACAAAAAAAAAAACATTAAATTTATTCTTTCGTGTTTTTTTTATTGTTATTTTTTTTTTAAATAGTTCCAATCGTTTCGAGTTCGATGATCGAGTTCATGGTATTCGGCTCCAGAACGACCTAAAAATAATGGTGTATATCTGATGAACTAAGCCAAATAGCAGTATCTATTTTAAAACATATATATGCTTCGCGCTCGACTTGGCGGGGGCACTGCCGTGCCCCCCGATAAAATCCTAATATGCAAAAATATCAATCCGTAAGGTGTAAACTATATTCACAAATCTTAAATTTTCTCGAAACTGGCTTTCCTTGAGATATCGCTCTTGCGTTCAGCACGGCAATACAGTATTATAGTGCAAAAACTACTGCAGCGCCATCTTTGACACAAATGAAGGACTGACATCAAAAATTCTACGACGCGCTGTTAAAGTTTCGACTTTTTCTATATAAGTTGGGGTTGGCTTCCAGTCTGACTTGGATGTAGAGGTCAGACAGTGCGAACGCCTCCTACATCCCAGTTAGTACTGCGCAATACAATACGCCTTGGTAAGACTGGTTGTAAGACTTTCGGGCCACTGACTACCTGTAGCGTAACTACTGTCGAAGATCAACAAATGACAGTCGGGACAAACGGCTTTTTTTTTTCGGATGGGATATCATCAAATGACTCCTCCCGCTCTGGGCGGAGCGGAAGGGAGTGTCAGACTTTTACTGACTAAAAACCATCCATGTTCCTTCTTTTGCCCTTTATGTTCCAGGGCCGCGGTATCTCTTTCGAACAGTCCCGCAGCCCCGGCACCAACGGCTTAACGTGCTTCCCGAGCCACGGAAGAAACTTGGTATGTAATCGATGGTCCCCCGTCCACGGACCAACCTAGGTTAACACGGCTTAACCTAAAGATCGACTCGGACGGCTGTTATTATTTAGCCACGAGCTCCTCATTCAGATTCATCCATGTATATTAATGAGAAACCACAGATGACATTGTTAGATTAAAATTAACAAACAGTTCGCCACCTAGATTTTATGCAAGCCAAATAAAAAATCTAGGAAGTAATTTTTTAGTAAATTATGCAGTCAGTTGTAAGAACAGTTAATGAATCTTGTCAAGACAATAGTCTGAAGGTACTTATCTAATTTAATCACGTGCAGTTTTTGATAACGTAGTTATTTTTTTTACTTAGAGACTTTTTTGTTACTATCGACCCAATCACTGAGTTATAAAAGTAAGACAGGCAGTCAATAGTGGTTTTCAGCAGCATTCGGTTAAACTGAAAACCATAGCCAACATATGGTTAGGTCAGTTTCCAGGTTTCCTGGTTCTAGCCATGGTTCGGGGCGAGAGGGAATGAGAAGCCGTCACCACCTTCTGCGAAGCAGTCATGCTAGCGAAGGAGGTGGCGGAACGTGAGACGGAGATAACCTCACGTTCCAACCGCCGCGGGAGACGCCCCGGGCGTCGGGGGACGTGGTGGCTCTCGGCCACCGTAGGCGCGGGCCTGTGGACGGTGAGTAATGGGCTAGCTCGCCGTCCGTCCGTCTTATGACGACAGGCCGTGTCGACGGTGCGTTCATGTTCCACGCGCGCCTCAAAGAGATGTCAGCAAACAGGAGGGGCCCGCAAGGGCCGATGCCTGCCAGGGCTGCGGGACTGTTCGAAAGAGATACCGCGGCCCACAAAGGGCAAAAGAAGGAACATGGATGGGTTTTAGTCAGTAAAAGTCTGACACTCCCTTCCGCTCCGCCCAGAGCGGGAGGAGTCATATGATGATTTCCCATCCCAAAAAAAAGGTCAGTTTCCAGATAAGAAAAAACTCGACAGGTAATGTCGAGATGGCGAGTAGCACAATTTAGGCTGATCACTTAAAAGTGTTACCACACCAATCGATCGATCGTCGATCGATGGTAGAATGGATTAGTCGACGTTAGCGAAAGCTTCCACCAATCTATCAACGTCGACCGATGTCGATCGATCGATTGGTGTGGTATCACCCTAAGTCTGGAACCTTAGATCTAGTTACAAGTCGCAAGATTCCTATATTCTTCCAATGATTTAGTGTCTTATAAATTCCTTCTTGGGATCCAAGACAATGGAATAAACCTATAGGATTAATAGCCAACTTTCATAAAAAATTGACGTCCAATTTTAATGTATATATTTTTTTGCTATAACCTTGACAATGAGAGCTAAACGGCAAAATTAAGCAGTTCTTAGTTGTCCAATTAAACACGATCATTAATTTGTATCCCATGAATAATTATATGTAACGACCAATTTAATAATAATATTTATTGCACGGCTGTCAGTTATGTGTGGGCGAAACAGGACATGCGTAACGGAAATTTATAAGTTTTTTTTATGACCTTGGAATCGGTCATATTAGTACAATTTGTGTAAAAAGCCCTTCGCTCACTGCAACTTTTTGCAGTGATGCAAACTTTTTTTTTACTTTATCTTTTATTTCAGGCTACAATGGCCCATAGATACGTACATTATCAACATGTAAATGAGCATATAGTTTCATGATCTAAGTCGGCACACGAGAGGTCTTGCTTATTTTGTTACACCCTGTATATTGTAGATACAAATTCGTGTGAATAAATAAGGCTTACGACTATGTTAGTAGCAATTCCCTTTTTCACACTTCGCTTGCACTGGCCATTAGAACTTGTCCGTGGAAGCGACAGAACACCACCTCCTGCGGCCAAAACTCTTCCTCCATCACGAGCGGCAGAAAATAAAGCAGTACCGTCACCAACAATGTCTTTAAGTTGACGTTGCAGCACGACTGTTGCGGTCCTTGTTCGTTCGCAAACGGCGCTTCCTTCTCTGTACTGTCGCGATGTTGTCAGAAACAATCGCGCGGGTGTATCAATACAGCTGCGATACTAACGCGCGTTTGTTAGAAACAATCGCGCGTGTATATCAATACAGTAGCGATGCTGACGCGTTTCTCCAGCGTGTTGCAAATGCGACAAATGTCATCGTGGGCGAAAGCCCTAAGGCAGTATTCTATCGTAACTTGTAATTTCTGTCGTTGCAAATTTATTTTCAGTCTGTGTTTAGTTCAAGGAGATCGACTTATATTTCAAAACCCGCCAAATAGCATTGTGACTTTTTTATATTATCTATTTTAGCGATCCACATCAGTTATTTAAAAAAAAACAGCTGTTTCTCACAAAAGTGCAATACCTACAGCTACACGTTCCAAATGTTTGGAACAGCAGATTTTTTTTAAAATGGCTGATGAAAAATTTCTATGTGGGAGGGAGGGGGGATTCAGAATGATGTACTGAATACGTGGTAACCGTTTTCGCGTCGGTGTCCCTTCCACCCCGTATGAATGAATGGCGAATGATCGAGTGTTCTTTATTAGAATGCAAGTTTTTTTATCTTCCGGAAAAATCTAAATTATGGCGAAACCCGCATCAAAATACTGATCAGAGGACCTTAGCATAAACGTAACGTAAATACCATGGATTTTTTTAATTAAAACTCGTTTCACTTTTGAATTTCATAGTTTTAAGAATATGTGAATATATTTTAAAGATTGTTAAATTATTTACCAACTATAAAACTATAATAGTAATAAATATGTACAAGTAGGGTTACAGGGCGTCCAAAAATTCGTCCACATCGCTGTCAACAGGCAAAGTACCCAGAAGGCTGGCAGCATTGCCACGTTGGATGGCAATGCTGATTCTTTGGCCAAAAATAGGCCCACCCTCTGGTCACGTGAAGAGTCGACCAACCGCTTGGCGATTTTCCGAAATACTAGGTGGACACTCGGACCCCATGGCCCTAGTGTTTCAACCCCAAACGGCTCAAACACATAACTACCATTAAACTATTGTATTTGTGCCGTTTGAGGTTTTCAGCACCTGCAGCAGCCGCCCCAGCGCAGCCCACTGTGCTAGGAAGATGTTTTAAGAATTAAATCAGCTCTATGGATATCATCCTATTCATATCGAGGATGATACTGATTATGATTGTTTGTAAAGAATTTAATTGAAATGTATAGGGTAATTGTAATTTAGATAAAAAAAAAACTATCGTATTTACGTTTTGTTTACGATCAGAATGTTGGGCCACAAAAAGGATGAATGAAAGGCATTTGCATGTGGCTGAGATGAGAATGCTAAGAGGGATGTGTGGTGTAACGCGAATTGAAAAAAATAAGGAAGAGTACATAAGAGAAAATCTGAAAGTGGCGCCGGTGACTGAAAAGTTGTGTGGTAATCCGTTATCGTGGTATGGACATGTCATGCGGAGGAATGAGGAAAATGGTGAGTATGAATGTAGATGGCTATAAGAGTAGAGGAAGACCAAAGAAACGATGGATGGACTGTGTGAAGGATGATATGGCTAGAAAGGAGGTGACTGCTGAGTTGACGAGTAATAGAGAAGTATGGAAGAAGAAGACATGCGGCACCGACCACAAATAAATTGGGATAAGGGCAAGAGAATAATGACGATATCGAGTACGTCAAAAATGAATTGAGGTGACATAGCATGATCAGCTTATAATGTTCCCACTGCTGGGACACAAGCCCCTTTCTATGAGAGGGAGTGGGCTGTAGTCCACTACGCGAGCCCAGTGCGGTGACTGCTGAGATGACGAGTAATAGAGAAGTATGGAAGAAGAAGACATGCTGCGCCGACCCCAAATAGATTGGGATAAGGGCAGAAGAATTATGATGATGACGAAGTTACGTTTACGCCGCCAGCTCATGATAGGGCCTCAGAGCGTGCTGCTGAGCGCATGCTACAGCTGTAGCTAGAGCCGCGTGCTATAGCATTCCCGCTCGTTATCTCGCTCTCGCAAATGACGGTTCTGAGCGACAGATGAAGAAGCACCGAATAATTCATTTCCGTGTTAATAAATGTGATTTAACTCTGATAAGTCCAGCCTATTGCCATGAGCCGGGCACAAGTCGAGACTGCGCGGCTGCTACTAAGAAATTCTTGATGGAAAAACCCAATAAAACTTTGCTCGACCCGGGAATCGAACCACGAATCTCGGGCTTAGCAGTAGCACTTGCGAACAAGCCAACGAATCTACGAGGGGAGGCTATTTCCATATTTCACCCGTTATGTCTTAAGTCGCACGAGTCCTGGTGATAGACTGCACTACGTGAGGTCCACAAACGGCTGTGCGATTAACGATTGTGTGACAAAGCTGTACTGCGATTCACCACAGTTCGAATGCACGCAAATGCGACAAACTGAAGCTCGACATCACGCTAGTGCGACAAATGCTTGTGCGACATTAGTTTGACACTACCCAAGTGTAACTAACGCTTATGCGACACTTACAGGGCGTATAAAGACACTCTACAAGCTGTCAACGAAGCATTCTGTATCCATGTTCATGTCAATGTTACTTAGTTTGAGGTCACACGCACATCAAGCTACCCGAAATTGACAAATTTTCCCAATCAGCCTTGAACCTAATGGTACCTCGCCAGAACCTTATGCTTTAGCGATAAAGTTGAAAATCTATGAAGAAATTATTCAGATTGTAGTAGCTTGATGCGCTGGCGTCTGTACAGAATGATTCGTTGACAGTTTGTGAAGAAAAGAACCCTCTTTTCTACTCTATAAAGACAGCAGTGTGGCATACATAAGCGTTAGTCGGACTGGGGTTGTTTTGAACTGCTGTCTATAATCAGGCTATAATGTTCCCACTGCTGCGACACACGGCGTCCTCTCTATGAGAGGGAATGGGCTATAATCCACCACGCGGGCCCAGTGCGGGTCTGTAGATGTCATATGTCTTCGAATTTTTGGTTCTAGGACATGCCGGTTTCCTCACGATGTTTTCCTTCACCGTTTTTGAGAGCAGTGCTGATGAAATAAATTACACAAAGTAATGCGCCTGGCTCGGTTTGGTCCCACGACTTACTGTTCGTAAGTCGGGGCCACCACGGGGCCACCGCTGCTCTTGAACTGCTGCCGCACAAGCATTAATCGCACATCCGATTGTCGACCTTACGGAGACCACTCCTGGCAATAGGGGCTGGTGATATTAACTAACTTATGAGTCCATGAGTTATGAAGGTAATACCTACGTGACAGGAATCACTGAGGCCGTAAGATATGAGGGTTTAGTATAGTGGTGAATGGATGGGTACAGCAAAAGAGAACACTTAAATAGGAGTGTATGACGTCATAATTATGCCTAAGTGCGAGGTACTTACCACAATAGTTTCATAAAATTACTTTATTTTTAAATGGCTGATTTAATTGGATCTCTTGGGTAAGTAACAGCCGCGCGGGTCAATCTTCAGGTTAAGCCGCGCTTGCCTAGGCTGGTCCGTGGATGGGTGGATTTCGTAGCACCCATGCCTTCTCTCGCACTATGATCACTTTTTTATATTTTTAAGTAATCAGTAGCACAATGCCAACATTTTTTTTTATAGAGAAGCCGCGTTTAAAGCGCAAAAGCGCTGCATATGATCTATGTTTGGGCTTCAGGTGACCGACAGTTGTGTACCATATTTCAGAAAGCATAAGATTCTGACACTACCAGCTTTGTATATACAGGGTTACTTGTAAAACACCAGTAACCTCTTAAGAGGTCATTGTACTCATCATTATGAACAACTTTTACTATGGGACCAAACCTGAAATCGCGAAAAAAAAATCAGCTGTTCCCTACATTTATGATCGATTAACTCGTCAAAATGTAGGGAACAGCTGATTTTTTTTTCGCGATTTCAGGTTTGGTCCCATAGTAAAAGTTGTTCATAATGATGAGTACAATGACCTCTTAAGAGGTTACTGGTGTTTTACAAATAACCCTGTATATGAAACTGCCTTATTTGGGGGATTGAATCCAACTTTGTTTTCTTACCTATCTGATACTGTACAACGTAACAGGCGAAATGACATGCTACGCGGACGCAGAGCCAATACAGCTCTAATGCGGAAAAGCATATTCTGCAGAGCTCCGCAAATTTATAATAAAATTAAAAAACAGTTAGAGAGTTAGATTTGGCTGGATTTAAGAAGCAATTTAAGGATTTTTTATGTAAGTAATAAATATTATTATAATTTGAATGACTACTTAACTGACACTGACAATTAATTTAATTCAACTATTATATTATTTCATTCGTACAAAACTGACATTCCTTTTTTAATTTAAATATAATTATTAAAAATATTATAATTTATCAGTATGACGAATGTAACAATTTATGTATTTAACATTTGTATGCCCATGTGGTAGAATGTCATGAGACAACATAAACTCAAGACCATGTAATATACATACCGACCATGTTCTGACAAATAAATGAAGATTTGATTTGATTTGATTTAAAACCACCATAGATTAGATCGCATGATGCCTACTTTAAAATTTATGTCACAGTTACATCGCAGTTCGCCAACTTTAAGAAAAAAACAATCTTACGATAGCTTAATGTCCATTTTAGAAGTCATATAAAAATATTTCTTATTGAATTTAACTCTGAATGGTTTCCGTAACATACAGAAAGGGGTTCTGACAAATGGCACCGGGGACATGGTCGGGCAGCCTTATTGGATTTTTCCATTAGGAATTTCTTACCCTGGAGCCCTGAGTTTGGATCTATGTTCTATGTTAGGGATTTTGGTTTCCGCACTTAGTCCTTAAAGTGGACCATTGTGCGTGCCAGAGTTTGGATCTAATCACGGTTGATGACAATAGGCTCGCCCCCTATTACTTGGGATTTAAACATAAACTGGCGAAATGTGGGTTTACTGTGATACACTTTTGCCGAACACTTCGGGAAAACACAGGCATGATGTTATTTTATAAAAACAATTAAAATAATGTGTTTTAATTTAGGCAAAATACCCATATGCAACAAAAATAATAAATTGTGTTCAACAGTAAAGTATTAATAAAGAAAAAAACAATCCAATGGGTGAATCCCAATATGATTCACATAATAAGTTGTTTCGGCGATTCTTATCGTAAAGTTAAAGCTTTGGTCGAGTGGTGGCTAATGTTAGCCCAGAGAAACCAGGGCCGTTCAAAAGTTCGTTGGATCAACGATATCAACAAAGCCGTGGAAAACACCAGGGGTTCATAGAACCGGGAAATATGGCAGAAGAAAGGGAAAGCCGATACCCAGCAGTGGGTACCAAGCTGATATGAAAGCATTAAAGAACGAAACTATAAATAAAATATGACCATCAATCACCAATCACAAAAAAGAATTTGAAAAAAGAAAAAAAATAACGCAGGTATTGCTTAATTTTTTTTTTATTAAATAGGCAAGTTATTGTTAAACAACCGATTAATATTTTTATTTTGTTTATTACCCAACCATGAATCAGACCTACTTATATTTACCTACAAAACACTCAAAGTAAAATAAATTATTTTATGTCTGTTCATTATTGTAGACCACAAACAAACCAACGAACGACGAATAAAAGTAGGCATGCTGCGATAAGAATATTGTCAATATGCGGTTGTAGGCATTATGCGAGCTAATGTATGGTGGTTTCAACATGTTGGCATTGTGCTACTAATTACTTGAAAATACAATAAAGTAGTCATAGATTGGTGACCACCCATTAAATACCGAAGCTCGTTAAGCCGTTGCTCCTGGCTGTGATTTTTAAATCTTTGACTGTCGTTACAGGTAGTCAGTAGCCCGAAAGTCTGGCAACCAGTCTTACCAAGGGGTATCGTATTACCCAGTACTAACTGGGTTGTGGAGGTCAGATTGGCAGTCGCTCCATGTAAAATACTGGTATTCAACTGCATCTGGTTAGACTGGAAGCCGATCCCAACATAGGGAAAGGCTAGTCAGATGATGAGGAACTATTGAGAAAACATCGTTTGAGGAATGACATGACAGAATTGGAGAATGGAAGAAAAATACGTGAGCTGCGCCAACCCAAAATAACATGGGACAAGGGCAGGAAGGTGAAGATGACTATTGGGAAAACATGACCCTCTTTTTGGACCTCACTGCAGTCGCGTAAAAGGCCACATAAAAAGACGACAAATTCTAGTTCAGGGAGTTTAACTTTGCCCAGGATTGGTTGATAAAAATAAAGCAATTTAGAAAGGGATACCCTTTCAAAAAAAATCGTATAAATTTCAAGTTTTCTTTGTTTTATTTCACGTCAAACCTGACGTCACAACTAAGTTAAATGTAGGAACTGTATCAAAACAAAAACTAGTTTAGTATGACCTCTAATTGTGTATAATATAATAGAGAACGGAGGTCGTGCTGAGATGGTCGGCTTGAGTGCGTAAAGCCTTCAATGTTTTGTAAAGGTTGTAGCCTAATAGAAAGCGATGAATTAAAGTGTAGTATCGCTTTGCGTGATTTTGTAGGTGTTCAAAATGGATATGCCATCAACCGGGCTAATCCAAACTCCGTGGCTGCTACTGAGAAATTCCTGATGGAAAAACCCAATAATACTTTGTCCGACCCGGGAATCGAACCCAGGACCTCACTCATCATTAGATGATTTCCCATCCCATTAGTAATTATGTACTGGCTGATTCCGAGTTATATCAGGATTTTTCGAGTTTATGTCTTTGACTAAAAGAATAGTCGTATACAGGCTGATGACAATTTTAAAACAAGGGATGTTTTTTTTTAAAGTTAGATAAGGGCACAAATCATAATTGAAAGAGGTGTGCAGATAAGTAAACATTGTCACGTTTAATTAATATCCTTTATTCATCTTTATACAAATTCATTGTACTCTTAAATATTCATTTAAAAAAATATATAAAAACATTTAAAACTATGAAAATAATAATATTTTTACTGTGTGTAATTTTACTAACTTGTTTTAAAGTTTATTGTTTTATATTTTGTGACTTATAAGTACTCAAAAATAAATAAATAAATTTTGAGGCTTTTCAAGATTATCAGGGTCTAAATTAGGCTGTGATAGTCTTAAAAAGAATGAGTCCTTTAACACACTACAACCTACACACCACGCTACATTTTATAGCCCATCTTCCACTACAGCACAGCCTCAACCCCGCTATTTAAGCGACAAGGCTAGATATTTCTCCTCAGTCCGAGTAGACGCGTACCGCGTTTGCCACGATAGGTAATGTTGTAACACAATAGTACCTAGTGCAGTGTAGTGTTTGTGCTCCAGTTTTCCGACTTTACAAGTTCCGACTTTCGAGTTTCCGAGAATAGGGAGCATTGGTGAGTTTTTTAAGTTTTTGATGGTATTTTAACTGTTGCTAGTTTTAAGCATTTTTTGGAATATACGTATGTACTCGGCTTTAGGGTGCGATAGTTATATATAGGGTAATGTTAATCTTAAAAATAAAACGTTTTCTTAAGTAATTAGGTATTTATTTTTCTTTGCGGTTTTCTGATATTCCTATTAGAAAACTAAAAATTTTAATACTAAATATCCACAAAGGGTGGGGTTCGAACTTACGACCTCGGCTATGTGACGCCATCCCTTAATGTTTGAGTCTTACAATAAGTATTATCTTGAATGCCTACCCATGAGTATGTATCTACCTATGTGATAGATCAATTTCATTATAAAAAGTCATATTTATCCTGAATCTCCCTGATACTTTATTAATTACCAAGTACATTATATACAAACTGCAAATAGATCTAAAATAAAAAAAATATACTAAAAGTACCTAAGCACATTCATATACAATGACGACAATAGGACACTTTGTCAAAGTACTCCTCCACATCGCTGTCATTCGGGAACGTGCCTCTTTCTTTGGCCAAAGAATTAGCATTGCCAAACAAAGTGGCAATGCCGCCATTCTTCTGGGCACTTTCCCGGATGACAGCGATACGGAGGAATACTTTGACGCCTAAGATTCCTATTGTCGTCGTTGTATGTCTCAATTTTTTTTTGTTATTTTAAATCTATTTGTAGTTTGTGCATCTTGAAACTTATAAGTAAAAGATTATGTTTATTATGCACTTATAAACCAAACCCTCTCTCGAATTTCTACTGCAACCTAATATAGTGTAATTGAATACTCAGGGTGTGTTTAAAATTGTTCATCAACTTTACCAAAGCATTGAAGACATAAGATCTATAGATGTACTTGAAAAGATCAATGAAGCATTGATTTATGCAGATGTTTTTTTTCTGAGTGCCAAAAATAGTATCAAAACAGATTATAAATGTGTTAATTATTAAGGAATTTAGTATTATTAGGAAATAAAACATGGCATAGAAAACCTGCTCCACACTTAAAAAAAAAGTGTAATTTATTGTATAAAAATCAGTTTGATTCGGTGAAGGAAAACATCATGAAGAAACCAAACCAGCATGCCTGAGAGATATTTCTCTAGGGCATGTAAAGTCAGAAGCCCATGGGCGGCATTAAAACTCTGACACCAGGTTAGGCACTAACTACACGATAAAGAAAGAAGATTGTGTAACTAACTCACAATCCTTTCATTCTGGAAAAGATTCCTATATTTGAAAAATACTCCTTACCCAAAAGCCAGTAACTGGTTCTGGGGCTCAGATAGACAGTCGCTTCGTGTTCACCATCATCTGCCTAGCCTTTTCCCAACTATGTTGGGGTCGGCTTCTAGACAAAAGGGATGCAGCTGAATACTAGTATTTTACATGGAGCGACTGCCTATCTGACCTCCATAACCCAGTTAGTACTGAGTAATACGGCACCCTTTGTAAGACTGGATGACCGTACACCAACATAGTATGGTGACAGAGGCGGACCATCAACCGGGCATAAATCTAAACTCCGTGGAGCTGCTTCTGAGAAATTCCTGTAGGATAAACCTAATAACACTTTGCGTGATCTGGGAATCGAATCCAGGGCTCAGCAGTAGCGCTTGATCGCGACCACTAACTTAACGATGCATTAGATCGTAAAAATCCTATCCTTTCCTAACTAACTTTATAAATGCGAAAGTAAGTTTGTTTGTAACCTTTTCACGCCTAAACCACTGAACCGATCATCCTGAAATTGTGCATATACGTTGTCAGGTGTACCTGCAGAAACATACCGTTAACATAACGTACCTGGACATAGGGTACCTTTCATCCCGAAAAAAGTACTGTTCCCGAGGAAAACAACAATAACGTTCTTATGATAATAGATGGCGCCACGTGTCTTTCGAGTCATTATTGAATTATATTATTTCAAGCAGAGTACAACCCGAATTGACTGTCAAATTCTAAATTAACGCGGGCAAAAGCTAGTAACATATAAAATAGGATTATTACTAAACTTATACTGTCACTTACGGGATATCTTCCGTGATTGTTCATAATTTTGAGCTCCCGATATTTCGACGCTGTTGCAAGCGCCATGATTGCGGGAAAAAATCACAATCACGGAAGATATCCCATAAGTGACAGTATAAGTTTAATTTTAAACCGTAAAAGCTGAAAATAGTGTTAGGATTATTACTTTTGATACTCTGAGTTTTATATGTGAATTATTATTATGTATAAAAATATAGGTATTTTTATACCTAGGTTAACTCCTTTCGTTTTATGCTCTCAATAACATTTTTAACACGCAAAATTTATCGCTATGCATTTTGTAAAAATAAAATATAAAAATGCATACAAAACGGAAAAATTGTTTACGTAGGTTTTGGGAAATAATTCCTTGATCAGCTGACTGGTTGTCAGACTTTTGGGCTACTGACTATCTGTAACGACTGTCAAAGATCTACAAATAAATGCAATTTCATTATGAGAGGTATTGCATAATTATTTTAATGCAACCTTAATACTATAATGTTTAACATATTGCGTTATATATGTTGCAGTCAAAACTCTTAACCAGTCAAAAGTAGTTTTAACTCACATTTTTTTTTACAATATCAGCATAATAACCAGTCAAAACCACTTTTGAAGGAATCAGTCAGTCAAAACTACTTTTAACCAGTTCCATTGGGCAAAACTACTTTCAACTGTTATTTCATACACTATACATTATATAAAACTACTTTTGACTGATTAAGAGTTTTGACTGCAACATAAATAAGCAAATTGCAAATTATCAAATTATTTATTTAAGGTTTATGGTTTTTATTTATAGAATTAAGTATTTATTGGACAATAATCATTTGCATTTTACGATTAAGAATAAGCATACATTTTTTAATCGATTGTTTTGGCATCTAAAAATTGCTTTTGCAAGTCGGTTATTGTGCAAATCAGTAGCAGATGAGATATCAACTTGCAAAATACCATTTCTTCTAGATTGTATTAATATACAAGGTGTAAACGGTTTCGTGAGGGTTACTTAGATGAAACTAAGTAACCCTACGCAAAAATGTGTGCTGGGAAACGACTTTTTTATGGGGTGAAAAATTAATTTTACGGTAAAACTCACTCAAAACATTGAGCTGATTAATGCATTGAATAGAAACCGGGTCATGGAGGTATTTAAAGTAAAGCTATAAATACTTCCATGACCTTAAAATGTAGGGTTCGGTTCCAATGTCAGCAAAGTGTTATTGGGTTTTCCCATCTGGAATTTCTCAGTAGCAGTCATGGATTCTGGATTTATGGCCGGTTGATGGCAATAGGCTTGCCCCCTATTACTTTTCGGGGATTACAGACCTGTTGTTATGATGATCATTAATACAAAAAAAAATAGCGGGTACCAATTTCCGTCAGATTTTTCGCTAAAAATAAAATGCGCAGAACAATTATTTCTAATTGGTAACACTATGTAATTTGGCAACATAACCTCAGTCAAAGCCGGGGGGCAAGTATTACTATTTGTTATGCAAATTCAAACATGTAATACAATGCGGAAAAATAAAACTATAATATAATGATGGAGCTTATTTCCTTGTTCGTTTATGTATTGTAATTATTTTGAGGTATTACAATACGATTAACTTGTAACTTTATTAAGGTGGACGCAACGAAAGTAGTATGTAAGGATTGTAGCAGATGAGTTCTGTGGTTTCTGCTTAGCCCCATTGGGAAAAGAGTTCATTAGTTTTATGTTAGAATACGATTATGGTATACTTGCTTATACGAAGTTGCGGGGGCTTCACCCGCATAGAGTTTGGTAACTGAGAAGACCGTTAAAACTAATTGTAGATGGCGCGACCATAGCTAGGTCTCAATCTGACCAATGAGGTCCAGTTATTTTAAAATATAAAATGACTATAACAGTTTTTCAACGACTGACGATGCTTGGAGCCAGCTATAAACCTAAAACACAAACATAAACATCATTTATTACAGGCTACAATGGCCCATACATATATCTACACTAATATTATAAAGAGGAAAATTTTGTATTTTTGTGTGTGTGTTATGTTTGTTATGTTTGTCTTAATGAATAAACTCAAAAACTACTGTGCCGATTTCAAAAATTCTTTCACCATTGGAAAGCTACATTCACCCTGAGTAACATAGGCACCCGTGCAAAGCCGGGACGAACCGCTAGTACCTTATAAAGTAACATATATAAAGCCAGCGCCATTAGTTTTACAGTTGCCATCCCAATTTTGTCAATCAGATCGAAATGACGCGATAAAAAATCCAAAATGCCTATGAGTTCAGCCTGGTTTTAAACTATCGGTGAGCTAAATTTCATCCAAATGACAGGTACAGGGGCAGGGACAGGGTAACGGACATACATCCATCCATCCTCACAAGATAAGGGGCCATCCATAAAGTACGTCACATAAATTTCATGATTCTTTTACCCCCCCGTCCTTGTCACAGCTGGTCACATTTGTGAGTCTCCACCCTCCCTAGTGTGACGTCACATATATATATTTTTTAAGTTTTTCATTTATAGGTCAAATTTCGTGTTTTCATACTTAAATTATGTTAGCCTTTGAAATGTGACGTCACAAAATTTAGTAGCCCTCTCACCCCTTGTCACACAATGTCACTTCGGCGACCCCCTCCCCACTCCCTAACGTGTGACGTAATTAATGTATAGCCCCTAAGATACAAAATAACCACTTTAAGTATGCAGTTCAAGATGGCGTTGCTTGACAAGAAAATTCGCATTGACATGTCAACTTGGTACATTTATTTTAGTTCTATGTATTCCCGCCTGCACAGATAAATTGGTTGAAGTATACAGTAGTGCTTGGATCTTTTGCACTTGCAATACATTGACAGGAGCGTGATGTTGGTTAAAAAAATGGAAAATTGTCTGTGAAAATTGTAAAAATTAAAAAAAAGAAACAAAATAACAAATGACCACTGAATAGAAAGCGAGCCAAAAAGGCGCGACAATATATTTTATTCGTGGAAATGAATAGATGATATTCTAAACAAACACTAATTAGTAAACTGCTTCATCATCTTCCTGCCCTTGTCCCATGTTACTTGTGGTCGGCGCAACACGTTTTTTCCGTCCATTCTCCTCTGTCAGCCGTCACGCTATCATTTACATTTTTATCTTTCATATCATTCCTCACAAAATCCATCCATAGATTTTTTGGTTTTCCTCTCCCTCTCCATCCATCAACGTTTATATTCATCACTCTTTTAGTCACATGCGATGCGTCCCTCCTCATCACATGTTCATACCAAGACAGTCGATTCCCTTTCAACTTTTCTGTAACTGGCGCAACTTTTAAACTTCCTCTAATATACTCGTTCCTTACCTTATCTATTCTTGTCACACCACACATTCACCTCAACATTCTCATCTCCGCTATATGCAATCTTTTTTAACCCATCTTCTTCACACTTACACTAATTAGTAAACTGCATACAATAAAATATTGTGAAAGAACCTGTATGCTTGGATGATTTCTTTATATTTTGTCGGAGGAAAAATTACAACATTTTACACAAGTAATAATGTACGCACGACGACCAATCAAGTTATAATAAACCAGTTTATGCGGATCTCTCATTGTACAGGAAATCTGTACAAAGCGAAGCCATACTACAATGGAACGTTATAGCTTGATGCTTCGCCGTTTGTACGATCAAGATCTCTGATTGGTTGAAAATAGTTACAGTTTAATCATCATCATCGACTTGACTTGACTTGTCAGCTTTGCCTGCATTATCTCTGGGTTGCGCGACTATTGCGTATACTGAATTAGCTAAGGACCTTGGTGTCTTAATTGACAGCAATCTGTCAGCAAAGCGCGACCCGATCGGTACCTGCCAGATCGACGTGTTGCTGGTGGTGGTTGTAAATACGCAACCCAACGCAGCGCGCGCAGTGTGTTTCTGGTCCAGTCCCGACGCCACGCGTCATATCCTTACTAATATTATAAATGCGAAAGTAAGTTTGTTTGTTTGTTTGTTATCTTTTCACGCCTAAACCACTGAACCGATCATCTTGAAATTTTGCATTTACGTTGTCAGGTGTACAGAAACAGACATAGGGTACCTTTCATCCCGAAAAAAAGTACTGTGCCCGTGGAAAACAACAATAACGTTATTATGGTCATAGATGGCGCCACGTGTCTTTCGAATCATGATTGAATTAAAAAGTCAAATTCTAAATTAACGCGAGCGAAGCCGCGGGTAAAAGCTAGTTTGTTTCATTTCATAGTCTAGA
Organism: Eurois occulta; assembly: GCA_950022335.1. Lineage (NCBI taxonomy): Eukaryota > Metazoa > Arthropoda > Insecta > Lepidoptera > Noctuidae > Eurois > Eurois occulta. The sequence goes on from OX465505.1 coordinate 9,071,989, forward strand.
AGCAAGTCTGGTTATAGCGTATGAAATTCACCACACATACTTCTCTTTTGATTTATTTCATGCACCCAATAACGTCTAGTTATTTTCTTCTTCTTGAGTCGTTTAAGTAACATAAATGTGCCCAGCATCAAATCTTCTTCAAAATCTTCATCTGACTCGTTATTAGTAGTTCCATACCACACGCCCATACACGTTCACTGCTGTACACAGCCTGTATTCAGAAATTGCAAACGCATCGTGTCATCGCGTGTTGGTAATGTGCACGGTGCACATGGGGTGTCGACACATTGCGTCGCGTCACGTTTCAGTAGTATGTTTTCACCTTAATTAACTTGTCGGTCAAGATAGCCACTTATTCACCACGAAGTACCAAAACTAAAACAAATGTTTTTTTTTACTCTATGACATCAAAATTGGAAAGATCAACCAACTTTTGACATTTGTTCAAGTAAGGTCTTGGCTACATAACGTAAAATTATCGTAGTTATGAACTTATGATTATTAGGTATGAAATTATGTAACATTAAAAAAAGTCTAGAAAAACACTGCGGAAATAGGTGGACTTCAAAAAATTTTGTTTTCAAAACACTGATTTCCTACTGCTTTTAAAACATACAAGGTTTAAACGAACCCTTAACGATGCCGTCAACCAAGCATTATGTACATCAAGCATTATGTACATCAAATCAAGTAACTACGCAAAAATTATTGCTGGGAGACGACTTTTTTTTGGGCTGAAAGTTAGAAAAATAAAATTTGGAACTTTGACCTCCAATATCTCCGTAACTAGAAGGCTCCCAGGTATGGTCCAAAACAAAAAAGTGTTCGCAGTGACAGGGAGAACAAATAACTTTCGGCTTCGTTAGGGGTCTTTTAACACCTTGTATGACGCAGTGGACATTACCCAGTACTAACTGGGTTGCGGTCCGCAACCCAGTTATTTATAATTATCAGTTATTTATATTTATAATTATCTAACCTCCGCAACTTGCGGAGGTTAGATAGGCAGTTGCTCAATGTAAAATACTGGTATTCAGCTACATCCGGTTAGACTGGAAGCTGACCCCAACATAGTTGAGGTTGTAAGGATATTGTCTAGTTGTCAAAATGAAAGTAATTGCCGTTCTTGTCCCTGTTATCTCAATAATACGATCAACAATAATTACTTATTATACAACACAATGCATATTCTTGACCTGTAAACATGTAAATTGGGTTTAATTTATTACTGTTTTTTTTTTCATAATTGTTTTGACCGTTATTGAGAGTGTTGGTCATTGGAATTTTAGGTTACAATGACATAAAACGATTGATATACTTTCTCATTTTATTTTTTACAAAACTTGACATTTATAAACATTTTTATAATTACTACCTGTTCAAGTTATTTTTGGTGTCGGTACAATCTATACTTCGACCAACATATCTGTGCAGGTGGGAAAACAAAGAACTAAAATAAATAGAAGAAGCTTGACATAGTCTTGCAGTTTTTCTTGGCAAGCAGCGCCCCCTTGAACTGCAAACTTAAGGGAGAAGATTCAAGATTCTTTATTTGCATGAAATATGGTAGTTACATGGTCTTACAAATAAAAAGTTTTCTCATATTTCGCTTACTTCCTTCAGCATGCAAACTTAAAATTAAATTAAAATACCTAGTACAATGTACTTCGACTTTAGGTACCTATTTACAAATTTAACAAAACAAATCATAAAACATTATCTTTTCCAATAATATTCTGACGATTTAAAATACCCGTGTGTAGGATAAACTAATAAAACTAGAAGAAGAAAAAAAGCGTCAGGGTAGCCCGCGAAATTCAAATTTGAATTTCGCGGGCTACCCTGACGGTTTTTTTTTCATAGGATTTTTGCAATGTGCAGGTCAGTTTCAGGCCGTATGTGAAACAAAATATGATTCGCGACCACAACACGTATATAATTATAACCATGAAAATAATCAGTACAACTCTCTAAGTTCATTTAATCACATTTAATTATTATTTCATGAAAAAGTTATTCAATGGGATTATGAACTTAGAGGATTGTATTGATGATTTTAATGATTATAACGCTGTTAAGCCATATTTGTTACGATCGCGATTCATATTTTAATCAACATACAACCCGACACTGACCAGCAAATTGCAAAAAACGTAAAAAAATATGAATTTCGCGGGCTACCCTGGCGCTTCCACTGGTTGCACTGTAACGTGTATGGGCAATTATGTCGGTTCGCTATGCCGTCTAAGACATGGGAGATCATATATTTTTCTATGAACTTTCGTCTGATCTGGTAGTCTACCATGTCTTGTCAGCAAACGGGAGAGGCCCGCAAGGGCCGATGCCTGCCAGGGCTGCGGGACTGTTCGAAAGAGATACCGCGGCCCTGGAACATAAAGGGCCAAAGAAGGAACATGGGTGGTTTTTAGTCAGTAAGAGTCTGACACTCCCTTCCGCCCAGAGCGGGAGGGGTCATTTGATGATTTCCAAACCTCCAAAAAAAAAAAAAAGCCTACCATGTCTTAAAGCAGGAGTAATTCCAGTGTGGGAGAGAGATGGCGCTAGACGACCTGTATAGCTCCGTCTCTTTCCCACACTGGAATTCTAGAAACCCCCCTGAATATTACTAAACTAGATGTTTTCAGCGACCGTCGGCGTCGTCCTAGTGAATTATAAAAATTATAAAAATATTACTAACCTATTTGAATCGGATTTTGTTAAAAATTTCATGGGTTTACATTTTTTGCACGGAACCCTAATCCTTTATTTAAAACTAGCTCATGCCCGCGGCTTCGCCCACGTGGAGTTCCGTAATTGTCCCAAGGGATCGTACTACCGGGATGACAAGTATCCTATGTGTTAATCCAGGTTATAAACTATCTGTGTGCCAAATTTCATCCAAATCTGGTCAGTCGTTTTTGCGTGAAAGAGAAACAAACATCCATCCATCCTCACAAAACTTTCGCATTACAACATAAGTAGGATTAAAGTAGCCTAAGTTACTCCTTATAATAACATCAGCTATCTGCTAGTAATCCGGCTAGTCGCGTCATAATAGCTCCCGCCGTTTCCGGAATTATCCGGAACAAACAAACAGACAGACAAAAATTAAAAAAAAAAATTTAAGTACCTTATATACTTTTATATTATGCATTCAGCAAACACAATTTTGAAATTACAAACAGACACTACAATTTTATTTATTTGTAAAGATGAAATTATGGAATATCGTTCTACAGTGCACTAAACATTAATTTTATTTATGGTAAACGTGTTCCGTCACTACGAATACGTAGTTTCAGTAGAAAACAAAAGTTTCAGCGCAGTTATTGATAGTAAAAAGCATGATTTATGTTGTTCTTCTTTTTAATTAGCTAAACTCTGTGCTCTTGTAAGACTCAAAAACTTTGCCTAAGGTTCGAACCCAACGAGGCAGTTCGATCCGTCAAATAAAAATGAAATTAATGAAAATTTTTATACAACAGCAAAAAACGCGTGTTTTTAGTGAATAGAGTAATTATAACCAGCCTTACTGTTCAGTGTCGGTGTTACAAGGATCTGTGATACTCGGTGGATATGGCAGTTTAACTCAAACTCAAAGCATTTATTTCCAACTTTTTTAATTTTTACACGGAACCCTAATCCTTTTTCTAAATTTTCTAACATTACCTATCTGCCAGTAAAATAATAATAAAACGTTTATTTCAGATACAATCCATACAGCATAATAGTAATAGAATAGTCAGCTTACAAATATAAAAAAAAAGTATAAGTCCCGTCAAAATCAATTTCCTGCACCAATTAATTTACATCAACAACAATTAGTTTTTAGTAATTTGCTAGGTTTAAAAATAACTAGGATACCTACTCTTTTTTTTCCTAAATATTACATTTTACAAGTTTTGATCAGTATTAGAAACAGGATCGATTAAAATAAAATAAAAAAATTATTGTGTAAAATTTTCATACAAGTCACAAATCGCAAAAGTCACAAATGTTTTTCAATACATTGGGACAAGTTTACACTATTTCTGACTTTTTTAGTATACCAACCACCAGGGTTGCTCCCATATAAGTTTTTGATCAGTATTAGAAACAGAAACGATTACTATCAAGATTTTTTTTGTATAAAATTGCCATTTTCTTGTTTACTGTACCTACTTTTTTTTAAATCTGTGAATGTGATGAATGATCCAAATTTCACGAAAAAATATGAAAAGTCTCCTAAGACCATTTTCGTGTAGCAGCAACGGTTAAGGCAGTTCCTTACAGCCCCGCTGAAAGTTTCCACCCTGTCTACAAGCAGAAAGTGACACCGATGCGAAAACTGTTACCACGTATTCAGTACATCATTCTGAGCCCCCATAGAAATTTTTCATTAGTTATTAAAAAAAAATCAGCTCTTCCTTGCATTTTGACCGTGCATGTATTGCACTTTTGTAGGAAACAGCTGTTTTTTTTTTGTAACCGATGAAAAATTTCTATGTGGGGGGGGGGGGGCTCAGAATGATGTACTGAATACGTGGTAACCGTTTTCGCGCCGGTGTTCCATCCCGTATAATAAGTTCAATTGCGTTGCACTCAAGAATAGACTCAAGTTTTCCTTTTACCCAAAAGCACTGTATTAATATTCTAGCTCACTAGTTAGCCATACTTCTTATTTCCATACAGTAACATTGCCAATTTAATTAAAACACATAAATATTTGGCAGCTAGTTGCGATGTTGCCAACTTTTTTTCATATTTCTCATATTATTTGAATTTTATATTGATTGTGAGAAATATTAATGTCTTAAACGATAAAATAAAACTAAGTTGTTTTTCTACTAAAACTTATCCATTTTTTTCTTATTCTCTTTCAAACAAATAATTATTTAAGTACAATTACTCCTTCGTGGTCATGAGTACCAAAAGAGGTCATTGCCGGTAAAAACCAACTTATACACACCACTAACAATGCACTCTATCAATCGAAACTCAACCTTAACAAAACCCAATAAAGTACATGAATAAATTTTCCAAACCGCAGCACTAAACTTGTTCGTACAATATTAGTTTCTGCAACTAGGAAATTGATAATGGACTGTAAATCATGGAAGGTAAGGTTGTATTTTGATTGGTTTCAATAAGGTTATTAAACGGTTAATTGGCTAGCACTAAAATACAGGTAATAATTTATTTCTACGAGGATTTTTAAATGAATGAACGTTAATTGATGTAGAAAAACTCAGGTTTCATATTAGGTGTGCTAAGGTATTTAGGTAAAACCACAGAGAACTCAATTCAAATCATTGAATTTATTTAAACCTGTCTTCAAAATATTTTGGTATTTTTTTTTCAGTCACCAACGTTTTTACATCGATTTGAAACACTTCTATAACCGTTTAAAACTCAGATTAAGTATAATGCGATTAGGTACATAATGTTAATTTTAAAAGTAGGTATACAGGGGTGGAAGGGACACCGACGCGAAAACGGTTACCACGTATTCAGTACATCATTCTGAGCTCCATTTTTTTTTTTTTTTTTGGATGGTGGGAAATCATCAAATGACCCCCCCCCCCCGCCCTGGGCGGAGCGGAATGGAGTGTCAGACTCTTACTGCCTAAAAACCACCCATGTTCCTTCATTGGCCCTTTATGTTCCAGGGCCGCGGTATCTCTTTCGAACAGTCCCGCAGCCCTGGCATTCTGAGCCCCCTTACATAGTATACATAGTAATTTTTCATCGGTTATTAAAAAAAAAACAGCAGTTTTCTACAAAAGTGGAATACCTACATGGTCAAAATGTATGGAACAGCTGTTTTTTTTTATAACTGAAAAATTTCTTTGAATCTCAGAATGATGTACTGTTTTTGATGTAATTATTAACTTTGAAATATGACAAAAAAACTGAATTAATTGATGATATTGTGATCCGTGGCTGAGTAATAACAGATGCTCGGGTCGATCTTTAGGTTAAGCCGTGCTTTCCTAGATTAGTCCCTGAATGGGTGACCACCCATTACATACCAAGTTTCCTCCATGCCTCGGAAAGCACGTTAAGCCGTTGATCCCGGCTGTCATTCGTAGATCTTAGACAGTTGTTGCAGGTAATCAGTGGCCCAAAAGTCGAAAAACCAGTCTTAGCAAGGGGTATCGCATTACCCAGTACTAATTGGGTTGTGGAGGTCAGATAGGCAGTCGCTCCATGTAAAATATATAAATACCTACACGGTCATCAAAATACAGCTAATACAGCTAATTTTGTTTTTATAACCGATGAAAAATTTCTATGAATCTCAAAATAATGTATTGAATACGTGGTAACCGTTTTCGCGTCGGTGTCCCTTCCACCCCGTATGTTCTACAGGGGAATATTTATACCTTGGACTAGCCAAATTAATCTATAAATAAGCTGTAAGAGGAATGGACTCATTTTATAGACTGCTTATTTATCACTTCAATCATCATGCCTAGCCTTTCCCCAACTATGTTGTGGTCAGCTTCCAGTCTAACCAGATGCAGCTGGAATCTGGATACGAGTATTACGAGTATTTTACATGGAGCGACTAACAGACCTCCACAACCTAGTTAATACTGGGTAATTTAATACGATACCCCTTGGTAAGACTGGTTGTCAGACTTCTGGGCCACTGACTACCTGTAGTGACTGTCAAAGATCTATACAAATGACAGCCGAGACCAACGGCTTACAGTGCTTTCCAGAGGCACTGAGGAAACTCGGTATGTAATAGGTGGTCACCCATTCCATACAAACCTAGGCAAGCACGGGTAATCCAAAAGATCAACCCGAGCGGCTGTTATTATTTAGCCACGAGTTCCTCAATGTTTTCCACTTCAATAACCACGTTAAAAAAGAACTTCCTAAACTGCCATGGACCATAAAAACAACGAATAAGCCGTCTTCTGGAAGATTCTCTAACTAAAACAAAAAAACATCGCGACCGCTTGACAACGACCCATATTTCTGAGCTCAATTTATCCTAGACCTAGTTGTTACTGAAGCATAACTGGTACGGAATAACTGACCCAAGAAATATAGGTTTAATGTCAATGAATAAATTGACATAAAACCTTTATTTTTATACAGAGTGGTAGGGAAGGGACACCGACGCGAAAACGGTTACCACGTATACAGTACATCATTCTGAGCCCTACATAGAAAATTTTCATCTGTTAATTTAAAAAAAAATCAGAGGTTCCGTACATTTTGACCGTGTAGGTATTGCACTTTTGTAGGAAACAGCTGTTTCTTTTTTAATAACCAACGAAAAATTTTATGTGAAGGGGTTCAGAAGGCCGTGTCGACGGCGCGTTCGTGTTCCACGCGCTCCTCAAAGAGATGTCAGCAAACCGGAAAGGGTCTGCAAAGGCCGATGCCTGTCGGGGCTGCGGGACTGTTCGAAAGAGATACCGCGGCCCTGGAACACGAAGGGCTAAGAAGGAACATGGGTGGGTTTTAGTCAGTACAAGTCTGATACTCCATTTCGCTCCACCCAGAGCGGGAAGGGTCATTGATGATTTTCCACCCGAAAAAAAAATGGTTCAGAATGATGTCCTGAATACTTGGAAACCGTTTTAGGATCGGAGTCCCTTCCATCTTGTTTAGAATTAGGCGTAAAGTCTCAGAGCCTAGACTCCTATTGTACCATTGCAAGTGCTATATTTTCCTTACACAAACAAATCATAAATAACTAAAAGACAGTTTCGCCACACAAAGGCGTATAATATCACTAATAATAGCTTACCAATAGATGCCAATAGACGGGCGCGGTCGAGTGCAAGACTAGTTAAGTATATCCCTACAGAGTTAGGACTAAGACGTTGCGAAATGTATCCTTGAGGTAAATGCCCAACCGCTCTAGTAGGGTGACTAAGCTGCTGGTCGAAAATTAACTGCACGACTTGCAATGTAAAAGGTACCTAGTGTACAATCCCTTTTTCACCCGACTACGGGAAAGCCAAAACGAATAGTTATGCTTTTTAACCGATTAGTAAGAAAGTAGGAGGTTATTTATTTCACTGGCATCCTTTTTTTAGGGTTCCGTACCCAAAGGGTAAAACGGGACCCTATTACTAAGACTTCGCTGTCTGTCTGTCTGTCTCCAGGCTGTATCTCATAAACCGTGATAGCTAGAAAGCTGAAATTTTCACAAATGATGTATTACTATTGCCGCTATAACAACAAATACTAAAAACTAAAAAAAATATATATTAAGGGGGGCTCCCATACAACAGATATGATTTTTTTGCCGTTTTTATAGATAATGGTACGGAACCCTTCGTGCGCGAGTCCGACTCGCACTTGGCCGGTTTTTTTCTTTTATGGTTATTTTTTTCATTTGTTTAAGGCTGAATTTCCACCAGAGATGAGCGAGGATGCGTAGCGAGAAATGTGTTTAAAACTAACCAATGATATAGCTTGTTTTTCACAGCTTGAGGTATTCTTGCTATGTGATTGGTTAGTTCCACACACATCCCTCGCTACGCATCCTAGCTCATCTGTGGTGGAAACGCAGTATAAAGGATGCGGCGCGGTGGTCGCGTATAAATTTTATTAACTTAGCTTGAATAGTATATGAGTTAACTCTTTTAATACGTATGTTTTCATGGCCTATGTTGACGACATGATGGTCGCTTATAAAGGTGGCAAAAAGTCAATGAAACAAACAAAGTCACCGACTTCTGAAGGTTAATATTTCAGACTTTGTTTTGGAAGTTGTTTTTTTTTTGGAAACAAGTTTTTTAGCACATGTTTTCCTGTTGCACCCAAACTACTGAACCGATTGTGACAAATGAGGTGCCAATGGATTTATCATTACGATCTGGGTGATATAGGCTACATTGTATGTGAACAAAATCGATATAGCTAATGCTACATCCCAAAAAGCGGGGATCGCTGAAATTTTTGAAGTGAAAACTTCTTTAGCGGCGTTGAGCACTCTAAAAAAATTGTTCTGTAATGGGTATAAAATCTTAAACTCGCGTCAGGACACTCGCGTCAGGACACGTGACCTAATCGTAAGACGGATGGAGAGTAGACGATTTTGAACTTAACCTTCAACATTTTATGGTTTAAAATCATTTAAAGAAATTTGGAAAAAGCGTAAGACGGATGGAGAGTAGACGATTTTGAACTTAACCTTCAACATTTTATGGTTTAAAATTATTTAAAGAAATTTGGAAAAAGCGTAAGACGGATGAAGAGTAGACGATTTTGAACTTAACCTTCAACATTTTATGGTTTAAAATTATTTAAAGAAATTTTTAAATGTTTTGGAACATGATCGTAGTTTTATAACTCCTAGCGACATCTTGTAGAATGTAGTAGAAAGTACATTAGCAAATGCAATGAGTAACTGTTGTGAGAGACCGCTGGTAGATGGCGCTAGCACAAAGCGCCATCTATCTTTGATATTGAAAACTAAAATGATGCATTGATACAGAGAACACTGTTACTGGTAGGCGCGACAGTTTTTTTAGCTGCTACTAGAGGGCGTTGTTATAAAAAACGTTGTTATAATCAAGTTTTCACTTCTGCCGGCACTCCCGGAGTGCAACCCGTCTTTTTTTTTTTTATCTTTAGTGGCGATCGGTTCTCTGGACATTTGCAACCGCAAAAAAAAAACAAAATGGCGTGAGGAAAGTTTTGAGTATGAATGTGGATAGCTTTAAGAGTAGAGGAAGGGCAAAGTAATGATGTATGGTCTGTATAAAAGATGATATGGCTAGAAAAGTGGTTCATGCTGAGATAACGAGTAAAGATTTGCTGCGCCGGCCCGAAATGAATTGTAATAAGGGCCATGGTAACCAATCTCAGCGGAGACAAGCCATCAAATTATAGTACGCAAGTGTGTCTATTTAATTCTATTGAAAAAGTGAATATGAGACGGGACTGGATCGCCGTTCTGTATAAGACCCACCCTATCGTGAGATCTGTCACAAAGAGCTACACTGACACCCGTATCTATAAACACTAAGTCACGGCAGTCGAGTTCCAGTAGAGCGCGTAGCAAAAGACAACGAAAGAGGGTCGACAGATTTGTCTGCTCCTAACAATTTATTTTCCATCCACCCGCATTCTCCAGTCAACCCGTGATCATGGTGCTTGCAACAGCGTCGAAATATCGGGAGCTCAAAATCATGAACAATCACGGAAGATATCCCGTAAGTGACAGTATAAGTTTAAGTCAAAGTTATTATACTGGAGTAAAGATACGATTTTTATTCTGTGGTTTATTAATTGCTTGAAGTTAGAACTGTCAAAGTGCTTTCTTTGACAGTTCTTACTTCGATCAAATTCTTGTCTATTGCATAAAAATTGTTGCTTAAGTTATTACTTAAGGCGAATGCGAAATTCAAATTTTCTTACGTTTTTTGCAAATTGCAAAAAACGTAAGAAAATTTGAATTTCGCGGGTTGGTTGGAGCATTCACCTTAAACTCAAGTATTCACTTTAACTTGACTATAGATACAGTGTTAGGTTAATTTATCTGTAGTTTAAAAATCGACTAAACTGAAATATCGATTATTGCGAACAATTATTTTTATGTGGCAACACGTGTGGTATGTGGCGGGAAAAGGAGGCTCGTGCCGGCAATCGATTCATTCCCTGGGTTTTGGCGCGAGCTACGACTCGGACTAACAGAGTTACCCGGTGGTTTTTGAAGAATAATAAAATTTATTGTAGCTGTTTGATTATTGTAGTAGTTTTCTGAAAAAAGGATTATTTAATAATATTGTCATCTACCCAAGGAGTTTTATTACACATGACTGTGTTAGACATAAGTTTTTAAACTGTCATGGTCACTAAAATTTTAATTAACACTAGAAACGGGATATTTACCATGTCCACTGTTTGTTTTGTGTTTGTGTTCAAAATAAACAGTGGACATGGTAAATATCCCGTTTCTAATGTTAATTATATATTGTTGTTAAACACACCAAAAAAAATCATTAATTGGCGGAATCCATAAAAGGGCAAAAACATATAATCTAAAGAACGCATCGACTATGTATAATGTAATTTGCCCGAGCGTCGCTACACGGTCAGATCGAGACGTGTTTAAACTACATAATTATAAGCTGCCGTATTTGATGCTTGGATGTAGGTCAGAAATGTGTTTACTAGCTTAAGCCCGCGGCTTCACTCGCGTGGAGTTCGGTGATCGTCCCACGGGTTCGCACTGCCGGAATAAAAAGTATCCTATGTGTTAATCCAGGTTATAAACATCTGTGGGCCAATTTCATCCAAATCTGGTCAGGAGTATTTGCGTGGAAGAGTCACAAACATCCAGACATTCAGACATCCATAAATCCTCACAAATTTTCGCATTTATCTTCTTTACAAATCAAAAAACTTTTTTGCAAAAAATAAAACCGACTTCAAAATCACAAAAAAGTGAAAAATAATTTTAGCTTCAGAAGTCGGTGACTTTAGTTTGTTTGATTCAGTTTTTTGGCCCCGACTTTTACCTTTGACCTTTAAAGTTTTTTTTTATTTTTTCATTTTTAGTTGCAATATCCTATACAAATATTTTCTATGCGTTAATTTTACATTGTAAACCATACATTTCATGATAATAGGCTTATTCTTACTTCCTTACTAATATTATAAATGCGAAAGTAACTCCACAACAACAAACAAGTAACAGACTTCAGAGTCAAATGCTCATAAAATAAAAACTAATGGGCCTACCTGAATCAAATTTTTATGGGACCAATTCGAAACTATTCCGCATCAAACAAAAAAATAATTACGTAAATCGGTTCAAAAACTTCGGCGTAATCGGTGTACATACATAAAAAAAAATATATATATACCGGCCGAATTGAGAACCTCCTCCTTTTTTTTGAAGTCGTTTAATAAAATTGAAGTGTCTGTTTGTAAAATCAAAATAACAGCTTTTTACTGAATGCTTAAGAAAATATATACGGCAATTATAATAAAAACACTTATTTTTTTCAATTTTTGTCTCTCTGTTTGTTCCGGCTAATCTCCGAAACAGCTGGACCGATTTTGACAGGACTTTTCCTGGCAGATAGCAGATAGCTGATGTTATAAGGGCTAACTTAGGTTTTACTTTAGAAAAATTAACTGAAAATAAATGGCTAAATGTGGATGTATTATTATTAGGTACACCTCTGTCTAACACTTTGGATATGACAGGCGCGATGATGCGAATAATTTCCATAAACTGACGCCTTTTCCCAAGGGGGTTTTAGATAGACAGATAGATAGATAAACCATTTATTCAGTGCACACAAAAGACATAGCACAACACACAGAAGCACAATTAAATAAGAAGACAAATTATAAGAACATAACTTAAATAAAAACCGGCCAAGTGCGAGTCGGACTCGCGCACGAAGGGTTCTGTACCATTATCTATAAAAACGGCAAAAAAAATCATATCTGTTGTATGGGAGCCCCCCTTAATATTTTTTTTTTAATTTTTAGTATTTGTTGTTATAGCGGCAATAGTAATACATCATTTGTGAAAATTTCAGCTTTCTAGCTATCACGGTTTATGAGATACAGCCTGGAGACAGACAGACAGACAGACAGACAGCGGAGTCTTAGTAATAGGGTCCCGTTTTACCTTTTGGGTACGGAACCCTAAAAAAAAAGGTGCCAATATACAAAAAGAAAAACATTATTTACTAAAGAAATATAGTGACACCATGGCATAATTCAAATAAAAAAAAAACGAGTATACAAGTGTGTGCGTCTCAAGGTTGCACCAAATTGGAGTCCAGCTCAGCATGTGTCAGGCATGTACCTGACGCTGATATTCTGCTGAATCCCTTTGGCGACACACGGACGTCGAGCAGACGAGACAAATTGGTGTTGCGACACTTGCGACATAGTAAATTTCTATGCAAAATCTTCAATTAACTGACGCTTATCATTAAAGACCGGAAAATGCAAATGTATGTATGTTTGCATACGTGTGTGCATATTACGGCTGATAATTGAAGGCAATGCATATTTTAGCAAAAATCGTCATATCGTGCACTATTTGGGCGTATTTCCTTTAATTTTAACTGATTTCTACCTTGAAAATTGCAAAAAAAAAACAAACAAAAAAAAACAGTGTCGCAAGTGAATAAAACGATCGTTGTCAAGTTATAAAAATATTTTAATTAATAGAAGAATCAATCGTGCTAATTATGATAATACGGGGTGGCAGAGACACCGACGCAAAAACGGTTACCACGTATTCAGTACATCAGTACAATTTATTTTATTTATTTATTTATTTATTCTGAACCCACATAGAATGTGTATATATGTAAAAATCCTCTTCCCCCCGGACCGTCCTCTTCCCCCCGGACCGCCGTAAGGTGTAAACGTGTCCACAGACCCGCATTCGCTTGTTTTTAAAATATTTAATTAATTTTAGTAAAAATAAATTCATCTAAAATAATAGGAGTGCATAGAGTGGGAAGTAGTGACAAAACAATCTAAATCGATCAGTGTGAAACTGCAAGATACCTGCTCGCCTGGTAGCTTGCCCACCTACGCTTCGCAAGCCCCGCCTTCAAGGATACGTAAGATACCTTACTATATTAAAATAATAGGAACGTGCGCGTGCGCTCCACCCCTGACACTGCCCAGGCCACGCCCTATAGCTAAACGATTGGAGAACGTAAGCAACGTTGACCCTGCCCTCGAATTAGCAAACGATACTAATTACCCAATTGTGTGCAAATTTCACTACGTTGCCTCCCAATTAGACAAGTATCGAAAAGCATACGCTGTTGCGCGCACGCAGCGATATTATTGTGGGTGGCTACGTATTCCTCCTTGTTGTCTCTGCTATCCTAGTACTAATGGATTCATCTATGAACAAATCTGTATCCGATACTGAGATTAATCTGGTGGGAAAAGAGCTTAAGACGCCGCCGCCCAGCTATATATTTCAACGCACCAAGAGAAGCCGGGAGGATATCCTCACTGAACAACTTGAGGATTTTAAAAAGGAAATCAAGGAAATGATGTCCCTTTTCTCTATAAAACAAGGAAATGAGATACAACAAATGACTTCAACCTTAAAAGAAATTCAGCAATCAAATCTCAAGATTGAAAACTCGATTACTTATCTCACTGCACAAAATGAAGAGTTTAGTAAGAGGATTATCCAGCTTGAGAATCAAAACAGGGAGGACAAGAAATATATTACACTACTAGAAAGCAAAATAGAGGAAATTCAGATAGGAAGTCGAAAAACTAATTTTGTAATCAAGAACGTACCTAAACGAAGCAACGAATCCAAGGAAGACCTAATTGACATGATAATCTGTCTTTCACGCAACTTAGAGTGTAATATTGCCAAATCGGATGTCAAGGACATATATAGACTACGAGGAAAAAATGGTGAAAGCCTTAATCAACCAATTATTGTTGAAACAGGCTCCACCATTCTAAAGACTGAAGTTATAAAAATGGGCAAGGCCTTCAATATAAAACACAAGTCGAAGCTGTGTTGTAAGCACCTTGGATTTAAGTCTCAAGAAGATACACCCATATTTTTATCCGAACACCTGACCACCAAGGGGTCCCGCCTTCACTTTCTGGCCCGGGACTTGACGAAATCGGGAGCTTACAAATTCTGCTGGACTGCATACGGAAAGATCTACGTAAGGAAGAATGAACTCTCACCTACAGTAACAATCAGAAGCGAAGAGCAGGTACATAAGCTAATGCTGGATAAATGACTCTTAGAGCATAGTCATCTACTGTGCTTACGTTATAATTTACCTTGCAAAGTGATAAACGGTTTTCTTATGCTTGTTACAATAGTTTTGTCCACTTTCTGTTATCTAAGACGCTTCTTGATGAGAGCATTCATTAATCTGGGCAATTTATTAATTTGCTGCTTGTCCTCATACTTTCTTACATTAAAGATAATTCATCCCAACCTCAACACACCAAATTACTATACACACTTATACATACTCTACACACTTAATGATCATAATGATCTGAACATTTGCACGTCCTCCGCAAAAATAATAATAACTCAGTATCGCCATCCGATCTGCCATCACCTTACTATGTGCCGCATCTGTCTCAATACACTCGTATGTAACAGCATTGACGTATATGACGCTATGATGACTACTCTACTAATTAATAAATTAAATGGATAGCACCCTACGAACACTAACTGAAATAGACGAAATTGAAGTTGCACGAACATATGAATGCGCCTGCACGGATTTACATAATCATATTACTACTGGTAAAAACGATTTGACCATTATTTCGCAAAATATAAGGAGTATCTACTGCAACTTCGATGATTTTACACTCTTACTATCCACATTGAAATTTGATACTGACATCATAATTTTAACTGAATGTAGGCTACACTCCAATAAACCAATCCCGCAACTAAGTAACTACCTTTCCTTCTTTACTACACGTCAATTTAATCAAAATGACGGAGTGGTTGTTTATATAGAAAAATCATTAAAACCTAAAGTTAAAGAAATAAGTCTGGCACAGGCATCTTGTCTTCAGCTGGATATACTTAATAACATTCTTCTGTGTATGTACCGTTCCCCATCTAACACAAACGCAGACTGTTTTGTAGATTCTCTTAGTACACACCTGAATAGTTTAAACTCTCAGCAAAGCATCATTATAGCAGGGGACATTAATATTAACCTCACAACTAAAGACGTTGAGCCGCCGCATGAATATAAAAATAGGACCAATTATCTTAACATGTTATCACTACACGGTATTCTACCTGGACATACACTACCTACACGTGAATCGAACTGCTTAGACCACTTCATGATTAAAATAAACAAAAAGAAGGTATCAGCATCTATTGCTATTCTACACACTACTATCACCGACCATTATACCACTTTTTTATCATTATCAAAGCTAAAACCTAAACAAATTAATAATAAAACTACCTCATCTATTGACTTCGAACAGGCCCTAACACATCTTAGAGAAAATAACATCGCTGAGCTGCTGTTCTGTAACGACCCGGACCGACTAACTGACCTACTATTATATAAACTGACTGAATCCATAAATCACAGTACTGTTATCAAATTAATACCCAATAGCAAGCGTACCATTAAACCCTGGATAACCACTGGTATACTAAGATGCATTAAGAATCGCAATAAACTGCAAAAACAAACCCGCAATGATCCTTTTAATGAAGTTCTAAAATTAACATATCGGCGATACCGCAACTATTGTAATAACCTGATTAAAAAATTAAAAAGGAAATTTGAAAGGGAACTACTTGCTAAATCAGTCACAAACAGTAAATTGTTATGGAAAAATATTAAAACATTAACCTACACAAATCATTCTAAAAACTTAAACACAGAACTACTACATATTAGGCCAAGTCCAACAGAATCTGTGAATTTCCTAAATGATTATTTTGCAAACATTGGTAAAGAGCTAGCCCAAAAAATTACACCTTCAGCACATAATGATTCAAATACTTTCCATTCAGAAAATTTACCTACACAGGTGAACTCGTTTGCTCTTTCAGATACTGATCCCGACGAAGTGGGCAGGATTTTGTCGAGTTTAAAATCTGACTCTGCACCTGGATGGGATAATGTATCTACTAGATTCTTGAAATACATAGGCCATGAAGTTGTTCCAATCATAGCCCACTTAACTAACCTCTGTTTCGCAAAGGGCATCTTCCCTGCGCCTCTTAAACATTCCATCATCATTCCGGTCCACAAGGGAGGAAACAGAGACGATGTCAACAACTACAGGCCCATATCCATTTTACCAGCTATATCTAAAATAATAGAAAAACTAATAAATAATAGACTCTTAAAATATCTACACAAATTCAATACCCTAAGTAGCACACAATTTGGATTTAGACAGGGTATGTCAACCGAAGATGCGGTAGCTGCCCTCAGCTCTCTAGTAGCTGATAATCTGGATAGGGGCAGTAAATGTCTGAGTTTGTTCCTGGACTTAAAAAAGGCGTTTGACACCGTGTCTGTTCCCATCCTAATAAACAAAATGGAAACTGCAGGGGTGAGAGGAATCCCGCTCAAACTTTTTAGAGACTACCTCTCAAACAGGAAGCAGAGGGTTAAAGTGGGAGAACATGTAAGCTCCGACGCAGATGTCACATTCGGAGTTCCCCAGGGAAGTGTTCTGGGACCTACGCTGTTCCTCCTCTACATCAATGACCTCTGCAACCTCAAAATCATTAATGCAAAAGTATTTTCTTATGCCGACGACACTGCGATCGTTTTTACTGGGAATACCTGGCGTGAGGTTGCCTTAAGTGCTGAAGCTGGTATGACCCAAATAGCTAGATGGCTCAAAACTAACCTACTCACATTAAACACAGCCAAAACCAATTACATTTGCTTCAGTATATCAAATCGTACACAACCAAGTACAGATTTCGGCATAAGAGTGCATACGTGTGATGATGCAAATCACTGTATATGTCCAACACTAGACAGAGTAACACAAACTAAATATTTGGGTGTTGTTGTTGACCATAGACTATCCTGGTATCCCCAGCTTGAACAAGTTACAAATAGGATTAGAAAACTGAGTTGGATCTTCAAGACTCTGAGGCATATTGTACCAAAAAATGTTTCCACAAATACAAAAACCCCCAGACATCTCCTTAACGAAATATACTTGGCGTTGGTACAATCTATCTTAGTGTACTGCATCCCAATATGGGGAGGAGCAGCTACGACTAAATTTATTACTCTTGAGCGGGCACAACGTGCTCTTATAAAACTCATGTATTTTAAGAAGATTAGATATCCTACCCAAAGCCTTTTCCAAATTAGTGATTTACTCTCGGTGAGAAAATTATACATATACAAAACTATTCTCAAGATACACAAATCCCTACCTTATGTCCCTGGCCTAACCTTAAAAAGAAGAAAAGACATAATAGCAGAAGTTCCCCAAACGAAAACCAAGTTCGCCAGCAAACAATATAAAAAACGTTCAGCTCAGCTGTACAATAGATTTAACAGAGAGGTTTATGTACATAACAAGAAACAACATGAATGTAAAAAAATACTAACTAGTTGGATTAAACCATTTACCTACGAAGACACGGAGGCGCTGCTAAAATAAAACACACACCGTCATCATTTTCTATCTGACGCACTCACGCAGCCTTAAGCACACGATTCACACATTTTCACACACCCACGCGTAAACTCTCAACACTCACTCACACACACACCCCATACACTCACTCAAATACACCCCCATACACCCACTCACATACACCCCCCCTTCACTCACTCACACTTAACCATATACCACACACCGGATGAGTGACAAGCATATATTATTCACTTTTTATTGTTATTTTTTTTTTTCTCTATATTCTTTTATCTGTAATAACTGTAAAAAAAACAAGTTTGTTAATTGTAATTTAAGTTATGGAAGAGTGGAGTCTCCTAACACAGGCTTTAGACGCCTAAAAGGAAACCCCAATCACTAGTTTATAAGAAAAACTTGTCAAACCAATAAATTATTTTTCATTTTTTTTCATTTTTCATTTTCATAGAAAATTTTCATCCGTTATTAAAAAAAAAACAGGAGGAGCGCGTGGAACACGAACGCGCCGTCGACACGGCCTTCTGAACCCCTTCACATAAAATTTTTCGTTGGTTATTAAAAGAAACAGCTGTTTCCTACAAAAATGCTATACCTACACGGTCAAAATGTATGAAACAGCTGATTTATTTTATAATAACCAATAAAAAATTCCTATGATGGGTTCAAAATGATGTTCAAATTTATGTTGCATATTTTAGCACTTTTGTTGCATATTTCGAGCATTTATGATATTTGCATGCATATTTTGTCGATGTTATGTTGCATTATAATCCGGACTCCGATCTCTACATGATGAATGAATTTCACGTTTATTAAACGTCTGGTTTGGTTACACCACAAAATAAATATAAAGCTGCAATATTGCAAAACCCATTTAATTGGTCGAAACCACAAGCAATCAATAATAAATCAAACAAAACAATATACTCACTCACTTTATGTTAGAGGTTTTATTATGGAACATAATAATATAAACTCACGGTTTTTCCCATATGGGGGTAGGCAGCAGACACTACATAACGTAACTCGCCATATTATTCTTAACGTGTCAATGACATTTTAATTGAGTCAGCCCAAAATTTGGCGACGAGTTTGGGACTTTCAGTAGCGTCCACCAGCTCCTGTGATGTGCAAACAACAGGGCAGACAGAACACGATAGTGTCTCATCGTTTGTGGAACAACACCACATTTACACTACAGGGCAGAGTCATCAAGGGAGAGAACCTCACGTCCCAGCCGCCGCGGGAGAAGCACCGGGCGTCGGGGGCCACGTGGTGGCTCTCGGCCACCGTAGGCGCGGGCCTGTGGACGGTGAGTAATGGGCTAGCTCGCCGGCGACAGGGTACTATTAGGTGTCCTGCCTCACAATTCGGAGATTTCAGATGATGTTATGTTATATTACATTGTATTAAACTAACACATAAAAAGAAATCTCGATGCTATGTCAAGTCGTAAATAAAAACCGTACGAAACGGGCGGATCGCTAGTTTCAAATATATAATTTAGATGAACTTGACAAATGTCATAAAAACATTTACATGACAGCTCGTGTCGTTATGTCAGCTCAAGGTTCGTTTATCTGCTATATGTAGAGGTGACCTGCCGTGAGCACGTGAATGTGTCAATGTTCGCATTCAGAAGCATTTATTAAAGTTATTGGGTCATTAGCTTAGGATTAACTAAAGTATCAGAGGGCGGGCCTATTTTTTGGCCAAAGAATCAGCATTGCCATCCAACGTGGTAATGCTGCCAGCCTTCTGGGCACTTTTCCTGTTGACAGCGATGCGGAAGAATTTTTGGACGCCCTGTAACCCTTTTATACTTGTACATATTTTTTTCTATTATAGTTTTGTAGTTTGTAAATAATTTTAAATAATTAATATTTTGATTAAACACAAAGTATCACTTAATCAAAAATCAAATCAAATCATTTATAACCCAGATAATGCAGTCCAATTTGTTACTAAAATAATACATACACATCTTAAACACTAGTGTTAGTACATAATTATATTTGGAAAATTTTGATAATAGTTACTAATAATGTCAAAATTATTAAAAATAATCTCAAATTCATTAAAAATAATGTCAAAATCATTAAAAATAATGTCAAAATCATTAAAAATAATGTCAAAATAATTCAAAATAATGTCAAAATCACCATTAATCATGTCAAAATTATTAATAATACAATAATCAGAAGATAAAAAGAAATAAGTAAAACACAATAATCATATGAGCAATCATATTAAAATAAACATTACTTCAAGGCACGTTTTGACGGCAATACTTGTGTTGTGGTCCATTGCCTGAGTATTAGACCTTCCGCGGAGTCGGCCACAGTGACCAAGAGGCTGTTGGCGCTGCCCCGCACCCGCCGCATCAAGGAGGCGACACGGTTCCACACACACAAACACACACACTCACCACATGCCTGCAGTGATAGCCTAGTGGGGTGACTGTAGGACTGCCAAGTCGAGTTCGAACCCAAGACACGCAGTATTTAGGGGTCCGGAATGATGTACTTCTTTCTTCTTTATCGTGTGTTTAGTGCCTAACCTGGTGTCAGAGTTTTTATTCTGCCCATGGTTGGATAATTATCTCTCAGACATGCTAGTTGGTTTTCCTTAACCGAAACAAGTGAGAATTACCTATACAATACGCTCATGAATCCGAAAAATCAGAGGTGCGTGTCTTGGGTTCGAACTATAACTTAGCAGTCCGACGGACACACCACTGAGCTATCATTCATTTTTAGGGTTCAGTAACCAGCCAACCAGCAAGGTAACCAACGGGACCCTGGTACTAAGCCTCCGCTGTCCGTCCGTCTGTCTGTCAGCGGGCTGTATCTCATGATCCGCATTAGGTGGACAGTTGAAATTTTCACAGAATGTATATTTCTGTGGTCGCTATAACAACAAATGATAAATTAATTAAAGGGGGCTCCCCTACTACGATGGTACGAAACCCTTCATGCTGCGAGTCAGACTCGCACTTGGCAGTTTTATTTAGTAAAATACTGTTAAAACTGCTATTTTGTTTAAACAACAAAGTCCCTACCTCAGGTTTGTAAAATTACTGGTCACCCTAATATTCATAATAGTTGCTCCGATTACAAATTGATTAATTAATTGAAGTATACGTATCGCTAGATATGTATCGACAAACATAAATTAAAATTAATATGCTACGATTTCATGTCCTAGCTTGCCTGTTGGTCTAGTGGTTAGTGACCCTGACTGCTAGGACGGAGGTCGTGGGTTCGATTCCCATACAGGACAAATCTTTGTGCGATGAGTACGATTATTTGTTCTGTATCATATATATATATATATATATAAATATAAAAATAGTTTTGAAAATAAATTAAAAAGATATTATTTAGAAATGTGTACAAGTGCTACATAAAAATAATAACTAGTTTTAAGTACGTTTAATAGAGACTCGCTGACCCACAGTCAAACCATTACTTAGAATACCTAGCATTCTTTAATATAAATACATAAATAATAATAAATAAGAACCGCCGAGTTCACGTTCGCGTCCGGGTTTTGTTAAGAACCGCAAATCTCAATCGACAATCAAAACATCTGCTAAAAACTTATATAACAGTTATTCTTTATACATCGAAGGTCACGGATACTGGCTGTGAATGACCACAGATTACAAAACTAAAACCTTGGTTATTACGTGTTTCAACTCCAACAATCGCTTAGCGTTTAGTCATTGTTAGTGACCTAGCGATTAAGTTAACTATTGTTTACTAATCGGACAATTTTTATGGGTTTTCGGGTAATCGGTAATTGATTTAGTGAGGATGGCATGAACTTGACATACTTAATTAATATGTTCCGAAGTTCCGACCGAGTTTCGGGCACAGCGTGAGATTAGCCAAGTACATAATCAGCCTATAATGTTCCCACTGCTGGGACACACGGCCTCCTCTCTATGAGAGGGAATGGGCTATAATCCACCACGCGGGCTCAGTGCGGGTTGGTAGATGTCACATGTCTTCGAATTTTTGGTTCTAGGACATGCCGGTTTCATCACGATGTTATCCTTCACCGTTTTTGAGAGCTGTGGTGATGAAATAAATTACACAAAGTAATGCGCCTGGCTGGGTTCGAAGCAACGACTTACTGTTCGTAAGTCGGGGCCGCCACCACTGGCGCACGTGACGGCACGGTTGGCGCAGTGGTCAAGCGATTGACTGCTGCGCTGCATGTCGCGGGTTCGATTCCCGTACGGAACAAATATTTGTATGACCTACAAGTAGTTGTTCCGGGTCTGGGTGTTTTTCTATGTATAATATGTATGTATTTACAAAAAAAAAATGTATATATGTAGTTTATCAGCCATCTAGCTACCATAACACAAGCATTAGGTTGCTTAGCTTGGGGCTAGATGGTGCTGTGTGAAATGTCCAGGGATATTTATTTATTTATTTATTTACTGGGCCACCGCGGCTCTCTGGTCAAGTACGCAGGAGATTTATGTTATCTATTTTAATAATAGGTGTTTTTGTAGAGGTGGAAAACTTTAAATTAGAATAAAACACAGAATGATATTTTTTTTATATCCATGGAATTTTAACTGAATGGTGATTTTTGTTTGTATTTGATTTTGGGTATGTGGCCACGGCGGCTACAAACACCCTGTATATACCTCATCAAGTCATCATCATCTGCCTAGCCTTTTCCCAACTACCTTGGGTTCGGCTCCCAGTCTAACCGGATGCAGCTGAATACCAGTATCATACATGGAGCGAATGCCTATCTGACCTCCACAACCTAGTAAGTACTTGGTAAGACTGGTTGTCAGACTTTCGGGCCACTGACTACATGTAACGACTGCCACCCCTATTGCCCCTGGGCTGACACCCTGTATATACCTAATGGGTGTACAAGTACCCTTAACGAAGCCGAGCACTTGTTCTCCACGTCATTGCGATCATTTTTTTGTTCTAGACCATACCTGAGAACCTTCTAGTTACGGAGATATTGAGGGTCCAAGTGCCAACTTATTCACAAGTTTTTATTGAAATAAAAGTTTTTAATCAATTTTTTATGCTTTCACGGTTTAAAACTAAACTTATACTGTCACTTACGGGATATCTTCCGTGATTAATATTGGGAGTTCAAAATCATGAACAATCACGGAAAATATCCCGTAAGTGACAGTACTTATAAGTAAAGTTTTTAATGTTATAACTTTTATTAAATTCCTTCACGACCTCCGTACTATTATTTCCCGTACATTGAGTCCTACGTAAAACAATTTTTTTCCTTTAGAAATTTACTTAGTTTGATGTTCAGAATGCTTGGTTGACGGCTTCCGTGAGGTCTGTTGACACGTTGTATAAGCTCCGGGATGCTATTGAGAAAATCCTAATGATAAAACAAACAATAAGTGTAGTGCGTGTGTGTGTGTGTAGTGTAGTGTGTGTGTGTGTGTGTGTGTGTGTGTGTGTGTGTGTGTGTGTGTAGTGTAGTGTGTGTTTGTGTGTGTGTGTGTAGTGTAGTGTGTAACAATAAGTGTGTGTATTGTACAATTAAGTGTAGACATTTATATGGACCCATATGGACTTGGTTGTTCGAAATAAAGTATTGAATTTGAATTTGAAAACTCAATAACAGTATGTCCGATCCGTGAACCGAACCCAGGACCTCGTGCTCAGCAGTCGCGCTTGTGACCCCAAGCCCAACGCGGCGTGATTCTATTGTATAATCTAGTTAGCTTCGCGAGGGTCACGGTGAATGACCAATGGTTACAAAACGAAAACCTTGTGATTACGTGTTTGTTACAACCCAAGTAACACAGTCTTGAAGGTTTAAAACAAATCTGTCTATTGACAGTCTAGTCGTGGTTAATCTTTAGATAGGGGCTTTCTAAAGATGGTTTCAATTAAGAAAATATATTCTTATAGAGTTTTTTTTCTCAAGCTGGTTTATTTTTAGAGCATTTGTTCTATAGCACACTTATTTTAAGTACGTTTATAGGCATATTGAATGTTTTAAGATAAAATGCTCTACAAATAGAAAATAAAGCCTAAAGCCTAAATAATAAAGCCTAAAGGTACCTAACTTGAAGTAATTTTATAGGTAAGATGATTATATTTTAAGATAAAACATTCTATTTTAGCTATTGGTACACTTATCTCTGTCTATAAAGTGACTTAAGTCTGGATAAAATACCTTATTAGATATTTTTCAGTTTGTCTAAAAACATCATAGTGAAAACGGGTTTATAGTGTTTTTTTTCTTAAAAATGGCTTAATTAAGTGCATTTCTATTAAATATTTGACTTGGATGGCTTTATGTAATGGAGACAGTGAAAAAAATTAAAAGGTCTGGTGGCTTTCGTCGAAAAATCGGCAAGTATTTAAAAAGGAAGAAAAATGAAGAAGAGTTGCAAAATAATTTAGATTCAGATTCGAAACTTTCCAGTAACTTCCTTCAAAACGCGGGAAATTGTTCTACGACAGAAGATACAACTGAATTTGCAGTGTCCCCTTCAACATCACAAAATTGTGTTAGTGAGCAGTCCGATTCGGATGAAAACAACACAAATGACGATGACGACGACGAAAGTCGATCATATTGCCTCAAAAGGGATCTGCGCCAGTGGTCAGCAACTCATGCTATAACTCACATAGCCTTGAAGGACTTATTTCAAATAATAAATAATTTTCAACCCGGTACTCTACCAAAGGATCCGAGAACATTGCTCCAAAGTCCAAGAACGATTGAAATAAAAAAAATTGGTAATGGCGAATACTGGCATCACGGGCTGAAGAATAATCTCACAAGATATTTTCAACATTTGACAGAGAACAAAATAGTGACAATCGATGTTAACTTTGATGGACTACTTACTTATAAAAGCTCGAAAGTTGAATTCTGGCCCATTTTGATAAAAATTATTGAAATGCCATCAATCCCTGTATTGGTGGTTGGTATATATTGCGGAGTCGGCAAGCCCTCAGACGTTAACGAATTTGAATGCCATTTGTTACTGAGGCTTTGGAAATAACAAAAGAGCCAATTGAAATTAACAATTTTCAGCTATCTATAAAAATCAGAGCCTTCATTTGCGATTCTCCTGCTCGAGCATTTATAAAAGGTAAGTTTTATTTTTATATTTATTTAGCTAAATTGTTGCAAGTATCTACATAGAGGAATGGATCCAACTCATTAAATCATACGTCATCATAAGTAGGTTCACAGTAAGTAGGTACGGTTTAGCCCATGTTCAACCCCTAAATGTTGTCCACGTTCAACCTCTGGGGGGTCGAACATGGACTTCTATTTTTGAATGTTTTTAATCCACGTTCAAACCATTTAGGTAGTATAAAAAAAAATCTGATTTGATTTATTACTGTCCCTTACACCCTGTATAGGTACCTGAGGTCATGCAGCAGCTCGAGCGCCTTTGTTACTAGACACTATTTACTACGACCGACGACGAGCGAGCGATCCGTCCGCTTCCAATGCACCGATACGAGTGATACGATTAGACGATTAGTAGGTACATAAACAAACACAACACGTCAAAACTGCGACCGGGCGGCCGCGCGGACGCATAGTACAACTGAACATGTCTAAACATGCGTTGCTCATCTATTACTCGGTCAAATTACGGGCTTTGTACACAAATCTGCGAATATGCACATTACAAATTAAATACGAATAGGTACGCGTTAAGTTAACACTGCGTCTTTGGCACCGCCGCCGGCGTATATAACTAGGTACTATTTTTCACATTGTCTATAAATAAAACAGAAATATCTTTTACTTATCTCTTGAATTGATTAATAAAATTGCTTTGTTAGGTACTGCATAAAACGGTCTTCCGTTCACAACACATCAAATTACCTGTTCACTAATGAACGTCTAGAAATACTGTGAGAAGATAAAAAGGAATACAGAGACGACAGTCACTAGGTAATCTTAAACCATTCATAAATCTGTTTATTCTATCACTAGATAGTTTAGTATGTAGCAAGTGAAATTATTCTTATCATGAGCTAGAGCCATACTACAGAAAATTATCTAGAGTGTTTGTTCTATTAAATTCGTTTTCTAGTTAATTTTATCTTAACGCCATTTTTATTGCCTATTTTTGTTTCAAATGATTTTCGTTACATATTTTAATGCTTGTTTTTTATGGTTTTATCATTCAATTATGTCAAATTAAACATTTAACATGTTTTAAATTACTATATTTTAAATAAAATGAGTATTTTAAACATTAAAACGCAATTTAAAAAATTTGCATATACCAAATTAATATTCATATTTGGTAAAAAAATATTAAATCTTGCATTTACAGCGGGCGCTCTTATTTTAAGAGAGTTTTACATAATATTCGACGATAGAATTTCAATTGCACATAGATTTGCTACTAGCTATAACACAAATAATGTAAGAAATAAGAAGTAATAAATTTATTACGCCATGATACAATAATAAGTTTAAATAACTCTTGTAAGTTCTGCGCCATTATCTGTCGTTGTCTATTACAAATCAAATCTAACTTAAAGTTGTTAGTCTTGAGTTAATTTGGTTTTAAAACTTACGAGTAAAGAGTTCTATAAAGGTCTCAACTTTATCTATAAACTATCTACTAGTAAAACTTGTGGTCTATAAACAGTTTAGTGAGACACTAGATGAATCTCTACAGACGATTTGAAAATGTACAACTCTTAACTCTATCTATTCATGTTTTCTTAACTCATTCTTATGAGAGCGGATAAGGTTGTGCCCACTTTTACTAAACTGTGTCTATAAGCGTTCTTGAAGATTACTTGGGGATATTTTACTCTTAAGGTTGACAATAAAATTAAATTCTATTAGATATCTAATAGTCAGTTTTTAGAGACGATTGTGTTACTTGGGAACCACGTACACTCTTTATCTTTATGGTGGTTGGCAGGGCTAAGTAAGTTTATATTTTTGGACGAAAAATATTTTTTTTTGTTCAAGGGCCTTACAACGAACGTGCATAGTAGGTAATGGTAACGTAAATTCGAATAGTTTTTTAACGGTTAGCACAAAATTATACAATATCTTAAAAAAAATACCCTGTCCGATCCGAAAGGGGCATATAGGTATACCAATGACTAATTGCCAAATAGAATAAGAAACATAAAATATTCATGATAGAAAAAATATTATAAATAAATTTTAAAATGCATGATTTTTGTCTCAAATTACCACCATTTTCCTAAATTCAAATAAACTTTTAAAAAGTGACAACACCATCTTCGGCATAAGTAGGTATGTTCGATGGTCAATTGTTTTTAGAAGTTTCCCCATTTTAGTACATTTTATTTAATTTTCATCGGGGTATTTTTTTTACTGGTTCTCTAAAAATAACACTGTTTGACTATTTTATTCTGGTTAATCAGCAAAATTTAAATGGTTAACCCGTGTCAACAAACATAATATGGGTTAAAAGTTCAAAAGGTTAACCTTTTTATCCGATTAATCAGTCCCTGGGTAAGATACACCTTAAGAGAGAAACAGTTACACGCACCTCTGATTTTTCGGATTTTATTGTTACTAGCTTTTGCCCGCGGCATCGCTCGCGTTAATTTAGAATTTGACAATCAATTCGGGTTGAACTCTGCTTGTAATAATATAACTCAATCATGGTTCAAAAGACACGTGGCGCCATC
Organism: Eurois occulta; assembly: GCA_950022335.1. Taxonomy (NCBI): domain Eukaryota; kingdom Metazoa; phylum Arthropoda; class Insecta; order Lepidoptera; family Noctuidae; genus Eurois; species Eurois occulta. The sequence continues at coordinate 9,099,789 of OX465505.1, forward strand.
TATTATCATAAGCACGTTATTGTTTTCCTCGGGAACAGTCCTTTTTTCTGGATGAAAGGTACCCTATGTCCGTTTCTGTACACCTGACAACGTTTATGCAAAATTTCAGGATGATCGGTTCAGTGGTATAGGCATGAAAAGGTGACAAACAAACAAATAAACTTACTTTCGCATTTATAATATTAATATGTACCTATATGTAATGTAATATGTATATGTATATATGTATTTATATATATTATTATTATATATAGATATATAAGTTAGAGAGAGAGGATTATCACTTGCATCGGTGAAGGAAAACACACAGCATGCCTGAGAGATATTTCTCGACGGCATAAATACTCATTATACACACGAAAAAAAAAATCCGAAAAAGAGGTCATTTAAAAAGCAAAGTGCTAGATCGGCAGATCGTTGCTCTATTGGTCACAAGCACGCCTGCCGAGCATGAGGTTCTAGGTTCGATTTCCAGGTCGGGTAAAGTGTCGCATTGGGTTTCTTAGTAGCAGCTACGGAGTCTGGATTTGCGACCCGATGGATGGCAATAGGCTCGCCCCCTATTACATGGGACTTAAACGTAACTGACGAAATGTGGTTGTACTATTAGGTACACCTCTGCCTAAACCTTCGGGGATTACAGGTGTGATGTTACGTTTCTAAAAAGCATTTCATCAAGAAGCCCATTCATAGCCTATTGACTTTCACAGTTCCGTCATTCATACTCTCTGGTCATTTACTCATACCATGACCTTAGTTAAGGTTCAAAACTCCTCATACAAACTTATGTAATCAAATAGTTTTTATGACTCAAGGTTGAGTGTCGAGTGAATGGTAGATGACGTATCGTGTGACGTCACAGAGAGATGCGTGCGTTTTGGACCGTCATTGACTTGAATGTGCCCTGGCGGTTGCGAGTATGTCATGCTCACTCAAATGTCTCGCTGATGGTGGCGCGTGTGTCGGATCATTTAGTTCCCTTCAAAATGGTTGAGTTGAATGGTGCTGATCCATGCGTCATGTTCGTGAACGGGCGCTGTCAGTTGTGACTGGTCATCTCTTATTTTTGAATTGTGTTTTTTGTTTTTACTATGGACACTTTTAACGTGCACATCTTGCTACATCGTTCTCATATAATGCACCATCTCAAAATAAATGATGTAACCAAAATTTTTTAACATATTATGATTTAAAAGAGTGTCTACGGAGTTTCTAGATATACGTTGGGGAATGGGCTACTTCAGTACTTTCACAGTTTTAATGCCTTGTGACTGGGACTGTAGCTACATTTCATTGTTGTCTTCGTTTCGACAGTTCAAAAACCCTGTAACTGGCCTACTTGAAATAAATGCTACTTGATTGAATGAAAATTAGAAAATACTGCCTGCGGAAGGAGCTCGTGTCTAAGTAATAAAAGCCACTCGGGTCGATCTTCACGTTAAGCCACGCTTGCCTAGGTTGGTCCGTGGATGGGTGACCACCCATTACATACCGAATTTCCTTATGCCTCGGAAAGCACGTTAAACCGTTGGTCCCGGCTGTAATTTATAGATCTTTGACAGTCGTTAAGGTAGTCAATGGCTCGACAGTCTGACAACCAGTCTTACCAAAGGGTATCGTGTTACCCAGTGCTAGCTGGGTTGTGGAGGTCAGTTAGGCAGTCGCTCCATGTAAAATACTGGTATTCAGCTGCATTCGGTATGACTAGAAGCCGACCACAACGTAGTTGGGAAAAGGTTAGGCAGATGATGAACGAATAGAATAGAATCATTTATTTGTCAGAATATTGTACAAAGTTGTTATAATTATGGTACGGTGTGGTTTGTGCATCGGTGTCCCTTCCACCCGTATATTAGACAGAGAAAGCAATACGGTGTTACACCTTACGACAAAAATACTTTCGTGTGGTAACACAGTAGGTACTGGACAGTTCAACATCCGTTTCATGTGCAAGGACAGGGAGAAGGAGGTCATTTCCTGTCAATAAATTCGAAAGCCTTTTTTGACTTCTTTCAAAAATGCTGAGTGAGTAATATGCACAGACCTTGCCACCTTTAAGTGGAAATTATGGCTTTCCTCCGTTATATTTTTCTGATTAATTTCGTTGCGGGATCCAAGACAGTTAAATTGTTTCTCTGGGACTTCGTCGAGCTTCATTGTCTCGACGATTTTCTGGTTCACCACTGTTGACTTTCAGGAGTTACAGTGGTTTGGGAATAGCGTGGCGGGCTTGTCCCATAAAAAAAAAACCGGCCAAGTGCGAGTCGGACTCGCGCACGAAGGGTTCCGTACCATTATCTATAAAAACGGCAAAAAAATCATATCTGTTGTATGGGAGCCCCCTTAATATTTTTTGTTTTTAATTTTTAGTATTTGTTGTTATAGCGGCAATAGTAATACATCATTTGTGAAAATTTCAGCTTTCTAGCTATCACGGTTTATGAGATACAGCCTGGAGAGAGACAGACAGACAGACAGCGAAGTCTTAGTAATAGGGTCCCGTTTTACCCTTTGGGTACGGAACCCTAAAAAAGACCACCTTAGCACCTTTGAAAGCCCATCAGTTTATGTGTTCTTTCCATCATAATCTTCCTGAGCTTGTCCCATTGTATTTGGGGTCGGCCTAACACGTCATCTTCTATTCTCCCATTCCATTCTCCATTCTGCTTTTATGTGTTCTTTCGCTAAATAGAGAAGTACTCAGAATTAGGCTGTCTACTTTCTAAGTTCGTCAAAGCAGATTATGGGCTCGTCCGAAAGTATTTCGAATTAATGTGTATTGCTGTTGTAAAAATTTGGTACTGAAGATGATACAGAAGACTTTATGTAATAAGGCCTTTTGTAGTTTCTGAATTGGGAAGTAAAGGTGAAAGAAACTCCTTTTCTGGGGGGGGGGGGGGGGTTACTATGACGTCTTAAAGCAGGAGTAATTCCGGTGTGGGAAAGAGACAGAGCTATATAGGTCGTCTAGCGCCATCTCTTTCCCACATTGAAACTATGTTTTAGTTGTAAATTCTACGAAGAATGTTTGTTGTTGTTAAAAATCAAAACTGAAATATGGAAAGTGTAAATTGTTTTCTAACATCATTCTTTCTTTGTTCCAGATCAAAATTGCCAACCTGAAGAAAAAAGATTATGCAAAAATCTTAAACATGGCACCCCAAGAAAGAAACTCATACGCCTCTGAGGATAACACTCAAAACACGACAAATAATTTATCAAACATAGATTTAAGCGGCGGTTTCGTCAACAAAGCTTACGAGAATGACAGTTCCGATGTTGCCACGCCAAAAAATGTGTCAACGACAAATGTTGAAAAGAAAAAAAATACAGATTTTGATGATTTGTTGCCATATGTTGGAGAATTTGGACTTTACCAGAAGATATTGTTTCTATTGATGATACCTTTTGCATTTTTTGTGGCATTTGTTTATTTTTCACAAATTTTTATGACACTCGTGCCTGAGCAGCACTGGTGTTGGATACCTGAGTTGGCGAATTTGACTGTAGAAGAAAGGTAAGTCGATTTTTTAAACTTTTTATAGTTAAGATCAGGAAAATTTATTGTTTCAAGAAAAGAGAGAAAAAATGATTATTTAGTAAAGTTGAAAAAAACACATTTCAAAGAACTGTAACGGCACTACAAAAAGTATTATAGCAACATAGAACCAAAATGTACTACAGCGCCATCTATGACGCAGAGGATAAACTAAACATCGAAATACATCTAAATCCTGCATCGCGCAAGTAAAGTTATCCGCGACTTAAGACTATACATATAGAAGAACCCGACAACAACTGTCGGGCAGTAGCCCACCAGACATAACACCCGTCTGGTCGGAGGATCCTCCCTTTTCTATGGAGGATGAAAGCTTTACACCCTGTTCTTCTTACCCCAAAGAACAATAAAACTGACTGCCTCGTTGGTCGCGTGATCGTAAGCGCGACTGCTGAGCATGAGGTCCTGGGTTCAATTCCCGGGTCGGGCAAAAGAGAATGCTCATGGAAGTATGGAATCCCGTACCATGCTGCATCAAAATCAAACCTTGTTTTTTATAGACTACACTGATCGTATTAACTCCTACAAAAATTATTTTTGAAAAAAAAACCCGCGTTTCAGAGTTATTTTATAAAATCGAAACTAACCTAAAAAGTAGGTCTATTTTTTCGACGCTACCAACGACGTATTTTAACACACATACATTACATTATTGCTCTAAAAACAGCGTAATACACTAATATTAGTAAGAATTACGAGTTAAAGTAACATCCACAGTATGCTTGACTGAAACTCGATTTTATTTTAGACCTTTACATTGCCAATAGTCAGTCAGTACAGTACAAATGTCAGATGCCACAGATAAGATAACTATAAACCATAGAGTATAGTAAGTGCTATAAACTAGTCGGGATTTATGGATGTAATCGATAAATCAAAATCTTTAGGCTGAGAAAATCTATTTTGTTGCAAATAGCAATAAACCAAACTAAATCGATTTGGTGTACTGATCTTACTTAATTGTAATTCATTTTAGAGTCCGCTCGACAGATAAGGGTTTGTTCAATTGAAACGGAACGTCATTTATATTCAGTTGAAACGGAACGTCATATAAAGGGAGTAAAACAATATTCGTACTTTTAAACTCGAAAAGTATATTTCCAGTTCAAAAATCAAATCCCCGACGCGTAATGCCGTAAAAAAATATGAAACTAATTACTATAATATTTTGGTTTTGAGGCGCGAGACTTTTTGGTACCAACTTTGGTCATTGTCCTTTCCATCAATCAATCGGAATTTCTCAGTAGCAGTCACGGAGTCTAGATTCCTGCCCGGTTGATGGCAATAGGCTCGCCCCCTATTACATGGAACTTAAACTTAACTGGCGATATGTGGGTGCACTAAGCTATTAGGTACACCTCTGCCTAACCCTTCGGAGATTGCAGGCGTGAATTATTAAAATACAGAATTATGCATTGTTTAGTAAAATGACTACCAACTTAAACTATCCGTGAATTAAAACCCTAACTGTCATTATTTCTTTGACAGTTATATGAAATGGCCAAATAGCGTATAATTGTGTCAATTTGAGATACAATAATTTTTTCTAACTGTCCCTATGCTTTGTTTTTTTATACTTGGGTGTGTGATTTTTTGTTACTGGCAATATTATCACCTATTTAAATTAGTGGATTTTTTGCAAGTTATTACTAAAACAGCAACACATCAGACAAAGGGTGTATAATTCAAGATATTGTGTAAAAAATCAATTTACGCGGCGAAGCCGCGGATGCGAGCAATAAATAATCGAACTGAACTATTAAAATCGTGGCCTATGTATTTTTCATTCTGTCCAAACGACAAAATTATTTTAATGTTTCATGGTTTTGTCAAATAGATTTGACATTAAAAATACTCAACGTCCACAATTATATCAAAACAATTTGACCATGTAGGTCCGCATTTGGAACGTAAACATTAAAAAATATACAAAACTAATTGTAGGTACCTGTTTTTATCTCATGCCCATACATAGACGCTGTCATTGCAACAATTCCAAAAGTGACAACTAATCGGTACCATCCGGTTTGGCCTAATTTAGGTTACAATTTAAACTATTTCTATTTACAAGGCTGCGTAATTTATTGTAATGTTATGTAAATAAGAAGATCAATCAAATGGCGGACTTCAACATAAAATTGTTGACATGACCGAATTAACCTTGTCAGGCTAAACCAGATTTGTGTTAATTATAAAGATAATTTTATTTGTCAAAACATGCGTATACATGCTAATTAAGCATGCAGGATGTCACAATATGAATATTTCGTTCGTACATGTTTCACCCGCAAGGCGTAGAATAAAATTTACAAAAATTTAATTACAAAAGTAAAAAATAAATTTCTGGAGGCACTTCAATTGAAGTACATAATATTCAGTAATAAACATTGATAAGTCAGTAAAATAAATTAATAAAAAAAAAAAAAAAAATATGCATTAATAAAATAAAAGAAAAATAAAATGTCAAATAGTGGTAATGTTTCACCCGTAAGGCGTACCTACTATAAAATTAAATAACAAAAAAAAAAGTTATTATAGGCACTTCAACGTGTTGTATTTGGCTTCCAGTCCAACTTTATGATACAGCTAGGGGGTAAACAAGATTATTATAGAACTTAAGTACAGTCGCTGTCAAGATAGGGACACTAGGAGGAACACCATCTCCAACTATTGACATCATAATGTCTCCCAGTTTCTGACCGTGCGACATAATTCTTCATTGTTGGAAGGTAGGTAGGTAGTTGAAATCACACACAACACTTGACTCGAACTTCAAACGTATATTTGTAAGTAGCTTTTGCTCGCGGCTCTGCTCACGTTAATTTAGAATTTGACAACCAATTCGTGTTGTAATAATATAATTCAATCATCATTCCAAGACACGTGGCGCCATCTATTGTATAAGAACGTTATTGTTGTTTTCCTTGGGAACAGTTCTTTTTTTCGGGACGAAATATACTCTATGTCCTTTCCTGTACACCTGACAATGTCTAAGCAAAATTTCAGTATGATCGGTTCAGTGGTTTAGGCATGAAAAGGTAACAAACAAAAAAAAAACAAACTTAATTTCGCATTTGTAATATCACAAGTTAGGATCAGGGAGTTAGAATAACCCATTTACAGGCACTTATTAATTGTCTATGAGTTGAGCCACCCATTCACAAACATGACCGGTTATAGGGAGAAGAATGAGCAAAGAAACTCCTTCCATAAACACTCTTTTTTAATGAACCGTTAAATACATGTTAAATCTAGTTAAAGTACCATTAAAAACTATAGTAAGAGGATGGCTCAAAAAAAAACTTTAAAATAAGATACATTATAATTGAATTATCAAACTGTGAAGGTCATTACAAGTTCAGTCATTTACTTTTTTGACCATTAAGTATCAAATAATTATAATTTTAAAATTAATTAATCATTATTTATTTATGCAATTTATTCATGTTTTCTGTCAACTAAGACATTACAATTGCACCCTAAATCTTTAAAATAAACGTAGCGAGACCAATATGATTCGTTGGAAGTATTTTTTCGTCTGTGTTTATTATAAAAATATACTCGTAATTATTCAAACACCTACTTAAAAAGCAATCCACAGCACACTACATTGATTTTAATAAGTTCTGAATAAATTTTGTGTTACATAACAATTTTTATTTATTACATACAAGGTGTAAAGAACAGAACCTTCACGAAGCCGAACACTACGCAAAAATTATTACTGGAAAACGACGTTTATTTTTCGGGTGGAAAATCACGTTTTACGGTAGGACTCAATGTAACGCACTCAAAACATGGTGCTGATGGATGCATTGAATAGCACAGGGGTCGTGGAGGTTTTAAAGTAAATTTATAACATTAAAAACTTCTATTTTAAAATAATAGTTGCAACTTTGACCAACCAATCTTTGACAACGGTTACCAGGTCTTCCTGAACAAAAACATGATCACAGTGAGGAGAACAAGTGCCTTTCTACTTCGTTAAGTGGTATTTTACACCCATTAAGTACAACAGGCAGATCCGTAGAGTAAAACGACAATTTCAATAATAAACACATTAACTCCTTATCTAAATAATGATTGCAAAAAACGTTTTGGTAATGCAAATAGTTGCTTCGAAGGGCGTCCAACAAAAACAGGCTTCATTTTCAAGTAAAAAAAACAAAAATCGTAATTAAAATATTAAGGATATCCGCAGTATATTATACGTCTTTAGTTATCTCCACGCTGATCTAGATTTTCCATAGATATACTGACTGACAGCGCTCTATGTTTCAGCCGTTTCGACTGTCATGCATTGAACTTTGACAGGCGTAACAAATAGACGAAAGTCTGACAACCAGTCTTATCAAGGGGTGTCTTGTTAAAAACTCAGTTACTGGGTTGTGGAGAGTTGGATAGTTTTTTTTAATAATATTTTTTAATATTAAGAGATCGAAGACCATCGAGAAAAGTAGAAGGAGTGGGGGAGGTCATCTCTTAGCTGCCACGGATTATTTTAATTACTTTTTTTTTAATTGTTGGTTTAATCTTTTACTCTGGACGCTCTTAATGTGTTCGCCTTTGTACATCGTTCTCACATATATGTATAATCTCAACATGAATAATGTAACCAAGACTTTTTAAAAATATTTTGATTTAAAAGAGTGTCCATGGAGTTTCTTGCCCATTCGTCTCCATAGAGATCTACGATTTGGAATGTGCAACTACAGTACTTTCGCAAGTTATTTTGCCTTGTGACTGTGACTGTAGCTTAGCTTTTTTTTTCAAAAGTGTCTATAGTGGTCTAATTGAAACAAATGCTTTGAGTATGAGTTTGCCCAGGAGTGAGATAGATGAGGCTAAAAATTAACACAACATAACATCACGCTTGCTTTGCTCGGAGAGGATGGCAGTCAGCGTATAGCAACATACATACATAGGGATACACAAAGGAAGACTCGTCTGTTGCAATAAATTTAACCGCACTTACATAGGCATTTATGACTTTTCAAAATTGTGATGTCAGATTTAGCAGTTGTACAATGGGTGTGGGTTTAAAAATATCCTTAACGAAGGCACTTTTTTTTTATTTTATTAAAAAAGAAAGTTAACAAAAATCTTAACTTAAGAACTTACCAACTCATAAAACCGTTTTCACGGTTTGTCTGCGAGAACGGAACAAATATATTATAAATAAGGTTTACCAGTGCGGACTAATTTACCCAGAAATTCCGCATATACGTTGTCAGGTGTATAGAAACGGACATTAGGATACATACCCCTCATCCCGAAAACAAGTTATGTTCCCGAGGAAAACAAAAACAATGTTCCCATGATAATAGATGGCGCCACGCGTCTTTCGAATCATTGATGAATAATCTTTTACAACCCACGGGCCAGTGTCTAGCACGACTTCCCGTTTGTTCTCCCTCAACAATCTGTAAACCACTTTCGTGAGAATTTTCATAGTTCACAGACTCGTGAGGAAGAACACTTATACTGGTTCTCACCGTCATTGCGATATTTTCTTTGTTGTAGATCATACCTGGAAACCATCAAATCAAAGTTCCAACTTTTCATAAGTTTTTTTTTTTAAATACGCATACTAATTTACATGTTATTACTTTACTTTGACCCCCGTAATATTCAATACATCCATCAGCACAATGTTTTGAGTGCGTCACATTGAGTTCTAGCGTAAAACGTGATTTTACACCCCAAAAAATGTCGTTTCCCAGCAATAATTTTTGCATAGAGTTACTTATTTTGATGTACAGAATGCTTGGTTGACGGCTTCGTGTAGAGTCCGTTTACACCTAGTATAGGTTCGTTTTGTTCGTCTTAAAGATGCAGGTTGTTCTTTTTTAGGGTTCCGTACCCAAAGGGTAAAACGGGACCCTATTACTAAGACTTCGCTGTCTGTCTGTCTGTCTCCAGGCTGTATCTCATAAACCGTGATAGCTAGAAAGCTGAAATTTTCACAAATGATATATTACTATTGCCGCTATAACAACAATTTATACCTACTAAAAATTAAAAAAAAAATATATTAAGGGGGGCTCTACAACAGATATGATTTTTTTGCCGTTTTTATAGATAATGCTACGGATCCCTTCGTGCGCGAGTCCGACTCGCACTTGTTTCCAAATGATGTCATAACATCACTAATGTTAATTTCAAGTTAAAATGACATCACTTAAAACCCACAAGCTTTTAATTTTAATCTGTTACAGATATGTTAAGTGTACAATGCGGATATGTAAAAAAATGATTGTAGTTCAATTATTTTTAGGAATCACCTTGATAAGTCGATTACTTTCGATAATGTTGAAGTAATTGGGTGTTAAGTGGAAATATCAATTTATTTGTTTGTGTTGCGGATCTTGAAATATAGGAACTGTTTTGAGTAAGGCGAAACAAAAGTTTTATTTAACTTATTTATTTGCATCAGACTCACGGTCCATAGTTTAGTTAGTAAGTACACTTAAAAATAATGTTAGTAAATAATCAGAGACAAATGCACACCACACAATACTATATTCACTAAGTTGTACCCAAAATAAAATTTAAATTAATTCAATACAAACATTTTTCGTCAGATAAAATATAAAATGTAGAATGTTCAAATATACGACCGCTGAGATTCAAACAGTTAGCACCGTATTTGTTTTGTCTCCGTAAAATTTGTAAAAAAAGTGGTTAAAAGTTGCTCAACGTATTAGTGCTGTGTATCATTATAAAGCTTGTGAAACGGACTAAAGAGTGATATATATAACACATCTGGACTCCATCTGTACCGTGAGTAATTAGTAAAAAACTTTTTAGAAAAATTTGCGTCCCTGACCTAGGGCAACCCGCAGATCGGCCGCTTCTACGCACACATGCTCAACGCTTACACGTACACAAGGCGATTGTTTCAACATCTTGAGCTTACGCTGCGTTTTTATAGCAGACATAACTTACGCCACCCTTAAAACGATACGCTTTTATAGCAGACTTTGATTACGACACGCTTCAAAACTACAGTAGAAACTGTCAATAGTCTCAAAAAAAAAACAAAGATGGATTCTCAAAATATAACTATGCGAAAAAATAGAACAGTAATCAACTCTCCGACTTCCTCTTTTGACTCCGCTAATTCTGAATATCTTTCAAAAAGTTTACCACAAACCATCAGCTTAAGTTGCGAAGAGTGTGAAAAACTAAATGGAGATATTGAACAGTTGAGAATGCAATTAAATACGGCTCATGAAAAAATTGACAACTTAGTTATGGAAAACGCCACTTTAAAGAAACAAACAACTGAACAACAACATATGATAGCTAAACTAAAAAACGGCCAACCAAGTAGTACAAACAAACATTCAACTTTAAAGAAAAATAAATGTATGATACGAAATTTAAATATTACCAAAAATAACCTTGATAAGAGTCTCAAAGATCTAAAAACTAAAAAGTGTAAGGAAATCATAACAGATAGCGCTTTAGCTGAAACTACAAAAATAAAATTATCTGAGGGACCAATTTCAACTACAAAGGAATTAGAAATCATACAAATGGAAAACCAGCGAGGAAATTACATAATAAAAGAAAAACAGAGAAAAAGGCAACTATGTGTCCTTAGTAACTGCAACAACTATCGGTCGGTAGACATTATAGAAGATACTTTCTGCGAACAGTTTGAGTATTGCCATTATGTGTCACCTAATAGTAAAATAAAAGAAATATTCACAAATATTACGAACAAGGTTCAAGACTTTAACATGGACGACTATTGCATCGTAATGATTGGCGAAAAAGACTTTAACGATAACGAAGACCCCATCGAGCTTGTTAGACTAATTAGAGAATCCTTGAAGCAAACAACTCATACAAATGTGATTGTATGCTCTCATACGTAACGGGAGCCCTTATTCATAATTATCGAGTAGAATTGTTTTATAATTTACTTTACATGGACATACAAAACAATAATTATGCATATTTCTTTGATACGAATCGTGACCTCTCCTTGGAAATGTTCTCATATAAAACAGGGAAACTTAATAAATTAGGTATAAAATGTATATTTGGAAGCATTTTCAGTCACATACTTGACATCAAAAATTACCCATTGGATTATGACCATGAAAATTCACCAATATCACTTAAGAGTAAAGCTCATGTACAAAATAAGTTTTTTCGTCCCACCCTTTAATAACAATGCCAGTAAAGATAAGCAACAACTTATATTGTTCCATCAAAATATAGCTGGAATACTCAATAAATTAGATTTCTTTGAAGTTACAATATCTGGGTTGACGGAAGAGATGGGTGTTATAGACTTTATATGTCTTAGCGAAACCTTTATACAATCCGGTCATGAAGGTAATCTTAGACTTACAAACTATAACTTAGCTGCGAATTACTCAAGATCCAATAAAAAACGGGGCGGCACGTGCATATTGGTGAAAAAAGATTTAGTTTTTAGCCCTTTACAAATAACAAATCAAATGTCTAGCGAGTATACTTTTGAATGCTGCGGCATAGAAGTTCCGAGTCATAACTTAATATTGGTATGTGTTTATAGAATCCCCGATTCCGATGCAGGTATATTTTTAAAAAAGATGGAAGTTTTGTTACAAAAATTAACTCATAAAAGTAGGAATCGTATCATAATATGCGGAGACTGGAATATTGATATGCTAAAGGACACTACACATACAAGAGAATTAATATCTATTTTAAATAATTTCAACTTATTGACACATATTAAAATGCCCACTAGGAAAAAAAGCTGCATAGATCAAATAGCCAGTAATGTATCGACTCTAGACACAAAAAGCAGTATACATAACCTAGCCCTCTCAGACCATGATACTGGGCAGTCATTAACGTTCTTTCTTCCGATAGCTAATAAGCCGAAGATTCCAAACTTCTTTTATGAAGTCAAAAGAGATTACAATAAAAACAATGTTAAAAAATTTCTTGATTGTATTTCGGCTTTAAGTTTTGATGAAATATATGAAGAAACAGACTTCAACAATGCATTTAACAAATTTCATGGCCTATATATGCTTTTTTACAAACTTTGTTTCCCACAAATAACAATTAAAAAATATAATAAACCAATAAAAAATAAATGGATTAGTAAAGGTATAAAAATATCGTGCATAAAAAAGAGAACTTTATATTATAATTACCAACACGATGCCCTAAGCAAAAAATATCATAAAAGACGATACCTGACCTATTCTAGAATTTTAAAAACATGTATATCACATTCACAATTAATAAATAACAAAAACATTTACATAATTCTAAAAATAAATGCAAAGCAACATGGTCAATTATAAAAAATAATATAAATAATGATGATAATTATAAAAATGACATTAAAGAGTTAATAATAAATGATAATATAATTAATGATCCGAATGACATATGTAATCAATTTAATAACTATTTTATTGAAATGACCAATAAATTGAACCTTAGTAATAGTAATAACGTAAGTAACATTGACATTACCACTAACACTGACAGTATCTTTTTGACTCCGGTAAATGAACAAGATATTGTAAAAATTATTAACTCTTTAAATGATACTAATGCTACTGGATATGATGAAATAACCACAAAAATAATAAAACTAAGCAGTAAAAGCATAGTAGCACCATTAAGTTACCTAATTAATCTGTCATTTGAGACAGGAACATTTCCTACTAGATTAAAACAGTCTATCGTCAAGCCTCTATACAAAAAAGGTAACCGCACGGATATGTCCAATTATAGACCCATTACATTGATCCCTATTGTATCAAAGATTTTTGAAAAGGCAATGTATGGGAAAATAATAAACTTTTTAAATAAAAACAGCATACTTAGTGAAAACCAATTTGGATTTAGGCAGAATAGTTCAACTTCACTTGCTTGTTTTACTTTGGTCAAACTGATATCTGAAGCCCTCAATAACAAAATGTCTGTATTATCATTATTTTTGGATATGAGCAAAGCATTCGATTTTGTCCCACATAATCGCCTACTTTGCAAAATGGAGAAATACGGCATAAGAGGCAAGGCGCATGACTGGTTTAAAAGTTATTTATCGAGTCGCCAGCAAAGGACAGTAATAGCAAAAATTGACAATAGCACAAAAAAAACATACAGTTCAGAGTTAAAAATAAATAGTTGTGGTGTTCCCCAGGGAAGCGTATTAGGGCCTCCATTATTTATAATATATATAAATGACCTTTGCAAGAGCCTAAATCATGATTGTACACTATTTGCTGACGACACTACTCTCACAATAAAATGTTCAAATAGGAATGAACTAGAAGCTGACACTAACAATGAAATATTAAAAGCAATGGAATGGCTGGAATCTAATAATTTACGTGTAAATATTGAAAAAACAAAGTTAGTACAATTTCAAACATACAATTCCTTGGTAAAACCACCTCAAATACAATATAATAATTCAATTTTGGAACCCGTACCTTCAACCTTATTCTTGGGAATAGTTATTGACGAAAAATTAAATTGGAAAGAACACGTAAAAAGAGTCTGCACTCGACTCGACAAATTTGTGTTTGCTCTTCGAAAACTGAGACGAATAGCCAGTAAAGAAACAGCCCTCAATGCTTATCATGGCTATGTTGCATCTGTGCTGCGTTACGGTCTCGTGTTAAGGGGAAATTCAGTAGATGTGAACAGAGCATTCATTGCACAAAAAAAATGTGTCAGAGCTGTGTATGGAGCAGAATATTTAGAGCATTGTAAGCCATTGTTTAAAGCACTAAAGATTCTTCCACTTCCTTGCTTATATATTTTTGAAATTTGTATGTTTGTAAAAAGATATTCGCACATGTTCCCATTATATGAAAGCATTTCTAAAAGAGTGAAACGCAGAAGCCCAAATAAATTACTTGCACCTAGCCAGAGGCTACATTTGTATAGCAAGAATTCCAATTGCATGGCAATCAAAATCTTTAATAATTTACCCTCACGTATCAGAGTGTTGCCAACGATCAAATTCAGAAAAACAATATTTGCCTGGCTTTTAGACAACTGTTTCTATTCAGTTAATGAATTCTTAAATTATAAATTTTGACATTACATTTTATCAATACTTTGTGTGTGTATACCTATTGACTTATATTGTTTTTAATTATTATTTTTTTTAGACATTTGACATTATATAATTAGTAAATTTTGACATTTCATTCATATATAATAAATTTAAAAATTGTACTTGTTATAGTTGCCCATTGTATAAAAATTAATTATTTTCATCTCAACTAATTTATAATTATATTGTTGCGGACTAGAACTCGGCCACTGAGTTATTTTGTAACTTAATTTAATATTTCTACACCGGCAACGGTAGTGTATGTGAAACTTTTTAATATTAAGATCTTAATGAATGTACCATATACTCAGAAATAAATAAATCTTATCTTATCTTATCTTATCTTATAAAAAAATAAAATAAATTATTTGCAATACAAAGTCAACCATTATAATAAAATAAAAATTTGTTAAATTCAATACATATTTATTCAATATTAAAAATTAATAAATCAATATAAATTATAAATTATTTATTTATTCATAAGGGCTATGCACTAATGTAGTACTTAACGAAAACTTAAAAGTTTGCTTGACTTATTGGCTTACCGCATGGCCCTCCACCATAACTATTCAGTAATCTGTGCCTCCACTGTGGCGTGGAAGACATAAATCAAGCAGACTTCAGAAATCCTAACATCATGAAGAGTAGTAAGTTAAATATAGGCAAGCCAAGCTTTTAGGTCTAAAGAGGGGTGGCCCAGTGGTGGCGGCCCCGACTTACGTACAGTAAGTCGTGGGTTCGAACCCAGGCAGGCGCATTACTTTGTGTAATTTATTTCATCACCGCTCTCAAAAGCGGTGAAGGAAAACATCGTGAGGAAATCGGCATGTCCTAGAACCGAAAATTCGGAGATATGTTACATCTACCAATCCGCACTGGGCCCGCGTGGTGGATTATAGCCTCATAGAGAGAAGACCGTGTGTCCCAGCAGTGGGAACATTAAAGGCTGATTATGCTAAGCTTTTAGGCTTCTATTAAAGTTCCGCTACTTATTTAGCTGCATACAGTTGAACTAAAAGCGGACCCCAACATAGTTGGGAAAAACTAAAAAACAGTCAGGGAATTCCCTGCCTTCGTCGGTATTCCGAAGTACATATGACCCCAATCTATTTAAGTCGCGAGTTAATAGGCTTCTTTTGGGTTAGCTCGTTCCATCGTCGACCTCATCTCTGTCCTCAGGACTAGATTGAGGTCAAGAGTAGGCCGATTTAATACTCGTATGTAAAAAAAAAACTAAGCAGATGACAGTTTGACTTCAACAGACCCGCAAACCTTTAATCAATCAATCTGTAATTATGTTTTTTTTTATAATTGATCGATTCTATCTCGACGAAGAAAAATATTATTTTAAGTGCCCACCTATAATTGACACACTATGTCAATAATCAAGGCGATAAATAATTCATCAAGAAGCTTGTTTATCTATAATTAACTAATTTTATAAGCATTTATGAATAGGTACATTTTTATCTTGTTGTTTCTATTAACGAGTTTTTTTAGCATGCAATTGTCTATTGATGATATTTTTTCTATGTATGATATGCGACTGATGGGAGCTTGGGTGGATAATTATAGTATCGGGATAATGCCTGAAATGGTTCACTATCCATTTGCATAAAATGTTAAGACCTAATATAACTTAGCATAATTTTGTTTGCCATAATTATATTTTCGCATAATATAATTACGCATAACAGCTTACGCATAATTTTTTAAGCATAATTTCTCTAACCATAATAATGATGAAGCATAATATTCTAAAGCATAAATTTATTAAGCATAAAGTTCTAAAGCATAACTTTTTTATACGCCCTAGCTTTTTTGCCCGAAGAGGATAATTATACCAATTTATTTTGACGATTGGAAAAAAGCCATATCTCCTGAATCAGGTAATAAATAACATATTAATATAATATACCGTATTGAACAATTTTGTGGGTTTTTTTTTCGCTGTAGGAAGCATGAAGCAAGCAAGCATACAGCATGCAAGCAAGCATACAGCATGCAAGCAAGCATGCAAGCAAGCATGCAAGCAAGCATGCAAGCAAGCATGCAAGCAAGCATTCAAGCAAGCATGCCAGCAAGCATGCAAGCAAGCATGCAAGCAAGCATACAAGCAAGCATGCAGCAAACAAGCAAGCATGCAGCATGCAGCATTCAAGCGACCATGCAACATGCAGCAGGCAGGGTTTCTGTCACGGCTCCGGCGCTGCGGGCCTCCGGCGGCCCCACGCGCCTGCGCGATTTTAAATTACACTCTAGGGGTAGGACCAACAAGACTACGTGGAGTCGGTTTTGCAGCAATTCGGTTCTGTCACTAACTTTTGTTGCACAGCATATTAAATTTTTAACCAACAATATTTTGTATGCCTAAATATTATTATGCTAATAGTCATTAGGCCTACTAACGTTATGCGAATCAAATTTATGCCAAAACAAATTAGTCTTTAAGATGATTATGCCAACATAAAATGTATGCCTAAAAAAATTATGACGAAGTATTATTATGCCAAAACAAATTGTGCCAAAATCGTTATGCCGAAGTATATTAGGACAAAGAACATTATGCGAAAAGAAGGGATCCCGCCTAAAATACCTAAGACAATCCACAGGAAAATTTCTATACGTCTTGTTTTATATTAAAAAAAATTAACATCGCTGTCATTAATTGGAATCCGGCTCGAAGGACCATTACAAGACTAAAAATAATAATTATGTAGGTTATAAAAACAGGATTAATATAATTTGTAGGTTGTAAAAACTTGAAATTCGACGAACAAATTAGTGTTAAAGATTGCTTTTAAACATAAAACAGTAATGATTAAAAAGTAAACGAATGATGTCACCATAACAGCCAAATCAATGTTTAATTATACTATTATTGAGTAAGTAAATTACCCCTATTAAGTACTTCTAATGCGAAAATTATTTCAATCGTATTATTATTTTGATGAGGTGTCTGTTGATTTCATTATTCTTGTCACGATTTAGTAAATTATCGACGTCAATCAAAAATTAGTATTAAAATATGGAGTTTTAAGTATTACTTGTGAACATCTAAAATGCTTACTAATTTAAATAATTTATGCATGACTCCGACCGCATGAAACCTTACTTGAAAAAAAACTAGCTAACATACAATTACAATTAAGAATGTAAATTATGTATTAAATCACCGTTCAACATATTTTCTTTAAAATGTGATTTAAAATACATATGCAGCTAAATTCAAGCGAATACAGACACAAAAATCTTTGTTTTCATACTAACCAACTATGTCTACAGACGAAAATGTTAAAGGATATGTTTCAAACAGGGCCCAGTATGTGTACACACATTAGTACACAGTATCCAGAAAAATCGAGAGAAATTCGTGGAATTCGGGAAAAATAGAGATAATTAGTTTAAATGCATACTTTTTCGTAATCATTTCATATTTTTAGCAATTATTTTTATCGACTTTCAACATGGCGTCTCGCTAATTTAGGAACTCTGTGGTTAAAAAACAATAACGGTAAACCATATATCGACCATTGATCATAGATCGCGAACTGTCACTTCAGTCGCTTTCGTTGTCGATCGTGTTTTGATGTTCGGTATGTATGTTTGAATATCTTGAGTCATTTTTAACAAACTCGCTTTAGTTTTTTTTTTATTTTGTACAGTTTCTTTTCCAGTATACTTAAATGACTCACGTTGTCATTCTCTTTGACAATGTAATATGTCAGAAATAAACCTGTCAAACGTCAATATTCAATCAACATGACAGCTTACCGACATGACGGCTTTTTTTTTTTTTACTTGACGGTTTTTTGCTGTGTGTTGCAATTTCAATTGTACATTCTTGGGCTTTACTACGAAAGTAATATTTGAATGTCTTTGCTACGAAACAAAGCCAACTTAAAGTAATTGGATAGTTGAAATCTATTTTATGTGTTTCCCCATTTTTGAATATAGTGTACAAAGACCTGGCCGGGGCTCCACACATTTTGAAACATCTCCTTTTAAGTGGTTTTAAAAGTTCCCATTTTTTTGTTAGGTCTTGTCCATTATTATGACGTGTCATTTAGAATGTTACTGGGTTGGGAATTAGGATGGTGAACAAAAAATGTACCTAACAATAATAACTTTTGTCGTGACCAAAATTAGCTAAGATCGTGACATGAGCAACAGTTTTTTTTTTCTTGGGCGCTGATCAATTGCTATTGATAAAGATTCCTATAACTGCTCTATTAAAGCATGACGTCAAATGATGGACATTCTAAACCGCAATTGAATAGAAATACCCTACAGTCGGCAACAAAAATCGATAATTATTTCTAGGTTTATCAAGTTAGGTTTCGCCTGCGAGGTCATCCTAAATTATCCAACGGGAACATGAAAGGTGTAAACGGTCCCTTTAAGAAGCCGTCAATCAAGCATTCTGTACATCAAAATATGTAACTTTACGCAAAAACTATTGCTGGGAAATTACTTTTTTTTTTAGGTAAAGATCAGATTGTGCTGATTAGTACGCATTGAATAGTACGGGGGTTGTGTAGGTATTTAAAGTAAACTTATAATATTAAAAATCTGTACAAAAAAAAAAAACATTTGGACCCGGAATATCTCAGTAATTAGAAGGTTCCCAGGTATGGTCTAAAACCAAAAAATATCGCAATAACGGGGAGAATCAGTGCCTTCGTTAAGGGCACTTTTACACCTATTATTACAGGGTTAAAAGTATCTAGTGTCCTAAGTTGATGGTCTATTCGTTTGAAATTTTTTCGATATCAGTTCAACCTGATAATATATTTCTTAGTTTTCTTAGTTTAGATATCTGAAATAACTATATTTGAAAACGTAATCGTTTCGATGTTATGTTAGTATAAAATCCTTATTTATATAAATATTATTGACGTTGAGTGTACATATTATTATTTTCTTAGTTTTTACAGAGGTATCTTTTAACTATAGGTTATGTTAAAACTTCCTAGAAGAATGCATATAAAAAATTATGATAATGGTATTTTTTAAATAGGTATGTGAATACAATATTGTTTGTAATGTATCCGGTTCTGTGAGATGCAGAGCAAAAAGTTTTAACTATCCTCCAAGCATGGTATTGATGTGAAATAACAATGGGTCTAGTATACTTCCCTGGGGCATCCCCGATTTAGGATCTTGGCTTCGATATAGATATTCAATTTTTTTTGTTTACCACTTCATGCTAGTAATTACTGCCTTGCAAATTTCACTTGATGTTGCTCCCTGCTCCATATGTGTCTAATACCTAAGAGTAGTGCGTATCTACAAAGTCAAATGCTTTAGTCAAGTCCATGGACAAAACAACTACTGGAGACTAGTTTTCCATAATGTTGAAACAATTTTTTATTTGTTAACATATTTAAAGATAAACCTTTTTATTTGATTTTCAAAGAAAAGAAGAAGACACGTTGCACTGACCCTAAATTAATTAAAATTAGTGCAGGAGTGTGATGAAAGTAGACATTTATTTTTTTAAAGCTACCTACCATTTTAGTATACAATACAATGAAGTCTGACCCATCTACTATTATGTGAATAAGAGTATAAATAGCACAATGCCCCCTTTCCTATAAAAAAGACAATACATCCGTAGTCATGCGGACGTCCGTCCTGCAGAAGGCTGTAAATGTATTTAAGTGGTACAACCACCGGAACAATTACACGCTTGTTAGTTACGTCTCTATTCGCGGAGAGAAACAAAAAGAGCGGAATTTGTTAATTTAATTGTCTTTTGGCGTGTCGGCACGGGTTATATGAGAATCGTTTAGGATTAGTGGCTAATTACCCTTACTGGTCTAGTGGTTGTTAACATGGTTATTGATTACGAGTTTGATTTCCGGATCTTAAAACCAGAAATATTTGAGTAGGTATAATAATTGCTACTGTAGCAACAGACTCGGACACCTCCATATTATACATTTAGCAAATAGAAGTGAAGACGTTTAAAAAAGACAACGATGCGATGCGATAGCGCGAAAGTACACAAAAAAGTAAATTATAAATCTTACAGCCCTTTGAGCGATATTCGCAATCAGAGTCTCACGCGACCAGAGATCATTTGAAGTTGTCACCCCTTTCCATAGAAGTAGCATGTGCTACGTTCAAGTTCATTTCTTCCTAATACTACGTAAAACCTCATTTCTATCTCACAAAACATACTTACTGAGGTAGCTGTAAGACCTCTTGTTTAAGCCACGTTTCCTCCTGTGTCTAGGATATGGTCGTTAGTGTTATATGGATCACTATGGAAGCTGGTACAGAATCCACGAACATGGACGTTGGCGGTGCTACGGACAAGAGCTTTCAGTATCCGCAGCTGGTCCGCAATTATTTGTCCTTCTTGTTATCGTGTCCATAGTTTTTGTTAAATTAGAAAGAAAGAAATAATATTTATTTGTCGCAGAGATATGATAGAATGACAAAACTAAAAACAAAGAATAAACACACAACGCATAACAAATAATTTATAATTACAAAAGGACGCCGGACGGAAGAAAAAAAGTTGATAGCTTGCACGTCGTGACTGCGACAAGCAGGTTACCACTCAACATAATTACTAATGCATGATTGAATCATTTGTGCTCATTTGTTCCTACGACTTTAAAACATCCCCGAGGGGCGTGTCACATACGCAGTGTTTCGCTACAAAACAAAGTAATTTATATCTTTCTTTATATACATCATCATCATTATCATCATTTTCTTGCCCTTGTCCCAATTCATTTTGAGTCGCAGCATGTCTTCTTGTTCCATACTTCTTTATTATTCGTCATCTCATCAGATACCTCCTTTTGTGCTATATCATCCACCTACTCTTATACCCATCCACAGTCATACTCAAAACTTTCCTCACGACATTTTCTTCATTCCTCAGCATCACATGCCCATACCACAAGAACCTATTACCTACCACACAACTTTTCAGTCACCGGTGCCGCTTTCAGACTTCCTCTTATGTACTCATTTCTTATTTTATCCTTCGCGTAATCTTTTTTTATAAAGGTCCTTTCGTTACTAATATTATAAATGCGAAAAAGTAAGTTTGAGTAAGTAAGTTTGTTTGTTTGTTACCTTTTCACGCCTAAACCACTGAACCGATCATTATGAAATGTTGCATATACGTTGTCAGGTGTACAGAAACGGACATGGAGTACCTTTCGCCCCGAAAAAAAGTACTGTTCCCGAGGAAAACAACAAAAACGTTCTCATGATAAAAGATGGCGCCACGTGTCTTTTGAATCATGATTGAATTATATTATTATAAGCTAAGCTCGGGTTGTAGGTACTCGCCCGTATTGATTTTCAAATTCTAAATTAACGCGAGTGAAGCCGCAGGCAAAAGCTAGTAAATAATAAAAACAAATTTAAACAAAGTTTTTGCCAATTTAAAGGGCACGAAGACGTAAGCAACACCAAGGGCGAACTCATCACGAAGTAGAATGTGTGTTGGCTTCGAAGGTTGTCGTGTTTGCGAATATATCAATCATTTAGCTGTTGCACCTAATGGTTGTATAATCGCTTTAGGCTAGTTAATATAATTTAGATTATTGGTATTGATAAATAATTAATTAATATAACCTCCTGATGAAATTCTACGCAAGAAGATTCGTGGCTATATATCTATCGATTTAAGGTTAAGCTTGCCGAGGTCGGTATGTGGACGAGTGGCCATTCATTACATTATACCCCTCCATGCGTTCATGATTCCCGATGTCACTTGCTTGGCCACCGAATTTTGAAAAGTTGTGTTTCAGTCCACCACCTGGCTGACAGTGAGAATTATTTTTAAAAATCGTGTCGCAGTCGTGGGCATCGGTATTCATTGTACATGTTTGTCAGTCAAACGCCTTATAAAGATTGGATATAATTTTTTAATAGATAAGTAACAACGAACTGTTAACACCTAACCAGCCGGTCAAAACATAACCTAAATGCTCTAATCACAAGTCTATAACCTTAACTAGAGGTCACCAGAACAATAGTAAAAGGTCATTGTATTCCTTTCACGGTCAGAACCGATGAAGCGAACAAGAAACCGACAAAACTATTGGGAACCATTTAGTTTCCGTAATTAATTGTTGCAATCATTTTTAGGGTTCCGTACCTCAGTCGGCAAAAACGGAAGCCTTATAAGATCACCTTGTTGTCCGTCTGTCCGTATGTCAAGACCCTTTTTCTCAGGAACGCGTGGGGGTATCAATCTGAAATAAATAACAAATAGTCAAGTCTGCTACCCCTTGGAGCAGTGAAAAATTTAAACTAGTAAGTCAACGCAATCAAAAGATATGACAGTTTATGTCGCACATTTTATGATTTCCCAAGGGAATCAAAACCTATAGAGCCGTTGACCTAGAATCATGAAATTTAGCAAGAAGCAATATCTTACACCACATGTGAAGGAGAAAATCTGAAAATCGTAAATATATAGTACTAGCGGCTCGTCCCGGCTTTGCACGGGTGCCTATGTTACCTACTCGAGGTGAATGTAGCTTTACAATGGTGAAATAATTTTGAAATCGGCACAGTAGTTTTTGAGTTTATTCATTACAAACATACACACACACAAAAATACAAATTTTTCCTCTATATAATATTAGTGTAGATAATAACAAAAAACCTACAAATTTATACGGAACCCTCCGTGCGCGAGTCCAACTCGCACTTGGCCGGTTTTTTGGAATATAAATAAATTGTCGATATCCGGTTTTTTTAGACTTTCATAATTTGATTGTTGTACGGTTTGTTGGTTTTTCGTGGTTTTTCGCACGATATATCAATTAAAAATCAACAATGTGTATCGTGTTGTAGAGGTCAGATAGGCAGTCGATTTATGTAAAATACTACTATTCAGTTATGGTTGCCTCGTTGATCGCAAGCGCATCTACTGAATGTGGGAACCTACAGGGTTGGTTAAAGGTTATTAGGTTTTATGTCACAGCTTTACTCCACATGCCATCACCACGCCTTGCTAGGTGTCCTGCCCAATTCCATTTGAGTTCTATAACACGATTTCCAATATCGAAGACATACTTATGGCCATGGGTCTTACCTTAACATAATGGGCGAAATGAGTGCCATCTCTGCTTACCCTTTCCGGGAATAAAATAATACATGTGTTATTAGCAGTCTGAAGAATCGTAACGTGCTTTCATCATCTGCCTAGTCTTTTCCTTACTGTATTGGTGTCGGCTTCCAGTCTAACTGGAAACAAAATTCCAGAATTTGACATGGAGCGACTGCCTTTCTGTCTTTCACAACCCAGTTAGTACTGGGTAATATACGATACCCCTTGGTAAGACTGGTTGTCAGACTTTCGAACCACTGACTACCTGTAACGGCTGTCAAAGATCCGGGACTAATCGTAAACAAAATCGATCAAATAAAATTGATCGCTACAATTTTTTTCGCGACTTCAACCGAGAATTATCATGTTTTTTTACTGAGGAAGTCTGCCGATCAGTAATTTGCAACAAGGCACGATATTTATCAAACAAAAAATAGAAGTTAACAAAAAATTAACAAAATGTATTATTTCTTCGAAGATAAAATGTTTTTTTTCTAAAGAAAACGTGCATTTTCTCACGCATTTTATTGGAAAAAATGCCGGATACGTGAAATTACTATCGTGTGAAAAGTAAATATCGTGAGGAATGTGGAGTTGTTGAGGACCTACAACATTTATTGATGGAATGTGTCCAATATGAGTCCAGTAGAAATCATTTAGTAAGGACCCTGAATTTGAACAGAACTGATGCCTATAGGCATGTTCCATACAATTTTATCCCAACCAAATGGCAACAATGCGAAGAGTTTCTTTAAATTCATGGCCCACGTCGTGTGAAAAGTATGTAAATAGTATGTAAGTAAGTTGTTTAAGATACGATGGGACTGACATACGCTATGCGTAAAAGCCCTTAAAAATAAATAAAGAAAAAAAAGAAAAGTAAATAAAAGATACTTCAGCATACAATATTATTTTTTTCTAAACAGCTTTGAATATTGAGTCGATATAATTTATGGCCAGGGATGGAAACAGACACATAGGCTGGTTTTATAGTCACGCCGCTAGACGCGCCGTTGGGCAGCGCGCTGTTAAACAGGAACACCGAACGGCGCTGCTCAAGCGCGCGAATTTGAAACGCTACTACTACCCCAATACATATCCGAGCGCGCGCGCTCCCGACGGCGCTGCTGAAACGCGTGACTATAAAATCAGCCATAAAGTAAGGGATCATGGCAATGCTTTTTTGCCTTCTTTTTAATTAAACTATGTTTTAAACTTGCTTAATTCTGACTTGCTTGTCTTTTGGACTTACTCCTCTTTTTAGTTAAACTATGTTTTAAACTTGCTTAATTCTGACTTTTTGACTTACTTCTTATAACATCAGCTATCTGCTTGTAAAAGCCTCGTCTAAATCAGCCCAGCCGTTTCGGAGATTAGCCGGAACAAACAGAAATACCAAAAATAAAAACATACGTTTTTATTATAAGTACCTTATATACTTTCGTATGCATTCAGTAACAAACTGTTATTTTTTAATTACAAACATACTTTAATTTTTATTTATTTGTTTAGTTAACAAAATTAAATATTCTTCAAACTCTGGACGGATACCTAACATCAAATATTCTAAACCTTATACTGCCACTTAGGTTTAGGTTTAAAGATATTTATTCTCAAAAAAACCGGCCAAGTGCGAGTCGGACTCGCGCACGAAGGGTTCCGTACCATTATCTATAAAAATGGCAAAAAAATCATATCGGTTGTATGGGAGCCCCCCTTAATATTTTTTTTTTAATTTTTAGTATTTGTTGTTATAGCGGCAATAGTAGTACATCATTTGAGAAAATTTCAGCTTTCTAGCTATCACGGTTTATGAGATACAGCCTGGAGACAGACAGACAGACAGACAGACAGCGGAGTCTTAGTAATAGGGTCCCGTTTTACCCTTTGGGTACGGAACCCTAAAAAGACACAAAGTCACTTTCAAAGGCGTTCACGGTTTAAAACTAAACTTATACTGCCACTTACGGGATATCTTCCGTGATTGTTCATGATTCCATCCACCTACATTCTCCAATCAACCCGCGATCATGGCGCTTACAACTTGCAACAGCGTCGAAATATCGGGAGCTCAAAATCATGAACAATCACGGAAGATATCCCGTAAGTGACAGTATAAGTTTAGTTTTAAACCGTGAAAGCCTCTAAAACAGTGATATATTCTTTCAATGTTTAACGATTGACATAGATGCTATAGAATATTCTGTTCCAAAACCCATCCTTTATGGCTACTTACACTGCCTGATGTAATAACAAGCCTGGCAAGCGTTTTGGCAAATGTCTTATATCGTTTATGACGTTCAGAAAGTGCTGATTCTCAATCCTTTGAAAAATTACTTTGATTTTATCGTTGTTTTATGTTTAAAATCATACTTTCTTTCTTTACAGACGAGCGTTAGCCATACCACCATCAAATGGCCCCTTCTCCCACGACAGATGCAAGATGTACTCCGCAGACTTCAGCCAGGCGCTGGCTGAAGGTAGAACCACTCCTGATGATGAATGGGCAGTGGTGCCTTGTCAACATGGGTGGGAGTATAATAAGAGTGATGTGCCGTATGATACTATTGCTTCGGAGGTGAGTGAATACTTCTTGTATTAATATTTTATTATTTATAGTAATATTTACAAGGTAGAAGGGACACCTACGCTAAAACAGTTACCAGTTTATCATCTTTTTTGAAGCCATTGTCAAGAATTTAATCTATTTAAGTAAAATGGTAAACTGACTGACTGACTGGGTGATATATCGACACACAGCCCGAACCGCTAGTCCTAGAGTTATTAAACTTGGAGGGTGTGTTCTTTGTGAAGAGTAAGTAGCCACTAAGGAAGGATTTTTTGGAATTCCACCCCTAAAGGGGTAAAATAGGGTAATAGAGTTTATATGAAAGTCCGTCAGTTTTGACGTTAGGATCTTCAAATTTTGTGTTTAGGCTGTCGATTGGAAATTAATTTATACCTGTCTCAATGTTTTTGATAATTCTCCCCCGAAGGGTTAAAAAGGGGGATGAAGGTGTGTAACTATGTTTGTTACTGAAACCTGGATTAACCTACAGTTCACTTTTTAATCCCGGTAGTACGTTCCCGTCGGATATTTTTTAACACCCACGCGGGCGAAGCCGCGGGCAAAAGCTAGTGATTTATAAATTGACACCTAAGATTTCTCAAATCAAAGGTTCAATCTTATATTACCTATTTGGGTCTAAGTCCATCTGCAGTGGTCTGCGACATGACTAGTCAATTTAATGCATAACGTTAACGGATTCCCGAAGAGATATTATGTTGATGCATATTGCACAACAGCTCAAGTCTGACTGACCTGGTGGTCTTTAAATAGATTCTAAACTCAGGTTGGCCACAGCAGGCTGCTCAGTCGAAGGTTAATTGATGACTCTGCCCTGGAGTGTAAATGTGGTGCTATTCCACAAACGATGGAGCACTTAATATCGTTTCCTACGTGTCCTGATGTTTGTTCAATACAGGAACTGATGGACGCTACTGAAGGCGCCAAATCCTGGGCTCTCTGGGCCGACACAATTTAGATTGCCATCGATAGAATCCTAAAGTCATGTCCTTATGCTTTCAGTTGGACTGGGTATGCGAGAAAGACAACTTAGCAGCAACAGCTCAAGCCATCTTCTTCTGTGGAGCGATAGTCGGTGGTCTGGTCTTCGGCTGGATCGCTGACAAGTACGGAAGAATACCTGCTTTAGTTGGTAAGTCATAAGGTTCAATTTAGTTTTCTCTCTTTTATCTTCCAAACGGGCGACAAATAAATTCCTAATGGAAAAATATAATATAACACTTTGCCCGACCCGGGAATCAAACCCGGGGCCTCATACTCAGCAGTCGCGCTTGCGACCACTAGGCCAACGAGGCTGTCACTACAAGAATTACTTCGTGGATAAATGCTAACAAGAAATCACCCCTTTTTCTCATGAGGTAAGTAAATCGTGCTGAGTGGTAACCTGCTTGTCGCAATCACGACGTGCAAGCTGTCAACTTTTTTGTTACGTCGTGTTGTTTTTATAAATATTTCTTATGCGTTGTATGTTTATTGTTTATTTATATTTTTGTCATTTTGTTTGCACGTCATGTCCCTGCGACAAATAAATATTTTTTCTGTCTTTTTTAGGGTTCCGTATCTCAAAAGGAAAAAACGGAACCATTATAGCATCACTTTGTTGTCCGTCCGGCCGTCTGTCTGTCTGTCAATACCCTTTATCTCGAGAACGCGTGGAGGTATCGAGTTGAAATTAAAACGATATATTCAGGTGTAGACCTAAGTATATCGTTTCAAGAGACTGTAGAGTCTCTTGAAGCTGTGAAAAAATCTAACTTCTAAGTTAACGTAAAAACAAGATGCGGCCGTTTATGTCGCAAAAAACGTATATTTCGACACTCTCAAGCGAATCAAAATTTATAGGGTACTTCCTGTTAATCTAGAATAATGAAATTTGGCAAATAGCTAGGTCTTGCAGCACATTTAAAGGAAAAAATCTGAAAACAGTAAATATGTAGTTTAATAACAAAATACCTACAAGTTTATACGGAACTCTCGATGCGCGAGACCGACTCGCACTTAGCCGGTTTTTTTCAAAAATTGCGGTGCAAATGCTTATCTATTTTTTTATTTTTTATCTTCCAGGAACCAATCTCCTGGGTTTCATAGCCGGTGTGGGCACATCATTCTGCGACAGCTTCCTGACCTTCGCGCTATGCCGGTTCTTCGTTGGCCTGGCATTTGATAACTGTTTCACCATGATGTATATTCTTGGTAAGTTGCAATATTTTATGACACTGACTTCTTAAAGTTGGAGGATTGTGTGAAGACTGATATATGAAAGAGAAAGGAGTAAATGATGCCGTGACGTCTGACGGGGGAGAATGGAAGAAGAAAACGTGTTGCGCCGACCCCAAGTAGAATGGGACAAGGGCAGGAAAATGATGACTGACTTCTAAAAGTTGGCTTCTTCTTAGCTATCGTGAGGTTAGTGCCTAACCTGGTGTCAGAGTTTTTATGCCGCCCATGGGCCTCTGACTTGGCTTGACATGCCGTCGAGAAATGTCTGAAGCGTGCTGGTTTTCTCCTGTTTTCATTCACAGAAGATAGTGATAATTATACCATACGCACATGAATCCGAAAAATCAAAGATGCGTGTCTTAGGTTCGAACTTGAGACCTATAACTTGGCAGTCCGACGGTCAAACTAGGCTATCAGTGCTTCAAGTTGGCAATATAGAAGCTTAGTAATGTCGGTCCTGTTTTATAATTACAAATTCGGTAAAGGCAGCGGCAACTCGCTCCAAACGATACACAGTGCTACTTCGTCAGTTAAAGGCACAGCTGTGCAGAACTCATAGTCCATAACCTGGACCTCGCTCCTAGCTGCTGCTGAATCATGTCGTTAGTGTAAATGACAACCAATAAGAATATGACTTTTTCAAAACATGTTCTCTACCATGATGTTTAATTAAAGGCGTCAGGAACTAAGCGTAAGGTTCCGCATTGGTCGTTGAAAAGACAAGACGGGTGGTGTGATTAGTGGGCTTAAATGCCGAATGGTTGCGGTCTAATCGCGCAAATAAATCTAACAATATCGAGATTCTGCCGTCTAATTCGGTGCAGAATGCGACAGCAAACTGTTTTAAAACGTGTTTTGTTTTGTAAATGATACTGTTTCGTTAGAACTTTTGCTGAGACGACACACTTTGCTATTTCGTTGCTTTCAGGCACAACTACAGAATCAATAGTTGCAAGAACGCCACTTGAAAGTTATTGTTTGGGCTGCGGGACTGTTCGAAAGAGATACCGCGGCCCTGGAGCATAAAGGGCAAAAGAAGGAACATGGATGGTTTTTAGTCAGTAAAAGTCTGACACTCCCTTCCGCTCCGCCCAGAGCGGGAGGAGTCAATTGATGATTTCCCATCCGAAAAAAAAAAGTTATTTTTCTATAAAAATCTTCAGAGACACAGAACAGGGACAGGGAACAACACATTCTAGACTCTGCCCTTTAGCTAGGTTACAAATAAAACCCCTCGTGACTAGAAATCCCCTCCTGGAATTAACCTTATAAGCATGAATAAGTACAGATAAAGCTCATACCAGCAAGAAATCTTCAAAGAAGACCCTGATAATAAGAGCCTTTTTTTTTGTTCCCGGGGTGGAAAATCCACACGGATGTCCTCCACCCTGGGGCAGGCGGAGGGGTCTGTCGGACTCTAACCGACTAGAAACCACCCCAGTGTTCCCTTCCCAAACTTGCACCCGCGGCCTGCGTATGCGGGCCTCTTCAAGTCTGCGGGGGGAGTGAGGTGTCCTCCCCCCGTAACGCCAATAGGGGGGCGCGCGGAACACTACGCGCCACCGCCTCTGATAATAAGAGCCTTACAACAACTTATCTGTGTCCAGAAACATTACTTACAGTTCATTATCTTCTTTCAGTGTTAGAATACGTTGGACCAAAATGGCGAACATTCGTCGCCAATATGTCTATCGCGTTATTCTTCACTCTGGCTGCATCTCTGCTGCCCTGGATCGCGCTGTGGGCTGATGACTGGCGTATGTTTGCGATGGGCACCAGTCTGCCTTTCGCGCTGGCTATTCTGACGCCGTGGTTGGTTCCTGAGAGTGCAAGGTAATGATTTAACTTTGGCAAATAATTCTAGTAGAGCTGGTACGGTTTGATCCAGAAAAAAATCGTTATGTCTTAAGAAGACCCTGGATGTGATGCCGAAAAAATTCAAGAGCCAATTATAACTTTCAATAACTTGAACTATCCGCATGTTCGAATAGATTCTTTGATACATTATCAGTCTGCAATGTTCCTTGGGACACAGACCTTCTCTCAGCGAGACAGAGTGGATCCACCATGCGGACGCCTTGGTGTTGGTGTTACATGTCTTCGAATTTTTAATTCGTGGCCAGGATTACTCACAAATTTATCTTTCACTATTTTGAAAGGAGTGATGAAATGAACTATACAAAGTAAATTAACGCAATTATTATTGTGTCCAAGGTGGTTGGTGTCTCAAGGCAAGATCGACAAAGCTCTGACGATCATGAAGAAGTTTGAGAGGATCAACAAGACTAAAATACCTGATAAAGTACTCAGTGATTTCACGGTAAGTTTCTTTCCTTCATAGCAGGTGCGGTTCAAAATAAAAATTAGCATTCTGAAGGTAGATACTAGCTTAGGCACAATCAATCTATGTATAATGTGACCTCTCTCCTACAACCTGCGAAATCAAGCAAAGCGCAGGAAAAAGCAAATTAAATCATGGTTTCCTAATGATTCATCATAAAAATACTTTTCGTTCTATTATTTTATTTCTTCGAAAGTCTATTGGAAAACATCGTTTGATACACATGGGCATTTGTTAATGCAGTTCTCGGCTCCTTATTACCTATGCCTGCGGCTCGGCCTTGAATTCCGCCTCTGCTGCAATGACAAAGTTTATCCACTTGTGTCAAAATGTACTACACCAATGTACTTATCATTTTTCCAGGAATCATCCCTAAAAACCATCAAAGAATCCGAAGCGGAGTGCAGAACCTATTCCGTGCTAGACCTGTTCAAAACACCCAGGTTGAGACGTAACGCGATTCTCCTCATCGTCATCTGGATGGCCATATCCCTGGTGTTCGACGGCCA
Source organism: Eurois occulta (assembly GCA_950022335.1). NCBI lineage: Eukaryota > Metazoa > Arthropoda > Insecta > Lepidoptera > Noctuidae > Eurois > Eurois occulta. Next base: position 9,131,194 of record OX465505.1, read on the forward strand.
CGTGAGGAATGTGGGCTCTTTGGGCCTGGACATATTCCTGACCTTCACCATCGCTTCGGCTACCGAGTTGCCTGCTGATACCTTTTTGACTGCAGTTTTGGATCGGTAAGTTCATTTATTCGTAAGAAGGAGTTAGGGGTTAAATAATATCAGTCGCACGGGTCGATCTTCAAGGTTACGCAGCATTTGTAAAAGCCAGTTCGCGGATCGGTGACCATTATTACATACAAGTTACCTGTGTCTCGGAAAGCACGTTGCGCAGCTAGTCCCAGCTGTCAATTGTAAATCTTTGACAGTCTGTACAGGTACTCAGTGGCCCAAAAGTCTGACAGTCAGTCTTACCAAGGGGCATCGTACTATCCAGTACTAACTGGGTTGTGGAGGTCGGATAGGCAGTCGCTCCATATACAATACTGGTATTCAGCTGCATCCGGTTAGACTGGAAGCCGACATCTACAGAGTTGGTAAAAGGCAGGCAGATGATCTTAGCTTTAATTGGCAGAAGAGAACCAGCTAAAATATTTTCATGTACTTACGTATCATCATGGGATTGGGCGGGTCATGTCTAAAATGCATCAGGACTTATGGGCCAGAGTCATCATGCAGTGGGTGCCAGAAGACGGGCGTCGTCGCCGAGGGAGGCCTAGAAAACGCTGGCGTGATGACCTAGAGGCGTTTATGAGAGATTGGCCAGAGAAAACCGCACGGAGAGAAGAGTGCAAGGCTATGGGGGAGGCCTATGCCCAGCAGTGGGACAGTAAAGGCTAAGAAAAAAAAAAGTATCATCATTCATAATTCTTGTAAGACCATAATTTTCATATCTTTGTATTTTTCAGTTGGGGTCGTAGATGGCTGGCTTGCGGTTCCATGGTCATCAGTGGTATCTTCAGTCTCTTAGCTACCGCTGTGCCTGTTGGTAAGTCTTCAATAACATAACATCACGGCTGTAATACGTGTAGGGTTAGGCAGAGGTGTACCTAATAGTACACCCACATTTCACCAGTTATGTTTTAGCCCCATGTAATAGGCGGGGAGCTTATTGCCATCAACCGGCCGTGAATGCCATGGCTGCTACTGAGAAATTCCTGATGGAAAACCCAAACAACAGTTTTCTCGACCCGGGAATCGAACCCAGGACCTCGTGCTCAGCAGTCGCGCTTGCGACCACTCGACCAACGAGGCAAACAAAGAAACTAAATATTTACACAAAAAAAAGGACTACATTAAAACTAAATACAAACATAGAGGTATACAACGAAGACAATAGGATACTTAGGCGTCAAAGTACTTCTCCGACTCGCTGTCATCCGAGAACGTGCTCAGAAGTCTGACAGCATTGCCACATTGAATGGCAATGCTAATTCTATGGCCAAAGATTAGCATATTAATCAAAACCTTAATTTTTTTATTTTCAGGTGGTCCTTCAGCCTCTCTAGCCATCCTCGGCCGCTTCGCCGTGAACATATCTTACAATATAGGCCTCCAGTATGCGGCTGAGCTGCTCCCCACCGTGGTGAGGGCGCAGGGCGTCGCCTTGATTCATATCATGGGATATGTCGCTTCTATTGTGGCACCTTTTGTTGTTTATTTGGTAAGTTCCCTTTAACATCTTATCTTGTAATTTTTTAAATAAGTTCAAAATCTACAGAATTTCCTTTAAATATGGTTATTTTAGAGACAACTTATACTGAACTCTCAGACTCTATCATTTTAATGCGGTTCTCTCAACTGTCTGTTTAAGTCACTTGTAATAGGGGCGAGCCTATTGCCATCAAGCAGGCAAAGTCCGACCTGCTCCAATAGCACACCAGCAATGTCTGATAAAAAAAATTAACCATCCTTTGCAGGCTAACGTATCCCAAGCCCTGCCCCTCCTAATCTTGGGCGTGCTCGGAATAGCAGGAGGTCTACTGTGCCTCTTCCTACCCGAGACAATGGACACGGAGATGCCGCAGACCCTGCAAGATGGAGAGAACTTCGGAATGGACCAGACGTTCTGGGACAATCCTTGTTTCCCCAGGTGAGACTATAAAATATTTCCAGAATTCTTTTCTACGACACAATTTTCTCGGAATATACTGGTACTATTTGGTCGTAACAGGTAGTCAGTCCCCCAAAAAGTCTGACAACCAGTCTTACCAAGGGGTATCTTATTACCCAGTACTAACTGGGTTGTGGAGGTCAGATAGGCAGTCGCTCCATGTAAAATACTAGTATTCAGCTGCATCCGGTTCGACTGGAAGCCGACCCTTTTTGGAATTTTTGCTTGCTTCAACTTGAAGACATAACTGACCTACTCCTTGGCAGTTCAAAATTGTATACATGCTGCAAATTAATCTTTCCAAATATCGCATTGAATTGAACCTCAAAATCAGAGTATTTTACAACTCCCTGTCTCACCAAAATACACTGCTCCCTACAGAAAAAAACCACAACAAGAAGAAGACACCACCCACCCCGACAGATACACCAAAAGAGCATCAGTAGCAACCGCCAACGAACCGCAAGAGTTCGTCAGAGCAGTCCCAAGCGCCATAGGCTCCAGAGCTTCCATCAGGGCTTCCATAAGAGCCTCTACTAGGGCTTCAGCCAGGAGACGCGAGCTCAGCAAGGACAGAAATGTTGTTTGAGCAGTTGACAAAATGATGTAGCATTTAGCCAAAAAAACTGTACAAAATTTGGGTTTGTAAAAACCCTGTGCCAAGACTGGGTAGCTGTGGATGGTTTTTGGAAAAGATTTCGTATGATCTCAAATTGACATTTGGAAGGTCCTATATTTTTTCGAAGAGAGATTTAGTCAGTTTATCTGCTGCCAATTCTTAAGGTAGTTTTTGTGATTGGTTGACAAAAATTGAAACAAATTCATGTAAATTACGGTACGATTCCGATAATGACGCAACTTTAAAGCGCAGCTTCAGTAAACGACAGATCTCAGCAACACGATTGGTTTCTATGATAATGCTTACGTAGTTGGCGACTGTCGCCATTTTCATAGAGTTACGTAGAAACTATAGTGGTACCACTGCTGTCTGTCGCAGCGATTGGTTATAGCATTGCAGCTGCGGTTTGCAGTTGCGGCCGCCTTTGAAATTGTAGTTAGGGTTTGACAGCAGATTCATTGAATAAGCTTTTCTAAATTGAGGGTTAGAGGTGGCACTTACGAAAGACGTTTCGCGTTTTTATTCTATGAATGAAAGAGAGGGAAATATATGCTGTCTCGTTCTATCGTCCGAGACATAGCTATAAGTGCCAGGCTTGAAAAACATAAATTGTTCTGTAAAGGCTCTTTTATAAAAGAGAGGGGACGATAAAAATATAGGACTGCTAAGAAAAGAAATGCAAAAGCATTTGTGTGAGCATTTGACCTAGGAGTGAAAAGAATCGTAGAAGTGCTGCAAGGATATTTTGACGCTCGAATGACGTTGACAGTTAACAGCTGATTGCAAACATTTGTGATATAGTTTTGTGAAAAAATAAAATGGCGGTTTTAGTTCCAATTTTGGTCGCAAGCCAAAAGATCCTTGTACAACTATAAAGACTTTGTGTCTTAGAAAAAGTACTAAAAATTGGCATTTATTAGGACATGTCTTAATAAACTGTTTAGGAGTATTGGATCTGATTTTTCCCTTTTTTGTTGCTCAATCCAAGACATTTTTTTAATATTTAAAAAGCTATTTATTTTTGCTTAAAAGCGAAGTACAAAGAATATGTATTTTATTGTTTTTTATTTGCAACTATGTCAAACAAAATTTGTATTTTTTTTTAATAATTATTTGTTTGATTTTACATTGTCAACAGAATCTACGCATATTTTTTTTTAATTATGTTTATTTTTATATTTTGTCATGTCAGACAAATTAGACTAAATTCTAATTATGTGTAATTAAAAAACCTATATTTCTTCGGATGTTATAAAACGCTCTCTTTTTTATATAAAAATAATTTGTGATTATTTTTCCTGGCTTAAAATAATAAGTACGTATTTCCCCCGACACCCCGGGGGAATGATTTACATTTAATCTAATTTATAATTATTTTTGTACATAAATTCTTGCCTAATTAATTTAAAATGTGATAGTTACCAATTTTAATCTATTTTAAGTACATTTGTCGTGTTTTGGGGTGAGTCTTAGAGTTTAAAATTAGTCTGAAATAATTATAGCTTAAAAATAATTATTGAATTCAGATGAAAATATTTTTTAGAGAACTACAGTTCCGTCACAGTTATTGTACCTATTGACTTTGCATTGCTGTCAAAAGACATAGCGGCACTACAAAAAGTACTTTAGCAACATAGAACAAAAAGTACTACAGCGCCATCTATGACGCAGAGGACAAACTAAACATCGAAATCCTGCATCGCGCAAGTAAAATTATTCGCGACTTAAGACTATATAGAAGAACCCGACAACAACTGTCGGGCAGTAGCCCACCAGACAATGACACCGGTCTGGTCGGAGGATCCTCCCTTTTCTACGGGGGTTGAAGAGCTTTACACCCTTTTCTTCATATCCCCAAAGTACCTATTGACTTTTGCATTGCTGTCAAAAGACATTGACCTTTACTGTCGTAAAAATAAGGTTGCTTTTGGATTGCAGCTACCAGTGGTAAAATAATTATGAAAAGACTATGGCAGCCATTTCTTTTTTCTCCACGGCCAGTAATTTAATACTAAACGACTATTTAACGATTAATACATTTCCCTATTTGAATCGGATTTTGTTAACAATTTTTTTTATGTTCCGCATAATACGGTGTATACCTTCATATGCATTCAGTAAAAAAGCTGTTATTTTTAAATTAAAAACAGACACTTTATTTTATTTATTTGTATATACTGTTTCAGACTAAGTTATTTATTAGCTAAGACGTCCCTGTAGGTTTAAACCTATAACGTATAGTAAAAGTAAGTTATTGAACTTAAGTTTTACTATAAATTTAGTGTAAATATTATCAATTTATGTATGTATTTTTAAGTTATTTTGTTTTATGTTGATTGATTTTCAAGTCACTTTCAAGAAGCAAGCACTCAATTTAATAAAAATATATAATTATCGTAAATAATTATGAATACTCGGACCTACATAAATATCAAGAATCTCTCTTAGAACTACTACTAGGTACTAGACTTTTATTATTTTTTCTAAAAATAATAATAGTAGGGAACAGTCTCCAAAAATCAAGTTCCTTTTTTTCTTAAATTAAACCTTTAAAAATACTCATAAACAAGTACAAAAAACGAAAAAAAAAACTGTTTTTGAAAAGTAAAAGAAAACTATTGTAAATAAATTATTAAAATCACCTACCTACATAAGTGACTTGAAATTAGTTAGCATATTTTTTTGAAATATTATAAATTAAAGTATTGTTTGTGGCAATTACCAGTATTTTTTCATTGTATTGCTGCTATTAATGTACTGTGCAAAAAAAATGTAAAAATAGTGAAAATTCTGTGATAGAAACGGACAATACGTAAAAATAAACAATATTCAAGCTTATTTTATGTTATTTTATCTGAAACCCTTCCACCGTGAATGCTTTGCCGTGGCAGACTTGGAAATCTTTAAATAGACTCCGAACCGAAGTCGGCCGTAGAAAAGATCTTAAAAGGTAAAGAAAAAAAAAGGAAAGGTAAGGAAGGAGACCAACATCACAACCACCACCACCACCAAACCACCACTATCAAACCACCACCTTTGGTTTGAAGGTCTTCAGATGGGGGTTCATGTACGACTCAGATCTCAAATGTGTTGCAGCATGTCTCCACAGACAATGGCCCACCTTCACCTTGCGCTGCATGGCCTGACACATGCGCACTTGACGATCTAATGACTGCATCAGCGAGCGGAGTTCGCATAGCTGAATTTTGGGCCAAAAATATATAATGAAAATTTGCCATCGACAGACTAAGAAAAACATTTACTTAATCTAAAGCGAGAATTAAAATTTGTTCTGTTGGCCCCAAAGTTAATTTGCTTTTCAAACTGTAGGAGGCTACTGGATTTGAATGTGATGCCGAGGAATGAAGAAAATGTGGGGAAAGTTTTGAGTATGAATGTGGATAAAAGAGAAAGGAAATACCTGTAGCGGCACTACAAAAAGTACTACAGCAACATAGAACAAAAAGTACTATAGCAACATAGAACATAAAGTACTACAGCAACATAGAACATAAAGTACTACAGCAACATAGAACATAAAGTACTACAGCAACATAGAACAAAAAGTACTAAAGCAACATAGAACAAAAAGTACTACAGCAACATAGAACAAAAAGTACTAAAGCAACATAGAACAAAAAGTACTAAAGCAACATAGAACAAAAAGTACTACAGCAACATAGAACAAAAAGTACTAAAGCAACATAGAACAAAAAGTACTACAGCAACATAGAACAAAAAGTACTACAGCAACATAGAACAAAAAGTACTACAGCAACATAGAACAAAAAGTACTAAAGCAACATAGAACAAAAAGTACTACAGCAACATAGAACAAAAAGTACTATAGCAACATAGAACAAAAAGTACTACAGCGCCATCTATGACGCAGAGGATAAACTAAACATTGCATTAGCATAATCATCCTATAATGTTTCCACTGCCAGGACACACGGCCTCCTCTCTATGAGAGGGAATGGGCTGTAATCCACCACGCGGGCCCAATGTGGATTGGTAGATGTCACATGTCTTCGAATTTCACGATGTTTTCTTTCACAGTCTTTGAGAGCATCGGTGATGAAATAAATTAAGTACACAAAGTAATACCTCTGCCTGGGTTCGAACCCACGGCTTACAGTTCGTAAAACGGGGCCGCTACCATTAGGCCACCGCTGCTTTCCTACCTAAACATTGAAATACATCTAAATCCTGCATCGCGCAAGTAAAGTTATCCGCGGACCGCGACTTAAGACTATATAGAAGAACCCGACAACAACCGTTGGGCAGTAGCACACCAGACACAACACCCGTCTGGTCGGAGGATCCTCCCTTTTCTATCGGGGATGAAGAACTTTACACCCTGTTCTCCATACCCCCAAAGACCAAAGAAACGATGGATGGATGAAATAATGAAAAGACGATAATATGCCTAGAATTATATGAGATGGCGATCAGTAGAGCAGTGGAAGGGTCATCTCTTAGTTGCCACGGTTTATTTGCATTAATTATTTTTTGATTATGAATTACCTTTTTTGTCTTTACACTTTTAACGTAGCAAAATAATAACAGCCGCTCAGATCGATCTTTAGGTTAAGCCGTGCCTAGGTAGGTCTGATGATGGGTGACCACCCATTACATACCGAGTTTCCTCTGTGCCTCGAAAAGAAAGTTAAGCCGTTGGTCCCAGCTGTCATTTGTAGATCTTTTACAGTCGTTACAGGTAGTCAGTGCCCCGAAAAGTCTGACAACCAGTCTTACCAAGGAGTATAGTATTACCCAGTACTAACTGGGTTGTGGAGGTCAGATAGGCAGTTGCTCCATGTGAAGTACTGGTACTGCATCCGGTTATACTGGAAGCCGACCCCAACAGAGTTGGGAAAAAGCTAGGCAGATGATGATGACTTTTAGCGTGCACGTCTTGCTACATCGTTTTCACCCAATCTCAACTTGAATGATGTAACCAAGATTTTTAACAATATTCTGATTTAAAAGACTGTCCATGCAGTTTCTTGCCCGTTCTTATCCACAGAGAGCTACGCTTTGGAATGGGCAACTACAGGAATTTTACAGTTATTAGGCCTTGTGACTGGGACTGTAGCTTTATTTTATTGTAGACTTTGTTTCAACAGTTCAAAAGTGCCTGTAACTGGCCTTCTTGAAATAAATGCTTTGATTTTGAAGAAGAAGAAGACATGCTGCACCGTCCCCAAATAAATTGGGGTAAGGACAGGCGAATGATGGTGAATGACACGTCAATGACGCAATACAGTCTCAAAACTGCGACGCCAAATGTCACACGCGTTTGAACTAATATCTTCAAACATACAATTAACGGTAATAGACGTTATAAAAACATTCGCGCATCTCATGCACATGATATCACCCATTAAGATCGTAATTAGTTTAACTGATAACGGCATGGTAACAGATTGAAGATGTTTTTAGCGTTCCGTAACTCTGTCGGAAAAACGGAACCCTTGTAGGATCACTTTGTTGTCCGTCTGTCCGTCTGTCAAGACCCTTTTTCTCAGGAACGCGTGGAGGTATCAATAAATTCATTTCAAATACTCAGGTCTGCTGCCCCTTGAGGCAGTGATAAATCAAACTTGCAAGTCAAAAGATATGTCGCATAATTTGCGATTTCACAAGGCAATGAAAACCTATAGGGTAGCACCCGTTGACCTCTTTTTTTGGGATGGGTTGTCATCAAATGACTCCTCCCGCTCTGGCCGGAGCGGAAGGGAGTGTCAAACTTTTACTGACTAAAACCCATCCATGTTCCATCTTTTGCCCTTTATGTTCCAGGGCCGCGGTATCTCTTTCGAACAGTCCCGCAGCCCTGGCAGGCATCAGCCCTTGCGGGCCCCTCTTGACATCTCTTTGAGGCGCGCGTGGAACACGAACGCGCCGTCGACACGGCCTGTCGTTCAATACTGTCGTAGTCCATGACTCGCCGTTCACAGGCCCGAGCACCCGTTGACCTAGAATCATGATCAACACGGTGGCGGATGCCATAGATATATTCACCTGTAAACTGGGTGAGTTCACAAGGGCTACGTATGTACTGTGTAACATGTAAGGTGTAGTTAAGTATATGTTAAGTTACTTGTCGCATTAGATTTATCTGTAATGGCAAAGGAAACATGTCACAATGAAAATCTGAAAACCGTAAATATGTAGTTTAATAACAAAATACCAATTTTATACGGAACACTCGGTGCGCAACTCGCAATATTTTTTTTTGACTGAGCATTGCGTGGTTAATTGAGAAAGACACTAGTTTTTTAATCGTGACGTAATAATGTCATGCCTGATATTTCAGAATGGGGTTAAAAGATACCAGCCCCAAAAAGATCAAGTCATCATCATTCCTGCCCTTGGCTCATGTTATTTTTGGGGTCGTCACAACACGTTTTTTTATTCCATTCTCCTCTTTCAACCGTCATGTTATCATTTACTCCATTTTCTTTCATATCATTCCTCACACAATCTACAAAAAACTAGTTATCTTTGGTAGGTCAACGGGCAACATGCATTAATAGAAGTGTTTATTATTCTAAACACTTCTATTACTTCCCCCCAATGACATGAGACTTAAACATAACTGGCAAAATCATCCTCCTGCCCTTGTCCCATATTATTTAGGGTCGGCGTTTTTTTCGTCTAATATGTCAATTGTCACGCTATCATTTACTCCTTTTTCCGTCATTTATCATTCCTCACACAATCCATCCATCTTTTCTATGGTCCTCCTCTCCTTTTCCATCCATCACATTTATATTCATCACTCTTTTAGTTACATGCGTTCTATCCCTGCTCATCACATGTCCATACCAAGACTGACGACTTCCTTTCATCTTTTCTGTAACCACTTTCAAACTTCCTCTAATATACTCGTTCCTTACCTTATCCATTCTTGTCACACCACACATCCACCTCAACATTCTCATCTCCGCTACATGCAATCTTGCTAATTTCTTACTGGCAAAATGTGAGTGCATTATTAGGTACTTATCTAGGAGCTCGTGGTTTAATATTAATATTAACAGGTGCTCGGGTCGATCTTTAGGTTAAGCCGTGCTTGCCTAGGTTGATCTGTGGATGGGTGACCGTATTACGTACCGAGTTTCCTCCGTGCCTCGGAAAGCACGTTAAGCCGTTGGTCCCGGCTGTCATTTGTAAATCTTTAACAGTCGTTACGGGTAGTCAGTGGCCCGAAAGTCTGACAATCAGTCTTACCAAGGATATCGTATTACCCAGTGGACCAACTGGGTTGTGGAGGTCAGATAGGCAGTCGTTACATGTAAAATATTGGTATTCAGCTGCATCCGGTTAGACAGGGAGCCGACCCCAAGATAGTTGGGAAAAGGCTAGGCAAATGATGATTATTAGGTACTTAGCTACCTATCCCTTCCGGGATTCAGGCTTGATATGTTAGGAGTATACTAATTTATTTAATTTGACTATTCTCTGCTCATGCAGTTCTTTGATGTTAGCGTTGTGTTGTTGTTGTTCCCGTTAATAACGCCTGATTGAAAGTAATACTTCGAGTTCAAATAGACACAGATTAGTTGGGAGAGAAGATATCGACATCTGTAGACTGATGTTTGTGTAGGCAGAATACTGGCATATTAACGAGCGTAACATAAGTGAAGCGAGCAGTCATGGTTCTCTTATAAGGCACTGCACCTATTGAAACTAGGCTAGGTTTGTCTCGTAGGAGGCGGCGGAGCGCGTCAGGGAGGAGGACTTCCTCTCTGACCCGATTCGACGCAGGAGGACAGGGCGGCGGAGGAGGCGCCATATCGACCGGATGCCGCCATAGGAGGTGGCAGCCGGCGATAGATCGGGGAGTCTATCGTCGCATTGCACGGCCCTCATGAGTTGTGGTGAAGTCTCAGGTGAGCCCGGACATCGCCAAAGGAGTTTGGTGCCCGAAGGCGGGCTGCGCTAAATGGGTCGCGAATGTCATGCGTAGCAATTCTCGCGGCGGTAAGCGTAGGCATTTTTAAAAGTTTCAAAAAAAAAAGATTAATTACTACTGTTGATGTTTAGTTCGTTAATTATTCTTAGCGTATCGATGGCAACGTAAATTCAGTCAGTCCAAAATTTGGCGATGGGTTTGGTTCTTTCAGTAGCGTCCATCAGCTCCTGTGATTTGCTAACAACATGACAGGTAGGACACGATATCAAGTGTCCCATCGTTCCTGAGGCAGCACCACATTTACACTCCAGGGCAGAGTCATCTAAAAAACTGCACCTGAACAAGTTTTCCTTGCTTCGGCCAACCTGTGCGCGGAGTCTATTAGAAGACTTCCAGGTCAGCCAGAACAACGATAAGGTTGAGTTGCCAGGCATACCTGCTGCAAAAACCAAACAAAATATCGTGGGCTCTTCTAGTAACCTCATTTTATTTGAGAAATTATATTGGACTGTCTGCAAAACAATCGAATCTTAGTCTATGCAACACGCGAATCAATGAAACAACTTCATTAATTAAGACACTTGTGGTCCCTTAGTAACCATGACTTTGCGTGCAGCTAGACGTTGCATGAACGTGGTTTAAGGAATACTTTTATAGTTATGTTTATTTTTAGATCCCGCTGAAGAACTATTGAGGTCAAATTCATTAATCCTTCCTCCGATTCCTTGGATTGACTCAGTTTTTGTTCAGTCAGTTATCTCATACAGTATTGATCCTTTGCATCTTTCCTATCAACACATTCCTCACGCATGGTGCATCAACATGGTATTTGATAGCTACGCTTCACAGCCTAGCTCATCGGCGTAATGTCGCCTGCTTGGCGGTCTTCTACAGACTGTACTTCGGAGAGTGTGCACAGGAGCTCCACGATCTGATCCCACCATCACCCTTTTACCACCGGACTAGCAGACGTACTGCGGCGTACCATCCACACTTGGTTGATATCCCGACAAGTCGTACTCGACGCTTCTCCTCCACGTTTATCATGCGCACAGCCAAGGTGTGGAACTCTCTGCCGGCATCTGTGTTCCCCCCACATATAACCCGTCTGCCTTCAAAGCAAGAGTGAACAGGCATCTTCTGGGCACGCTCGTTTCATCATAGACCTCATCCATCGCTTTCCACCAGGCGTGATCGAGGTCAAGAGCAGGCCCATTTTGTAATAAAAAAAAATAAAAATAAAAAATTTGACTGACACAGAAGTCTACGGTGGGCGATGCACATCTCTTCTACTCTTCGCTTTGCACATATCTGCACAGCAAGGGTCTATTCGCCAAAGCTGTACCGCACGCCGCTCACGTTTCTTCTGGTCTTCGCTATGCGCTTGGCAGCCACGTGCGGAGGCTAGCCTAAACAATTACGAAAAATCTCCTCTCCTTTGCTTAATCATTTCTATTAAAACTAAGGAAGACAAGAAGTTTAAGTACTGAAATTCTATTGGAGGTTTACAACACATAGGGAGAGAACCTCACGTCCCAGCCGCCGCGGGAGAAGCACCGGGCGTCGGGGGCCACGTCGTGATGGCTCTCGGCCACCGTAGGCGCGGGCCTGTGGACGGTGAGTAATGGGCTAGCTCGCCGTCCGTCCGTCGTATGACGACAGGCCGTGTCGACGGCGCGTTCGTGTTCCACGCGCGCCTCAAAGAGAGGTCAGCAAACATGAGGGGCCCGCAAGGGCCGATGCCTGCCAAGGCTGCGAGACTGTTCGAAAGAGATACCGCGGCCCTGGAACATAAAGGGCAAAAGAAGGAATATGGATGGTTTTTAGTCAGTAAGAGTCTGACACTCCCTTCCGCTCCGCCCAGAGCGGGAGGAGTCATTTGATGATTTCCCGTCCGAAAAAAAAAAAAGGTTTACAACACATCTTTACTCTTGTCTCGCCTCGGCTCCGGTGGAGTACGGCCCTAAAACTAATTGATGTACACTGGAAGTCGGTCATTTTAAGAAATATTAGGAATTTACCAGTTCTTACTACCAAAGGCATCATTATCTGAATTAGAATTTGGTGATGTCACGTAAGCATTATTATTGTGGCCTCATCAATCATCATCTAATAAATTACTGTACTTTGAAATCTGGAAACTCTCAGCAGCAGTAGCAAATAATTATTGTTAACAGGCTCACGTTTATTAATAGTTCCGTAGTCAAGAAGGAACCCTTATAGTTTCGCCATGTCCGTCTGTCTGTCTGTCCGCAACTTAGCTCAAAGACTCTTAGTACTAGAACGCCGTAATTTGGCATGAATATACAAATTATTTACGTCGACAAAGTGGTAAAATTAAAATTAAAATTTATAGCAACCCAGAGACCAAAGAGTCGACCAATAAGAGCGTCCCGCGGTCGCATGCCGCTACGATACATAGAATAATAATGTCTCGCTATCTCTTTCCCGCGTGGCGGTTGCAAACGTGTGACCGATGCGCGCGGCATCGTCAGTCCGCTGCTTACGCGCAAGGCACTTGTACGTGCATTTTATAATTCCCCGCGCATGTCGGTCCGCGACGCCACACGCCATTATTGTCCGCGAATAACTTAATTATACCGAACTCTTTTAATGTACTTTCCGTGAACTTACGAATAAACTGTTAATCTCAATACAATCAGTGACTTGTTTCCGTTCCCCTGAAACCTCTTCTCATATGTGGCGCTCCAACGTGTTTTTCGTGTGACAATAGTAGGTAGTGAATAGTGTCTACAGAGTGAACGTTTTGCAGTGACGAATTACAATGCCAGTGACAAGGAGTAGAACGGCTAGTTTGACTCGGAGAGATGATGCAAACGACGCATTACCCGTCCTCTCGCGACCAAACACGCCGCCAGCGGCGTCCGCCAGCCAAGATGGCGACGACGCGTTCTCTTCACCGCGTGCCGATGCAAACGCTACGTTCTCTAATGAAAACGTGGCGATGATTATTGCTTCTCTCCAGCGCTCTCAAACAGAAGCATTCAGGGAGTTGCTCACCTCGGTATCGCGGGCGAATGCATCCACCCCGGAATCACTCGCGCCACTAGGGCACAATACCCTAGCCCGCTGCAAAGCAACGTTCTCCGGCCGACCGAAGGAGTCGGTTGAAGCATTCATAGACGCTATAGAGGCATATAGCGACTGCGCACAAGTTTCGGACTCAAACATCCTACGCGGTTTAGCCTACTTATTCAAGGACGAAGCGGCCACGTGGTGGCAAGGCATTAAATACTCTGTGTCGTCATGGCCAGAAGCCAAGGATAACTTGATAAGTGCCTTCGGTGACCGCCGACCGCCTCATCGAATATACATTGAAATGTTTGCCACGCCGCAGGACAAAGAAAACACCGACATATTTGTGGCGCGTATTCGCGCCCTTTTCGCACGCTTGCCTAAGGGTGATGTAACAGAGTCGGCGCAGATAGATATGACGTACGGTCTCCTACACAATAGAATAAAGAAAAGGTTACGCAGAGAAGAATGTCATGACTTCCATGATTTACTCCGCCGCGCACGGAATGTAGAAGACTCGTTCGACGAAAAAACCGTCATGATACACACGGCGAGTGAGCGGCGAACACAACCGCCGTCAACATCAACGCCGTCTACACAATCCGCCTTGCGTGATAACGTTGGCGCTCGTGACAACAGCCGCGCCCCCGCGCGCGATAGCGCCCCCGCACGTACTCACATCTACGGCGCGCCCGCAGGCGCCGCCGCGGCGCAGAGCCCGCCCGCTCCGCCCGAGCCTGTTCCAGCCGCGCCCCCCGCGCCTTTTCCACCGAAGCAGGACTCCACAAGGAGGCAACGGCCTACCTGTGCTTACTGCAGGAAGTTCGGCCACGCCAAGGATCAATGCCGTAAGTTACAGGCGTTGCAGAGTCCAGGTGAGAGTGATAGACAAACTAGTGGTCAAAGTTTTTATTCGATAAAATCTCGCGCGTCTGACTCTTTTTACTCTATTGATAACTATAATAATATTATTGTGTATGAAAGTGATAACAGTGTTTCGTGTCCCATACAAAGGGCTAATATTATCCCACAATCTTTATCTAATAATGGGCAAAAATGTTCTCCCAATATTTCGTGTACTAATGTAAAGGATAATGGGCAAAAATGTTCTCGCAATATTTCTTGTAATAATATAAAGGATGATGGGCAAAAATGTTCTCGAAATATTTCTTGTAAAAATGTAAAGGGTAATGGACAAAAATGTTCTCGCAATAATTTGTATAATAATGTAAAATCTAATGCCCATGTATGTTTAACCGATGTATGTTTGTGTAACGATCGTTCGGGACCCTCTATTGGTCGCGACTTACGACCAATTTTTAATATTTCAATTTTAGGTTTTACCGGCACCGCGTTGATAGATACGGCCGCCAAGCATTTTATTGCGGGTTATACGCTATATACTCTCCTTCTACGTCAAGGTCATCCCCTCAGCTCTTCGACACGCGAAGTTAAGCTTGCCGACGGTGTAATCCGTACAATGGATGTACTTACTACCACGTTAGACGTGTGCTTAGAAACGGCAGTTATAACGATCCCATTTTTAATTTTTCCCGACTCGACAAATAACGAGACGTTGTTAGGTATAGATTTTATAACCGCCGCGGGAGTAGTTTTAGATTTTTTCAAAGAAGTCTGGTATTTCAGTAACTTTGATACGGTAAAATATAACTTGTGCTTCGAACCTACCTCGCGTGACGTGTCCTGCGCCTCCACAGATATACTTAGGGACGATGAAGGTACTCACCTTAAACCAGCTGAGCGACAAGCGCTCGCTGCCGTTCTCACCAGGCACGCACCCGTCTTTAAAGCAGGGGGAGGTCCAACACCGTATGCGGAACACCGCATTGATACAGGTGAGCATCCTCCAATTGCTGTTCCTCCTTACCGGCTAAACCCTTCAAAAAAGGAGCTGATGAAAGCTGAAATAGGTAAGATGTTACAGGATGACATTATTGAAGAATGTGAATCGGCTTGGTGTTCACCGGCGCTGATGGTGCCGAAGTCCAACGGTGATATCCGCTTCTGCGTCGACTACAGACGTTTGAATGCAGTCACCAAAGCTGACACATATCCGATGCCACGCATCGACGAGTTACTTCAGAGCACAAAACGGGACTGCTACATGAGTACGCTAGACCTTCGATCCTCATATTGGCAGGTTATGGTTAGGGAAGCTGACAGGGACAAAACAGCTTTTATCTGTCCTCTAGGTACTTACCGATTTAAGAGGATGCCGTTTGGTCTCCGCAACGCGCCAGCCACCTTTCAGCGTCTTATCGATCGTTTCCGATCCTGCTCTGCTTTACAAGACGTAACTTTATTAGCCTATCTGGATGATCTATTGGTCATATCTCAGGGATACCAACAGCATCTGCAAGACCTCGAGGCAGTTTTTAAACGTCTGACCGAGTTTAACCTCCATGTAAATAGGGAGAAGTGCGCTTTTGCTCGAGAAAGCGTTAAATATCTCGGTCACGTTATAACACAAAAAGGTGTTTCCACCGACCCAGGGAAGGTGAGTGCTGTCCTTGAGATGAAGGTACCAGGTAATCTGAAGCACCTGAGAACCTTTTTACAAACATGTTCATGGTTCAGAAAATTCATACCTAACTTCTCAAAAGTTGCTGAACCATTGACTCGCTTGACCAGGAAAAGTCAAGTCTGGTCTTGGGGCTCAGAGCAGACCCGAGCGTTTAATGAGCTGAAGAGTCTACTGACCACAGCTCCAATACTGGTGCAAGCCGATTTCAGTCGTCCCTTCATTCTGCGAACTGACGCAAGTAACTACGCCTTAGGCGCAGTTTTATTACAGGGCGACGGCAATCAGGAAAGGCCGATCGAATATGCCAGCCGACTCCTCAACGCAGCTGAACGCAACTATTCCACCACAGAGCGGGAAGCACTCGCTGTAGTCTGGGCGGTGGAGCGTTTTAGGCCTTACCTAGACGGTCAGCCAGTCGTGATTGGCAGTGATCATCAGCCTCTACGCTGGTTGCTATCACTTAAATCACCAGCAGGTAGATTAGTCCGTTGGGCTCTAAAGCTCCAATCTTTTGATATCCAATTCCAATATACCCCAGGGAAGGCTAATGTCGTTGCAGACACGCTGAGTAGACCGATTTGTTCTAGCGATACAAGCGACAGTTGCGGTGTCTGTTCTGTTATCTGCGATCTACCCGCCAAGACACCTAGTCAGCTTCGCCTAGAACAGACTTCGGACCCTGAAGTGGATAAGATTGTTAAAGAGCTAGAAGGACCTGATGATGTTGCATCTAAGAGATGGTTAGAAAGGGGTTACCTCATGGATCAAGGAGTCCTGTACCGTTTCAATCCGGACTCTGACAATGAATCCCCGCAATTAGTCATACCTGCCGGCCAAGTTGCAGGTATTTTAAAGGAGTTACACGACTCTCAAACAGCTGGTCATCCAGGCATCGATCGGACATACCAGAAGGTAGCACAGCTGTATTATTTCACAGGGATGCGGAGAATAATCACCGATTATGTCTTAGCCTGCATCCACTGCCAGCGGTATAAGGCTAAAAACACCAAACCTCCAGGCCTACTCCAAACACCAGTCATGAGCCAGCGGAACGAGGTATTGGCCATGGACTTGTTCGGCCCACTGCCGGAAGGAGACCAGGGGGAGCGGTGGGTCTTTCTCATTGAAGACACTGCTACTCGATGGACGGAGCTGTTTGCTCTAAAGGAAGCAACAGCAGAGGCCTGTGCTCATGTCCTCATCGAGGAATATTTCATGCGGTTCGGTTTACCTCGCAGGATTATTTCAGACAACGGTGTCCAGTTCGTTTCCGCAGTAATGCGACAATGCATGTCAGTCCTGGACATCAAACAAAATTTTGTCCCGCTGTACCACCCACAAGCTAACCCTGCCGAGCGGAAAAACCGCGACCTTAAAGCAATGCTGGCCCATCTCGTGGCAGATGACCACACCTCTTGGCCAAAGAAGTTACCAGTGATCCGTTTTGCTCTAAATAGCGTGAAATGTCGCACAACGGGCAAGTCACCGGCTTATTTGACCTTTGGTAGAGAGATGCGGTCACCCACAGAGATCGTTCACGACCTTCGTGCCATCACAGCCAAAGAAAACTTTGGCCCTCAAGTGACCCCTTACCTCGAAAACTTCCTGCATTCACTATCAGCTGTTCGGGAACGCGTCGAGATCCAGCAGGACAAGACGAAGCAGTACGCCGACGCTTCGCGCCGACCATCTGACGCTTTCGAGGTAGGTGATTTAGTCATGCTGAAATCGCATTTGTTAAGCAAAGGGTCAAAAGACCTCACTTCTAAATTCTACCCTCGTCGAGATGGTCCTTACCAAATAACAAAAAAGGTAAGCCCAACAACATACACCATCGGGAGCACAGAACAACCAACTGTTGATTTAGGGAAATATCATTCTGAAGACCTTACACGTTACCGAGGTAGCGACGACTCCTTACCAAGACCCGTTAATCCTAAACGTAAACGCGGACGTCCAGCTAATGCTGATGTTGGTTATTTACCAGTCCCGGAGCGTGGGCGTTCTCCAGAACTGGAGGGGGAGTATATAGCAACCCAGAGACCAAAGAGTCGACCAATAAGAGCGTCCCGCGGTCGCATGCCGCTACGATACATAGAATAATAATGTCTCGCTATCTCTTTCCCGCGTGGCGGTTGCAAACGTGTGACCGATGCGCGCGGCATCGTCAGTCCGCTGCTTACGCGCAAGGCACTTGTACGTGCATTTTATAATTCCCCGCGCATGTCGGTCCGCGACGCCACACGCCATTATTGTCCGCGAATAACTTAATTATACCGAACTCTTTTAATGTACTTTCCGTGAACTTACGAATAAACTGTTAATCTCAATACAATCAGTGACTTGTTTCCGTTCCCCTGAAACCTCTTCTCATAAATTATTTTTTTAGGGTATCTCCTGTACTTCCAGGTAAAGTGGGAATTTTTTTCTCGAGTATCCCATAGTGAGGGATGTCTTTCCATAAGTCTTTAAAAATATTGCGAGTTCGTTCAAATAATTTTTCGATTCAGGGATTCGTTTGTGAAATATTAAGCTTTAAAGTGCTAATTTTACCAGCTAAACAGTTGTGTTTGGCTGTTTGAAAAAACTCACGGTGGTAGTATATAATTATAACGAAGTTAAAAGGAAAACTATCACAGCTTAGCTTAGCTTTAGCTTTACAAAAGTTCACGAGTAATAATCGACCAACTTATAAAATGTACTTGGAAAACATATTTTCCTTAGCATAATGTATGGGAGCACACGTTTTTCAACTGCATATGTAAGTTTGTTTTTTATTATTACAATAAAAAATCATCGGAGGCAAAGCGGAGCGTAGGAAGTGTCCGCATATTTTGATGGGCAACTACGGAACCCTATATTGTGCGTGACCCGATACGAACCTTGCCGGTTTTTACATGAAACTAAAGCCTATTTCAGAGTGAGACCGGCGCCGGTTGCAAACATAACTGCCGAAATGTACACCTATGCTTAACCCTTTGGAGGTTACAGGCGTGTTATACAGGGTGTAACATCATGAACGCAAGACATCTCGTGTGGTGTCCCAGATCACGACACTGAACAACATTGGAAGTTCATTTCTTTTTATTTTATCATTCATGGGTACGTATTCAGTAGGTACATCATTCTGAGCCCCCCCCCCCCATAGAAATTTTACAGAATTATGTAGGTAATTAAAAAAAAAAAATTGCTGTTTCCTACAAAAGTGCAATGCACAATGTATGTAAAAGCTGTTTTTTTTTAATTCCGTTGAAAAGTCTATGAGAGGGCCCGTTCAGAATGATGTACTGAATACGTGGTAACCCACGCACAATGGTCCACTTTAAGGACTAAGTGCGGAAACCAAAATCCCTAACATAGAACATAGAACATACGTGGTAACCGTTTTCGCGCCGGTGTCCCTTCGACCCTAAGAATTCTAGTAACAAAATCGCGTTGAGCGCGCTACTTTCGCGGCAGATTGCCAGACAAAGCCGTTTTAAGGTGGAAATGCCAGGGCAGCCCACGATTGGGCTGCGGGGCTGTTCGAAAGAGATACCGCGGCCCTAGAACACAAAGGGCAAAAGAAAGAACATGGATGGGTTTTAGTCAGTAAAAGTCTGACACTCCCTTCCGCTCCGCCCAGAGCGGGAGGAGTCATTTTATGATCAAATCAGTGGTTTAGGCGTGAAAAGGTAACAAAAGAAACATACAAACTTACTTTCCCAAACTTTACTTTATAATATTAAGCAAGGACTAGGAAGGAAGAAAGATATAGATAAAGTCGAATTCTCTTTGAGCCGTCTCTTACTAATAAAAAAACTAGGCATACCCGGAATTAACCAAACGAAGTAAGTAATAATTAGCAACCTCCATAAACACCGCCATAAATAAACAGAACTAGTAAAATCCTATATTTACTTATACAAACCAACTGACTAGTAGGTAACAATTAATATATCGCTAAACGTTCGAAACAGTTTCATTCTGGCATTCAGCGCGATCGCCGTTGCACGTTTCCAAACGTCATCTTTTTTCCGCGTAATATTTTTAGTCTGTGGCATTGCGTCTTTGGCGGGAACGACGAAAAAAAGTTGGTGAGTCATACAATGTATTGGAAATTATTTAGGGTTTTCTTTATAACTAGCTGTGCTTGCGGATTCTTTTGATTTTTTTAGGGTTCTGTAGACAAATAATTGTATAAAACGGATTTCTTGTAATAAATGTACAAGGTAGGTTTTGTGTAAAGTGTTATTGTCAAAGTCAAAATCATTGTAGGAAATGTGTTACATACAGATTTTAAAATTAATATGTAGTGCAATGACACATTTCGCCATAAAATTGGCATGCAAACATTAATGAATAGATATTTCTATCAGGAATTTCACATTAGCAGCCACAGAATCTGGATTTGTGGCCGGTTGATGGCAATAGGCTCGCCCCCTATTACATGGGACTTAAAACAGGTGGCGCATTACCCTTCGGGGATTACACGCGTGATGTTATATTATGTTATGTAGGTATAAAGTAACAAGGTATTGTTTGAATGAAAACATACCTACATACTTCATGATATAGTACCTATTGTTTTGTCTTATAAAGCTGAAAATAGTTTGAAGAATAGTATGTATTTATTAGTTGATATTAATCAAAATTAATGATAACCTATAACCTTTTTTATTATCAGACCGTGGTCGTGGTTTATGAAGGTTATTTTCTTACATTACAGAACACCTTGTAATCCTCGAAGGGATAGGCAGAGTTGTACCTACCAGGTGGAGTAATTCCAGTGTGGAAAAGAGATGGCGCTAGACGACCTGTATAGCTCTGTCTCTTTCCCACACTACATTACTCCTGCTTTAAGACGTCATAGTAACCCTCCAGTACACTCGCACCAATTATAAGCCCTATTACTAAGCCTCCGCTGTCGTCCGCTCGTCTGTGCGTCTAGCGTCTGCTTGTCAGCGGGCTGTACCTCATGATCCGTAATAGGTAGACAGTTGAAACTTTCACAGAATGTGTATTTCTGTTGCCGCTACAACAATAAATAATAAAAATAAATTAATAGTTAAAGGGGGCTCCCCCACTACGGTGGTGCGAAACCCTTCATTCGCGACTCGCACTTGGCCGGTTTTATTTATTCTAATAGGTAGTCTCAGTATGTGCTTGGTCTGGTGGACTACTGAGCATGCGGTCGGGCAAAGTTTTAATTGGGTTTTAACATTAGGAATTCCTTGGTGGTAGCCGCGGAGTCTGGATTTATGCCCTCAAGTGAACAATACATGGGACTACCACATAACTGGCAAAATGTGGGTGTACCATTAGGTTACCTAATAGTACACCTAATTTAGGTACACCTCTGCCTAACTCCTCGGGGTTTACAGGCATGATGTTGTGTCATGGTAGTCTCAGTATGTGCTACAAATCGTTCACCAACTGCATATTTCCAAGTTTATGAGCTGTGGAATAATGCAGAGACATAATTGTCTGTGAATTGAATGCGTCATGAAAAGCATTGTTTATTTTAAAAGGCCCTACATTGCATGTAGGTACTGTATAGTTGCGAGGATATAGATACATACCAGTGGCGAAGGTTCCATATAACTGAATTCCTACCGGCTTCCCTTTGAAAAATGGCACAGTCTGTATGCTATAGACAAATAATATAATCACATTAAAGATAAAATATGTACTCCGGCTTAATTCTTACAAAAATTGACCCTTTGCTACATACAATGTACCTACACGTGACCATTTTTAAAAATGATTTCCTTCTTCTGTATTATTTTTAAATGATTACTTTTTATTTTAAAATAACTATATTGGACTTTAAAAATAAAAAACAATAAAATAACCTGAAATATAATAAATATACCTATTTTAGTTTGGTGTAAGCAGCAAAACTCCTACCTACGGTGTTGATTTTAATTTTAAATTGTAATAAACGTAGATTATTAAATTCGGTAAGTGGCCCAAAAGCCTGACAGCCAGTCTTACCCAAGGGGTATCGTATTACCCAGTATTAACTGGGTTGTGGAGGTCAGATAGGCAGTCGCTGCATGTAAAATACTCGTTTTCAACTGCATCTGGTTAGTCTGGAAGCCGACCCCAACATAGTTGGGCAAAGCGTAGGCAAATGATGTTCTTAACGTTACCATCAACGATAAAAATCGTTTTTATTCCATAAGAAATAAGGTACATTTTAGGGCTCGTGGCTGTATCTAGCTTTGCTTTGTTAAGATATCGACTTACTTACATACTTGACTTACTTGAAGTCTAAACAATTGTCTAGACTTCTAGTAAATAGATATGTAATGATTAGCAAACATTATTTCTTTACCGACTAAACAAAACATTGAACTAATTATAAACTCGCTGAACAATACTTAGGTAGGTAGGTAGTTACTTTAAGTTCGCAAATATCTAAATTCTGATATCTAAATTATGGTGTGACTGCCTCGGTTTTGCAGCGCCTTTTTTCGCCGACGCGAGGGTGGATGACACGCAAAAAGTCAGCATCACTAAGTCGCCGAATTCGAGGGAGTGGCAACGTAATCCTAAAGAGATTCAGATAGACCTGAATCTGCAGTTGTAGCAAGGCTTATCACGCTGCCAGGCATGTTGTCTAAGAAATTTTTCTGACTAACATAGTTTT
This sequence comes from Eurois occulta, assembly GCA_950022335.1. Classification (NCBI taxonomy): domain Eukaryota; kingdom Metazoa; phylum Arthropoda; class Insecta; order Lepidoptera; family Noctuidae; genus Eurois; species Eurois occulta. The sequence goes on from OX465505.1 coordinate 9,153,993, forward strand.
AAGATAATCCGGTTAGTTAGACTGGAAGCCGAACCCAACATAGTTGGGAAAAGGCTAGGCAGATGATGATGATATTTTTAAGATAATGTTACTAACAACTTCTGGACATTTTACTGGTCTGAATTAAACGTATTTTATTTTATTTATTTATTTAAATTAAACGTTGATCGGAATTTAATTAACCGGTCAAGTGCGAGCCGGACTCGTACACGAAGGCTTTCCAACTACCGCACAATATTTAACAGTAAGAGAATTGTTTAGTTACAAAATATTTATTATTTATTTCTTGTATTCCTTTATTCATCTTTTTACAAAACTTGATACATTTTTAAATATTAATTTAAAAAAAATATATAAAAAACATTTAAAAATTGTACAATTATTACCCCTTTCATTAACCGACTTCTAAGACAAGAGGAGGTTATGCTTTCCACCAGCATTTTTTTCATGTATACTGTATACACCATGATATTTAAGTCATTCTGGAACCGAAAAAACATTAAATTTATTCTTTCGTGTTTTTTTTTTATTGTTACTTTTTGAAAAAAATAGTCCCAATCGTTTCGAATTCGATGATCGAGTTAATGGTATTCGGTTCCAGAACGACCTAAAAATAATGGTGTATATTTACCTACACCGGTTTTTCTGAGATTACTTTTCCGACGTTCGTGATTCTCTTTTCATTTGGTAGAGGAAGCTCGCCCGGTAATCCCGAATAAATTGTATTTAATTAACTTAACTTGGACAGTTTATGAGTAATCCTCGCTTCCTAACTAATATAATAAATGCGAAAGTAAGTTTGTTTGTTACTTTTTCACGCCTAAACAAATTTATAACATAAAAACAAAAAAACAAAACAAAAAACTTATTCACCATAGTACCAAACAATGTTTTGAACCACAATCGAAAATAAGAATTATACATAATAAGTTAGTGCTTTTTCAAGGACAGTAATTTGTTTATAAATAAAATATTACAGTTGCATCATTGCTATGTTTTATCGTTTTCTGTGTATTGGAATGTTCATTTTAATTTGCAAGTGTATGAGTTTGGCGACACTGGTTCCCGTACTAAGGCAGTCTAAGGGCACTTCCACAAATGATAGTACTTTTATACTGATAAAGCAATTGGAGCAAAATTATTCCCTAACCATTCCAAAATATCAAACATGCTCAACGTTAATAATCAAGTTTTCACTTCTGCCGGCACTCCCGGAGTGCTAGTTTTTTTGTTTTTTTTAATTAAAATGAACATTCCAATACACAGAAAACGATAAAACATAGCAATGATGCAACTGTAATATTTTATTTATAAACAAATTACTGTCCTTGAAAAAGCACTAACTTATTATGTATAATTCTTATTTTCGATTGTGGTTCAAAACATTGTTTGGTACTATGGTGAATACGGGTTTCGAAGTAATGCATTGCGATTGATTTAATGAGGAGAGTTCTGTGATTCCCTATAAAAGGCTGACTGTCGAAATGGTCATTAATAAATATATTAATATTGGTACGTGTGCATTCCTTGTAACACGATAATATAAGTGTTGACATCACATTTTTCTCATTAAAAAATGAATTTCCTTTATGTGAACGCGCTCGAAATATCTTTTCTGCCAATTCACAGACTTTATTTAAGTCAGTAGAAGGATAAATAAGGCCTCCTTTGTCTCTTCTAACAATGATTCCGTGATACTTATCTGTGATCAAAGCCAAAAGACAATCCTCACATTTAATAACTTTCCTCAACTTTCTTGCAATAAAACCAGCAATATAGGTTATTATTTCTTTAGAATAAAGAGTAAGCCTAGAAGGATCTGTTAAATAATCATGATCTATGTTGATCATAGGATCACATCCTAAAGATTCATGCGGTAGCAGCAATCCACAAGTTTCTTATTTCGGGTTTATTCGGAAATCTGAAAATTTAATAAGATTTTTTATTATCTTTCATTTTTTGCGTCAGGTGAGTGCAGTTATACGAATTAAAATCGTATAATACGTGTGTTACTAACATAGATTTTAAGTAGTGCGTATTACTAATATCATATGAATCAAGGTCGGAAGAGTATTTTTTTATAGACATTGCATTATTCGGTATTACCCATATTAAAGGGTAAATTCCCCGTCAAAAAGTGGCAACACTGAATTTTGAGGTAAGATAATAAAATTATTGCAAAAATCACGATTATACGAGATTTATCCATTAAACGAATTAGTTGGTACATTACTGCGACTATTTTATGAGAAATAATAGGACACAAAGCGATTGAATACTTAAAAAGATCTAATACTTACGAGTGAAAGGACAGTCCAGCAATCTTCATCAAACTATCACTTTTACAGTTTATTACACTGCACCTTACCATTTTGCACAGTTGCACAAATGTACTGTTGTCGAATTAAGCTCGAAAAGATCATATAATGTGTATAATTTCGATGCAATTGTTAATAAACAAATTGGATGTCAATCTGGTACCGCCACAAACGTCAAACTTGTTGTGCACAATGATGTGCTCAGCCGACACGCGATAAGGGACAGAAATATTTATACTCTGTCTCTTTTCTTTGCTTGTGACGTTTATATGTTCTTCTTTTTCTTGTGCGAATGCAAAGGAAGATATCCAGCAGTCTATAGAATACTCTGTCTACGGTTTTTTCTATTCCGTGTTTATCCCTAAAGCATTAGGTTCAAAGTTGATTGGAAACATTTAAAAATTTCTTTAAATGATTTTAAACCATAAAATGTTGAAGGTTAAGTTCAAAATCGTCTACTCTCCATCCGTCTTACGCTTTTTCCAAATTTCTTTAAATGATTTTAAACCATAAAATGTTGAAGGTTAAGTTCAAAATCGTCTACTCTCCATCCGTCTTACGCTTTTTCCAAATTTCTTTAAATGATTTTAAACCATAAAATGTTGAAGGTTAAGTTCAAAATCGTCTACTCTCCATCCGTCTTACGCTTTTTCCAAATTTCTTTAAATGATTTTAAACCATAAAATGTTGAAGGTTAAGTTCAAAATCGTCTACTCTCCATCCGTCTTACGCTTTGTCACGTGTCCTGACGCGAGTGTCCTGACGCGAGTTTAAGATTTTTATACCCATTACAGAACAATTTTTTTAAAGTGCTCAACGCCGCTAAAGAAGTTTTCACTTCAAAAATTAAATGAATTAAAAAAAGTATATAAGTTGTTTTAGGCATTTTCTAAACCGCATGCCACAAGAGAAGCTGAACTACAAGAAATCATATTAAGGATAAATCCCCAATACGGGAATATTTAAAAAAAAAGCCGCAGATTCTTCCTGATGGGAAATTTCACAGAACACATAAATAATAATATCCCTGGACATTTCACACAGCACCATCTAGTCCCAAGCTAAGCAACCTAATGCTTGTGTTATGGTAGCTAGATGGCTGATAAACTACTTAAATACATTTTTTTTTTTTTGTAAAAACATACATATTATAGATAGAAAAACACCCAGACCCGGAACAACTACTTGTAGGTCATACAAATATATGTTCCGTACGGGAATCGAACCCGCGACATCCAGCGCAGCAGTCAATCGCTTGACCACTGCGCCAACCGAACCGTCGTATAATATGACTAAACCTAAATAAAAATATTTTAACCGCAAAAACACAGTCATAAAACCTATTTATTTATTAAGGTAAGATGTTCTTGTGCGATTATGATTATTATGTATAAGTAAATATGTCTGTGAGTTGTCTTTCATGTTTTATCTTTACAATGCGGTTATTACCTACATAAATGTAACAAATATCACGCTTGTTGTAGCTAAATGGAAGGCAGGGGGGTACCTACTCTGCCAAGGCTGCGGGACTGTTCGAAAGAGATACCGCGGCCCTGGAACATAAAGGACAAAAGAAGGAACACGGATGGGTTTTAGTCAGTAAAAGTCTGACACTCCCTTCCGCTCCGCCCAGAGCGGGAGGAGTCATTTGATGATTTCCCATACGAAAAAACAAAAAAATGGGGGTACCTACTACCACCGACGCACAAACAGTTACCACGTAATCAGTACATAGATAACATCACGCCTGTAATCACCGAAGGGTTAGGCAGAGGTGTACCTAATAGAACACCCACATTTCGCCAGTTATGTTAAAGTCCCATGTCATAAGCCGCGAGCCTAATTGCCATCAACCGGGCGCAGACTCCGTGGCTGCTACTGAGAAATTCCTGTTGGAAAAACGCAATGACACTTTGCCCGACATGGGAATCGAACCCAGGACCTCATGCTCAGCAGTCGCACTTGCAACCACTAGACCAACAAGGCAGATTTTTGGAAATTCTTTTGTTTTTTAAGTTTTACCATACATGTCATGTTGATTAGCTGATCGCGTAAGTCCTATACAAAGTCCATTTGTTTTTGCGAATTTCAAGAACTCATAGAGCAAAAGTTGTTCAGTTTCATGTCCCGAGAAATCATCATCATCCACAGCCCGATTTTACCCACTGCTGGGTATAGGCCTCTCTTTGCTTGTGCCAAGCTCCACGCTCCTGTGCCAGCCTCATCCAGGATATTCCCGCAATGGCAACAATGTCGTCTGCCCATATCGACGCTGGACGACCAACACTTCTCTTTCCATTCCTTGGACGCCACTCGGTCACAGCTTTACTCCACCTGCCATCCACCACGCCTGGCTAGGTGTCCTGCCCCATTGCTGCTCCATTGCTCCACTGCTCCATTTGAGTTCCCTAACGCGTTTTCCAATATCGAAGACCTTCGTACGTCTCCGGATTTCGACGTTTGGAACTCGGTCTATTAGTTTTATGCCGATTGGTGTCCCAAGACACCACACAAGAAGTCTTGCGTTAATAATGTTACACCTTCTAGTAAGGAGACCTGAAATTGGCTTTCGGGCAACTGTCTACCTGTTACGACTGTCAAAGATCTACAAATGACAGCCGGGACCAACGTCTTAGCGTGCTTTCCGAAACACTGAAAAAACTCAGTATGTAATGATGCTCACCCATCCACGGCTCGACCTTGACAAGAGCGGTTTAAACTGGAAGGTAGACCCGTGTTAATACGCCTTTTAATTTGATGGAATCATCAAATGACTCCTCCCGCTCTGGGCGGATCGGAAGGGAGTGTCAGACTTTTACTGACTAAAACCCATCCAAGTTCCTTCTTTTGCCCTTTATGTTCCAGGGCCGCGGTATCTCTTTCGAACAGTCCCGCAGCCCTGGCAGGCATCGGCCCTTGCGGGCCCCTCCTGTTTGCTGACATCTCTTTGAGGCGCGCGTAGCTGTGCCTTTGACCTTCAACGGGGACATACTAGGCTGATATTGTTTACCACAAAGAGTGGACAGAACAGATCTATTATAGTGTTTTACGAGTTAATCAAACATCTACTCGTATATTTGCCGTATCTATTGGCGTTAGAATTGACGCGACAAATATAGACATATTATTGCGTGATAATTTGTTTATTCTTCTTGTTTAACATCAATATAACAGTTTAGTAAGTATTAAGCTTGAGTCACACAAAGTGGGTGCGGGTCGGTGCGTGTTCGCCGCGTGGGACGTGCTGTTCATTTGCCTTAACACTGACGGACGCGTGTCGGCAGCGTGTCGGATGCGGCCGACTTGCTAGTGGGAGCGGTTGCTACGGCACAGCCTGTATTTTGCAACTATAAAACTGCTTTTAAAGGTACCGTACCCGATGGGTAAGCAATGGGACCCTATTGCTAAGCCTCCGCTGTCTGTTCGTCTGTCTGTCAGCGGGCTGTATCTCATGATCCGTAATTAAGACAGTTGAAGTTTTCACACAATGTGTATTTATGTTGCCGCTATAACAACAAAAAATAAATTAAAATTAAAGGGAGCTCCTCTACTACAATGGTACGGAACCCTTTATATGCGGCGACATTCATATCCGACTCGCACTTGGCCGGTTTTTTGTCACTATGTTCGTTCAAACAAATATGTTAACTAACTCATTCTAGGGTTTTTTTAGTTGAGATCCATGGCGTAATTGATACTTGAATTATTGAAACTTTTGTAAATATCCACTAAATCAAAAACGATACGCGCAGATCCCGCGCACGCGTTTGTGTGACTGCCTATGTGGAATACTATTATATTATAATTATTATAATAAATGACCAAAAACTTTTAAAAACTCGTAACATGGATTCCATATTCTACACCCGCTCCCGACCCGCTCCCCCGCGCGTGGTGACGGGTGACGGACGCGGCTCTCGCGTGTCACGCGACCCGCGCACGGTCTCTGTGTGTTGTTCTCCATTTGTAAATGAAATTACACCCATCGTACTCCTGAAACGTGCCCGCCCCGCACGCGCACCCGGTCCCTATGTGTTGCGCTTTAGTGTAGCATTTAAGGAAATAAACTACAAGCAAATCGATTGTCATATTAATTGATTTTACGGTTAGTTAAAAAAATGCCAGATGAACAATTTCTATGGAGAGGGGTACCACTCCGTATAGGTCTACTGACCTTGTAAAAAAAGATCACGCCCTAATAAAAGTACGTAATCGATAAAACTTCCGCGAGTCTAAAGACGAACCCAGAAGTTACGGGACCCACCTTGAAAAAGAGTGTTCTTTTTTTTCGTCGGCATCTAATCAATTTGACGTAAGTAATCAAGGTCAGGGCCGTCTGTTGCTAACGAAGCCATCAGAAATAGTGTTCTAAATTTAACATTCAACGCATGCGTACGCAATTCGGCGATACCTACGTTTTAAATCGTGATACACTGGTTGGTCAGTGGGTGTAGCGCTCAGGGTGACTGGAGACGCTTTCGCGCCTCGTTCGCGACTTCAGGCTCCCTTCAGATTCCTTGGAGAGAATACAATTGCTTGGCGGTGACTGGTGACACGCTCAACCACTTTTTTTGTTTTTTTTCTCAGGCACCGCTGTCAAAACACGCGTATTGTTTGAGCGTTTCGCTCGTGGCCGTTTCAAACAAAATTTGTCTATATACAGCTGTCAGTTTTTATTAACAAAAGGTGACATAAGCTGTCACGTTTTATTTGTATGAAAAGTTTTGACATTACCGTCTCTAACAGTGGTCGTCGAGGCGCCGCCCGTTGTCGTTCAAACCACTGTGGAATCGAACGTCAAGACCTCAAGAAGCGTGTGGCACATCTAAGATACACGTGGTTTGTATTAAAAATCAAGGTCATTCCTGATTATTTTCTTTAGTTTGTTTTTGTGACTACGTATTAGCACAACGCCTGAATCCCTGATCGCTTCAGGGTGTCTATTTCATCACCACTGATTTTAAAATGATAAAGAAAAACATCGTGAGGAAACTGCATGATCTAGAACCGAAAATTCGAAGACATGTGCCATCTTCCAACCCACACTGGACCCACGTGATGGAAACTCCTATTCCTTCTGATAGAGAGGGCCCCTGTGTCTCAATAACATAACATAGCATCACGCCAGAAATCCCCGAAGTGTTAGGCAGAGGTGTACCTAATAGTACACCCATAGATTTAATATTTCTGTGAGTACACCCAAATTTCGTCAGTTATTTTTAGGGTTCCGTACCCAAAGGGTAAAACGGGACCCTATTACTAAGACTTCGCTGTCTGTCTGTCTGTCTGTCTGTCTCCAGGTTGTATCTCATAAACCGTGATAGTTAGAAAGCTGAAATTTACACAAATGATGTATTACTATTGCCGCTATAACAACAAATACTAAAAATTTAAAAAAAAAATATTAAGGGGGGCTCCCATACAACAGATATGATTTTTTTGCCGTTTTTATAGATAATGGTACGGAACCCTTCGTGCGCGAGTCCGACTCGCACTTGGCCGGTTTTTTAAGTCCCATGTAACAGAAGGCGAGCCTATTGCGATCAACTGAGCACAAAGCCTGACTCCTAGGCTGCTACTGAGAAATTTCTGATTGTAAAGCCCAATAACAATTTGCCGACCCGGGAATCGAATACCAGGACGTCGTGCTCAGCAGTCGCGCTTGTAACCACTAGACCAACGAGCAGTCAGTGTTTAGGAAAAAAACAAACTGATAAAATCATTAACATCAATGTACGGGTATGAACCTCAATCGGAACTTCGAGTGTGGTCAATTGAATATCAATGAAAACAATTGAAGATCTGTTCACGGGCATTCGAACTTGCCTTACGCAAGAATCTTTGCGTCATTAGAAGTTTCATAAACAACCATCACAACTCACACTTTTTTCCAATGAGGGTAGACAGAACTTTGGTTAATCCGTGGATGGGTTTTAATGATTATTTTAATGAACTTAATGATTTCTTTACTGTAGAGCTCGAAGCTAAATAATAACAGCCGCTCGGGTCGATCTTTAGGTTAAGCCGCGCTTGCCTAGGTTGGTCCGTGGAAGAGTGACCACCCATTACATACCGAGTTTCCTCCGTGCCTCGGAAAACACGTTAAGCTGTTTTTCCCGGCTGTCATATGTAGATCTTTGACAGTCGTTACAGGTAGTCAGTGACCCGAAAGTCTGACAACTAGTCTTACCAAGGGGTCTCGTATTACCTAGCGCTAACTGGGTTGTGGAGGTCCGAAGGGCAGTCGCTCCATGTAAAATACTGGTATTCAGCTGATGAATTCATCATCATCATCATCTGCCTAGCCTTTTCCCAACTATGTCGTATAATACCTCCACAACCCAGTTAGCACTGGATAACACGATACCCTTTGGTAAGACTGGTTGTCAGACTTTCGAGCCAGTGACTACCTTAACGACTGTCAAAGATCTACAAATGACAGGCGGGACCAACGGCTTAACGTGCTTTCCGAGGCACAGAGGAAACTCAATATGTAATGGGTGGTCACCCATCCACGGACCAACCTAGGTAAGCGCGGCTTGACCTAAAGATCGACCCCGAGTGGCTGTTATTATTTAGCCACGAGCTCCTCAGTAAAGAAATCATTAAGTTCATTAAAATCATTAAATATATAATCATTAAAAAAATCAATAAAAATAAAACATTAAAAAATTTAAAACAGAGGTACTTAAGTAGACTCAGTCTTAAAAAATAACAATATTTTTTTTATTAGGTTTTTTTCGTATTGGGTACAGCTCTGCCTAACCCTTCGGAGCTTGCAAGCCAGATCTTATATTATGTGACATCTATGTACTTAGATGTGTATACAGATTACAGCCCATTCCATCTAACAAAAACTTTTTGCAAAAAATAAAACCGACTTCAAAATCACAAAAAAGTGAAAAATAATTTTAGCTTCAGAAGTCGGTGACTTTAGTTTGTTTGATTCAGTTTTTTGGCACCGACTTCTGAAGCTAAAATTATTTTTCACTTTTTTGTGATTTTGAAGTCGGTTTTATTTTTTGCAAAAAGTTTTTTTATTTTTTCATTTTTAGTGGCAATATCCTATACAAATATTTTCTACTAGCTTCCGCCCGCGACTTCGTCCGCGTGGAATAGTTACTTTGGGCTAACATGACTGCCCGGCTTTGCACATTGTGTTGTGCGCGCAGTACCCGATCATTATTTTGCTGTGATTTTATTTTAAAACTGCGACAGCTCCTAAGATATTCACTTAAATCGAAAGATGTAAAGGGCAATTTTGTTTTAAATGAAATACTTGTGATGAGTAACGTATTTATTTGGATAAGGATTAATATCATGTTTATAAAAACACCTCCGTAAATAATGCATTATTTTAGAACAAATTTGGTTAGCATAAAAAAGGTTATAGTGAGCTAACCTTAAAAGATAGACATATGCTGTTGCGGACTTTTTTTTAGAACTTTTAAAGAGGAATAATTCTGTAATACATGATTTTTGCGAAACTTTAACCGTTTACGCAGCGCACGCAGCGGAAGCTCTCAATAGGAAAAAATATCTCCCGATTTTGAAACATTCGTCATTAGTGCTCCGCTCCTATTGGTCGTAGCGTGATGATATATAGCCTATAGCCTTCCTCGATAAATGGGCTATCTAACACTGAAAGAATTGTTCAAATCGGGACAGCAGTTCCCGAGATTAGCGCGTTCAAACAAACAAACAAACAAACAAACAAACAAACTCTTCAGCTTTATAATATTAGTATAGATGCGTTCATTTTACATTGTAAACCATACATTTCATGGTAATAGGCTTATTCTTACTTCCTTACTAATATTATAAATGCGAAAGTAACTCCACAACAACAAACAAGTAACAGACTTCAGAGTCAAATGCTCATAAAATAAAAACTAATGGGCCTACCTGAATCAAATTTTTATGGGACCAATTCGAAACTATTCCGCATCAAACAAAAGAAGAATTACGTAAATCGGTTCAGAAACTTCGGCGTAATCGGTGTACATACATAAAAAAAAAAATATACCTGCCGAATTGAGAACCGCCTCCTTTTTTTTGAAGTCGGTTAAAAAGGGAGCCTTTTTCCCAGCCGAGCCGTGGGAACATTATACAATGGCTGATTATATAACGAGTTCAATTTTAAAAATCTGGTACTTGACAATATTTATGATATGTGCTGAACTATGTACGTCAACTGGTGATAACTGGTTATATACTGATAAGAATGTTCACTGGTATTAAGATCTTAACGCGAGAGTACTATTTTTGTACAATTATAATGGTGCAGTGGCAAATTTTTGTTATGATTTATGTGGTTGTGTTCCGTACATTTTATTTTTATACATTAAATGGGCCTACTCTTGACCTCAATCTAGTCCTGAGGACAGAGATGAGGTCGACGATGGAACGAGCTAAGCCAAAAGAAGCCTATTAACTCGCGACTTAAATAGATTGGGGTCATATGAACAAAAGTAGGGAATTCCACTCCTTGGCTAAAGTCACGCCTTTATGCCCATGGGGGTAGGCAGACACCACAGAAAGCCACCTGTTACGATCCTTACATACTCCTTAGGCTGCGATTGCACCAGAGATGCGCGAGGCTGTGCAGCGAGAGATGTGCATAAAAGTAAACAATCAAAAAAAGCTTTTAGAAGTTGTGGTTTGATTATGTTATACCCTCGTATCTATTTGTACATATTTAATTAAGCTAGTTTTAGTGTTTTTTTTTGTACCAATTTAATTATATAATACTTATAGTTGCTAATAGACTAATTTAATTTAAATTTTAGTGTTTTTTTTGTACCAATTTGATTAAACTATACTTATAGTTGCTAATAGATTAATTTTATTTAAGTTTTAGTGTTTTTTTTTTGTACCAATTTGATTATACTTACGGTTGTTAATAGATTATTTATTTTATTTTATAAAGTTTATTGTCCTAATTTAATAGCGCTTTGTTAAGTGATGGCCTGAAACACAGGTCAAATAAACCTAGATCGGGCAGGTCGCTACCAAAGAACTGAATTGAAATATCGTTACTTGCAACTGTTGAATATATTTTAGTTATATATTTTAGTGATAGTTTACTTGTAAGTACTAATAATACCCTTTTTGTAATACTTTTCTTTTTAAATAAATTAATCTATTCCATTCTATAATCACATAGCGAGCTTAGCTCAAAATGCGAAAAAGAAGCTTTACTATTGGTTAGTTCGACATATATACCTCGCAACGCATCCTCGCTCATCTCTGGAGAAAAAGCAGCCTTACGCCTCCTCCACCTCTTTTAAATCATATCTTAACAAAAACAATATATGCTGACCTCTTATTTTATTGAATCTCGGTTCTACACTAGGCCAACTATCCCTAAGTATTCAGTGTGTTCTCTCAACGATTGACGAAAAAATGGTTTACGATTTTGACAATTTCTCTCACGGAACCCTAAAATTCTTTAAGAGTTCCGCTCCCCAATAAAAGTCGAAAATACCATTTAAATGCAGAGCAAATAATTCATTTGACACTCACTGAATTAAGCCTATATAAGATTTAGATACAACAGTTTTTTGAATAAAAGCCAATACATTTTGAAGTTCTATAACAGTACGATTTCAGAGTTTGATTTGTTCGGTAACAAGTTCCTTTTTTAGTTAATTTTAGTTACGTTTTAGTAAATAAACGTTGTTTTTGGCAACTGAATAAGAGATCAAGTAAGTTTAAGATAATTATTCTTTCTTTTTTAACCGATTTCTAAAAAGGAGGAGGTTCTCAATTTGTTATGTTTGTTATCTTATAATCATAAGTCCGTGATTAGTGGTCTGATTAAGTCATTATTTTTTCATTTGGTAGATAATTTTATAAAGCTTATTCACATTGATTGAGTAGTTTATGACTTATTCTATCCTATCCTCACTTCTTAACTAATATTATAAATGCGAAAGTAAGTTTGTTTGTTACCTTTTCACGCCTAAACCGATCATCCTGAAATTTAGAAACGAACATAGGGTACCTTTCGTTCCGAAAAATTTACTGTTCCCGAGGAAAACAACAATAACGTTTTTTATGATAATAGATGGCGCCACGTGTCTTTCGAATCAAGATTGAATTATATTATTACAAGCAGAGTCCAACCCGAATTGATTGTCAAATTCTAAATTAATGCGAGCGAATCCGCGGGCAAAAGTTAGTCTTCTATAATACATATTTTTAGGGTTCCGTAATTGAAAAGGAAAAACGGAACCCTTAAGGGATCACTCGCGTGTCTGTCTGTCTGTCTATCCGTCTGTCAGAGCCAATTTACTCCGAAACTACTGGACCGATTGGATTGAAATTTGGTACACATATGTATATTGGCTACTTAAAGATGGATGTGTAACGTAATTTAATGAATTTTAAACATGGGGGCCAATTTTGTGGGGTAAATTTTAAAACGAAAAAAAAAAGTTTTGAAAACTATATTGTGTTCTGAATATCAAATGAAAGGACTCAAAAATAATCTCAGATATTTTTTTTTAATAATTTTAAGATAAATAGTTTTGAAGTTATTTAAGAAAATAGGCGAAAAATTACTATTTTTAGTTACTTTTCGGCCCTGTAGTTTCTGAGTTAAGGAGGGGCTTAACTCCGAAACTAAGGGCCGAAAATTAACTTTACTTCCAGAAGTCGTTGGCAAACAAGACAATGGAAAAAACAAAAGTCACCGACTTCCCGTAGTGAAGTTATTTACCACTTTTTAGTATATTTTTTTAATGATATTATATTTTAAACTATACCTCTCTCTGTCCGCAGCCCAGCGCTCTCAACTTGAAGTCTTAGGACTCAGAAATCACGTCGAGAAAAGTGTCTTTTAAGGCTAAAGCGTTGTTCGAGAATGGAATCACATGAGAAAAACGTGTTCACGGTGGGAGCCCCCGACATGGACCCCACTAGAACTGATATCATGGAAATGAAGACCGGAGGTAAGATCTTTCATCTCACTCTATGCAGCAAAGCCAAAAGCGAAACCGAAAGGCACTTGTTTTCCACGTCATTGCGATATTTTTTTTTGCTCTAGCTAGAGTGAACTTGTCACTTAGGGGCCGTCTCCACGAGCGAGAGAATCGCGGCGATATTACGTATTTGTATGGGATAATATCGTCGCGATTCTCTCGCTCGTGGAGACGGCCTCTAAGAGAGTGTATAGAAATACGTGGCAACGACGATAATATCGTCGCGATTCTCTCGCTCGTGGAGACAGCCCCTTACAGGTGTGCACAGCACTAGGTATTTCTAGTTTTATAATATCACATTGAGTACGTATAGGCTAAATAAAAATAAAACTACATAAAAACAGAATTAAAAATTAAAACTTTTAACGTTTTGTGTTAACTTGTTGTTTGTTGTTAATTGAGACTTAAACATTTAACATTTTAACGGCACAGTTGGCGCAGTGGTCAAGCGATTGACTGCTGCGCTGCATGTCGCGGGTTCGATTCCCGTACGGAACAAATATTTGTATGACCTACAAGTAGTTGTTCCGGGTCTGGGTGTTTTTCTATCTATAATATGTATGTATTTACAAAAAAAAAAATGTATACATGTAGTTTATCAGCCATCTAGCTACCATAACACAAGCATTAGGTTGCTTAGCTTGGGATTAGATGGTGCTGTGTGAAATGTCCAGGGATATTATTATTATTTTTTGTTTTGTTCCGCCTATTTTGTGCCACTGCAGGTCTCCCTCATTCCTTTCCAACACTCTCGGTGTTGCCTTCTCTGGCCAATCAGTCAGGAACGAATCCAAATCGTCCCGCCAGCGTTTCTTGGGCCTGCTTCAGTGACGACGACTGTCTTCAGGCACCCACTGTGTGCCGATTCTGGCCTATCTGTCCGTGACTTGTCAATTTTAACCTTTCAGACTTATCGCCAACATCGGCTATGCCTGTCTTGGGGCGCATTGTGGTGTGGCGCATTCGATTTGTGTTCCATGTTTAAAATGCCAAGCCCAAGCCTGGGCATGACCAAGCCTGGGCGTCATAGGTTAGGATACAGTATAGCTGCCAAAATATGGAAGTGTTATTAGTTACACCTCTGACTAACCATCATCATCTGCCTAGCCTTTTCGCAACTATTTTGTGGTCGGCTTCCAATCTAACCGGGTGCAGCTGAATACCAGTATTTTACGTGGAGCGACTGCCTATCTGACCTCCACAACCCAGTTAGTACTAGGTAATACGATACCCTTGGTAAGACTGGTTGTCAGACTTTCGGGCCACTGACTATCTGTAACGACTGTCAAAGATCTACAAATGACAGGCGGGACCAACGGCTTAACGTGCTTTGCCGAGGCACGGAGAAAACTCGGTATGTAATGGGTGGTCACCCATCCATATACCAACCTAGGCAAGCACGGCTTAACCTAAAGATCGACCCGAGTGGCTGTTATTATTTAACCACGAGCACCTCTGACTAACCCTTCTGAGATTACTGGGGTGATATTCTATATCTTCTAACTCCTACAATTCTCCCACAGCGAACGGCGTAGAAGCCGCCGCACCGGAGCCGAAGCACCAGATAAAAGACCTCGACGACCTGCTCCCGTACCTCGGCGACTTCGGCTGGTACCAACGGATCCTGTTCCTGCTGATGATACCGTACTCCTTCTTCTTCGCCTTCGTCTACTTTGGCCAGATCTTCATGACTATTGTGCCTGAGGAGCATTGGTGTTTTGTGGAGGAGCTGGGGAATTTGAGTGTGGAGGAAAGGTGAGGTGTTCTCTTCTCTGTAAAGTCCCATCACGCTGTTATTTACACACTAGCTGATGCCCGCGGCTTTGCCCACATGGAGTTCGGTTGTTGTCCCACGGGTTCTTACTACCGGGATAAAAAGTATATAATATGTTATTACTTCCCAGGAAATTGATCGTTATTAGTGACGCTATCGCATAGTGTTATAACACAGTATGTGTTTTTTTCGCTATTCCTCATAGTTTCCGATTTAACCATCCAGGCCCCCTTGAAAAATTCACCCTGTATAGCTAGCGGAGCAGACGGTTTCCTAGTTATATTATACATGGTGGAAGGGACACCGACGCGAAAACGGTTACTACGTATTCAGTACATCATTCTAAGCCATAGAAATTTTTCATCGGTTATTAAAAAAAAAATAGCTGTTTCCTACAAAAGGTCAAAATGTATGGTCCAACAGATTTTTTTTACAATAATTTTATATAATCATCACTTGCTTCGGTGAATGAAAACATTTTAAGGAAACCAGCATGCCTGAGAAATATGTCGTGACGACATTTAAAGCCAGGTCAGAGGCCCATGGGCGGCATAAAAACTCTGACACCAGGTTAGGCACTAACCACACGATAAAGAAGAAGTAATAATTATTATAAAATGTAATAATCATTCTTGTCGGCTTTCCACAGACGCCACCTCGCAATCCCCTTCGTAAACAACAAATACGACAAATGCTCAGTCTACGACGTGAACTGGACATCGATACTGCAGAACGGTACCTTGGAGCCGAATCCTGAGTGGAGCGTTAAGAAGTGTGTGGAGAGGTGGGAGTTCAACTACTCTGATGTGCCGTATGAGACTATAGCTTCGCAGGTGAATATCATTATTTAAATAACATCATCATATTAATATTTCACCATTTCCATTCAATTATTCATTCATTTCATTCATTCATCATCAACATTCATCATTCATTCATATTTTTTTTTTTATTTTTTTTTTCATTTTCCATTTTCCTTTTTTTTAAATAATTATCATTATTTTTTTGTTCTCATGTAAGTGAAATGTAATTTCTTTATGAGAATTAAATGTCTATAACCAGAAATATTTACACCTAATATGAAGGAAAAAGTTACGCGGTCAAGTTAGAGCGATGCCACACGGGCGTTGCTGCGTTGCATCGGCGCTGGGACGCCTGAGCGGCGACGCTTCGAAGTTCTACATATGGAGTACGAGGGACATCGACTCGAAAACGGTTACCAGGTATTCAGTACAACATTATTCTAAAAAGAAATTTTTCATCGGTTATTAAAAAAAAAAAAACTGCTGTTCCATACATTTTGACCGTGTAGGTACTGCACTTTTGTATGAAACAGTTGATTTTTTTTTAATAACCGATAAAAATTTCTTAGAATGATGTACTGAACATTATGGTAACCGTTTTCGCGTCTCTTCCACCCTGTATAATTGAAGCCAAATTGAACTTCAAGCTTATAAAAGAGAATGCTCATGGAAGTATGGAATCCCGTACCATGCTGCATCAAAATCAAACCTTGTTTTTTATAGACTACACTGATCGTATTAACTTTCAAAATTATTTTTGAAAAAAAAACCCGCGTTTCAGAGTTATTTTATAAAATCGAAACTAACCTAAAAAGTAGGTCTATTTTTTCGACGCTACCAACGACGTATTTTAACACACATACATTACATTATTGCTCTAAAAACAGCGTAATACACTAATATTAGTAAGAATTACGAGTTAAAGTAACATCCACAGTATGCTTGACTGAAACTCGATTTTACTTTAGACCTTTACATTGCCAATAGTCAGTCAGTACAGTACAAATGTCAGATGCCACAGATAAGATAACTATAAACCATAGAGTATAGTAAGTGCTATAAATTAGTCGGGATTTAGGGATGTAATCGATAAATCAAAATCTTTAGGCTGAGAAAATCTATTTTGTTGCAAATAGCAATAAACCAAACTAAATCGATTTGGTGTACTGATCTTACTTAATTGTAATTAATTTTAGAGTCCGCTCGACAGACAAGGGTTTGTTCAATTGAAACGGAACGTCATTTATATTCAGTTGAAACGGAACGTCATATAAAGGGAGTAAAACAATATTCGTACTTTTAAACTCGAAAAGTATATTTCCAGTTCAAAAATCAAATCCCCGACGCGTAATGCCGTAAAAAAATATGAAACTAATTACTATAATATTTTGGTTTTGAGGCGCGAGACTTTTTGGTACCAACTTTGGTCATTCTCTTTTATATTCTTAACGAAGAGCGCTGTTGTCTGAGATACAGATATTCATTTATCTAGTTCATACACAGGTGTCTTGTCGAATTTCTTTTCATATAAGCTCATCTAAGATAGTTTTTTAACTATGTAAACGGGCTCAGAATAATGTACTGTATACGTGGTATTAATATTACATTAGGTTTTACATCATGGAGCAAATTAAAAAAAAAGTAAAAAAAAGTGGTTGCTACTCATATTAACAATTTTGCGATTGTTGATTTTTTTTTTTTGTAAATTCTGTACTGATTTTATATTTTATCTCTTTCTCTCCTTATAGCAAGGCTGGGTGTGCGATCGAGACAACTATCCTGCGACAGCTCAGGCCGTGTTCTTCTGCGGCGGTATCGCTGGGGGCTTAATATTCGGATGGGTGGCTGACAAATATGGAAGGATTCCGGCTTTGATCGGTATGTACATATTCTTCCATTAATTTTTCATAAAGTCTTACAAGTCAAGGTATATTCTTATAGTGTTTTTGTCTCCTTACCTTGCTATCATATAGGGTGACTTGTAATTAGTGACCGATACTTATACACATGATTGTCCTCATGATGACAAACAACTTTCCTAAAGAAACATTTTTTTATACCCATTCACTTTTATCACAATAATACAACAGCCGTATGAAATTCGCTCGGATGCGCCTGTGACCTATGAGCTGTTAGCCCCGTGACGCCGTTCTGTCTCATTACTACCGTACCGCGCAACAGTGGGTATGCAGAGCACCCGCGCGGGTTGCAAGCCCGCTTCGTATGCGGCGCTCGCGCCACAGTCCGGCCGCCACGTGTATCGGTGTATTATTGTAATAAAAGTGAATAAGTATTAAAAAAAATGTTACTTTGGGAAAGTTGTGTGTTATCATGAGTACAATCACGTGTATTAGTATCGGTCACTAACAACCAGTCAACCTATTTTGGAACGTCTTGATCAATCTTAAAACTTGGAATATTTTCTCATTATGCTCAAACTCAAAGCATTTATTCCGAATAGACCATAACAGACACTTTTGAATGTCAGAAAAACAAAGAAGGCGAAGCTACATTCACAGACAAGGCATAGTAACCTGTGAAAGTACTGTAGTTGTCAATTCCAAAGCGTAGATCTCTATGGAGAAGAATGTACAAGAAACTCCATGGACACTCATTTCAATCAAAATATTGTTACTAGATCTTTGTTACATCATTCATGTTGAGATTATACATATATGTGAAAACGATGTAGAAAGACGTGCACATTAAGAGCGTTCAGAGTAAAAGATTTCAGTAATTTAAAAACAAAATAGTTAAAATAAACCGTGGCAGCTAAGAGATGACCAGTCCCAATATATGCAATTAGGTATGCTAAAATATTTATCTATTTCAAAGTTTACTTAGCATAAGCATAGCATAATATATAGCCTATAATGTTCCCACTGCTGGGACACGCGGCCTCCTCTCTATGAGGGGGAATGGGCTATAATCCACCACGCGGGTGTGCACACATGAATCCGAAAAATCAGAGTTGCGTGTCTTGGATTCGAATTTAAGACCTATGACTTGGCAGTCCGACGGTCACACCACTAGCCTATCACTGCTTCACTGCTTAAATAAATGTTTGGGAGTATGAAGAACAGGGTGTAAAGTTCTTCAACCCCCATAGAAAAGGGAGGATCCTCGGACCAGACGGGTGTTATTGTCTGGTGGGCTACTGCCCAACAGTTGTTGTCGGGTTCGGTATATAGTCTTAAGTCGCGAATAACTTTACTTGCGCGATGCAGGATTTAGATGTATTTCAATGTTTAGTTTATCCTCTGCATCATAGATGGCGCTGTAGTACTTTTTGTTCTATGTTGCTGTAGTACTTTTTGTAGTGCCGCTACAAATTAATTCATTAAATAATACATTATTTAAAAAAATTGGGCGTAGGATACGCCCTCTTTGATATTCTCAAATAATAACTCAGTCAAAAACAAAAGACAATTTATTCAAATGACGCTGATGATCAGCACTTGTTGAATGTCAATATGACAAGAGAGACAGTCCACCAAATCATACGTCCATAAGAAAGTGTCGAAACTTCCTTATGTTCTAGCTGGTGGTACAAACTCCCCTGCAACAACAGCCAAAGCTGTGTATAAAAGCATTTATTCTATACTAGCTTTTGCCCGCAGCTTCGCTCGCGTTAATTTAGAATTTGACAATCAATTCGGATTGTACTCTGCTTGTAATAATATAATTCAATCATAATTCGAAAGACACGTGGCGCCATCTATTATCATAAGAACGTTATTGTTGTTTTCCTCGGGAACAGAACTTTTTTGCGGAATGAAAGGTACCATGTCCGTTTCTGTATACCTTACAACGTATATGCAAAATTTCAGGCAGATCGGTTCAGTGGTTTAGGCGTGAAAAGGTAACAAACAATCAAACAAGCAAACTTACTTTCGCATTAATAATATTAATACTATATTATACATATATTATATTATAATATTATATTATAAGTAAGGAAGTAAGGATTTAGTCCGTCTAAATAAAGTTCCAAATAAGCTACTTGATATATCACCCTCCATAGTTTTGATCAAATACTAACTATTTTAAACTAAACACTATCATTATAATGTTCTTTCAGGTGCTAATCTAGCTGGCTTCGTGGGCGGTTTGGGCTCGGTGTTCACGAACGCATTCTGGTCGTTCTGTCTGTGTCGGTTCATCGTGGGACTGGCCTATGATAACTGTTTTATCATCATGTATATTGTGGGTGAGTTCATTTATCTAGGCACTGATTTAAAGCGGCAGTTGTATATAGTAGTTTTGATAAGTCAAAAATTTGAAAATGCATATTTATTAACAAGTTCAGCAGTAAAGTAAACAAAAATGAGTCGGAGAAAATAATAAAATGTATCATTTAATAATTATACTGAGCAGTAAAATAACTAAATGGGCAGTTTACGGGTGGGTAGTTATTCGCCTAAAAAGCGTAGTCAGCGTAGCCTCCTGAGGGCTTCTATTTCTGTCTGCAGGGTTTAGAGTAACCTAACACGAAGGGGATGGCGGGGTCTAGTGAGCGAGCGAACTAAGAACCTGACATCCCCTCAGGCGCGCGCGCGCGAATTTCATACGGCTGTAAAATAACTGGCTGTTATAACATTGAATGAGTATTAAAAAAAAAATGTTTCTTCGGGAAAGTTGTTTGTTATCATGAGTACAATCACGTGTTTAAGTATCGGTCACTAATTACCAGTCACCCCAATGAGGAATAACTACAGATAAAACGTAACATAAAATGTAACACACGGTGAAACAAATTCGCCTAGTTATTTTGAAGGGTAACCAGACCCTATTACTAAGCCTCTGCTCCGTCCGCCCGTCTGTCTGTCAGCGAGCTGTATCTCATGATCCGTAATAAGTATACAGTTGAAATTTTCACTCAACGTGTATTTCTGTTGCCGCGAAAAACAAATTAAAAACTAAAGGGTGCACCCCTGCTACAATGGTGCCCTTCATGCGCGAGTCCGACTCGCACTTGGCCGGCCGGTTTTTTTGTGCTACATTTCACATCGCAATGCGCCGTGCATTCATTTATTTTTATTTTTTTTATTTAAACATACAGTTTTAATACAGGTTCATGTTTGTTTTGTACCATTAAACCAGAGATGGTTAGTATTGGTACTCACATTCGCTAAAACAACACTGCTTGATCACTATTTAACAAATATAGGTAAAAATGAAGGTACATGATAAATATTTCGCACGTTACTATTTTAGCCGTAAACATAATAGAAAGCCGGTTCTAGTCAACGTCTCCTATACAGGTTGATCAGTTTTTGTGTTACATTTCATTTAACTATTCAACAATGTATAACCGTCAGAAATCACCAAACATCTGAAAGCAAGCATGGCGATCAACGTTAGTTCTCTGTCTGTTGTTGATCTTGCAGCTAATCAAACACTCTTTTTTCCAGTTCTCGAATACGTCGGCCTAAAATGGCGTACCTTCGTAGCCAACATGTCGATAGCGGTTTACTTCACCTTCGCTGCTTGTCTCCTACCGTGGATAGCGCTATGGGTTGCCGACTGGAAGATCTACACGCTAATCATCAGCGTTCCTTTGTCTTTAGCTGTGCTGACACCTTGTGTGGTGCCGGAGAGTGCAAGGTGGGTAGTAGACTGCTCTGTTTTTTTTATGTTTTGGGGTGATGATATTTATAAAGTGGGGACTGGGTAGGTAGTATCAGATGTTAAGGTGTTAGCGTCAGGGTAGCCCGCTACTAGCTCGCCGTCCGTCCGTCTTATAACGACAGGCCTTGTCGACGGCGCGTTCGTGTTCCACGCGCGCCTCAAAGAGATGTCAGCAAACATGAGGGGCCCGCAAGGGCCGATGCCTGCCAGGGCTGCGGGACTGTTCGAAAGAGATACCGCGGCCCTGGAACACAAAGGGCAAAATAAGGAACATGGATGGGTTTTAGTCAGTAAAAGTCTGACACTCCCTTCCGCTCCGCCCAGAGCGGGAGGAGTCAATTGATGATTTCCCACCCGAACAAAAAAAGGATAACCCGCTAAATTCAATTTTTCTTACATTATTTGCAATTGGCAGGTCAGTGTTAGGTTGTTGTTTTGTTGGTAAACATGGAGCGACTGTCTATCTGACCTCCACGACCCTCCATAACTGGAGTCTAACTGGAATACACGTAAATAAAACTGACTGAAATACTGGTATTCAGCATCCAGTTAGATTGGAAGTCGACCCCAACATAGTTTGGAAAAGGCTTGGCAGATGACAAAAGACTGAATCAAACTCTTATGTTTTTCAGATGGCTCATATCTCAGGGACGAATAGACGAAGCAATCAAGATATTGCAAAAATGTGAACGTATCAACAAGAAAAAGATTCCTGAAGAAGTTATTGAAGAATTTAGGGTAAGAGCATTTTATTACACGCCATCCGTTCTGCGAAAAATATGCCCTGCCCATTGCCACTAAAGTTGGTCAATTCTTCGGGCTACGTCGGTAACCTTGGTACTCTTTTTGATTTGGGACAAGCCCGCCACACTATTCCTAAACCACTGTAACTCCTGAAAGCCATAATCAACAGTAGCAACCACCAGAAAAGCGCCAAGACAATGAAGCTCGACGAAGTCCCAGAGAAACAATTTAACTGTCTTGAATCCCGCAACGAAATTGATCAGAAAAGTATAGCGGGGGAGTAGGAATACCATAATTTCCACTTCCCTCCATGTCAGCTCTCACTCTCTCAATTGGTACTCTTGCCGATGGGGCACGTTGCGGTGGTAGGTCTCCCCCTAGGTGGACCTGGTTCCAGGAATCCGCTGGATGCGAGTCGCACGGGACCGGTCAATGTGGCGACACTTGGGGGAGGCCTATGTCCAACAGTGGACGTCTTTCGGCTAAAATGATGATCATGATGATTATACGCCATCTTTCTTTCAGGCAAATGTGTTGGAAGTACTTCCTTAGTCAATACCACAGATATAGACATGTCTAGATAAAGCAAGTGCGATTTTTTGACCACCTACTATGACGTCATAAGCACTATTTAGTTACTATAAAAATTAGACTTAAGTCCTTGAGTTGTAATGTATTGTTTTAAGGTCGAAGCGTCCGGGTAGTCCGCGAAATTCAAATTCTCTTACGTTTTTTGCAATTTGCAGGTCGTAACACATAATTTAATTGGTAGTTATGTGTTTGAGGCTTTTGGGGTTGAAACACTAGGGCCATGGTGTCAATCGGTTGGTCGACTCTTCCCGTGACCAGAGGGCGGGCCTATTTTTTGGTCAAAGAATCAGCATTGCTATCCAACGTGGCAATGCTGCCAGCCTTCTGGGCACTTTTCCTGTTGACAGCGATGCGGACGAATTTTTGGACGACCTTTAACCTTTTTCTACTTGTAAATATTTATTACTATTATAGTTTTGTAGTTTGTAAATAATTTAATAATCTTTGAAATAAATAATCAAGTTTTTGCAGAACTAAAAAAAAAATTAACACGTATGTAGTTACAGAATTATAATCATTAAAATCATCTATACAACCTTCTATGTTCTGTAACATACGTTTTACTGGCGCGACTCATTTTTCATCATATCATCACGCCTGTAATTCCCGAAGGGTTAGGCAGAGGTGTACCTAATAGTACACCCACATTTCGCCAGTTATAGTTGAGTCCGCAGAGGCGAGCCTTTAGAAGAATAGAGTGTAAAGTTCTTCATCCCCCATAGAAAAGGGAGGATCCTCAGACCAGACGGGATTACCCTTTGCCCGATCTGGTAATTGAACTTAGGACCTCATGTCCAGCAGTCACACCTACTTTTTTACACGACGATAATTTTTAACCAAAACTATTCTCCCACAGATAACCGCCAAAGAAATCCATCGCAGAGAACAAGAGCTCAAAAACTACAGCGTCATAGATCTTCTCCGAACTCCTCGACTTCGCAGGCACAGTATCCTGCTGGTGTTCATCTGGATGTCCATAGCCATGGTCTTCGATGGACATGTCCGGAACGTGGGGTCTTTGGGTCTGGACATGTTCAAGACGTTCACTGTGGCGACCTTCACGGAATTCCCTGCTGATGTTCTGCTGATTCTGATTTTGGACGTGTGAGTTGAAGATTTTAGTTTTGGTTACGCATGTAACTGGCGGCAGTGATGTATAGTACACCTTCAATTCGCCCCAGCTATGTTTAAGTCTCATATCGTAGGGGGCGGGCCTATTGCCGTCAACCGAGCACAAATTTGGACTCCGTGACTCATCATCATCAGTATTCTCCTGGCTTCATCCCAATTTATTTAGTTCCATGCTCGACTGCCTCGTTGGTCTTGTGGTCGCAAGCACGACTGCTGAACATGAGTACCTGGGTTCGATTCCCGGGTCAGGAAAAGTGTTATTGGGTTTTTCCATAAGGAATTTCTCAGTGACCCGAGAATCGGGTCTAATAGCGCAATTTTACTTGGTCGTTAGTCCGTATTCGGG
The DNA here is from genome assembly GCA_950022335.1 of Eurois occulta. Lineage (NCBI taxonomy): Eukaryota > Metazoa > Arthropoda > Insecta > Lepidoptera > Noctuidae > Eurois > Eurois occulta. Next base: position 9,178,316 of record OX465505.1, read on the forward strand.
TACTCATAATCAGCCTATAATGTTCCCACTGCTGGGGCACGCGGCCTCCTCTCCATGAGAGAGAATGGGCTATAATCCACCACGCGGGCTCAGTACGGGTTGGTAGATGTCTCATGTCTTGGAATGTTTGTTTCTAGGACATGCCGGTTTCCTCACGATGTTTTCCTTCACCGTTTTTGAGCCCCCGTTTATCTTCTTTTTTTGTATAAAAATCGTAATGCCGAATACATCTACCAACCAAGTTTTAACTGTGTATTCCTAATAGTTTCAAATTAAAGTGACTGTATAAGTTTTTAAACTGTCATGGTCACTAACATTATCACTAACACTAGAAACGGAATATTTACCATGTTTACTGATTGTTTTGTGTTTTTATCCGTGATCATGGTGCTTACCACAGCGCCGAAATATCGGGAACTCAAAGCAATCAGTAAACATGGTAAATACCCCGTTCCTAGTGTTAATGATAAAGTGGCTGTGCTCATGCTCAATAGAGCTTATGAGCTCTAGATCTGGAAAGTAGTGTTTGTGTGTATTTTTATAATTTTCTCTGTGTTTTGTCCACAGCCTCGGTCGTCGCTGGCTTGCATTTTTGACTATGGTTCTCAGTGGTGTATTCAGTCTACTAGCTACCGCTGCACCTATTGGTAAGTACTAGATACTATTCTAGTCTAGCCTGCAACATATCTTCTCTCTCACAACCGAACTTAGAGCATCTCAGGCCGCGATAAAAAATATAAGTTTACACCAAATATTGTTGTATACAGGGTGATGGTACTTGGATACATTCCTTGAAATGAGTGATAAAAGACTTAATTTGCAACGATTCATCAATTGTATAAAAGTTAATAAAAACATAAAATCTGTTTTATTTTTAACTTAATCTGAATAAAAAAACTTGCCTGCCTCGTTCGTCTAGTGGGCGCAGGCGCGACTGCTAGCATGAGGTCCTGGGTTCGATTCCCAGGTCGGGAAAAGTGTTATTGGGTTTTTCCATCAGAAATTTCTTGGTAGCAGCCACGGAGTCGGGATTTGAGCCCAGTTAATGGCAATAGGGTCGCCCCCTATTACATGGAACTTAAACATAACTGTCGAAATGTGAGTGTACTATTAAGTACACCTCTGCCTAACCGGCACTACAGGCGTGATGTTTTGTTATCTTTAAATAAAAGACTTTCATGGAATTCCTCCCCTTGATAAATGTGAGAAATGTGATGTAAGTAGCAGGGAATCAAAACGACGTCTTATCGTTCGTTTTTAGAGTTCCGTACCCAAAGTGTAAAAACGGGACCCTATTACTAAGACTTCGCTGTCTGTCCGTCCGTCTGTCTGTCACCAGGCTGTATCTCAAGAACCGCGATAGCTAGACAGTTGAAATTTTCACAAATGTAGTTCTGTTGCCGCTATAACAACAAACACTAAAAATAAAATAAATATTTAACGGGGGCTCCCATACAACAAATATGATTTTTTTGCCGTTTTTATTGATAATGGTACGGTACGTAATGGTACGTAAATTAAAGATAACCACATGTGAAGGAAAAAATCTGAAAATCGTCAATACTCTTATATTGTATAGCTAATAACAAAAAACCTACAAAATTATACGGAACGCTCCGTGCGCGAGTCCGACTCGCATTTGGCCGGGCTTTTTCTAATCTAATTTCCTAATCTTACCCTCCAGGTATCGCGTCAGCCTCTCTAGCCATCGTCGGCCGATTCGCCGTCAACATATCATATAACATTGGCATGCAGTATGCGGCTGAACTGCTCCCAACAGTAGTCAGGGCTCAAGGCATAGCGCTGATACATATCAGTGGCTATGTAGCTACTATATTAACGCCGTACATCGTCTACCTGGTGAGTGTTCCTACAAGACGTAATATGGCTGAGTCAGCTCAAGTCAGGGCGTACAGCTTCAGTCATAATCAGTGATCGGAATAGGCTGACTATATTTGCCTAAACTTCGGAGAACAGAGACAGAAAGTGGAGACTTCCTTTCGACTAGATTTTTTTTCCCGGGATTCGGGAAAAATCTTCAATAAGTTGAAAATAAAACTTTATTTAAGATGTGTAAAGGCTATTTTTAACTAAACTTGCAATTACCAAATTTCGGGATTTTTACGTAAAATCCCGTTCAAATAAATAATCTAACTTTAATTCATGTATTCGAATTATACAGGGTTATTTGTAAAACACCAGTAACCTCTTAAGAGGTCATTGTACTCATCATTATGAACAACTTTTACTATGGGACCAAACCTGAAATCGCGAAAAAAAAATCAGCTGTTCCCTACATTTATGATCGATTAACTCGTCAAAATGTAGGGAACAGCTGATTTTTTTTTCGCGATTTCAGGTTTGGTCCCATAGTAAAAGTTGTTTATAATGATGAGTACAATGACCTCTTAAGAGGTTACTGGTGTTTTACAAATAACCCTGTATTTGCGATCCTTAAACTAACCGTTGTATCAAATTATTCTAATACATGATTTAAGTTAGATTAGTTTTAGTGAAAATTCCTAAGATTTGTTAATTGCAAGTTTAGTTAAAATAGCCTTTACACATCATAGATAAAGCTTATTTTCAAAAAAATATAGTCGTAAGGAAGTCTCCACTTTCTGTCCTGATCTCTGAAGTATAGGCAAATATAGTCAGCCTATTCCGATCACTACTGGCCATAATAGGCTGTTACAGTTTGTTTAAGAATAGGGTATTTGCATGAAAAAATCTATTTAGCCCTTCAGTTAGATTATCAAAAAATATTGGATATACTTACCTACACGTACTTTTTATTTTGTCATGTAAACGAAAAATGACCACGATATACAGCGCGTTGAAATCTCGCGTGACGTCACAATTTCTGTTACTTTTACAATAAGCGCCCACGCTTGCACATAAAATCTTTGAAAAATGTTAACAACCAAGAAATTAAAGTAACATGTAACATCTTAAGCATTGGTTTAAGCATAATGCAACTGTGGGTTTAATAAGGATGGCGTGCTTAGGAGGCAACGTACATCTACCGATGAGGTATCTTATTCAAAGAACTGCCTGCAGCTTCGCCCGTGTGAAGTTCGGTAACTGTCCCTCGGGATCATACTACCGGGATAAAAAGTATTATATATGCCATGGTAGTTGGGTAGGCCTTTGGTGTGGGACGCAACTTGCGTCGACACCCTTGCGCCATCCCATCTTCCTAGCACAGTGGGCTGCGCTGGGGCGGCTGCTGCAGGTGCTGAAAACCTCAAACGGCGCAAATACAATAATTGAATTGGTAGTTATGTGTCTGAGCCGTTTTTTGGGGTTGAAACATAGGGCCATGGGGTCCGAGTGCCCACCTATGTAGTATTTCGGGAAATCGCTAAGCGGTTGGTCGACTCTTCACGTGACCAGAGGGCGGGCCTATTTTTTGGCCAAAGAATCACTGGGCACTTTTCCTGTTGACAGCGATGTGGACGAATTTTTGGACGCCCTGTAACCCTTTTCTACTTGTAAATATTTATTACTATTATAGTTTTGTAGTTTGTAAATAATTTAATTATCTTTTAAATAAAAGTTACGAATTATATTAATCCAGGTTATAGACTATCTATGTGCCAAATTTCATCCAAATCTGTTCAGTAGTTTTCGCGTGAAAGAGTAACAAATATCCATCCATCCATCCATCCTCACCAACTCTCGCATTTATCACATTAGTAACATAATTTTTCATAATTTCCAGGCCACCATAGCACGAGAGATCCCTCTACTAATTCTGGGTGGTTTAGGCATCTTTGGAGGTTGTCTATGCCTATTCCTACCTGAGTCTATGGGCAAGGAAATGCCGCAAACTATCCAAGATGGCGAACAATATGGGCTGGACCAAAAGTTCTGGGATTTCCCGTGTTGCAATAGGTAAGTTGAATTATTTTAAAGCATATTATTTAGGCAGCAGTGGTCGCCTGTGCCTACGTGAAAGACGAAAATTAACATATGAGTAGCTACTTACCTCTTTATAACAGTTATAACCCAATAGTTTTGGCCCCCGTACTATTCAATCCATCCATCAGCACAATGTTTTGAGTGCGTTACATTGAGTCTTGCCGTAAAACGTGATTTTTCACCCCAAAAAAAAAGTCGTTTCCCAGCAATAATTTTTGCGTAGAGTTACTTAGTTTGATGTACAGAATGCTTGGTTGACGGCTTCGTGTAGGCTCCGTTTACACATTGTAGATTTTCATTATAAATGTGCTATTCGACTAGAACACTCTGGTTTCTATAAACAATAGCGCACCAGTAGCGAAGGTTCAATACAAATCGATTCCTACCGGATTCCCTTTGAAAAATGGCACAGTCAGTATCACGGGTCAGTATTCTATAGACAAATAATATAATCACATTAAAGATATGTATTCCGGCTTACCTCTTACAAAAATTGACCCTTCGCTACTGTAGCGCACTATTTATTTTCGTGTAAAATATTGGTATTCAGTTGCATCCGGTGATCCGATTAGACTGGAAGCCGACAGTTATATACTACAATGTATAATAAAATTGTGATAGAGCGCATTTTTTTTTAATTTGACTTCCTCGGTGGTCGAGTGGCCGAAAGCGCAACTGCTGAACATGACGTCCTGGGTTTGATTCCCAGGTCTGGCCGTGATTTTCCATCCGAAATTTCACAGTTGCAACCACGGATTCAAGATGTATAGCCGGTTGATGGCGATAGGCTCGCTCCTATTACCTGAGACTTAAACATAACTGACTAAATAAAATCAAGATGTAATACAAAAACATACACATACATACATCTTTTTGTCATGATCAAGTGGAAATTATGTTTTTCCTACTCCTCCGCTATACTTTTCTGATTAATTTTGTTGCGGGATCCAAGACAGTTAAATTGTTTCTCTGGGACTTCGTCGAGCTTCATTGTCTCGGCGCTTTTCTGGTGGTTGCCACTGTTGATTCTGGCTTTCGGGAGTTGCAGTGGTTTGGGAATAAATAGTGCGGCGGGATTGTCAAAGAAAAAAAAATAAGACTTTGTCTTAACTTTATTGGTTATTTTTTTCAGATTCAGATTTATTTTCTGTTATTTTAATTATTATATTTATTTTTGTTTACAGAAAGAAGGATAAAGTGGCAAAGGAAGAAACCCGATTCTGAACATCTTAAAATCATCATCATCTTCATCTTCCTAGCCTTTCCCCAACTGTATTGGATTGAAGATCTGAAAATGCTGTTGTTTTCTTTTCTTGAATTATCTGTGTTTCATTCTATTTTTTTACGTCTGTCAGATTTTAATAATAAATATTAAAAAAATAAATTCATTTTATTTCATTTAATCATTTGTTAACACTGGTGGTGCGATTGGTGGTGGTGTGATTGGTGCCATACAAAAAACACTGTTATGCATCAATGCTGTGTGGGACCTTTTCATGCACAAGTTATTGTTCTGTGGTCGAGTTCGTGTGTTATAAAATGATATTCTGGTAAACAGGTCTGGATTGTTCTTAACAAATACAGCTACCTCAATAATATTTGATAAAGAATTGCTTACAAGAATCTAAAGTGGCCATTGACCTAATGCACCTTTTTTGTGCTTTAAAAACTATTTCCCTTTTGGTTTATTTACCGCAGAAAATGAGACCATACCTTAATACTGAACTCACCAAACCAAGATATGCTGTGACTGGGGTCGGTTTAAATAGGCTGATTTGCTAATTCGTTAAATTAGCTCCTCCATGTGTGCTCTCCAGTAAAATTTTTTGTTAATCGTTAAACCTAGGAATTTGGAAGTATAGCTAACTGTGTTATAATTTTATTGTTTTAGAATACTGTCATATTGGGATTCGCACGTTGGCTAAACATCATTAATTTCGTATTATCAAAATTTATTATTAGATTATTATTATCTAACCATTTCACTATGGAGGTTATTGTCTGAGTGACAACGTCATTGTGGTTTCAATTAGTATTCTTAATGGTCACAGTGCTGTCATCAACAAACAGTGACATAGGGTGACTTGTTACTTTTGGCAGATCATTTATGTATAGTACAAAACAGCGGGGGGTCTGAGACGCTGCCCTGGGGTACACCATAATCAACTGTGCGATGACTAGACTTATAGGTTCGTTGGCATTTAGTTTTGGGATCTATATCGGTTACTTCAACGTACCTACTGTTTCCTGTTCCGCAAAAATGAATTTATTAAATTGAGGTTATTCCCTCTAATACCGTACGCATCCAGTTTATTGAGCAAGATATTGTGATCGACTTAGTCAAATGCTTGAGTCATGTCACAATAAATTAAACAAACAGGTATTCTTTTGTCAACATTCGTAATCACAAACACAAGACACATAATTCAAAAAGGCAATAAGACATTGTTCAAAAAGTCTTATGTTGCCATTTTGATGGTTTTATTTTTTCGGAAGCCTTTCTGTTCATCGATTTATATGTTTCTTTTACCTAGATATTTAAAGATGTGAACATAAATATCTTCGTTATTACTGGCACAACCGCTACGGGCCTATAAGACTCCATGCATTGCTTGTATTTTTTTTAAATAATGATTTAAGTTTGTGTTTAGGTTGGTTGGGTAAGTACCATGTAATGCGCACAGATTGAAAATATGGCTGAAATGTCCACTAATGCAATTTGCTGAATGTTTAATTATTATGGTAGAGATGCCTATCATCATCAGCATCATTACCTACACTGCCGGAATTTTTCAAAGTTTTAATTATAGCATTAATGTCATTTCCATTGCTTAGTACCATAAACATCGAGCTACTATTCTTTTTTATATTTGAAGTCACTTGTTTGCCGCAATTGGTTATAGGTTTTATTTTATCAACAAAGATGTCGTTATATGCGGTCGCTATATCAGGTGGATGTGTCATTATTTTATCTCCTATTTTAATGCTAATTAAATTATTATTGGGCATTTTCGATTTAGTTTACTTGTCAGATGTTTTGATACCTCGGGAGACCCATAGTGGTCTTTTGTGTAATCGTATAGTAATACGCATAAAGGAAAAACATAGATTATAAAGAACAGTAAATGTCTTCAAAAAATATTATAGGCTGTGTTCGGATCATCAAACTGATACATCTCCGAAAAAGAAATACTTTGCAAACATTCCCTAAATTTATTCATGTTTACTAGATTATAAGTCACGGCGCCTGTTTGATATACCAATGCTTCACTACACGCATTCTTTTGGTTGAATCCTTGAGTATTTGACAGGTGTGGTTAAAGATCACCACATTTTACAACATTTCGCTTATTTTTCTTTGTTATTAATTGACATAATTTGTAAAGTTGCTCCAAAAAACAGTTCAAATTCAAAGAAATTGAAAAAACTTATAAAGCGGACATTGAGAATATTATCACACAATTGATCCCGAACGTGTTCAATTTTGACACAGAATGCTACCTTGACAAGCGGGGTATGACAATTAGACAGAGCGACTTGTTACTAAGTAGTAACAAGTATTGGATTACGATTTTCTTCCTCTTGTCCGGTCTATCGCTCGTAAATAGTTGAATATCTTTGGTCAAACTGCTTGCATTTGGAACTCTGTAGATACAGATTAAAATGGTACTAGTATGAGTCACTTCTATAGCACAACATTCGAATGTGCTACTTATTGCTATGTTCCGAACTTCAGGACTTTCTTTCCAATGGTGTCCCTTTTTTATCAATATAGGTACATGAATCCCCTCTTTTAGTATATTTCCTGCTAAAATAAGTAGCTAGATCATTGTTCGGGATTGAGAGATACTGCTCATAACCAGCCACCATGCAATGTTCCGTTATGCAAATAACATCAACGTCAACATTTTTGGCCATGAGTTCATCTAAACCATTTTGACGGCGATGCGGACGAATTTTTGGACGCCCTGTAACCCTTTTATACTTGTACATATTTATTTCTATTATAGTTTTGTAGTTTGTAAATAATTAATATTTTGATAAATGAATAAATAAATTCTTTTAACCAAAGAGATTTAAAAGACTTGTAGAGCGGACATTGGGAATATTTTCATACAAAAATTTTGATCCCGAACGTGTTCGATTTTAACACACGAATGCTACCTGACAAGCGGGCATTAGACAGAACGATTTGCTACCAAGTAACAACTATTGGATTATGATTTCCTTCGTCTTGTCTCGTCTATCGCTCGTAAACATTTAAATGTCTTTGATCTAAACATTCAGAGAATGCGTCAGCTTTATTTAAAAGTCCTGCAATGTTTTGATGTAATATGTTTATATAGGTATCATAGAAGAAACTGTGTGTCCAATTGTTGACTATTGGGTATTATGTCATCGTTTGTCATCGTTAAGTCGTATTTTTAATACCGTCGATAAACTCGTCGATATCTTTGAAAATTGTCTGCATTCCATGGTTATTTACTGGTCCAAGTTTGGTAAACATTGTTGAATCAAATGCTAGATTTTTGTTCGAGTAAAAAGATATGTATGCTCATAATGTGAATGTGTCCAGATACAGTAAGTTATTTAAATGCTCTACTCTCCAATTACACGTATTTCTTTTGTAACTGCAATTAAATGTCGGAGTACATTTGTGTTCGTAAAGTTCACTTTTTGTAAAGTAAGTCGTAAGTGAAGAGTCAGTTGGAGGTAGTCACATTGTAGTCTTAAAATCTTCCTCTCCTATTAAAATTATGCAGAAGTCTTTTCTTATTGTAAACGTTTCAATTTTAGTTTCTAAGTCGTGTGTACCAGTTGCTGTGTATTGCAGTGTGTCTATACGTAATCGCGTATATTATATAATAGAATATTTACAATCCTGTTATTGGTACTCAGGATACAGATCGTACTGTCATTTTTAAGGTCCGGTACCTCGAAAAGAAGAAACGGAACCTTTATAGGATCACTCGTGTGTCTGTATGTCTGTCTGTCCGTCTGTCACAGCCAATTTACTCCGAAACTACTGGACCGATTGAGTTTAAAGGAGAATGCTCGTGGATATATGGAATCCCGTACCATGCTGCATCAAAATCAAACTTTGTTTTTTATAGACTACACTGATCGTATTAACTCTACAAAAGTTATTTTTGAAAAAAAAACCCGCGTTTCAGAGTTATTTTATAAAATCGAAACTAACCTAAAAAGTAGGTCTATTTTTTCGACGCTACCAACGACGTATTTTAACACACATACATTACATTATTGCTCTAAAAACAGCGTAATACACTAATATTAGTAAGAATTACGAGTTAAAGTAACATCCACAGTATGCTTGACTGAAACTCGATTTTATTTTAGACCTTTATATTATATATTGCCAATACTGTCAGTTAGTACAGTACAAATGTCAGATGCCACAGATAAGATAACTATAAACCATAGAGTATAGTAAGTGCTATAAACTAGTCGGGATTTAGGGATGTAATCGATAAATCAAAATCTTTAGGCTGAGAAAATCTATTTTGTGGCAAATAGCAATAAACCAAACTAAATCGATTTGGTGTACTGATCTTACTTAATTGTTGCTGTTATTCAAAGAAAGCAAAGCAAATACAGCTTGGCAAAAAAGAGTCTGACGCGGTGACAGTTGGAACTAATATCGATGATTGTGGTTACTTGTCAACTGCTAGTACATTCTGTGTCAACAGTGTGTATATCCTAGTGGTTTTTCATAGATTTTTAAAAATTATCAACTTTCCTTGCGTAATTAACTATTTAAAATGAATAAAACTATTCGAAGCAGTGGCAGTGGTGACCTCATTTATTCCACACTCTTTTTTGCCAAGCTGTACATATTTGTAATTCTTGAAATGTTTTTCAAGCAAACGTTATAGTTATATATGTATAATAAACAAAAGAAACGATTACTGGTTAATCGATTCATCAAAAAATCGATTCCATTGCATTCTACATCAATAAGACTATCTGTGAACGGCCAATTAACCATAGACAAAATAACTATAATCTTCTCATTTTTATTGTATGCCCTACACCTTGGAGTAATTTGAAGCGAGGCAGGTATAGTTTTTCACATAAAATAACCGTCAAAAACAAAAGCGGCCGAATGCATTTTTTCACAGGACTTTTAGGCCCGTATTACAGAACGTCACTCAATACTCAAGCATCATTTAAAACTAGATTCAAGCCATTTGATTGGTTGAAACTAGTTTTAAAATGATGCTTGAGTATTGAGTGACGTTCTGTAATACGGGCCTTAGAGTCCGCTCGACAGACAAGGGTTTGTTCAATTGAAACGGAACGTCATTTATATTCAGTTGAAACGGAACGTCATATAAAGGGAGTAAAACAGTATCCATACTTTTAAACTCAAAATTATATTTCCAGTTCAAAAATCAAATCCCCGACGCGTAATGCCATAAAAAAATATGAAACTAATTACTATAAAATTTTGGTTTTGAGGCGCGAGACTTTTTGGTACCAATTTTGGTCATTGTCCTTTGGTACAAATATGTAAGTCGGTGACCCTAATACGGACGTGTAACGTAAACTAATAAATTTTAAATATGGGGGCCACTTTTTGGGGGTAAATTAGAAAATAAAAATAAAAGTTTTGCAAACTATATCGTGTTACATACCAAATGAAAGGGTTCATTGTGAGAATTTCAAATATATTTTGTTATAAATTTAAGATAAACAGTTTTGAAGTTATTTAAGAAAATAGGTGAAAATTGACCATTCCCCATTGACCATGGCCAAAAATTTTGAAAAATATACAAAAAAATGTTATTTGCCTATAGATTGCAGCAAAACCTATAAGAAATCAACTTAAAACAACTAACAACAATCGATTTAAAACAACTTACGGAATTTTGAAAATTGACGTACGGAACCATCTCCACGAGAATCGTACTCGCACGTGTCCGGTTTTTTTGTTGTGGGATTTACTGTATGTTTGTCTCTCTCAACACTGCTAGTTTTATATTGTATGCGAGAGGGTGGTGACTTATCTTTTTTCTGATTCGATTATAATTAAAGGTTCTGTCTGTGTTCCTTTTTTCTTAATTAAGGATTTCTATAAATAAGGGTGATTTTATTTACTTCGTCAATTTCTGGGCATGAAATTAATTTTAAAAAACTGTTAAGTACCTACTTAGTTTGTTAAAATTATTTCAGTTTGTTTGTTGTTGTAGACAGCCGCTCGGGTCGATCTCTAGGTTAAGCCATGCTTACCTAGGTTGGTCTGTGGATGGGTGACCACCCATTTCATACCGAGTTTCCTCCGTACCTCGGAAAGCACGTTAAGCCGTTGGTCCCGGCTGCCATTTATAGATCTTTGACAGTCGTTACAGGTAGTCAGTGACCCGAAAGTCTGACAACCAGTCTTACCAAGGGGTATCGTATTACCTAGCACTAACTGGGTTGTGGAGGTCAGATAGGCAGTCGCTCCATGTAAAATACTGGTATTCAGCTGCATCCGGTCAAACTGGAAGCCGACCCCAACGTAGGAAAAATAATAAATAGTCGCTTTCCATCAGGCGTGATCGAGGTCAAGAGCAGGCCCATTTTGTAATTAAAAAAAAAAAAAAAAAACTAGGCAGATGATGATGATGATGATGATGATGATGTTGTAGACCAAAACAACCAAAAACCGGTCAAGTGCGAGTCGGACTCACACTCAAAGGGTTCCGTAGCACCAAACAATGTAATAATTTAACAATATTTTTAACGCTCATTCATATTCTTCGTGGCAGTACCAGCAATATTTTGAGTTTATTCGCAGATAGATGGGAGTCTCCAATGCTGCAACATTGGATGAAACTCCACACTGAATAAAGCATGTATGTCTACTAACACTATTATGTAAGACGATTGTTACCATGGGCGTAACCCGAAATAAATGCTAAATTAATAATTTTATGTCAATTTGCACTCAACAACAAAACTAAATTTGTTTTTCATAGTATGTTTACGATAAAGTCCCGTATCTCAAAAATTTTACTCAACAAATTAAGAACTCAACAACGAAACCGTCAACGGTTAATAACACAACCTTGAAAGCATATTTTGACATCTACCAATCGAAAACGGGGCACTTCAAAATGTTTATCAACTTTTCTCTTACCAAATAAGGTTAAAACTGTGAAAAACCGTAAACATTAGATATTGTTTAAAAAGAAATTAACAAAAAATGTGAACTATAATGAATATCCGAACTCGATACGACGGTAAACGTAAATATTTTGGTTTTGAGAAGTAGTGCGGGGAAAAGGTTATCGATAGTTTATTTATTTGGTACACCAACAGCAGTAAATACTAAGAATTAATGTGAAACAATAAAATGACATAAAAGTGCTGGTATATATGCCTATTAAAAAGGTATACGCAGCATTCACCAAAGGTCAACAAAATAGTAATTAGTACTGTTATAAGATAGTTCGGAAAATGCCGTGTGGAAAGTTTCGAGTATAAATGTGGATAGCTATAAAAGTATGGGACGCATAGCTACAAAATAAGGATTGTTTGATTACGTGAGCCTGTGGACGGTGAGTAATGGGCTAACTCGCCGTCCATCCTTCTTATGACGACAGGCCGTGTCGACGATGCGTTCGTGTTCCACGCGCGCCTCAAAGAGATGTCAGCAAGAGGGCCAGGCTGCCAGGGCTGTGGGACTGTTCGAAAGAGATACCGCGGCCCTGGAACACAAAGGGCAATGAAGGAACATTTTTATTAATACTTTGTGTGTATATGTATACCTATTGACTTGTATTGTTTTTTTTAAGAATTTGACATTATATACTAGTAAATTTTGACATTTTATTCATAAATAAATAAAAATAATTAAAAATTGTGCTTAGAAAACTTGAAATTTTATTAAAATTACCTATTTACATACATATCCACTAATTTATAATTATATTAATGGGGATATATCTTCTTCATTGCGTTTCGATGACAAGCTTGTACAATAAGTTAATTTTAATATTTCCACACCGGCAATGGTAGTGGATGTAAAACTGTTTAATATTGAGATCTAATGTATTTATTATTATATTATTAAAGTAAATAGACGAAATTTTGTTCGTGACCTGTCAAAACTTGCTCCTGTACAAACTGCCGAAAGTAAATAATGAATACAGTAAAAGAGTCTGCACGTATGCTCTTCAAAGAATTCTGAATAAAAACCTAAGGTAATAAACAAAAAAACTCGATAATTTAGCGAGTGAGCAAGTAACGCTTAAATCTAAATCGATAGCGTATATTATCTTGTCTTAAAAAGATTGTGCGTTATTTTTTAATGTAATAATTTTACATGTTGAAATAAACGGTTTAATTTTTTTTTTCATTTAGCAAGATGTGAAGTATGAAAAAATATCATACGCTGCGCGCCCCCTCAAATAAATTTGGTACTGAAATGAAATGAAATCAAATATATTTATTTGCGAATATAGGTACATAATAACATGGTAAAATAATTTTAGTCTCACTATAATCGACTTTACAGTCGTGCAAATATTAATAGTACATGCATAATCAATAAAACAATCATAAGAACCATCATGAAATTACATCAATGTCATTAGTCATACACATCATAGTCATAATAAAATTTACAGTCTTGCTTTGATAATATTATTTAGGCACATTATATTACTTATAAAATATATCAAATCGGAGATTATATCTCACAGTCAAGACAGCACTACTTGCAGGAGAATGATGACGAAAAATGCAAGTGATACTTTGGCCAACGTTTAACATTTAACTGGAACTTAAAGTGTTATATCTAAAGAAATAGAAAAAAATAATGAAAAAGTATAGTAATTATATTTGGTACACTGAAACTCAAAAGTCTGACAACCATTCTCACCGAGGAATATCGTGTCAACTAGTTACTATGTTTTCGAGGTCAGACAGCCGGTCGCTCTATACTGGTATTCAGCTGCACTTAGTTAAACTAGAAGCCAACGCAATAATTAACCAACGTGAAGTAAGCAACGGCTCGAGAAGCTGGTGGCAAAATTATAACAGCCACTCGGGTTGATCTTCAGGTTAAGCCGCGCTTGCCTAGGTTGGCCCGTAGATGGGTGACCACCCATTACATACCGAGTTTCCTCCGTGCCCCGGAAAGCTGAAGAAGAAAGAAGTGGTCCTCACTAACACTAACTCAAAAAGTAAAAAAATACAGAAAATATCGATAAAATTAACCAGACACAGGCACAACACTAAACCGACAAAAATTTACAAACAAAAGCGATCAATTTTCAGTGAACACACATAAGTGAAATTCTTTCCATTCATCAACCAGTTGCAATCAAACTATGTCCTGAATATGTTGACCAAAATAATAACACTGTTCGCGCTAACCAGGGCTATCCGGGGCTCTATCAGTTCCGAATTGAACAATGAAAAACCGAAGTTAGAGCATAATAATATCATAAACAAAGGCATTTGGGTTCGAAATAAGTTGACAGAAAACATGTACGACAAGACCAGGATTGGGGACTTTATTTTTCGCGAGAATTCTTTGGACGTTGATAATTTATTGCAGAACACTTTTAATTCGTTTGGTGCGACTTATAGAGATGATGAACCTCCTGTCTCAAACTACATTACAAGAGCTAAGCGGGCGATACGGCGTAAGTATTTCATCTTATTTTTTCACTAGCTTATGACCGCGGCTTCACCCGCGTGGAGTTCCGTAATTGTCCCACAGGATCGTAGTACCGGGATAGAAATTATCTTAATATGTTAATCCAGGTTATAAACTATCTGTGTGCCAAATTTCATCCAAATCCGGTTAGTAGTTTTTGCGTGAAAGAGTAACAAACATCCATCCATCCATCCTCACAAACTTTCGCATTTATAATAGTTATATTATTGTTTCATTCATTTTAGTTTTGTTTTATATCGTAATTGATTTACATTGTAAGGTAAGAGCGCCAGAGTAGCCCGTGACATTTAAATTTTCTTCCATTTTTTTTTTTTTTTTTTATTATTTTTTTATAATTTTTTTTTTTTTTTTTTGGCAGGTCAGTGTCGGTTTGTACGTTGATTAAAATATGATTTGCAACCGTAATAAATATGGCTTTACAGAATTATAATCATTAAAATCATCAATACAACCCTCTAAGTCCATTTAATCCCTTTAAATGACTTTTTCATGAAATTGGAAGTCAATTGAATGGGATTAAATGAACTTAGAGGGTTGTATTGATGATTTTAATGATTATAATTATATAACTACATAGGTGTTACAGTCGCGAATCATATTCTCTTTAACATACAGCCTGAGACTGACCTCCAAATTGAAAAAACTTAAGAACATTTTTAATAAGCGGGCTACCCTGGCACTTCGCCCTTAACAGCTAACTAAAACTAACAACAAATTAAACCATAAAAATTATAATAAAATAGCATCAAAAGTTTCTTCGTCAGCGCTGACAACGGGTAATGTGCCTATGGGGCTTTCTCCACGAGCGAGAGAATCGCGGCGATATTATCCCATACAAATACGTATATCGCCGCGATTCTCTCGCTCGTGGAGACAGCCCCCAAGAGACTGGCCGCATTGCCATGTTGCAGTGACGAAGGTTCCCATACAACTCGATTCCTACCGGCATCCCTTTGAAAAATGGCACAGTCAGTATTCTATAGACAAATAATATAATCACATTAAAGATATGTACTCCGGCTTACCTCTTACAAAAATTTACCCTTCGCTACTGCCATGTTGTATGGCTAGGATCACGGGAAGCGTCAATTTATAACGGGTGTTTTCTATAGAGGCGGAGAATTTGAAATTGAAAGAAGACACACAAAAAATGTGTTTAATTTCCATGAAATTGTCTATACTGATTGGTAATTTTATGCCATTTATGTTTCAATATGATTTCGGGCCACCGCGGCCTGTAATCATATCGTATCGACCTAGGATACTGTCTCTCTGTAGAGTGCGTGTGAGAGGAGCTCGTGGCTAAATAATAACAGTCACTCGGTTCGATCTCCAGGTTAATCCGCGCTTCTCTAGGGTGATCCGTGGATGCACCCATTACATACTGAGTTTCATTCGTGCCTCGGAAAGCACGTTATGCCTTTGGTCCCGGCTGTCATTTGTAGATCTTTGATAGTCGTTACATGTTGTCGGTGGCCCGAAATTCTGACAACCAGTCTTACCTAGCTAGGGATACCGTATCAGCCAGTACTAACCGGATTGTGGAGGTCAGATAGGCAGTCGCTCCATATATTCAGCTGCATCCGAATAGACTGGGACAAGACCCTAACATAGTTGGACAAACGCTAGGTAGATGGTGACTGCCTCCCTGTAGTACTCGTTTTTTCCATGCGATAATTTCTGACATCTACACACGTTAAAAGCGGGGAAAATACTACAGTACAGTAAAAACTAAATTCATATTATTTTCACAGACATTCGAGCCCAGAGACTTGGAAATAATCTAAAAAACTGCATCGGTAAAGAATGCAAAACCATAGAACAAGAAAAAGAAGAACAAAGCAAAGGGGTTATAAAGCGAGATGATAGTGATGAAAAGAACGCCTCATCGGTCAATGACTACCCTTATGAGGTCGCCATCTTACTTAACAGTAAAAAAAGAGATGCAAACACACCGAATAATGATACGAACACATTTGACAATGAAATCAATAACAATAATTTAAGCAATATTAATGACATCGTTCAAACCACTACATTTTCTAGAGAAACAGATTTCAGAAAAAATAACACACGATTTCGTAAAATTCCAACAAATATAAACTCACCAAGAAGCAAAAAATATGATTTCGAAAGTGAAATAATCAAAAAGTTTGAATTGACAGAAGATATCAATGGGACTCATGAAAATAATAAAGAACATGGAAACAAAATTACCGATAGAAATATATTTGATAAAGACAACACTGTTTGGCACCAGAACGCTCCAATCCCAAATGTTAATATCTACAAAGTCGTACCTAAAGAACCACAAAAGAGTAAAACAGTTACTGAAAGAGGACTAATTAAGGTGATCTCAATGTTAACAAAGACTTTTAAGAAGATCATTAAACAACACAGCGAAATCAAAAAAATTCATGAAAGAATAACCGATGTAAACGACCAATTTATCAAAAACTCCGGTGCATTCACCAACAAATTCCAAGATTTCGATGCTAAATATCTATATCTTTTAAAATTACATGAGAAGTTAAAAGGTTTCGAACTAAAACTGGCCAGTAAGCAGGAATATTTCCAAAATAAAGAAAGAGAAATGTCTAATAATTTCAAAGAATTTGAAACTCAGCAGAAGAAATTCTTGCAGCAGCAGCGACAATTCTATAATATACAGAAGTTGATGCTTGCACAGAACGAGAAGGTTAATATTAAACAAAACGCGATAGCGAAGACCCAAAGTGAAATATCTCACAGACAAAACAACTTTGCTAGGATACTGAAAAAGGCTAAACAACTGTATTTAGAAACCAGGAACCCGATATCAAAACTGAGTTCGAATTTGATAAAGACACTCCAACATCCCAAATTAGTCATACAAAATGCACACATCATTACGACGACTCCATCTACAGAATCTGTAAAAATAAACCTCTTTTCAATACCAACTTCGAACAAAATTGAAAATCAAGACGAATTGATCATCAAAGAAAAAGACGACCAAACCATAGATGATTTGGTTTACAAATATTATTTTAATAACACTTTCATTGATAACATAATGAAGAACAACGTCTTGACAAGTTTGATGGGAGTTTCAAACAATCCCGGCGTTCCTCGGAATGTGAAAAGCAAGAGAAATGAACTGGAAACTACTATTTTACTACCCGTTTTTGAGAATAACGATTCAGTAGCGATTGTCACTAAGAATAGAGAGAGGAGATGGATTAATCATCATGCAAGACATAGGGGTAAGAGGCGAGAGCGCGGCAAAGGAGGTGTGGCAACTGTAATCAATACTACAGATCGTAAAACTATCAGAAAGAATGTCATTAATAATATAGCAATAGTCGATGAAACTCCAAAATCGAAGGACGAAGGGGATATAAAGATAAAATACGACCCTTTTTTAGCTATGGCGACGAATTTTTGCAATGAAATTCGTCAAAATAAAACAGCGCAAATGTTACAATGGTGTGTTGAAAAAGCTTTGAGGAGACTACGTTTTCTTGGTGAGTTTTGTTGTATTTTAATTCACGTACTAACATGACGCCTGTAATCTAGGAAGGTCAGAAGCAGAGGTGTTTATAATTAGGTACACCTACATATCGCCATTTATGTTTAAGTCTCATGTAATTCGGGATTATTGATTGCCTATCGCCATCAATCGGGTACAAATCCAGACTCCGTGGCTACTAATGCGAAATTCCTGATGGGAAAACGTAATAACACTAACCAACCCGAACCTAGGACCTCATCGTAGTCGCGCTTGCGACCACTAGATCAACGAGGCAATCTTGTATTTTTAATAACCTCCTAACAAAAATAAATACAGTCAAGCTAAGAGATGTAGAACTAAAACTAACGAATATTCGATCATTTCAGACAAGAATCGCTTAGAACACATTACAGAAACGCCGAAGAAATTTAGACAGCACACTAGATTGAAAACTTTATCTACTGAAATGAGCAACGAGGCCATTACCGAACCGACTACCGAACCGATTGCCGAGCCGACTACCGAACCGGAGCGATATACTGTTGACACAGAATCACCAACATCTACTACCGGCTCTGAACCTGAAACTGAAGCTACGGTTACTGGTGAGAAGTCTTTCCTTTATTTTTAATCGACGTCTTAAAAGGAGGAGGATATGTATTCCACCATCACCACGCATCGTTCATTCTTTTTTTTATTTTTGTTCACCGATTTCTTCGTGATTACTGGGACGGCAGTCTCGACATAGATACCGACACTATCGCAAACTTTCGATCGCTTAATAAGAACGAAAAAATTCGGTGTTTATGAGAAATGCATCTTGGATGTTGAGACTTGCATTTCTCGCAAGCATCGATATTGCAACCGATTTTTTCCGTTATTATTAAGCGATCGAAAGTTTGCGACAGCGTCGGTATCTATGTCGAGACTGCCGGGCCTGATCCGATTTCAGGTGTTAGCGCCAGGGTAGCCCGCGAAATACAAATTTTCTTACGTTTTTTGCAATTTGCAGGTCAGTATCAGGTTGTATGTTGACTAAAATATGATTCGCAACTGTAACAAATATGGCTTAACTGAGTAATAATAATTAAAATCACAAATACAACCCTCGAAGTTCATTTATTCTCATTAAATGTTTTTTTTTAATGAAATAGTCATTCAAGCGATTATATTAACTTAGAAGGTTATATTGGTGATTTTAATGATTATAATTCTGTAAATACATATGTGTTACGTCCGAAAATCATATTTTATTTTTATTTTTATTTTATTTATTTGGAAGAACCAACAATTACACATTGTTTATTACAAAAAATAGGATATAAATAGTTTTACAAATGTGCAACCAACAACGTTCTCCACAGATACACAAAAGACAAAGACAATGTTGATGAGGTAAAAGGCGGACAGAGTAGACAATTGCACGAGATAAGATAGGTACACATAAATTACAGCTAAAAATATACATTATTCACATAAATTCTGGATTGTGTCAAGCAATAATTTTCTAAATGATCCAACAGACAGAGCAAACACATCCAAGTTAGAGAAAAACTTATTAAAATTGCCCGTGAGACGACGTAGAGGTGCCCGCAAGCCTGCATTCGTGCGACTAGGAGTGACGGCAAAAACAGGTCGTGCGCGCACCCCACGTCCCTGAATTGTTCTAGGGACAACAAAGCACAACCTGTTACAGATGTCCATACAATCATATGAGTTGTTACATAGATCGTATAGAAACATAGTATCTAGAAAAGTACGTCTAGACTTCAAAGAGATCATATTATATTTTTTCAGCAAGTCGCTATATGGGTGATAAATACGACTTCTAGTACAACGGTAATGCATCGTTTTCAAGAACTTACGTTGTATACGCTCAATACAGTCATTATATTTACTATAATAGGGACTCCACACCGGCACAGCATATTCTAGTTGAGACCGAATTAATGACCGATACAGATGTAAATACGTGCTCGGGTAGATGAATTCCGTTGCTGATCTCATCACAAATCCGTACATCCGATAAGCCTGACTTATGATTTTATCAACATGTGCGTCCAGGTGCAGTTTATTATCGAGCAGTATTCCCAGATCACGAATTGTGTTAACTCTGTCCAGCATTTCACTTTGTAGTGCATATGAGTGTTTAATTTCGTTTTTATTTTAGTAAAGCTGATACAACAGCATTTGGGAATACTGAGTAGGAGTTTGTTTTTAATACAATACTCTGCTAACCGATTAAGATCTTGCTGGAGTAAGTTACAGTCTAGTATCGATCTAACGGGTCTAAAAATTTTTAGGTCGTCCGCGTAAAGTAAAAATTTAGAGTTATGGAAACACATATCGATATCATTAATAAAAAGTATAAATAAAAGAGGTCCGAGAATTGAGCCCTGAGGCACCCCTGACGTTGCGGTTATGGCGGTGGAGTGGAACCCATTAACCACTACTTTTTGTGTTCTATTTGACACATACGAAACAAACCAACGTAACAAATCCCCTCGGATCCCGTTGAAAGCTAGTTTCTTCAAAAGCAATTCATGATCGACCCTGTCAAAAGCTTTTCGAAAGTCAGTGTATACAGCGTCTACTTGCACACGAGAGTCCATATTATTAAACAAATAGTCAGTAAAAGCTATCATATTAGTTGTTGTAGACCTTCTTTTTACGAACCCGTGCTGTTGTTGTAGTATTTTATTATGGACAATCGGATACAACTGATTGTGAACGAGCCTTTCGAAAAGCTTCGACAAGGCCGACAGTATGGAAATGGGCCGATAATTTTCAACGTCCTGTTTTGAACCACTTTTATGAACGGGAGTAATGTTTGCCCGCTTCCAGATTTCTGGGAAAGTTCCCTGACACAAACACTTATTATAAATAATACGCAATGGTGCACATAACGCCTGCGCTGCCCTATTAAGGAAAATTGGTGGAATACCGTCTGGTCCTGGTCCTTTAGTGCAATCTAAACATTTGAGGGCACTGAGTACTTGGTCAGTACTAACCTCAAGACTACTAACAAGAGAACAATTCTCAGCATATTCAATGTCCTGGGTTTGAATATTTGAAAGAGTGGAGGGTTCGTACACGGAATGGAAGAAGTTTGCAAAGTGATTACAAATCTCCTCAGGATCGGTTGATGATAGGTGTTTATAGTGCATGGTTGAAGGGATTGGAGCTTTAGATTGCCGATTAGACACATAAGTCCAGAAATATTTGGTGTTCACTTTTATACTATCTTCTACTGATTTCAAGTATAGACTATAACAGTTCTTACACTCAGCATGGAATCTGGACCTATAAAGTGAAAACTGTTCATAGTCAGATATGTTTTGATAGGTCTTCCATTTATTCCATGCCTTCAATTTATTTTTAAATATGTGTATCAAAGATCTGGAAAACCACAATGGAAATCTGGTAGACCTTATTGTCTTTAGAGGAACATGGGTTTTAATAATTTGGTAAACAATTTCATAGAACGTATTCAGTGAGTCTTCTGCAGACTGTTCGTGAAGTTCACAATCCCAGTTAATTTTGAGCAGATCGCGATTAATGAGTTCATAATTCGCCTTAGAATAATTATGCTTTTGAGCCGCCTTACGCATCATAGCACTGCTGTGCAATTTACAGGACACTAAAATATACAACGGGGGATGATAGAGATCTGGTTTTAACAGTAAGTCAGTTGGTGTAAAAACAGAACAGTCGTTGTTACTTATCACCAAATCTAAAATCTTCCCGCTCGAGTTCTTAATATTATTGTACTGGTAGCTGTTGAGCACAGACATAAAAATACTCAAGTGCCTGCAAACAGGGGAACTACCAACACACATTTGTTGCGTGGCAGGCGTGGTGTTGCCACCAGCGAGCCATTCAATGTCAGGAAGATTATAATCTCCAAGCACGTAAAAGTTTTGGACGCGCGTGTCCTCCAACAAGGTTTGCAGGGACTCTAAGTAGGCAACATAAATACATTCGGGGGTTTTGGGTGGGATATATGCTGAACATATTAAATCATATTTTCCTGTCGTTGCGCTTGGCAAGCGTAGTATGATGTGCTCAATGCTCTTATTAAAGGAGAAAGTGGGTTCAACTATATTGGATCTGAGTCCCTTTAAAACTGCAACAAGGGTTCCACCGCCATCCTTTTTTTTAGTTGCCTCGCGATCCCGGTCACATCTGTACACTGTGTACCGATCATCAATGAATTCGGAATCTAATATATCGGAAGTGAGCCAAGTCTCGGTGAGTATAATGATGTCATAACAATTTGATAGAATATTCATATAAAGAACATGCAGTTTAGTGCGGAGTCCCCTACAATTTTGATAGTAAATAGTTAATTTATCGTCAGCCATTTTCATGGGGAAGGAATGCATTAAGTATTTCAGTAATCTGGCGGACCAGAACAGCATCACGGTTATAATCATAGCACATGATATGATAGTTAAAATTGTTCTCCTTGAAATCAGACAATCCCAATAAAGTCAAAAATACAAGCATTGATAAGATATTAACACCTTTAGAGTACAGTATCAACAAGTGTAATAAAAACAAACATGATACACGTTTTAAAGAGTACCTACAACTACCAGAAAGTACACATATACAATCTCCAGACAACACAATTATATGCGTGTTCCGATCGCACCGCTCAACCAGAGTCTCCGTGATTATAATCAACACAACAAGAAGACCAGCTAAACAATACGACCAGGGCACATAAATACTTAACAAAGAAAATACAATGAGCAAGAACAAACACATATTAAACATAATGGCGATAAGGCCGCTAGTCATCCTTCGCTGCAGCAGTACCGGGTTTGATTTGACCAATATCTTGGTGTGATCGAATGGCAAACGATTTGCATTGTTCTTTTTCTCGAACGAGAATAGTGCCATGTTTAACCCACACAAATTTATAATTATTCCTTTGGGCTGCTTCTTTGCAGTCACGAAACAAAAGTTTTCTCTTTAATGTGAGATGTTCATGCATGTATATACGCGACGGTGTACCAGAGATGCTCAGTTGGTCGGAGGTCAGCCCTTTGGCTAATCGAAAGGCGCTGAGTACATTGTCGCGAAGTATACGTGAAGCCAATTTTACGACAATGTTTTTTGGTTTGTCGTTCTGTTGGTGTGCATGAGGAACACGGTGTATTGCGACAACATCCTTAGTACTAATAGAGAAATTAATTTGTGAACCTATGCTTTCTATGATCGATATCAGGTTCTCGTTACGCCTTTCGGGCACATTACATAGCTCCAGGTTGCATTGTCGGGCATTTTGGTCTAAATAGTCAATTTTAGAAATGATATCGTTGATTGACTTCTTCGTATCAATCTCCTGCATCTTCAATCGATCACTCAGACCAATCTGTTCTGCAGACACGTATTCAACCGAGTTCTGTACAGCAATTAGGTCAATTGCTAATTGATCGTACTTTTTATCCAGTTCGGACAGACGTGTGGTTACTTGAGACTGCTCAGAACGTATAGCGGCAATATCCTTTTTTATTTCGGTTGTAACCTGGGCAAAGGCAGCTATTTCGCCTCTGATATTTGAGACGTTATCAGAAATGATAGTGATGCGGGTATCAAGTTCCTTGCGCCACTCGTTAAATTCTAACGATAAAGCTTTAAGCGCCTGAGTGAATTCGCATTCTGGTTGCTTGCGTTTACGCACATCGCCTTTTGAATCAGGCGTTTTACATAGATCACTGTCGGACTGCGACAAGTGAGACATATTCATTCTGCCGTCGGTTGAGTTACTGAGGTCCAAACGTTTTACGTTTGTAACTATACTCAATCAGTCGAATTCAAAGAACTTCTAAAAAATTGTTTTTGTATTGAGTGAGGTTTGAACCTGAGACCAGTAGTGTCTGCCGCAGTGTAAAAAGCTGCACGAGTCGAGCCAAACGCTACATTAAATATAGCAGCGAAATTGGTTATCCGTAGGTGCGTTAGAGACCTGCGCAGGCGATGGTGTGGACAGGGGCCAGATGCGGTATGCGCGGGGGTTATCGAGCGCGCTGCGGGTTGTGGTAGGTCAGGGACCGAGTTCTTTCGAGAAATTCTAACACAGTTTTATCAACTTATCTCAAGTTCACGTTAACGTAGCACCGTCGAACTTTCACAGAATGACGAGTCACTTCACTGGCTTTAAATTAATTATAAATTTATATGAAAAAATCCACTTCTGCCGATTTAGATGATTAAAAACAGGGGAACAAAAGTATCAACGTACTGTCTTGATTTCTGACACCGAGGGTAACCTGAGGGTATATTTTGTTCAACATACAGCCGGATACTGACCGGAAAATTGTGAAAAACGCAAGACGTGACTAGAGGACGGGTCTATTTCTTGCCCAAAGAATCAGCATTGCCATCCAACGTGGTAATGCTGCCAGTCTTCTGGGCACTTTTCCTGTTGACAGCGATGCGGACGAATTTTTGGACGCCCTGTAACCCTTTTATACTTGTACATATTTATTTCTATTATAGTTTTGTAGTTTGTAAATAATTAATATTTTGATTAAAGAACACCTATTCTTAAAAAAAAAAAAAACGCAAGAAAATGAATTTCGCGGGCTTCCACTGTAAGTGATTCTTTTTTCATTTGATAGAGAAAGATCCCGCGGTGGTCCCATGTAAATTTTGTTAACTCGACTTAGGTACTTCATGAGTTATCCTCTATAATTTACAATTTTTCTTTAACGAAGTGGACGACGTGCTTATATTTTCTAGTTACTATGTAAAATTGATACTTGACAAGGATTTGTGTGAGATACCACAACTAATAAAAAGGGTAAAATAAAAACTTTTTTGCGAATTTCATACGGCTGTTGTGTTATTGTGATAAAAGTGAACGAGTATAAAAAAATATGTTTCTTTGGGAAAGTTGTTTGTTATCATGAGTACAATCACGTGTTTAAGTATCGGTCACTAATTACCAGTCACCCTATATACATTATGGTACGCAATAAAGAATTGAGAATTGACCTAAGATAGTTGGAAATAGGCTAGGCAGATGATGATGAGCATGAAGTCCTAGGATTGATATGGCTGTATGGAAAGTGTTGTAGTCAGAATTTTTTTGGTAGCAACGCATAGTTAGGATTTGTTGATGGCAATAGGCTTGCCCGCTATTACATGGGACTTAAACATAATTGGTGAAATGTGGGTGTACTATTAGGTACACCTCTGCCTAAACCTTCGGTCATATTTAATTTGTTTTTTGACAACCAAGGAAAAATTTCTTCGTCTAGAATTATGAATGTGTTGTATGGTAGGTACAAGCCGCATGGCCCGATCGAAATTTAAGCTTCGCTTTCCGAGGTCAGCCCGAGGATGGGGGTCCATTACATATCGAGTTTCCTCCATGCCTCGGAAAGCACGTCAAGCGTTTAGAACTTTAGTAGTCATTTCAGTGGCCCGAAAGTTTTAAAAAGGCATATCGTATTACCCAGATGGCATTATGTGCTTTCTGCCTACCCCCATGGAAAAACTGCGCGAGTTTATGTATGCATGTAATATGTAAGTAATAGAAAATCTTTGTTTTTAGATATTCCAAGTACGCAAACACAATTGCCACTTACTCAAGTAAACACAACTTCGGCTCCGGTAACGCAACCAGAAATGCCAACGTCACTATCGGATCCAGCAGTATTCTTCCCAGGTACGGTTATAGTTTCCTCAACATTATAGACACATAGCATAATCAGCAACAAGGTGGGCAGACGACATAGTTGCCATCGGGGGAAAAACCTGGATGAGGCTGGCACAGGAACGTGGAGATTGGCAGAAGAAAAGAGAGGCCTATACTCAGCAGTGCGTGAATTCGGGCTGTGGATGGTGTTGAAGGTAATCAGCATTTAAAGTCCCCATTTCTGGGAAACTGGCTTCGACTCTAAGAACCCAGACTGGAACATACCACCATGCGGGCCAACTGCGGGCTGGTAGATTTCAGATGTCTTCGAATATTTGCTTCAAGGATTCAAAGCTTCATTTATCATATTTTCTAATCATTATTTTTTTTTGTTTTCAGACAATGAAATGCTTGAATCAAAATTAGAACAATATGGTAAGTTTTTTTTTAATTCAAATTCTTTTGCGATTACAAGCTTTTGGCAAAAAGGCAAACATTGTGCATAAATATGGCCACTGTTGGGATACAGACCCCCCCTTCTTGAGAGGGAATGTTTCTTCCACCACGCGGGCCTAATGCGGGTTGGTAGACAACACAAGCTTGCGATTTTTTTGTTCTAGGATATGCCTATAAGTATTCCTCACGATTTCTCGCTTTACTGTTTAGAGAGCTGTGTTAATGAAATCACTACATAGTATAAAACAAAGTCGCTTTCTCTGTCCCTATATCCCTATGTATGCTTAAATCTTTGAAACTACGCAACGGATTTTGATGCGGTTTTTTTTAATAGATAGAGTGATTCAAGAGGAAGGTTTATATGTATAATACATGCACCCGTGTGAAGCCGGGGCGGGTCGCTAGTTATTAATATAAAGTAAAATGCATTTTGAGGCCCTGGGTACAATTCCCAGGTCAGACAATTATTGAGTTTTTCCATCTGGAATTTCTCAGTAGCAGCCACGGAGTCTGGATTTGTGCGTGCTGGCAATAGGCTCGCCCCCTATTACTTGAGATTTAAAACAAAACTCACAAATAGGTACATTTCTGCCTAACCCTTCGGCGATTACAGGCGTGATGTTAAATGGTATGATGCCTTTTACAGATCTGAAGCCCGATACGGAAGGAAACGTTTACTACGATGGAAGTGTCCACGCCAGTGACATACGTAAGATATCAATATTTTAAAGAATTATTTTGTCAATAAATAGTGGAAGAGACATCGACGCTACAACGGTTACCATGTATTCAGTACATGACATCAATTTGAACTGAACAACATTGAAATTTTTCGTCGGTTTTCAAAGACAAAAAACAATACTTACACGGTTAAAATGCATGAAACAACCGATTTTTTTTTAGATAAAAAAATCTGTTTTTGGGGGGAACAGAATGATGTACTGAATACGTGGTAACCATTTTAGCGTTACATTAACCATCCATAATCGATTCCTGTGTCTAACAAAACGTTGTAACTAAAACTAGTGTCTTAACCACCGATTCATTGTAAGTAGAAATCATTAAAAAAAACTTACGATTTGACATAACCATAATGTGGAGCTAACACAGCCAGAAGACGTCGCAGCAGACTTCGTAGATGATGGTAGATTGAACTCGACAAACCAATAACTGGTCCACATTGGCCCTGAATCGAATCGACTGGAAGTCAAGCGGAAAGGCATTTGCCCAGCTGTGGCGATGACGCAAGCTAACAGCACCTAACGGTTTTATGGTCTTAAAAATCATTAAATTCATTGTTTATAAAAACCTACACTAAAGCTACACTACTTAGGGGGTAATCTTCGGAACTGCTCATCTGATTACCAGAAAGCTTTTTTTAACGGGAAGCAGGCTACGAAGGAGATGGTGGGACGAACTGAACAGGTTCCATCAGAACTGGGGAGCAGGACACGCGAGTTCGCGAGAAATGGAAGAAGTGGAGGGAGGTCTTTGCCCAGGAGTGGGGCATAAGAGGCTACCAAAAAAAACAATGGGCAGCTACATTATCCCGAGTGTATATACAGCGTGTAACGGAAGGGGGGTATCAACCCTGAAGGAGGTGAATGTGCTCATGAAACTCAACAACTTTCTCCAAAAAACATAGGTCGAAATATGAAAAAAAAATTTGGCCCTCCCTTACAAAACTGACTACCAGCTGATTGATTTACTATGGGAGGGCCAAATTTTCTTTTCATATTTCGACCTATGTTCTTTGGGGAAAGTCGTTGAGTTTCATGAGCACATTCACCTCCTTCAGGGTTGATACCCCCCTTCCGTTACACGCTGTATATGAATAGGCAATATTAAAAGCGTTCCCATGGGTTAATTTCTGACCAAAATGGGAGTGAAGCCATGGGCAAAAGCTAGTGCGGTATTACATAAATTCTACTTACTAAAATTCTAAATGCGAAAGTATGTGAGGATGGATGGATGGATAGATGGATGGATATTTGCTATTCTTTCACGCGAAAACTACTGAACGGATAGAATGAAATTTGGAACATAGATAGTTTATAACGTGGAATAACACATAAGATTTTATCCCGGTAGATGATCACGTGAGACAGTTACCGAATTTCACACAGGCAAAGCCGAAGCCCCAAGCTAGTTGGAATGGAAATCAACGACTTGTTAGATACAGGAACTAGTCGATGGGCCTCCCTGACTCTAGGATGTAGCTCAATAATTGTTCTCCACAGTGGACAGCGACAGCCAGGGTATAGATGACATCATGCCAGGAATTGAAAGTAACTCCAGAATAGACATGGATCCCATGGCCTATGACCTTCAGGCTCAAAGACGAGCTATTGTCAGGAAGTGAGTATGCCTTTATCATCATCTGCCTAGCCTTTTTCCAACTGGGTTGGGGTCGGCTTCCAGTCTCATCTAATGCTGCTGAATACTAGTATTTTATATGGAGCGACTGCCTATCTGACCTCCACAACTCAGTTAGTAGGTACCACGATACCTCTTGGTAGGACTGGTGGTCAGATTTTCGTAAGTGAGTTTGCTTTTATGTCTAAAACAGGGTGGGTAGGTGAAGTAGATAATAATATAATCAGTGTAGTACTCGTAGGTAAGAGGGAAGCGCCCAGGTAGGCTGCGAAATTCAAATTTGTGTTTCAAATGCATGTCTGAATTACTATTTATTGAAAAAGTAATTCAGTGGGATTAAATTACCCTTGCTCGAGCCAGTCCGCGCCGCTGAGCCTGTAGTAATAAATCAACCCCCAAATAATAATTTGACCCAGCACGACCCTAGCTGTCCCCTCACGCACTAAGCCGAGACCCGAAGCCGGGTGTCCTTAGTGACTGTTCATTTAATGTATATCCTTAGTTTGTAAGCCCTGGCTGGGGGCCTTAAAGTAATTTTTGGCCAACACAGGATTGACCGGTTAAGCAGCTTCTACCTTAGATAGTTGTTGCGCTGCGAGAAGCCATACAAAATAAATAAATAAATAAAGTGAGATTAAATGAAGTTCGAGGGTTGTATCAATTGATGACTTTAATTATTATAATTCTGTAAATAGATACGTGCTGCGGTTGCCTATTATATTTTAGTCTACACACAACCTGATACTGACCTGCAAATTGCAAAAAACGTGAGATAATTTGAATTTCGTGGGCTACCCTGGCGCTAACACCTTAAGTAGATTTTTTATTTGTTTTTTGTTATGTGTGGTGTCCATTGTCTAAATGTGTTTTGTGTATTTGATTAGGTATTTCTCAGGAGCTGCCGAAACTCACATTTGTTCTCGGTATTCAAGCATATTTGTTTTAAATTCTTAATGCACGTGACTTCGTTGATCTAGTTGTCGCAAGCGTCACTACTGAGCATAAAGTCCTGAGTTTGATTCCCAGGTCGTGCAAAGTGTTATTGAGTTTTTCCACCGGGAATTTCTCAGTTCCAGTACAGAGTTTAGATTCGGGGCCGGTTGATGCCAATATGCTCGCCCCATATTACTGGAATGTTAAAAAAGTTACCACTGCTTAATTATTATTGCCTAACTTGTAATTTATCCCTTGTTACAGATTGAACGAGAAAATAAAAATGTCACTGGGCTAAAAAATAAGCCTAGTAATAATTTGAAAACGATAATGTAAACTGCAGGTAGTGCAACTTAAAATAATGAAAATCACAAATTATTTATAACTTTTGTACTTAATATTTAAGTTAGAGTTAATTTAAAAAAAAAAACTCAGATGAGTCTTGAGAAAGAATATGATTAGGGGCCATCCTTTAATCACGTGAGGTTTTGGGCCACTTTTATAGCTTCCTTACTCCGCTTAGTGATACGTCTCGAGGTTTTAGGTCACCCATCCTCCCCCCTCCCAGCATCTCGTGTATTTTTTATTTTTGAAAAGATCAAATAGTTTTAAAATCTAACTTAATAAAACAAAATTAATTTCAAGGTTTTTTTGACACAAATTCGCTTGCTACCAAGCAATGCAATGGTAATGATAGTTAATGCAATGATAATTAAAACCCGTTTTATGTGGTTACACAATTAAATTCAATCTGCTATTGGTAAAAAATACGTCACACATTTCCTTTTATAAGTTTTTAAACATACTTACGTTTTTTACATTTCCTTTTTTTAGTCGCACGAAAAAATACACTTCTGTCACTCTATCCCACTTCCCTCAT
The DNA here is from genome assembly GCA_950022335.1 of Eurois occulta. Classification (NCBI taxonomy): domain Eukaryota; kingdom Metazoa; phylum Arthropoda; class Insecta; order Lepidoptera; family Noctuidae; genus Eurois; species Eurois occulta. Next base: position 9,208,728 of record OX465505.1, read on the forward strand.
CGTGATTAATCGTGATTTTTCTGTTCCCCCCCCCCCCTCTTTGAACCACACGGTAATGGAAAAGTCACCAATGTATTGAATTCACATAAAGCTACCAAAGACATTATGACAATCCTTTTGCAAGTCGTTCGAAATTTAAAACGACACATTTGACACTTCAAAAAATCAGGGGCCTACCATGACGTCTTCAAAGCAGGAGTAATTGTAGCGTGAGAAAGAGATAGCGCTAGACGACCTGTATAGCTCTGTCTCTTTCCCACACTGGAATTACTCCTGCTTTAAGACGTCATAGTAACCTCCTAGAAAGGCGGAAATTGGATCGCAGGCTAAGCATTCAACAGAAACATAAGCGAGACGAAAAGGAGGATTATCTATACATATACGAAAAACGTGTGTTATAAGAATATGGTCTTATGTCCTGAGCTGGTAATCGCAGCTCAAGACATGACACCCTGGTTTATGTATTATAATTAATTATAGTTAATTTATAATGTTATTATGACTGTCTCATTGGTCTAGTGGTTGGAAGCGCGACTGCTGAGTATGAGGTCCTGGGTTCGTTTCCCGGGTCGGGCAATGTGGTATCGAGTTTTTCCATCAAGAATTTCTCAGTAGCAGCCACGGAGTCTGGATTTTTGTGTGTGATGGCAATAGACTCGCCCCCTATTACATGGGACTTAAAAATAACTGGCGAAATGTGGGTGTACTACACACACCGGCACAATTAGGGGAACACAAAAAAAAGGTCGTTTTTCTTAACAAATTTATGTAGCACATATTTTTTTTAGTTAATCAATAATTAATTGCACTCAAACTAACTGAAATAAACGATAAAGTGACTCACACAATACTTCTGAGTGAAGAAATAAACAAAAATGACAAAAAATGAGAATTGAACGTTTTTTCCTTCAAAGTAAAATCTGTAAACATTTTCAAAAATGACAAAAAAAAGGAGTTTTAGAATCGGGTATTGCCGCGACGGGCTCTAATTAAAGTCTGTACACGATTTCCCATGCTTCGGATAACGTTATCAATGAGTTCTTGGGACAAATTCTTCCACTCTTCCACTAACGCTAATTTAAGTTCCTCCACATTATTAGGGGCTGGATTTCTTTGTCGAACCTTTCTTCCCAGGTAGTCCCAGACATGTTCTATCGGGTTCATATCCGGTGATCGCGCTGGCCAGTTCATCTGAGTGATGCCTACTTCATTAAGGTAGTCACTCACTATACGTGCAGTGTGAGGGCGTGCGTTATCATGCATGAAAATGAAATTTTCGCCTATGAATGGGGCAAAAGGCATGACATGGGGTTCTAAGACTTCTGTAATGTACCGCTGTGCAGTTAGCGATCTATTACTGATGGTCACTAGCTCCGTGCGGGCTCCCAAAGATATGCCACCCCATACCATAACTGACCCTCCCCTATACGACACAGTTCCAGTGAAATTTGCTTGGTGATAACGTTCCCCTCGATGTCTCCACATTCTTTCCCTCCCATCCACGAAATTTACACAAAATCGGCTTTCGTCACTGAACAAAACACGGCCCCACTCATTAGTCCAATCTTGGTGCTGTCGAGCGAATGCTAATCTTGCTACACGATGAGCTACCTCGAGTTTTGGGGCCTTTGCTGGCACGTACGAGTTTAAGCCAACTTCATTCAACCGTCTTCTAACAGTCCTTTCACTCACGTTGACGTTACGGACTTCTGCTAAACGATTTCGGGTCTGGACAGCTGTTTGACGACGATTTCGTAAAGTCTGCATGACCAAGAAACGGTCATCCAAGGCGCTAGTTGCTCGATTTCTACCCTGTCCTCGTCTGCGCACGAACGATCCAGTCTCCCTATAACGTCGGACGACGCGATGAATCACCGATGTCGATACACCCAGTGCGCGACTGACTGAGCGATAGGTGTGCCCTTCCTCGATCATGGTTACAGCCCTAGCCACAGAAGTTGCTGGTAAATCACTCATTTTTTATCAGAACAATGTGCACTATTCAAATGTAAACAGTTAAATGACCCACAGTCCCTATTCGCAGCATCCACTAAAGTTCTTATCAGAATGAGTACAAAACGTTAAGTGAGCAAATTCTTAAACAACCATAAATTCTTGTCAAAACACTTAAAATTAAAGTTGGGGGTGCTTAAAACAATCTGTTATGAAATTATTAACACTTAAACAAAAACTACTTATAAAAATTCCCGACAATGTTAGAAAAAATCAACCTTTTTTTGTGTTCCCCTAATTGTGCCGGTGTGTGTATTAGTTACACCTCTGCCTAACCCTTCGGGGATTACAGGCGTGATGTTATGTATGTGAATAATTGCTTGATCTTTTTAGGGTTCCGTACCCAAAGGGTAAAACGGGACCCTATTACTAAGACTTCGCTGTCTGTCTGTCTGTCAGTCTCCAGGCTGTATCTCATAAACCGTGATAGCTAGAAAGCTGAAATTTTCACAAATGATGTATTACTATTGCCGCTATAACAACAAATACTAAAAATTAAAAAAAAATATTAAGGGGGGCTCCCATACAACAGATATGATTTTTTTGCCGTTTTTATAGATAATGGTACGGAACCCTTCGTGCGCGAGTCCGACTCGCACTTGGCCGGTTTTTATTAATCACGTAAAAATTAAAATCTCTCAGTTGACGAAGATGTGGAACGAATTTGTTTAAAAGAAGTAATTCCAGAAGTTGTTTTGAGTGTATTTTCAAAAAAAAAACTTCCTCATGTATAATATACAACCTCAGTATTTGTTCGTCTTAAACCTCTAAAGGTCATTGTCCTCATACAAGATGTAAACTGACCCTTCAGGAACCCGACAACCAAGCATTCTGTACATCAAACTAAATAACTCTACGCTAAATTATTGCTGGGAAACGACTTTTTTTTGGGTGAAAAATCACGTTTTACGGTAGGACTCAATGTGGTGCACTCTAAACATTGTGCTGATGGATGCATTGAATAGCACGCGGGTCGTGGAGGTATTCAAAGTAAAGTTACAACAATAAACATATGTATTTAATAAAAATCGTGTGAAATCCAAAAAATGATCGCAATGACGGGAAAAAAGTAACTTTCGGGTTCGTTAACGGTACTTTTATACTCTTTGTATAATTGAGAACGACTTTTACTATGAAACGAATCTTGAAATCGTAAAAAAAAAATAGTTTTTTCTTACATTTTGTCGTTTTATGCTAACATAAATGGGTTTGCTGATTTTTAGGGTCCCGTACCCGAAGGGTAGCCAACGGGACCCTATTACTAAGCCTCCGCGGTCCGTCCGTCGGTCAGCGGGCTCTTGTATCTCATTATCCGTAATAGGTAGACAGTTGAAATTTACACAGAATGAGTATATCTGTTGCCGCTATTACAACAAATAATAAAAATAAATTTAAAACGAAAAGGGGTTGCCTTACTACGATGGCACGGAACCCTTAAATGCGCGAGTCGGACTCGCACTTAGCTGGTTTTTTTTCCTAAGGTTGATCCCGTAGTAAAAGTTGTTTATAATGATGACCGTAATTACCCTATAAGAGATTGAAAGCGCCAGAACAGCGAGCATAATTCTAATTTTCTTACGTTTTTTTGCAATTTGCAACTTAGAGTCAGGTTGTATGTTGATTAAAATATGAGTCGCGACCGTATCAAATATGGCTTTACAGTGTAATTATAATCATTAAAATCATCAATACAACCCTCTAAGCCCCCCTCCCTCACCCCTCCACCACCCCCCTCCTCCCCTCCCTCCCCTACCCTCCTCTCTCTTGTTCTAAGTTCATTTAATCCCATTGAATGTCTTTTTCATGAAATATTCATTAAGTGGGATTAAAATAACTTGTAACTTGTAAACTGAAGTTGTATCTAAGATGATTTTAATTTTGTACTTAACTACATACGCATACGTGTCATTACGTGTGGCGGTCACGAATTATATTTTGTTCAACATACAGCGTGACACTGACCCGCAATTTCTCGTTTATTATGCGCACAGCCAAGGAGTGGAATTCCCTGCCATCGTCAGTGTTCCCAAGTTCATATGACCCCAATCTATTTAAGTCGCGAGTTAATAGGCTTCTTTTGGGTTAGCTCGTTCCATCGTCCACCTCATCTCTGTCCTCAGGACTAGATTGAGGTCAAGAGTAGGCCCATCAAACATAAAAAATAAATTAAAAAAAATGCAAAAAATCTAAGGATATTTGAATTTCGCGCGCTACAATGGCAGTTACACCATAAAGATAAACAAATCGTTAACTTGCATAGGAAACTCTAGCGCAAAATGACATGCTTCTTCTTCTGCAGAGAGTTTGATTAACCTTTTGACCGCCAGAGCATAAGCGCACGCGCATGCTCCCCACTCTAAGCCACAATTTCACCTACCATTTCGTCACATATTTGTGTCGTTTGGCGTACAGTCACGAGCACCAATATGTATAATTATACACTATACTAAATTTAAATGAAATTTTCGGAAGAAATAGCGATTGTAACTTGGAGATAGGATCTTTTTCATAAAAATATGAGTTCCAAAATAATATGTTCGTAACAACATGGTATTTCTGATTAAAATTCATTCAAACAGTAGGTTATAAACGCTTTTAAAAGTTGTTAAGTGTTTACATATTGGTGCTCGTGACTGTACAGGGCACGCGCTTGCTTGGCACGTATATGTGACTATGGCGGTCAACAATTTAATTAAAATATGATTCGCGATCGTAAAAAATATGGCTAATGGGTATGTGTTACTGTTGCGAGCTACCCTGACGCTTCTACCCAAAGCGCGGGCCACACTGCCAGCTAGCGAGCGAGCGAGCTAGCCGGGCGAGCCTCTTTTTCATACTTCGTTTCGGCTCTCGGTAGTTCGCGGTGTGAGACGATGCCTCGCCTTGCTCGCTCGCTAGCTGGCGGTGTGGCCCGCGGTTTAAGGGTAAACAAATCGTTAACTTGCAAAAGATACTCTAGCGCAAAATGTCATGCTTCTAGACCAGTTTTGATTAAGTGATGGTAAAAGAAATTATGATGTTTTTTGTACAGAAAAGAAAATGCAAGAAGTAAGATTATTTAAGTTTATATTGTATTAGTGAACAAAAATGCAATTTAAGTAAATATAGTTACCAACATCACAAACTTTGTTTTTAATAAATCTAATGCATAATATTTTTTTTTGTTTTATTTATTTTTCCTTTATCCCTTTGGAAGGCAGGAGTATTTTTTCCACCATATTTTTCATGAGTTCCTGGTAGATACTCCATTGTTGTTTAGAGATTTGTATTGTATAACGGGCTGGTGTCCGCAACTCCACGTCCAATGCGCGTATTTTGCGTGCGGTGTTTAGAGATTACTAGCTTTTGCCCGCGGCTTTGCTCGCGTTAATTTGGAATTGACAATTAAACTGTTAACACACTACTAAATTTTCTATAATAATATAATTTAATCATGATTCGAAAGACACGTGGCGCCATCTATTATCATAAGAACGTTATTGTTGTTTTCCTCGGGAACAGTACTTTTTTCGGGATGAAAGGTACCCTATGTCCGTTTCTGTACAACTGACAACGTATATGCAAAATTTCAGATTGATCGGCTCAGTGGTTTAGGCGTGAAAAAGTAACAAACAAACTTACTTTCGCATTTATAATATTATAACAAAATATTAATAAAAACATAGTTAGAAGTTCGATTTAAAGACATAACAATTTATTAAATATTCAAAGAAAATATTTTTTTGATTAAAAAGTGTTTAAGTATTTTCTACCAATTATACTTATTTGGCATTATTTTCCGATTCCCAGATCTTTGTGTCTGTTAAAGGTTTAGATAAATAGCATATTCTCTATTATGTACACCATAATGAATGATGTGCATGAAGCCCTGGGTTCGATTCCTGGGTTAGCCAAAATGTTTTGGGTTTTTCCATCAGGAATTTCTCAGTAGCAGCCACGGGGTCTGGATTTGTGCCCAATTGTTGACAATAGGCTCGCTCTTTTACATGGGACTAAAAAACATAACTGGCGAAATGTGGGTGTACTATTAGGTACACCTCTGCCTAAATCCTTCGGGGATTGCACGCGTGATGTGATGTGCATGTGTATATACACCATAATAATTTCAATTTACATAAAATAAAACATTTCACATAGGGTTGCTGATATTAAACATTTAACAATGATCAGTCTTATTGCTAAAGGCAATTTTATATATAAGAAAGATGTACTCGTACCTATACTTATTTTTTATGAATTGTATATTACAACAAAAGCATAATCGATTTCCAAAGTAAGTTTCCGATTTTATCGGAGATAAATTGCGTTGCTGATGAGCCCTGTCGACGAAGAGTCCTGTCGGCGAAGTGTCCTGTCGGCGAAGTGTCCTATCTGCGAAGAGTCCCGTCGAAGTAAAGTCTTGTCGGTGTTCAGTCATTCGGCGTAGTGTCTGTCGGCGTTTATTCGTTACACTCTTATTGTCAAGATAACCTTTGAATGGATAAGAGGAAGAGCGAGTAACAATACTGCATTGCTACCCGTTGTGTGCTATTTACGTAAGTAATAATAAACATGCATATATAAATCACTTTTTTTACTTTTTCATACATTTTTCACTCGGTGTTGAAGATTTCTGGAGTTTTTTCGCTACAAAATGTATGCACATATACATACGTTGGATCCGGTCATTGGTACGGACATAAAATGAATTGCAAGCGCGCCAGTGATGACACCACGCAACCTACTTACAAGTCTACCCACACCAACAGGGCACTTCTACAGAGTCGTGATCATAGGCTACCGCTAATAATTATAATATAAAATGAGAGTCGTGATGTTATGAGCTCGCAGCGAGGAGGACATTGAGTGTCTGATCGCAGCGGAGTTGAGAGGTCCCGGAACTGTACCCGATTCATTGTGCCCCGTGTTATTGTGTTAAATAGTAATTTCAAGTAATTAACGAGCCTAATCGTTTAAATTAAAATGTTATCACAGTCCTCGCCCAGTGAGCTGTGAGTTTAGCAGGGAAGTTTTTACACATACCAAGAAATAAATACCCAGAAAGCATAATATCTTGTACATTTAGTGACATATCTAGATTTCTGGGGAGTTACTGACTATACTCACATAGTAACGTAGATAATATTGATTGCCAACCTACACTGCAACTACTTAATTTCCCAGGATAAATTCGATGGTCTGAGTGCTAGGATCATTTGACGCTCGATAGAGGTTGACAGGAGAGCGCTGTTGGTAAATATTTGTGAAACGTTTAAAAAAAAAATGGCGACTTCAGTTCTGATTTTGCCCACGCTGTATGTGTAGTAATTTCAACCAAACTCAAACTTAAAAAAAAATGCTGTGATTACCTTTTATCTTGATTTGATTTGTTTGATCGAAATCTATCTTTTGAAAGTGTTTTTACAAATGAACGTGAGTAAGTGCGGTCCTCAGATTGCGTGGCGATTCTTCGTTTTTTACCTATTTTTAAAGAACTGACTGCACTACTTGACAGTGATATTTCGGTGCTGTCAGGTGTAAAAAATGCTCCCTATGATTTTTTGGGGCAATTACGACGTTTGTGTTGTGGCAACTCTATTGACGTTTAGTTTAGCTGTTACTTGGATGAAGAAATACATTTGCTATTATATCAGCAATGGTCAAGTGAAAGGTAATACTTTTACTGATAACTTAAGTTGTTGATGAAGAAACTGGTCAACCTCGAAGATGGTACAGACGCCAGCACCTCAAGCTACCCGAAACTGTCAAATTTGCTCAATCATCCTTGAACCTAATGCATTAGCGACAAAGTTGAAGTCTATTAAAGAAATTTGACAACTACGATGCTTGACGACTAAGATTATTCCTGGGAAGATTGTAAGCAGATTTTAATGCGAGCGTTTCCCAGACATCGGGATTTCGGTAACATGTTAGAACAGATGATGAACAGGAAGAAACGAGCTACGGAATCGATGAAGAAATACTACCAGGATAAAGTGGCCTTGTGCTTTCGGTGTAAGTTATACGAAAACAGTTTTTTTTCCTAATTTAATAAAATTTAACAGTGTCGGGTAGCTTGATGTGCTGGCGTCTGTACCTATGTGTATGTCGCATCCTGGTACATAGGACCCTGGTCAGGACGTACTACGTGACATACATAGTGTCAAACAGTTGTGGACACAGAATGGGACAAACAAGAGAAATAGCTTCTTTAAAAAAACGTTTAAAAATATTTAAAAAAATTGTAGCCCACCGGTATCGGGAACAGGGTCCAAGCTACAGGTCAGGGCTCCAGAGAGAGGAACCTCCTAACAATACGAGCCGTGTCTAGAAGTACCGCTTTCTGAATCAAGTCCTTGATCCAGCTGCCTAACGAGAGCCGATTTGTCGAGGCTCTTGGCAATTAAGCCATGGGCTGACACGACTACCAGCACAATGATCGCTGAGTCCACATCACACATGTCGACAACCTCGCGAGCCAAGTCAAGATACTTGATGCACTTATCTTTCTCGGCTTTCACGAGGTTCTCGTCATGCGAGACCGTTATGTCAACAATCTTTGCGCGCCGCTCTGATTGATCCACCACCACTATATCAGGCTTATTGGCTACAATAGTCCTGTCAGTGATGATGGATTGATCCAATGTGATGTTGCCATTTTCGAGAACTGGGTCTGGCACATACCTATAGTACGGAACTTCCGATGCCACAAGGTTGTATCTTAGAGCAAGTTGCGTCCACAGTTTATTGTTACAGAGTCAATTATTAACACTACTGTACTAACTAAATACTGTTTTCTGCAAACCGTTTTTTTTGTTTTTGTTTTAGGCAATGCCGCGATATAATTGCAAAGGGACTGGAGGTCAATCAAAGTGTGACGAAAGTATAATGAGTGTAAAAGTACCCTTGACGAAGCCAAAATGCACTGTCTTGTTCTCCCCGTCCCCGTGGACCATACCTAGGAACCGTCTAGTTACGGAGATATTGAGGGTCAAAGTTCCAACGTTTTCACAAGTTTATTTTAATACAAGTTTTTAATGTTTTTGGCGTGTTTTTTTTTTACAATGGTTCTCAAATCATTTAAACACCTTTTGATCAGAATAGTTGCAGCACTGATGACAACAATATTTTTGTCACATGTTTAATTTAGTCTTTTATAATATTTTCTTGCCTTTGTATAGATTCGTTTTAACAATTGTTTGTGAATGTGTGAACAGTGTAGCCCTTGTAGATTCCTAGAGGTGTGTTAACTTTTGTTAACCTCTTATCTTGTTTTCCGTTTTTTTGTGTAGTAAGCAACGACTTATTGTCGGGCCTATGCTGTCCCCCCATACTTGAGTACTAATGCTGTAACATGATAATATTGTAAAATATAATCATTTTAAAAGAGTAACCATGGAGTTTCTTGCCGGTTCTTCTCCATAGGAAACGACCAACCCGAACCGTGCACCTTTTTGTCGACGTTTCATAAGTGCCCATGTAGGCCTATGTGAAATAAAAATATTTTGATTATTGTTCGACTTGCTCGTTGGTAATAAATAAAAGTGGACTGTATTTTAAATTAATAGGCTGCGGTGTATTGCCGTTCTAAATTTCAACATTATAAAAGTCGCGGACAAACATAAGATCTATTAATGGTTCGAGAGTATCGTCCGTCACGGTGGGCTCTGAGAAGGCGAGTGTCCGCCGTTCCGGCCGGCTCCCCACGCCACCTCCGCTCGCTTGGCGGTGCTGATGACGCGTTGGTCGGTCACGTCGCCTGCGCGTGGCGTCTGCGTGTATGTTGGGTGTGATTCCCAACAATCACGTCGCCTGCGCGTGCCGTCCGCGTGTATGTTGGGAGCGATTCCCAACATGCTATCCGGCTCGAGGGACCAATGTTCGACTTGCTCGTTGGTAATAAATAAAAGTGGACTGTATTTTAAATTAATAGGCTGCGGTTTATTGCCGTTCTAAATTCCAACATTATAACAGTCCCGGACAAACATAAGATCTATTAAAGGTTCGAGAGTATCGTCCGTCGCGGTGGGCTCTGAGAAGGCGAGTGTCCGCCGTTCCAGCCGGCTCCCCGCGCCACCTCCGCTCGCTTGGCGATGCCGATGACGCGTTGGTCGATCACGTCGCCTGCGCGTGGCGTCTGCGTGTTCATTCCCAACATGCTATCCGGCTCGAAGGACCAATGTTCGACTTGCTCGTTGGTAATAAATAAAAGTGGACTGTATTTTAAATTAATAGGCTGCGGTGTATTTCCGTTCTAAATTTCAACATTATAACAGTCCCGGACAAACATAAGATCTATTAAAGGTTCGAGAGTATCGTCCGTCGCGGTGGGCTCTGAGAAGGCGAGTGTCCGCCGTTCCGGCCGGCTCCCCACGCCACCTCCGCTCGCTTGGCGATGCCGATGACGCGTTGGTCGATCACGTCGCCTGCGCGTGGCGTCTAGTCTGTGTGTATGTTGGGAGCGATTCCCAACAATTATGTTATAACTTTACTTTAAATATCTCCACGATCCCGTACTATTCAATGTTTTGTGTGTATTCTAAGTCTTACCGTAAATAGTGATTTTTCAACCTAAAAAAAAGTCGTTTCCCAGCAATCATTTTTGCGTAGCCTAATTTGATTTATAGATGTCTTGGTTAACGGCTTCGCGAAAGATCCGTTTACATTACGTCCGTACGTTACGTTGTTCCGTTTTTTTTTGTCTATGGGCCTTGTTGCCTGATAATAAAATGATTATTATTATTATTATTACACTTTGTATACCGCTTCGAAACTATTGTTATATTTTTTTAAATTTATAACCTTATGGAACTTGTTCTAATATTATAAGATCATCATCATCTGCCTAGCCTTTTCCCAACTATCTTGGGGTCGGCTCCCAGTCTAACCGGATGTAGCTGAATACCAGTATTTTACATGGAGCGACTGCCTATCTAACCTCCACAACCCAATTAGTACTAGGTAATACGATATCCTTGGTAAGACTGGTTGTCAGACTTTCGGGCCACTGACTAATATTGTAAATTAATTGTCATAAATATTACTGATTGTGTTTGATATCAGAGTAAGTAAAATATATTAATAACATGTTTTCTTTTATTTAATATCGTTTCAGTAATTTTGTAATGTCATTATGCATACTCTAGGACCGTGGGGTCCGAGTGCTGATAGCCTTTTCAAGGAAATTTCACCACTACCATGACCCAAGGACTGGCTTTTACCTTGGCCAGAGGTTTAGTGTTGCCATACAACGTGGCAACGCCGCCAGTCTCTTGGATACATTACCAGTTGACACCGTTGAGGAGTTTTTTTAAGGGGGAACTATTTTTTTGAACTGTCATTTAAACATTCGAGAGGTTATAATGATCAGTTGAAAAAAAATGGGCACTAAAAATGATGGAATGGGCAGTTAGATAAATAGTTCGGTAGTTCATAGGGAGCGGCGACACCCGGATTTGGGGCACCCCCTCCGTGTTAGGTTACTGTAAACCCTGCAGACAGAAATAGGAGCCCTAGAAATAGGGCTACGTTGACTACGGTTTTTAGGCGAACTGCCCACTCGTAACTGCCCATTTAGTTATTTTACTGCTCAGTATAATTATAAAATGATCCGTTTTATTATTTTTTACGACTCACTTTTGTTTACTTTACTGCTAAGTTTTCACTGCCGAACTTGTTAATAAATATACATTTTCTAATTTTTTACTTACCAAAACTACTATAATACAACTGCCGCTTTAAATCAGTGCCTTTTTAAGTTTATTGTTAAGGTAGTTAGTTTAAGTAATTTTCATTTATAAATCTATATAATATTGTTATCTTCATCCAGTAAATATGGCCATATCTATGGGCACCTATGGGTACCTAACCGGTTGGTATAAAAAAGGCCAATTTCCAAATTTTTCAAAAGTTGCCAGTAGGTAATAAATAATGCTGCGGGACTGTTCGAAAGAGATACCGCGGCTCTAGAATACAAAGGGCAAAGAAGGAACATGGATGGGTTCTAGTCAATAAAAGTCTGACACTCCCTTCCGCTCCGCCCAAAGCGGGGGACTCATTTGATGATTTCCCATCCCAAAAAAAGGTAATAAATAATATCATAATCATAAATCTTTATTTCATCTAAGTAGTCATCAGAAATTACAGGCGCTGGTTTATGCACAATCTCAAATAGAGAAAAGTGTCTGAAGTAGGAATGTCCTGAGTTCCAGATCATCTCTTTGGCTTATTATAATGTTTTATTTATAGCAGAAATTTAAATCAAGAAATATGAAAGTTTGATAGATACTCTTCGAGATATAAACGGTGATTCGGCACGGACCTTAAAAACTTAAAAAAAAAAACACTAAACCATATTTGACCCAGGCCCCTTAAATTGTGGTGTCATCGACATTACTTGTGGTTTCATTATTTGTGCTGCTTTCACTTGTGCTGCTATCACTTGTGGTGTCAGCACTTGTGCTGCTATCACTTGTGCTGCTATCACTTGTGCTGCTATCACTTGTGCTGCTATCACTTGTGCTGCTATCACTTGCGGTGCCATCACTTGCGATGTTATCACTTGCGGTGCCATCACTTGAGCTGCTTTCACTTGAGCTGCTTTCACTTGTGCTGCTATCACTTGTGGTGTCAGCACTTGTGCTGCTATCACTTGTGCTGCCATCACTTGCGGTGCCATCACTTGCGATGTTATCACTTGCGGTGCCATCACTTGAGCTGCTTTCACTTGAGCTGCTTTCACTTGAGCTGCTTTCACTTGTGCTGCCATCACTTGTGGTGTCAGCACTTGCGATGTTATCACTTGCGGTGCCATCACTTGAGCTGCTTTCACTTGAGCTGCTTTCACTTGAGCTGCTTTCACTTGTGCTGCTATCACTTGTGGTGTCATCACTTGCGATGTTATCACTTGCGGTGCCATCACTTGAGCTGCTTTCACTTGTGCTGCTATCACTTGAGCTGCTATCACTTGTGCTGCTATCACTTGCGGTGTCAGAGACTACCTTATCGGCTTCTGAGGAAAACAAAAAAAAATGTTAAGAGCACATTTTCATTGGTAGTCGCTAGTACCTGTATAAAAAACGAAATCCACTAATAGATTGATCAATGGATGGAGATTGGAAATGCCTATATTAAATACAAAATATTCAAATTCATTTATTCTTTATCGTATGGTTAATGCCTAACTTGGTGTCAGAGATTTTATGCCGCCCATAAGCCTCTGACTTTGCTTTACATGCCGTTGAGAAATATCTCTCAGGCATGCTGGTTTGGGCTGCGGGACTGTTCGGGGCTGCGGGACTGTTCGAAAGAGATACCGCGGCCCTGAAACATAAAGGGCAAAAGACATGGGTGGTTTTTAGTCAGTAAAAGTCTGACACTCCCTTCCGCTCCGCCCAGAGCGGGAGGAGTCATTTGATGATTTCCCACCCGAAAAAAAAAAGGCATGTTGGTTTAACATACATACATGGTGTTAAGTTAGAACTAACAGAAAACTGACAGGATTCACAAGACCCAAACTAGACACAGCCTGTATCTTGATGGGTACACAAAGTTAATAATTTACTAAGCTCTGCTAGCGCAAGAAAAATAAACTAATAATTATAAAGATTGATAAAAGAATAGGTACAGTGACTTAGCAATTGGCTGCAGAATTTTATAATTCCTTTATATTTAATTTACTTGCTCAAATAAATAAAATATAAAAGAATTATAAAATTTTATCGATTTGTATTCTAAAAAATCTCAACCATTTATGCAAAGGTGGGTCAGCTAATTGCTATAAGTCACATAAGTCACTGTAAACACAAAAACCAGTTGAGTAAGAGTAAGGGTGTGTGTGAGTGATTGTGAGGATAATTATGTGTACGACGGGCAGGCCGTGTCGACGGCGCGTTCGTGTTCCACGCGCGCCTCAAAGAGATGTCAGCAAACGGGAGGGGCCCGCAAGGGCCGGTGCCTGCCAGGGCTGCGGGACTGTTCGAAAGAGATACCGCGGCCCTGGAACATAAAGGGCCAATGAAGGAACATGGGTGGTTTTTAGTCAGTAAGAGTCTGACACTCCCTTCCGCTCCGCCCAGAGCGGGAGGAGTCATTTGATGATTTCCCACCCCCCAAAAAAAAAAAAAAAAAAAAAGGATAATTATGTGTTACATCATAGTGTGTGGGTATTAACTTAAGCTAAAAAGTACAATACAAGACAATTTATCTTCTCAACATCAACAATTTATCTTCAATACATCTTTATTTTCTCTCTTCACAAAGGTTCACATAATTATAATAAACTAGCTTTTGCCCGCGGCTTCGCTCGTGATTAAGACTTTGACAATCAATTCGCATTCGGGTCGTAGTCTTCTTGTAATAATATATAATTCGATCATGATTCGAGAACAGTACTTTTATCGGGATGAAATTTATGTCTACGCCTATGTCCGTTTCCGTACACCAGACAACGTATAAGCAAAATTTCAGGATGATCGGTTCAGTGGTTTAGGCGTGAAAAGATAACGAACAAACTTACTTTCCCATTTTATAATATTATAAAGTAAAATAAAAACAGGATAGTAAGGATATAATTGTAAGCATATCAATATTAACAAAATACATGATATAAATGTATGTTCCTTTGTGAGCATCATGCGTCCATACTAGGATACCCTGTGTGATGGAGTCCCAGGAATACCTCGAATTAAATGTAGTTTACATACAATACAAAAGCTAATTTGCATACTCAGACAAATGATTTAGGTATTGCAAAAGGGAAAAAGCAGACATATTTAATACTAGCTTTTGCCAGCGGTTTCATCCGCGTGAATGTCGAGAAATATACGACGGAAACGTACTACCGGGATTAAAAAGTTAGCTATAGGTTAATCCAGGTTACGGTAACAAACATAGTTACATAGCTTCATCCCCCTTTTTAACCCTTCGAGGGTAGAATTATCAAAAACGCTGAGAAACGTATAAAATAATTTTCAATTGTCAGCCTGCCTGCCTAGCCTTTTCCCAACTATGTTGGGGTCGGCTTCCAGTCTAACCGGATGCAGCTGAATACCAGTATTTTACATGGAGCGACTGCCTGTCGGACCTCCACAACCCAGTTAGTGCTAGGTAATACGATACCCCTTGGTAAGACTGGTTGTCAGACTTTCGGGCCACTGACTACCTGTAACGACTGTCAAAGATCTACAAATGACAGCCGGGACCAACGGCTTAACGTGCTTTCCGAGGCACGGGGGAAACTCGGTATGTAATGGGTGGTCACCCATCCACGGACCAACCTAGGTAAGCACGGCTTAACCTAAAGATCGATCCGAGCGGCTGTTCTTATTTAGCCACGAGCTCCTCCTTTCAATTGTCAGCCTACACACAAAATTTGAAGATCCTAACTTCAAAACTGACGGACTTTCATAATATCTTCATAATATCTTGGCACCGGCTTTTTGAAACTGGTGGTGTTGATCAGAAAAGTGAGATATGGAGGGACGCCCATCTCAATCAGAATATCAAACGTGACAAGTATTCGTCATTGTAAAGAGAAATTCTATTCTATTGCTGTGTCCAACTTTGTGCCACTAACCTTGTCCGCCAGACTTGCACTCAAAACCAAGATTTTAACATCGCAATCATCAGGACCCACAGCTTTGTTTTAGATTTTGCATCTTGGACTTTATCGGGTTCTACCAAGTGGTCATCCCATCGTTCTCATGCTTGTTTTTTTTTGGTTCCCGGGGTGGAAAATCCACATGGATGTCCTCCGCCCTGAGGCGGGCGGAGAGGTCTGTCGGACTCTAACCGACTAAAAACCACCCCGGTGTTCCCTTCCCACACTTGCACCGGGGATCATGGAAACTAGTGCGCCTTCCACTTCTTACCGATATAGTCAGTAGTCTCTCCATTAAGGCTCGACCGAGTTGGGTTTTTCGTTCTCGGCCGAGACCGAGACCGAGACCGAGAATATAATACTATCTCGGCCGAGACCGAGAGCCGAGACCGAGAATAGACAAAGCGTGAAAAAAAAATTAACTTTTTAATACAGCACTAACTATTTAATTTATTAATAATCAAAGTTAAATGACATTATATTATAACATAAAAAAGAAATTTCTCGGCATTTTCGCCTTTCAAAGAGTGGCACCTCTCGTCATACAATTGTCCAGCTTTGCTAAATAGTTTATAAGGTGACGAAAACCAATACTCAAAAATATTAGCATTTCTTTGCAGTCTTGGCTCTTTAAGAAAACTTTCTAGCGCTATTTGGATCACAGAACTTGAACTGTATTCGTCATTGGTCATTGGCTCGTCTTCCAACTCTATGGAATCATGAGCTGCCCATAAGTTGATATTATTTCGAATACTGCACGAACGGAGCGAAGGCGGTCGGCCGCAGTTCGGCAACCGAGACTTCAACCAATCACAATTCAGCTCTCTCACGCACTTACACCAATCGACTTCGCGCTGCGGCGCGTGGCCGCGCGCGGCCAAATTTTAATGCCGATCCGAACAAAGTTACAATCTCGGCCATGACCGAGAATCTCGGCTATAACTAGCCGAGAACCGAGACAAATTTCTCGGTTGGATTTGTAGCCGAGAATGCCGAGACCGAGACCGAGACCGAGATCTCGGTCGAGCCTTACTCTCCATCCATCCAAAAAGCTGTTCAGTCCAGTCAAGATGTTACCCACCTCTACTGTCTTCGACTACCCAGCAATTCTTTTTTTGGTGCTTATAAATTGTCTCACTTTTATGAACAGATCCTTAGTTTGAAGTTTTCGTAGGGTTATATTCAAGTTTTCAAAAAATGTATTTAGACGAAGGTTTTCTGTATACGGGGTGGAAGGGCGACCAACGCGAAAACGGTTACCCCGTATTCAGTACATCATTCTGAGCCCCCCCCCCCCACATACAAATTTTTCATCCATTCCATCATATTACCTAAACGGTGAAATTGTACGGCACAACAGATTTTTTTTTAAATTACTGATGACATGCTCATAATGATGTACTGAATACGGGGTCGCCGTTTTCGCGTCGGTGTCCGTTCCACCTGTACCTATACATAATATAATATGATTGCTTGTATAGATTTAATTTCAAGCCCACAAATCTCCAGTGAAGACAATTTCATGCACACTAAAACCATTTTTCTGTGTTTTATTTCAATTTAAAGTTCCCCGCTCCTAAAAAAACACCCTCTATTTATATGTGAGTTTACGCACTACTTCCTCGCCATCTAGTCAACACTAGAAGTGACCACAGAGCTGCCCCTTTCTTTAGCAAAAGAATTGGCATCGCCATTCGACGTGGCAATGTTGTTTGATAGGCCTGTTGGTCTAGTGGTTAGTGACCCTGACTGCTAGGACGGAGGTCGTGGGTTCGATTCCCACACAGGACAAATCTTTGTGCGATGAGTACGATTATTTGTTCTGTATCTGGGTGTGTAATTTATCTATAATATGTATGTATTTAGAAATATATAAGTATGTTTATCAGTTGTCTGGTTGCCATAGTACAGGCTCTGCCTAGTTTGGGATCAGATGGCGGTGTGTTGGTTGTCCCAAAATATTATTAATATTATTAATGTTGCCAGTCTTCTAAGCACGTTTCCGAATTACACCGAAGTGAAGGAGTACATTGACGAATCAGGTCCTTTGCGCACGAAGACTTTTCTATGTGGGCGGGTCCGGAATGATGAACTGAACATGTGGTAACAGGTTGTGCGTCGATGTCTCTTCCATCCAGTAAAAGTAGTTAGTTGAAAAAATATTTAAAAAGATGTACCTACCTCCCAGTAATCCGTCTACGATATTCAACACGCTTTTTGCTGTGTTTTCCAAGTCCCGTAGTCCCTTAGTCAACTCTATTTTAATTATACTTGCATCGGCGAAGGCTAAGGCAGCCTGTAACAATTGAATTCACTACTAATTAATTAATCGTATTATAGCTTTAAGATACGCCAATGACAATGACCTTGATCAAATGAGGCATGATTGAATTTAGCGCCATCTACCAACCGACGGATGTACTTCTTGCATATAAAACTAACGTTTCCAAAGAATAGTAAAACATAAGTAGAACAGAACAACACTACATAGATTTTTGCCTACTCAACTCTGTAGCAGCTGATTCGATTTTCAAGAATTTGGTTACGGAGATAGTTTGCAATGCCAATCAGATTAATTCCAAGGATTTTTATCCACACATGGTTTATACGCACGGATAAATCTAAATCTAGGAACGTAAATATATGTATCATGTAAAAACGTAAATCTTATTACTAAAACAAAACAAGCAGTTACCCAAGCCATAACAGAAACCATATTATGTTTATCTGTTCTACTAATGTTTTACTATTCTTTGGCAAACGTTAGCGTTATACGCAAGTAGTACCTACGTTGGTCGGTAGATGGCGCAAATTTTGATCGTGCCTCACTTGCTCAAGTGCATTGGCATATCTTAAAGCCAAAGTTCGTTCACTGAATTATATAGCAACAGAGCAAATCGGCTCACTACTAGTATGTATGTATTTATAGGCATTGTGTTATACCAAGTGGTTGATTATCTTTTTTGAACACCTCGAAATTATGGAACTGTAAAATTTTCGCTCTGAGATAATTATAGAATATTGTTTACATGTTTTTGGTGATTGCAGTGCACTGAGAGCTTGAGACACACAGATCGTACTTTGACTTGACTAGCTAAAGATACATACACGCTAGGGTGTACCTGACAGGTTTGCCTGTACAGGTAATCTGGAGGGTGTATGTTGCAAAACTGTACAGGTTTCCTCAAGAGGCAGCTCAAGCTTACCTGATGACACCCATCCATACGCTATTCGTAGAAAGTGAAAATCAACATATTCCTATACGAGCCTCACTTAGCAAAAATGAATATGGAATGCGATCTGTGAATTGTGCGTTTAGCAGCTCGATGCTCAGAGGAACTAAGTAACGAACCGCACATTATTAAATTAACAATAAAAATAATCGATTTCCAAAAAATAACAACTTTCGCAAGTCGGTTTTTTTTGGAAGATTGTTTTTTTTTTTCGAAAAAGCTTGTATTTTAGATACCTTTTAGTTGTGATATCTCACACAAATCCTTGTGAAATATAAATTTTACATTGTAACTAGAAGTTCACATCATCCAGGTAGACGTAAAAGAAATAAAGCATATTATAGAGGATAACTCATGAAGTACCAAAGCAAAGTTAATAAAATTTACATGGGACTACCGTCCAAGCTTCTTCTACCAAATGAAAAGAAAAAACATTCAAATCAGACAGTAATCACAGAGAAATCGGTGTAGGTACATACATGAAAAAAATGAGGTAGGATACACAACCTCCTCCTTTTTTAAAGTTGGTTAATGTATATTCATGTACTTACGATCACGCCGACTAGTAACAGAGCTGTCTTCATTTTGAAAGAGAATTTTCGTCGAAACACGTCTTTGTAACCTAACGATGACTTGTTAGTTCGGTCAGAGAGCGCAGCCTTTTATATGATCCTAATATTAGTTCAGCTTACAGCTGTGCACACGGAACTGAAATTATTTAAACGTAATTAATATTTACTCTTATACCACTTTCCTTTTTATTTCCTGTAGACTATCATGAGTTTGCAAAATGATCTATTTTGATCAGACACAACTTTGTAAATTATTTGTCTCTTATTACAACCTCCTTTTTTCCTTTTCGAATTACTGCATCGATCTGAGGGCCGCTCTCAGAATTGAAATTTGAACGTTGAGTCGAACGTCAAACAAACGTTCATGCAGCCTTTTTTTTTTTCGGGTGGTATATCATCAAATGACTCCTCCCGCTCTGGGCGGAGCGGAAGGGAGTGTCTCTTACTTACTAAAAACCACCCATGTTCCTTCTTTTGCCCTTTATGTTCCAGGGCCGCGGTATCTCTTTCGAACAGTCCCGCAGCCCTGGCAGGCATCGGCCCTTGCGGGCTCCTCCCGTTTGCTGACGTCTCTTTGAAGCGCGCGTGGAACACGAACGCGCCATCGACACGGCAGACACAAGAATGAGAATGACGGAAAAAATGGCCAAATGATGTATCAAAGACTACTATATATCGGGTAGTATTTAAACGCAAATCAAAAAATATCCTTTTTCTATGCATTAATATTCCGAATTCCCATCAAAATTACTGATTGCACAGCAAAATATTCAACTCAAAATAGCAAAAGCTTTTTCATCAATGCACAGCTAATAATCTTAATGCGCATTATACTGGGGGTGCCCCTGACGTCGACCGTCTCGGGTTAGCGTTTCCGTCAGCAGGTCGACAGATCCCCGCTGCGCGGGGCTGCTATTTCTGTCTGCAGGGTTTACAGGAACCTAACCGACCGAACCTCGGGGTGCCCCTGAAGTTGACCGTCTAGGGTTAGGGTTTCTGTCAGCAAAAATTTGCTGTGCAGTCAGTATTTATGCTATGTATGTAGTATTTTTGTACAAAAATAAATTTAACTAATATAATAAGAATATAAATGATGAGTATGTATTGATAGGCGATTATTTATTTGATATGCAATTTATAATATCCCCTTTATATCGATGTATCAAATGACGTTTTTCAATATACTTTCGAAAATATAAAATAATAGAACGAAAATTATTTTTGTCATCTATTATTAAGAAACTACGATTTAATTTGCTTTTTTTTGTTTGCTTTCGCCAGATTGAAAGAGAAGCAAAGGTATGAAGCCGCTAAACAGTCTAATATGAAAAAATAGAAAATTTTAATATTTTTCAATATAACTGACTTTGACAGTGCCAGTAGTTCTGATGAACAATTGAAACTGAAGTCCTTAGTGGCCTACCTACTTGAAAGTTGACGGAGATTTCTCCCATTGCAGGAGCAATCATTGTTCCAGGACGGCCGACACTCAAGCCAGCCAATCCCAGCCAAGCCAAGTCATCGCCATAACTACCGGATGCCTCCGCGCGAAGAAACCCTATTTAATGCTCTGGGAGCTCATTTTTGTTCTCCCCGACCGACCTGCTTAAGCCAGCCCGCGTTGCTGAGTCTGTAGTTTTATTCATGTCCCTATATAATGATCTCGTTCCGATCCAGCATTTCCCTTGCTGTCCTCCCAGCGACGCCCTAAGCGGTAGCGCATATACTCCTCGAGTGCACCGGCGTCACCCAGATCCGCAAGGAAACTCTTGGAACACCAAGATCCTTTGCCGATGTCCTGAGAAGACCGGGAAGATCGATCTGCTTCTGGAGGGAGGTGAGTTGGAATAACGGCCGCCATGGCTCACGAACAGTGGTCCACTTTAAGGACTAACCGAAACCCTAACATAGAATTATTAAGCATTTCTTTCTTCCCACCCTACGAGTATCATCATTATTTGTATGTATAGCCCTCCAAATAATCATCATCATCATCATCTTCCTGCCCTTGTTCCATTCTATTTGGGGTCGGCGCAACACGTTTTCTTCTTCCATTCTCCCCTGTCAGACGTCACGGCATCATTTACTCCTTTCTATTTCATATCAGTCTTCTCACGATCCATCCAGCTTTTCTTTGGTCTTCCTCTCCCACTCCATCCATCAACATTCATGTCCATCACTCTTTTAGTCACATGCGTTTCATCCCTCCTCATTACATGTCCATACCAAGACAAACGACTTCCTTTAAATTTTTCTGTAACAGGCGCCACTTTCAAATTTCCTCTAATATACTCATTCCTTACTTTATCCACTTTTGTTACTTCACACATCCATCTCAACATTGCCCGCCAAATAATAACTAAGATAAAATGATTGTATACTGACACTGCATGCCTTTTTCGGATGGGAAATCATCAAATGACCCCTCCCGCTCTGGGTGGAGCGGGAGTGTCAGACTTGTACTGACTAAAACCCATCCATGTTCCTTCTTTGCCCTTTGTGTTCCAGGGCCGCAGTATCGCTTTCGAACATTCCCGCAGCCCCGGCAGGCATCGGCCCTTGCGGGCCCCTTCCTTTTGCTGAGATCTCTTTGAGGCGCGCGTAGAGCACGAACGCGCCGTCGACACGGCCTGTCGTCATAAGACGGACGGATGGCGACCTAACACTTTGCATGCCTTGCGGTAGAATCACTTCAAACATTTAAATTTTATAACACCACTGTAACAGTGTTTTCTGCAAAAATATTTTTTTTATTTGATTTGATTTGGTAGACAGAAGCGCGAGTCTGACCACCAGTCTTACCAAGAGATATTGTGTTACCCAGTAACTATGAAGATCAGATAGGCAGTCGCTCGATTAAAAATGCTGGTGTTCAACTACATCTTATTAAGTTGGAAGCCAATCCCGACATAGTTGGGAAAAGGCTGGAGCTGATGGTGATGAGCTGCCGGTGGCAAAGGAGAATGCTCATGGAAGTATGGAATCCCGTACCATGCTGCATCAAAATCAAACCTTGTTTTTTATAGACTACACTGATCGTATTAACTCCTACAAAAATTATTTTTGAAAAAAAAACCCGCGTTTCAGAGTTATTTTATAAAAACGAAACTAACCTAAAAAGTAGGTCTATTTTTCGACGCTACCAACGACGTATTTTAACACACATACATTACATTATTGCTCTAAAAACAGCGTAATACACTAATATTAGTAAGAATTACGAGTTAAAGTAACATCCACAGTATGCTTGACTGAAACTCGATTTTATTTTAGACCTTTATATTGCCAATACTGTGAGCGGGTAACGTTTATAATGGTATTATATCATTGGACGCCACCACGATCACGCTACCACACCAGTACCTATAGAACATTATCATAAGGGTGAACAGTCAGACTGAAGAAAACGCTTGAGCCTAGAGAGAGTCTTGAACAATAACTCTTTAATAATCTTAGGATACTATTCATGACAAACCCTATTCCTCATGCTCATGTTGTTGTCGTGAATCGCCTAGGTAAGTTATAGAAAAAATAAAACAAACAAGTTCATTTGGGTTTTTTAATAGCGATTCAAATTCAAAAATATTTATTTCATCATACATCATACTCCTGAAAAAAATCATCTGAAGCCGTTGCCGGCGCAGTTATGTCATTATACCGTCCCCAGCTCAAATACCAGACTATGGTCATCACATGAGCACAGCAGCCCACTGTTCGCTTACCAACGAGGCAGCTGCAGCAATAGCCTACTATGGTTTCTAATGTGTTGGCCACAGCATCATCTCTGCTAATCAATAAATAGGTGTGATAAGTACGACTGTTTACATGTTTAGATTTAATCCGCCTCTTAAGAGGTAATTATTAAGACCTAAAATCAAGGGTATATCATCATCAATATTATCATTCACCTCAACTGAATACATCCCAGTCCGACGGATGTGTTCCCCATAATACGATCTAGCCTGTTTAAGCTGACAGGTCCCAAGAGCTAACCGTTTTAAATCGGTTATGGTCAACTGTGGAAATCCGTCTAAAGGTGGATAATTGCTGTTAATCATTTGAAAATTCACTTTCCTTTTATTGAGATATTCCTGTTCAACGTAAGTTGCCAAATGGTTTGTTAGTGAAAGCCTCTCTTTAGCTATTCTAACATATACCAAGGCTTCTGGTGGGCCTTCTATAACAAAATGGAACTTATTAATAAGGGCACAAGAGACTCTAAAATCATCCATTAGGTGCAAAGCCGCTCTATTGTTGAAAACATGACGCAAGAGTCTGAAATCCCTTTTCACCCTCCCATTTACCACTTCCATAACCCAGCGGCACATAGTAACAAGGCGAGACCGATTTGCCTGCTGGAAATCTCTGTTAACTGGGAAGTTAATTCATTCCAGATTCGTGCTGCTGGCGGCACATAGAATTTATAATTAAGCAATAACAAATCCTTTATAGATGAGGGTACCAGTAAACGTTCTGTTTCTCAGTGATTGGATGTGCTAGCAGCACGCTTATACACAGAAGACATAAATTGTTGGATTTGATCTATCTTGAGCAGTGTGTAGGTTTTGTTGTGAAAGAGGAGGCGGCTCAGGAATATTGAGATTCCCACTTGATCCCGCGTCTGGCAAAATATTGTCTGATAGACCAGGGCGATTATGGTCATGCTGATCACAATGTTGCACTTCTCTTGTAGCTGAGCTCCAACAAGCAGCACATACTCTTTCCATTCTTGAGATCTAAAAAAATAACATGATTAAGTAAACATGTATACAAAAGTATGCAAGTGTAATGTGATCAAACTGTTAGGAATACATGATAATGATCAAGAAGTAATTGTAATAAGAAGTTGAATTACTTTTTTTTATATTTCAATATAAATAAAATATTTACCAGATGCAGCGGTACATGTCTAACTGAAATGTTTCTCTCTTGTCGATCTTGTCCTACAAGATATGTTCTAGTAGCATGTAGAACAGATTTGCCACATGAAAAACATAATCTTCTATGACCAAAAGCAGGCAAAGATAAACTTCCTTCATTGATTGTGTTTGCTCGATCTTGAAGCAGTGTCAAACACTCTGTACAGAGCACACTTTCTGAAGACAACTGCAATAAAAACCATCAATTAAAAAGTTGTTTTTACCCTTTGTGGCGTAATCTATCTTCTGTGCGATTCTAAAATATTTTTTTCATTATATAAAATGTTTTGTAAGATGGTACGTGGTGGAGATGGTATTGTCAGATTAGTCAGAGATGGTAAGTCAGGAAATAGAAGGTGCCTGATAGTATATATTCAAAGAGTAAAATAAGATCTTCTTACCTGAGTAGGAGTTATCCACGACTGTAACAAGTTAATCATAGGAGTAGACACGTGCTCTAATGAATGTGTAGGTAGGTTTCTGGGTATCAAAAATGAACAATTGATACATCGTCGAATGGATAATGACAGTGTCAATCGGCCGACCCCACGACTCGACATATTTGCATAAATGAATACACAGGAAAAAGTTCACAAAATACAAACAAGTTGCACTTCTCAACACACAGTTCAATAATTTACAAATCTCAATCTCAACTCTTAAAACACAGATGGTCATTCGTTTTCGCTAGCGCAAAGGTAGTTTAACGTAGTCAGTCAGTACCATAGACCTTAAGGTGAATGCTCCAACCAACCCGCGAAATTCAAAATTTCTTGCGTTTTTTGCATTTTGCAGGCCAGTGCTAGGTTGTATGTTGATTAAAATATTATTCGCGGCTGTAAGACGTATGTAGTTACAGAATTATAATCATCAAAATCACCAATACAACCCTCCAAGTTCATAAAGGCGTAGGAACAAAAAAAAAACAGAAAAAGTCATTCCTACAGCTTTATGAACTTAGAGCGTTTTATTGATGATTTTGATGATTATAATTCTGTAACTACATATGTCTTACAGCCGCGAATAATATTTAAATCAACATACAACCTAGCACTGGCCTGCAAATTGCAAAAAACCCAAGAAATTTTGAATTTCGCGGGCTGGTTGGAGCATTCCCCTTAATTTATATCTCAATGGTCAGTACCGTAGACAGAGTATTCTAGAATACTCTGTCTACGGTCAGTACAGTACAAAAATGTCAGATGCCACAGATAAGATAACTATAAACCATAGAGTATATAGTAAGTGCTATAAACTAGTCGGGATTTAGGGATGTAATCGATAAATCAAAATCTTTAGGCTGAGAAAATCTATTTTGTGGCAAATAGCAATAAACCAAACTAAATCGATTTGGTGTACTGATCTTACTTAATTGTTGCTGTTATTCAAAGAAAGCAAAGCAAATATAGCTTGGCAAAAAAGAGTCTGGCGCAGTGACAGTTGGAACTAATATCGATGATTGTGGTTACTTGTCAACTGCTAGTACATTCTGTGTCAACAGTGCGTATATCCTAGTGGTTTTTCATAGATTTTTAAAAATTATCAACTTTCCTTGCGTAATTAACTATTTAAAATGAATAAAACTATTCGAAGCAGCGGCAGTGGCAACCTCATTTATTCCACACTCTTTTTTGCCAAGCTGTACATATTTGTAATTCTTGAAATGTTTTTCAAGCAAACGTTATAGTTATAATTATATGTAAAATAAACAAAAGAAACGATTACTGGTTAATCGATTCATCAAAAAATCGATTCCATTGCATTCTACATCAATAAGACTATCTGTGAACGGCCAATTAACCATAGACAAAATAACTATAATCTTCTCATTTTTATTGTATAGTAATTTGAAGCGAGGCAGGTATAGTTTTTCACATAAAATAACCGTCGAAAACAAAAGCGGCCGAATGCATTTTTTCACAGGACTTTTAGAGTCCGCTCGACAGACAAGGGTTTGTTCAATTGAAACGGAACGTCATTTATATTCAGTTGAAACGGAACGTCATCTAAAGGGAGTAAAACAATATCCATACTTTTAAACTCAAAATTATATTTCCAGTTCAAAAATCAAATCCCCGACGCGTAATGCCATAAAAAAAATATGAAACTAATTACTATAAAATTTTAGTTTTGAGGCGCGAGACTTTTTGGTACCAATTTTGGTCATTGTCCTTTATCTAAATAATTCTATTAGTGTTATTTGGTTTTTCAATCAGGAATTTATCAGTAGCAGCCACGGAGTCTGGATTTGTCCCCGATTGATGGCATTAGACTCTCCACCTATTACATGGGACTTAAACATAAGTGGTGAAATGTGGGTGTACTATTAGGTACACCTCTGCCTAACCCCTCGGGGATTACAGCCGTGATGTTATGTGTATGTTAATATTCGATTCATATTATTCTTTTTAAAATCAAATCAAATCAAATCATAATTTATTTGTTAACATAGGTAAAAAAAATACAGATCTTATGTTTGATGAACAGAGCGCTATGTTATGCCAGGAGGCGTACAAATATGGTGTGCAAATTTATCTGAGGATTACAATCATTTACTAAATATTTGAAAATTAGATATGCATAATTATGGTATTAAATTAGAAAATAAATTGAACAATTACATATAATGTTATTATAATTACATAATAAAATGACAATTAATTAAACATTAACATACAAACAACCAAATTATCAATTAATTAGCAAAATTTTTGCAAAAGGCTTTACAAAATAAATGATTTCTGATTTCAAAAATTAATAGAATTCAAGATGATGTCATGTAATAAGAAAAAAATAAAAATTAAACAGTAGTCAATATAAATTATCATTAAATATAGATGTCAAATTATCAGATTATCACAACAAATGTCAGTAAAAAAAAAATGTCAAAAATTCAATCATAATTTCGTCATAAAAATAAACAAATATTAACAAAATACACAATTCGATGTCAAAACAAAAGTTGCAGTAATAAAAAATAAAAAAATAAGAAATGTCAAATAGCTTAAAAATTCTTTTCAATTAGGAACTCCTTAATATTATAATATGCTTTCGCCACTAAAAAGCTTCGGAGTCTCTTTTTAAATAATGAAAGCGGTAGCTCTTTCCATGTCTTCGGCAATTTGTTATAAATGACTGGTGCCATGCACTAGACACTTTTGCGCATAAGTGCAGTCTTGGCTGGCTCCTGACATAGCAAACTATTATCGCGTCTATTGCGGGGTGCTACATCTGATAGTCGTCTAAATCGACTCGGATTTGTCTTTACAAACACAGCGACTTCAAATAAGTACAGACACGGCAATGTTAATATTTTATAGTTTTTAAAGAATGGTTCACAACTGTCAGTGGGTTTAAGTTTAAACATCGCTCTAACACATCTTTTTTGTGCCTTGAAAGCGGTCTCTCTTTCAGTAGAGTTTCCCCAAAATATGATCCCATACCGTAAATGTGATTCTGCTATCCCATAATAGGCAGTCAGAAGAGCATCCGTGTTCAATATAGGGGATAGTGAGAGTAGAGCGTATGCAGCCTTACTCATTTTCTTGCATAAAATATCAACGTGTGTTTTCCAATTTAGTTTTTTATCTATTTCGAGACCCAGGAATTTTGTAGTCTCAACTTCGTCTATGCTATCATTATTATAGTTTATATTTAAGTTAATACTAGAGGTCTGTTGTCTAAAATGGATAACTTTAGTTTTAGTCAAATTTATTTTTAAATTGTTTGCGTCTAGCCAGTTTACCATCTGTTTTAAACTATTATTAATTTCACTCTCATAAGTCTCTATATTTTTACAAGCTATTGTGATCGTGCTATCGTCCGCAAATAGTGTTATAGGTCGTTCAATACATTTTGGTAGGTCATTTATGTATAAAATAAATGCAAAGGGACCTACAACACTCCCTTGCGGTACCCCAAATAATACTTTACGCTCCGAAGACCGGAATATCTCTTCACATTTATTTACCATATTAATTTTATTGACTTCAGTTATTTGTTTTCTATTTTGTAGGTACGAATTAAGTAAATTAAGGACATTGACGACACGGCACGGCACGACGGCACGGTTGGCGCAGTGGTCAAGCGATTGACTGCTGCGCTGCATGTCGCGGATTCGATTCCCGTACGGAACAAATATTTGTATGATCTACAAGTAGTTGTTCCGGGTCTGGGTGTTTTTCTATCTATAATATGTATGTATTTACAAAAAAAAAAAAATGTATATATGTAGTTTATCAGCCATCTAGCCACCATAACACAAGCATTAGGTTGCTTAGCTTGGGACTAGATGGTGCTGTGTGAAATGTCCAGGGATATTATTTATTTTTTTATTTTATTGCCCCTTATCCCGTAGGCTTCGAGTTTATCTAAAAGAGTAGCATGATGTACATAGTCGAACGCCTGGGTCATGTCGCAAAATATGCCACAAACAGGATTCCGTTGATCAACGTTTTTAATGACATTGTGTATAAAATCATATAAAGCCATATTAATAGTCCTGTGTATCCGAAATCCTTTCTGTTCCTCACACAGAATGTCATGTTTATCTATGAATTTATAAAGTTCCCTATAAATATACTTTTCAAAAATTTTGGAAATTACTGGAATTAATGATATTGGTCGGTAATACTCCATTAGTTCTCTATTTTCTTTTTTGAAAAGTGGCTTAATTATTGATATTTTTAACGCATCAGGGTATATACCTGCGCCAATGCTTAGGTTAATAATGTGACTTAAATGACCGCTTATTTCCATTGACACCTGCTTTAGAATTTTTGTAGCAATCCCGTCATATCCTACACTATTTGAATTGTTTAATGAGTGGATGATTCTCTCTATATCTCGTGGTATACTAGGGGCCATGAACATTGTTTTATTATTTGTGTCAATTTTGTTACGTTTAGGTTTGCTAGTCACATCAAGTTTCCCTTGAACTTTATCGATAAAATAATTGTTAAATGCTTCAGCAATGTCATTGGGATTTGATAGATTACTATTATTATTTATAATCTTAGTGATACTAGATTTTGGTATGTTATATTTTGCATGATTAATAATTTGCCACGTGGTTTTAGACTTATTTTTCGAAGATTTACAATATGAACCTAAGTTCTTCTTATTTTAACTCGTCATATTAAGGTTATTTTAACTCAGTTGTTACTTTGACCACGGTGTCAATTGAGGATATAAAGAAATATTTCTATACAAAAAAAAACTTTATATTTCTAAGACTTATGTAATTAACAATCAAATGATAGGAAGTAGCTTTTAAGCAAAAAATCTTTGTATTAAGTCCTTCTGCTCTTCCAGTTTACATTTACAATACTAGGTTTAGATTTAAAGATATTTATTCTCAAAAAGACAAAAAGTCACTTACATGAGAACAATGCTTAAAATTAATTATATTTAAATTTCGTCACAGACGTCACGGTAGCAATAAATAATAATAGTAATAAAAAAAATTAAAAAAATAATAATAATAAGGTAATTAAGGTAATAAAGATATTGGTAGATAGATGATAGATGTATTGGTTGTTGGTTGTTAGTGATTATTATTATTTTGGTATTATTTATTATGGTTATTGGTATGGTAATTATTATTTTTGTGATACAACCATCCAATGAATTCAGATTTTAGGAAGGGTGTTATTTGTGATCAAATATTCAGCTAATAGAGTTTTGAATGCATTGAATGAGTGTATTTTTTAATACATGAGTGAGAGTATTTTGTTGTACAATTATGCTCCTTCAAATGTTAACATGTTTTTTACCAAACTTAGTTCTCATCTTCGGCAAAATCGGAAAACTAGCTCTGCGACTGCTACGTTGGGTTACTTGCTTTACTTTTGTGAGTGTAAAATTAATCCAGGTATACTTTTATTGAGTGCCTTTTTTTCGGATGGTAAATCATCAAAATACTCCTCCCGCTCTGGGCGGAGCGGAAGGGAGTGTGAGACTTTTACTGACTAAAAACCATCCATGTTCCTTCTTTTGCCCTTTATGTTCCAGGGCCGCAGTATCTCTTTCGAACAGTCCCGCAGCCCTGGCAGGAGTGGCAGGCATCGGCCCCTCCGGTTTGCTGACATCTCTTTGAGGCGCGCGTGGAACAGGAACGCGTCGTCGACACGGCCTGTCGTCATAAGACGGACGGACGGCGAGCTAGCCCATTACTCACCGTCCACAGGCCCGCGCTTACGGTGGCCGAGAGCCACCCGCCCGGTGCTTCTCCCGCTTCCTGTTTAGTGCCTTACGAATGAATACATGAATTGTAAATATATTCAATGTAAGGAATCATACATCCTCAAATGTACAGAAGTTGCCACACTTTGGATACTCTGAGAGTCCCGCAGACTGCAGACCTTCTATAGGCCAATATTTTAGTCGGGCTCTTAACCCTGAGCCTGCAGTCTCACCTCGACATTCGACGCTGTCGCAAACTTGCGATCGCTAAATAATAACGAAAAATTTGGTTGCCATAACGATGCTTGCGAGAAACGCAAGTCCAAGGCCGTGTTCACACACAGCGTATAGTCAGCCGCCGAGTGTGAGCGTCAAGTTCAAAATGTATGAAAAAACGAAGGGCAGTCCGAATTTTATTCGTGTACATTTCTTACTGAGCGCTCAGAATCGGCGGCCGACTATACGCTGTGTGTGAACGTAGCCTGAGTCGTACATTATCTTGAAATGACGATGTCGGTACGCTAGCAAAAACGTATTCATTGTTCTGTTTTTACAAACACAAAAAGCCCGTGAGGTCGTTGTGTTTGAAGAGATGGCTGAAATTCATATAGGAGGTCCATGAACAATTCTCTTGTTATTCCGTCAGGATACAGAAATAAGCAAATTCAAGGAAATTTTCATTTTCACGCTGATTTCGTGTGATTTGTCAAACCATATCAAAGCTATCAGAAGCAGCATGTAGTGAGCTGTTCACACTACAGAATACCTCCGAGGGGCTGGGGACTACGGTAACGGAATGACGAAGAACAAGCAGAAAATCAAACTAACTGAAATAGTGTAGTGTGTGTAATATTTAGAAGATTTTTTAAATACCATATGTGTGTATTCGCTGTGTTCCAATATTCGATATTACCATATTATAGTTATAGGGGGATACACAGCAGAGCTATCACGAGTATAAATGGCACGAAAGAAATGCTTGTGTGCAAGATAATTATAAAATATTCAATATACAACAGTTAGAATCTTATCAACCCATCTTCAAATCACATAACCTTTTAAATAATAAAAGGAATAGCAGAGGTCTTCTATAAAATGTATGAATTATATCAAAACCTTTTATTTATTTATTTTACTATTTATGTACACACAGTAGACAACACAGGAAAATAATATTATAATACATGAGTACAAAGGTGCTGCTTATTTCTCAAGAAATTTATGTATATATATTTTATGTGTAAAACGAAACTCTTTCAAAATAAAAATAACTCAAACATATTCAAGTCACTCGTAAAATTACCCGTACACAGAATATTAATATTTAGAAGTAATTAAAACCATTAATTTATAATGCTCTAGGTACCTAAGAAATTAGTTGACCCATCCGATATTATATTTTTTGTATGTACCATAAGGAAATGGCTAATTCAGCAAAATTTTTACACCATGACAAGTTCCTAAAAAATACTCAACTCATTCTTTCCATTTTAAAAATGCATTCTGAAATTTACTTTATTTGTTGATATTCATATTTCAAAAATTGATAATTTTGTTTTGTTTGCAGAAAGTATTTGTGTTTAATTTTGTTTTATTTATGCAGATGTATGTATACCTATGCCGTGTTCAGTTAAATGAAATGTGTAAAATGTTTTAGTGATAATGATTGTATGTACCTATATTTTATTCTACAGTATTATTTTGTTTTATAAAGATGATGTGTGTGTGTGTGTGTGTGTATTCGTTATTGTGTCTTGTTTAAAATGTTGATATAAGATAAGTATACCGATGATGTATTGTTATTTTAATTTTCATGCCATTGTATTATGAGTATGACGGAATGTGTTCTGCACTGAAATAACTTTAATGTCCTTTTACATGCTAAAAAAGATAATTAAGTACATAAGACCTTCATTACATGTTTAATACATTTATTTTCAAACAGGTACTTATGTAGATTTAAAAATGTGTGAGCGCACTTATACATGTCGAATCCGGTCATTGGTACGGACATGGAAGGAATTTCAAGTACGCCAGTGGTGACATCACGCTACTTACAGGTCTACCCACACCACAGCGTGCTTCTACAGAGCCCTGATGTTTACAGATCGAAGCGAGGACGACATTCAATGTCTGATCGCAGCGGAGTTGAGACGCCTTGGAACTGTTCCCGATTCATTGTGCCCCGTGTTATAGTGTTAAATTGTAATTTCAAGTAATTTGTTAGTTTAATAGGAACAGTGTATCACACCCAGTGTATTTTCATTGCACGAAACATATCTGTTGCCCACATGATGTACAAGGCTAACGGAGGAAATCCTGACAATCGGATATATAGAACATGTAACATAATTAACGCACATCCTGAAAGTAGTTTGTTCAGAATCGTTTACTGAATCGATTTCTATCATTTTTAATATAGGTCATTTTTTATCCCAAAAATAATTAAAACTACGTAAATTACAGTCACACTACCTCTGCACAGTTAAAACAAACTGTAATGGACTGTAACTCAAGGCAATAAGACTTTTAAAAGTGCAGTTTTATTTGCATTAATACAAATTCCGTCATTCAATACAAAATAAAGAAAAATTAACCTTATTCTAAGCAAGTAAAAGTCTTACAAATACAGTTAAGTAAACTTAGCGATTTAACCACACGCGCACACTAACAGACACTGGACGAAAGACACAATAGATAAACCGACAAAATACAAAATATGTCATATGTCATGCTTCTTTTCGTTCCCTTTCTCCTGCAAACTAAAAACGTGGGATAGAGCGAAATAGCCACTAAGACGCCGGCGAGGGCGCTAGCGCGGCAAAACCTCTGATAGTACCTCGAAGCAGATTGAAACTATGTAGCAGAAACTGCTACACCATGGCGGTAAAAATTTATAATAAACTACCGGAAATAATAAGAAAAATTTTTTTTTTTTTTTTTTTCCTTATTAGAAAGAACCAAGTTCTTGCTAATTAATTGCAATCTAGCCTAAAAAGACTAATAAACAATTTAAATCTAACTTATTATGCTACGTTAAAAATTATGTTAATGCTAAGAATAGTGTCCATAATTAGGTATGCACTTTTACACACGTTCGTAACACTTCCTCAGAGTCTGGTAAAATTGATAAAACACTTTCTTCATGTGTTATATAAATAGCACAACATTGTTACTATTATTGATTCACTTACACTACACTAATTCAAATGGTTTAGTTCTCTTTAGTCTACGCACTATGTCTGTATTGTCTAACAGCTGGATTGCCTCAACATTCACGTGTCGATGGAGTCTGTGTTCGTGGGCTTCAGCAAATTTTTGTGTGATGGTTGTGACGAATTCCATGTCGAGGTCACGGTGGAGGTCATCGTTTCTTATGTACCAGGGTGCATTTACAGCAGCCCTGAGTACTTTATTTTGGAACTGTTGAATTATTTTGACGTTGGTTGGCTTAGTACAGCCCCAAAGTTGGATACCATACGTCCAAATTGGCATCAGAATATGCTTGTATATTATCAACTTATTATGTATTGATAAACAGGATTTCCTTCCCAGTAACCAATACAAACGTTTATAACGAATATCGAGTTCCTGTTTTTTCTTTTTGATATGGGCTTTCCAACGCAGCTTGGCGTCGAGAGTTATGCCAAGGTATTTGGCTGTATTAGCATAAGGTATTTGCATACCATTTATGTAGAGTGGGTGGTAGTCACTGTGTTTGTTTGTGAAGTTAATGTGAACTGATTTTGACTCATTCAGATTGATCTTCCACTTTTGTGTCCAGTCGTAAACTTTGTTCACAGCTAGTTGAACTTTCTCTACTGCTTCTCTGTGGCTTGATCCGGTGGCCATAATAGCAGTATCATCTGCAAAGGTCGCTATGGTGTTGTTTTCCAGCTCTGGGATGTCACAAGTGTATAACAAGTACAAAATTGGGCCAAGTACACTTCCTTGAGGCACCCCAGCTTTTATGGTTTTTAGCTCGGAATATGCGTCCTCTTGGCGTATTCTAAACATTCTTTTAGTTAAATACGACTCTAGGATATCTACAAATTCTGGTAGCATGCGTCTGAGCTTAAATATGAGACCCTCATGCCAAACTTTGTCAAAAGCTTGCGCGACGTCTAAGAACACGGTAGCACAGACTTCTTTATTTTC
Organism: Eurois occulta; assembly: GCA_950022335.1. NCBI lineage: Eukaryota > Metazoa > Arthropoda > Insecta > Lepidoptera > Noctuidae > Eurois > Eurois occulta. The sequence goes on from OX465505.1 coordinate 9,243,385, forward strand.
TAGCGTTTTTTCAATAACATTAGTTATTCTATGTACCTGGTCTAACGTTGAGTGTTTTTCTCTGAAGCCAAATTGGTGATCTGGAATTAGGTTTTTATCTTCTATTACTGGTTTTATCCGTTTTAGTAACAGTTTTTCAAATAACTTTGATAGTACGGGTAACAGAGAAATGGGTCTGTATGATGATGCTTCGTGGGGAGGTTTCCCAGGCTTCGCAATCATAATGACTTCAGCAACCTTCCATGGCTCAGGTACATATCTTAAGATAAAAGAAGCATTTATTAGTTTGGTCAGCTTTACTATGGCTTTGCGTGGGAGGCGTTTTAGAATTTCCCCTGTGATGAGGTCGTAACCGGGAGACTTTTTTGAGCTAATGTTGTTTTGAATTTCTCTCATTACTTCCTTAGGAGTCACAAGCTTGATTCTTTGGTTTTGTGATAAATTTACACTCTCATGTATTTCTACAGAGCTTTCGTTGGGTTGAAAGGTTTCTTCTAAATGTTGAGCAAATCGGAACGCCTTTTGGTCGTTGCTTATTGCCCATTTTCCGTTGCTATCTCTGATGGGCGGTATTTGTATAATCTGCCTTTTTAGATTTCTCGTCGCTTTCCAAAGTGAGTAATCCGTTGATTTGTCATTGGTAAGCTGAAGAAGGTTGGTATTCAGAGATTCATCCTCAAATTGTAGAATTTTTCTCTTTAGTCGTTTAGTTAGGTTATTTAGTGTTGTTTTATGACGCGGGAACCTTGTTTGCTGCCACAACTTCCTTTGTTTTCTTTTCTCTGATAGTAAATCCACAATTTCTTTAGGATAGATAAATCCCTTATATTTGCGTTTTAGCTGAGGTGTATTGCTCCACGCACATTGTTGAATATTAATAATAAATTTGTTTACTTCTGAGTCAAGCTGATCTTGCGTTTTTATCGGAGTTTTAAGGTCGATAATATTATCTAGATCAAGGGCAAAACTGTCCCAATCTGTAGACTTATTAACCAAGGTTAAGTGGCTTTCTTTTAGTAGGATTTTTTGACTTAGCATTAGTATAATCGGAGAATGGTCAGAGTTCATAGTAAAGCTTTCCTCCAAACTGATGTAATTGGTGGATATATTTTTGCAGATGAAAAAATCTATAAGATCCGGTATTTTCTGGTGGTCAGTGGGCCAGTATGTAGGTTTGCCTGTACTCATTACTTCACAATGTGTTTCTTTAACTGCACTTAAGAGCTGTCTTCCTTTAGTTGTGGTAAGTCTTGAACCCCAATGCGTATGCTTAGCATTAAAATCGCCGCCTAGGATAAATCGCTGGCCTAATAGTTCAAAAAGATGTAAGTATCGCTCTTTTCTTATCATGTGCCTAGGGGGCGAGTATATGGCTGCAATGGACACTTGACTAAACTTAGTTTTAACAGATAAGAAAAATGAATAACTCAGAATTTAATAGAACTTTAAACAATTGGCTTTGTGACAGATGTTTTTATTCAATAGACGATTATTTGAATTTTAAATAGACATGATGTATATTTGCGAACACTTTTTTAAATTTTAATTATTGACATTATTTATAAATCTAATCAATAAATTAATTAACTGTCTTGACTGTGAGATATAATCTCCGATTATATTATATTATTATTTTATTTTTATATTATTATTATTATTATTTTTTTTTTTTTTTTATTATTTTTTTTTTTTTATAAGTAATATAATGTGCCTAATTAATATTATCAAAGCAAGACTGTAAATTTTATTATGACTATGATGTGTATGACTAATGACATTGATGTAGGTAATTTCATGATGGTTCTTATGATTGTTTTATTGATAATGCATGTACTATTAATATTTGCACGACTGATAAGTCGAATGTAGTGAGACTAAAATTATTTTACCATGTTATTATGTACCTATATTCTAGCAAATAAATAAATTTCATTTCATTTCATTTCATTTCAAGGATGAAACCTAGGCTTAAAAAAATGTAAACAACATTAGTCACGCGCGGACCATAGTGTAAAGTATTTACGTAGAGTGTTTGCAAATAATATTTCGCGCGCGATATCTTTCCAATACACAAATTTTCAGTACACCGATATGGTGAGGACTTTGGGACAGTGTGGTGATAATGTGGTTCTAGCTTGCAGAACATTCAACCAAAGGTCTACGTTAACTGCTACTCAGCGGTTTCGCAACCACGGAATGTTCCGTCCGAACACGGCCATCGACAGGGGAGCCGATGTGCCAACACGTACTCGTCTTCAAAACGAAATAAGTGCTGGCTGTACTGGACTATTTCGATGAGAATCCCCATTCCCGTACCCGAGAAGCTCTACCTACGCTGCTAGAAGACATACCTCTTCATTTATTTACAAGAGGTATTCTACCAACACGATGGCGCCCCTGCTCATTTCACTAGGAAGGAGTGTTCGACAGCATAAGGATCAGCTAATTTGACTTTTTGTTGTGGGGACGTATCAAGCCGTTAGTTTATTTTAGTGAGACAACAAGTGCCGAGGATCTAAAAAATAGGATAGTGAACGCTTTGGTCATAGTGAAAAATGACACTGAAGTGCTTTCTAAATTAAAACATCAAGGTGTTGGACATTTTGAAAGTGTAAAATACAACGTCGTATGAGTGTTTAGGCAATCAGTAAGTTAAGTATTTGATTTTTTAAATTATTGTAAATAGGTATCTTGATTCACATCTTTTAAACAAGTGGTCTTTGAATTATGTTGTCGTATCGCCTCTCATTTTTAGCAGTTCATTATTATTTACGTTAGCATAACATTTTGTAACGAACATTGCCATTTATCGTAATCAATAAACAAAATTATTCAGAGTCGACAGTCCAAAGCCTGAAAAGTGTGATGGAAAGATGCAATCAAACGTTTATTAGACATAAATAAACAGCTCGAAGTTCGGACATCGGTTAATGTTCATATTTCTTTAACGTTAACAATCGTGTATTGTCGGCTGTTTTCGGCACTAATACCTACAGTTCTGTCGAGCGGCGCGAACGTGAGCGAATAACTACTAGGCTAGCAAGACCCTCATAGGTACCTACGTGTGCGACTGTGTGCGTTCTTGGATTAATTTGTACTGTGACCATAACATTCTTCCGGAATTAGTATAACTAATTTAATAAATAAACATTGCTTAAACATGTTTAACTAAAAATTCAGTGGATGTATTATGTTTATAACATAATATACTAATTGGGGTGTCTGAGGGTGTGCGTTAATTACGTGACATGTTGTATAAGTAGGTACCTAATAATAAACAAGATGATTCTGATTAATATAAATAAAGTTGAAAAATAGGAATCGATTATAGTGGGGTGTTATTTTTATTTAAATGTTCTTCCCACCTACCAATGAAATGAATATCAGCCTTCGAGTAATAAGCCCGTCCGGCTCAACTTTTGTCAATAATGCCGTAAAAACACCAATAGATTAGCTTACAATCCTACCGAATCACTTTGCGGGCTGTCAAAAATATATTCGTAAACATTACGAAAATCGTAAAGTTAGCGACAAAGATCGATAAAATACATAGTTATAGTTTGAGTGTGAGACTACCAAGTATCGTTAAATCCGGATCGTTATGACTGAAACCGAATTCGGTTGTTTTACTATCGCTATCGCTTATATGTACAATATTACTATCGCTATCTCTATGTCGAGACTGCAGGTCGTATAAACATGTATGTTAGTGCACATATTACAACGTTTTGGTATCGGCCGTCAAACCACCCGCGGCCCGCGACAAAAAAAAAATAATGTTAGTCTTTCCACTCATTTAGAAGACACAATAAGAATTGCATGTAGCCTTAAAGATGCCAACATAGAAGAAATAAAATTAAAAAGGTACTACACCTTAACACTAACATATTTATTATCTTTCTTTTCAGCATAGGTACATAATAATGTGTCCACTTATAACGCTATCTATGTCGCAAAAATAATAATTATATATTTTATTATAATAATTTGTTAGTAAAACTATAACATTAATTGACGGCACGGGTCTACCGGTTATAGTGGTTGCCTTGCCACTATCTTTGCACCGTGTGTGCTCGTGGGTTCGATTTCCATCCGATACAAATATTTGTGTGTCCGTTGCTTTTGTCCATCCGTCTGGGTGTTCTGTGTCCGTTAATTGTTTGCTAGTTAGTTCATAGAGTTATCAAATAAAGAGGTCACAGGTAACAATTTCCATACAAAAACTATAGCGCAATCGCGTTTTGACAGCTGACAAAAATATGTCCATTGATTGGTAGTGTCAACTAAATGATACAAGAACTAGCGGTCTGCAGTCGTGGTCCGACAGTGGCCTGCAGTCGTGCTCCGACAGTGGCCTGCAGTCGTGCTCCGACAGCTCCCGCAGCCGCAATCGTGTAGCGGCTACACGATTGCCTTCAAACTATACTGCTAAATCAATTTGGCGCTCTTATCCCGCGAGCACACTTGCTAATTGTGTAATTGGCCGACTGCGAGCGCTCTCTTCAAAAGTCTCCTATCAACTAACAAATTGTTCGAGCGCAGTTTTCCGACAGTTGGTGTGGTTTGCGCATTCGTCACGAACCCGACCGTTTAGTTAGTGTGCGCGCTAGCAGCTCAACCCGACTATAAACTAGAGATAAAACGGATAGTTATTTGGCCGGATACTGGATATTCGGCAAGCTTCGAAGCCGGATGGTCGGATATTTGACCCTTTGTCGAATTTAATGTTATGATGAGTTTGATTTGAGTAAACGCTACCGCATAAGTGCGGTGTTTACGAAACCAAGCAGAGTCGCTTTTTACCGTCAAATGCTAAAAATTTAGTTTTAATTTTCATCATAATTCTCCACTTGTTCATTTTGAGTACCAAATTTAATAATAATATCGTCGTATCCTACGAATAGGGGCGTAACTGCATATTAGCTACTTTTCAGGAGACCCTTTTTTGTGTGTAATTAAATTAAATATGAACAAATATTTATTGGTGGTTTAAAATAATATGTATTGGTATCTTATGGTTCGGCTAGGATTATTTTCAATAAATTAACTTTATATTTTATACGCATTTTGTCCCTTAAATCCTTATTCTCCGTTGTGTTAAGGCAAAGTAGGGCTGGACTTGAGGAATAAGTTACATTATGCCTTTTATCTTCGGAAACATTGAGGCCACAATCGCCATAATACCATTTTTATATTATTCTGATGCTGGTATTTATTTTTCTGTCATAGGAATTTGTGTATAATAACTATTTTAACTTTACTGGGAACATGTGAATGTAATAAAAGAAAATAATTATAGTATTTAATTAAAATTTTATGAACCTATTTGTTTTGGTAGCCTAAATTTTTAAGTATACCAAATGAATCGACATTCATAGAATGTATGATAAAACGCGTCTAAAAACAGGATAAAAGTTCTTATAATTCTACAAACCAAACAATTGTATTTTCTTAAATGATTCAATAATTTCAAAATCAATCTTTAAAATAAAATTACATAAAATCGAAATCAGTCCTTAAAGTAAAATTGTATATATTCAAAATCGGACAGATTTGGAATATGTACAATTTTATTATAAAATGAAATAACACAAAATCAGTCCTTAAAATAAAATTGCACGTTATCAGAATCAGTCTTTAAAATTAAATGACACATTATCAAAATCATAACTTAAAATCAAATGACACATTTTCAAAATCATAACTTAAAATCTTTTTTTTAATATTAAATGGGCCTACTCTGACCTCAATCTAGTCCTGAGGACAGAGATGAGGTCGACGATGGAACGAGCTAACCCAAAAGGAGCCTAGTAACTCGCGACTTAAATAGTTTCCTTTCATCGGTGTTCCCAAGTTCATATTATGAACTTGGGAACACCGACGTAGGCAGGGAATTGCATTTCTCGGCTGTGCGTATAATAAAAGATTTTGGAAAGCGCTTCGTGCCAATATGTGGAACATCGACAAGGTATGGTATAACCTGCAGTACGTCTGGACGCTCGATTCAAGAAGGGAGATGGTGGAATGAGCTTGTGGACTTCTTGAGCACACTTAACGAAGTACAGTCTGTAAAAGACCGACAAACATGCAACTTTGCGGCGGTTGGTTAGGCTATGAAGCTTGGTACCCATCAGCTTATCGTTACCAATGAGCCTCTTGGCTCTGCGCTCAACAGAGTCGAGTGTGGCTAATTGGTATTTGGCTGAGCCATCCCAAAAGTGGCAGCAATAATCCATGCCGGACCGGACTTGAGCTTTATATGAGACTAAAAGCTGTCCTGGCTTGAAGTAACGCTTAACCTTATTTAGGATACCCAGCTTTTTTGTCGCAGTTTGAGCCTTCCACTCAATGTATGCACCTAAGTTCAGATTCGCACTCAACTTCGTACCAAGAAGCTCGAGGCTGTCGGTAACTGGTACAGATGCACCCCGGAATGTAGGAGCCAGAATGAACGGACTCCTGGCGGTGAACAGGCACACTTGCGTTTTGGTGGCATTATAAACAACCAGTTTTCATCACCCCACTGCAGAGACAAGACTTTAGGTTGAATTCGTTGTTCTACCATGGCCTTTTTACCTCACCGCTGGCTTTTGCAGTGGATGAATAACTCTCCATGACAGTGCTGGTGTCTGCGTACCCAACAATACCAGGACCAATTAAGAAGGTCATTGATGTGCAGGAAAAGTGTCGCCGAGAGAACAGACCCCTGAGGATTTTCAGCATCAGCAGCAATAAGCTCAGAGGAGCAGCCATCAATGACCACTCGAATCAACCGTTCACTCAGGAAATCAGATATCCAGCAGCAAAAGTCAACGGGAATGCCGTATGCAGCAAGTTTGCTCAGCAGACTTGCGTGCCATACCCTGTAAAAAAGCCTTCGAGATGTCCAGCGACACGGCTAAGGCTTTACCATGTTTCTCGATGGCCTCACCCCAGCAGTGCGTAGCAAACACCAGAAGATCCCCGGTTGATCGTCCCCGGCGAAAACCATACTGACAGTCACTGATTAGGTAATATTTTCTTGCATTAAATATTAATATAAACCGGAGACCAGACGCCATGCCTTTCATCTTTGCAACTGTCAAAGGTATCGGCTGAAAAAAAAATGAAAATTTGAAACTGTTGTGAAAGAAAACTGCCGGAATTCCGTAAGCACCCATAATTTTGATTAGATCGAACATTTTTGCATGTATTCTTACTTTGTGTTTAAAACATAAAATAGCCAAAAAATATAAAACAGAATTCTTCTAAAACTTTAGGAAAAAGGTAAATAAGGAAATAAAAGTGATTGTCATTTTGCATGGAATGCTTAGAATGCGGCCACAAATGCTTTTGTATCAATTTTCAAGCAATAGAAAAAAAACATAAGTGCATTTAAGCCCCATACCAGAAAAAGCATGAAATTGTGTATTCAGTGTTTAAATTTGTACAAAAGGGTTAAAATCATGTGTGCGTAAATAAGTTTGTACTTAAAATAGCAATGTGGATATTTCAAACGCATCAAAGAAAGAATAAAAGAAAAAACATAATTTGAACGTAGAAGAGAGACACAAACGTAATTAGGGCTTCATCTATTCTATACATACGCAATTTAGCCATTCCATACAACACAGCCACAATCACCATGGGGGTTTTTTTCTATGTATCCAATATTGAAAATTGAATAAATAATTAAAATGACTTAATTAAGTACAAACTCGTTGCTGTTATTATGTTATTTGAACTAAATCAATACAGTACCATTTAACAAAACATAATCTCAACATTTAATTACCTTGAGCTATTAAACATTTTGATTTACTTATCTTCGTCTGTTTTCACAATCTTCCTTTCCAATCAATTCCACCAACTTTCGTCCTCGGCGTTACATTGTTTATTAAAAAATATTACGGCAAATTTGATAATTATGACTAAAACTTAGTAGTATAGGCATAAATGTTAATAAATCCAATTATGCTCGCCGCAGCTACCAAACTCAGCATTCCGCCGACTAGTGGCCGAACGGCGCTAGCACGCTCTCCCCGCGCCCGCGCACCCTCACTACTCCCGAAGAAAGAGGACGCGACGGCGATGGTGGCTTTAATCTTCGTTGAAAACGTAGTGCTTACATTTGTGGCTTTTTATAAAACCTAATTATTTGAAAACCTGTACCGTTTTTAACTGTTTTGTTGAATTGGATACATGTGATAGGATGAGCCGAATTTAATTACGCAATAAAAAAAAGAAAGCCCTTAAGTTCGTTAGGGCACTATTCGTAGGATACGACGATATTTTTGGCAGTAAATAAAGTCAGTAAATAAATTTTTGCATTTTTAATTATAAATACATGGTGTTTATAAGCTACTGTGGCATGATGTATCTTGTGTTAATGAGAAATTACTGATTTCTTTCATATTTGGTATCCGGCCGGATAGTGGGTTACTATCTGGTATTTATTAATTTATTTATTATTATTCATAATTACAACGGTTAAACACCAGTAACAGAAATTAATTAATTTCTTATGTATTATATAAACTACAATTTCATCGGGATAGGCACAATAAATTAATTATAACATTAACATGCATCAAATAAATTACAGCATTAATATACATTAAAAAAAAAAGAATTAAAAACTAAATACATTTTGTTAGGTTATAAATTATTAGGACATACAATTATTCATATTTTATACAATGTCTTTCAGAAAATCTTAAACACAATAACATGATTTGGGTGAATCTGTAACTTAACACGATTGATTTTTGATTGCGCTGCGCATGCGACACAGCGGGGAATGCGCACGGGACGGGTATCCGGCTGGATAGCACAAATTGGCCGGATAACGGATAGCTACCGAATATCCGCCTCATCTCTACTATAAACTATAGGCCGATAGATAGTCTGCAGGCTGCGGTGACACTTACATGACAAGACTTGCAAGTATGCCATCGCACCTCTCATGCACTGAGATAGACCTACTCAATACGCTGACACCAACTCAGTGCAACACTGACTTTCCCCTCTTTTCATTTTAAGTTCTTACGGTCATTCAAGTGTTGCATGCGAGATATGCCTATTTTTTATTTATTTGGGACAAAACACAGTTCTACGTTACAATATTTTTTCACAAAGTGAACTGTTTATTTTCAAGATAATTAAATTATTTACAAACTACAAAACTATAACAGTAAAAAAAAATATGTACAAGTATCAAAAGGGTGTCCAAAAATTAGTCCATATCGCTGGCAACAGGAAAAGTGCCCAGAAGTGTGCAGCATTGCCATCCGACGCGGCAATGCTGCCAGCCTTCTGGGCACTTTTTCTCGATTCTGGCCAAAAAATAGGCCCACCCTCCTAGGTCACATGAAGAGTCGCCAACCGCCAACCGCTTGGCGATTTCCCGAAATACTAGGTGGGCACTCGGACCCTATGACCCTGGTGTTAAAACCCCAAACGGAAACACATAACTACCAGTTAAATTATTGTATTTGCGCTGTTTGAGGTTTTTCAGCACCTGCAGCAGCCGTCCCAGCGCAGCCCACTGTGCTAGGAAGATGGGATGGCGCAAGGGTGCCGACGCAAGTTTCATCCCACACCAAAAGCCTACCCAACTTCTTTGGCATTATGGTCATACTGGTCTCTTCCCATCGACGCGTGCCAAGCCATTGGGTTCTAAGGCAGCTGGCACCCTGGCGGTGGCAAGAGCACGACGGATGAGATCATAAATGCTAGCGTGCCGCGCAATCCGACCTGCACTTTTACTGCAAGAAAGCCCATGGTGTCCGAGGCAGTCGACTACTTCACCACCTTGACAGCGATGTGGAGCCCCACAAGGAGGGCCCAATCGCAAACACGTAACATAGTGCCTATATTAGGTGACGGTAGTGCTTGAAGCCAGAGGCCCGACTCCCACTCAGCCAAATAATTATCTTTAATTTAGGTATAGGAGTAAATACAAACGGCCAAGTGCGAGTCGGACTGGCGTATGAAGGGTTGTGTATAAATAAGGAAGTCATATTTTTATGACAATGACATGAACACGAGGACGAAAGTCACGGGCCTCAGCTAGTCAACGTTATATTTTTGTAAAACAAGTGTATTAAAATTTTGCTGTACCTACACTAGTTTAGTTTTTTAGGGTTCCGTAGTCAACAAACAAGGAACCCTTGTAGTTTCGCCATGTCCGTCTGTCTATCCGCAGCTTAGCTCAAAGACTAATTTGGCATGAATATATTGATTAGTTATGCCGACAGGGCTGCGGGACTGTTAGGGCAAAAAAAGGGGTAAAATAAAATCTCGAAAAGCATTTTTTAAGGGTATCTCCAGTACCTTGACGTAAAATGGGGATTTCTTTTTTTCCCATAGTGTGGGATGTCGTTGGATAGGTCTTTAAAAAATATTGCGAGTTTGTAAAAAATATTTTTTCGATTAAGGGATTCATTTGTAAAATATTAAACTTGAAAGTGCAAAGATCTCTACCAGCTAAAATGGTTGTTTGAGTGCGAGAAAAAGTTCACGATGATATTATTTATAACGGAGTTAAAAGGAAAACTATCATAACTAAGTAAGAAGGCTTTACAAGTTTACGAGTAATAGTTGACCAACTTAGAAAATGTATGTGGATAACATATGTTCCTAAAAGTAATGTGCACAAGTTTTTCAACTGCAAATATAAGTTTGTTTTTATTACCACAATAAAAATCATCGTTCGGAGGCATATCGGACCGTAGGAAGTGTCCGCATAGTTAGATGGGTAATTAGGGTACCCTTTTTTTGGGATGGGAAATCATCAAATGACTCCTCCCGCTCTGGGCGGAGCGGAAGGGAGTGTCAGACTTTTACTGACTAAAACCCATCCATGTTCCTTCTTTTGCCCTTTGTGTTCCAGGGCCGCGGTATCTCTTTCGAACAGTCCCGCAGCCCTGGTAGGCAACGGCCCTTACGGGCCCCTCCTGTTTGCTGACATCTCTTTGAGGCGCGCGTGTAACACGAACGCGCCGTCGACCTGTCGTCGTAAGACGGACGGACAGCGAGCTATCCCATTACTCACCGTCCACAGGCCCGCGCCTACGGTGGCAGAGAGCCACCACGTGGCCCCCGACGCCCGAGGCGTCTCCCGCGGTGGCAGGGACGTGAGGTTATCTCTCTCTCACGTACCGCCACCTCCTTCGCTAGCATGACTGCTTCGCAGAAGAAGGTGACGGCTTCCCATTCCCTCTCGCCCCGGACCATGGCCGCCGCCAATCGCCGCTACGAGGACACGGTGGTGCTCCGCCCAAGCGGAGCAGACCTCGACAGTGTGGTCCACTGTGTCCTCTGAATTACGGAACCCTACATTCTTCTTTGGCAACAGAAATATCTACCTATCTATCTACGACAACAATCATTCAAATCAGAAATACAAATAAGTGACTCCGTCAAAATCTAAGCGACAATGTTATCGCTTACAAACTTATTCCTTTTACGATAAAACCCTCGAAATTGAGAGACAAAGAGAAGAAATAAGAAAGCGATACCACAAATGTTTACGAAAAGATTAACACTTCAAACCTAACCATCGGCCGCGGCGCACGAATTTAATGTAAGTTGAAAAAAAAACCATTTTCTTTTAACAGCTATATGCTTTGTATCTCAGGGTTAATTTTGCTGTGGCACCTTTGTGCCTAGTCAGTTTGTAATGTTCCTATTTCTGGTACAGTGGTATCCAGGGGGGTTACTATGACGTCTTAAAGCAGGAGTAATTCCAGTGTGGGAAAGAGACAGAGCTATACAGGTCGTCTAGCGCCATCTCTTTCCCACACTGGAATTAATACTGCTTTATGACGTCATAGTAGGCTGCCTGTTTTTGAAGGGACATCTGGCTAAAGTCAATTCATAACATCAGCCTCGTCTTGTACTGCTTGGCTCATCTCTAGTTGGTCGGGAGGACATTATTATGTCGATTTATATCACTGACTTCCTCCTTGGTCTAGTGGTCGCAAGGTTAACAGCTGAGCATGAGGTCCTGGGTTCGATTCCCAGGTCGGGCAAAGCGTTATTGGGTTTTTCCGTCAGGAATTTCTCCAGTAGCAACCACGTAGTCTGAATTTGTTCTTGGGTATAGGCTCACCCCCTATTACATGGGGTGTAACTCGCGGCAGTTATGTATAGTACACCTTCAATTCGCCCCAGATATGTTAAGTCTCATGCCATTGGGGGCGAGCCCATTTCCAACAACTGGGCACAAATTCGAACTCCGTGACTCATCATCATTAGAATTCTCCTAATTTTATCCCAATTTATTTAGTTCCATGCTCGACTACCTCTTTGGTCCAGTGGACAAGCACGACTGCTGAGCATGAGAACCTGGGTTCGATTCCCGGGTCGGTAAAAGTGTTATTGGGTTTTTCCATGAGGAATTTCTCATTAGCAACCACGTAGTCGAGATTTGTGCCCGGTTGATGGCAATAGACTCGCCCCCTAATACATGGGACTTAAACATAACTGGCGAAATGTGGGTGTACTATTAGGTACACCTCTGCCTAACTCCTCGGGGATTACAGGCGTGATGTTATGTTATGATTCATATAACTTTTTCAAATAATGACATCCGTTCGGGTCAATCTTTAAGTTAAACCGCGCTTACCTAGGTTGGTCCGTGGATGGGTGAGCACCCATTACATACCGAGTTTCCTCCATGCCTCGGAAAGCACGTTAAGCCGTTGGTCCCGGCTGTCATTTGTAGATCTTTGACAGTCGTTACAGGTAGTCAGTGACCCGAACATCTGACAACCAGTCTTACCAAGGGGTATTATTTATTATTGTGTTATTTTGTGAACGCTTTCTGTGTATAAATGTATGGACTTATGTCTGAATTAATGTTATATTATTATTATTACCCAGTGACTGGGTTGTTGTGGAGGTCAGATAGGCAGTCGTTCCAAGTAAAATCATTGTATTCAGCTTCTTCCGGTTAGACTGGTAGCCGACCCCAATATAGTTGGGAAAAGGCTAGGCAGTTGATGTCTCGTTTTGAACCTAAAATCTGAACGTAGAAGTGGCGCTTACCTATTTCGTTTTTTTTGGGTAACCGACTTTCAAAAGGAGGAAAAAAAAGCATTTATAAGAATTGAAAGCCCAATTCGTATGAAAATTTTATTTTCTTTTTATTTTAGGGTTCCTTACCTCAAAAGGAAAAACGGAATCCCTTATAGGATCACTCGGGTGTCTGTCTGTCAATCTGTCCGTCTGTCAGAGCCAATTTACTCCAAAACTACTAAACCGATTGAGTTGAAATTTGTGTAGTACACATATGGAAACCGGTGACCCAAAGACAGACGTGTAACGTAAAATTTTTCATTTTAAACATGGGGCCACTTTTGGGGGTTTAATTAAAATGAAAAAAAAAGATTTGCAAATTATATCGTGTTATATATCACTCATCTTATCTTCTCTGGTCTGTGACCATCTCAAATATTTTTTTAAAATAATTTTAAGAATAATTTTAATCAGTTTATTTATTGCTCCTTAAAAATATAACATGTTGAACAGTATTAAGTATTTCAAAGATAATTAAATTATTTACAAAAGATTTTATTTATTTATTTATTTTAAGATAAATAGTTTTGAAGTTATTTAAGAAAATAGGCGAAAATTTACCATTCTCCGACCCCTAACTCCGAAACAACAGGGCCGAAAATTTTGAAATAAATACAAAAACTAGTTCTTTGCCTATAGATTACAGGAAAACCTATAAGAAATCTTAGATTTAAAACAACCTACAGAATTTAGATACCGTACGGAACCCTCTCCACGCGAGTCTTCACCAATAAAATGTGAATCGATTTCAATGATTATTGTTTGGTTTGCTCTGCGTGCACAGGTGTGTAGAGTATCATGACCATGACATTTATTGTTATCAATGTTAAATTAATGCGTAGCATTTTTTTTTATAGGATACCTATTCCAACTAAAAATGGAAAACTAGAAATTGCAAAAAAATATCCGAAATCTGTAGCGAAAAGAAACTGACTCAAAAACGCAAAAGTCACCGACTTCTGAAGCTATGCATTTATCATTTATATCATTATTCATTTTGGTGTTTTTTTATGTCAGTTATATTTTTTATTACACAAAAAGAATAAGTGCCATGAAAATAATATGTTATGCGTCATGTTACCGAGGAAATAAATATTTTATTTATTTTTCTTTCTTGCTGTCAGAAAGGCAAGTAGCGTGAGACCAGTTCAGGGTACGTTTCACAAGCTAAAATGTCGCTACTCGGAACATTGTCAACGATTCCAAGGAACATGGCACATTACAGAGAAAAACTCACAATGGTATTGTACGATTTCCTGAAAAATTTAAGGAAACTATCTGTGTACCTTTTTTTGTGTGCAATTGCATGTGTATGATATAAAACATAACGAGTGACATGTGGGTGTACCAGTATAAAAGGGTAAATTTTTAGGGAAGCCGGAGTACATATATTTAATGATTATATTATTTACTATAGAATACTGACTGTGCCTTTTTTCAAAGGGAAGCCGGTAGCAAACGAGTTGTATGGATCCTTCGCCACTGGGGTGTTCTATATTTAAACAATTTCTCCATTATTCCAGAAACACAAAAAGCAACACTTTCTATATGACACGATGCGACTACGACGCGATGTTCTACAGGGTGTTCTGCATCACGCTTCTCGCCATAGCGTTCACCTTCACTGTCATACTGACCACTGTCTTCATAGACATTGATGGGTTACTCGTTAGCAAGAAAGGTAAGCATTTTCAAGATATTATACACAATGGAATGGGCTACTATAGTACTATAGTTAAAAAAAAACAAGTGTGTATGCAGTCAATCTTTCCCCACTATAGCCTGATGGGTCTGCAATCTGCAAACTGGAGCTCAGACGCATTGGTACACCTGCTATTAACGCCCGAGCATTCATTGAACGCCCGAGCATAAACGCACGCGCGTGCCCTCCAAGCTACAATTTTACCGCAAATACCTACAAAAAGAATCCCAAAGTATTTAATTGTTTATTTCGTGTTATAGTGCACCGCACGTTTCTGTCACATAGTCGTTGGCGTAGAAGGCACGCGCTTGCTTGTCACGTATATGCGACAATGGTGTTCAAAAGGTTAAGCTATTGCCTGCCCCTTTGAGGATCTGTAGATGTGATGTGAAGTTTCGAAGAATTACGACACGAACAATTTTTTCAGAAAACCTCGATCATAATATCATTCGTCGTAATGACTTCACTCCCGAAGCTACAGACAATGATGACATGAACTACGTTGACGGTGCGGATTCTTACCGAACGAAACGGTCTATAGGTGAGATTACTATATTTTCGGGCCTGTGGAGTAATGGGTTAGCTCGCCGTCCGTCCGTCTTGTGACGACAGGCCGTGTCGACGGCGCGTTCGTGTTCCACGCGCGCCTCAAAGAGATGTCAGCAAACAAGAGGGGCCCGCAAGGGCCGATGCCTGCCAGGGCTGCGGGACTGTTCGAAAGAGATACCGCGGCCCTGGAACATAAAGGGCAAAAGAAGGAACATGGGTGGTTTTTAGTCCGTAAAAGTCTGACACCCAGAGCGGGAGGAGTCATTTGATGATTTCCCACCCGAAAAAAAAAAAAAAAGATTACTATATTTTTTATGAGATAATAACAGTAGGAATAAATCCTGTTAAGTTCTTGTCTTAATCAATACTAACTAATCATTATAATGTAGTGAGGAAAATGTTGAGTATGAATGTAGATGGCTATAAGAGTAGAGGAAGACCAAAGAAACAATGGATAGACTGTGTGAAGGATGATATGGCTAGAAAAGAGGTGAGTGCTGAGATGATGAGTAATAGAGAAGTATGGAAGTAGAAGACATGCTGCGCCGACCTCAAATAAATTGGGATAAGGGCAGGAGAATGATAATGATACATACTAACCAATCATATCATATAGGCAGAGGTCGAGGAGTTGAGGAACCGACTGACTTCGCAGAAGAACACTTTCGAAGATAAAAAGACAGACTGGCTGACTGAGCTTGAGGTCCTGGGTTCGATTCCCAGGGGCAAAGTGTTGTAAGTAAGTGGAAGGCTTTCCACTTAACAGGTCGGACAAAGTGTTATTGGGGCTTTCCGTCAGACATTTCAACGTTTCGGCCAGAAGTCTGGATGTTGGTCGGATTAATGGCAATATAGGTTCTCAGTGGCGTTCCTACCAACAATACGAGATAGCCCATAAGGCAAGAAGAATAGTAAGTTATAAGAGCAAACCAAGATTTTAGGTTTCTATGAAAGTACGCCGCACTAGTCCTCCACCTATAATATGGAATTTAAACATAACCAGACTGGCGAAATCTGGGTGTACTATTAGGTACACCTCTGTCTAAGTCTTGAAAACCGGCCTGATGTTATGTTATGTTATGTTTCATCAAACTAAAACCAAAAACCCCTTTTCAGAAACTCAAAGTTTTTTATTCCACATAAAAAATCCGAAAGTGAAAAACATACTAGCCAATCGATTATCAACATTATTGGAAGAATTAGAAGCTGAAGAATCTGCAGACATGAGACACACAGAAAAGAATATTTTAAAGGCAAAAACAGAAGAAACTACGAAAGCAGCAGAAACGCCGAAATTGGCAGAAGACGAAAGCAAAAATAAAATGCTACATTTGAGCATGCATAATATTCTGCTGCAAGGTATTGAAAGACACATGGATTTGAATGAAGTGTTTAAGAAGATGTTTGCTTCAATGTCCAATTTTAACAATTTTCATGATAGAAAAGGTATTCTTTAAATTATAATGTTTTTAGAATTTGATATTGGAATTGATAGTTGAAGTTTGAGTAACCTTGGGCATTCAAAGATTTAAATCATCTAAACTAATTGGGTTGTGGAGGTCAGACAGGCGTCGTTCCACGTAAAATACTGGTATTCAGCTGCATCCGGTTAGACTGGAAGCCGACCCGAACATAGTAGGGGAGGCTAGGCCGATGATGATCTATTACTAATAAACAAAATGTATGTAATGTAATGTATTTGTAACGTCCAAATAATAGGTTTTTTAATGAATGTATATTTTATGAAAGTAAATATAGCACTTAAGCATAATCAGCCTAAATGTTACCACTGCTGGGACACACAACCTTCTCTCTATGAGAGATAATGGGCTAAAATCCACCACGCGGGCCCAGTGCCCGCTGCTCTCCCACCACTGGGCCACCGCTGCTCTGGTATTTATACGGTACTTTTAACAAAAAAAAAACATTTGTCACATATTTGTGTAATTTAGCGTACAGGACACGCGCTTGCTTGTCACCTACGTATGTGCGACCATGGTGTTCAAAAGGTTAAAAAAGGTATTGGATGCTTTTTTAAAAATGAGGTCATTTTGAAAAAAGCATCCAATACCCTTTTTTACCCCACAATCCAGTGGTGCAGTCCGGGAAATAATTGATTTATTTAATGTAACGTAAATATGCCATTACACAAAACTGAGTTACAGTTGCCTCGACTCAAACTACCTCGTTGGTCGAGTGCTCGCAAGAGCGACTGCTGAGCATGAGGTCTTGGGTTCGATTCCCGAGTCGGGCAAAGTGTTATTGGGTTTTTCCATCAAAAAATTCTCAGTAGCAGCCACGGGAGTCTAGATTTTTGCCCAGTTGATGGCAATAACGTCGCCCCTATTACAAGGGACTTAAACATAACTGGCGAAATGGGTTTCCTCAGCTCAGCAGTCGTTCTCGACCACTAGACCAAAGAGGCATTAAACCTAGAAACACATTGGAAAATGGGTTTGCGAAGGGCCGAACTACACTCAATTGTGAACATTGAACAATTTGATCTCCTTTCCATTTAACTATGTACTGCTCATCACTATTACAGACGGAACAAAACTTAAATCACACGAAATGGAGAAGGATAGTGAAGATCCGAAATTACCAAAACCGTTCCAAATGTTTTTCGATGACATGTTGAAGAACAATGAGCTACAGGAGCAGATGTTGCAAACTACTACTGTGAAACCTGTAAAAGGTATTTATTTAATAATAGTTCACTTATTTATGCAAGTTACAAGGACTCATTAATACACGGTGTAAACGGACCCTTCACGAACCTGTCAACCAAGCATTCTGTACATCAAACTAAGTAACTCTACGCAAAAATTATTGCTGGGAAACGATGTTTTTTTGAGGGTGAAAGATCACGTTTTACGGTAGGACTCAAAGTAGCGCACTCAAAACATTGTGCTGATGGATGCATTGAATAGTACGGAGGTTGTGGAGGTACTTAAGGTATAGTTATAACATTAAAAACTGTAATCGGTTGTGTGATAATTGGTTTGTCGTGGTATGGGCATGTGATGCGCAGGAATGAGGAAAATGTCGTGAGGAAAGTTTTGAGTATGAATGTGTATGGGTATAAGAGTAGAGGAAGACCAAAGAAAAGATGGAAGGACTGTGTGAAGAATGATATGGCACAAAAAGAGGTGTCTGATGCGATGACGAGTAATAGAGAAGTATGGAAGAAGAAGACATGCTGCGCCGACCCCAAATGAATTGGACAAGGGCAAGAGAATGATGATTAGACTGTAATATCATCTACTTAAGTCTTACATTTACTTTTTATACTTGAATTCATAAAATCTTAGATAATAATTTAACACTCAGGCTACCAATTTGGCAGCAATGTTAATTATAATATATTATGCTGCTAATCATGCATTGCTTATTTCAGCTCCTCCAAACGTCGTGATCAAAACTGTCATCGATATCACGTCTATAGACCACAATAAAGACAAAGAAAATGATACCAAGTAAGTAAATACGTCACTTTTACATCACGAACTCTCTTAATATTAATCTTCTTTTGTTACTCCATTATTGTTCAAAAAGCTATTGAGAATGAATACCATAATTTTTCTGTCCTTGTTCTATTTTATTTGGTGTTAGTGCCAGTTATTGTCTTCTACTTACAGTGTATTACTCGTCATCTCATCAGGATCATCTGCCTAGCCTTTTCCCAACTATTTTGGGGTTGTTACAGTCTAACCGAATGCAGCTGAATACCAGTATTTTACATGGAGCGATTGCCTATCTGACTTCCACAAACCATTTGGTACCGGGTAATTCGATACCCTTTGGTAAGACTGTAACGACTGTCAAAGTTCTACAAATGACAACCGGAACCAACAGTTTAACGTGCTCGGTTTGTAATGGGTGGTCACCCATCCACGGACCAACTTAGGCAAGCGTGGCATAGACCTGAGATTGACCCGAGCGGCAGTTATTATTTAGCGACGAGCTCCTCTCGCCATCTTGATTTTGACATTTAATTTTATAGTATTCATGTACCTACCCATATTTTACGAATGAATATTATTGTGAGGGATAACTGTTTTAGGTGTTAGTTCATCAGCCAGTTAGCCAGCAAATAAGCTTATCATTCTTTGTTTCAGAACTTCAAACGAAAACATTCAAGGCGATGTAGAACTTGTGTACAATGGTAAAGTTATAAAATTCACACATTCAGATACAGAAATGGTACAACCGCCACCGGAGAAAATACTACCCGTCACTCTTAAACCAAAGAGAACCATTGAAACGACCACCACAGACTACTTCAATATGATACCAAAGTCGTACATGAACAAATTCGTTGAAGAGTATTTCAAACACTTTCCTCATGACACCAAAGAAAGTACAAGTAATGAAATCAACCGACATTACCAAACAAAACGCTTGAAACGTCACGTCAGAATCAAATATAAAAACGAAAATTCTGGAGAAGCAAAGAAAATCATTAAAAAGAACACGGAAGAGGATGAGCTTTACGTTGAAATCGAAACGCATTTTGACAGTAAAGGCATGAAAGGGGAAAAGAAAAAGAAACTTATTAAAAGCTTGATTGAAAAGATACAGAAAGCTATACATCCTGATACGTCAGGCAAACTAGTGACTACAGATAGAAATAACACCAAAAAAATACGAAAGAGTGTACATTTCAGGAAACGTACACAAAATCCGTTAAAACATATATTTGAACATGCTTTTGTTGATAAGTACAATCTTCCTACTTCCAACATAGTTCATAGAGAATTACACCCTATTAGTAAGACAATTCCTCTTGAAGACATAAGCGCACCTGCCATTGGTACAAAATCAGGAGAAGAATGGAAAAAACCAAACTTAGGTCCTGGATTCTTGGCCAGCACCAAAGCAATAAACTCAGCAGAAATGAGTGAACTTAATGTTGACTACAGTAAAATATTAGAAGTCAATGGAATACCACAAAGACTGCAACAGCCTTTGAATACTGAATTGAGTGAAGAAACTATTAACACTAATTCTTATTACGATATGGGTAAGATGAAATTTATTATCAAAGATATAGATGGGTCAGGGTTCTCTGTTGGATTCAACCAGTATGTTGATGAACCCCCAGATAAAGAATCAATGAGACTGTTTTCAAGTTTAGAAAATGTTCTTAAGTCTTATCATCAAACTTATGATCCAACTGCTGAGAATATATCCACAACAGAATCTATGTTCGAAACAGAAGAAAGACGTATGGAGCCTACTAGTGATGAACATATAATAGAACGCCGTTCTATCGACAAAAAACATGACTACCATTCAAACGAATACCAGATTTTTTTTAATAACGATTTCATGCCTCTAAAAGACTATCGCGACATTTATAATTCAAAAGTTGAAAAGAATAAACATACTCGAAAAAAAAGTAAAAAGTTGCCTTTAGTTTTGGACGAGAATATTTTTGATAAAAACTTGAAACCATCTGAAATATTAAGCCTAGCGAACCTATTTGATCGCAAGAAAAGATCAGTTAGTAAAGATAGAGTAAAGGTAATAAGTAACTTAAGAACTAGACGTAAGTTCAATCGATATCTTAACACAAATACTAGGTCAAAGACAATATTATTGAACACAAAAAGTAAAAGGAATAAAAGACAGATTAATAAAATAAGAATCATCGCTACAGACCTTCCACAAATGTCACAACATTCTGATGAAAACGTTTTTGTAGTGTCAGATGAAAATGTAATGGCTGATAGGGCATTACTAAAAGAAGTTGAAACATCAGATGGAGGTGAAAAACAAGAAGAGACTCAATACTTTGATCCTTATGCGAACGATGAATCTAACACTTACCATACTAAGATATTTGATGGAAGATCCAGACATAACCCTCTAATGTCAAAATATCCACATATATTCATGGA
The DNA here is from genome assembly GCA_950022335.1 of Eurois occulta. Classification (NCBI taxonomy): domain Eukaryota; kingdom Metazoa; phylum Arthropoda; class Insecta; order Lepidoptera; family Noctuidae; genus Eurois; species Eurois occulta. Next base: position 9,264,601 of record OX465505.1, read on the forward strand.
GGAAATATCAAGATCACGGGAAGATTATATCCCAAATAACGCTTTACTATTCGGTAAATTACCTGGACTTGGCAAAAGGAATACTGAAATTGAAAATAATGATGATGAAAAAATTGACATTGACCAGTTTATGACTCCTGCCATAAATAATGATACTGAGACACGAAAACAATTCAATGAGCAAGAAATGATAAACGCTTTAATAGCGTCTCCTATTAACAAGCCTAATTACAAACTAACTGTGAAAATAATTCCGAAAAACCAAACAGGTGTAAACTCTGGATTTAAAGAAATACATACTAGTATCAACAAAAGTTTTAATAGAAATGGTCTGTTATATTCTTCTTTAGTAAACGTGTCTGAGATATCGAAAGTTGTTAAACTTAACAGGTCGAACGATGAAATAAAAGATGATAACCAGTACTCGAGAAGAGAAGAATCATTAATGACGCAGAAAATCCAAGATCAACAAGAGAAAATGCAATTTTTACTGAAACAACACGCAAAACATATAAACGAGCAGCTGCACCGTTTACACGAAGAAAAAATGAATCTAGAATCCATGTTAAACAGTGGCAATAATACTAACATTTATGACTATGCACTGAACCTAACAACAAGACGTTTAAAATTCGCAGCGGCTAAAGTCGAAGTTACCACAACAACTACAGAGCCTGTTAAAGAAGTACAAACTACAACTGTAGCACCTACACCACACGTAATCTTAGTCCCAAGTACAACCACGCCATCACACACTACAAAACTACTAAATTTCCAAGAAAAAGTAAGAACCAATAACATAATTAGCACAATAGAACGAAACGGAAATTTGACAGATCAGATTCTAAAAAAAATTGACAGAAACACTGAAATACTGCAGATGTTCTTACAGAAATTGACAGAAAAGATCGTAGCACCGCCTACAGCTAGTCCAAGGCCAGAAATCTTGAAAGATGATCGTGATACGTCACCACAGGATTGGAACCATGGGGCAGAATACACCCAAAATATGGTTATAAGGAAAAATGATTCACATATTTCTATACCTTTCACATATGCATATCAACCGCCTACTTCTTTACCAATTAAGAGCAAAACTCAAGTTGCCAGTGTAGTGTATCAAGGACATATACGAAACGCAGTACGCCATAGGGATATACCACATTCTGAACAAGAGAACCAGCTCCAGAAAGTCCAAGAAGTGAACAATCAATCCAAGTTTTTCATTGATGATTTAGAGAATGGGTATAAAATAATACAAATGGGTGGATTTAAGAAGAACATGGACCATAACTTGATTATAAATAGCACGTTGACGTAGATTTTTAAGCGTAATTTAAATTATTTACTAATCTATTTATTTGTGCTTTTTATATTAAATAAAGAATTTTTCTAATTTATGTTTTTTTTTTATTTATTTGAGAAAACGTACAATATTATAGACAAATCCAATCTATTGCACAGCTAATAGAAACAAAATTATTTACAATAAAGAATTACAAAAAGTTTGAGCAAGATAGATGCAGTTTTTATAAGCAAATTTATGACATAACCGATGACAGTGACAGATGGGCCTTACAGGGTTGATCAACAGCGATTAAGCATTTGAAAATGGGCCTTAGAGGGCCACTTCAACATCGCAAGAGTTAATAAAAAAAAGAAAACGGTATCTTTCGTGCATCCTCTTACACAACAAGCACAATAAAATCATCATTCGTTCATACTCTCACAGCACCCATCTCAAGGCAAATAAATCACACTCCGGTGTCGATGTCAGTAGAACATTCAGCATTGCCAGGACGCGAACCAAGAGAGATTTAGAATGAAAAACTGTGCGTGCAGACAGAACATCCAAAAATCTGTAGCTGTATTTGGTAACCCCACTTCCCTTTTCAATCAGAAACTTTACACCCTATTCCCAAAACCTTTTTTGTTGCTACTAACTCCTTTTGCTATAGCAGTCTAGGACTAAGATCATGCATAATTTCTTTAGTCTACATCATCTACCTAGCCTTTTCCAACTATCCTGGGGTCAAAACTTATACTGTCATTTACGAGATATCTTCCGTAATTGTTCATGATTTTGAGCTCCCGATATTTCGGCGCTGTTGCAAGCGCCATGATCGCGGGTTGACTGGAGAGTACCTAATAAAAATCGGGAGCTCAAAATCATGAACAATCACGGAAGATATCCCGTAAGTGACAGTATAAGTTTAGTTTTAAACCTTGAAAGCCTAAAACTGTGTACGAGTACGCTGGGGTCGGCTCCAGTCTAACCTGATGCAGCTAAATACAAATATTTTACATGGAGCGACTGCCAATCTGACCTCCACTCCACAACCCAGTTAGTACTGGGTAATACGATACCCCTTACCAAGACTGGTTATCAGACTTTCGGGCCACTGACTACTTAACGACTGTCAAAGATCTACAATTGACAGCTGGGGCCAACGAACTCATTTCTTTAGTCTACCTCTTCATCAAAAACCTAGCGATATTCATTGCATAATCAGCCTATAATGTTCCCACTGCTAAGATACAGGCCTCCTCTCTATGACAGGGAATGGGCAGTAAACCACGCGGGGCCAGTGCGGTGTTGATAGATGTCACGTACAAGGTGTAAACGAACTCTTCACGAAGCGTTTTGTTTCTTTTTTTTTTTTCGGGTGGGAAACCATCAAATGACTCCTCCCACTCTGGGCGGAGCGGAAGGGAGTGTCAGACTTTTACTGACTAAAAACCACCCATGTTCCTTCTTTTGTCCTTTATGTTCCAGGGCCGCGGTATCTCTTTCGAACAGTCCCGCAGCCCTGGCAAGCATCGGCCCTTGCGGGCCCCTCCTGTTTGCTGACATCTCTTTGAGGCCCGCGTGGAACACGAACGCGCCGTCGACACGGCCTGTCGTCATAAGACGGACGGACGGCGAGCTAACCCATTACTCACCGTCCACAGGCCCGCGCCTACGGTGGCCGAGAGCCATCACGGCGTGGCCCCCGACGCCCGGACGAAGCCTTCAAGCAAGCATTCTGTACATCAAACTAAGTAACTCTACGCAAAAATTATTGCTGGGAAACGACTTTTTTTGGGACTCAATAAAAATATATTTTTATCATATTACATTTGTACGCTCTGGTAATTGGTTTGATGTGCCATCAGTATATTTGATACTAGCTTTTGCCCGCGGCTTCGCCCGCGTGCAGTTCGGGAATTGCCCACGGGATCTTGCCTACTTCTGGGATAATAAATAAGTAATCTATGTCTATTTGTATCAGACTATAATCTATCTCTGTGCCAAGTTTCATCCAGATGTGATCAGCTGTTCTGGCGTGATTGAGTAACAAACATCCATTCATCCAAACTTTCGCATTAATAAATAGTTTATGTAAGATATATATGTAATATTAGAATTTAGGGTTCCGCACCTCAAAGGGACAAACGGAACCCTTATAGGATCACTCGCGTGTGTTTCTGTCTGCCTGTCCGTCTGTCACAGCCAATTTACTCTGAAACTACCGGACCGATGGAGTTGAAAGGACAATGACCAAAGTTGGTACCAAAAAGTCTCGCGCCTCAAAACCAAAATATTATAGTAATTAGTTTCATATTTTTTTACGGCATTACGCGTCGGGGATTTGATTTTTGAACTGGAAATATACTTTTCGAGTTTAAAAGTATGAATATTGTTTTACTCCCTTTATATGACGTTCCGTTTCAACTGAATATAAACGACGTTCCGTTTCAATTGAACAAACCCTTGTCTGTCGAGCGGACTCTAAAATTAATTACAATTAAGTAAGATTAGTACACCAAATCGATTTAGTTTGGTTTATTGCTATTTGCAACAAAATAGATTTTCTCAGCCTAAAGATTTTGATTTATCGATTACATCCCTAAATCCCGACTAGTTTATAGCACTTACTATACTCTATGGTTTATAGTTATCTTATCTGTGGCATCTGACATTTGTACTGTACTTACTACTACTGACTGACTATTGGCAATGTAAAGGTCTAAAATAAAATCGAGTTTCAGTCAAGCATACTGTGGATGTTACTTTAACTCGTAATTCTTACTAATATTAGTGTATTACGCTGTTTTTATATAATGTAATGTGTGTGTGTTAAAATACGTCGTTGGTAGCGTCGAAAAAATAGACCTACTTTTTAGGTTAGTTTCGATTTTATAAAATAACTCTGAAACGCGGGTTTTTTTTCAAAAATAATTTTTGTAGGAGTTAATACGATCAGTGTAGTCTATAAAAAACAAGGTTTGATTTTGATGCAGCATGGTACGGGATTCCATACTTCCATGAGCATTCTCTTTTCCATGATAACTGATGCCTGTCCGTCTGTCACAGCCAATTTACTCTGAAACTACCGGACCGATGGAGTTGAAAGGACAATGACCAAAGTTGGTACCAAAAAGTCTCGCGCCTCAAAACCAAAATATTATAGTAATTAGTTTCATATTTTTTTACGGCATTACGCGTCGGGGATTTGATTTTTGAACTGGAAATATACTTTTCGAGTTTAAAAGTATGAATATTGTTTTACTCCCTTTATATGACGTTCCGTTTCAACTGAATATAAATGACGTTCCGTTTCAATTGAACAAACCCTTGTCTGTCGAGCGGACTCTAAAATTAATTACAATTAAGTAAGATCAGTACACCAAATCGATTTAGTTTGGTTTATTGCTATTTGCAACAAAATAGATTTTCTCAGCCTAAAGATTTTGATTTATCGATTACATCCCTAAATCCCGACTAGTTTATAGCACTTACTATACTCTATGGTTTATGGTTATCTTATCTGTGGCATCTGACATTTGTACTGTACGTACTGACTGACTATTGGCAATGTAAAGGTCTAAAATAAAATCGAGTTTCAGTCAAGCATACTGTGGATGTTACTTTAACTCGTAATTCTTACTAATATTAGTGTATTACGCTGTTTTTAGAGCAATAATGTAATGTATGTGTGTTAAAATACGTCGTTGGTAGCGTCGAAAAAATAGACCTACTTTTTAGGTTAGTTTCGATTTTATAAAATAACTCTGAAACGCGGGTTTTTTTTTCAAAAATAATTTTTGTAGGAGTTAATACGATCAGTGTAGTCTATAAAAAACAAGGTTTGATTTTGATGCAGCATGGTACGGGATTCCATACTTCCATGAGCATTCTCTTTTGGTACACATATGTAAGTCATTAATTCAAAGACGGACGTATAAATTAATTTTAAACATGGGAGCCACTTTTGGGTCGTAAATTAAAAAATGAAAATAAAAATATTTCTTAACTATATCGTGTTATATCAAAAACTGTGATACACGTGTCTCATAATTTTAATTGAAGAGTGATGTTTACATTAAGTTTTGAGTCAACCGACCCAGAGAATATTAAGTTTCACAGAAAATTCAACCCCCATTTCAAAACAAAGAATACATCCTTCAAATTTCATGTCATTAAGACCAGTGGTTGATATATCAGTCAGTCAGTCAGGACTTTGATTTTATATTGCGGGATGATTTTGCAAAAACTGTAAGTAGAGTATGTAGACTTTCAAGTCTATCGACACCTAGAATAAAAAGTTTCACAGAAAACTCAGCACCCCATTTTGTCCTCTTAGGGGTGGAATTTCGAAAAACCCTTTTTAAGTGGACCCTTTGCCACTGGTAGGTACCAATGGCGAAGGGTGAAAAAAAAAAATGAGAATTGTTTTTTTTTCCTGTTTTTTTGGACCTCATTTTCGTTATCAGTGACCTCAAAAACTATGAAAATGATAACCCTGATGAAAAATCAAAAAAAAATGGTTGGTGCCATTTAGAATTTTCATTTTGACCTAATTCTCGATATCAGCGACCCTGAAAACCATGAAAATGACATCCATGCCGAAAAAACCAAATATTTTCGTCCGCACCATCTTGGATTTTCATTTTGACCACATTTTCGTTATCAGCGACCCCAAAAACCACGAAAATGACATTCATGAAGAAAAACCGAAAATTTTCATCGGCGCCATCCTGTATTTTCATTTTGATCTAATTTTCGTTATCAGCGACCCCAAAAACAACGAAAATGACACTCATGACGAAATAACTGAATTTTTTTGCTGGCGCCATCATCGATTTACATTTTGGCCACATTTTCGTTATCAGCGACCCCAAAAACCACGAAAATGACACTCATGACGAAATAACTGAATTGTTTGCTGGCGCCATCATCGATTTACATTTTGGCCACATTTTCGTTATCAGCGACCCCAAAAGCCATGAAAATGACACCCATGACGAAAAAACCTAAAATTTTCATGGGCGTCGTCTTGAATTTTTATATTTTGACCTCATTTTCGTCATTGGTGACCCCAAAAACCACGAAAATGACACCCATGATGAAAAAATCGAAAAAAAACAGGACTGAATTTCATACTGGAGGATGATTTTGGAAAAACTGTGATACACGTTTCTCATAATTAGTCTCTTCTTAACTGAAGAGTATGTACACAAATTTTCAATTCAATCGACCTCGAGAGTAAAAAGTTAAAAAGTTTCATAGAAAACTCAACACCCATTTTTACCCTCTTAGGGGTAGAATTTCGAAAAACCTTTTCATAGTGGATACCTACTCTTCACAAAGAATACGCCCTCCAAATTTCATTTCTCTAGGACCAGCGGTTTGGGCTCTGCGTTTATATATCAGTCAGCCAGGACTTTGAATTTTATATTGGGGGATGATTTTGGAAAAACTGTGATACACATTTCTCATAGTTTTAAGTGAAGAGTGTGTAGACTGTCAAGTCAATCGACCCGAGAATAAAAAGTTTTACCGAAAATTCAACACCCCATTTCGCCCTTTTAGGGGTGGAATTTCAAAAAACCCTTTCTTAGTGGATACCTACTCTTCACAAACAATACACCCTTTAAATTTCATGTCTTTAACACGAGCAGCTTAGGATGTAAGTTGATATATCAGTCAGTCAGTCAGGACTTTGAATTTCATATTGGGGGATGATTTTGGAAAAAACTTTGATACACGTTTCTCATAATTGTAACTGCAGAGTAGGTACACAAATTTTCAAGTCCATCGACCGCGAGAATAAAAAGTTTCATAGAAAACTCAACACCCGATTTTACCCTCTTAGGGGTAGAATTTCGAAAAACCCTTTCTTAGTGGATACCTACTCTTCACAAAGAATACACACTCCAAATTTCATTGCTCTAGGACCAGCGGTTTGGGCTGTGCGTTGATATCTCAGTCAGTCAGTCAGGACTTTGAATTTTATTTAAATAGATGAAAATAATATTTTTGTACATTGGACAACTTTTTTGTCGCGCATTAGAGTAAAAAATAGAATGTAGTATTGAGTCCCTTGGTGGTGGTGTGTGGTGTATATGTCCTTGATGCGGTGTAGCCTTGTGTAGGGAGGATAACTGAAAGTCAGTATGTAGAAACTACATAAATGTTTATTAACCTAGTTCACATTTACAGTTTGACAAGATACACAACGTGATTTACTGGATGTCTCGGTATATAGACCTGCTTGCACCACCACTGCGCGTAAGGGACTAGCGTTCGTGCACGCTACCGTCCCGCTTGGCGACCATACATTTGTCGCGTCAGCTTTTGCAGCGTACCTAAGCCCCTACAATGTTCCCCCAAAAATTTTGCTAATACAGAAAATAATCTATCCGAATATACAAGTTTCATCAATTTTGATACATCATTCTCATTACTTTAAACTTTACCGGCTGCTGAAAATCTCCCGCCTGGACATGAGCTACCATGGCTGACCTGGAAGTCTCTGAATATACTCCGGACCCAGGTTGGTCGCAGTAAAGAAAACCTGCACAGGTGGGGATTCATTAATGACTCTGCCCTGGAGTGTAAATGTGGTGCTGTTCTACAAACGATGGGGCACTTAATATCGTGTCCTGCGTGTCCTGTTGTTTGTTCGCTACAGGAACTGATGACGCTACTGAAAGCGCCAAACTAGTAGCTCAGTTTTGGGCTGATACAATTTAGATTGCCATCGATACGCTAAGAAGAAGATTACTTTAAACAATGGCTTAAACGTCGCCTTAAGCTCAAGTAACGAACAAACAAGGCGTCAGCACATAGTTCGCTCGTCACTTGATCGCTCTAGGTACCTACATATGTATTCGTCATATTATTACAGTGTTGAAATTGATTCTAAAAATAAATGTCTATAACCAAAACATCCAGTAAACCGTGTCGTGTATTATCGATTATTTTAAGTACTAGTTTTGTTAAAGAAATGGTTTGTTTTTTTTACAATAATTATTTTGATGTAAAAAAAATATTTAACTGCTGTAAATAAATTGACGGGTGATAAGTTTTTTGATGTGTATTTAAAAATAAGTCTGTTATAAATATCGCTTTCTGTTTCAAAACATAAAGATTATTCATTCAGAACGAATTGCTAGTCTTAATATTCGCAAGACACTTTCTTGAGTCATAAAACAACTAAACGAGTTATAAAACGACTAGTAATTTGTAATTACTTTATTCATTAACAGGTACAATACTATTAAAAGAATATCAGGCTAAAAACATTCTAATACATAGAGCAGCACGCCTTTACTCCAAGACGGGTAAGGCAGACATGTCCTTATAGTACGGTAAAAACATGCGTGAGATATGTACATATATTTAACTGTCATTGTAATAAAGGGTAATTCTATTACTATCAGCTGGGCACAAATCTAAACTCTGGCTTACTTCTGTCCTTTTCTTGGCGGAAAAATCTAATAAAACTTTGCCCAACCTGCGAATCGAATCCAGGACTTCATGCTCACCAGTAACGCTTGCGACCACTTGACCAACGATGCAGTTACTCTGAACCAAAACAGCTATAACTGTGACCTTAACCTCAAACATGGGAAAGTAATAAAAGATAGATAACATAACTATTAATTAACAGCTATATAAAAGATTGGTGAAGAAGAAATTATGCCATTAAGTTCTGTGCAGTGTCAACATGAAGTATTTGTTGGTAAGATTCGATTTTATTTTATTAAACATAACATAATATCACGCATGTAATCCCCGAAGGGTTAGGCAGAGGTGTATCTTATATTAAACCCACATTTCGCCAGTTATGTTTAAGTCCCAAGTAAAAGGGGCGAGCATTATGCTATCAGCTGGGCGCAAATCCAGACTCTGTGGCTGCTACTAAAGAAATTCATGATAGAAAATTCAAATAACACTGTCTGACTTGAGAATCGAATCTAGGGCCTTACACTAGACTAACGAGGCAGTCCATTTTATTTTATTTTTTCGCAAAATTACATCATGCATGTAATCCCCGCAGCTCCATCTGCTTACCCTTTTGAGAATTACAGGCGCCATGTTATGTTAAGCATAATAGATGGTGTAAGGGACAGCCCTCCGCAAACTGACAAGGTGCATTAGCTTGAAATCAGCTGTTCACTTCCTGCCTAGCTACAGAGTTCATCGAACTCGTCGTTGCGCCTGCCGTTCGCGACGTGCGTTTTGCCACGGTAACGATACATTGCGAATGAGGAAATAAAACAAATCAAATTTATTGGATTCCTATAACGTTCCTGAAATAATTTCTTGTACCGGTCATCTTAGTATGATATGCTGAATTCACCCCACCAGACTGCGGACTCCCTTACATCTGTGTACCTAATTGTATACCCACATTTCGACAGTAACGACAGTAGCTTAAGAATCACTGCCGCTCGACTCAATCTTCGGGTTAAGCCGCGCTTGTCTAGGTTGGTCTGTGAATGGGTTATAACCCATTACATACCGAATTTCCTCCGTGCCTCGGAAAGTACATTAAGTCGTTGGTCACAGCTGTGATCTGATGTTTCTGGTTATACGTAACGAGTGTCAAAGATCTACTAACAAATGACAGGACTTAGAGATAAACGTCGTTTTCGAGATATGGACTGGTCTCATTTTTATGAACGGTCTCCCATCCACGGTCCGACCTAGCCCCTTATACATTAACTAATAATTATGTAAATGCAAGCAACTTGTATTTGCAAGACGAAAGTAATGACTAAAGCAATTAATATGCAATTAATATTATTCAATCATGCGACTAATTGAACAGACACGTTTTCTTACTAGTGTAGGTACGTACTTAGTGTACATCAAGTTACCAAAAACTGTCAAATTTCTCCGAAATGATTTGTAAACAGAAAAGGTTGGTGGTAAAGTTCAAAATTGGATGACAAAATTTGACAATATCAATAACACTAGAAACAGGATATTTACCATGTTTACTGTTTGTTTTGAGTTAACGAAATTTCGGCAAAAAAGAATTGTCAATTTGTGGTAACTTCATCCGCTGGCGACTGTACCTAAGTAAATACCTATAGGTTTTTCTTTTACAGTTGTGCATATCTGTACTTTGGCTGGGGGTGCATTGGTGTTCTGGACATTCGTTATCAAAAATAGAAGTAAGTAACAGTATAACATTAATATAAATCACTTTTTTAGTAATCAATTAACTATCAATAATATACCCACAATCCAATTTTTTTGTTTACAGCTAAAATCCCCAACAGAACTGGTCTACAAAGTACAAGAAGATAAAGATGGGAAGTCTCTAACGATTTCAAGCCCAAACCTTAAGAAATCGTTAAGAGAGATCATCTATTATCATATAATTGAGAAACCTTTCGGGAAGAGTCAGGATTCCAGTGATGAGGTAAGTTCTAAGTGGAAATTATAGTGAATGATAGTAGTTACGTGATCTGTGTCATAGATGGCGCTGTAGTACTTCTTGTGATCTGTTGCTGTAGTACTTTTTGTAGTGCTGCTACAATATAAAAGCTTGTCAAAATAGGTTCTCCAACAAAAAGTAAAGTCGATTTAGACAAGAACACATTTTCAAAAATCCTCATATTTTAAAGGAACATCACGTTGAGACTCCGGACTCCAACGAGTCTCACCGGATATTCACCAACGGACAAGGTTTCCAATTTTCCCCAGGAGAGGATGAAAATGTAAGAATTTACGTTATTCTTCATCTTCATCATCATTCTCATTTAAATTTATTCTTTGTCATTCATTTTCACGTAAGGGAAGAATGATTTAAAGCAAATGTCATGTTGAGGATAAAGAAGTAATCTAGCTGCAATGAAAGACACATGAACACTACTAGAAAATTTATTGTCGGTATTTACCTATTCACTAATTTCGGGCAATGATGGCTACAGTTTAACAATTCTATCTAAAAGCGGTTAAAACTAACGAGACTAGTGGGCTCTTTCGTGTCTGGAAGTGAACAGGGGGTCTAAAATGGCCGCTTTAGCAGAATCATAATAGGATAATAATATGAATTACGCTTAAATTCGTGAAATGGTCACAAGATAATTCATAATAGTAGGTACGTCCGCGATGGGATAATAATATGAATTACGTTTAAATTCTTAAAATAGTCATAGACGTACCTACTACTTATTATGAATTCTCACCTTGTGACGATTTTACGAATTTAAACGTACCTAATTCATATTATTATCCTATTATGATTCTGCTAAAAAGCGGCCATTTTCGACCCCCAGGCCGCTACAAATGAGATGTGGGTGGAAAGAACTCGCGTTTCACACTCAACTTCCGGTTCCAGAAATTTCTAGAATATTCGAACCGTTTCTACAGTGCTACCTCTAGTGTCAAGAGGCGACTACTTTCACATTCATTAATAATATTACAACAACTCATTGATTAAACAGCGCCTCCAGTATCGATAAGCGCAAGCATTTAATCGATATAAGTGTAAATCATTCATTGATACTAACGCCCTCTAGTAGTAACTGACACAAACAGAAGGATGTTACTACTATACAGCTCCCGCTACGCAACAACAGAGGACGCTACTTGTATATTAGTCACATATCTCCCGCCGCGTACATCTACAGCACAATCATGTCAAAAATATGCAACCTCATCATCCAAACTATCTTTTGCAAATTGGTTCTTTTCACATTTACAGTACCCATCGAGTAACCCACTAAAAACAAGTATACACGTTATTATTTTATTTCTACAGTCACAGGAACCGGCAGACGAGAACCCAAAACCTGATGTCCAGAAAGATAGCCACCAGGATAGCGGAGATAGTGTATCTAATGAGGTAAGTCAACCCTGTTTTTTCGTGTGGTTAGTGCTTAACCTGGTGTCAGAGTTTTTATGCCTCTACATGCCGTCGAGAAGTATCGTTCGTTTGGTTTTCTCACGATGTTTTCCTTCACCGAAGCAAATGATTCGTTTTTTTAACTTCAAACTAGGAATTTCTCCTGTATCGCGGGTGCGTTTACAAACATTTAAACTCACATACACAAACAGCCAGACCCAGAACAACTACCCGTAGGTCATCCAAATTGTTATTCTGTGCGGGAATCGAACCCGCGATACGTAGCGCAGCAGGCAATCGGTCAGCCACTGCGCCCACCGCGCCGTCTGAATTATACAATACGCATATGAATCCGAAAAATCATCGTGAGGCTTTAATTTTGTAAGAATTAAGTATGAAAATGAATAAAGTTTCCAAAAACGTTGGTGACGTTTTTGGATTCCATTTTGAACGAAGTCGACAGTACCTTGTTATCTTAATATGTATGCTATGTTTCAGGACCCAGCAGAAATCACTACTGATTTGCCAGAAGAATCAGCAGATGAGGTAAGATTATTATGCAGTTTTATTTATTTAATAATCATTACTCCTTTGCAAAAAAAATTACCAACTTAAAAAAAAAAATCTTAAGATACAAGTATCTTAAGATTTTTTTTTTTTGAAGTTGGTTATTTTTTTGCAAAGGAGGAGGAGCCCGTAGCTAAATAAGAACAACCGCTCGGGTCGATCTTTAGGTTAAGCCGTGCTTGCCTAGGTTGGTCTGTGAATGGATGACCACCCATTACATACCGAGTTTTCTTCGTGCCTCGGAAAGCACGTTAAGCCGTTGGTCCCGGCTATCATATGTAGATCTTTGACAGTCGTTACAGGTAGTCAGTGGCCCGAAAGTCTGACAACCAGTCTTACCAAGGGGTATCGTATTACCCAGTACTAACTAGGTAGTGGAGATCAGATAGGCAGTTGCTCCATGTAAAATACTGGTATTCAGCTGTATCCGGTTAGACTGGAAGCCGACCCCAACATAGTTGGGAAAAGGCTAGGCAGATGATGACTTATAACTATTTTTACAAGCACAACTCAATGCAATATTGAAGCAAACTAACAACATTTATATCTATAACTGATTACATAATATAATGTTATCCTTGTGAATTCACTCAATGTATAAGCAAAAATGTCTACCTCGTCTGCTACAAGGTTAAAAGTTTAGTTTTCATCAAAATCGGGCTCGAGACTCCTTTGAGTATTTTTCGCTATTACTCATAGTTTCGGATTTGACCAACCACGCTCACTTAAAAAAATCATCCTGTATTCTTAATTTTATGTAGCAAAAACTTCAAGCAACTATTAAACGCGATTATAAAGCAAATGGGTCACGTCGCAAATAACTGTCAAATATTTTGCTGTTTTGATTAATTTGGCAATATTACCGTATGGAAATACGAAATATGGCTAACTAGTGAACTAAAATATCGATGATGAAATGCAATAATTAACACAGTAACACCGAATATTTCGTTTTAGATGTAAAAAAAGTATTCGGAAACTTTCCAAATGCCTTTTTTACACCTAAAACGGTAACATCAAATTCAGTGTTTTAATTGCAATTCATTATTAATATTCTAGCTCACTAGTTAGCCATACTTCTTATATCCATACAGTAATATTGCCAAATTAAATAAAACAGGTAAATATTTTGACAACTAAATGCGATGTTGCCAACTTTTTGGATGAACGCCCTTAAATGCAACGGTTGATCAAGAACCGCAAATTTATGTTAAAATTATTTATCTATTATGTCTGTCTATAGAATAATAATTATTATTTATTTATCAGACTACAGAGAGGTCCACTGTGTTAGTAACAATATAACTTAGCCTAGGTTAGTACTTAATCTTTATTTTCAGTTTGGCACTAATTATCTAAAACACGTTAAACAAACAAACACTAGTGGTTAGTGACCCTGACTGCTAGGACGGAGGTCGTGGGTTCGATTCCCACACAGGACAAATCTTTGTGCGATGAGTACGATTATTTGTTCTGTATCTGGGTGTGTAATTTATCTATAATATGTATGTATTTAGAAATATATAAGTATGTTTATCAGTTGTCTGGTTGCCATTACTCTCCCGGCGCCCACACAGGCGCGCGTGTCCCTTCAAAATACTTATGTGAAAAGCCCTTATTGCGAAATTAGGCCTTTTTCTTGTAGTAAATTTAAAGTTTTGCTTAATTAAAAAACCCCTAATATTGGTAATTGCGGCCTTCCGGACTAGCAATGTAAAAATACTAATAAAAAAGGCCGTTAATTGCGTAATTAAGGCTTTTCAGATTCAAAAACCAGAATTTGATCGTAGTTAAGGCTAAAATCCTTATGATATCTCTGATCTAATACGACTTACAGCTTTGTGTGTAAGACACTAAGATAGCATTTTCTTTGCTGATTCCGAATATGTTAATAACTCATTTTTGTCAAAATTGTCAGTTACGGCCTTCTTTATTATGACGGCAGCATAGTACAGGCTCTGCCTGGTTTGGGATCAGATGGCGGTGTGTTGGTTGTCCCAAAATATTATTATTATTTTATTATTACTATAGCACATAATATATGTTTATGATGCCTATGATATTGTTTCAGGATGATTCCGAAAATGCACCTGAAAAAAGAATCAAAAGGGAAATCTCTGATATAGATGAGGTGAGTTCATCTTTTTTTTATATTACATAAAAATTAAAACATCACGCCTGTAATCCCCGAAGGGTTAGGCAGAGGTGTACCTAATAGTACGCCCACATTTCGTCAGTTATGTTTTTAAGTCCCATCTAATAGGGGGCGAGCCTATTTCCAAGCATAAATCTAAACTTCGTGGCTGCTACTGAGAAATTCCTAATTGAAAAACCCAATAACACTTTGTCCGACCCGGGAATCGAACCCAGGACCTCATGTTCAGCAGTCGGCATTGCGACCACTAGATCCACGAGACCGTTTTTTAAATTAATTACTTGAAAAAGTATCCTTCTATCCTAAAAAACAATTGTTATATGATATATTAAAGTACTTTGATAACTTTTTAAATAAAAAAATATATACTATAATTAAATTAAAGCCACGTATAGAATAACTGGACAAGAATTTGTGTGAAAAATCAAAAAAACCGACGACTGAAAAATCACGCTCTAATTAACATTCGGGGTTTACAAGGTAAAATCGAATCCTCCTATTGTTGAAGTCGGTTAAAATCAAGCCTATGTTACCCGGGCCATAATAACGAATCGATTGACACCTTACTCATCAAAATCTAATGAATAGTTTAGGCGCTACGGAGGAACATACGTAATTACATACATACACAGACTGCAAAAATCATAACCCTTGCTTTTCGCTTCGCCGTAGTTCGTAGGGTAATTTTGTTGAAAAAATTAATTTTGTATAGAATACATTTTATTACTGTCCACAGGAACCTCAAGACGACAACTGGTTGAAGGAAGTGAAGACACGACCTCATCGTGCGGTAATAATCATCTTCATTCTTGCTGCAAAAGACGCCCTAACAATAATTAACCCAGATAGACTGAAAGCCGACCCTAACGTAGTTGGGAAAAGGAAGCCAGATGATCCTACCTGGCGGTTTACTCTGACGTCATAAAGCAGGAGTAATTCCAGTGTGGTAAAGAGACAGAGCTATACACTTATACAGATCGTCAAGCGCCATCTCTTTCCCACACTGGAATTACTCCTGCTTTAAGACGTTAGGTATGGTAGGCCATCTGGATCTTCTAGTCTAGATCTACTAGATGATGATACTTCTGATTCTGCTTTACTGAGAAAAACATAGTGACCACTCGCTACAAAGTCAGAGATTCTTTTTTTTCGTGTGGTCAGTGCCTAACTTGGTGTCAGAGTTTTTATGCCACCCATGGGCCTTTGACTTGAGTTTACATGCTGTCGAGAAATATTTCTCAGGTATGCTGGTTTGGTTTCCTCACGATGTTTTCCTTCACTGAATCAAGTGATTATTATACAGTACGCTAATGAATCCGAAAAAAATCAGAGGTGGTGTCATGGGTTCTAACTTAAGGCCTAAGACTGCAGTGCGACGGTCACACCACTAGGCTCGCACTATTAAACTTTTGAGATAAAATAACTTGGAGAGGACTGTAGCGTTTTGCAGCACGGACCAAACGATGAAATGATGTAACAAGACCCTTAACGAAGCCGAAAGGCACTTGTTCTCCCCGTCAGTGCGATCATTTTTTTGTTCTGGACCATACCTCGGAACCTTCTAGTTACGGAAATATTGGGGGTCAAAGTTCCAACATTTTCACAAGTTTTTTTTTTTTAATACATGGTTTTGATGTAAGAATTTTGCCTTACCTTAAACACCTCCACGACCCCCGTATTATTCAATCCATCCATCAGCACAATGTTTTGAGTGCATTACATTGAGTCCTACCGTAAAACGTGATTTTTCACCCCAAAAAAAAAGTCGTTTCCCAGCAATAATTTTTGCGTGGAGTTACTTAGTCTGATGTACAGAATGCTTGGTTGTCGGCTTCGTGCAGGGTCCGTATACACCCTGTATTTTGTTTCTACAGTAAGTAACAAAAACCCTGTTGTTCCTTCTACCTACGTTTTAAGAATCGGTATACACACGTAATAAAGGAAGTCATTTATAAAAAACGGTTAACAAAAATAATTAAAATAAATATTTAATTATTAATATTTGTTAGGTTCAACTGATTTCTTACCTCTGCAATTCTGTTGCATGAAGCGATGACGCGAAAACAGAAAGAGATAGAACGTTCCCGCCACTCTCTTTGATCGACGCCGCCGCACCGGCGTGGCCCCCGTGCACCGGCCGCCACTGCGCGTGCCGCTAAGTACCTATTTTTTCTACACAAGTTCGTGACCTTTTCAGCTGTTGTTTATCACTTCAACGAATTAATCTTTGAAAATGTTGGTTTACACGGTATTTTTATGCACAATTGATACTTGTTTAAACTACATTTAACACTTCACTACATTTAAAAAAATAAACAAAGTCTGTCTATCCGAACACGATAACATCACACTACCGAACGAATGTGCGGTATTAGTTTTTGATCCTCGATTTCACTGTCTCGAGTCCTCAGTCTGCCTGCGTCAGCTCGATGTTGGTCTCGTCCGTGCACACTGCCGGTATTGTACGTACGCATGTGCAAACGTTGAAATGCCATCGCCGACGGTAATGGTAGACTCGCGAAACGTTCTTGGTAAAGTCTGCGTGATTCTGCATAATTGCAGTCACATTTCCCAAGACACATCAACATATTAAAATATTCTACGTTAGAATACGACATGGTCAACTTTTACGTAAACAAAACACAAGTCACTCACTACGTAGGTCAACAGTAACATCCGTTCGGAAATGCGCTGCGCGCGGGAGACTAAGGAAGTGATTCGCGATGCGGGCGGGCGGGTCGCGGGGTACCGGGGCACGTGCGCCGCGGTAGCCTTTGGCGGCATCTTCTGTCGCGTCAAAGAAAGCCGCCCCGCTCGGCTATTTAGCGAAATAAAGATGTACTTGTAAAATCAGATACTCTAAACATTTTTTTGAATGTGTCGATTTTAATAGTTACTTGATTTTGGCCTCTCGACTGGCCAATGCTTAATTTTTTTTAATTATAACTTCATCAATGTTGTGCTTGTAGGTAAATGTATACGTCCCTAACAGGAACAATAGGGTTTTTGTTACTTACTGTATAGGTACTTCTTTTTCTATCAGCTTAATTTTGTTTTGTTTACAGAGACACATCGCAAAGCCGTCTAGGTTATCGCGTCGGAAACATAAGAAAGTATCAAAATACGTAAATAAGCAGACATCTACTACAGCGAAACCTAATAGTGAAACAACCATTACTGTAAGTATTTTAACATACATATCATCACACCTCTAATCCCCGAAAGGGGTAGGCAGAGGTGTACCTTATAGTACACCCACATTTTGCCAGTTATATTTAAGTCCCATGTAATAGAGGACGAGCCTATTGGCTTCAACCGGGCTCAAATCTAGACTCCGTGGCTGCAACTGAGAAATTCATGATAGCAAAACCCAATCACAATTTTTCCGACCCGGGAATCGAACCCAGGACCTCATGCTTAGCAGTCGCGATTGTTGCCACTGGACCAACAAGGCAGTATGTATTTTTAACAACTATGTAACTGACCTGTTAGGATGAATTTCACATATAAAATTGAACGCAATTAGCAATTAAAAATATATATATATATATATATATTTAAACGGCGTTCAAGAACTGACAGTGTCATCATTCAGACTGGCCAGGGTACCCGCGAAATTCAAAATTTTCCTACGTTTTTTGCAATTAGCAGGTCAGTATCGAGTTGTATGTTGATTAAAATATGATTCGCGGCCGTAACAAATGTCTTTACAGAGTTATAATCATTAAAATCATCAATACAACCATTTAACTTTTAATCCAATGATTTTAATGATTTTAATTCTGTAAACACATGCGTATTACAACCGCAAATCATATTTTATTCAACATATAGTCCGTCACTGACCGGCAAATTGCAAAAACACGTAAGAAAATTGAATTTCGCGGGTTACCCTGCCGCTTCACCCTTAATTCACCCAGCGTCGGGCACTAGCTGCTCGGCAGTTTGCTGAACTGGGCCTATTTGGGGCAGCCGTAAGACACACAACGTTTCCTCTTTTTTTTCCTGTTTAGATTTAAGTTTTTATTGTGTAGATTTAAGTTTTTATTGTGTAGATTTAAGTTTTTTTATTTTATGTTGTGTGCATTTATGGCATGTGCCAAATAAATGTGTTTTCTTTCTTTCTTTCTTAACCGTGGGTTCTAACCGAAGCAAACTCTTTACTATGTGTAGTTTATTTCATCATCACAACTCTCAAAGCGGTAAAGAAAAAATGGTAAGAAAAACCGGTGCATGTTCTAGAACCAAAAACTCGAAGACATGTGATATCTACCAACGGAGAATAACTACCAATTCTCCCTCCCAGAGAGGAGGGCTGTCCCACCAGTGGGAACATTATAATAATATGCTGATCATATCCAAGGCAGTTTTGTTAATTTATTCTGGTATTATTTTCCAGACTCCAGACAATACAAAGCTTACTTCTTTCAAAGACAAAGTGCCAGATAGTGAATTAAAATCGTATGGCATGGAACTTAGTGGGAATGGAGGCACTGTGTGGAATGTAAGTATGAGACAGACCAAAGATTTTTGTCTTTGACACCTCGAAAACTGGCTCTTATTGCACTACGATTAGGTTCAATGTGCAATGTATTCCACACTCGTGGATTTATTAAATTTTCGTTTGATACACGTGGGCATTTGTTACTGTAGTTCTCGGCTCCAAAACACCTTCGCCTGCGGCTCGGGTGTGAATCCGCCTCGGCTGCAATACCAAAGTTTCCTCACTTATATCCAAAAGTGCTATATTTTGAATATCATATTGCATATCCTATATAATATTACATTTCTACCAAAAAAGGTGTAAGTCATCATGATTATGCATAGCCCGAGTTCATCCACAGCTGTGTACAAAACCTCTCTTTGCTTGTGGCAAGAAGACAGTATAGTCATATTTGCCAGATATATTATAAGATATACAAGATCAAATGAATTAGATTTTATTAACTCATACATCAAGTAACTGAACTACCTGCGGAAACTATGATGAACATGAACTATGAACTAGTCATCTATACTAATATCCAATCATACTTCCGTACCTACTTAATACTTATACTTAATATAATAAATTACTACATCACTACATATTATAAAACAAAGTCGCTTTCTCTGTCCCTATATCCCTATGTATGCTTAAATCTTTGAAACTACGCAACGGATTTTGATGCGGTTTTTTTTATAATAGATAGAGTGATTGAAGAGGAAGGTTTATATGTATTATACATGCACCCGTGCGAAGCCGGGGCGGGTCGCTAGTAATAAATAAAAATAAAATGTGTTCGTTAAGTTTTGCTAGACCCTGTCTGTACACAAGGCAGACCTTATGTCATTCGAGTGATCAAAATATGGTACATTATATTAGCTTAACTTTTACTTTCAGAACCTGAACAACCCCCATATATCTTACCACGTTGGTTATGCAGACAGCAATGGGGATCGTGACGTGGTAAATATTTATTTAATACTTAAAATACTTCATTCATTCCGGTAAGCTAAATAAAGCATAGTATACAGGGTAGATTGAGTACATCATTCTGAACCCCCACATAGAAATTGTACATCGGTAATTAAAAAAATTGAGTTCAAAGATTCCACCCGAACAAATTACATACATACATTGCAAGTTAAGAAAAGCTTTTAAAAAAACAGCTCGTTTCCAACATATTCAATACGTACACGGTCAAAATGCATGGAACAGCTGTTTTTTTTTATAACCGATGAAAAATTTACAAGTGGCTCAGCCTATCATCAGGCAGTCGCTCCATGTAACATACTGGTATTCAGCTGCATCCGGTACGACTGGAAGCTGACCCCAACATAGTTGGGAAAAAGCTAGGAAAATGATCGTGATGACCGAAGACAACTGCAAAACTCCAGCGGCTAAGCCACTACGACAGACTGCAGTGACACGACGGGTTTATATGCAACTCTGTGAAAAACGGCAACAGGCGGCAATGCTGATCAACAGAAGCCCTTCCATGAAGTTACAATTATAACTTTGGTTCCTATAGAAACCAGTCCTGTCACTGTGCCGTCGTCACTTACTGTTCAACTGAAGTCACAGACTTTTCTGTTACGAAGCTAGCTTTGCCGCTATCGTTTGCCTTTAGAATAGTATCTAAAAACACAAATCTCCTTTTCAGTCGGATAGCGACAGTAACAGCGACAGCGATGAAGACTCTTCAGTATCCAGTAATGAATCAACGGCTGACTCCAATCAATCAGATTCCGGTACCAGCGAAGCAAATTCTGGCTCCAGCGAATCAAATTCTGGCTCCAACGACTCCAATTCTGACACAAACGAATCTCTATCTGGCTCTTCAGAAATACCAGTACCCGATGTTACCGCTGATGTAGAAGGAAGTCAAAACATATCTGGTGAAGGGGAAATTGCCAGTGGATCTAATGAGAATAGTAATTCTGAAGAAAGTAGTAATTCTAATTCTGGAGACAGCGGTAATGTCAGTGGTTCAGTAGCTGATGTTGCCAGTGGATCTAGTGAGAGTAACAGTGGGTCGGGAGAAAGTACTAGTAATTCTGGAGAAGATAATAGTGGGTCGGAAGAAAATAGCGGTGAATCGGGGGCTAACGATGGGGGTTCGGCAGAAAATGGTAGCGATTCTAGTCAAAGTAACAGTAACTCTGGAGAGAGTAACTCTGGTTCAAATGAAAACGGGTCTGAAGAGAATAATGTCAATAACGAAGATAAAGACAAAAATACTGGAGATAAAGTCGCAGCCAATGATATTATTAATAAATTTAGTCAGATATTAACTGATCTGCATGACATATTTGTTAAAGGAAACGCTACGATTGTTTTACCGAAGCCAGAGAAAGATACAGCTAATAATGTTGATGTACCAAGTATGCTAGACCACATATTGAGTGACGTCACAAGTGATACTGAAATTCTAAAACCTGGTGTTCAAATTAATAGTGGAGATCCAAATAACCCTAATATGGTGCACATCTTAGAAGGTTTGTTCACAAATATAATTAAGAACAAAATTATTATCAACAATGTGCCCTCCGTTGACGGTGACATAAGTGCCGAAAAAGAGAACAAAGAAAAATCTAAAACAAACACGACAGTAACATCTGAAAAAAATACAACGGTAGCTGTCGGAGAAGGCGGAACAGTAACTTTTGAATCAGACAAAACCACAACTTCTCAAAACGATGAAAATGAAACTTATGATAAGTCCAAACTCGTTGAAGACAAACCATCTGAGACAAATCTGGGTAACAATGACGTAAGTGAAAACCCGATCATATATGAAGAAACGCAGTCTACTGAAAAACCCGACGATGATAGAAATTCTCATGGAGGTATCGAAACCCCCGATGACAGCACGCCTAAGATTTCCTCTTTTAAAGAAGACGCTGAGAATCCAAATGAAAGTTCATCATCATCACCGGTTGAACATAACAATGATGGCTTAGGAAATACAAATGATGATTATAACATGTCAGGAAAGGAAAATAACAACCCTGAAAACCATGAACCTACTTTCGAAACAGAAAAACCTAACACATCTAATGAAACCGGTGACAATACCGGTGATGATCATGACATTTCAGGTAAAGAAAGTGACAACCCTGATAACGATAAACCTAAAACAGAAAAACCTAACCAGTCTAAAGAAATTGGAGATCACAACACATCTGATCAACCATCTATTGAAACAAAAATACCTGACCAGTCTAAAGAAACTGGAGACCACAAATCTTCAGATGAAACAGAGAGGCCCGATGAACCCCATAGTAGTGGAGAAGTGAGTGAAGAACCAGTTGAACATCATACGGAGGCTCCAGAAAAAGTTACAAAAGCGCCAGTTGAAGAACTGAAAGAAAAATGTCCTGTTGAAAAAAAGGTAAGTAACATAGTTATATACGAGCCTATTGCCATCAACCGGGCACAATTCCAGACTCCGTGACTGTTACTGAGAAATTCCTGATGGAAAGGCTAATAATAAATAATTCTAGGATAATGCTGTCGTCTCCTGTAATGACACGTCTATTTATGCATTTTTGTTTTGTTTAGGTCGACACTGAAGCTGAAAAGAATACGAAGATTGATTACTTACTAGACCTCATTAATAACGTAAGTATTATTTTTACGAAAATAAAATAACATTTTTTCTTTCGTCAATATTTAACTCTTGATTATCGAATAAAAGTACTGAACTAAAAGAATGGTAGGGCAAAACTCGCCTTTTAAGATGGATTCACTGTTGTGTCATGGTTGGTGTACAATAATAAATTAAAAAGTTATTTTATGTTTTCTTTTGCAGGAGAAATTTTGGTCCTTCATGGGAGACTTAGGTTCCAAATATATAGCATCATTGTCAGAGGTAAGAACCTTTTATTATATACCCAACAGTCCTTTTTAATGTCATAAAACACTTTTGCTATAAAACTATTTTGATCGTTTCACAAATATTCAGTAGGACTTTGTATATTTGCGTCTAAACCTATATTACCTATTACAGCGGACCACCAAATTCATTAAAGACGAAGTAGCAGCTCAAGTAAGCAAGTATTTCGAAGAACATCCAATTAATAAGGAACCAGCTTTAAACGCTAATAAAGATCCTACAGACAAAAACAAACACGAAAACTACACTGATAAACCTGACGTCGGAGACGAAAAGGTTTACGAACCTAATAGTCACGAACAGGCTGTAAAGAAACCTGGTAGCGGCGAAAAGATAGTAAAAGAACCTCACAGTAACGAAGATGCTAAAAATGAACTTGGTAGTCATGAAAAGGATGACAATAAGCCTACAAATGAGGAAAATAAACCTACTACCGACCAAACTCTGGAACCAAAACATGACGAAATTTACACTACTACTGTCGAACCAACAGACAATGAAATAAATACAACTGAAAAGCCCAAAAAGGAACCATCAGTACATGTAAAAGCCAACACAGTTTACGGTAACACTGTAGGTAACGACAAGGTAACAAATGTCTATATTTTCTATGCTAGCAAAAACATGGATGACATCATGAAAAATATCAAGCAACTTGTCAATGGGAACAATAGTACCAACATCTTTACATTTGGACCAAACAAGACTAAACCTGATCATAAAAACAAAGGTAAGAAACCAGGTGAAAACGAGAAAGCTAAAACAACAGAATTACCTAAAGTAACTGAAGGTAGTACTGAACCGAGTATAAATAACGAAGTGACGGAGGGCCCTAAAAATGAACCTGATATTACTGGTACTGAAATTCCCAATGAAAATGTACATGGAAACGACGAAACTGGCTCTAAAATAAAAGAACCTGCTACAGATGATAACCGTGATAGTACTAGCGAAGGATATAGTACGGATACTAATAATGGCAATAATACAGAAGGACCTAATGATACAACAGAGAGTAGTACAGATTCCATGCCTTCAAGCGATGATATTACAGGTTTCAAAGATAATACCAGTACTGAACATCTTCCTGAAAACAACCACTCTGAACAACCCACTAGTGAACCCGACAAACACTCTGGAGAAGACACTGGTGAGCCCGACAACCACTCTGGAGAAGCCACTGGTGAGCCCGACAACCACTCTGGAGAACCCACTAGAGAGCCCGAAAACCACTCTGGAGAACCCACTGGTGAGCCCGACAACCACTCTGGAGAACCCACTGGTGAGCCCGACCACCACTCTGCCGAGACCAACAACCACTCTGGCGAACCCACTGGTGAACCCGACAACAACTCTGGAGAGCCCACTGGTGAGCCCAACAAGCACTCTGAAAACCCCACCGGTGAGCCTGATAACCACTCTGGGGAACCCACTGGTGAACGCGACAACCACTCTGGCGAACCCACTGGTGAACCCGACAACAACTCTGGAGAGCCCACTGGTGAGCCCGACCACCACTCTGCCGAGACCAACAACCACTCTGGCGAACCCACTGGTGAACCCGACAACAACTCTGGAGAGCCCACTGGTGAGCCCAACAAGCACTCTGAAAACCCCACCGGTGAGCCTGATAACCACTCTGGGGAACCCACTGGTGAACGCGACAACCACTCTGGCGAACCCACTGGTGAACCCGACAACAACTCTGGAGAGCCCACTGATGAGCCCAACAAGCACTCTGAAAACCCCACTGGTAAGCCTGATAACCACTCTGGGGAACCCATTGGTGAACCCGACAACCACTCTGGAGAACCCACTGGTGAACCCGACAACAACTCTGGAGAACCCACTGGTGAGCCCAACAAGCACTCTGAAAACCCCACCGGTGAGCCTGATAACCACTCTGGGGAACCCACTGGTGAACGCGACAACCACTCTGGCGAACCCACTGGTGAACCCGACAACAACTCTGGAGAGCCCACTGGTGAGCCCGACCACCACTCTGCCGAGACCAACAACCACTCTGGCGAACCCACTGGTGAACCCGACAACAACTCTGGAGAGCCCACTGGTGAGCCCAACAAGCACTCTGAAAACTCCACCGGTGAGCCTAATAACCACTCTGGGGAACCCACTGGTGAACGCGACAACCACTCTGGCGAACCCACTGGTGAACCCGACAACAACTCTGGAGAGCCCACTGATGAGCCCAACAAGCACTCTGAAAACCCCACTGGTAAGCCTGATAACCACTCTGGGGAACCCATTGGTGAACCCGACAATCCCTCTGGAGAACCCACTGGTGAACCCAACAACCACTCTGGAGAACCCACTGGTGAACCCGACAACCACTCTGAAAAACCCATTGGTGGACCTGACAACCAATCTGGAGAACCCACTGTTGAACCCGACAACCACTCTGGAGAACCCACTGGTGAACCTGACAACCACTCTGGAGAACCCACTGGTGAACCCGACAACCACTCTGGAGAACCCACTGGTGAACCCGACCACCACTCTGGAGAACCCACTGGTGAAACCGACAACCACTCCGGCGAGCCCAGCAACCACTCTAGCGAGACTAACAACCACTCTGGCGAACCCACTGGTGAACCCGACCACCATTCTGGTGAAACTGACAACCATTCCGGCGAGCCCAACAACCACTCCGGCGAACCAAGCATCTCTGGCGAGCATAAAGTCACCTCCGGTGAGCCCAATGACAATTTTAGAGAACCTAGCAGCTCTGAAGAACACAAAAACAATTCGGGAGAACCCAACACTTCGGGAGAACCGAATGGCTCTGAAGAACACAAGGATACTTCGCGAGAACCCAACACTTCGGGAGAACCCAATACTTTGGGAAAGCCCAATGCCTCTGAAGAACACAAGGATACTTCGGGAGAACCCAACACTTCGGGAGAACCCAATACTTTGGGAAGTCCCAATGCCTCTGAAGAACACAAGGATACTTCGGGAGAAACCAACACTTCAGGAGAACCCAATACTTTGGGAGAGCCCAATGCCTCTGAAGAACACAAGGAAACTTCGGGAGGACCCAACACTTCGGGAGAACCCAATACTTTGGGAAAGCCCAATGCCTCTGAAGAACACAAGAACACTTCGGGAGAACCCAACACTTCGGGTGAACGCAATTCTTCGGGTGAGCCCAATGCCTCTGAAGAACACAAGGATACTTCGGGAGAACCCAATTCTTCGGGAGAGCCCAATGCCTCTGAGGAACACAAGAACACTTCGGGAGAACCCAACACTTCGGGAGAACACAAGGATACTTCGGGAGAACCTATCACTTCGGGAGAACCCAATACTTTGGGAAAGCCCAATGCCTCTGAAGAACACAAAAACACTTCGGGAGAACCCAACACTTCGGGAGAACCCAATACTTTGGGAAAGCCCAATGCCTCTGAAGAACACAAGAACACTTCGGGAGAACCCAATTCTTCGGGAGAGCCCAATGCCTCTGAAGAACACAAGAACACTTCGGGAGAACCCAATTCTTCGGGAGAGCCCAATGCCTCTGAGGAACACAAGAACACTTCGGGTGAACCCAACACTTCGGGAGAGTCCAATGCCTCTGAGGAACACAAGAACACTTCGGGAGAACCCAACACTTCGGGAGAACCCAACACTTCGGGAGAACACAAGGACACTTCGGGAGAGTCCAATGCCTCTGAAGAACACAAGGCCATTTCCAGTGAGTCAAAAGACACCTCTGGCGACAAACATACCTCTAGTGAAAAGAAAGACGCTTCAAATGAAAACGGAGCCTCTGGTGGAAACAAAAGTGACTCAGGAGAGGAAGATACTTCAGTGAAGAAAATTACCTCTACGGAGATAGTAGACTCTGGCGAGAAGGTTGCCTCGGTAGAAAAATCCGCAGATCAGAAAGATGGATCGGTAGAAAAATCTACTGAGCAAAAAGATACATCAGGAGAAAAATCCTCTGAACAGAAAAATGCCTCGGGAGAAAAATCTTCTAAACAGAAAGACGGCTCTGGCGAAAAATCAACTGAACAGAAAGACGCCTAAGGGGAAAAATCCTCAGATTAAAAAAATACCTCGCGAGATTTAAACACAGTTTGAGAACACCAAAACTAAAAATCGGACTTAATTCTGAACTTGATTTTGAAGCATTCTAGATTTCAGTAGCTGCTTCGTACGCTTTAAGTGGGTATAAGAATAAAAAGTAAAAATAATAGATACATCCTGCATTTGAAACTATACTAATTTAAATTAACTTAGTCTCTGGCCAAAACAATTTTTCAATAGGACTAGTCATTCGGAAATCAATTTCATTCAAGCTAACATTAAGTGGATTTTTAGTTAAGGTGAAAACAACATCATTTTGATTTGAGGCTAGAATAGGTCGATCCCACCTCCCTCATATTGTTGTATATAAATTTTCAACTATGTACTATTTAAACGGTCAGTATTTGATTTTTGAAACTTGTTGAAACTGTGGGGCCGTAGAGTCCCGAGTGCTCGCAGCCTTTTGGGCACATTAACAACTGAAAGCGTTAAGGAGTGTCTTGATGTCATTTTATATGTAATTTGTTGTTAGTTATTTTAGTTTATTTAATAGTTTTTAAATTTTGAAGGTTGTAAATAGTTACCTTTAAGTTGTTTTTAAGTTAAGAAAAAATGAAATAAAACGCTATATCGAACTATAAAAATATTCTTTTTTTTTTGTAACCAATCCCTTGACCACTGTTACAAGAATCTTTGATTTTGGATTTTGACGATTAAATTACAAGGGCGTGCTGTTGGTGAATATTTGGGAAATTGGTTTGGGAATGGCTTCGGTAGCTTTATACGGATTTTTTATAAAAATCATGATTTTTATCAACACTGGGTCGTCAGAAGCCCGAAAGTCTGACAACCAGTCTTAGCCAAGGAGTATCGTATTATCCAGTAACTGGATTGTTGAAGTCAGATACTAGTCTTCAACTGCATGAAGTACACCCCAAAATAGGCTGGTGACAGGTGAAAAATAAAACCAAGAAAATATTTTCAAACATTTTTTATTATTACTAAATAACAAAGTTATGAACTTATGGCACAATAGAGATGGAAATATGTCGCTTCAGACTTATTAGAACACTAAAATCGTTTAAACGCCATGTCAGTCATTTAAAAATTTAAAAATAATTTTAATTTTTTGGAGAAATTTCACAATGATCTGATTAAAATGTCGGCTCATAATTTCTAGTAGTAGATCACTGTAGTAACGCAAACTCAAATTTATAAAAATATCAAATTCGTTTGTGGTGTTTTATATTTTTTATTTCAATACTTATTATCTTGCGTCCTGACCAAAACAATTAAACAACAACAACAACAATTTAATTTATTTTAATACTAACATTAGGCTAAGATATACTACTACTAACAATGTCAATATATGGATGTAATTCTGAAATAAAATATTTGAATTTTGAATTTAGAAAACGATTGGTCGCTCGAATACGAGGTCGCCGCGTTCTTATTAATATCACTCACTTTTACGATTTGGTTAGGACGCTGTCTTATGCTTCTGAATTTTCACCAACTTTGAAGTCGTATTTTTTATGACTGAAAGAAGGGCTTATTTTGACTGGCTCATAATTTATATTTTTATTTAACAAAAGGTACCGAAATATGACTGACATAGCGTTTATATTTATATTGATAGATGGCAGTAAGGGAAGTATTTAATAATAACTTAATTATGATTAAAAAAAAAATCTATGCTACTATTTTTCTGATATGCCATACTTTTATTTTATTCCGTTTACTTTCATACAAATTTAACCATTGAACCTCTTTAGTGGGTGAACTAAAAAAACCGCTAAAAAGTGCGAGTCGCACTCGCGCATGAAGGGTTCCGTACCACCGTAGTAGGCGAACCCTCTTTAATTTTTAGGGGGAGGGCGGGTAGGAAGGTATAAGGCTTCCGTTTTTTTCTTTTGAGATACGGGACTCTAAAAACCTTGCTTTGTTATCATTCTCGTTATTATAACCATATACAAAACATTGCAAAATTTGGGAGAGTACCTACCTAATAGTAAACCTCCATCACATTTCACCAATTATAAGTATGTATTTGAGAGGCCGAGCCTATTGCCATCAACCGAGAATTTCCTGAAGAAAAACCCAATAACGATTTGCCTGACCTGGGAACGGAAACCCAGGACCTCATGCTCTGCAGACTCACTTGCAACCACTAGAGACCACCGAGGTATTTTACCTCCTGCGCATAATTTCATGCTTAAACCAAGTAGTGTACAGTCACAAGCACCAATATGTAAACACTTAACAACTTTTAAAAGTGCTTTTCTCCTACTGTTCTGATTAAAATGCCATGTTGTTACGAACATAGTATTCTGGAACTCATATTTTTATGAAAAAGATCTTATCTCCAAGTTAAAATCGTTATTTATCTCGAAAATTACTTTTAAATTTAGGAAAGTGTATACATATTGGTGCTCGTGATTGTACAGTATGACAAATTTAAGTTTGCAGTTGCATGCATGGATATGTCAAATTTGGTACATTTATTATTTTATGTCTATTTTTTCGTACTTAGTCTCTCAGTGAAACTCAAAGACAGAAATAATGAAAAAGCATTAATAAGTATAAACTCAACCCCTTATTTTTGTTATAAAAATACAGCATTTCAGAAAGAAAACATATCAGTAAATATTATTATGATATTCATACTTATTGATAAAAAAAATACATAAAGTAAGCCACTATTTTAGGAATAAAGCATTCAATTGTTTAATAGAAAAATAGAATTATGGTAATTTAAAAAAAAAACATTCATGGTGGAAGAGACACCGACGCTAAAACGATTACCACGTATTTAGTACATCATTCTAAACCCCATAGAAATTTTTCATCGATATTAAAACAAAAACAGCTGTTCTATACATTTTGACCGTTTTTTTTTAATGTCGTGCCAATTCTTTTCGTAGTGTTCAAACGATACACCGAACATTGCTTTAGATACATTTCATATTATGTTTTATTTTGCGTACCAGCGCTTCTGTTAGGCGACATTAATATAAAACAAGTTTGTAATAGTAAATAAATAAGGTAAAATGTGTCATTTGAATTATTTCAAGACATTGCCTTTGAGAGCAAATTTAAATTTAAAAAATATATATTTTTAATGACTAATCTACAATTATGCTCTCGTTTTACAGTTTTAAAGCGCAGAAAAATGATTACATATAAATAAGTTCATTTAAGAATACATAAAGGGTGTAATAAGAACCTTAACGAAGCCGAAAGGCACTTTTTCTCCCCGTCATTGTGATTTCTTTTAAATACCTCTCATCATCTGCCTAGCCTTTTCCCAACTATGTTGGGGTCGGCTTCCAGACTAACCGGATGCAGCTGAATACCAGTATTTTACATGGAGCGACTGCCTATCTGACCTCCACAACCCAGTTAGCACTAGGTAATACGAAACGCATTGGTAAGACTGGTTGTCAGACTTTCGGGCCACTGACTACCTGTTACGACTGTCAAAGATCTACAAATTACAGCCGGTTACACGTGCTTAACGTGCTTTCCGAGGCACGAAGTAAATTCGGTATGTAATGGGTGCTCACCCATCTAAGGACCAACCTAGGTAAGCAAGACTTAACCTAAAGATCGGCCCGAGCGGCTGTTCTTATTTAGCCACGAGCTCCTTTTAAGATACCCCTATGACCCGTTTACTATTCAATGCATCCATCAGAAAAATGTTTTAAATGCGATACATTGCGTTTTACTATGAAAAGTGGTATTTAAGTCGTTTCCCAGCAATAATTTTTGCGTAGAGTTACTTAGTTTGATGTACAGAATGCTTGGTTGACGGTTGTGTGAAGGGTCCGTTTACACCGTGTATTACATTTCTTTGAATATTATGTAAAATACATATTTCTTAACCGAGTAATATAACTAACTATATTAAAATAGAAAATTCATTTTATTGCTTATCCAGGAGCGTTGCTATAAAATCCATATATTTAGAAAGAAGATTTTTCATATTAAAAACTCCTATAACTATGAATATTTCATATTAAGAAATACTATTTGAAAAATAGAGTAATTAGGTACACCCTTTTGGAGACTTTTTAATTTATATTTCGTTTTGAAGGTCGCAACTATAAAAGTTTTAAAAATTCCTAAGCCCGCGAGTCTGACTTTCAGTCTGACCAAGGGGTGTCACCCAGTAAATCGGTTGGGCCGGCCATTGAAGCAGTAGCTATCTATGTTAAATACAAGAAAGACTGGAGGCCGACCCCAACATAGTTAAGAAAAAGCCAAGCAGATTGACTGACTTCAAAAAAACAATTATAAAAAAAATACATACAGTCGAACACGGAACCTCCTTCTTTTTAGAAGTCGGTTAAAAATATTAAAGGCAAGGAAACATAAAAAGGGCAAGAAAATATCTAAAATAAATAAACGTTAACTAGACAGAAAAATAAAATTAAAAGGTGGCAGCGCCGGGTAGCCCGAGAAATACAAATTAATTTCATTTCATTTGTAAGTTCATTCAATCTCATTGAATGATAATTATATAAAAAGTAATGAATGAAAGATGATAATGACTATAACTCTGTAAAGCCATATTCGTTGCGGTCGCGAATCACATTTTAATCAACATACAAACTGACATTGACCAGCAAACGGCAAAAAAAAAGTAAGAAAAATTATATTTCGCGGGCTACCCCTTCTGTTTTTGGCCAATAAACGAATATTATAATTAACACTAGAAACGGGATATTTACCATGTCCACTGTTTGTTTTGAAAAAACAAACAAAATAAGCCCGAAAAAATCAAAGTGCCGAAAAAAGTTCGCGAGCGGACACAGTGAGTTTCGTGTGTCGGGAACAGAATCGAATTGCGAGTGACAGTGGTAGCGGTACTGAGTGCAAAATACGAACAAGAAAAAGGGTAGACCGATTTGTCTGCTCATAAACACCCACCAGCAATAACTTCAGTTTATCCGTGATCATGGTGCTTGCAACAGCGCCGAAATATTGAGAACTCAAAACAAACAGTGGACATGGTAATATCCCGTTTCTAGTGTTAATTATAAAGTTGTGACCATGACAGTTTAAAAACTTATAAAAAACGAATATTCATAAAATGAAAATATTATAAAATATACAAATATTTTGATATTTGAATACATTATTAGTATGCGTGGCTCTAAGGGGTAAAATAAACTATCTTATAAATATAACAGGAACTTATGAAATGGAAGAACTGATTTTATAAAGGGTGTATTAGAAATATGTGGTCATATGTCAAGGTGTGTTGCAAACTATCAAACTCGACAAGTTCTTTAATGGGACCATTATCGTTGACCGATTAGACCGACCATTAAAGAACTTGTCGAGTTTGATAGTTTGCAACACACCTTGACATATGACCACATATTTCTAATACACCCTTTATAAAATCAGTTCTTCCATTTCATAAGTTCCTGTTATATTTATAAGATAGTTTATTTTACCCCTTAGAGCCACGCATACTAATAATGTATTCAAATATCAAAATATTTGTATATTTTATAATATTTTCATTTTATGAATATTCGTTTTTTATAAGTTTTTAAACTGTCATGGTCACAACTTTATAATTAACACTAGAAACGGGATATTACCATGTCCACTGTTTGTTTTGAGTTCTCAATATTTCGGCGCTGTTGCAAGCACCATGATCACGGATAAACTGAAGTTATTGCTGGTGGGTGTTTATGAGCAGACAAATCGGTCACAACGATATTGGTCATTACATGACGACTGTAATCCCTGAAGGGTTAGGCAGAGGTGTACCTAATAGTACACCCACATTTCGCCAGTTATATTTAAGTCCTATGTAATAGGGGCGAACCTACCCATCAACCGGGCACAAATCCAGACTCCGTGGCTGCTACTGAGAAATTTCTGATGACCAAAAACCCAATAACACTTTTGCCAGACCTGGGAATCGAACCCAGGACCTCGTGGTCAGCCACTAGACCAATGAGGCAGTCATCGTAATCGCATAAAAATATTCAGCTGACCCATACAAAATTTCATTATCCACTCGATCCATTGTATGATAAAGCTGTTTTATTTCGCGTTTACGATATTTGTCCCTTAGACAAAGATATACAGTTTGATGTTCTGTAACCACATACTTAAATATGACCACACCTATATAATACATCCTGTATACTATTTTTTTCAATTGAATAAATACATTTAGTATAGAAAAACTTCATATTTGATTCAAATCCAATTCATAATAATTATGACACATTTTCAGTCATATTTTTCAACCACCAACAATAATATTTGACATACCAATAAAAAAAACAGTTTTTTTCATACAATATACCCATCCCAATAAATTAGAACATCATAGAAAAAAAAACAAAATATTTTTTAACATTGTAGAAATATACAGGGTCTAAGATAACTGGCAGAAGTTCACAAACATGACAACTTATCTGTCAGGTCCGCGGAGTTCTGCTAATTTATATTTGACCCTATTTTATAGTAAGTATAAATTCCATTTTTATGTATAATGTCGTTTTAAGACCCGTAGAAACACTGATCCTTTATAATAAAAAGATTTAGAGGCTTAAATATAGAGTGTTGGTGAAACTAGTATAATTATAGACATTTTTCATGACTGTCATGGTGTCCATATTAATTATGGACATTTCACAAACTCATACATACAGGATGTCCCAGAAGTCGACATCAAATCGAAATCGGCTGATAGGCCGAGTCATAATAGTTTTCAGAAAAATATAAAAAAATATCTGAGCGAGACAGATAGTGACGCCACACACACACACACGCAATACAGATCAGTACGTTAAGCTCCTTCGTTTATGCCTATAATTTTTTAAATACGTAACTCGGTTTTTTTTATTTTTTCTGATGACTTTTATGACTTTGGCCTATCACCCGATTTCAGTTTGACGGCAAGTTGTGGCACCCTGTATATGATACATGTATGACATACATCAATAAATAAGCATTTAGATTTGATATCACACTCATGTAAAAATAGCAGTAAACCCTTGTAGGCACGGGCTTTATCATCGCACACTGAATTTTCAACACATTGCTTATCTCATAGAGTTGAAAATTCAAGAATGCTTTTTTTAGCGCACTGGGATGCACTCTTTGGGATTCTCAATGCTCGGTCCAATACCGAGAGTGGAAAATACAGTGCACGTTGAAAAATTATCAGTGCTAACAAAGGGCTACATAAAAATTGTTTGGAGTTTAAAAGACACTGTAACTTCTCAAGTTTATTTCGGTGTTTCTTTTTAGCCTCACCTAGCTTATAATAATATTTTTTGAAGTGTAAAACAAATAACAAAATAAAAAATCATTTACCATTTAATACATGTATGACAAGCCACTTCCAGCTTTTGGTAGGTATACAAAATGTCAATATGTGCGTGATTTATCCGTGATCATGGTGCTTCCAACAGCGCCGAAATATCGGAAACTCAAATAATTTAAAACATGGTAAATATCCCGTTTTTAGTGACACAAAATGTCCCTTCAAAATCCTAGTCTCACCAACACACACTACGCTAAAGAGTATACAAAACATAATTATTTATCGCTGATCCTCAACTCTGCTAGCTCCTGCTCCTCATCCACTTCATCCTCGTCATCAGAACCGTGGACTGATGCGGCCGGGGTTGTACCTCCTGGAAAATGGAAGGATAGTATAAGCATAGGAATGTTACCTTCCCACTGCTGGGACACAAGTTTCCTCTCTTTGAGGAGGTGCTGATTGATAAAGGTGGTAATTTTTGTGAAAAGGTTGATTTGGTCGATTTTGGATCTTATTACTCTTTTTTTCATAGCAGTGGGGCACAATACACTGTGATTTTTTTTGTCGTCTTACAACGGTAGCCCACTTCATGTATCCAATGACTACTAAACATTCATAAAATAAAAATAGGTATTTATGAGATTTGAATAATTTCAAAATAAAAATCTTAAGTCATTATTATGACGCATGACGTAGTTGAAACACCCTGTTGCGAGCGATGATCTACTCGACTCGTGCGCTGGGTAGGTATGTTCCACCGCTTGACACGTAAACATTATTAACAGGTGTTTCTTAATTCTAATATATTATATATTTTTCTTTGTATCTATTATCTTAATTAACGGTAAAATAAAAATAATCGCGCCTAGAGGTATTTTATGTCGGATACATTGAGGTGACCACCTTTATGAGACGACTATATAGTCACGGTGTATAGACTATATAGGCATTGAAAAAAAAAATACTTATAACATTTAGTAATAGTAAAATCAAACAAAGCCTGAAATATAAACCCCTCCCCTTAAACATACTAATTAAGGGGAGGGGTTTATATTTCAGGCTTAGTTTACCTACAGATTTCTTCTTTCGATCAATAACTTTCAAATTAAACCCACAGATTTTTACGAAACTTGTATGTAAATTCGCTGTACCATTTAAAAAAAAAAAAAACATAAATATACGTACATAATAGTACGGTGGATTAAATCAACTCAAATGCGGTACCTGTGCATAAATTCACAAAAAAAACCCTAGTGAATAAAAAAACACGTGCCGAATTCTCTAGAACTATGTACCAGTACAAAAAAAAACACGTGCCGAATTCTCTAGTGTTGCCAGTTCAAAACTAAAAATACTACAAAACCGTTAATTTTATGTGAAAAACCTTTCTAAAGTCCCGCCGAATTGTGACCAAAAACCCGATCGTGATAAACCAAGATTCAAGGCTGCCATCGTTTCCATTTTCCCCGGATTCATTGTAATATTTAGGCTGGCAACCACCGCCACGCCATCTGTCAACAGCGTTTATACTATTTTAGGCGCTATCGCTTTGAAATAAGGTTGGTATTTGTGTGTAACTATTTCAAAGGTATAGCGCGTAATAGTTATTGACAGATGACGTTTAGGTGCAAAAATATCGGATCCAAGATAGAATTTTATTGATTTTAAACAGTCAAAAGAATCTTGAACCTTGCCCACGTTGCAATACAGTGGAAAACAAAATGATACAAAGAAAGAAACATAAAATGTTTTAAATACAGTAAGCGCTAAACGGATATAGGGAGTATTCGCCGTTGGTCGCGATCAGTACATCTAAACTGCGTTGAAAACCTATCAGTGTGTTCATGCCATAACAAAAATGACATTGACCACTCTTCAATTCAGTTTTGATATACTGAACGCGTTCAGCCTCATTTGTGAAATTTGCCCTTGGTGATTTGTAGTAAGGGGGCCTAAAACTTCAAAGGCAGCCCCGAATCCCAACCTAACCTAATTTCCAGCATCAGCACAATCCTGCAGCTTCGAAATCAGCTGATCGATTTGTTCAGCCACAGCTTCGTTCAACGGCTCCAGAAAGTTCTCATTCGGCGTTCGGTAATGCTCGTGTTCCGATTCGGTGAAGTTCG
The DNA here is from genome assembly GCA_950022335.1 of Eurois occulta. Lineage (NCBI taxonomy): Eukaryota > Metazoa > Arthropoda > Insecta > Lepidoptera > Noctuidae > Eurois > Eurois occulta. The sequence continues at coordinate 9,301,314 of OX465505.1, forward strand.
GCTTCTCAAAGCTGACTTCAAGAGTTGGGTCGTCCCCATCATCAGTTATGTCGAGGATTTCCAAGGATTTTTGTACGTTTAGCAGGTTTTTGTTTTGTATATCTGTTTGTTCGGCTGAGGTTTGGCTCTGTTCGTCTTTTGTTTCTTTTTCGACAGATGATTGGCGTTCGCGGCGTACTGGTGGTGTTTTAATATTATGGGTTAAAGTATGAAATTACCGATTTGTTTCGAAGATTTCATGAAAAGTGATATTTCCATGCAAACGTTTTTTTTTCTTGGAAACGTCTTAACCTATTATGATGCAATTGCAAACTATAGTTAAGAGTAAAAAAAGCTGCGATGCACTGCGTATCTTAAATTCTCAAAACCCAGTCTATGACAAAAATATACCTAGGTACTTGAAGTAGTGAAACCTACGGCGCATTGAAACAAGTGTTTTGACACACTACCCTAAGGTAATATGCAACTACTAGTACGGTTTTTAAACTCTAAAAGGTACGTAATTTAACAATTAATAAAATAAAAAATGGACTTAGGCAAAAATATAACTATACGTCCAGTTACAAATAGAATAAAATGTGAGAGAAAAAAAATGTCAATTTCATAGTTACAGACCTACTATTTCGTCATTGTACTAGTTCAACTTTAAACACTAGTGCTACGTAATTTTGGTTCAGAATCTCTATTGAAGTACAGTTTCAAGGCGTAAACACCGAGACTAGCTAGTGGCTTGTATATTACGAACTAGCTGTGACCCGCGACCTGTGTCATCCTCTCTAACACGATTACACGACCATGGATGATTACCTTAGTTTTAATGCGGTATATATTCATGAAAAAATGTGTACTTTATTGTACTAGCGACTTTAAAAATGTACTCACATATTTTCGCTGTTATAACATATCGACCGTGGCATGTGGTGAGTACATTTTTTAAAGTCGCTACTACAATAAAGTACACATTTTTTCATGAATATGTACCGCATTAAAACTAAGGTAATCATCCATGGTCGTCCTGGAGAGGATGACCATGACATTCGTCCGCGTGAACCATGAACAAGAATATGCCTAAGGGGCTGTCTCCACGAGCGAGAGAATCGCGACGATATTATCGTCGTTGCCACGTATTTCTATACACTCTCTTAGAGGCCGTCTCCACGAGCGAGAGAATCGCGGCGATAATATCCCATACAAATACGTAATATCGCCGCGATTCTCTCGCTCGTGGATACAGCCCCTAAGAATATGACGTCCCTATTTGAATCGGATTTTGTAACAATTTTAAGAGTTTTCATTTTTTTTGCAGGGAACCCTAATCTTTTTTCTAAAATAAAGCTTATATTTAGTATGACTGGTAATTAGTGACCGATACTTAAACACGTGATTGTACTAATGATACTAATTTACATCACAATAACACAACAGCCGTATGAAATTCGTGCGCGCGCCTGTGACCTATCAGCTGTTATTCGCGTGACGCCGCTCTGTCTCATTACTATCGTACCGTGCAACAGTGGGTAGGAAAGGACCATGTCAGTTTAAAAACTTATACAGGGTTATTTGTAAAACACCAGCAACCTCTTAAGAGGGCATTGTACTCATCATTATGAACAACTTTTACTACGGGACCAAACCTGAAATCGCGAAAAAAAAATCAGCTGTTCCCTACATTTATTATCGATTAACTCGTCAAAATGTAGGGAACAGCTGTTTTTTTCGCGATTTCAGATTTGGTCCCATAGTAAAAGTTGTTTAAAATGATGAGTACAACGACCTCTTAAGAGGTTGTTGGTGTTTTACAAATAACCCTGTATTTCATGACCGCGCCTACAAGCCATGTTGGTGTCTAAAAAACAGTCTGTCGGGTTACAAATGAAATAGCCGCGCCGATAATTTTTTTATAGCATTACGATTGCCCAAAAGGTAAGTAATACTTACTAGAGTGCGTAGGACTGGGCGGTTCGGAGATCGGTCGTGGGTAGTTGAAGCTCTTGCCTAACTCCTGGTGCATGTGGTCCACGTAGTCAGGGTACACTATCTTCAGGGCTTCGGCGCGCGCTTGGCGGTAGTACTGTGAATAAGTTTGATAGTTTTGGTTAAGAAATCACTATTTTGATAAGACTTTTCCGTAGTGTTAGGCAACTGCTCTCAAAACGGTGAAGGAAAACATCGTGAGGAAACTGGCATGTCCTAGAACTAAAAATTCGAAGACATGTGCCATCTACCAACCCAGTGCGGGTTGGTAGATGGCACATGTCTTCGAATTTTGGCCCGCGTGGTGGATTATAGCCCATTCCCTCTCTAGAGAGGAGGCCGTGTGTCCCAGCAGTGGGAATATAATAGGCTGATTATGCTTGTAGGGAACTGGGACAAGCTCAGTTGTAAACGTCCCTTTGTGCCTATTGGTCTAGTTTTGTTCTGTCTCCTGCTGATATGGAGGGAAGTTGAAATTATGGTATTCATACTCCTCCGCTATACAAGTCTGGTACAAGTCTCGGTATAGTAAATCAAATCAAATCAAATCATTTATTTGCTTGAATATGGGTAGGTACATGAGGTGATACATACAACAGAAGTTCTTTAAGCCATATCCTACCTAAACAGGTGTGCAAATATCTGGTACAATAAAAATAATAAATCTTACATTAATCGTTACATATTCAACTAAAGCAAATATTATTATTAGGGTATTTATGTCATTCAATAATTATATAATTTTATTACTATTACATTGCTTAAAAATTAATTACATAAAAAGATGAGAAAGATGATAAATAGTAAGGGTGTACTCACGATGCCCAAATTCTTCCAATCTAGTAGATCTGACAATCTCTCAGTCCTGTTTCTTTGAATGATACGTTGCCGCCGTGTTAGCCTGTAAAATAAAAAAAATAAGTAATTAAATATCCCTTAGCTTAAGATAACCTATATGGGAGGCTACATTTAAAAATAAAAATAGTAGTCCGCCGGTCTCAGAAGCAGGGTCCAAGCTACCGGTGGTTAGGGCTCCAGAGACAGGAACCTCCTCACAATGCGAGCCGTATCGAGTACTGCCTTCTGGATCAGGCCCTTGATCCAACCGCCTAAGGATGGTCATGGAGGCTCTTGGCCATAAGGCCATTAGCCGTTACGACAATCAGCACAATGATAGCCGAGCTCACATTCCACATGTTAACAACCTCGTGTGCCAAGTCGAGATATTTTATTTGTTTCTCTTTCTCAGCTTTCACAAGGTTCTCGTCATGCGGAATGGTAATGAATTTAGATTATTATTATGATGAGCGTTGTCCTTTTTAATATTATTTAAGTACTAACAATAGTTTTCTAAATTTTGTATACTAACCTTTGAATCTAGTTGACCTAAAATAAATGAATTTGAATTAAGCATAATCAGCCTATAATGTTCCCACTGTTGGGACACAAGACTTTTCCATCAGGACTATCTTAGTGGCAGTTCGAAGTAGAAGTGGGCGCCGACCAAAAATTTGCCGGCGGCGGCGCGCCGGGCGCAACTGGTCGGCGCGGCGGCGCCACGCCGCGGCGCGGGCGTTTTTATTTTTCAAAAAAAGAATTTTTGTTTTAAGTGTTATATTTTAAAGCTATCAAAGGTAGAAATTAAAATCAGGAAAATACATAATTAAATGTTTTTAAAATATTTATAATTGTCATGTATGAACATTATTTTGTTTACGCGTGTAGGGCTCAACCGCGATCTTTTAGCGTTCAAAACCAATCCTGCTACTGAAAAAACACGTTCACTCGGCGTACTTTTTTTTTGGGATGTGAAATCAGCAAATGACTCCTCCCGCTCTGGGCGGAGCCGAAGGGAGTGTCAGACTTTTACTGACTAAAACCCATCCATCTTCCTTCTTTTGCCCTTTGTGTTCCTGGGCCGCGGTATCTCTTTCGAACAGTCCCGCAGCCCTGGTAGGCATCGGCCCTTGCCGATAGAAAGAGATGAGCTCTTTGAGGCGTGCGTGGAACACGAACGCGCCGTCGACACGGCCTGTCGTCATAAGACGGACGGACTGCGAGCTAGCCCATTACTCACCGTCCACAGGCCCGCGCCTACGGTGGCCGAGAGCCACCACGTGGCCCCCGACGCCCGGTGCTTCTCCCGCGGCGGCTGGGACGTGAGGTTCTCGCCCTCTCACATTCGGCCACCTCCTTCGCTAGCATGACTGCTTCGCAGGAGGTGACGGCCTCCCATTCCCTCTCGCTCCGGACCATGGCTTGAACCAGGGCCGGACGCGAGAGGTCGCCGCCAACACTCGGCGTACTTGTAGCTGGAATTGCAAGAATAGTCCTGGCAAGCGCAGAAAGTCCTGGGAACACATTTTTCTTCTCTCGCCAATAGGCAAGCACATCCCCGTTCAAAATCTCCACTTCTTTGGGATGGACCGAAGCTATGTCTCTCCAGCATTCTTGAGAACATTCTGTTCCCGTTGCCTCGTCGCTGAAACTACTGTGCTTCTTAGATAATTTTGTCAGCAAAGATTGCGTCGAAGAGGACCTTGGTGGAGGCTCTGATAGATCACGGGAAGTTTCACCGCAATCGGAACATGGAAAATCAGAAGCACTGATTTATTTTGATTTTGTTTACATTGGAATTGGACGACATTTTGCCAATTATCGTATTTACGTAAGAAAGCGATGTCAAGAGCGTACGTAGCAACTAGCGCGAACGTGCCGTGGCGACTGACGTTGCGCGTACCGCGCGGACGCGGATTCACAGGGCACGCGCCCCCGCCCGCGCCTCTATCGGCGCCAAATTTCAAATGCTCGGCGGCGGCGGCGGCGCGCAAAACGCGGCGCGGCGCCCCCCTCTAGTTCGAAGTAAGGACGTTTATACCCTGTTGACAGCAAAAGGCTCGCTCCCTATAATATAGCACTAGAACATAACTGACGAAATGTGGGTGTACTATTAGGTACACCTCTGCCTAACCCTTCAGGGATTACAGGCGTGATTTTGTTACTTACTTGGTAAAATCAAACATATACTGCGCCAGTTGTTGCACGGAGCCCTCCAATGAGATGTAGCGACGGTCTAACACGTATATACCGTACGACATGGGGTCTGCTATATGTTCCTGCATGAAGCAGCCGAAACCTGAAACAGATTATTGATGTTAGAAATCTTTTACGTAATATTGACTACCAGCCAGAAAAAATACATTTGGTAAATAATATTGTTTGGGCTGTACAGATTATCATCTAACCAGTCTTACCAAGGGGTATCATATTACCTAGCACTAAATGGGTTGTGGAGGTCAGATAGGCAGTCGCTCCATGTAAAATATTGGTATTCAGCTGCATCCGGCTAGACTGGAAGCCGACCCCAACGTAGTTGAAAAAAGGCTAGGCAGATGATGATGGTTATTTTTTTTGCAAAAAAGTTTTTTATTCTATAATCAGTTATGTCGTTACCTGAGAGGTTGGTGGTGATGCTGGGGATGCCCATGACGGTGCACTCGGCGGGCGTGTAGCCCCACGGCTCGTAGTACGACGGGAATACGCCAAGATGGCAGCCCCGTACGAACTCCTCGTAGTCCAGACCGAAGAGAGGGTTCGTCGAGGTCAGGAATTCTGGGTGGAATATTACCTGGAAAAATTATTATTGTGAGATTTTTCTAAGGAAAGACCACCACGATTTGATACACGAAATTGATACCAATATCACAAAGGTACCACTTGTATAGGAATCTTATGGTAGCCAGCGAAATTTATTTATTTAAACTTCATGTATAATAGTGGTACATAGGCGGACTTAATGCCACAAGCCATTCTCTACCAATCAACCTTTGGGTTAAATAAGAAAACATTGAGAAAAAAATATATAAAATTAAAATTAAAAAAAAAAAAAAACAATTCAATTTATCTTACGTCTTCTGCAATTTGCAGTGCCAGGTTGTATGTTGATGAAAATCATCAATACCATTTAATATTCTCTATCTATTAATATTATTTAACCCCATTGAATGACATTTTCATGAAATAGTTATTGAATGGGGTTAAATGAACTTAGAGGGTTGTATTAATTATTTTAATTCTGTAACTACATACGTGTAACTTGCGCGATTTATATTTTCATCAACATACAACCCGACACTGACCTGCACATTGCAAAAAACTTAAGAAAATTTTAATTTCGCGGGGTACCGTGGCGCCTCCACCTTAGTAAGAACTAACGCCGCCATGTTGTTTTTAGTTTTCAGTTGCGAAATGAAAAAAACAGAACCCTTATAGATTCGTCCTGTCCATATTTACACAGCGTTTTTACTTCGAGATTGTGTATCGCGACTTTTAGTACTACAAAAAATGTTGCCAGAGTAAATCAATCAGCTGGTAGTCAGTTTTGTAAGGGAGGGCCATTTTTTTTTTCATATTTCTACCTATGTTCTTTGGGGAAAGTTGTTGAGTTTCATGAGCACATTCAGCTCCTTCAGGGTTGATACCCCCCTTCCGTTACACGCTGTATATGTTGTACTTTGTTGTTGTATTTATGCATTGTTGTAATATTTGAGTGTGTTTTTGTTTTCTTCCTTATGTAATTTTAATTTTCTATGTAAATTCAGATACAATTTATTGTTCATGAATAAATGATTAATAAATGATTAATGAGTAACAAGTGTAAATTGTACTGTGTAAAATTACTGTGTACTGTGTTGTATTGTTGTGTGTGTGTTTAATAATAAACGTTATTTTATGATTTCGTTATGTTTTATTCCTGGCCAATAAACTGATGAATCAAACTAGAAACTTAACTTCATGAAAATTTATTATATCTTACCTTAACTTTATCATTGACTGTGTTAAACAATTCACATCTTCTGATGGAATTCAAGACGGGATCACTCCAATCATCCACCTGTACAAAACATAAAAATAAAGGGTGTAACAAAACACTTAACGAAGCCGAAAGGCACTTGTTCTCCCCGTCATTGCGATTATTTTTTGTGTTCATAGACCATACCTGGGAACCTTCTAGTTGCGGAGATATTGGGGGTCAAAGTTACGATTTTTTTTTTAAACACATGTTTTTAATACAAAAATACAAAATAATTTATTGCTTCATAAGTTTACATAAAAGTTTAGTGTAAGAGTTTTACTTTAAACACCTCCACGGCCCCCGTACTATTGCACATGCATGCATCCATCAGCACAATGTTTTGAGTACGTTACATTGAGTCCTACCGTAAAACGTGATTTTTCACCCACAAAAAGAAGTCGTTTCCCAGCAATAATTTTTGCGTAGAGTTACTTAGTTTGATGTACAGAATGCTTGGTTGACGGCTTCGTGAAGGGTCCGTTTGCACCTTTCGATTGACGACACGGTTAGCGCAGTGACTGAGCGACTGCCTATTGCACTGCGTGTCGCAGGTTCGAACCACGCACGGTACAAATATTTGTATGGCCTACAGGTAGTTGTTCCGGGTCTGGCTGTTTGTGTATGTGAGTTTAAATGTTTGTGAACGCACCCACGATACAGGAGAAATTCCTAGTGTGGGCAACGTTTATTTTAAAGAATAGCAAAAGACAGAATTTAGACCAATAATGCACTCATCCCCATCCCATAGAAATTTTTCATCGGTTATTTAAATAAAAATCTGCTGTTTCCTACAAAAGTGCAATACCTACACGGTCTAAAGGTATGGAACAGCTGTTTTTTTTAATAACCGATAAAAAAGTCTATTTGGGGGGGTTCAGAATGATGTACTGAATACGTGGTAACCGTTTTCGCGTCGGTGTCCCTTCCACCCCGTATAAGTACTTCTCGTTACTGATTTTTAAGTCTCAAATCTAAAAGGTGTACTTACAATATTATGCGTGGTGATGGGCGGTAGTCCGTCTCGCTGTAAACTGTAGATACACCTCTTCAGACGCACTGTTTCGTCTTTGTGCATGAGGTCTGCTGCGTCGGGGAGGTGGCCGCTGTAGTACAAATATATTTTATTAAGACTTCAAGAGTTTGGAGGAAAAGAGGTTTTTATTTTTTTATTTATTATATTAGGTCTACCAACAATTGTTCACACTGGATACAGCGACATGATTCATTCTTAAATTAAATTATAGCGCAACAATTACTTATAGGTAAACACCACATACACTAAACAATAAATTCAGAAAATAAGCTAACTTAGTAAGCTAAGCGCCAATATTCAATTAGATAAACGTAAAATTGGAAATAGTGAAAAACAGAATTATGACAAAATTGTTTAAAAATAAATTTGATAATTTTTTTACAATGACAACATTGGTAAACACTTAGATAAAATAAAATAAAAATTAAATTACATTGGTGAATTGATAAAATTGATAAAGTATAAATAAAGATTGACACAAAATTTAAATTCATTGACTAAAATTAATAAATTGAACATAAAAGAGAAAAAAAAAATTAATAACAGTGGTAAAATTGACACAATGAAATAATTGATTATGGGAGAGTGAGATAGAACATATAATTCTGAACGCATCATAATTTTAAAAAAGTAATTGAGCATGAACGCAGCTATGAGTGAATGAGGGAGTATGTGTGGGAGCGAGAAGGGGTATGGCGAGCTAAGACGACTCCGATGTATAAAAAGAGTTTTAAATATTAAAAGAAGATTTCAAGACTTAAAGATTAATTTCGATCATCCACACCACCCTACATGTATTTTGTAGCATTCTTAGGGATACTGATACTGTTAGCCTGTGGCATCCCACTGCTGGGCATGGGCAAAGGTCTCTCCCCATGACTTCCAGTTGTTTCGATCCAGGGCTAATGTGGGCCACTGGTCGTTGGTTTTGTCCAGCTCGTCCCGCCATCTTCTACGAGGTCTGCCGCGACGCCTTGTGGCTGCGTCAGGGCTCCAGAAAGTGGCTATTTGTGGTTTTTTGTTCAAGAATAGAATTCAATCTTCATTTTCAAAATAACAACATAACATCACACCTGTAATCCCCGAGGAGTTAAGCAGAGGTGTACCTAATAGTACACCCACATTTCGCCAGTTATGTTTTAAGTCTCGTGTAATGAGGCGAGCTTATTGCCATCAACTGGGCACAAATCCATACTCCATGGCTGTTACTAAGAAAATACCTGATGGCAAAACCCAATTTTGCCTGATCCGGCAATCGAACCCAGGACCTCATGCTCAGCAGTCGCGCTTGCGACCAGTGGACTAACGAGGCAGTCAGAAAATTCAATTGAGTGAGGCCTATATCCAGAACTTCGAAAATAAGGCCTGTATCCGCTGAAAAGAATCTTATTTCCAAAATGTCTTATATCTGGCAGAGGTGACTATTCAGCAGTGTCCTATATCGGCAGTTACCTACATTCGGGAGGGTCCTATTTCCGGCATTCAGTCCTATATCTCATTACTTTATATAGGACGTTCTTACCTCAGACAGATGTCGTACATGCGTCTGCCTATCTTCTGCTGTATATCATTAATGGTGTCTCTCAGGGCTTTGGTGACGGCATGGCCGCGAAGAGACTCCACGTTGAAGTTGTTGGTCTTCGCGGGGAATATCATGAAGGCGACCACTGTCATGTCGGAACCTGATGACTGGAAAGAGAAGGAAGATTTTGGGTTATTTTCGGGCTCAAATATACAGGGTGTAATATAAAATAATAAACGCAAGACCGCCCGTGTGGTCTCTCGGATCATGAAAGTTAAAATAAAAATGCTACTTTTTTCTAGATTTAAAAATAATTTGACGAGGTTTTTAATCGAAAAATTGCTTTTATAGTGTACAGTCACGAGCACCAATATGTAAACACTTAACAACTTTTAAAAGTGTTTTTCTCCTTTTTTTTGGGATGGGAAATCATCAAATAACTCCTCCCGGTCTGGGCGGAGTGGAAAGGAGTGTCAGACTTGTACTGACTAAAACCCATCCATGTTCCTTCTTTGCCCTTTATGTTCCAGGGCCGCGGTATCTCTTTCGAACAGTCCCGCTGCCCCGGCAGGCAAGTGTTTTTCTCCTACTGTTCTGATCAAAATTTCATGTTGTTACGAACATAGTATTCTGGAATTGCATGTTTTTATGAAAAAGGTCCTATCTCCAAGTTACAATCGTTATTTCTAGCGAAAATTGCTTTTAAATTTTGGAAATTGTATACATATTGGTGATCATGATTGGACATGAGTCTTTAGATTTTTTAATTTATAAGTTTTGTAAATTGTTATTGTTATTATTATTGTGTGGCGAATCTCTCTCATTATTGACATGATTTTATTATTGACATTTATGATTATTATTTTTTTCATTATTATATTGACATTTATTTAATTCAATAATACAATTTTAAAGACTGTCTGTTTAATGACTGCATGAATAAGATCAATAATTAATTTAAATAAAATATGTAACTTTATGTTATATTTGCACGCAGAAATTAAAGGCAGAATAAAAGAACAATTCTGTACATTTTACCACCCTTCTATACCTCATCTATGGAAATACTTTGTTTGAAGACTTTGTTTTTTTTTTAAAATAGGAACTGACCCGATGAGCTGATCAACATGTATGGTAAAACTAAAAAAAAATTATGAATTTCCAAAAGCCATAAAACAGAAGTTATTCAGTTTGTGCTGATTATATTGATGTTGTTATACACTAGGCTTTTATAATGAAGAATTAGGAAATTTACCTTTAAATAATGATTCAATCTCGCTAGCGCTTCAATGAATATGTCGGCTCCCTTGTTACCGAACTCGTAACGACCAGCGATGAAGAAGTAGAGCGTCTTGTCGAGGTCGAAATTGAAGTGGCTGTGGACGAAACAATTAACAATTTAGAGGTGTGTCTTTCGGGATATCGCCAAAGCGGTTGGTCGATTTTTCACGTGGCCTGTTTTTGGCAGCAAAAACAGGCCCTCTGGTCTTCTGGGCACTTTTTCTACTTTTTATTTTTTTACAAAACGCTGCGCACACTAGGAATTTCTCCTGTATCGTGGGTGCGTTTACAAACACTTAAACTCACATACACAAACAGCCAGACACGGAACAACTACCTGTTTGATATTCAAATATTTGTTCCGTGCGGGGATCGAACCCGCAAAACGCAGCGCAGTAGCCGATCGCTTAGCTACTGCGCCAACCGTGCTGTCAAATATCGACAGCGATGTGGAAGAATTTTTGACGCCCTGTATTTTTTTTTCTTATTTTGATACTTGTACAGAAACTGCAAATTTTTCCAATCATCCTTGAACCTAATGCTTTACCGTTAAAGTTAATTTTTTTTTAAAGAAATTTGATAGATTGTAGTAGCTTGATGTGCTGGAAGAAATAGAATAAGTAATATCCTGAAGTTTAGTTCATAAACCGACTTACCCATAAAAGTGTCCTCTGGCGAACTCATTGATCTTATCCTTGGCGAGCGCGTGCAGGTTCTGGAACTCGTGCAGCGCGGAGAACTTCTTCACATTCAGCCCGTTAGGAGTAATGATATCTGCCTTGCGTTTGAGCAGGTGCTCGGCTTCGTATCCTGAGGAGACAGAAATAAAATAATGGTTACTTATAGTCTACTTAACCTTATGCCCGTGACTGTGCCAAGGTCCGAAATTATAGCATAAAAACGTTATACTAGAATAAAAATGGGCACTCGAAATGAAAAATGATTTGAGAAAATTTTCAAATACCTATTCAATGATATGGTTACATTCAAACTTAATGGCGGGTCGGAAGTTAGCTGCGAGTGACGGTCTGCGCATTATATAGTCAAGACGATGCGTCCTCTGCGTCTCGCTGATACCTAAACCTGTGTTCTGCGCAGCTTTACGGTAGATGTTCCGAGGCGACATAAAGTTTGAACCGTTACACCTGCGCAGACCGTCACTTGCAGCTAACTTCCGAGCCGCTATAAATTTTCAACAGAACTATACCCCACCTAACTTAATTCGTAGACTTTTTTTTTGCAGTATGGCGTCTGGTTTTCGCCATCTTGAATTTTGATTATTATCATGTCTTTAGTGACACTCACAAGATTAAGACAAATCTATTATGAATAAGAATCATCAATAACGGCCCACGCGTTTGGTCTCTAGAGGGCCACAAAAGAGCAAGGAAACATATACAGGGTTATTTGTAAAACACCAGAAACATCTTAAGAGGTCATTGTACTCATCATTATGAACAACTTTTACTATGGGACCAAACCTGAAATCGCGAAAAAAAATCAGCTGTTCCCTACATTTATGATCGATTAACTCGACAAAATGTAGGGAACAGCTGATTTTTTTTTCACGATTTCAGGTTTGGTCCCATAGTAGAAGTTGTTCCACCAGGTTTTTTGGATTCCTTATTACGATGCCAGCTGCTATTTTTGAGCATACTTTTTTTGGGATGGGAAATCATCAAATGACTCCACTCGCTCTGGGCGGAGCAGAAGGGAGTGTCAGACTTTTACTGACTAAAACCCATCCAAGTTCCTTCTTTTGCCCTTTATGTTCCAGGGCCGCAGTATCTCTTTCGAACAGTCCCGCAGCCCTGGCAGGCATCGGCCCTTGCGGGCCCCTCCTGTTTGCTGACATCTCTATGAGGCGCGCGTGGAACACGAAAGCGCCGTCGACACAACTTTTGAGCTTACTCAAAACTGGATTCCACGTAATTGACAATTTGAAGTCATCCTCTCAATTGAAATTATCCAATTAAATTATTACTACCGCGAAAGCTTAAAACAGTGAATAAAGGTTAGGATTATAACTCACCAGTAATATCAGATACGGTAGTGAAGATATGCGTCATATGCGCGGCCGCCCGCTCCATGCAGTAGCGGTGGTAGATCTGTCTCTTACCGGCTTCCTCGTCTACGGAAAACTGTAAACAACAAACATCATTGAACTACTAGAACGAAAGAAAATACATTTATTTAGCACAGACTAAAAGACACACAGAACATATTTTGTTACAGCTTAACATTTATTTAAAATCATTACCCTCTTTTTGAGCTGCGCCACAGTCGGGTAAAAACAGATTTACGAATTTAAGCGCTGAAGAAGTTATTTGACACTTTGAAACTTAAGTTTATTGACTCTCGACTTTATTTGCATGTTACTAAGTTGACTTTTCTTCAGCAGATACATTTTTAAAAGATCATAATTGAACTTGAGCCTCGAAAGCAATAGACGTAGTACCAGAGTAATCAATTGCAGTGCTAATATTAAAAATGATGATACATTTTTACATTCTCGTGGAAAAATAATGGCATTATCAGTTAAAATACCTTGTCTAAATTGTTGTAGAAATCAGTGTTGCCAGCACACAGGTATCTACCGAGGAGGGTGGCGTGCGTCGTGAATACTGTCGCGACGTCAACGTGACGGGTCCTGAGAAAAAAAATAATACAGGGTTTTTTATAACAGTATGGAGAAATTCGAATTCCATAAGAGATCGCGAGATTTTTTTTTAGAAATATTTTAGCTCTTCTTTCATGACAACAATTTTGACAAATTTAATTTTTTGGTCAAGTATACGTTGTCCTTAAAAATGATTTATTGTCAATTGTTTTTCGCGCTTCGATCGTTTGATTGAAAGGTAGAGAAAATTCTTGACAGGAGAAGCGGTACCGATAGTCACAATTTAAGATATTATTTATTTATTTATTTAAACTTCAGGTACAAGAGGGGTACATAGGCGGACTTAATGCCACAAGCCATTCTCTACCACTCAACCTTTGGGTCAAATAGGACAGCACTGAGGTAGAGTACAAAAAAAATAAATGATAAAATTACCATTTTGTTAACATAAATTGATACACATAAATGGGTACATACTAATACATATATGTATACAGATAAAATAAACTAATATATTTATAATACATACACATTGTCCGAAATACGAGAAACCATATAATAATTACTTTGACTCTAGTAATGACTAGATCGTAAGCAATTTAGTCTGACTTTAAATAGAACTTCCGAACTGCTGTTCTGTACTGTGTGTGTGTGTGCTGTGTGTGTGTGTGTACTGCTGTTATTATAATGTAAATAATAATTTTATTTTTTTTTGTCGGCACGGTTGGCGCAGTGGTCAAGCGATTGACTGCTGCGCTGCATGTCGCGGGTTCGATTCCCGTACGGAACAAATATTTGTATTACCTACAAGTAGTTGTTCCGGGTCTGGGTGTTTTTCTATCTATAATATGTATGTATTTACAAAAAAAAAATGTATATGTAGTTTATCAGCCATCTAGCTACCATAACACAAGCATTAGGTTGCTTAGCTTGGGACTAGATGGTGCTGTGTGAAATGTCCAGGGATATTTATTTATTTAATATACCTGAGCAAAATAAGACCGATACCAGCTTGCCACTCATGGAAGTGAGCTACCACGCGCGGCGGAGTGTCGCTGTAGCCTTCAGCTGCTTTGCGGAACTGCAACAACAAAATTCATTAAATGACTTAAAAACTGAACTTCCACAAATGATACTACGAGAAGATTTCATTCCGACATTATGGAACTCCGACTGAGGATGTATTGTAAGGGATAGTAATAGTAATAGTATATTTATTTGTGAAAAACATGGTATACAAAGGTGTTCACAACAAATTTAAATGGCACAAACATGTTTAGCTAGGATTAGACCAAGCATGCAAAATTTTAAAGACAGGGAAACCAGAAATCGCGAAAAAAAAACAGCTGTTCCCTACATTTATGATCGATTAACTCGTCAAAATGTAGGGAACAGCTGATTTTTTTTTTTCGCGATTTCAGGTTTGGTCCCATTGTAAAAGTTGTTCATAGTGATGAGTACAATGACCTCTTAAGAGGTTGCTGGTGTTTTACAAATAACCCTGTATTGTCGAAGTACACCATGCCGGAGTAGAGTACGTCGAAATTGACTCATGTCGGAGTAGCATTGTTGATCTGAAGGTTGCCGTCTAACTGGCAATTCTGGGATTGATAACTTTGGATACTGGCAATTCTGGATATTGATAACTTTGGATACTGGCAATTCTGGATATTGATAACTGGATGCTGGCAATTCTGTATATTGATAACTTTGGATAATGACATATCTGGATCATGACCATTCTGGATAGTGACAATTTTGGACAGTGATATTTATGGATAATGAAGACTGGATGGCGAAGAATCTGGTTGCCGAAGATTCTGGATTGCGTAAACTGTGGACAATAAAATTGTAGATAATAAAAACGGGTTAACACTGACCTCCCCAATAAAGTGCGCCACCATAAAGCCCAGTATGACGGCGTCGTTGGCCTCCACGTCCAGGTGCGGTATGCCAATCCCGCAGGTGTTCCACAGCTCCTGTTTGTACGCGTCCAGCTGCCAGGCGCCGGAGCCGATGTCGAACAGTATGATCTGAGGGTTGCCGTCTACTAGCCACGTGCCGGTGTGGATCTGGGAAAGAGGAGTTGATTGGTCCACGTGAAAAAGTTCGTCTTGGTTAAGTTCTGCTGCTACTTATCTCAGTTTACTATGGCCAACGACAATTCTAAAGACAAGAACTGTTTTCTTAATTTATGTCAGCGCCTTATTCGAGCAAGCCACGCATGTACTAATGACGTCATTATGGATAGCGTGTCCGTGGTTTGAAGTGGACACAATCACAACCATTTTTTTGAAAAGCGAATCTTAACGCACGTGCGTGGCTTATCCGTGCGCCGAAGTGGGTATGCGCCTTTAATGTCTGAGATTTCCGCAAAGTAACGTCTAATTCTATAACTAAACTCATTGTATTAGTTATGATTACGTATACGGAAACCAAGAAAATCTGGGAATTAGTGTTAGACCTCTCAAACCAGCTCTAGGGGTCCTTTAAAATGACTTTGCTTAAGGTGTAAGCGCGAGGGTAGCCCGCGGAATTCAAAATTTCTTAAGTTTTTTGCAATGTGCAGGGCAGTGTCAGGTTTTATGTTGATGAAAATATAAATCGCGCAAGTAATACGTATGTAGTTACAGAATTATAATCATAAAAATCATCAATACAACCCTCTCATTTAACCCTCATCATCTGCCTTGTCTTTTCCCAACTATGTTGGTATCGGCTTCCAGTCTAACCGGATGCAGCTGAATACCAGTATTTTACATGAAGCGACTGCCTATCTGACCTCCACAACCCAGCTAACACTGGGTAACACGATACCCTTTGGTAAGACTGGTTGTCAGACTTTCGAACCACTGACTGTAACGACTGTCAAAGATCTACAATAGACAGCCGGGACCAACGGCTTAACGTGCTTTCCGACGCACGGAGGAAACTCGGTATGTAGACCAACCTAGGCAAGCGCGGCTTAACCTAAAGATCGACCCGAGCGGCTGTTACTATTTAGCCACGAGCTCCAGTTCATTTAACCCTATTGAATGACTTTTTCATGAAATTTCATTCATATCATTTTTCATCAACATACAACCTGACACTGACGTGCAAAATGCAAAAAACGTAAGAAAATTTGAATTTCGCGGGCTACCCTATCGCTAACACCTTAATGGATCACATAAAACAAAAAAAAAACAACTATTAAGTATTCCCTATTTAAAAACTACCCTTGTAAAATTTGAATTTCGCGGGTAAGCCTGGCGATTCACCTTAAAATATGCACATACCTTGTAACCCTGGCTTCTCATAGCATTTACAGCGATAGTGAGCGGCGAGTTCAGAGGGAAGTCGGCCTCCTCAACTTCAGTACGAGCGCATTGTTCTTTGAAGGGGCCTTGTAAGAAAAAAAATGTTATTAAAACATAACATAAAATTACACCTGTCATACCCGAAAGGTTAGGCAGAGGTGTACTTAATATTAATAGTACACCCACATTTCGCCAGTTATAAAGGGTGTAACAAGACCCTTAACGAAGCCGAATGGTACTTGTTCTCCCCGTCATTGCGATCATTATTTTGTTCTAGAGCATATCTGGGAACTTTCTAGTTACGGATTGGGGGTCAAAGTTCCAACTTTTTCACAAGTCTTCTTTAAATACAAGTTTTTAATATTATAACTTCACTTTAAATACCTTAAAATATATACTGATTTGTAAAATAGTACAACAAAGAAAAAGAAAAGAAAAAAAGAAAAGAAAAGTGTGTACACTAGTCAATGCATCCATCAGCACAATGTTTTGAGTGCATTACATTCAGTACTACCGTAAAACGTGATTTTTCTCCAAAAAAAAACGTCGTTTCCCAGCAATAATTTTTGCGTAGAGTTACTTAGTTTGATGTACAGAATGCTTGGTTGACGGCATCGAGAAGGGTCCGTTTATACCTTGTGTATCTTACCTAGCAAACAGTAGTTCTCTCCCATTTCCTCAGTGGATACATATGCCTTCGATCTGATCACAGTGTAGATACCGCCGACTGGAATATAAAATATAAGAAATTAATTAAGAGGAAAAACAAACAAAAACATAACATAACATGTCTGTAATCCCCGTAGGATTAAGCAGAGGTGTATGGTATACACCCATATTTTTCTATAGTTGGGAGCGAGCCTATTGCCATCAACCACTCACATAATCATCACTCTGTGCTGTAATTGAAAAAAAAATCTGATGAAAAACCCAATTATATGTATATTCCTCGACCAGGGAATCGAACCCAGGTCCTCCGTCCTCATGAGTCTTATAAAGAGTCATCATTCTCCTGCCCTTATCCCAATTCATTTGTGGTCGGCGCAGCATGTCTTCTTCCATACTTCTCTAATACGGCGAGTATCTCGCCAAGTTCATGTACAATAAATTCTACCCCAGAAGGGATAAAAAGGTGGATGAAGGTATGTATGTTTGTAACCGTAACCAGGATTAACCTACAGTTTACTTTTTAATCCTGGTAGTACGTTCACGTCGGATATTTTTCGACATCCACGAGGGCGAAGCCGCTGGCAAAAGCTAGTAATGAATAAAGGGACATGCCCAAGTTCCATAGTGATTTTGGCCATGGGTGCACACTTATGAAATTATGTGTTAAATGTTATAAAAAGTATCAATATTAAAAAAAAATAAGATTCGGTTAAATAAAACTTCGTAAATTCTAGAAAAACGTTTTTTTTTTATTTTTTTAAACATTACATTTTAATTTTACATAAATTATTGGTGGTGAGGTTTTAATAGTTTATAGGTACATTAATCGTCATTGGTATCATAAACTATTAAAACCTCATCCAAGAATTGAGCAGGTGCATCACTATTACTTTGATGCCGTGCCCACCCTAAGTACGTTGTACGTTGTTTGACAACAATGACAACCAACAGACTACTTGACAATTACTTTTTTAAATCAGGGAGAGCTTGCCAGTACAATTAAATAAAAATCGATTCCCAATCGATAATGATTAAAAAAAATATTAAATTGATTTGACTTGCTGGTAATGTCATGTTGTGCGAGTATATTCTGTAACTATTAACAAAGTATATCCCACCATCTGGTTTTTTGAAAATAATATGTAGGTATGTCAGAAACAAAGTCTGTTTTTGAATCGATTCCTGTCACTTAACTAAAAGTCTTATCGATTATCGATTTAATTGGCTTCTAGTTTTAAAATGGCAACTTTTACCTGTCAGTTTTGTTGGTCCTTTAATAGAATGATTTCAAAACTTATTAATTACGCAAAAACATAGCAAACTTTGTTGATAGCATGCGTAAGTTGAAAACTGATATTTAATTATGACGTTTTTTTTTACACAAATCTTTTGCGTGTGCACTTTTTGGCCAAAAATGGGCAATAGCCTTTCTTTATTACCATAAAAACGTTTTAGAAAAATGTGAGACCCTGGCTCCAGAGCTAGGTTAGAGTACCTTTATTTCAGGAGCCAGAAGGTTACCAGTCTTTCGGGCCACTGTAACGACTGTCAAAGATCTATACAGCACGGAGAAAACTCGGTATGTAATGGGTGGATCTCCATCTACGACCGACAGGCTGTTATTATTTAGCGACGAGCTCCTTGGTACTCTAAATATGACATCTATTTCATTTTCTACAATGCTCCTACGACCTGGATCACCATGGCCCACTTCAACTTAGAACTCATCTTAATTATGCTAAGACAAAAAGCAAGGAACTTGTAATTCAAGTATTCGCAAGGACTAAGGACTTAATGCTGGCTGAACATAAACAATAGAGCATTGGGTTACACAGGTATAACCGCCATTTGTGCAAAATGTAGGGGAATTTTAGAATAAAATTTTAACAGATCGTAGAATCTAGAAATCATCATCTTCCTGCCCTTGTCCCATGTTACTTGGGGTCGGCGCAACACGTTTTTTTCTTCCATTCTCCCCTGTCGATCGTCACGCAATCATTTACTAATACTAAAGTTAATTGGTAGTTATGTGTTTGAGCCGTTTGGGGTTGAAACACTAGGGCCATGGGGTCCGAGTGCCCATCTAGTTTTTCGGGAAATCGCCAAGCGGTTGGTCGACTCTTCACGTGACCAGAGGGCGGGCCTATTTTTTGGCCAAAGAATCAGCATTGCCATCCAACATGGTAATGCTGCCAGCCTTCTGGGCACTTTTCCTGTTGACAGAGATGCGGACGAATTTTTGGACGCCCTGTAACCCTTTTATACTTGTACATATTTATTTCTATTATAGTTTGTAAATAATTAATATTTTAACTACATTTAATAAAATAAACATGATAAATATCCTTTTACTAATTCTTACTTCATATCATTCCTCACACAATCCATTCATATTTTCTTTGGACTTCCTCTTCCTCTCCATTCGCCAACATTTGAGAGCTTTCATCCAAAAAGTTGCCAACGTCGCATTTAGCAGTCAATTATTTACCTGTTTTAATTAATTTGACAATATTACTGTATGGAAATAAGAAATAGGCTAACTAGTGAACTAGAATATTAATAATGAATTGCAATTGAAACACTGAATTTGATGTTGTAACCGTACCGTAACCGTACCGTAACCGTAACCGTAACTTTCAAAATGCCTTTTTTACATCGAAAACTAAATATTCGGTATTACGATATTAACTATTGCATTTCATCTACACTAATATTATAAAAAGGAAAAAAAAAAATTTTTGTGTGTGTGTATGTTTGTAATGAATAAACTCAAAAACTGCTGTGCCGATTTCAAAAATTCTTTCACCATTGGAAAGCTACATTCACCCTGAGTAACATAGGCACCCGTGCAAAGCCGGGACGAACCGCTAGTAATCAATATTTTAGTTCACTAGTTAGCCATATTTCTTATTTCCATACACTAATATTGCCAAATTAATCAAAACAGAAAATATTTGACAGCTATTTGCGACTTTGTCCACTTTCTGTATAAACACTTTTAATCGCAGGCCACTCCGCTAGCTAGCTAGCGAGTGAGCGAGCCGGGCGAGCATCGTTTCTACTCTTTTTAGGGTTCCGTACCCAAAGGGTGAAACGGGACCCTATTACTAAGACTTCGCTGTCTGTCTGTCTGTCTGTCTGTCTCCAGGCTGTATCTCATAAATCGTGATAGCTAGAAAGCTGAAATTTTCACAAATGATGTATTACTATTGCCGCTATAACAACAAATACTAAAAACTCCCATACAACAGATATGATTTTTTTGCCGTTTTTATAAATAATGGTACGGAACCCTTCGTGCGCGAGTCCGACTCGCACTTGGCCGGTTTTTATTTTATACTTCGCTTCGGCACTTTCGGTATTTCGCGGTGTGAACCGAAGCTCGCTAGCTGATCATGTGGCCAGCACTTTCTATTCATCACTCTTTTAGTCACATGTGTTCCACATCGTAGAATCTAGAAATCGTTTGATAATTATTGTTACTTTGTCTCCACTGACTTCATCAACAGTTGTCTGAAACTGATCATGACTTACACAAGGAATGGCAAATTGCATTATAAGAGGTTATTTCGTTTTACATCAAGCCATACGTCGGGGATAGTGCAAATTCGCGTATCTAGCATTGGATAATTCCGCGTATCTGACAAATGTAGCCAATTTTTAATTTCCGAAGATTTTCGTAAGATCCCGATTGTAACGGATAATCTATGGTAAAAATACAAAGAAAACATCAATTATTAGGCACTATCTATGTAAAAATGAGGCCATTTGCCCTTAAAATAACGATATTAAACAGTTTTAACCTGCCCTGTAAAATTAGATAAAATGCAGATACGCGGCCTTTACCTATGGTAGATTCGCGGTTTTGCATTATCCCGACGATATGCCATAATTATGCCATCTGCCAGAATTATTTATTAATTTAACTTTCAAATCTGCTTAGCCTTTTCCCTACTATGTTGGTGTCGACTTCCAGTCTAACCGGATGCAGCTGAATACCAGTATTTTACATGGAGCGACTGCCTATCTGAACTCCACAACCAACTTCGGGCTTGTCATACAACTGTCAAATATCAAATGACAGCTGGGACCATCGGCTTAGCGTGCTTCTCGAGGCATGGATGGTCAGCCATCTACGGTCCAACCTCGGCACCTCGGCGTTCCTTTAACCTTGAAGATCAGCAATAGTTTAGCCAGCAGCCCGTCTAAAATGTTTAATTTATTATCTTACCTTTATTAGCAACCTCCCAAGCAGTTTCAAACGTCCATCGGTTCTCGTTGCTAGCTGCTTGCCCTTTGTCCATATAAGATAGCAAGTCATGTGTAGACTCAGCTCTGTAGAACCGCCTTGATGATCTGTCGCGTGACATTGTGGCCTGTGGGGAAGAGAATAGCGTTTAGTTTGGCTTGGCAGTTGGCACGTGCATGGTACAATGGGGGACTCTTGATCACAGGAATAAGGGTAAGATTTATAGGGATATGGAAATTATAAACATAAGGATAAGGTTCATATTCGTAAGAACCGCTAACTTTATCAAAGCTAAAGTATCGATCTAGGTTTTTTTTGCCCTTACCGTTTATGTACACTGGATTCGTCTGATCTGAATGCGAGTTGTCATCAAAAATCGAAATATTATAGGTATACTCAAACGGACTACCTCATTTGGTCAAGTGGTCGCAAGCGCGACTGCTTAGCATGAGGTCCTGGTTCGAGTCCCGGGTCCGGCTAATTGCTTTTGGGATTTTCCATCAGGAATTTCTCAGTAACAGCCACGAAGTCTGGATTTGTGCCCGGTTGATGGCAATAGGCTCGCCCCCTATTACGTGGGAGTTAAACATAACTGGCGAAATGTGGGTGTACTATTAGGTACCTACACCTCTGCCTAACCCTTCGAGATTCAGATTGGATGCATTACGCAAACATTCTGATTCCGTGCGAAAAACTAAATTTTTGCATGCGTCAATGCGGTTAGGTAAGTAAGTCAGTGTTGTAAGAAAAATCATCTGTACGTCACAAGAACACAATTAAACGACAATGTACGGAGACCACGTTCTGCTCATTAAAATGCTAATACACCTACTTGTAGTGTCGTGTTATGTTCACGTTAAATAAATCCTAACTAATATTATAAATACGAAAGTAAGTTTGTTTGTACCGACTGAACTGATCATCCTGAAATTTTGCATATACGTTGTACAGAAACGGACATAGGGTACCTTTCATCCCGAAAAAAAGTACTGTTCCCGAGGGAAACAACAAAAACGTTCTTATACCTAGTAATAGATGGCACCACGTGTCTTTCGAATCATGTTTGAATTATTTCAATAAGCAGAGTACAACCCGAATTGATTGTCAAATTCTATATTAACGCGAGCGAAGCCGCGGGCAAAAGCTAGTTATATTATATGCAAAGTAACACGCCTGACTGTGTTCGAACTAAAGACGTACACGCGGCGGCACATGAAGCTGTACATTTCCAGTATAACTTGGCCTCGCTTTGTATAGATTTTCTATACAATTAGAGATCCGCATAAACTGGTTTCGTATAGCTTGATTGGCCGTGATGCGTAAAAATCGTATGTCGAAAATTATATTAACTGCAAATCATCATCTGCCTAGCCTTTTCCCAACTATGTTGGGGTCGGCTTCAAGTCTAACCGAATCTAAAGATAATAATTGCAAATGTATGCGCGAAATAGTTGACATAACTAGACGCCATTTTAAACGACGAGTTTTGAATAAATCAATATTTAACGATTCAAGGACAAAAGCGAGTTTAAAAACCACGTTCTGTCACATATTCTCGATATTTATGTTTTGGTTTAATTCAAACGTTTTTAAGAGTAATCTATTAACTTCACACTTATCATCGATTTCTAGGGCAGTGGTGGCCCAATGGTGACAGACCCAAATTACGTGTTGTTATTGCAGGCGCTTTATTTACTTTAAAATGAGGAAACTCGTATGTTGTAGGACTAAAACTTTAAAACTAAACCGCACTGTGCCCGCGTAGTGGATGCAGCGACAGCCGGATCGGCTCCGTACCGCCGCTTGCGAACGTACCCGTTTCTGCGCCTAGTCAAATAGTTTCATTCCAACCGTGTTCCAGCCGAAAGTATCCGATCGGATACGACGACAGGCGAACAGAGCCGATCTCACCTCGCAGTATACTTTCGGCTACGATCGCGTGTCGCGGAAGACGCTCGCGGTCAAGCTGCTGTGCGCGGCTTGGTAATATAGACTTAAAATACTGTGTACACGATTTAATATCTTTTATAGATTGTAAAATCTGTTCCGATCCGATGCGATGGGAGTAGAGATGGGCGGGTGGGTAAAAAATGGGAAGGTAAAAATTGGAAGGAAAGGGTAAAAAAGGTAAAAAAGAAAAAATACCCTTTTTTACCGGGTATTAATAAAAAATACCGGGTAAAAAATGAGTACTGTCTTTTTATATTATTTAAATGGCTGTCATGAAATGAATACTGTCTTTATATTATTTAATTGGCTTCGTCATCAATACTACGATCTACCATGTTAATTTAGACCTTGATTATTGAAGATAAAATATTGATTTTAAATGAAAACAAGTTAATATCTTTTAAATCTTTAATCAACACAAATAAAATAAACTGTTTAGAATAAAAACAAATATTGAGTTCTGTCCTGATTGCACACGTCTTAAAGTTACTAACTTAACTCAACTTAAAGTAAAATCATCAATTCAAAAAATATATTAAAATCCTACAATTTGATTGTGGTATGTTCTATGTTAGGGATTTTGGTTTCCGCTCTTCGTCCCTAAAGTGGACCATTGTGCGTGAGCCATGGTGGCCGTTACTCCATCCAGCCCACCTCCCTCCAGAAGCAGATCAAACTTACCGGTCTTCTCAGGGCATCCGTAAGAGATCTTGGTGTTCCAAGAGTCTCCTCGCGGATCTGGGTGACGCCAGTGCACTCGAGGAGTACGTGCGCTACCGTTTTCTCCGCCTCCATGCACACCCTGCACAGGGGACTGTCACTTCCACACCCTAGGTATCACCCTAGGGTGTGGAAGTGTTTGTTTAGTGAGCAGTGTCCAGTGATGGTCCCCGCCACCAGTCGCAGGTCCAGACGCAGAAGGCGCTTGGTCAGCTTTCTATCCAGGAATGGCATAGCTTCCTTGGATTGCCTACACCCTGGTGTCAAGGTCCACCACTTCTCCGCTTGTTTTTCAGTGTGATCATGTGACCAACTTCTTAGATGCTTGAAGGGAATGGGTTCG
This sequence comes from Eurois occulta, assembly GCA_950022335.1. Lineage (NCBI taxonomy): Eukaryota > Metazoa > Arthropoda > Insecta > Lepidoptera > Noctuidae > Eurois > Eurois occulta. The sequence goes on from OX465505.1 coordinate 9,325,829, forward strand.
GGTCCGAAGGCTTTTGTGCTGGATCCCCTTCTGGCGAGTTCGTCAGCTGCATCGTTACCAGTGATCCACTGTGTCCTTTAATCTATTGTAGTATACCGTGTTGCGGTTTAGTACCGTAACTCGTTCTAGGGCATTATGGCATTCTAGTATTAGTCTCGACGTGATCTGGTTTCTCTTTAAAGATTGGAGAACTGAGGCACTGTCGGAAGGTATGCGAATATGGGTAACCGTAACTTCCCTGGCCTTTATGGCATGAGCCGGCCGGTGAGGTCGTCGGAGAAAACTCCGACACCTTTCCCATCGTCGGTTTTTGATCCATCAGTGTAGATCCTTAGCTCTTTTCGACCTGAGTAGTCACACATCTCCGCTGTGAGCTCTATGTTGTAGTGCTTTTGGAAGCAGTGGGTCTTCAAGGTTCTGTCGCAGGGTGATGCCATCATGGGCTGTTGTTTGATTGCATCGTCTTTTATGCGCGTATGTTTGATTCTGGAATCCTTACTTAGGGTGCCGGCTACTTCCGAGCCTGAAGGTAGCTAGGGCCGCCCCCTCTCTTACGACCAGGTGTAGAGGTGGTAGCCCCAGCATTACCTGTAACGCGGCAGTGGGTGATGTTCTCATGCTGCAGGCAAATCTTTGTAGCTTCTCGAGATCCTTCTGGTCTGTACTTAGGTTGGTCCTGGGCCACCTAACTAGGGAGCCGTATGCTGCCATGCTTTCTGAATGATCGCTCTGTTGCTGCCGATGAGCATGGGGCAATTAAAATGCGTACCTACTGCTATTTTGCTAAGGTTTTTAGACGAGCAAAGTCCCTTCCACCATATTACGGGACTTATATCTTCAACTTTTTCCCAAATGAAGCGCTTTCTCCAAAATCCATCTCTAGCTTTGTAATTAGCTAAATCTGTGACTGGACACACAATTCCGTTGAAAAAACTGAATATAAATTGTAAACGTACTCGTATAACTCGGAAGTTAGCCACACGAAAACAGAACAGAAGCGCGACTGCGCGGCGCGTGCGAAACAAAATGGCGGAGGTCTAGCCAGTTGATGAAATGCACCCTCCCTCCCCGCCTCGTCGTCTCTCATTGAACAGTCTGTTAGAGTGCTATACTCTTCTCTTGTTCTAATGAGAAAATAATGTCCGCGTATGTTGTGCTAACGACGGTCTCAAATAAAAATAAATTATAAAATTCTGTGTATCAAAGTACCAAGTAGAGGTGGGCGCCGCGCCGGCGCGGCGGCGCCGCGCCGCGTTTTGCGCGCCGCCGCCGCCGCCGAGCATTTGAAATTTGGCGCCGATAGAGGCGCGGGCGGGGGCGCGTGCCCTGTGAATCCGCGTCCGCGCGGTACGCGCAACGTCAGTCGCCACGGCACGTTCGCGCTAGTTGCTACGTACGCTCTTGACATCGCTTTCTTACGTAAATACGATAATTGGCAAAATGTCGTCCAATTCCAATGTAAACAAAATCAAAATAAATCAGTGCTTCTCATTTTCCATGTTCCGATTGCGGTGAAACTTCCCGTGATCTATCAGAGCCTCCACCAAGGTCCTCTTCGACGCAATCTTTGCTGACAAAATTATCTAAGAAGCACAGTAGTTTCAGCGACGAGGCAACGGGAACAGAATTTTCTCAAGAATGCTGGAGAGACATAGCTTCGGTCGATCCCAAAGAAGTGGAGATTTTGAACGGGGATGTGCTTGCCTATTGGCAAGAGAAGAAAAATGTGTTCCCAGGACTTTCTGCGCTTGCCAGGAATATTCTTGCAATTCCAGCTACAAGTACGCCGAGTGTTGGCGGCGACCTCTCGCGTCCGGCCCTGGTTCAAGCCATGGTCCGGAGCGAGAGGGAATGGGAGGCCGTCACCTCCTGCGAAGCAGTCATGCTAGCGAAGGAGGTGGCCGAACGTGAGAGGGAGAGAACCTCACGTCCCAGCCGCCGCGGGAGAAGCACCGGGCGTCGGGGGCCACGTGGCCACCGTAGGCGCGGGCCTGTGGACGGTGAGTAATGGGCTAGCTCGCCGTCCGTCCGTCTTATGACGACAGGCCGTGTCGACGGCACGTTCGTGTTCCACGCACGCCTCAAAGAGCTCATCTCTTTCTATCGGCAAGGGCCGATGCCTACCAGGGCTGCGGGACTGTTCGAAAGAGATACCGCGGCCCAGGAACACAAAGGGCAAAAGTAGGAAGATGGATGGGTTTTAGTCAGTAAAAGTCTGACACTCCCTTCCGCTCCGCCCAGAGCGGGAGGAGTCATTTGATGATTTCACATCCCAAAAAAAAAGTACGCCGAGTGAACGTGTTTTTTCAGTAGCAGGATTGGTTTTGAACGCTAAAAGATCGCGGTTGAGCCTACACGCGTCAACAAAATAATGTTCATACATGACAATTATAAATATTTTAAAAACATTTAATTATGTATTTTCCTGATTTTAATTTTAATTTCTACCTTTGATAGCTTTAAAATATAACACTTAAAACAAAAATTCTTTTTTTGAAAAATAAAAACGCCCGCGCCGCGGCGTGGCGCCGCCGCGCCGACCAGTTGCGCCCGGCGCGCCGCCGCCGGCAAATTTTTGGTCGGCGCCCACTTCTAGTACCAAGTATGTATTAAAAAACTAGAGAGGTGTCAAGGGACACCCGGATGGAACGAAGTTCCTTTCTATTAAGTAGTGAAGGAATTGTAAAAAAAAACCACCACCACCATCATCATCATCATCATCATCATCATCATCATCATCATCATCATCATCATCGTCATCATCGCCATCATCATCATCATCGCCATCATCATCATCATCGCCATCATCACCACCACCACCACCATCATCATCGTCATCATCGTCATCATCATCATCGCCATCATCACCATCATCATCATCATCATCATCATCATCACCATCATCATCATCATCATCACCACCCATCCACAGACAGACCTCGGCAACCGTTGCTTAACTTGGATCACCCATCCACAGGCAGACCTGGGCAGTCGTTGCTTAACCTTGCTCACCCATCCACAGACCAAAGACGAAACGAAAATATCTGGCTTGCTTTCTATAACATGCGAAAAAAGCAAAAACACATTACCCTCCTTTGCGTCGCGCAGTCGGGTAAAAGTGTCGTACACACTTTTCGTCTGAATTTTTTCCGTCTAGCCTCCTTTCGCAACGAGCCATAAGGAACTTCGTTCCAAAAATACAATTATTAGTTTAAACTAAACTGATTTTAATTTTTACCCGGTATAAATTAAAAACGGGAAGGTAAAAATGGGTATAAATGGGTATTTACCCGAAACTTGGGTTTTTACCGGGTATACGCCCATCTCTAGATGGGAGCCGTTCGGTGGAAATTATCCTTTATAGAGGACGCCTTTCTATTCCTCAGAGCTGGAAACTTTACAGGCTGCTTCTTCTTCTTCTGGAACCGATGACTCAGATTACAAGGTGATTACGTATGTATGTAATCTGAATCTGACAGCCACTAGACATGCAGCTTCCAGGACTTGAATGAGGCAAACGACACAGCTGTCCAGGTCGCTACGTACTGGTCGGACAAAATCTGAGTCATCGATTCGAGAAGAAGTCATGCTACTCCTCGTTCGACCAGAAGACGACCTCCAAAATCACTGGAACCGACTCAATATTTGCGCAGTCCTCGACGATAAATCTGTTTATTTGTGTCCGGAAGACCGAAGACGTAACGCTACAACAAACATTGATATTGGCAGAGACTGAACGTGTGACGTAGACGGACGTGCCCCCGAAGTGATGTTACAAGCATATGCAGAAGTACAACTGCATGAGTAATTGAGTAGTAATTTTTATCAGCAGTTAATTCGTTAATCTCCCACCCGGCCATGAGTTGCCATGACTGACCTGGAAGTCGTTAAATAGACTCCGGACCCAGGTTAATAAATAAATAATAAAATTGTTTATTTATCCAAGTGGTACACACAGACACAGTTCAAAACAAGATGGCTGAAATACAAAAAGCTTACAAGTATAGATTTTTGTGCATCGAATATTGAAATCTACAAAAAATCTATGCATACAAAAAGTCGAGTCGAGGTTAGTCGCAGCAAGGAAAACCTACTCAGGTGGATTCATTAATGACTGTGCCCTGGAGTGGAGTGATTTCACAAACGATGGTGCATTTAATATCGTGTCCTGTTGTTTGTTCACTACAGTAACTGATGGACGCTAGTGTAATCACCAAACTAGTAGCTCAGTTCTGGGCCGATACAATTTAGATTGCCATCGACAAGCTAAGAAGAAGAAGCAGTCAATCACTGTGGTTCGTACCATAAAGTCGAATGTCTAATGGAGAAATATTCAGAGTTGGTGGCACCTTTATTAAATGGAGAGAAATCAGAAGAAGTCCATTACTACACAAGATGTGCACAAAGTTTGCTGCGTCAGTTGCGTGATTAAGTTGTTAGCCAGCGAACGATTCGTGTGTAGCGTTGAAGTGGGACGCAGTGGATGATCCCACATAGCGAACTACGCTTCCCTTCGCTAAAAAGTGGGCAAAAGTTTGGCAGCTCAGCCTGTCCAAACCCAAGAGGGAGGATAATTACAATCGGATTCTCATGATTTTGAAGGCGGTTTCCAAGTTAACTACATACCGGTATGCAAAATTTTGAGGATTTCTGCTGCATTTAAAGTCGGAAAACAGACATCCAAGACCATCTAAAAGGGCTACACAAGTAAATAAATAAACAACCGGACCTTCTCACTAAACCACTATCCCACACTCCTACGTAGATCTGCGACGGTCAAAGAAGTCCGTTCAAAGACAGCTGGCTGACAGCCAAACACGTGTCTTGTGCAGTTGCATAAGTTTCATGTAATGTTTTGTGATGAATAATGCAAGCAGAAAGAATAATATATGAGAGACGGTGGGAAAGGATTTTTATATTTTGATGACTGAGAATGGCTCAAAGACAATAACATAACCATACGCCTGTAATCCCGGAGGGATAGGCAGAGGTGTACCTAATAGTGCACCCACATTTCGGCAGTTATGTTTGAAGTTACATGGGACTATAAGGGGCGAGCCTTTTGCCATCAACCACAAATCCAGACTGGTGAGACCGTGACCGTTACTGAGAAATTCCTGATGGAAAAACCTAATAACACTTTTCCCGACCCGGTAATGGAATCCAGGACCTCAAGCTCAAGCAGTTGCGCTTCACATCTAGACCAACGAGGCAATCAGCGTACCTATATACAACGTAAATCTCTAATAGCCACTGTTAGGACACAGGAAAACAGAGAGTGAGTGAGCCTTAATCCACCATGAGGACCCAATACTAGTTGGTAGTAGATGTCACGTCTTTTTTTCCATTCGATGCCGCTGCCAGTTCCTTCATGATATTTTCGTTCACCGTTTCAAAAAACAGCATATGCCTAGCCTTTTCCCAACTATTTTGGGGTCGGCTTCCAGTCTAACCGGATGCAGCTGAACACCATTTTACATGGAGCGACTGCGTATCTGACCTCCACAACCCAGTTAGTACTGGGTAAACCGATACCCCTTGGTAAGACTGGTTGTCAGACTTTCGGACCACTGACTACTTAACGACTGTCAAAGATCTACAATTGACAGCCGGGACCAACGGCTTAATGTTTTCCGAGGCACGGAGGAAACTCAGTACGTAATGGGTAGGTAATCAGATCACCCATCCACGAACCAACCTAGGCAAGCGCTGCTAAGCTGAAGATCAACCCGAGCATAGAGCTATTATTTAACCACGAGGTCCTCAACCGTTTGAAAAAGCGACAAATTAATAAATACGCCAAATATTCAAAGTAGATAGTAGTAACAAGATAAAAAATACGAAGATAACACAGTTATGTGACATAAGCTGTAGTAAAATGAGACTCAATGAATAAGTAACTACTGATAAGGGAGCATTTAGGTAGTATTGATAATAATTTGTTGAAATAATTCACGAAACTATTTAAGGTCCTATTAAAATAGGTGGACAAATATTAACACAGCGTTCAGTACGTCTAACCAAAGATATCCAAGCAAAAAAAACACTGATTAAAGTGATTTTGTTTTGACTGTTTTGTGGATGTGTTTATTCTAGAGTAATTAATTTATTATTTTAGGTCAAAATAATCTTTGGTTAGACGTACTGAACGCTGTGTTAAAATTTTGTCCATCTATTTTATTGGGACCTTATTGTATTATGTGGGCTTCATTTTTGACACTCTTGTTTCTGATATTGTCCAATTAAAATACGGGCATTCAGCTGCATCCAGTTACACTGGAAGCCGACCCCAACATAGTTAGGAAAAGGCTAGGCAGATGATGATTTGGCAATTTTGGCATGCTTCATTGGGTGGACCCGATTGGCGAAGAACTCGATGAAGTCTTGAGGACACCAGCCCAGTAATAGTTTGCATTGTGGCCAATGAACCTTCTTGACTTCCGTACCTTTTTTCTCAGGTGACCACTGAAAACCATCATGCTGAGTGGTAACCTGCTTGTCGCAGTCATGACGTGCAAGCTGTCAACTTTTTTTGTACAGAAATCCTTGCATCCTACAGAACTTTGAACCTGCAGTGGTTGCAGTGGCATTCCCATTATTGTCAATCACCACACTCATTCAATGCGTGTGTCCGGAGATTCCGAGGATGCTCGAGGCATCCTCGGAATCTCCTCGGATGGTTCAAGGTGACTTTCTGCAACCAGGAAGTAAGTAAAGTAAAAACCCTTTTTTGTTTTACGTTCGGTAGTCATCCCTATTATGTAAACGAGCTATCTTGGGCTCTACGACCGGGTGAAGAACACCGAAATACGGAGACGAAAGAAACTTACGGACATAGCAAAAGCTTTAACAAAAAGAAAGTGGAAGTGGTCGGGCTGTATATGCCGTGGAAAATGGGGAAGGAAAGCGCTGGAGTGGAGCCTACAGACGAGACGTGGGAGAACAACTGACTAGGTGGAAAGACGATCTCATTAAAGTGGTCGGAAGAAACTGAAGAGCCACGACACAAAAACCGCCAAAAGTGGAGAGATTTGGAGGAGACCTACACTCACCATTGGGTGGCCAAAGATTGAATAAGAAGAAGAATTCATCTCTTTAAAACTATCTTGCTGACTGACTAATATTTTTACCATTTCTCTCAACACGAGATAATTGTGACAGTATCATCAAACAGCGAGCGCATTTGATTCTATCAGCGCAATTTATATGAAATTCAAGTAATAAAACGTGTGATAAGATCGTATTGCTGCAACGATAAAGTTATAGATGTTATCATGTGTAATATAATCATATACATTATTATTACCACTTGATGGGGGATATAAACACATTCTTGAAAATCCCCTAGAGACCCCCCCAATAGTTTGATTTAAAGAGTTTCTTTCTCATTTTCTCCATAGAGATCTACGCTTTGGAATGGACAACTACAGCACTTTCACAAGTTATTATGCCTTGGGACTGTGACTGCAGCTTCGCTTTTTTTGTTTTTTTTTAACAGTAAAGTGCCTGTAATGGTCTAATTGAAATAAACGCTTTGAGTTTCAAAGACTTCGCATTTTGAGAAAACCACTATCGGAACCCGAAGTAAAGTACTGCAAGAATTATAAGATTCCCTTGGAAGACACAGTAGAATAAGGAACTGCTCGCGTATTTCATGATAATAAATTACGAATAGTACGTCAAATACAACAGTTATTCGGTATTATTAGAAGACAATACGTAATCTTATCGTTGTTCTAACACAAATAACACGACAAGTTCAAGATTACGCGGCCAATGTGGTAGATAAACTATTTTGTCGTGATCTGCCGATCAAAATACTATGTGCTAGTGCTGCCGCATTTTTTTCTAATCGTTATCAGCCTTTAACAGTCCACTACTGAATATTACTCTGTCATCATCCGGAATCGTTTGCCTGCTGTATTGTATGGATCAGAATGTTGGGCCACAAAAGGGATGAATGAAAGGCATTTGCTTGTGGCTGAGATGAGAATGCAAAGGGGATGTGTGGTGTTACGCGAATGGATAAAATAAGAAATGAGTACATAAAAGGAAGTCTGAAAGTGGAGTCGATGACTGAAAAGTTGTGAGATAATCAGTTGTCGTGGTATGGGCATGTGATGCGGAGGAATGAGGAAAATGTCGTAAGGAAAGTTTTGAGTATGAGTGTGGATACAAGAGTAGAGGAAGACCAAACAAAAGATGGACGGACTGTGTGAAGAATGATATGGTTAGAAAGGAGGTGACTGCTGAGATGACGAGTAATAGACCCCAAATGGATTGGGACAAGGGCAAGAGAATGATGACCCTGAATCGTTTGCCACTGAACTCGATAAATTATGTGCAAAGGTTTAGCGCTAAATTATTAAGCCGACCCCAATATACTTCGAAGAAGATTTGACAGGGCATGAAACATGGTCAAACTTAACGACTTGCTAAATTTTCATACCCATACATCCTTCAAATAAATAAAATTGAAGTGTTTGTTCCGGCTAATCTCCGAAACAGTTAGACCGATTTTGACAGGACTTCTACTAGCAGATTGCTGATGTTGTAAGGTGTAACTTAAGCTTACTTTTTTTACCAAAATCCGATTCAAAACGGGAAGTAATCTGTTTATTATAATAACTAGCTGTTGCTTGCAATCTTTGTTAGTGTGAAATTATTATAAAAAAAATATTATTTCTCTTTTTGAATCGGATTTTGTTAACAACTTCAAGGGTTGTAATTTTTTTGCACGGAACCCTAATTATTTTTCCTAAAATAGAAGTAGCCTAAGTTACTCCTTATTACATCAGCTATCTGCCAGCGAAAGTCCCGTCAAAATCGGTCCAGCCGTTCCAGAGATTAGCCGGAACAAACAGACAGACAGACAAACAGACAAAAATTTAATAAAATGTTACTTCTGTTATATGTACCGTATATACATTCATATGCATGTAGTAAAATGCGATTATTTTAATATTACCAACAGACACTTCAATGTTATTTATTTGTATATATGTGCAGATAATTTCAGTTGAACGAAGTGCACGGGCAACAGCTAGTCTATTTTTTTTTTTGGGGTGGGAAATCATCAAATGACTCCTGCTCTATCTGGGCGGAGCGGAAGGGAGTGTCAGACTTTTACTGACTAAAACCCATCCAAGTTCCTTCTTTTGCCCTTTATGTTCCAGGGCCGTGGTATCTCTTTCGAACAGTCCCGCAGCCCTGGCAAGCATCGGCCCTTGCGGGCCCCTCCTGGTTGCTGACATCTCTACAGCTAGTCTATCAAGTGATAGATGGCATGCCACTAAAACCACTACATCTTTCACTCCCAAATCATCTCTCGACATCAGTTTATGACTAATTTACCTACACCAATATTCCATTACTCGATCACACCGCGATAATGATCTTACACGCGTTTATGCACGCCTACACACATAATATACACGTTTATGTATGTAAACAAAATAGTACGATGGGCTCTAAGTGTAGGTAAATGAATTAACATGCTGTCCCATACTTGAGTACTAATGCTGTAACATGATAATATTGTAAAATCTAATCATTTTAAAAGAGTAACCATGGAGTTTCTTGCCGGTTCTTCTCCATAGGAAACGACCAAACCGAACCGTGCACCTTTTTGTCGACGTTTCATAAGTGCCCATGTAGGCCTATGTGAAATAAAAATATTTTGATTTTGTTTTTGAACACATAATGGATAAACTATGGTAATGATGGGAGGTAGTTTTCGGTAACAGTCTCTTGTTAACTTTGACGTTCAAAATATATCTGGGATATCTTCCGGTTGGGTTAACCCGCGATGGCGCTTGCAACAGCGTCGAATAATCGGGAGCTCAAAATCATGAACAATCACGGAAGATATCCCGTAAGTGACAGTATACGTTTAGTTTTAAACCTTGACAGCTGTTTTAAGTGAGTGATGATTATCAGCCTAATTTGAACAAATGACTTTCGATTTTCACGGTTTGTTAATAGCCCACTGACAAACTTGTGCTCGAACAAATGGTGGAAATCCTCAGGGAGGAAGGGACGCGCTTTTGTAACATGCGGCGTATGGGCAAGAACTTTCCAAACTTTCGGAGGAGACTCTGGAGCTTATGACGGAATGACGTGAAAACCTACCCGTCACTTCGTCGGAACTACAGGCACTCAATAAACGAATTAGAAAATTGGTACGACGCGACCTTCGATGCTCCAACACACGCTCAATAGAAAAAGCGATTGAGCAAAATCGGGGGTCGAAAGTGTTCATCCAATCACTTGGGAGGAGCCACCTGACGAAGCTGACCAAATCTAGTGGGGATATCGTCGTTTCGAAGCCGGAGATTTTTTCGGAAGTCGAAAACTTCTACGGCCAGTTGTACGCATCGCATGCATCTCGACCTGATTCCGAAAATGAGGATTCCAGAGCCACCTTAACCCGCCATTTCACAGAAGACCTGCCAGAAGTCAGCCAACACGAAATCGTAACACAACTTCAAGCTAGTTTTTTCTTAATCATTTTAGCCGTTGTTGCGTGGCTGCAGCACGGCTGGGGATCTAATCTCTATAAGTCCGTCAACGAAGATACGGGCCCATCCGGAAGCTAAATGAACCCTACTCCGAATTATTTTCGGATTCATGAGTTCCGAAAACACATCGCGTGGTAGGGACAACTGTACAATCGCGTAGTCATTTATTTTTAGTCCGGCCCTTAACTAATCTTATGTACGTAAGTGATACGGAGTAGGAGACCACTAACTTCGGCCGAAACTAAGGGTTCCGTGATCAGAGAGTAGACCTCCTTTTTTTTTTACCCAAATGACCCCTCCCGCTCTGCACGGAGCGGAAGGGAGTGTCAGACTCTTACTGACTAAAAACCACCCATGTTCCTTCTTTGGCCCTTTATGTTCCAGGGCCGCGGTATCTCTTTCGAACAGTCCCGCAGCCCTGGCAGGCATCGGCCCTTGCGGGCCCCTCCCGTGGAGTAGACCTCCTGAGTTGACTTTTAATACGCGTATTATCTTGGTATGTGTTACGCTCACATGCTAAATGGCATGTTTATTTTGTGTTTATTCTCGACTTGTGCGCTTTCGTCATCTGTCAGGGGTGATAAACTTGGTATGCTAACAGGCGTGCGATAAAAGTTGAGAGATTGTGGAAAAAAAATAGTTTCTTGGCAAAAAACTTACTATTAGTACAAACTGTAAATGGACCCTTCACGAAGCCGTCCACCAAGCATTTTGAATCAAATTAAGTAACTCTGCGCGAAAATTATTGCTGGGAGACGACTTTTTTTTGGGGTGAAACATGGTTACGGTAGGACTCGAACGTAACGCACTCAGAACATTGCGCTGAAGGATGCATTGAACAGTACAGGGATCATGGAGGTATTTGATTTCCGTACGTTTTTTTATTTTTTTCTCACGGGTGACCACTGAAAACCAGCGCTGTGCTGTGGGCCCTCCATAGCACAGCATCATGCTGAGTGGTAGCCTGCTTGTCGCAGTCACGACGTGCAAGCTGTTAACTTTTCTTTTTCTGTTTCTGTCCTGTTGTATTAATGCGCCTTATGATTATTGTAATTATTTTTGTTTTTTTTTTTGTATGCACGTCATGTCCCTGCGACAAATAAATATGTTTTCTTTCTTTCTTTCTTCTTTCTAAACTTTTAAGGTAAAATTATAAGATTAAAATAGTAATTTAAAAAAAAAACTTGTGAAAAAGTTGGAACTCCAATATCTCCGTAACTAGAAGGTTCCCAGGAATGGTCCAGAACAAAATAATATCACAATGACAGGGAGAACAAGTGCCTTTTGTGGGTTCGATTACCGGTAAGTGGCAGTTGGTGTGGTGGTATTTTATGCTATTTAATTCATCAACACAACTCTCAAAACGCTTTAGGAAAACATCGCGAGGAAACCAGCATGTCCAAGAACACAAGAATTGAAGACATGTAACATCCACAAATTGGCAATGCCACGTGGTTACTAACGGAGTGGGCCGTACGGCCCTCTTTATAACAGAGGGAAGGCCGAAGTCCCAGCAGTACATTGTAGGCTGATTATGCCAAGATTTTCGTGCGTAAGCACATAAAGTCTGTCGTGAAAATGTTTTAATCCTAGCAATAGAAATAGTCACGCTTACGTCAAAATGTTCGTCATCCCTGCTACACTCACACAAGCTTACTTTACAAACGTCAAACACACAAAGATTTAGTTTGTTAGATTCAATATACCACGTCAGGAAGGGATCACGTTACTGTTTTATTGTCAGCTAGATTTTTCCCGCGGCTTCGCTTTCGTTATGGTAAGATGTTTTCTAAATATAGCTTAAGACACTCGGGGATAATTTAGCTTCCGATTAGTGAAAGAATTTTCGGAATCGGATCTGTAGTTTAGATTATTACCCTTACATCCAAACCTACAAAGCGGAAAATGCGAGCACACAGTAACAGTTCTCAGTGTTAACACTTTTCTTCGCGACCTAAGCACGGTACATTGAACGATTTAAATCTTTACAAACACATCATTATTCGTGTTGACAACTTGACATACGTTTGTTTTTGTTAGCGGTATCTGCAAGGTTATTTCGCTTACGGGGTTAGCAGAGTTAGAGATATGGGAGATTAGAAGACTGATGACAACAGTGGGTCAATATGACTTGTTTTATTTTTGAATGAGGAAAACTTATGTACTTACTTAAATGTATGTATTATCTTCTGATTGTTTGAGGAAGACCAAAGAAACGATGGATGGACTGTGTGAAGGATGATATGGCTAGAAAGGAGGAGACTGCTGAGATGACGAGTAATAGAGAAGTATGGAAGAAGATAATAATATGCTGCACCGATCCCAAATAAATTGGGATAAGGGCAGGGAATGATGTTGATGTTTCTGATTTGAAACGTAACATCACGGCTGTTTCTCTGAGTGGTAGGTAGAAGTGTATCGTTCTGTCATATTACGCAATAAGTCACAATGGGACGAACCAGAAATTCAGACTTAAGTACCTATAATTTGTATTGTATTCTATAACGGGCTGGTGTACCTATAATTTACCTAGCCTTTTCCCAACGGTCGGCTTCCAGTCTAACCGGATGCAACTGATTACTAGTAATTCAAAGGAGCGGCTGCCTATCAGACCCCTAGCTAGAATCCAGCACCTGGCTAACACAATACCCGTTGGTCAGACTGGTTGTTAGACCTTCAGACTACCCGTAATGACTGTCAAAGATCTACAAATAACAGCCAACAGTATAACGTGATGGTTATCCCATCCACGAACCGACCACTGCGGTCGTTATTATATAGCCACGACCCCCATATCGAAAGCGAAAGTACCAGGTATTCATATTCCAACAAGAGTATAATAATGAATTGCCTTTAAAGCCCATTTGAAAGCAAAAGTACCAGGCATGCATATTCTAACAAGAGTATAATAATGAATTACCTCAACAGCACATTTGTGTCCATTATTAGACTGATAACAGCTTATTATGTAATAGTTATCGCGTTATACTTGAATGTTGGGTTCAATGAAATCTGTGATCACGATTATAGGGTATGTTTAGGTTGAATTGATTACTTGGTGCGAAAATCATCAGCCCACGCCACTGGTGTGACCAATTGCCTAACACTGTAAAGATATGGTATGACCAGCTGATGTATGAACATGGACGAGTCAAATCCGGCTCCTTTTACACCTTGTACGAGTCAAAATGTCTATAAAACATTGATCTTCTTCTTCTTAGCGTATCGATGGCAATCTAAATTGTATCAGCCCAAAACTGAGCTACTAGTTTGGCGCTTTCAGTAGCGTCCATCAGTTCCTGTAGTGAACAAACAACAGGACACGCAGGACACGATATTAAGTGCCCCATCGTTTGTAGAACAGCACCACATTTACACTCTAGGGCAGAGTCATTAATGAATCGCCACCTGAGCAGGTTTTCCTTACTACGACCAACCTGGGTCCGGAGTCTATTCAGAGACTTCCAGGTCAGCCATGGCAACTCATGTCCAGGCGGGAGATTTTCAGCAGGCGGAACGAATGGGTTAGGTAAAGATGCACTACCTCGCCACAGTCTCAATCTTTCCGTAGACCGCTCGCCAGTGAGTGGGGTGACACACTTCAGGAAGCTGTTTCGCCATTTCAGCCTTTGCGAGACGAGGGTATTTAAATGTAAATGGTTTCGTGTGTCTGAAGCCATTTTGGCTCTTTCGCTAGAGCTTGCCACTGTAAAACATTGATTAGAAGCAAGGGATTTAAAGTACAGCCATTTTGTTAATCCCGATGCCTGGAGAGAGTATTGAAGTCCCCACCAGATGTATGAACGTGGGCGAGGCGAAAGGTGTATGTAAGGATCGTAGCAGGTGGAGTTCTGTCGTTTCTGCCTACCCCCATGGGAAAAAAGCGTCAGTTTATGTTTATGTAAAGACTCCCTTTGCCCAGTGATCTATACAAATAAATAAAATTGAAGTGTCTGTTTGTAATTTCTAAATAACAGGTTTTTACTGAATGCTTATGAAATATATACGGCCCTTAAACCAAATAACATTTGTTTTGTCTGTCTGTCTGTTCCGGTTCATCTCCGAAATAGCTGATTCATTACAAGTAATATTTCCAAAGCATAGTCAAAATATGAGTTTGTAATTTAATTTTTAATTTCAAAGATAATTAAATTATTTACAAACTAGAAAACTATAATAGTAATAAATACGAGTATGTACAAGTAGAAAAGGGTTGCAGGGCGTCCAAAAATTCGTCCGCATCGCTGTCAACAGGAAAAGTGCCCAGAAGGCTGGCAGCATTACCACGTTGGATGGCAATGCTGATTCTTTGGCCGAAAAGTAGGCCCGCCCTCTGGTCACGTGAAGAGTCGACCAACCGCTTGGCGATTTCCCGAAATACTAGGTGGGCACTCGGACCCCATGGCCCTAGTGTTTCAACCCCAAACAACAGTCAACAGAATGTGACAAGTGCCTAAAAACGCTATGCTTGGATAGAGGATGCTTTGCCCAATATCACTCCTAAGCGCCCATTGTTCTAAACTTAGTACACCCCTAAAAATACAACTTTCGATTATTTTTTGTTTATTTTTTCTTTATAGTGTCTCAATTAAGATGTTTTATTAACGATATTAAAAGTTGTTTAAGTAAAATTTCAAATGGTTTTTATTTGGGCGTTAATGGGTTAAACGGTAGTATTCAATAAAAAGCTGTAATTTCGGTATTCCAAACAGACACTTCAATTTTATTTATTTGTATAGATGCTGGTGTACACCTGCATCTGGTTAGACTGGAAGCTGAAGCCAACATACATAGTTGGGAAATAGTAGATGATATTTTTTGAGGAAAGAAATTTTTAATTTTATAAGACTGCCTGTCATGGATTTTTGATTTTCGACTCGTGCCTGGTTGATGTAAATAGGCCCGGCCCCTATTACATGGGACTTAGACATAGCTGGCGAAATGTGGGTGTAATATTAGGCACACGTCTGCCTAACCCTTCCGGCATTACAAGTGTGATGTTATTAAAATTATCAGGTTTTTCCTTTGTGTTTATTTTACAGGAAATATTTTATTTATCGATTGTTTTTCCCTCATAGTCAAGGAGAAATAATGTACTCCATCAGCTGTGTAGTTTCAAAACATAACATTGTGCCTGTAATGATTGAAAGGTATGGCGGAGTTGGAAGGGGTACTGACGCTAAAACTGTTACATATTCAGTACATCATTCTGAAATTTTTCATTGATAATTTTAAAAAAAATCTGGAATACCAATTGTCCAATTAGATTTGATTGTGCAGTTAGCAAGAGAAAAAGAAAAGATAGGGAAGGCTGAAAAATTATATAATCAATGGTAGCAACTTAACAGCCATGCCTGAATTATAATTTCAACAGTCACTCTGCTTGTCTATTGCCTTTCTACAGTAGATTTCAATGAAATTGTACACAAAGATAGCCCATTTCCTGGATTATGACATTAAGGTTTTGATAGTGAAGATAGATGTAGATTTTATTTATTTACTTATTTCTTTAAGCTTCATGTACAATAGTGGTACATAGGCAAGGCATTCTCTACCAGTCAACCTTTGGGTTAAATAAGAAAACATTGTGATAGGGTACTAAATAAATATCTAAAAAATAACTTCTTGTTTTCGAAAATTTATATACTTATAATATTGATACTAATACACATATTCTCATCCCAGTGGATTTTCTATCCCAGTGGTATGTTAATTTGGGATATTTTACAACCTCCACTTCCTGCTTTAGGCCAATAGCAAGTTTTAATATATTTTTCATATCATCACTTCCTAATTCCAATTTTCTTTAAGTGGTGCAGTTTGTTTGTTATATCATTCATCATCTCAATATTCATATCTCTTACTAACCATGCCATATTTCTCACAATCCATTCATGGTTTCTAGTAATCTTCTCCTACTCCTCTAGTCAGTATTTTTATGTATTTATATAAAGTCATTTCATGTAGAAATTAAATGTTGATTCTTGATTCAATTGTATTGATAAAAGTAAACAACACATTTTTTTTGCGCCTGAATTTTCCAGTGGAATACTGATGTGACGGTGTGATTCTGTGGAGTCTTATCTACGGTCAAAATGATCTCTCGTATCGAATTTCAATTCAAGTTTGCGACGCAAATTCTCAATTGAATAAATAATTGACGATAGATTTTAAATTGAATGTCCAATTAATTCTTAACTGCGTGTTTACGACAAACGCTATGGTTTAAAAGAACCTATTTTTAACCACGCCGATCGGCTGTATGAAACGACGTGTCTAAGAAAATAAAAAAGTAATAAATACTTACGGATTTAAAAAAAAAGTTGGTGCGATACGCCGGAAGTCGGTATAACCACTTTTATCACTTAAAATCACACTAAAAACTTGTTTTTATAATAATTTTTCACAATTCCTTGTTCGACGAAGTTATTTACGACGAATTTACCGCATAGTGCATGTCTGCGCGGGTAGGGAATTCAAATGAAAATAATTTTTGTAGGTTACAAAACGTCAAACTTGCTCGCTTTGAAGGTCACCTTGAAATGACAGCTGGGGTGGTCTGTTTAAAAATTACAATGGGACGAGCGAGGGACTCGATTGGGTTGCCAGTTTATTTTAGCCGACTACATAATAAAAGGTGAGTACATTTTGACAATGTTGAAACAGCCGCAGAGCGTGTGAAATGGACTATGTATGTAGTTTATACGAGACGTAAATTAAAACAACTACTACTTTTTTACTTCACATGTTTTTTAATTTATTGTTTTAAAGCATGCCAGTTTCCTCACGATGTTTTCCTTCACCGTTTCGGAAGTTGTGGTGACGAAATAATTACACCAAGTAAATTGCCTACCTGGGTTAATCTACGGTCTAAGGGACGATCTACAACTCGTGGGTCGTGGCCAATACTACTGGGACACCATCATCTGCCTTGCCTTTTCCCAACTATGTTATGGTCGGCTTCCAGTCTAACCGAACGAATTCAGCTGAATACCAGTATTTTACATAGAGCGACTGCTTATCTGTCCTCCACAACCCAGTTAGTACTGGGTAATACGATACCCCTTGGTAAGACTGGATGTCAGATTTTCGGGCCACTGACTATCTGTAACGACTTTCCAAGGTCTTTTAATGACAACCGGGACCAACGGCTGTACGTGCTTTCCGAGACATGGAGGAAATTCGGCATGTATCAGGGTGGTCACTTATCCACGGACCAACCTGGGCAAGCGCGGCTTAATCTGAAGATTGACCCGAGCGGCTATTATTTAGCAAGGAGCTCCACACTGCTACAGGGCAACCACTGCTCATAATTTTGTACAAAAATTGCTACACAACAGTAGAAAAAGAAACAATCTTATGTAATAGTAAAAAGGTTTTATTCAATAATTTCCATATTTACAATAATAACGTATTAAAAACAATGGCACTCTCTCCTATCACAATTTCATAGAGTTATTGTTTAACAATAATAATAACAAATCAGCAACATTTTTATACTGTTTGACGTTTTAAGAAAGTTGTATCAAAACTTATTCCTAACAGTTACTGATTTTTCTTAAAAACTATACAATCACATAGACTAATAGAATGGGTACAAGTATTTTACAGCCGTACAAATATAGTTTAAAGGATTTATGATAAATTTTCTTACTGGAAGACCGTCAAGCAAGTGGACTTTTTAAATGGTACAATATTGTTTTTACAGTAAAAGCTGTTATTTTGAAATCACAAACAGACACTTCAATTTTATTTTATGTATAGATTGTTATTTTGATCAAGTAATGACAAAAGCTAACATAAGATTTGACGAAACTGAGAATTAATTAAGCTTTCAAAAATCAGAATATATAGTCCTACACTGGGTCAAATAAAAATTAACTAGTAAAACTGCACAGACTAATACAGAGTGGAAGGTACATCGACGGACAAACGGTCACCACATAAACAGTACATCAGCCAAACTCAACCACAAAAAAAATTTCAAAAATATGTTTTGACAAACATTTTTATCTTTATATTTTGTTTTAAGTTCTAATTAAAATTTTCCTATTTTCTCTTTCCTACACACTGTCTACATTTCTAATCCAACTTTCCTCTTGCAGGTCTGCTGGAAGAAATTTCTTATGAAATAAGCAGTACCTTTATACTCTTTTACCTTAATGAAATGCCCTGTTAAGTATTAGTACATAAATTAAAAAACAAAATCAGCTATTCCATACATATTGACCGTGTAAGTGCGAACTTTTGTAGGAAACAGCAGATTTTTTTTAAAATTACTGATGTGAAATTTTTATGTGGCGTTCAGAATGATGTACTGATCTCCCTTCCACCCTGATAAGAAAACGATTTGATGTTTTTCGGTTTTATTATGAAGTTATTTTGTATTTATTTCATAATGTTTAGATATCGGTACCTATAACGTCTGTGGAATGGGGGCTATAGCGCATGAATCCGCCGCTAGAGGCGTTCGTGTAGAGCAAGGTCTCCCGAAATGTCAGATGTCATAGTGTTCGCGCGATGCGTGCTTTTTTAACACGTATTTTTACTAATATTCACGATTGTGGTCTAGATTGAGCCATTCCTGATTAATTATGACTTCATGATTTTAAGTAGCGATATAGCATCTTATTTGTTAGTACTTGGAGGTAGAATGATTTTTAATTATTCATGCTTGATAATTTTAGGGAATATTAAGAATATTGTAAATATGTATCTGAGGTTGACACTATGTTCTTATACGTAATAAAATAAACTTTTTTATGAAGTTATTTGGTACTTTAAAGTATCAAATAGAATTAATGACATGACAGGACCTTACTCGACAGTGGCGCCATCTGGTGAGCTCAAAAACGATAGCCCGCATTACGTTGGGTGACTTTTTGACCATTTATGTCTAATAAAGTTATGCAGCTTTATTAGACATTGTTCCATTTTTGGAACTTCAATTTGACCATGTTTCAAATTGAAGTTCCAAAAATGGAACAATTTCTAATCTAAACTCAAAGGTGGACTACCATCAAATTCTTCAGCAAAATGATCTACAATGCTCTCATTATTATCTTTCATATCAAAATTAATCTTTATAGGATTAACACTTTTGACGAAAGTCCTATTTAAAAGCACCGGACTACATACTGCTTCAGAATCATTTGAATTTACACACTTCTCGGGAGATTCTTTTACACTGGCAACATTTACGGAACTGTCAGATTTTGACATGACACTTTCGGTTTTAGATTTTTGTGTTATAATTTTCGAGTTATTGTTATTTGAATTAAGAGGACTTTTATATGAATTAGAAGCGTTTTTAGACCTATTTATAATATATATGGTTGATAATGGAGGAGGTTCTCCATACATTTTTAATCTGGCAATTTTTTCGTTGACTTTTCTCTTCCTTTGTAATACTTCTTCGGGTAATTGTGTGTCTGTTTGTTTAAAAGTAGACTCAAAATCTAAGCCGGTAAGGTTAAAATTATCCTCTACCTTATTCGGTCTCGCTAAAGGCGAATCAATGAACATTTTGTTTTTAGACATATTGAAGTCACTATTATTAAATCTATAAGGAGAAATATTTTCAGTGTTACTTTTTATCACAGCATAATTATTTTTCAATAAAACACAATCCTCACAGAATTTCCTGCGATCCAAACTCAGAAACTTCTTGCTCAAATCATCAATTAAAACTCTCGCATTTTCATTTTTAGGCATTTTCGTAAAATACGAAAACTCCGTCACTCTATACTCCGGTATACTCTTCCTAGTGTTGCCAGCGCGTTTCTGCAAATTTGCACCATAAACTATCTGGCCAGTATCCAAAACGTTTTGATAACCGAACTTTTTTAAACCTCCCCAAAAGTTTATACAGATCATATTTTTATCAGCGTCTGCTAGAAAAACATTTTGAAAGGGTTGTTTAGTCGAATCGAAATCTCGAATTCCTGGATCGATTAAGAATATGAAGCCTACAGTATCGATTTCATTATAATCGGTTGCCATAGATGGGTTGTGGGATAGATCTTTTATGGTAAAACAGGTGCGTTTTAGTAGTTTTGTGTAAATTTTGATACTTTCTGGCTCTTTATATTTTGAGGTGCTGAATACTGACTGTCTGCCGGCTGATGTTTGGATTTCGGAGTACCTGAAAATTAATTAATATTTTTATTGGTGGTAATACTAAAATGACATCATAATATCAAAGATTGTGTTTGGGTAATAACGGGCTTCGATTTCTCGGGTTCTTCAGGTATTAAAAGATTTTTTTTTTAAACTGTGCCCCACTCTCGGAATTTCTCCTGCAAGTCCTGCATCGTGGATGCGTTTACAAACATTTAAAATTCGCGCGACTTTAGAGTCAAGTGATATGATATCATCAATCCGATTTCGGCCACAGCGGCTGCAATCAATGGCTTTCTAGGGTGGTTGTCGAGAGCTTTGGTGTGCTGCTCTATCATGTGCTCTCAAGCACAAAGCGGACATATCAGGACACAACTACAAGTATTTTCACAAAACTATACGTATGTGTATAAAAAAATGTTTCTTTGAGAAAGTTGTTTGTTATCATGAGTCCAATCACGTGTATAAGTACCGCTCACTAATTACCAGTCACCCTATATGTATATACTATTTTTGTTATAGTTACCTGACAGCAGTAGGAACCACATTCATAACATCGATCCAAGCGCCCTCTCTAATTATTTCCAACACAGCTTCCGGCGGCTTCCATATTGACATCATTCCTGAAAATATAAAACGAATAAGTAACCTATTTTTTTTTTCAGATTGTACCCATGACCCTTCGGGGATATTCAGATTATATTCTCAGAAGTAGTCCAGAATCCGCCGCTAGAGGCGTTCGTGTAGAGTAAGGTCTCCAGAAATGTCAGGTGACCCAGTATTCGCGCGTTGCGCGGTTTATATCACGTATTGTTACTAATATTCACGATTGTGGTCAAGATTGAGCTATTCCTGATTAATTATGACTGCCACAAATTCTAATCTAATTTTGTTAGTACTTAGAGGAAGAATGATTTTGAAATGTCTCATGTTTGCTAATTTTAGGGACAATATTGTAAATATGGATTCGAAGTTGACACTATGTTGTTATACGTAATAAAATAAACTTTTTATGAAGTTATTGGTACTTTATGTATAAAATAGAATTAATGACAGGACCTTACTCGCTAGTGGCGCCATCTGGTGAGCTCAAAAACGACCGGCTGGCAGTGTCCCTTTGAGCGACACTGCGCGTCACGCCCACTTTCTCCATGACTTTCCCCGGTACTTTTCCGTTTGGGCTCATATGCCTAATACGATGCTACAACCCTCGTCCCGCCATCTATTATACCGTTTCGAGATATAAAGCTCGCAAAGTACACTCAAATTTCTGATTTGCAACCCCCGTTCACTGCGAAAACGTTCATTCATACGAATTCACGTCAAAATTCAAAGTCAGGTGACATTTACCAAGCTGCACTGGGCCAGAGGGAGTCCATATGTCCCACCATCATTATCTGCCTAGCCTTTTCCCAACTACGTTGGGATCGTCTTCCAGTCGAGGGACTGCCTATCTGACCTCCACAACCCAGTTAATACTGGGTAATACGATACCGTTAAGACTGTTTGTCAGACTTTCGAGCCACTGACTACCTTAACGACTGTCAAAGATCTACAATTGACAGCCGGGACCAACGGCTTACCGTACTTTCCGAGGCATGGAAGCAACTCGGTATGTAATAGGTGGTCACCCATCCACGGACCAACCTAGGCAAACGCGGCTTAACCTGAAGGTCGCTGAAGATGCTAAGTCCTTACCTTTAGTGACTTCTCCATTACCCCTCACTCCGGCGACTCTTATCTTCAGAAGAGTCACCACGTTTCTAGTCACACAGACTCCTGCCTTCTCTATCTTCTGTCTTATCTTCTGTTGTATGGTTTGGAGAAGATGCTCACGATGTTTAGTGGTGTGGGACTCTAGAAGACACGTTTGGGAGGCGGTCAGGCCGGCCTGGAAAAGAGTAACACATATTTTAAGACAAGGGAAGTCCGTGGTCTACCATGACGTCATAAAGCAGGAGTAATTCCAGTGTGGGAAAGAGACGGCGCTAGACGACCTGTATAGCTGTGTCTCTTTCCCACAAAGTCAAATTCAAAGCATTTATTTCAATTAGACCATTACAGGCACTTTTGAAAGTCAAAAGTTAAGCTACAGTCACAGTCACAAGGCATAATAACTTGCGAAAGTACTGTAGTTGCACATTCCAAATCGTAGATCTCTATGGAGACGAATGGGCAAGAAACTCCATGGACACTCTTTTAAATCAAAATGTTGTTACAAAATCTTGGTTACATCATTCATGTTGAGATTATATGATGATAATTTTGAAGTTTTTTTTTAACTGCAGCAAAATTAGACCAAATGTACCAAATGTGTATAGCATGATGTTTCTTCGTGCGTACAACGATTTCTTAATTTGAAAATATACAGAACCAAACAACCATGTGGTATTTTCTGAGGCAGGTTTTAAATATATTTTTTTGCCTTTTGCTAGACGATGTTTGCAAAAAAAAATTCTCGCTGTCCGCCATTAGGGGACAAGGAGAACACTCATGTTTAAAATTGTGTCATTGTCCACCAGTGGTGCCTAAGGGGAAAAAAATGTAAAAGGCTGTCTTTGTCCACCACCGGTGGACAAGCAGGTGGAGGACATCCGGAATCATCGTTTGCTAGACGGGTCGAGATGCTTAGAAAACTAAATTTTCTATTCCTGCGAATATTAGTATTGCAAGACTTAGACAAAAGTAAGATAACGGTAAAGCAATGCAATCTGACTCACTCTAAATTCAGCTGGGTCCTTACTTCTCTTCATAACTTTAGCTATCTGGGAGCCGCTATCCAAACAAGTTCTCTTGTTTGTCAAGTCTGAAAGTCCTTGCGAATCTTGAGATTCCTGTAACGTAATGGGTGAAAAAGACTCTTAATGAAGCCAAAAGGTACTTGTTCTGAACAAAAAAATATTGCAATGAAAGGTTCATTACAATATTTTTTTTTAAACTTATGCTGTCTCTTATGGAATATCTTCCGTGATTGTTTGTAATTTTGAGCTCCCGATATTTCGACGTTGTTGATCGCGAGTTGACTGGAGAATGCGGGTGGATGGAAAATAAATTGTTAGTAGCAGACAAATCCTTCTACCCTCTTTCTTTGTCTTTTGCTACGCGCACTACTGGAACTCGACACTAAGTCACGACAAAACACACTCACTGTAGACAATCACGGAAGATATCCCGTAAGTGACTGCAGTATAAGTTTAGTTTTAAACCGTAAAAGCTTAAAACAGTGTTTGAATATTTTTTTTGTACTGGACCATGCCTGGAAACCTTCTAGTTACGGAGATGTTGAAAGTCAAAGTTCCAACTTTTTCGCAAGTTTTTTTTTTAATACAATATTTGTAATGTCGTAACTTTGCTTTCAATACCTTCATGACCTCTTTCGAACAGTCCCGCAGCCCAACCTTCGTGACCCCTGTACTATCCAATGCATCAATCAGCACAATGTATTGAGTGCGTTACATTGAGTTCTAACATAAAACGTGATTTTTCACCCCAAAAACGTCGTTTCCCATGCTGATGAGATGCTGTTACTCACTTCGTCGGAGAACTCTTTCTCCACTTCCTCGTAGATCTTCTCCATGATAGCCTGTCTTTCAGCTTCGTTCTTCATCTGATGGAGATGTTCTAAACGCTCTGACCGGGTCACTGAAAAAAAACAGTCTGTGCTTTGATAAGAGTTCAGAATGGGATGTCAGTTTTTCTTGCAAAAACGACAGAGAAAATAAAAGTGGAAGTTTCGCTATTTATTTGACGAGAACATTGTATTAGAACCGTTCCAAAACAAAAAATTATTTGTTTTTTTTTACAACAGTAAAACAGAATCTGGATAATTTAAAGACGCGTCCCTCATGAAAGGAGATTGTGTGATCATTCCTAAATCTAGGGCCCTCCCTAGGGCAGACAGCCCTATTACAAACCTTTGCTGATTGGCTAATCTTTACACTATCATAGCAAAGGCTATTCATGAATCTTATACCAATGCAAGAGGTCTTGTATATCATGATAAAACGGTCTTACCAGTACTACCATCCTCAAACTTCTCAACATACAGAGCAGGATACACTCTAGTGACAAAAACTCTTAGTTTCGACACTTTCCCGCCATCTAACTTGACAGATGACAGCTGAGTTAAGATGGCGGCGTTGCCATAGTAACCGAGACGCGCGTCCCAGCGGGCGCGACGGGTGGAGTTACCGGAGATTTTGAGGCGTACTGCTGATGTGTCCTGAAAAGAGTATTTTTGTAATCTTAATAATAGGTTTTTAAATATGAAATTGCCGTTTTTTTTTCTCACATTTTGTTCTGTTTATATTTTTTCCTAATTCCATTTTTATTGGATTAATTGTTACATAATTAACATACCTTCAAGAGTTTAAAAATCGTACTAGTAGGTGCATATTACCTCATAGGGTAGTGTGTAAAATACCTGGTTCAATGTTCAGATTCACTACTTCAAATAGGTATATTTTTGTCATGGACTGTGAATTGATAATTTAAGATACGCAGTGCAGCGCAGCTTTTTTTACTCTAACTATAGTTTGTAATTACATCATACATGGTTCAGATGTTCCGAAGAAAAATAGTATGGAAATATCAGTTTTCACGAAATCGTCCATACAAATCGTCAATTTCATACTTTAACCTTTGATACTTTTAAATTGGTGGTTAATAGTTTCTAAAGCTTACTAACCCCGATTTTATCTCAGTAAAGTTATTAGTCAAAATATTGACATACTGTAGTCTGTGTGATTTTGACGATAAAAGTACTAAGATACTAACCTCCAAAGGAGAGATTCCTTGCTCACAATTCACCAACTCAGCCCCATTGGTGACAATCTTGGAGCCAACAACTATTTTACCTTGGCACACGAGTTGGGCCAACATTTTGTCGATGGTCGCTTTTATACAGTACCAGCCATCTGTTAGGAGTAATTCTAGGTTGTTTGTGGTGGTTGCACTGAAATGAAATAAACGATTTTCAATTAAGATTTTTATGTAATTGGTTGGCAAACCAAACAGGTAGTCTATCTGATGGTCTGTGGTCACTGCTAGGTCTGTACAACCTCGGACAACAGCGGTCGACCACTTTTCACTATTGTGCAATCAGTTATAATGATGAAAAGAGGTCAACCCCGCTCAGACTGAGATAAAGCCGACCAATGTTTTTGAAAATGTTGCCCCACACTAGGAATTTCTCCTGTATCGTGGGTGCGTTTACAAACATTTAAACTCACATACACAAACAGTCAGACCCGGAACAACTATCTGTAGGCCATCCAAATATTTGTTGCGTGCGGGGATCGAACCCACAACATGCAGCGCAGCAGTCAATCGCTCAGCCACTGCGCCAACCATGCCGTAAAATGTCCCAAAAACACATGCCTAATAGTGCAAATTTCTAAAAGGAGACAAACCATGGACGTCGGAGATATTATTTACTGCGGTCTTGCGTGCGACAACACGTACTCACAGTGTGCTCGTATATAAAAAATCTATATAGTGTCTAAAGCAATATCCGACTTTAAAATAATATACAGTCGTGTAGCCCAGTTCACAAGCTACCTTGTGCGCGAATCAGTTTACATCAATATCAAGAAACCAACAGATAAACTCAGTTTTAATAAAAAGCGGTTGCAAAAATTTTAATTTTGCGCTGCGAAGTTCGTGAGTCATCGTGTCAGTGGAAGACCGAGCGACGCGCCGAGTTCAAGTACCGTCCTCGTACGCGTTGTACCTTCAAGGACAAAGCGATCGTAGCCCGTTCGGAGACAGTTCGGTTTGACGAATATTTACGAAGGCGAGTGGAACACAGCTACGGCGCGCTGGCGCACAGTGATTGAGGTGACTTATTATTTTACGACTACCGCATGCTGTCAAATTATTGTTTGTTTACTACGTTCGGTGATAAATCAACTCCTGTTTTGTTTGTAAATACTGCAAAATAAGTATAATGATTCGTCGCTCGCCCCCTAGTACTCCATCGGCATCGTCGCCGACATTACATAAGTCTGAGCCGAATTTATCTTTGAGTTCTGACAAAAATGAACATATCACGCAAAGGAAACGCAGGCATGGAGACTATGTGGAGTTTGAACGGATGGAGAATATGATTTTGGAAATGAAAAATATGTTTTCTGAGATGGTGTCGCAACAAACACAACAAAATCTAAAAATTGATAGTTTAAACGCTGCTCTTGAGAACATCAGATCTCAAAACTCATTGATTACTTCACAGACGTCTGAGATTCGAACACAAAATGATGAGATCAGAGCTTCGGTTCAATTTCTGTCAGATAAATACGACGATGCTATGAAAGAACTAAATCACCTAAAGTCTGAGTGTTCTAATAATAATAAAATTATTAAAACATTAGAACTAAAAGTTGACCACCTGGAGAAAAATTTGAAATCAGCAACACTTGAGTTGAAAAATCTACCTAGCACAAACCCTGAAACCCAACAATCGCTGATGAACTCTGTTCAAAAGTTAGGAGATATCATATATCAGCCTGTGATAAATACTGACATTAAAAACATTTTTCGCACAAGGGGTAATAAAGACTCAGTTGGCACCGTCCTCGTCGAATTCTCTTCTCCAGTAATCAAAGAACAGTTCCTGAAGTCGTCTAAAAACTACAATAAAGTCAATAGCAGGAATCGACTTAATACTACTCATCTGCAAGCTATCGGACCGGAAAAACCCATATTTGTTTCAGAAGCTCTCACTACCATGACGAAACGCCTCCACTACCTAAGCAGGGAATTCATCAAAACCAGCACATATGAGCAATGTTGGATTGCAAATGGGAAAGTATATGTGCGCGAAAAAGAGGGGATGCCCAGTCGGCTGATAAGAACTGAGGAGGACCTCGTCGTATTACGAAGAGAAAAATGACTAATATACATCTGTCAGCTACGCAGTGTATCGCTGTCTATTGTTGCTTTCCTTTGTTGTTTACCATGTTATAAAACATTATCACTAATACCTTGTACTAACAACCTTTTTACCATTTTATGTTTGCTGTCCTGTCATATTACTAGGCTACATTCACACTCATATTCACGACTTACTACACAAGAAATTATCTCCACTCACTTTAACTTGTTAATCAGAGATTTACATACATTCCTACATATTATACACTCTTTTTGCCTAACATCTGCCCGTGCCTTCAATGTTCTTAGCCGTTCACATATTCTGTCGGCCATTTATTTGTGTATAGTATTAAATGACATAGTTATCGTTATGAAAATCACAACAAATTGTCCATTCCGAAACGTTTATTATAGAATTTTTACTATTAAAATTCGACAACACAAAAAATAATACAACTAACATAGATTCTGTCTCCGTGTCTGACTCATTAGTGTGTGATCTCGATAATTGTACTCCGCCTAACTTCCCATCTAATCAGTCGTTAAAAATTCTCAACCAAAACATTAGGAGTATAACTAAAAATATGCCAGAGTTTCACACCTTACTCGCTAGAACAAAAGTTGATTGGGATATTGTCACCCTGACAGAATGCTGGCTTCCTAGCACGCACTCCATTCCAAACCTTGAGGGCTACAATTACTTTAAGACAGTTAAAAATCTTACCCAAAATGAAGGTGTCGTCGTCTATGTACATGAAGACCTTAAGGTCTCTGTGGAAGAACCTCCACTTCTGGAAGCAAATTGTCTCCAAATAAAAATTGACAACAATACTGTCTTACTGGCAATTTATCGTCCACCAG
Source organism: Eurois occulta (assembly GCA_950022335.1). Classification (NCBI taxonomy): domain Eukaryota; kingdom Metazoa; phylum Arthropoda; class Insecta; order Lepidoptera; family Noctuidae; genus Eurois; species Eurois occulta. The sequence goes on from OX465505.1 coordinate 9,354,202, forward strand.
GTTATAAAGACGTTAACATTTTTCTTAATTCATTAGATACAACTCTTCATAACATAGAGAATTATCGAAATGTAATCATTTGTGGTGATATAAACATAAATATTCATGATCAGTGCCATGACTCAGCTAAAAATAGTTATTTAAATTTATTAGCCTCACATGGTCTCCTGCCAGCACATGTCCTGCCCACACGTCAACTTGCATGCCTAGATCATTTTATTCTTAAAACAACTTTGCCCGCTACCACTTTGGTTGCCCACTCCGCTCTCACTGACCACGAAACTGTTTTGTTATTTCTTGCAAAGAAAAACCCTAAATCGACTGCAAGAAAAACAGTGAATCGAGTCAATCACGATCAGCTAGATGCAGATCTGAAACTAATTGACTTTAGTGCGGTGTATATGTCAAATGATCCACATGTAGCGGCAGACCTATTAATTAGTCCCATTATGCGGGTCATTGAGTTAAACACGAAAACAGTTAAAGTCCCGAACCGTAAAAAAATCGTGAAGGCATGGATTACTCCTGGCCTTCTCCGTTGCATTCGACATAGAGATAATCTTCATAAAAATTTTAAAAATGACCCTGAGAACTCAATTCTAAAAACGACATATTCAAGATATAGGAACTACTGCAACAAAATATTAAAGCAATCTAAAATTGACCATGATAAAAAAGAAATCAGTGATGCTGGCAGCAACACTAAACATCTGTGGACAGCTATAAACAGCATAACGAGTAGGGTCGAAAAGAAGGACAGCGCTTCAGAATTGCTATCGACTTCGACTACGCCAACGCAAACGGTTAACGAAATCAATAACTTCTTCGCAAATATTGGTAAATCCCTTGCTGAAAAAATTGTAAGTCGGTCGGCATTGTCACCGAGTGGTACTTTCTGCAATAATTCACATTCCATGGTACTGTTACCCACAGACGAAGCAGAAGTGACAAAACTAATACTGAGCCTCCGCAATGACTGTGCCATCGGTTGGGACCGAATTTCTAATAGTTTCCTTAAGAAACACAAAGCTGTCATAGTTCCGCCGTTGACTTACGTTTGTAACCTTGCTCTCGAAACAGGCCAATTTCCCAGAGCATTCAAGAGGTCAATTGTTCATCCAGTCTTTAAGGGTGGGGACAGAAGCCGTGTCAACAACTACAGACCCATAGCCGTGCTGCCAGCGCTTTCCAAGATTCTTGAACGGATCATGAACGGCAGACTAGTTGATTACTTGGAGAGCAATAGCCTTCTATCTTCCTCTCAGTATGGTTTTAGAGCCGGTAAATCGACGTCCGATGCCGTTCATGATCTCACCAACTTTATCGTCACTAACATGGACAAGGGTCGTAAAGTCTTGGGGATTTTTCTAGACCTAGCGAAGGCATTTGACACGGTTTCTGTTCCCATACTGATTCAGAAGATGGAAAACCTTGGAATTAGGGGAGTCCAATTGAAACTGTTTGAGGACTATCTGAGTGGGCGTACTCAGAGCGTGAAAATGAAAGAGTACGTCAGTGACGAGTGCCAGGTTAACTACGGCGTGCCTCAAGGCAGCGTACTGGGTCCTACACTCTTTCTTATATATATAAACGACCTGGGTATGCTCACTCTCCCAGAGGGTAAAATAATAACTTTTGCAGACGATACAGTCCTGTTGTTCAGCGCGACCACGTGGAGTGATGTCTACGGATTTGCTCAGTCAGGCTTTAATATGGTATCAGAGTGGTTACGAAATAACATCCTCACTCTAAATGCTGCAAAAACGAACTATGTCACATTCTCCATAAAACATAACAGACCTACCTCGGCAACAACCCCGCATTCAATCGTAGCTCACACTTGTCCGATGCCATGCTGCGCCGCCTGTACTTGCACTCAAATCGGTAAAGCCGATAGTGTGAAATATCTGGGCGTTATCATAGACAGAGCACTAAATTTTCACAAGCACATTACCGTATTGAGTGGCAGGCTGAGGAAGTTAATATATGTCTTCAAGACCCTTAGACGGGTGGCTGAGGATAAGGTGAAGAGATCAGTGTATTTTGCCCTCGTTCAATCTTTGTTGACTTACTGCATCACCTCCTGGGGTGGTGCCCCAAAATACACTATTCTTGAATTGGAAAGAGCGCAGAGAGCCGTCTTGAAGGTCTCACTGTGCCTCCCTTTTAGATACCCTACCACCCTCCTATATAAAGAAGCGAAGGTCCTGACAGTGCGCCAACTGTTCATACAACAAACAATTTTGAAACAGCATAGCCTCTTAACATATTCCCCCTCTCTTTCACGTGGCAAACGCAGATTCGACCCCGTGGATAGTTATCACAACCGGCTTTCGACCAAGTTCTCTCAGCGATTCTTCTGCCACCTCGGTCATTATCTCTATAATAAAATTAATAAGATTCTTCCTATTTACGACCTTAACAAGATTAAATGTAAAATGAAATTAACTAGCTGGATCCAGGACTTAAACTACCTTGAAACTGAAAAAATCCTAGCTGTCTCGGTATAGATCACGATTTAAATAAATTAGTTAACTAGGTATATACTTTTCACATAAATATTATATATTTGTATGTCCAGGCTACAGAAACTTCTACATCCTCACTCACTACACAAAACCACACTCTACACTTTCTTTCATCTCCACACAATACTAACAATACTAACACTATATAGATTTAGAATCATTTTAATAATTGTTAACTGACTCGCGACCACTGTCTGATTTGCAATATATGTAACCTAAAGGGTGGAGACCTGGTGTCCTGAAATACAGGCCACAAGCCTAGTTTAGGCACCAGTCTCCCGCAATATACTTACTGTATCCACCTGTTCCTTAAAATATGTACTCAATGTGTATTGTGGCGAGAAAATAAATAAATTATTATTATTATTATTATTATTATTATTATAGAGTGTATTTGGCACATGCCACAAGTACACACGTACTTGTGGCATGTGCCAAATACACTATGTTTTGTTTCTTTCAATTTCAAACACAGGTGCACACTCTCTTCCCTCACTCTCATAGTACCAAAGGCTTAACTTGCGCACCGAGGCACAGCAGTATCACAACACCAACTTCCAAACTCCAGTTGCTCCTAAAAAATGTTTAATGGATAAACGTTATCACTATGCCCGACCTGACAATCGAACACGTGACCTCATTCTCAGCAGTAGCGCTTGCGAACACTATACCAACGAGGTAGTCGAACTACTCACTAAAAATAATACAAATATAAGTACATACCTGGCAACACCAACGCCATGCACATACACCCCAGCAACACAGAGAACTAAAGTTTTAGAAGCGACATCATCTTTTTCTAAAATCTTCCTCAGAGCTGGTCTATGGGCATTATACAATTCCTTGTCGTATCTATATTTTAGTTGATCTATGACATTTCTTGCTGTTACTACCAAAGATTTGAATATTATCTCGTAAGATATCAGTTTCCATAATATTAATTTTAAATGGTTTTCTATCCACCCTTTTGGGATCAATTTTGCGTTTACAGAATTTAGAAATATTTCTTTTAGTGATTCAATAGTCATACTAGAATTTGTTAATTCGTTTCTGCCTTCATTGAATTCAAATTGTAGTAAAGTATCGAATGTGAATTCTAATAAATACGGATCAATGTTTTTGTTGTTATTTTTTCTCAATACTGCCAAATCTTTTAGGGTATGTTTCTTATTTTTCTTGTAATTTTCTGTGAATATGAGTTTATTTGTGTCTTTTACAGTTTTGATTGATTCTTTTTTCTTGACTGGTGCAGGGAGTTTCTGTGAATATGGGGTTTCGAATTTCTTCCTCTTTTTAGCTCTGGGACATGATAATATTGGACTTCCAGATCTTTTTGATTTTATTGGTGTTTCTTGAAAATCTTCTGTATGTAAGCTCTCGTCGAAATTATTCAAAAGTTGTGTATCAAAAAAATTTGCTATTCTATCTTCGGTTACTTTATCTTTTTTAATAATTGTTGTATTCTCATTAGAGTCTTCTATTTCTGAAAATCGTCTTTTGGATCTTGCAATAGCTTCTTCAGAAACGGTAACATCACGGTTAGAACCTGTTTTGAATCCAAATGCAATATTTGCAGACTTTTTCACATTCGTCTGTAATATAGCGTCATTTTTATCTATATCTTGAAACATTTTACGAGATTTTGCTAAAGCATCTTCAGATATATAAACTTTTTTGTCACTAGCCGTTTGGAAACCTTGAAAACTACTTCTCTTATAAACATTTTCCAACAACTTCTTAGTTTCAGCTAACAACTTTTGAGAAACTTCCACCTCTTCGTCATTTCCTGTTTTAAATCCATGAAATGCAGGTTCAGGGTCGTCTTCAATAGTTTCTATATCTTGAAAGAGTTTTTTACTTTTGGCTAACGCTTCTTCAGATATTTTCACAGGTTTCTTATTTGCTGTTTGGAATCCTTTGAATACTGGACTTGATTTACCATTAAGAATTAAATCTTCTGTATTAGATTCTCCAATATTATTGTCAATTTCTTTGTGAACTTGTAAAGGGTCGTTGATTGCATCTAATTCGCCCTTTTCTTTACTTTCAATATTCAAATCTTTATTTACATCAATATCTTCAAAGATTTTTCTACTTTTAACTAATGCTTCTGCTGATACTTTAACTTGCTTATTACTAGCTGTTTGAAAACCTTGAAATTTAAGTACTTCAGGGATTCTAAAATCACTATTGTTAGTTGTTTTAGAACCCGTCTTTTGGTCAATTTGACGTTCAACGTCTTCTATTTCAATGTCTTCAACTTTTTCGAGATCAATGCAGTCAATATCTTTAAATATATTTTTAGTTTTAGCTAAAGATTCTTCAGAAATATTGATCTTCTTATTATTCGCTGTTTTAAACCCATCGAAACCAGCTTTACTAGTAGACGGTTGATTGAAATCTATCATTTTAAATTCATAAGAACAATTTTCTTTTTTTTCGATGTTCATTATTTTAGTAGCATCTACTGTTTCAAGGTCTTTATTTGTTTTTTCTGGAAACTTAAAATCCGTATCATCAATATCTTTGAAAATATTCTTAGTCTTAGCTAAAGATTCTTTAGAAATTGTAATCTTGTTGTTATTAGCAGTTTTGAAACCCATAAAGCTTCCTTTACTTGTAGACGGTTGGTTAAAATCTTCTATTTCTTGAAGAAACTTTTTATCACCAGATTTCACTGTATCTCTTACTGTTTCATTTGCATTCAAGCCTGTATTACCTTTCTCTGGAAATTTGAAGTCAGTAGCATCAATATCTTGGAATACGGTTTTAGTTTTAGCCAAAGCTTCTTTGGTAATATGTATTTTCTTGTTATTTGCTGTCATAAAACCAGCAAAAGATGATTTACTAGTAGAAGCTCTATTCATATCCATCATTTCTTGAAGGCTCTTATCGTCATCCTTTCCTATTGTTGCCTGCGTGTTGTTTTTTGACAGCTTTTCAGGATATTTAAAATCATCTGAATCTAAATCTTTGAAAATGTTTTTAGTTTTAGCTAAGGCACTATCTGATATTTTAATTTCTTTATTATTGGCTGTTTTAAAACCTTTAAATGTATATGTAGGCAAAGTGGTTTCAGAGCATTTTGTTACAAGATCACTTATTCTTTGATCTTCTGTTTTCTGGCATTTTTCAGGTGATTTAAAATTATCAGAGTCAATATCTTTGAAAATGTTTTTGGTTTTAGCCAAAGCAGCATTAGATATTTTAACATTTTTATTACTTGCTGTCTTGAAACCTACAAAACTAGATTTACTTGCTGATGGCTGATTAAGATCCATGACTTTTTCCAATTTTTCAGGATATATTTCCTTAGCTGGAGCAGTATCCTTTTTTGAAGGTAACTTAAAGTCTGTAAAATCAATTTCTTCAAATATCTTTGTAGTTTTACCAAGAGCATCTCCAGAAATGTTAATATTTTTATTATTTGCCGTTTTAAAACCTCCAAAACTTATTTTGCTGGTTGATGATTCGTCGTAAGGAATTTCTTCACTAGTATTTTTGTGTATATTTTCCTTTGGCAGTTCAGTTTTGTCAATATCTTTGAAAATATTGGAAACTTTAGCTAATGCTTGTTCCGAAATCTTGATATTTTTATTGTTAGCAGTTTTGAATCCAACAAAGTTTACCTTACTAGTGGATGGTTCTATTAATTCACTGAAATTTGGATATTCTTTATCTAAATTGCTGCTTGATTTATTCGGAAACTTTGTAGAACCTAAATCTTGGAATATATTTTTAGTTTTTGCTAGTGCTTCTTTTGAAATGTTTATATTCTTATTGCTGGCAGTCTTGAATCCTTCTAAGGTTATACCACTAGACGTTGGATGATCTATAATAGCTGGCAAAACTTTTTTCTTCGTTCTAATCTCTTCAATGTTAACTTCAGCCAGATCATCATCAAAATCAATGTCTTTAAAAACACCTTCAGTTTTAAATCCCATTTCACGCATATTTTTGTCTGGTTCTTTATCTTCTTTTAATGACATTTCTATATTTTCAAACTCTTGTATTATTTCATCATCTATGTTTTCTATTTCTTCTTCAACAAGATTTCCATTTACTTCTCTATTTGTGTTGATAGAAAGAACTGATTTTTTCTCTCTGGCTAGTTTAATCAGGTCTTCTACATTTTCTTCTTCAATTTGAGTTTCATATTTGTCACTTAAATCAATGTCTTGAAAGACTTTTTTACATCTAGCCAATGCTTTCTGAGATAGTCTTATTACTTTGTTACTGGCTGTCAAGAAACCTCCAAAATTGGCTGTTTTAGATTGTGCATTACTAAGTTTTTCATCTCTATCACACTCAGTTTGCTTATCATCTTTCTGAGCTAATTTAAACTCAGTTTTTTTGTTTTCAAGGTTCATTTTAGCTTGAGTCTTGCCTTCAACTTCCGTTGTATTCTTTATACTACTATCACAATTATTAACCAAGTCAGTTACAGTCAATTCACCACTTAATATGCTCTTTGCTTGAGCAAAAGACTCAGTGAAAATTTGTATGGATTTATTGCTGGCAGTTTGAAATCCTACATACATAGTTTTATCTAAAACATCTGACTGATCGTAAAAAGAGGTTTCTAGTGCACATGTGAATGGCAGGTCTTGGTAGCTTTTCTGTACTATGTAATTGTCTTCTTCATCACTGCTAAATAGAATCTCATCTTCCAAAATTTCACTTTCTGCTCTTACCTTTGAAGTTTTAGAGTCATCATTCATTACTTTGTTTATTAAGTCTTCAGATGTAGCTTTATCTAGTTCGATGAACTCTAAGTCTGTATCCATGTTTGGATCTTTGACTAGACGAGTTTTAAACCCTGTTTTAGAACTATGTCCTTCATTTTCATCCTTATTTTCTAGTACAGGACTTGGTAGTATCTCTCTTTCATTTAGTACTATTTCTCCAGCAATTTTAAAACATAGTTCCTTTTCTAAAATCTGTGAGTTAATAACTTGTTTTGCAGTTTTCAAATCAGTACCTTCTATGAGAGGTATTGCAATTTTCTCAAATTGCTCAAAATTTTCTAAGTTGAAAATTAAAGGGGAAGGAGTCTTCGATTTCGTTTTTACTGTTTTATGCATAAATATTGGACTTAATGGTCTTTCTATTGACTTATCTATATCAATATCATCTTCAATTTCTATACAATCATGAAATATTTGACTGTATTCTTCTGTTTGTGTATTTTGATAATTTTTACTGCCTTGACTGTCAGTTTCTCTGTCTATAACATTATTGCTACACATTATTGGAGAAATTAAACTTACAGAATCATCTGTGTCTATATTATTTTCTATCCTATTAACACTTACTGCTTTTGTAATTTTTACATGAATTTTATTCATATTTGCTTTATCACTTACAACTTTAGCAACTTTGTCACTATTTTCTGCCTGTATGCCTTTACTTATTAACTCATTATTATCTACAGTTACTACATTCTCTTCTTCACTATCGTCTTTACACACTCTCTTCTCTATTTCCTCATCATCTTCTAATGCATGCTCTTCTGTATAGTGACAGAAGGTGGTTTCAAACTCTTGTGTCATTCCTCGATGAACATCAATGATTTCGGCATCTTCAATAATGTTTATGAGTTGTGTGTCTGAGACGCATTGTGTGTCGAATTTTGTAGTTGTTTTCGGAACCTTGAAAAAAGCAATAATAAAATGATCAGAACTAACTAGAATTGTAGAATATTGTAAGTCAGGAATAAATAGGAGAGACGTTTGCCAAGCTGTGAGATGTATGCTTCACAAATGCTGCTTGGTAACAGGATAATAGGTAAGTAAAGAGTCAGATAACTGATGAATAGAATTTGGAACAGGCAACTACAGTATGTTCACAAGTTATTATGCTTTAAGACTGGGACAAAGTTGATCTTCATCTCTCTCTTTGTTTTTGATATTCAAAAGTGCCTGTAATGGTCTAATTGAACTAAATGCTATTTTTATTTGAAGTTTGAGTCAGGACATTTGCCACGAAATAACTTCGTTGTTGTACAGCAACCTACGTGAAACTCACAAATTTTCCCAATCAACCTATAACCTAATGCTATAAAGTTGAAAATCTATTAAAGAAATTTGACAGATTGAAGCGCTGGCATCTGCACATAAACCTTAATTTATAAATAGTATTGGAACATGGTTCAATGATAAAACTTTTGGAAACACAAGTTTTACCAGATAAAATAAAAAATAAACTCACCTCATCATACACCGGCAAGTTACTTACACTTAAGAAATTAGATTTCTTGTACTTTTGCAAGTCTTTAGCTGCACTTTTAACACTTTTTGAAGAATCTGCAACTTGAATTGCCTTCAGTTGCATAGACACACTTGATATCACATCTTGAGGCTTTAAATTTGGTTTGTTTAGTTGTTTATTATCACTGTATAGCCCTAATGGACGTTTTGTACTGTTTTTCTTCAAACTAAACTCAAAGTTTTGAAAAGAGTCACTCATTGTCCTTTGAATGTAAAACTGATATTATTATTGATTTCCTATCTATATTAGAACCGTTTTACGTAAGTGAAGGGTTTAAATTTTAAGGGATAGCAAGATTTATTAATTACACAAGGTTTTAAAAATAGTTTAAGCGCGAAATTAGATACAAACATTTCTTCTATTTACGTGCTCGCTCCGAATTTGACAGATATAAACTTACCTCATCTTACGTTTCATTACACGTTAAGGTTCGAATTTTTTTTTTTGGTTTTTTTTTACTTTTTACATACAATCTTAGTTATTTTTTCTTGGACTTTACATTATCGTTTGTGTTTTCTGTTGGATGAAAGCAAAATTGTCTCTGTTTTTCGATGGTTGAAAGTTCATGAGCACTGCGTGCGGCATTCATTCAACTAAATAAATTAATTAATTAAAACGTATAACACATCATAATAGGAAAACGTTCAGAAACAAAACTATTTGGCATTAGGATTTACAAAATTATTACAAAATAAAGAAATCCAATAAATTAACAAATTAAAGTTTTGAAGCTGTTGTTACTTTATTACAAAGATCATTTACAAAAGGAAAATTTGTACAGACGCGTCTGTACAAATTTTTCGCCAAATTTGTACAGACGCCAGCACATCGAGCCACATGAAAATGTCAAAATTTCCCAATCAACCTTGAACCTAATACTATAAGACATAAAGTTGAAAATTTATTATTGAAATTTGACAGATGTAGTAGCTTAATGTGCTGGTGTCTGTACAATAAAACTTTATTCCAGCATAGCTATTCACAATCACAACCACTCGATTGGCCGTCATATCCATTCGATCAAGTCTTATCGAAAAATCCTCTAATCGCTATTCAGAAAAACGAAACCTTTTCTGAATAGCGATTCGAATTACAATACAACCGATACACGGTTCTATTGTGATTCGATTCGGAAGTGAAAACGAACGAAAAGTAAAAGAAGAAAATGTATTTATTGCAATTTTTACATTGTTTTGACCGCTGCATAAATATTTTCACAATTTTTGGTGGTTAAATGAGTACTAGACTAGGATTTGGGTAGATCTATTTATATGTCTGTGGGGTAGATGGAGTATAGGATTCTGCGATTCAGCGACCAAGGTGTTATTATAAGCTTTTATTTTATGTTTCGTATACCAGATGAGGATCCCTATTGTTATATTATGTAATGGAACATTTGTACCATCTACCCATATCAAATGGTCAAATCAAAATCAAATCAGATAATTTATTCGCATACGAATAAATTATTTGATTTGATTTGACCGTCGCGTCGGCGGCGTTACGTGCCGCAGATCACAGAGTACAATATACTATAGCCGCAGATCAACAGAAGCAAGCGTCAATATCTCTTCAATATAAAGCCATATAATAATGAAATCATTGATTATTGTGTTTTAGATATATATATATACACAGGTATTTGACGGATATTCAGCATAATCTACAGTAAAACTCATTTATTTGAGACTTAAAATTTTCTACCACAAGTGCTAATTTTCTACCTTATCTGTAAATAGAGTTTTGCCCGTTCTTCGGTTCAAAAACCAGATAATTGAACAAGATTCTGCAATTTTTTTTTTTATTTATAATCGTCCCTAAATTGCAGTTTCAGAACGATTGTCAAGCTCCGCTACGGCGTTTGTGATTTTCTAAAAAATTGCGTTAAAAAGCTTTGAGTTAGAACGACAAATACTGTGTAATTAAAACATACACAAAATTCCAGCATTAGCATTCGCTCCACCAAAAATGGTATGTAAATTTACATTTCCGTTGTATTTTAGTAATGAAAATGGCGGGTAAAACTAGGTTATTTTTTGCAGTCCCACACAATTTTGCTGGTCCAACCGGGTCCTAGGCCTGAGACGAGGACGTATTCTGACTACGAGAGCGTCAATGACTGCATGGAGGGAGTCTGTAAAATATACGAGGAGCATCTAAAAAGACGGAATCCAAACACACCAACTATTACTTACGACATTTCTCAGTTATTCGATTTTATCGATCAGGTAAGCAATTAACTTAATGTATTTATTAAGCTTAGGTATAAAAAGGTCCATATCCATAATTAGATGACACACCGATGGCGATATTTCGATGTTATAACCACCCATGCGTTGTTATCTGTATTGCTTAGGACTGCATTCTCTGTGCGTATCAGTTTTCATACACACATTGTTATTAGTATTATTCATAAGCTTGGCATAATATTACAAGAGCTATTGTTAGAATCTGGTCCAATTTTTTTGGCTCGACAAAGGCCAGAAGATCTTCCAAGATTATTATTCTGCATCTAAATCTTGTTATACTTTTTATGTTCCCGTAGGGTAGAAGAATATACTAAACTTAATGATATTTTTGTTGTCTATTGTCTAAAAGACACAGAATTGATGTCTTGTCTTCTAACAACACCTTCACTACAAAATAATATAGTTTTTGCTGCATTATAAAAACTTCCTTTACATTACTGAACATATTTCAGCCTTGTCTAGGATTTTATTGAAAAGTATTAGTAGAGTTTGGGTAACCCCTTAGTTTGACACTGATCTTGGCCTGGACAAATCCCGTGAATACTGTGACTTGTTGCTCTAGAGCTGAAGTCTTCATATGCCATTGTCCTACTTTCTTGGTTTCTGGTTACGGTTCTCACTCGTCATCCTACTGCTAAGCAAAGACACTCCCCATGACTACTGGTTCTTTACTTGCTTTTCCTGCATGTGCATATTTTTGTGTAGTAGTGTTACATCCTGCATGCTAGCCTAGATCTTTTTAGTGGTATGAACACTAACACCCGTATCTATAAACAAGTCAAAGTGATTACTTGAGTAAAAGCAATTATTTAAGATACAATTTCTTTTCAATTTCAACGGGGAGCTGGGGTGGATAGAATAAATTTCCCACCCGCACGCATAATACGCGCATTGGACGTGGAGTTGCGGACACCAGCCCGTTATATAATACAATACAAGATACAATTTTTATTCTGTAGTTTAGTAATTGCTTAAAGTTAGAACCGTCAAACGTTAGAATTCTTAGCGTTGCTTTCTTTGACGGTTCTTACTGTTCAAATTCTTGTCTATTATTTAAAAATGGTTGCATTAGTAATTACTTAAACTCAAGTAATTACTTTAACTTGGCTATAGATACCAGGGCTACACTTTTGTATTTGTATATACTTGTAATTACTTGTTGCTAAGTAATTTCTTAGTGTAGTCAAAACTTGAGGATAGAAGTCCTCATTAAAAAATCTTCATTTGTCATTTTCATTTCTTATTCTACGATCAAGTAATGTATGTTACTTACTTAAGTAAATGCTTAAGTAAGAATGAAGGCTTGATGGGTGTTTCTCTCTGGTAGTACTCAATTGATGCGTGTTTTATTAGAAGGCATACATAGGATTTAGATTATAACTAAACTCATACTGTCACTTACGGGATATCTTCCGTGACTGTTCATGATTTTGAGCTCCCGTGACAGTATAAGACTGTCACGGGAGCTCAAAATCATTTAGTTTAAAACCATGAAAGCTTAAAACAGATTATAACTAGTTTTGTATGAGACAAAATCTTCTAAAGTGTCACGTCATGTTTCCAAGATATAAACTAACAAAGTAACAATCTAGTCACTGATGTCATCTTCAATTCACAATTGATTTTATTATCCACACAACATAATACCTGTATTAATCAATAGAAGTAAGCTGGATTTTGTAATTATTCAAAACATGCCTTTCAAAATCATAATCAAAATATTTTATTTCACATTGCCTACACTTATAAAACGTTGAAAAAAAGGTGCACGGTTCGGGTTGGTCGTTTCCTATGAGGAAGAACCGGCAAGAAACTCCATGTTTACATGGTTGGTTTTGAGGCGAATAACTGTCAGCAGAACCACAGCCAACATTAGAAGACTACTGTCTAAGATCAACGACTTCACGAAAAATGTTGGCTTCCTGTATATTCTCAGCGAAATCTTGAATAACCGCTGTTCCCAAACTTTGCTCTTTAAAAGCAACAAGAGCAGGTGGCGAACGAAGCTATTCAACATCTATACATATGACTAGACTTGCATACCCGAAACGAGAAGCTCTTTATATGCTGACGACCTTGCTTTAACTGCTCAGACAACTAGCTTTGAAGAGGCTGAAAAATTATTGACAAAAGCAGGGTAAGGGTATTAAGGGTATTGTCAACCCTTCTCCAACACAATGCAAGTGTGGTTCCAACACAGGATATGCCACAGCTCCCCTGCCCGACATCCACAACTAACTGCACTCTCCAGAACTTAATGAGGCAAACAATGGAGCTGTCCCGGTCAGATGGAGCAGGTGGCCCAGTGGTGACGGCCCCGACTTACGAACAGTAAGTCGTTGGTTCGAACCCAGGCAGGCGCATTCCTTTGTGCAATTTATTTCATCATCACTGTTCCCAAAACGGTGATGGAAAACGTCGTGAGGAAACCAGCCTGTCCTAGAACCTAAAATTCGAAGACATGTGACATTTACCAACCCGCACTAGGCCCACGTGGTAGATAAGAAGTATATGTAGTATAAGTTTACTTACCATTATTTGAATATAAATAAATAATAATAATTATAGCCCATTCCCTCTCAAAGAGAGGTGTCCGTGTGTCCCAGCAGTGGGAACATTATAGGCTGATTATGCTTAATATGGATGTATATGTTTTGCATGACGTTTAATGTCATGTCAAAGTAACGCCTGATTATATTATAAATAATAATAAATAGCCTTTATTTGCCTTAACATTTTATTTAACTGCACTTTTAACATTTCACTTTAACCTAACTTTTAATATTTCATTTTAACCATACTTATAACACTTCATTTAACCTTACTTTTAACATTTCATTTTAACAATACTAACATTTCATTTAACCATACTTTTAACATTTCATTTTACAATACTTTTAACAGTAGATTTGCTTAACATTTCCTTGCCGTGGGCCAGGGTCTTGCCATTGAGTTACCAACTATGTATGTCCATCTTCCATCTGATCTGTCATTCTCGCTACGTGTCCAGCCCACTTCCACTTCAGGCGTTTCGTATGTTGAAGAGTAGTAAAGCATTAAAGTTCTTTATGAACATTGCCCTCTTTGGATCTGATCCCGTTACTTAATATTATGTCGTTTATTCATTTCTCTCACACACTTTTACATTTTTTTAAATATTCCAATAGTAAACTATACAAAAAAAAAAAAACATTTAAAAAACAGTTATTCACCGATGTCGGGAACAGGGTCCAAGCTACCGGTGGTTAGGGCTCCAGAGACAGGAACCTCCTCGCAATGCTTTCTGAATCAGGCCTATGATGTAACTGCCTAGCGAGAATCTGAAGAGATGTTCTATGTTAGGATTTTGCTTTCCGCATTTAGTCCTTAAAGTGGACGATTGTTCGTGAGCCATGGCGGCCGTTTTTAACCCACCTCCCTCCAGAAGCAGAACAATCTTTCCGGCCTTCTTAGGACATCCCCAAGGGATCTTGTCGTTCCAAGAGTTTCCTTCCGGATCTGGGTGACGCCGCTACACCCGAGGAGTACATGCGCTACCGTTTCCGCTGGAGAGATGTTCGTTGAGGCTCTTGGCCATCAGACCATTGGCCGTAACGATAATCAGCACGATGATAGCCGACCTCACATTCCACACGACGACAACCTCGCACGCCAAGTCTAGATATTTTATTTGTTTGTTAGCTTTCAAGAGGTTCTCGGCATGCGGGGTGGCAACATCGACTATCATTACGCGGCGCTCTGATCAGTCTACCACCACTATGTCAGGCTTATTGGCTACAATAATCCTGTCTGTAATGATAGACTGATTATAGTACAGCGTGACATGGTCCTTCTCGAGAACTCGGTCGGGCACATACTCGTAATACAGTATCTCAGAATCCACAAGCTTGTATTTCAAAGCAAGTTGTTTGTGAATAATACTGGCCACTTGGTTGTGCCTTTGCAAATCTAATTGTGAGTCCGTTAGCGAGACGAGAACAACCAGAAATAATATGTCTGAATGAAATCTACGTTGGGCCCATGAAGGGTCCGGTAAAAGCGCCCGTGAAGCTCCTTGACTTGCCATACCTCCTTTAGGTCATTCATACTTCAGGTTGGCGCCAGTTCTCGTTAGCCATGGACAGCGGAGTGTCTTGTCCACTGCGCCCACATCTCGGTGTATACCCACCTCGGCTAAAAAAAAACATTCCCTGAGACTGCACACCTTGAGGTTGTGGAGGGTCTTCGCATTTAAAAAACCTCGACCCCCGCACTTCCGTGGGATGTAAAGTCTCATCACTATCGTCTATCATTATCGTGGGTGATGCATCCGGTTTGCAGTCAGCAGTTTACGGACTCTGTGTCCATGTTTGAGTCCATTTTAGTATGCCTTAAAAGATACATTAAAACCGGCATGAGACGACCAAAGCAACAATCTCTCAAAGATTGCTTCATGTCAGCTACGTTAGTTTTAGATGATTCATGTAAAAGAGGTGAGATATCACCTGATCTGATATTATTATCAGGCAAGCAATTTAGACAACTGATAGGTGCCTGTATCCTGTTCCCTACTAGATTTTCTTCTTACAGATGTTTATCTAATAGATTTTTGAATGGGTTTACATTTTGGGCCGAGACTACATCTTCTGGGAACTTATTCCACGCTCTCGAGTTCCACGAGTTCGATTGCTTAGAAATAGTTTGTGAGGGTTGTGACTTGATAACTTGGTACACTGCTTAAGGTGAAGACCTTTGAGATAGAAGTTTTCGATATTTGATTCGATTGGATATTTGATTGAAATCCTGAGGGTCGTAATGTCCATTAAGATCTTGTGTCTCAATTAAGTCTCCTCGGTTCCTGCGGTCTTTCGACGTTATTAGCTTTATATTTTCTACGTAGGTACAGTCGTCGTATCAGTAATCGTAGTATTTTAGTGAAGCTGCACTGTACCTTATCTAGGAGTTCAATGTCTTTAACAAAATAGGGACTCCCGACTTGAAAGGCAAACTCTAGGATTGTTCTGACAAATTTTTTGTAGCAATCGTCTTCAAGAAAAATAGTAAAACTATTTAAAAAAGCTTCAGAGCAACGCTTTAGATTGACGAGACAAGAATATCGACATGAATTATGCCTCAAAGACTGCCCTTATGCACAAAAGCATTCTCTGCATGGCTCCTGAAATTTTAAATAAAATACCAAATGACATCTGAATAAATTTTTAATTGAAAAATTCGACTATACCATTGACGAATTCCTTCTTGACAAAATGTCTGTGTAAACTAACTTGATAATTATGTATTTATGCTTGACAATAATTCAAAAACTTTGCTAATTAAATGTATTCTGATTGAATGAATAGAATGTTTATAATAAAAATGACTGATTGTATCCTGAATATCGATATTTTTGTAAATTTTTTGAATGTTACATCGATTTTAAATTGTTATATTGTGTATAATCCTAATGGGTAGTTTTTTGAGTTACCATAACCTAACTATAAGACCTACTGTATCAGCAAAAATCATATGAATAAATACTTTGACTTTGACACATTATCCTGCGTAACCGCACTCCTAGGTCTATTTGCACCTTGACCTCCCTCAGTTGAGCATCGACCAATGTGTAACTCAGACGGGGATTGCGGCGACCTATCTGATCTGCAATATCTGATGTGCAATACCGTACATTTCGAGGTATTGAGATTTACAAGCCATTCTTTAGAACAATTAGCAATTTTGAAGAGGCCGTAATCGTTCAGTTGATTTGCAAATATTTTAGTGTCATCAGTAGTGATCGGAATAAGCTGACTATATTTGCCTAAACTTCGGAGAACAGAGACAGAAAGTGGAGACTTCCTTACGACTATATACTTTTTTCCCGGGATTCGGGAAAAGCTTCGGTAAGTTGAAAATAAGCTTTATTTAAGATGTGTAAAGGCTATTTTTAACTGAATTTGCAATTTCCACGTTTCGAAATAAATAATCTAACTTTAATTCATGTATTCGAATTATATTTACGATCCATAAACTAACCGTTGTATCAAATTATTCTAATACATGATTAGTTTTAGTGAAAATTCCTAAGATTTGTTAATTGCAAGTTTAGTTAAAAATAGCCTTTACACATCTTAAATAAAGCTTATTTTCAACTTACTGAAGATTTTTCCCGAATCCCGGGAAAAAAAATATAGTCGTAAGGAAGTCTCCACTTTCTGTCTCTGTTCTCCGAAGTTTAGGCAAATATCGAGCCATTACCGCCGACTTAGTGTAACCGACAAAAACCAAATTTTACAGCAGAAGGTATTTTTTCAATATTTTTATAAATAATTGCGCTATTAAATTGAAATTTGACATATAATAATGATTTTTGAAACCTTATGTGTAACGGTAAAAATTTTCAAAAAATTTTTTTTTGCCAGTTTGTTTATAGTAAACGACAAATTTTAGATGTACTGTGTCGGTTACGATAACAAGTAGGGTCGCTTACGCTGCAATTCTTAGATAATTGCGCAACTTACGATATATTTTGATTATGTCGGTTACTGTAAAATATAGAAAACTGTTGTGCTAACGATAAACTTAGCATTTACTATAACTTTCTAATTGGTTGTCTTTTGGCGGGAAATGTCGACGAACCGAGTCCGTTATAGTTTAAAATGTCGTCTGCGATAAAAAACGCTGTTTAGGTAAAAATGTCGCTTACGATAAGACGGCGGTAATGGCTCGATATAGTCAGTCTATTCCGATCACTGGTCATCAGCAAAGATGCTGATTACATTGTAGGCAATGGAGAAAGTCGAAGGTGTTTATAATTACAGCACTGGGCCTAAAACCGAGCCTAAAACCGAGCCTTCCGACTTCGTTTCACCAACAATATCTCCTAAAGTTGCATCTATGCGAACGAATGCCTCAATCCAAGTAGGTAGTTTTCTACGTCTTCCTTTTTACTTTCAGCTGGCAGACCTAAGCTGTCTTGTCTACCAGAAATCGACAAACACATACGCACCATATAACAAAGATTGGATCAAGGAGAAGATCTATGTGCTACTACGCCAAGCTGCAGGACAAGGCGATTAATTACTTATAAGTTTACAGAGTAGTGGGAGCATGGAGTCAGTATGTATTCGTAGTTAAGTTGGAACATGATTATAGCCTGGCTTAGATTGGAGAGAAACAAAGAGTAGCGGATTTTTAATGATGTTGGATTAATAATAAACCTTATTTTGGAGTGTCTGAATGTGCTAAATTATGAAGGCAAACGCTGCAGCAAAATGCCCAATGACAATTACACGACTAGTTTTTTTTTGTGAAAAAAAAATATTAATACAAAAATCATCCGCGTGGCTGTCAACTAGAATTCTGCCCAGAATACTGGCAGCATTTGATGGCAATGCTGATTCTTTTACAAAAACTAGGCAAGCTGTTTGGTCACCGGAAGAGTCGACGGCTTTCTATGTAAATACGCTTCCTTAAATGGACACAACCGACATTCCGGTCTGTCAGTGCGATTGGGTGGCTTAAGGCATTGCACCTTTAGGGTAGAGCCTCGTCTACCAGCGCGGGATAGCATTTTCCATCCTTATAACCTTTTCCGATGCTCACAATCGTCGAATTTGTTACGAGTTAGAAGCAGAGTGTGCTGCCAAGAATGCACCGTCCATGCTACCGCGTGTGTTAGTGATAAAGACTTCCCAAGCTACAAAAGAGACCTAAAGACCCGTAAGGATGTACATACAACTTTGATGTTTATAAAAGCAATAAAAAGCGTTTTTTGTTCCTAAAAATTGACTAAATGCAACTGAAAATTAAAAACTTAATGTATTTAATTAGAGTACGTTTTTCAATGTCTTCTAAAAGTCGTATTTCTCTTCAATCTCTGCCAATCTTCAGTCAGTGTTCGTTCAATGACATTTCTGCCCTCTTACTTTAAGGTATATTTAGTCGAAATGTGTTTACTGCTCCATGTGCTTACTACTCCTAAATTAAATAGAATGGTGGTACTTGAAGACGATGTCTTTAGATTAAGAAACTTGAGAAACTTAGCTGTAATAATAAGTATTACGAAAGATTTCGTAAATTCCTAGAATCTGGTCCTTCGTAAATAAAGCAGCTGTCCTTTGTCAACGGAACAGCAACGTAATAACTTTTTGAGGCGGTAGGTTCAATCTAGCGATTTAAATCTTTGCTGGGTATTGTACAGGCACCAGCACATCAAACTACTACAATCTGTCAAATTTATTTAATAGATTTTCGACTTCAACGCTAAAGCATTAGGTTCAAGGTTGATTTCGAAAATTTTACAGTTTCGGTTAGCTTCATGTGCTGGCGTCTGTACCTTACTTCATGGTTTAATAAATATGGGATTTTGTGGATTTATTTCTGTATTAATGTTCAGAAATTAGTCTAAACAACTATTTGTCTTAAGTAACACCACATTGTAAAATAATATTATCTCATATTTTTTGTTGGATTTTGACGAGAATATTATATTTGTCAAATATTGAATAACTTTAATATTATACACGTTCAGAAACTTTGTTTAAAACTGGGGGTCTAAAATGGCCGCTTTAGCAGAATCATAATAGGATAATAATATGAATTACGTTTAAATTCTTAAAATGGTCATAGACGTATCTACTATTATGAATTGTGACCTTGTGACCATTTTACGAATTTAAACTTAATTCATATTATTATCCTATTATGATTCTGCTAAAGCGGCCATTTTAGACCCCCTGATCAGTTTTTCAAGCACGGTGTTGAACACACTACACGTGTTCAGAAATATGACAAGTGATCAGAAGTTTCTGATCAGTTTTTGTGTGAAAATAATAAATGTCGTCCACTCTCACTAAGTATTTGTCAATTGTGAAATAATAAATGTGTTGTTAGTAAAATTGTGCATTTACTTTAATATTTTGCTGTTGGTGTAATAAAATGTTCTAAAATATACGGGGTGGAATGGACACCATGCACAAACGGCTCCACGTATTCAGTACACCATTCTGAGCCCCCCCACTTAGAAATTTTTCATCGGTTATTAAAAAACCAGCTGTTCTATACACTTTGAACGTACCGTACCGTAGGTATTGCACTTTTGTAGGAAAAAGCCGTTTTTTTTTTAAATAACCGATGAAAATTTCTATGTGGGGGGCTCAGAACGATGTACTGAATACGTGGTAACAGTTTTCGCGTCACTTCCACCCCGTATAAAACGTTAAAAAAACGATCAGATACATGTATGGGTTGAGACAGACTGAACACGGTCTTTTGTAATTTTTCCGATGAAAAATATTTATACTACTATTCACTGTTCCCTTTTATACATAATCAGCCCACGTTTTCATTGACTCCTCTTTCTCTGCCAGGGAGCTGGTCCAGTCTGGGTTAATAGCTTTTCAGTGACATCTTATTTAAAATTGGTTTGGTCAATTTGAGCCAAAATCCGCGCTGGATGCGGGACAAAATTCGAATTATTTCAATCTGCCCCCCCAATTCGCTCAGTTGCAGCTGAATACCAGAATTTTACATGGAGCAACTGCCTATATGTCCTTCTAAAACTCAGTTACTGGGTAATTCGATACCCCTTGTTAAGACTGGTTTTTAATCAGTGTGTCAACCCTATCCCTATACTGATCAAAAATACTACAGGTGATCAGTAAAATTAGGCAAGTGATCAGAATGTATTTGTTTAATACAAATTAAAAAGTTTATATTTCAGTGTTTTTTTTTTTTGTTAAATTGTATGTCTACAATGTGCTTATTAATATGCCTGTTTTGACTAAATAAGTGCCTAAATAATGGTGCACTACAGGATTTTGAACTATCTGCTCAGCGCAGAGAGTTGAAATTACAATTATTGTGCAATAATATTTAGGTATTCGTTTAAATGTTAGTGAAAACGGACATAAATCAATTATACTTCCTCATTTTGTTGCTTTAGATTGATTAAGATACTAGATAAGTACCTTTTAAGAGTAAAAACCAATTTGGAAATAATATTTCGTTGTTTTATTTGTTAACATAAAAGGAGCTTTGTAGATCTTCGTCTCTTTTCTAAAGCGTCATGTACTTAACTTTGACAGTGTATAGCGGCCATCTTGGTAAAGCTGCGGCTGCCAAATTTGGTGCAAATACTTATTTAATCTTGACTTGCACCATGGAACGCTACAAGTTTCAACAACACGTTGAATTTGTTAAAACATATTGTGAAAATCTGTGATCTGTTCGCCAGACATACGTCATCTCGCGAGGCTTCGACATTCAGAAGTACTTCATCCTGAAGACTTTCTAGATAATATCATTTTTAATTTCAGCTGGCAGACCTAAGCTGTCTTGTCTACCAGAAATCGACGAACACATACGCACCATACAACAAAGATTGGATCAAGGAGAAGATCTATGTGCTGCTGCGCCAGGAAGCAGGCCCGGGCGAATAGAATTAACTTATAAGTAAAAAGAGTAGTGGACGCATGGAGTTGGTATGTAAGTATTGGTAATTTATTTGAACATGGAGATGATAGGATGATAGGAGGAACGCAGAGAAGTTGTTTTTTTATGATGTTGCATTATAAACCTTGTTATAGTGTTTTAAGTATCTATTCAAAAGCAACCGCTAATTGCATCGGCAGCGTCACATAATCGCAATGAAATACCGTAGTGTATTGACTGATTTCTATGTAAAATGCTTTCGTAGTTGGCGACATTTTCATTGGGTTACATATAAGGGGCTGTCTCCTCGAGCGAGAGAATCGCGACGATATTATCGTCGTGCCACGTATTTCTATACACTCTCTTAGAGGCCGTCTCCACGAACGAGAGAATCGCGGCGATATTATCTCATACAAATACGTAATATCGCCGCGATTCTCTCGCTCGTGGAGACGGCCCCTAAGCCAGTCGTCTCGGTGCGTGTCATTGCGATTGAAATACTTTACCGCTGCGGTTTGCAGTGGCCATCGTTTTTGGAAGAGCAGTTTTAAGGTAGCGCCAGGGTAGCTCGCGAAATGCAAATTTTCTTACATTTTTTGCAAGTCAGTGTCAGGTTGTATGTTGATTAAAATATGATTTGCGACTGTGACAAATATGACATTACTGAGTTATAATCATTAAAATCTCCAATACTGAATGACTTCGTCATGAAATAGTGATTCAATGGGATTATGAACTTTATGGGGTTGTATTAGTAATTTTAGGGACTACAATACATACGTATTATGGCCGCGTATCATATTTTGTCTAACATACAGCCTTTTTTTTTTTTTTTGGAGGGTGGGAAATTATCAAATGACTCCTCCCGCTCAGAGCAGGGTCTCTGGGCAGAGCGGAATGAAGTGTCAGACTCTTACTGACTAAAAACCACCCATGTTCCTTCTTTGGCCCTTTATGTTCCAGGGCCGCGGTATCTCTTTCGAACAGTCCCGCAGCCCGTCTAACATACAGCCTGACCCATTGACCAGCAAATTGCAAAAAAAAAATTGCAGGCTATCCTGGCGCTTCCACCATATAAGGTATAAACGAGACCTAAATAAAGAGTAAATAGTCGTAAGAATGTTCGTACCCTGCAGACATCCAAACAACTCATGTCTGTTTGTGTTCGTAAACTGCTCTTGATGATAGTGAAAATAAATTGCAACTCTACTCTGCATTCCTCTTTTATCTTAAATCATTGTTCTTTCAATGATATTTCTGTCGTACTTCATAGTATATTTATTCGTAATGTGTATACTACTCCATGTGCTTATAACTCTAAAATTAAGTAGGATGGTGATACTTGATGACAATTTCTTTACATTAAGAAACTTGTAAAACGTAGGTTGTATTATTACAAAAATATGTCGTAGTTTCCAATAATCCAATAAAAAATCCAGGATTTCCGAAAAAAAGGTATGTAACTGACCCGGTAGAGTAAATCTTACGATTTAAAACTTTACTAGATCATCGTATTGTATTTATTTTATTCTTCTCCTAGTTGAGTTAATAAGGGATTTTGACGATTTATTTCGGCATCGATGTAGGTCCAAAAATAAGTCTAAACAACAATTTGTCTTAAAGTATCTCAAACAACGTAGGTATTCCTTTAATTTTTGGAATTTGACTATAATATCTCAATATACATTTGTCAAATATTGAATAACTTTAATACGACACACGGTCAGTAATTTGTTCAAACTACTGACCGTGTGTCGTATGTGATCAGAAATATGACAGGTGATCAGAACTTTCTGATCAGTTTCTTTGTGTGGAGAAAATAAGTGTTTAAGAGCTGCGTTTCCAGCAGAGATGAGCGAGGATGCGTAGCGAGGGATGTGTGTGAAACTAACCAATAATATCGCTTCTTTTTCTCAGCTTGAGGTACCTATTCTAGATTTTGTGATTGGTTAGTTTATCTGAGTGCATCTCTGGTAGAAACTTAGCCTAAGAATTGAACTCTCACTTTCAACAAGTATTGGTCAATTGTTAAATAATATAATGTTTTTGTTTATAGAATTTTGCATTTACGTAAATAGTTTTGCTGTTAAGCTGTAATAAAATGTTCAAAGATTAAATTAAGAGTTACGATCAGGGGGTCTAAAATGGCCGCTTTAGCAGAATCATATTAGGATAATAATACCTATGAATCACGTTAGCACTGATCAGAAATACTACAGGCGATCAGTAAAATCACACAAGTGATCATAATGTCTTTGTTTTAGTTTAGTTAATTGTGTGTGATTATTTTTTGTTAAATTGTAAGTTAACAATGTGTGATATCAGTGATATGCCTGTTTTTACTGAATAATGGCGCATTGTAGTATTTTGAACTGTCGTCACAGCGCCTCGAGTTGAAAATCAACAGTGAAATAATATTTAAGCGTTAATTTTAAATTTCGCCAAGTATTGATCAAAATGGGCATAAATCATTTTTTACTTCATTTGTTGCTTTAGATAGTTAAATAAGTACCTACCTTTTAAGAGTAAAAACCAATTTAGAAATAGCATTGTAATTATTTTATTTGCTAGATACCCCACTTTACAATCTTCGTCACCTGCCTAGCCTTTTCCCAACTATTTTAAGGTCAGCTTCCAGTATAACCGGATGCTGCTGAATATCAGTATTTATGGCACGAACTACCTTTTTTATACTATAGACTTGCGTTTGGCCGCAACTCGCCTGATGTGAAGCAATGATGCGGCATAGGATGGAGCATGCTTGCCTAGAAGAAACAGATTCATTCGAACTTTGAATCGATCCAGCTTATAATGATCAGGGAACAGAGAAGCCGGCAGTGAATTCCACAGACTGGCGGTTCACACAATAAATATGGAAGCACAGCGCTTTGTTCGGGTTCGTGGAACTTCAACCATATTATAATTAACACTAGAAATGGGATATTTACCATGTCCACTGTTTGAGTTCCCGAGATATTTGGGCGCTGTTGCAAGCACCATGATCACGGATAAACTGAAGTTATTGCGGGTGGGTGTTTATGAGCAGACAAATCGGTCTACCCTCTTTCTTGTTCGTTTTTTGCACTCAGTACCGCTACCACTGTCACTCGCAACTAGATTCTGTTCCCGCCACACGAAACTCAGTGTCCGCTCGCGAACTTTTTCGGTTACAGCACCGAAATATCGGGAACTCAAAACAAACAGTGGACATGGTAAATATCCCGTTTCTAGTGTTAATTATGTTAGTAAATACTCTCAAGAAAAACCAAACCAAGAAGTTTCCCAACCGGCAACTTTCCTACTGACATACCACGAATCGACACAACTCCAGAAAGCTCCGCCCTACCCCAACGAAACACCCTTCGTAGATCAGAACGAAGCTACTCGGATGCTGTCGCTGGACGTACTAAAGATCGTCCTCGAGACAACGCCGCTACATCTCGTCCCATAGACAACCCTCAACAAAACGTATCCGTTATGGGTGTACGTTACCCCAGCAAGAAAGTATCTCCTAGAGTTATATGAGTAGAACGTAAAGTTGGTGCCTTATCTGCTGTAAATGTGCCCCCACATAAAAAATGTGTGCCCCCTGTCGTTTTGGAAAAAAACGGAAAAAACGATTCTTGCTGGGGTAACGTTTTTCTAGCAGGAAAATTCTAAACGAATGATCGGAGAGAGAAAAATTGTGCATGGCCAGAGAGCTTATATGTGTGCCTTAATGTGCCCCCAAAAATAAAATCTGTGCCCCTTCAGGTTTCCGAGATATTGTATTTCCTGCTGGAGTTACGTTTTGATGAATCGTATATCTCTAAAACCATTGCATGTGCCCCTGTAGAATAAACATACACGAGTAGCTCTTAAGGGGCACACCTTAGTGCCCCAATTAGATTTAAGAAAATATTTATAGTTTTCAAGTTATCGCGGTTTTATGAAAACCCGAAAAAACATCGCAGCGCTTAAATGAGACAAGGTATAAGTTCGCTGAAAACTGTATTCGGTCCTTCTTGACGCTAATAATAACCATACAAAGTTTCAAAACTGTTCATGCATGCGTTTTTGAATAATCTTGCTAAAAGTCAAAACGACTTTTGACGGCAAAATACAAGGAACCGGCTCAATCCCAGATGTGTAGGTGTAAACCAAAATCATGTGCCTTTAGTCAAAAATATATGGTGAAAATATTCAGCTTCGAATGTTTCGCATTAAGTAAATATTAACAAAAAACCAAAATATGTAAACAACGGCTGGTTATCCGACCAAATTTGAATGACTACTAAAAAGCGGCGGATTCATACATATCGATGACCTTCTTTACTTTACTCACTAACCGGTTCACACGTGTTGTGCCTGAGTACACTGAAGTAGAAAAGTAATAAAATAAAGTTGTTATTGGATTATAATATTCTACTAGCTGTTTCTGTGACCTTACACATGATTAAGTACATTATAAATAGTAGCTATTCCAAGGTAAGCTATCTTCTCCATTCTAAATTTCATTAAAATACATCCAGTAATGTATGTGTGAACGAAAGAAATACTTCCAGATATTTGCCATTTGCCAGGTCTTTGACCCAAAAAAATATAGTTTATGAAATGTGTGATGAATACCTACCTACTACTAAAAAGAGGTAGCTCTTTTTTTGTATATAAATAAAAAAACCCGTATTTGTCTTTATATATATATATATATATATATTTATTGATAAGCCGAAGGTTAGATAAATTAACAGTAAGTTTTTCATCATTAAGGGGAATGCTCCAACCAGCCCGCGAAATTCAAAATTTCTTGCGTTTTTTGCAATTTGCAGGCCAGTGCTAGGTTGTAAGTTGATTAAAATATTATTCGCGGCTGTAAGACGTATGTAGTTACAGAATTATAATCATCAAATTAGGGGAATAAAAATAATAATTTCCACATCAACAAGCTGTTTCATTTATTATATATATATTTTTAATTAGCCCCAAAACTTTTGAACGCGACTGTACGGACAACAGCATAGGTATAATACGTCCAATAAAGAAGGTCATCGATATGTATGAATCCGTCGCTTTTTAGTAGTCATTGGAATTTGGTCGGATAACCAGCCGTTGTTTACATATTTTGGTTTTTTGTTAATATTTACTTAATGCGAAACATTCGAAGCTGAATATTTTCACCATATATTTTTGACTAAAGGCACATGATTTTGGTTTACACCTACACATCTGGGATTGAGCCGGTTCCTTGTATTTTGCCGTCAAAAGTCGTTTTGACTTTTAGCAAGATTATTCAAAAACGCATGCATGAACAGTTTTGAAACTTTGTATGGTTATTATTAGCGTCAAGAAGGACCGAATACAGTTTTCAGCGAACTTATACCTTGTCTCATTTAAGCGCTGCGATGTTTTTTCGGGTTTTCATAAAACTGCGATAACTTGAAAACTATAAATATTTTCATAAATCTAATTGGGGCACTAAGGTGTGCCCCTTAAGAGCTACTCGTGTATGTTTATTCTACAGGGGCACATGCAATGGTTTTAGAGATATACGATTCATCAAAACGTTACTCCAGCAGGAAATGCAATATCTCGGAAACCTGAAGGGGCACAGATTTTATTTTTGGGGGCACATTAAGGCACACATATAAGCTCTCTGGCCATGCACAATTTTTCTCTCTCCGATCATTCGTTTAGAATTTTCCTGCTAGAAAAACGTTACCCCAGCAAGAATCGTTTTTTCCGTTTTTTTCCAAAACGACAGGGGGCACACATTTTTTATGTGGGGGCACATTTACAGCAGATAAGGCACCAACTATACGTTCGACTCATATAACTCTATGAGACACTTTCTTGCTGGGGTAACGTACACCCGTTATGGAACAACTTTTAATCAAACAAAATGAAAAAATCGACTTACTCCTGCAACAAATAAGTACCCTAATGGGTCTATTAAGTACTGTCATTACAAAACTAGCAACATAAATGACTCCTCTACGAATTGCAATCTGGAACATCAATGGATTGGCTCCCAATATCCAAGAGCTGGAGACTTTAATAAAAACAAACAAACTAGACGTGGTACTAATCTCAGAATCGCATAGCACCTCCCGGAGCTTGTTTCGCATTAAGGGCTTCAACATTTATCATACTCCCCACCCCGACGGTAGTGCGCACGCTGGCTCAGCGCTGGCCATTCGGGAAAACCGCTGAGACATTCACAGATAGAACCGTATTCTACAGTGCATCTACAAGCAACCTCTGTTAGATTGGAGGACCGAGCAGGTCCTATTATCCTCTCCTCAATCTACTGCCCACCAAGACACAAAATAACTTCAGAGATGTTTAAAACCTACTTCAATACTCTTGGCCACAGGTTCATTGCAGGCGGTGACTGGAATGCCAAACATACATTTTGGGGATCCCGCTGTAACAGCACTCGTGGACGCGATCTGAAACGTTGTGTTGATGAAAATCATCTTAAATCGATCTCCACTGGTGAAGCCACCTACTGGCCTAGCGACCCAAGGAAACTACCGGACCTCTTGGACTTCTTCATAAATAAGGGCATAGACAGCTTACATACTACAATTGAATCGAGCCTAGACGGATCATCAGATCACACACCGGCGATCCTCACTATTAGCACTAGTGAGCTCACTCGAGAAATGACCGAGTCTCTGACAAATAGCCGAACTGACTGGGACGGTTTCAAGACTTACCTCACTGACAACTTTAATTCTACTATTCCTTTAATGGATCAAAACGACGTAGATAACGCCTGCCGGTATCTCACAAATGCCATTCAAATAGCTGCCTGGATCAACACACCCATTCGATCCAGGGGTTCGACCAACCTCTCCCATCCACCAGATATCATGCAAAAAATCTTAGAAAAACGCAGACTTAGAAGAATTTGGCATCAGTCCCGTCATCCGCTTGATAAACACTACTATAACAAGGCAGCTAAAGAGTTAAAGGCTATAGTCCAGGAATCTATTAATTCAACGGTGGCAACAAACCTACAGATGTTGTCGCCTACGGGGGTTGGTGCAAACTCGCTCTGGATGGCAACCAAAAACCTAAATAAGCCTCAACAGTCTTATCCTCCAATTAGGTCACAAGCTTCCTGGGCAAGAACTGACTTGGAAAAGGCCGAAGTATTCGCAATGCATCTGAATTCAGTATTCAAACCCAACGAGAGCGATGCAGATGAGCGTGATATTGATGCAATATTAGAGCAAGATCTGCAGATGTGTCTGCCCATTAAACCAACAACACCTAAAGAAATTGCGAAGGAAATCAGACAGTTGAACTCGAGAAAGGCCCCGGGGTTTGACCTGATCACACCCTCCATACTTAAAAATCTTCCCAGAAAATGCATTGCCTTCTTGGCTAGTCTGTTCAACGCAATCTTCCGAACATCTCACTTTCCTGACCTTTGGAAAATCTCCGAAGTTGTCATGATCCACAAATTAGGAAAACCTGAACATGAAGCGTCGTCTTATCGGCCGATAAGCCTAACTCCTGTACTGTCCAAACTGTGGGAGAGGATATTCCTTAATCGACTAAAACCATGCATGGACGTCAATGATGTTGTTCCACCTCATCAGTTTGGCTTTCGGAAATCCCATTCAACAATAGAACAGGTTCACCGTGTTTATCAAACAGGAAGACAGGCCTTTGAACGCAAAAAGTACTGCTCAGCGGCATTTCTTGATGTACAACAGGCCTTTGACCGTGTCTGGCACAAAGGATTACTCGCAAAAGTGAAGGAAAAACTTCCACACTCAATGTTCCTGCTCATCCGGTCGTACTTATCCGACCGCTGCTTCCAAGTTAAACAGGGCGAAGCAAGATCAAGATTGTTTGAAGTGGAAGCTGGAGTACCACAGGGTTCTGTTCTTGGCCCAGTGTTGTATAACATATTTACATCAGATTTACCCACATTAGACGACATAACAGTTGCAACATATGCTGACGACATAGCCTACTTATCAGTTGACGACAACCCCGAAATGGCCAGCAATAAACTACAAGATCAGTTAGACGAGACACATAAATGGCTCTGTAAGTGGCGGATACGTGCCAGTGCATCCAAGTCTAACCATATCACCTTCACGCTCAGGCACGGAAACACCCCTCCTGTTAGACTTGGACCTGATACCTTACCACACACAGACTGTGTTAAATATCTTGGCTTCCATTTAGATAGGCGCTTAACATGGAAGCATCACATAAAACAAAAAAGGGAGGAGATAAACCATAAGTTCCGCAACCTGTATTGGCTCATGGGAAGAAACTCGGTCCTCTCTGTAGACAACAAGCTACTCATCTACAACTCGGTCCTTAAACCAATATGGACGTACGGAATCCAATTGTGGGGCGTAGCCAGCAAATCTAATATTCTCTGCCTGCAAAGGGTTCAAAATGGTATCCTAAGAGCCATAGTAAATGCACCTTGGTTTGCTCGGAATAGCGAAATTCATGACTTCCTGCAGGTACCGCCCGCAAACTCTGAAATCGAGCGGTACAAACGCCAACACAAGGCACGCCTAACCATGCACCCAAACCCACTAGTGACTGAACTGTTAAACCCGACAGCGGTGGTAAAAAGGCTGAAGAGGAACCACCTTCTATAAGTGGGAGGCGCAGCACTGGCTGCTCCACCACAACGCCATGTAACTGCAACAAATTCGCTTATGGTCTGACGACCGATTGCAAATGAAAAGAAAGAGAAAAAAAAAAAAATATGTTAGTGACCATTACAGTTTAAAAACTTTAATAATAAGTGAAGGACGGCACGGTTGACATATGTCGGGCATGCCACCGCCCAGGTGAATCAATCCGTCACATTATCTCCGGGTGTTCTCGTCTGGCTAATGGAGAGTACTTGCATAGACACAACCTTGTAGCCAGGATTATCCATCAGCAACTTGCTCTTAAGTACAATCTTGTCGAATCGGAAGTTCCGTACTATAGGTATGTGCCCGACCCAGTTCTCGAAAATGGCAATGTCACATTGTACTGGGATCAATCCATCATCACTGACAGGACTATTGTAGCCAATAAGCCTGATATAGTGGTGGTGGATCGATCAGAGCGGCGCGCAATGATTGTTGACATTACGGTCCCGCATGACGAGAACCTCGTGAAAGCCGAGAAAGATAAGCAAATCAAGTATCTTGACTTGGCTCGCGAGGTTGTCGACATGTGGGATGTGGACTCAGCTATCATTGTGCCTATAGTCGTGTCAGCCCATGGCTTAATTGCCAAGAGCCTCGACCAACATCTCAGGAGGCTCTCGTTAGGCGGCTGGATCAAGGGCTTGATTCAGAAAGCGGTACTCCTGGACACGGCTCGTATTGTTAGGAGGTTCCTCTCTTTGGAGCCCTGACTGCCGGTAGCTTGGACCCTGTTCCCGATACCGGTGGGCTACTATTTTTTATATTTTTAAATGTTTTTTATATTGTTTTATATTTAAATATTTAAAAATGTATTAAAATTGTGAAAAAATGAATAAAGGGAATAATAATAATATCTTGTGACAACCAACACACCGCCATCTGATCCCAAACTAGGCAGAGCCTGTACTATGGCAACCAGACAACTCATAAACATACTTATATATTTCTAAATACATGCATATTATAGATAAATTACACACCCAGATACAGAACAAATAATCGTACTCATCGCACAAAGATTTGTCTTGTGTGGGAATCGAACCCACGACCTCCGTCCTAGCAGTCAGGGTCACTAACCACTAGAACAACAGGCCAATCACTTATTTCAACCATATTTATAAAGGAGCCACATATCTCTGCTCGTCCGATGATAGAATGGGGATGGGGGAATTAGATTGTGTAATTCCAAACCACACTCCGAAATGTAACCCATAAGCTGGCAACTTTGCGGCGATGTTCAAGGCTTTGACAAAGGAGTCGTAGTCAATGAGCCTCTTGGCACCTCGCTCAATAGTTTCTAACCCTTACAGCTGGTACTTGGCTGATGCATCCCTAATGTCTGACCTCCCCGACCTTGTTAGTGGGTGATACTAATACGATACCCCAAAGACTGGCTGTCAAACTAAGTGTATGCAGAGGTAATTATGACAGGTTGTTAGAGCGTTGTATCTTACAAAATCTCAATATATTATGTTAACGTTCAGTACTTTTAGCAATAATCTTAAAAATATACATATAGATAGTTGCAACAACAAATATTCGGATATTAACGAATATCCGGCCATTTTTTTGAGTATCCGTTAAAATGTTAAAAAAAAAACGCTCCTATGGATCGACATAGTTATTTATTTAATAAACCTATTTACATATGTATTCCTTATTATTTACAATAAACCAGATGAAAATTAACAGCTATTAACAAAAACAATTATAATTCACACTATACTGAATTTAAAAAAAACTAATGAAATCACATTTTGCCAGTTATGTTGAAGTCCCATATAATAGGGATTTGTCATGACCTAGACTCCTGGTTGAAACCGAGAAATTCCTTATGGGGTCGTAAAGGTCTTGGAATATTTATTCGACCCGACGTCCGTCCGTGGGAATCCAATTCAGGACTAGATGCTTAGCAGTAACGCTTACGACCACTAGACCAACGAAGCAATCAGAAAAAGGATGAGTGAAAAATTGTTTACACAGCTAACTCCTTTATAGCTTTTAAAACTCGTCCCTTTTTAGTGTTTTGTGTTTTTTCGATTACTTCTCCAAACAATATTTGTATACAATTTACAAATAGAACAAATCTCTTATAACAATCAAATTCCTTTACTAGAAGCGAAACATTTCAAAGTCACGTCGACGCAGTGAGAAAATCGCCAGGAAATGTCTCTGGGAAAAAAATACTATCAAAATAAAAACAAAAAATATTTGACTTCTAATTAATGCCAATTCCGAAATGAAAAATTTGTAAAACATTTGGTAAATAACAATATTATTACCTATTTTTATTAAATAATTTGGTTCAAAATCAGTTACAATTACATTCGCTATTATATTCTATCGTTTATTTAGTGATAAATTTTATAATTATTTCCTAACTTTGTAAAAGAGGTGGGCAAAGTCGAATATTCGACTTACTTTAAACTTGGCCGGATATTCAGTTAAATCAGCATTTTAATTAAACCATAATTTTTGAAACAACATTTTCACCACAAGTAGGTAAATTGCTGGAAAACAAATCCTTTGGCCAAATATACTGAATATCCGGCCAAAAACCGGATATCTACATTGCCCGTTTCTATACAACCCGCAAATATTATACATTTGACTATACTACTACAAAATTGATCTGATGGCTTTAATCAACGTCCAATGTTCAAATCTCCTTTGTTTTACGACGGCAGACTAAGTCGACATACAATCTATAACTTAATTTTAAAATAAGACGATACGACGCTTTCAAAGTGATAAACAGTTACGTCACGTAGGCGGATACTCAATCTAACAAAATGTTTGGCGTCAGCAATGCCTCTAAAATTAGTAAATATAGTATATGCACCTTGGTTTGCTCGGAATAGCGAAATTCATGACTTCCTGCAGGTACCGCCCGTAAACTCTGAAATCGAGCGGTACAAACGCCAACACAAGGCACGCCTAACCATGCACCCAAACCCACCAGTGACTGAACTGTTAAACCCGACAGCGGTGGTAAAAAGGCTGAAGAGGAACCACCTTCTATAAGTGGGAGGCGCAGCACTGGCTGCTCCACCACAACGCCATGTAACTGCAACAAATTCGCTTATGGTCTGACGACCGATTGCAAATGAAAAGAAAGAGAAAAAAAAAAAAAAATATGTTAGTGACCATTACAGTTTAAAAACTTTAATAATAAGTGAAGGATGGCACGGTTGACATATGTCGGGCATGCCACCGCCCAGGTGAATCAATCCGTCACATTATCTCCGGGTGTTCTCGTCTGGCTAATGGAGAGTACTTGCATAGACACAACCTTGTAGCCAGGATTATCCATCAGCAACTTGCTCTTAAGTACAATCTTGTCGAATCGGAAGTTCCGTACTATAGGTATGTGCCCGACCCAGTTCTCGAAAATGGCAATGTCACATTGTACTGGGATCAATCCATCATCACTGACAGGACTATTGTAGCCAATAAGCCTGATATAGTGGTGGTGGATCGATCAGAGCGGCGCGCAATGATTGTTGACATTACGGTCCCGCATGACGAGAACCTCGTGAAAGCCGAGAAAGATAAGCAAATCAAGTATCTTGACTTGGCTCGCGAGGTTGTCGACATGTGGAATGTGGACTCAGCTATCATTGTGCCTATAGTCGTGTCAGCCCATGGCTTAATTGCCAAGAGCCTCGACCAACATCTCAGGAGGCTCTCGTTAGGCGGCTGGATCAAGGGCTTGATTCAGAAAGCGGTACTCCTGGACACGGCTCGTATTGTTAGGAGGTTCCTCTCTTTGGAGCCCTGACTGCCGGTAGCTTGGACCCTGTTCCCGATACCGGTGGGCTACTATTTTTTATATTTTTAAATGTTTTTTATATTGTTTTATATTTAAATATTTAAAAATGTATTAAAATTGTGAAAAAATGAATAAAGGGAATAATAATAATATCTTGTGACAACCAACACACCGCCATCTGATCCCAAACTAGGCAGAGCCTGTACTATGGCAACCAGACAACTCATAAACATACTTATATATTTCTAAATACATGCATATTATAGATAAATTACACACCCAGATACAGAACAAATAATCGTACTCATCGCACAAAGATTTGTCTTGTGTGGGAATCGAACCCACGACCTCCGTCCTAGCAGTCAGGGTCACTAACCACTAGAACAACAGGCCAATCACTTATTTCAACCATATTTATAAAGGAGCCACATATCTCTGCTCGTCCGATGATAGAATGGGGATGGGGGAATTAGATTGTGTAATTCCAAACCACACTCCGAAATGTAACCCATAAGCTGGCAACTTTGCGGCGATGTTCAAGGCTTTGACAAAGGAGTCGTAGTCAATGAGCCTCTTGGCACCTCGCTCAATAGTTTCTAACCCTTACAGCTGGTACTTGGCTGATGCATCCCTAATGTCTGACCTCCCCGACCTTGTTAGTGGGTGATACTAATACGATACCCCAAAGACTGGCTGTCAAACTAAGTGTATGCAGAGGTAATTATGACAGGTTGTTAGAGCGTTGTATCTTACAAAATCTCAATATATTATGTTAACGTTCAGTACTTTTAGCAATAATCTTAAAAATATACATATAGATAGTTGCAACAACAAATATTCGGATATTAACGAATATCCGGCCATTTTTTTGAGTATCCGTTAAAATGTTAAAAAAAAAACGCTCCTATGGATCGACATAGTTATTTATTTAATAAACCTATTTACATATGTATTCCTTATTATTTACAATAAACCAGATGAAAATTAACAGCTATTAACAAAAACAATTATAATTCACACTATACTGAATTTAAAAAAAACTAATGAAATCACATTTTGCCAGTTATGTTGAAGTCCCATATAATAGGGATTTGTCATGACCTAGACTCCTGGTTGAAACCGAGAAATTCCTTATGGGGTCGTAAAGGTCTTGGAATATTTATTCGACCCGACGTCCGTCCGTGGGAATCCAATTCAGGACTAGATGCTTAGCAGTAACGCTTACGACCACTAGACCAACGAAGCAATCAGAAAAAGGATGAGTGAAAAATTGTTTACACAGCTAACTCCTTTATAGCTTTTAAAACTCGTCCCTTTTTAGTGTTTTGTGTTTTTTCGATTACTTCTCCAAACAATATTTGTATACAATTTACAAATAGAACAAATCTCTTATAACAATCAAATTCCTTTACTAGAAGCGAAACATTTCAAAGTCACGTCGACGCAGTGAGAAAATCGCCAGGAAATGTCTGGGAAAAAAATACTATCAAAATAAAAACAAAAAATATTTGACTTCTAATTAATGCCAATTCCGAAATGTAAAATTTCTAAAACATTTGGTAAATAACAATATTATTACCTACCTATTTTTATTAAATAATTTGGTTCAAAATCAGTTACAATTACATGCACTTTCAGTAATTCGCTATTATATTCTATCGTTTATTTAGTGATAAATTTTATAATTATTTCCTAACTTTGTAAAAGAGGTGGGCAAAGTCGAATATTCGACTTTAAACTTGGCCGGATATTCAGTTAAATCAGCATTTTAATTAAACCATAATTTTTGAAACAACTTTTTCACCACAAGTAGGTAAATTGCTGGAAAACAAATCCTTAGGCCAAATATACTGAATATCCGGCCAAAAACCGGATATCTACATTGCCCGTTTCTATACAACCCGCAAATATTATACATTTGACTATACTACTACAAAATTGATCTGATGGCGCTTTAATCAACGTCCAATGTTATAATCTCCTTTGTGTTTTACGACGGCAGACTAAGTCGACATACAATCTATAACTTAATTTTAAAATAAGACGATACGAAGCTTTCAAAGTGACAAACAGTTAAGTCACGTAGGCGGATACTCAATCTAACAAAATGTTTGACGTCAGCAATGCCTCTAAAATTACGACAAAAATGAGGCCAACTATAGATTTTAACCGTTAAATGTGCCGTCATCGTACTTAGGTCCCGTGAAAAAGTGTTCACAGTGAAGAATTAACTCATCACTCCCCATTGCACTATATATACTACTTCCAGTGTCAGTCAGCGAAGCAATACGGCCAGCGCACACGGGGGACGGCAGGGCAGAGCATTTTATCTTTACACAACGTAAATTCATACGTAGCTAGTGGTACCAAGATGCAGATTCCTATGTGCAATGCCGCGGACGAAATCCTCTTGATCCCTTGAGGTCAATCTCTAAACATTGAAATCTGTCATCATTTACGTTGGGTATAAGTTGCGCTGCCGTCTCCGGTGTGCGCTGGCCTATCCTATTCAAATTTCAAAAAAAAAAAAATTAGAAATGTAACCGTTTTTGACGCGGTAAGACTAAACTTAAATATTTAAATCTTTGCTCGCAGGCGGATAGTCAATCTCGACGAAGAAAAATTGTCGTCAGCAATGTCCCTAATAGTAGGCCTAGAATAACGATAAAAAATTAGAACAAAATACACTATTATTCCATACTGGTTAAAGCCTAATATTAGGTAGAATTAAAACAAAAAAAAAAATACGATAAAAATAGTCTATTTCACTTCTAACAAGTATTTCTATCTATATTACTTTACAGTAACTTATATTATAAAAGATAAACAGATAATAAAAACATTTTACATTTTTATAACAACTTTTGTTCATTGCAGTCTGTTCAGGAAAAGATGGAATAAGTACGTGACACACGTCAAATTTATTATTTTAGACATAACATCACATTTTGTAATCCCCACTGGTTTAGGCAGAGCTGTCTTGTGCCTTTACACCCACTTTTCGCCAGTTATGTTTAAGGCCCATGTAGTAGGGGGTGAGCAAGCCCCAGTAATCTGGATTTGTGTTCGGTAGGTTGGTGCTTATTAATCCAGATTACGGGTTGGTATTGCTGCTTTACCTAATAAAACTTTGCCCAACCTTGGAATCGAAGCTCTTTGCGACCACTTGACATCATCCTGAGCCCCCAACATAGAAATTTTTCATCGGTTATTAAAAAAAAACGGCTGTGTGGTAAACGTTTTCGCGTCGGTGTTCCTTGCACCCAGTATGACCAAATGTGTGAACGTGGACAAGGCGAAGGAGTTTGTAAGTATTGTCGCAGGAGGCGATCTGAAGTTTCTAAATACGTGTACACGAAAAAAGTGCGTGAATTTATGTATGATTTTGAGTATGTCACATAAAATGAACAGACTGTAATCAATCTCTATTAAACATTCCAAACTAATACTAAGAGATACTTATCTTTTTAAGAATATTTTTTATATTATATTAAAATTTGTCTTTTACTAAAAATTGTTTAGTTTGAAAAATTGTCAACATTATACGCTAATACTGAAACCTGCAGATTTTTTTTCGCATATTTTAATTTCCAATGTTTGTTATAATACTACAAAACAAGCCAAAATTTACGACGTCAATGTGCAGACTGTACTGAGATCGACAAGGTCAAATTGAATTTGCAAGTGAAACTGACGTAATCTGCCTGCCTTTTCCCAAAAATGTTGGGGTCGGCTTACAATCTAACCGGATGCAACTGAAAACGAGTATTTCTGACTGCCTCAGACCTTCACAACCCAGTTAGTACTGGGTAATACGATACCCCTTGTTTAGGCTTTCGGGTCACTGACTACCTGTAAC
This sequence comes from Eurois occulta, assembly GCA_950022335.1. NCBI lineage: Eukaryota > Metazoa > Arthropoda > Insecta > Lepidoptera > Noctuidae > Eurois > Eurois occulta. The sequence continues at coordinate 9,391,953 of OX465505.1, forward strand.
GACTATAAAAGATCTACAAACGACAGCTGAGTCCAACGGCTCAACGTGCTTTCCGAGGCACGGAAGAAACTATGTAATGCATGGTGTGACCCTTAAAGATTGACCCGTGCGGCTGTTATTATTTAGCCATGAGTGCTTCAATGGATATAACTAAAAAACCTTATGTTTGCAGAGTTTAATTAGCTAAATTAATTTGACCTTATCCAAAAAAAAAATCTTCGAATTAAAGCTTCTACAAAGACGTCATCGCCGAAAACTCCCTTCATCTGATATGGTATTAAAACACAAGTGTGTGCACATTCAATTTTGAAACTCATTCCTTTCAAAACAAGGTCTATTCCGATTCGCTTGCTTCTTCTTCTTCTACCTCCTTTTCCTTCCTTTTACCTTTGGGATGCATTTTGTAGACGTGCTTCTGAAGATCTTTTAGTTTTAAATATCTGTGGACAAGACTGAAGATGTAATAATCTATTACTTATATTATTCTTAAGGCGCGGTGTTACCTCAATATTCCCAAAAATTGGTTTCTTAGATAGTCGAGTATGACGTAATGCAATGAAAATATCTACCACAAAAAATACAATGGACAGAGAAGGTTATAAAGAAAAATTCTATCCGAACAGAATAATAAATAAATATTTGATATTCCCAATAAAAATTTGGGAAGTTTTTTTACAACAGTTTTTTTTTAAGAAGATAGAATTAGCATTTTTTTTTTAATTTAACCAAACAATTATTTAATTTAATGTCTATATTTTGAATTATCTGAACAAAACCTGTAAAATAAATGCCTATTCGCAGCTTAGTCACATGTCAACAGAAATACATTTATTATTTGAGTGATGGACATGAATGTTGATGGATGGAGAGGGAGAGGAAGGCCAAAGAAAATATAAACGGATTGTGTGTGGAATGATATGAAAGAGAAAGGAGTAAATCATGCCGTGACGTATGACAGGAGAGAACGGAAGGATAAAACGTGTTGCGCCGACCCCAAATAGAATGGGCAGGAAGATGATGAATATAAAGTTATACAGTTAGGGCCGTCTTTAATCAATTGGGCGCCCTGGGCACTTGAGAATAATGGGGCCCTTGTAGGATGCCAGAGCGAGCGAAGCGAACTTAATTTTTTTTCGCACTCCGCCTCGGATAGGTTAGTTTTTCTTGTGACAGTTCATACAAAAATAATGACTGTTTTTTTAGCGGCGGAGAACTTTAATTTTAAATAAAACACAAATAGTTTTGATATCCATGAAATTGGCTTTACTTTACGGATAACTTTATGCGATTAATGTATGAATATGGTTTCCGTCATGTGGCCACCGCGACGGGCGCGAACATGCCAAAATCTGGAAGTCCAGCCTGTATTTCGGCAATAATGCGTTGAAGGTTGGTTTCCGAGTGCTCAATTTTTTCTAATTTCGTCGAAGGTTCAAAAATAATGATGGTCAATTACAAGGCATTAGGTAATATTACAGACGTGATTTCAAAGGACCAATCGCATATGTCAAAATGTGAAGAATGCTCATGCACATGTCCATGATATTTCGCGTGAGTGCCAGAGGAAGATTTCCTTTCATAAGCTCCTTGATGGCAAACAAACATTGATGGCATAAAATTATCAGTCAAATAAAGCTAATTGCAAGGATATTTAACACTTTTATCCGTGTTTTGTTTCAATTGACTTATTATGAAGAGCTAGATGCAAACATTTTAGTATCCTGCAGTCCTGCCTGGGATAAATTAAGTTTATTTTGACAGTTACAGAATCTGTGGTTACAGGTACTTGGGGCCCCCTAGGATCGTGGGGTCCTGGGCACGAGCCCAGAGTGCCCAGTGGGAAAGATAGCCCTGTATACAGTTAAAAACTTTAACTTACTTGTTAGAACACTGCTTGCACGGAAACTTGAAATCCTCAGGCTTTCCGTGGAGCCTGAGCTCGTGTTTGTCCCTGATGGACTCCGTGGAGAAGTTGCGCCGGCATATCCTACACTGATAGGGCTTCGCTGTGTTGTGGGACTGTTGAGGAAAAAAAGCGGTCATAGAAAATAAAATAAAATATTTACGAGGTCGATATAAGTAAAAAATGCGCAAACGAACGCAGATATAAGGATTTTTTGACGTCATGGCTATAGGAGTAGAGGAAGACCAAAAAACGATGGATGGGCTGTGTGAAAGATAACATGGCTAGAAAAGAGGTGACGGCTGAGATGAGAGTAATAGAGAAATATGGAAGACGAAGACATGCTGAGCCGACCCCAAATAAATTGGAATAAGAGTAGGAGAATGATGATTATTATTAGAGACATAAAATACACACGTTGACTCAGCTCGTAAGAGATTCTTTTGTACGTTATGATACAGATTATGAAGTTATTTTTTAAAATTTTCAATGCTCTTAGGAAGCAGCTTCCTGTCTCTTACTCTAATTACTACTACAGGTTTTAGCCTGAAAAAACATGTTAACTACACTTTTCAGTTCTAGCTATGTTACAATGTAACAATTGAAAGGTTTAAACTAGGCTTTATAGGCATGGTGTAAAGGCTTATTTTTTTATTGTGGTTCAATCCAACCCTAGATATAGAGCTTTAGCTTTAACGTGGAAGAGACAGGCTAGCCCGCGAAATTCAAATTTTCTTTCGTTTTTTGCAATTTGCAGGTCAGTGTCGGGTTGTATGTTGATGAAAATATGATTCACGTCCGTAACAAATATGGCTTGACGGTGTTACAATCATTAAAATCATCAATACAACCCTCTAAGTTTATTTAATCCCATTGAATGACTTTTTCATGAAATATTAATTGAATGGGATTTAATTAACTTAAAGAGGTTGTATAGATGATTTAAATGTTTATAATTCTGTAACTACATACGTGTTACGGTCGCGAATTACTGATGACTTGCGATTTTAAAAAAACCTAAGAAAATTTGAATTTTGCGAGCTACCCTAGCACTTCCACCTTAAGTTAAAAGGAGGCTTGTGTATGATCAGCTGTCATACATAATGTCATCATCATTTGCTTAGCCTTTTCCCAAGAGATCGACTTCCAGTCTACCTGGATGCAGCTGAATACCTTACATGAATATTTTACATAGAGCGACTACCTATCTGACCTCCACAACCCAGTTAGTACTGGGTAATACGATACCCCTTGGTAAGACTGGTAGTCAGACTTTCGGACCACTGTCAACCTGTAACGACTGCCCAAGATCTACAAATGACAGCCAGGACCAATGGCTTAAAGTGCTGTCAATGTGTAAACAATTTTATGGATTTGGTCCGGATTTAGTTATGCTTATGTACGTACTCGTATTATGAGTAAATAAAGGAAATCTAACGAAATAACTCACCACTTTCAAATGCCTTTTCAGACTGGAGTTAGTCCCGAAGCTAGTGTTACAGATGTCACATGTGAACGGTCTCTCATTACGATGTGTTCTTTCATGCACCTGTAATTATTAAAAATAATTATGTTACAGTCTTTTTAGATGTCAATCTAAATAACATCACGCCTATAATCCCTGAAGGGAAAGGCAGAGATCGATCTAATAGTTAAACACACACATTTCGCCAGTTATTTTTAAGTCCCATGTAATAGGAGGCGAACTAATTGCCATCAACCGGGCATAAATCCATACTCCGTGGCTGCCCAACCCGGGCAATAACAATTTGCCCGACCCGGGAATAGAACCCAGGTCCTCTCCTGCGACTACTAGACCGACGGGGCAGTCAAAAAATTAAAGCAGTAGGTGTAAATCTTACCTGTAAACTATACGACTCGAAGAACCCTTTCCCACAGTACGTACACCTAAACGTGGCACCGCGTAATACTCGCTCGTGAGTCTTCATATGCATCTTTAGAAGAGCTTGCGAACCGAACTTCTTGGGGCACTCGGCGCACGCGTGGACTTTTTCCTATTGACAAAATTAACAATAAATTATTATTTATATTAAATAAGGACAAACAACTAATAAGGAATTCATGTGATAAACTAAAAGGGATAGTGACTTGGTCGGATACTAGATGTTGTGTTGAATATCCGGCCGGATACTTAGCAAGTTGACAGTAATGTAGCAGGATACTAATTCAAATGGCTGTCTCTAGCGTCCTCCCACCTCATTGCTAGGTGATGGGTAGTATATAACCGAATTTCGTTTGCGATTTTTGACCATTATCAGCCGAAATGGTGAAAATTGAAATCAAGCCAAACTTCCTTTTCGGCCTATAACTATGTATTTTTGACTGGCATGTACTGCTAGGTTAAATAATATTTTTATATGGCATGAGCTATTCTCAAATAGCTAAATATATAGTTTAGTTTTAACAGAGGGTAGACTACTGTCCGACGCTTGTGGCCGAGTCGAGTGGTATAAAGGGTGAATTTTTCAAGTGGACGTGGATGGCCAAATCCGAAACCATGAGGAATACCGAAATAATGGAAATCGAAACCGGAATAAAGGAATACCACATCATACTAGAATAGATTAAGTTCCAAATAATACTCACCAAGTGAGTATCAGAGTGCTTAGCCAGTGAGTGCGAGTACTTGAACCTCTTCGGACAGTCGCTGCACTGGTAGCCGAGCCCTGATTCCGCTGAGTGAGTCGCTAAGTGCGCTCGGAGAGCGTTCCAGCTTGGTATTACTTTGTGACAGATCTTACATTCACGGGTGCGGGTTGGATGTGATCTGAAAAATGGGATTTATAATAATAATATATCATTTATTTCAGGTAACACAGACCCATAACATATATACCTTATAGACTATCATACATATTTATAAAAACCAGAAAATATATGCAATTATTGTAAACATATGAACATTTATGATTTATGTTCAGATACAAATAGGCAGTATTTGTTGAACTACAATTACTACAAAAATCCAACTTTTATAGGCTTGTGCCGACCGGTAAATTTTGTACGGTATCTTTCATCGTTTATTCATGTTCACGTCATCTTGGCACATTTCAATCTAAGCCGAGCGGTGTTTTTCTGAACGTTTATATATCATGTGTATAAAATTGTATAATAAAATTCTAAGTACTATAACGTCACTCCCATTTTTAGGGTTCCGTAGCCAAATGGCAAAAAACGGAACCCTTATGGATTTTTTTTAAGCGTATCCTTATAAATTTATTAATTGGTAAATGCTTTTATAGGGATCCCTTCTTTTCGCATAATGTTCTTTGTCCTAATATACTTCGGCATAACGATTTTGGCACAATTTGTTTTGGCATAATAATACTTCGGTATAATTTCTTTAGGCATACATTTTATGTTGGCATAATCATCTTAAAGACTAATTTGTTTTGGCATAAATTTGATTCGCATAAGGTTAGTAGGCCTAATGACTATTAGCATAATAATATTTAGGCATACAATTTAATATAAATAACGTCAGGGTCACCCCGAGGTTCGGTTAGTTAGGTTCCTGTAAACCCTGCAGCCAGAAATAGGAGCCCCGCGCAGCGGGGCTCCGTCGACCTGCTGACGGAAACCCTAACCCTAGACGGTTGACGTCAGGGGCACCCTGAGGTTCGGTAAGTTAGGTTCCTGTAAACCCTGTTATTCTTGAATATTATGCTTAAAAAAGTCATGCTTTAGAACTTTATGCTTAATAAATGTATGCTTTAGAATATTATGCTTCATCATTATTACGGTTAGAGAAAATTATGCTTAAATAAATGCGTAAGCTGTTATGCGTAATTATATTATGCGAAAATATAATTATGCCAAACAAAATTATGCTAAGTTATATTAGGTCTTACAATTTTATACAAATGGATAGGGAACCATAATTATGTAATTGTTACCAAATAAGAATCGATTTAATACAATAGACTAATAATTTACAATTTGCTTGCCCGGATACGAATCGGCCCGAGAACCCGTTTTCCCAGAGACAGTGCGATGAGTCGCTCTGCAGGTTGGTACGGAATAAACTTATTAATACGTCTACCAATACTGCTGAGCGTGCCCGCCTACTGGCTGTGGGTGAGTGGGAGTCGGGCCTCTGGCTTCAGGCACTACCATCACCTAATATAGGCACTATGTTAGATGACACAACCTTCCGGCGGCGTGTTTGCGATTAGGCGCTCCTTGTGGGGCTCCACATCGCTGTCAATGTGGTGAAGCAGTCGACTGCCTCGGACACCATGGCCTTTCTTGCAGTAAGAGTGCAGGTCGAATTGCGCGGCACGCTAGAATTAATGATCTCATTCATCGCCAGCTGTCTTAGAACCCAATGGCTTTGCACGCGTCGATGGAAAGAGACCAGATGGTATGACCATAATGCCATGGAAGTTGGGTAGGCCTTTGGTGTGGGACGCAACTTGCGTCGACACCCTTGCGCCATCCCATCTTAAGATACCTACGATACCACTCGTCGCGAAAGCAATTTGTTATTTGTTGAGCTAGGTATCAAAGAGTATTAGAAAATGGTCCAAGAAACGATATCCTTGATTTTAGAGAAAAACAGAACTTTCATTCTTCTTAGAGTTGCTGGCACGAAGATGTTTCTAATTATGTGTGCCCAAAATTTCGCCGTTACCACGACGTTGTCGATATTTTAATAAAGATAATAAACTCACCTTTGCCTATGATTCTTCAAGCTCCCCTTAGCACTGAACACTTTATCACAATCTTTACAGGGAAACACCGTTACATCCGTCTTTACCGTTTCTGTCACCTCTTTAGACTTCATTCGCTCCATAATCTTAGCCTCTTTTCGTTCATTTTTCTGTTGTTCTTTTGCTTTTGCGTACTCTATACGTTTAATATTCGTTAGGCCGAATGTATGCCATTTATTGTGTATTATAAACCTCTTTGGATGTTTGAAGAGGAGAGCACAGTGCGGACATTCGAAGACTCCTTCTGCTTTTATGTCTGTAATTAAGACAAATATAACATAATAGAAATCGCCTGTTATCCCTGAACGGTTAGGCAGAGGTGTACCTAATAGTACACCCACGTTTCGCCTCATCTGAGTGCAAATCCAGGCTCCGTGGCTGCTATTGAGAAATTCCTGTTGAAAAAACCTAATAACATTTTGGCCGACTTGGGAATCGAACCCAGGACCTCATGCTCAGCAGTTGTGACCACTAGATCAACGAGGTAGTCAGATAAATATAATTATTTTTAAATAATGAACATCTTCTCCTTGGATCTGCCGCGTTGCTGGTGTTTGCGACCCACTGTATGGTTACTTTAAGGTGGGAACGCTAGGATAGCCCACAAAATTCAAATTTTCTTACGTTTTTTGCAATTTGCAGGTCAGTGTCAGGTTGTATGTTGATGAAAAATGAGTCGCACCAGTAACACGTATGTAGTTACAGAATTATAATCATTAAAGTCATTAACACAACCCTCTAAGGTCATTTAACCCCATTTAATAACTAAGTCATGAAAAAAATGGGTATAAATAAATAAATATTCAGCCAGATACTGATAAAAAAAATACAAAGTTAATTACCATTTTTATAGCAAGTAATAGCTTGCTCAACACTACAATCACCCTCAATAATTCTGTAGTTCATGTGTTCATCCCGCTCAAATCCGTGATTGTCCTTCAAGAACGGTGAATAGCAATCGGAGTCTGCCCAGCTTGCTTTCTCAACCTTTATAACAATACTATTGTCCGTAGTCACTTCGGCATCTTCTCTTATGAAGTGTTGTGTTATTGCGATATGTTGTAACTCATCATCGTCCGATGGCGAGTCGGTTTCTGATTTGTTTTGGTCGTCTTTACTATCATTTTCTCCCAGATATTGTTCTTCATTTGTGACATCATCTTTCGAATTTTGTTTATTGTTGCCATCATCTTTCCTTAAGTCTGAGAAGGATGAGATGGATGATGATGGAGATTCTGGTAATAGGTCTGTATTTATTTCAGGGTTAATTTTCGATGTTTGCGTGTTCTTTTTTATTTTTTCAATTGTCATATCAGATGGTTTATCAGTTTTAGCAGTGTTCGGTACAACTGGATTAATTACCGGTACTTCCCTCGGTTTATTAGAAGAATGAATCAGGATATTTTCAATTAATTTGACTGTGTTTTCAATGTTTTTCCGCCTTGTACTGTTGATTTGTAGTTTTTCTTGAGTTTTCATGCTTAAATCTAGATTATGATGAGTTTCTTGGTATGTATTGTTATGTAAATAGTCGTTGTTGCCGCCAATATGTTTATTATAGATTTTATTTGGTATCTGAGGTATGTTTAACGGCATTTTACGTATATTTTGTTCTTTAAAGTTTTCTTGCTTGTCTGACTCAATTACTCGCTTATCGTAAGCATAATTCATCATATTAGAGTTATGTATATCGTTCTGTATATTCAAATTCATAGGAAACATACCGTTTGGGAATGATAAATCGTTCATATTATTCGCATTTTGGTTCATATAAGACTGCTGGAAACCCAATTGTTGATAGTTGGGAAACTGACTCATTTGCGACGGCATCGTTACAGGAGAATGGTTGTAATGTGCATAGTCCGGTAGGTTGTAGTGCCCGCTAGGCGCTGGGACGCCTTGATGGGCTATTTTGCTCAAATTATTAATGTTATGAGCAAGATTCATGTGTCCACTCATTGGTGTCATATTAACGGGCGCTCCCATGTTTATAGGCGCCTCGTTCGGACCATAAGGCCCTGTGTTGTGCAACATAATTGCCGTAGTATCAAACTTTGTTCACTTTTCACGTTTTGCCATTACATTTTAATGTCGAAAACACTAAACAAATAAAGCTAATGTAAGCCATTTTGTCTTTTTGACATTTCAATGTCCACCCAAAAACCGATAAATCGACAAATTGACTCAGACATGACAAGTTGGCCCTTTAACAAAAACCGGAATTGCACTGTTCTTCCAGCAGTAAAAATATAATTGCTTTATCATTTTAGTAACATGCTTAATTCTCAACTCTAATATGCTAATAAAACTTAGGAATCAGCTCCGAAGTTTTAATTTCCAAATTCCTGAAACGAACTCCTTCGATGAGTTCGATGTGATGTGAAAGGATCTTATGAAAGTTTTTCTAAAATGCCGCCAGATGGCGAACGCATTGATGTACACTAAGACACTCAATTTTAAACCCTACCTTCATTCATTATGATCTAGATTCATTTTAGCTATTCGAGACATTTTACAAAAAACCATGATAGACGTTAACTGATTGACATAGAGTTTAATTTTGTCTGTTTTTGTGTAGTTGCAACAATTTTGTATTATGAGGTAACATGACGAACACGTCTCGCTTACTCTCATTTATCTCGCTCTTTCATTCGTTATTTATGTTCCGATGGTAGTGGTTGTGTTGTGTTTCTTGAACCTCGAATTAAATCCAAAATAGCACAAGTCGAACAGTGTTGGTGTAAGTTTTAATCAAAAATCTGCGAACATGGCGCTGGGAGCCTACGCTGAAGAATATTTTCGCTCTATGAACCCCTTAGCTGCGAAAATTCACGAGGATATCGTTGAAGCGAAAACTTCTTACGAAAATATATGGGAAACGCTTACGGAAAAAGAAAAGGTATAAAAACACTTCCTCGACACCTAATTAACTGGTTAATAACCATTTTAGTTAAGTAATATATGAGGAAAATCAACAAATATAGTGTTCAATAATGGCATGTAAATTTTTGGGTATAACAGTTTTCATGAGTGAATCATAGCTTGATTATGCGTTTGGCAACGGTAATAGCCCTCGTATGTCCAACTATCTTATCCTGGGGTCATTAATTAATTAATAACTCCTAATTAAAAGTATCTATCAAGCTCTGCCCATGTGAAAATAGAGAAACGATTTTTTCCAGAAATGAGACCTAGCTACATAGCTAGATTTAAGCCGCTTTATTCTTTTCTCTTTATTTATAAGAGCGTTAAAAAAGACCCTATATTGCAACTTTCATCGAAATTGTTAGAGACGTTTTCTGGAGCATGATTAAAAGTATACAAATATTGCTCATATAGGAAAAACAACTTGTATGACAAAATTATACAACATATCGAGTGTAGGATGTTTTACATCCAAGGTGTTTAATTGTTTGTTGATCGAATTATCCTACTTTCAATTTATAATCCAAACAGGAAAACAGTTCAGAAAATAATCAACATAAAAGTATTGTTTATCACATTATAACACTCATTTTTTACACAATTAAACTGGTTGCCTTCTTTCAGAGTAACATTCTCAACAAAATGAAAATAATCATTATTCAGTTTTATTCTCTGCATACTCTTTAACAAAACACTCCAACCTTTACCAAATTTCCCTTAATAAAAACATATTTGGTTACAAAGACGACATGCCTACAAAATGACAAAATAGTAAAGTAAACAATAAACACACAATGCATAACAAATATTTATAAATACAACAGGACAGAACAAAAGAGTGGTTTTCAGTGGTCACCTGAGTATACATTCATAGGCCTATTGGTCTAGTGGTTAGTGACTCTGACTGCTAGGACAGAGGTTGTGGGTTCGATTCCCACACAGGACAATCTTTGTGCGATGAGTATGATTATTTGTTCTGTAGCTGGGTGTGTTTACATATTAGGTATATGTATGTATTTAGAAATATAGAAGTATGTTTATCAGTTGTCTGGTTGCCATAGTACAGTCAGCATCAAAAGTCGATGACCACATTCAGATTTTCAAAATCACTGTACATTATATCACCCATAAATCGCTCAACAAGAAGGGCCCCAGTATTGAATGAACATCATTAAAGTTCAAAATTAACTGAACACCATTTTGTCAAAAATCGCTGATCGTTATAGTATCCGAAAACATCATAACTTATACCATCGACGTAATTAATGATTTTTTTAATTCGATTGAATTATAACCTTATTCGTAAAGCAATAAGACTCATTTTCAAAAATCACGCAGATTTTGTTCAAATTCATACCGTTGACTTAGTTTATGATTTTTATAGTTACAATTGAATTAGAACCTAGTCTGTATACATATAACACTCATTTTCAAAATTCACACAAATTCCGTTTTATTTCAATTCTTTGGGAAACATAGTTGTGGGTATTTGAAAAACTGTTTACCCTTTAATGTAAAAATAATATTTCTCCTTAATTATCACTTTGTATCGGATGTAGACCATTGCGGTTGCAATTATTTATCATCTACATCACATCATCACACGAATGTTTATCCTAAGTAGGTGTGGGGTGGGTGTGTACTGGGTAGTCGGCTTAATCTAAAGATCGACCATTTAATTTAATTTTGTTGATAATAAATAAAACGGTGGCGATTTACATGTACATGTGTCTACTTAATTTACCAAACACATATACCTACCGAAAAAAAATACACACATATTAAACTCAAAAAACATTTCATTTTATTCAGGGACTTTAGAGATGAACGATGGTATGCTATTTTTGTCAAAAATTTGTTCAGAGACTTTAGAGACGAAGAATGTTATGTTTTTTTTACTATAACTTTGTATAGCGACTTTTGAAAAGTGATGGTCACCTACTTATGCCCTTTTATTATAATCATTAATTTCTGGCGCTTGTCATGTTCAGCGATTTAGGTATAATACGGTGTACAGCGATTTTAAAAATCTAAATGTGGTCATCAACTTTTGATGCTGACTGTACAGGCTCTGCCTAGTTTGGGATCAGATGGCGGTGTGTTGGTTGTCCCAAGATATTATAAATATTATTATTTATGTATACTTTTTTTTTTTTTTTTTTTTTTGGGGCGTGGGAAATCATCAAATGACTCCTCCCGCTGGGCGGAGCGGAAGGGAGTGTCAGACTCTTACTGACTAAAAACCACCCATGTTCCTTCATTGGCCCTTTATGTTCCAGGGCCGCGGTATCTCTTTCGAACAGTCCCGCAGCCCTGGTTATATATGTATACTTAGTTAGTAAATTAGTTGCAAGTTATTTCAGCCATTTTGGCTGTCTTCATCCCATCTTTTAAAGGGTTTTCTTTTCTCTCCCCTTCTCTTGGGTGAAAGGGTTGTTTGTTTTGTTCCACATCAATATTATTAATTCTTTTTTCTTTATTTCCAGACGGAAATCATAAACGAATCTCTAATAAAGTCAGATATTTCATTGAAATATGCATTATTAGATTCATTAGACTATGACATCAACGACCCACCGGTACGCAAAGATGACTTAATGTCATTTTTTGGACGAGATCATGGACAGAAACTGATCCAGGATGAAAACACCTCATATAGAGATGAACATAGCAGTCCGTTTCTGTATCAAACGAAAAGTCAATTAGATCTATGTATTTTAAGCGACTGCCGAGCACCAAAAGATGTAAAACCTACATCACCACCTCCTATTATGTCTGAACTTGCATTGTCTCACTCAAAAGTGGTATCCGAGTTAAAAAATGCTTTAAAATCTCATGAAGTCCTCCGGAACTCTTACAAAGAGGGTCCCGAAAGAGAGGTTACCTCTCCAGGGTTTATTAGTAAGTTTATAGGGAATTTTAAAAGTAAGGATGAAGAAAGAGAGTGTTTGGTCTCACTTGGTCCTCAAACGCAGATTGTGGCCTCTTCAGAGAACTTCTTTAGGACTAATTTTAAGAGCCCGCAGGCGGAGAATAAATATGAAAAGGATTATAGGAGCAGTGTTGTCAAATCTAGCAGTGGTGAGTTTGTTTTTTTTTTTCTTATAAGCTTTTTCAACGCCCATTAAAAGATGGCTCGGATTTAAACAAATGGAAAAACGATGCATGTACTCACACCTGTGCTTTTTACTTTTTTGACGTTTATACAATCATAATATTTTACCTAGTTCGATTTGAGAAAACGCCCTTACGAAAACAGCGCAAGTGACAAAACCATAAACGAAAATAGAGTGACGATATTTCGCGCGCTTTTTCGCCTAGATACAGTACATTCGGAATAGTTTACCTAGCAATAAACAATGCAATAATGCAGCAAAAACACGCAAGCAATACTTTCCCGCGTTTTTCCTCTCAGATTTGTCGGCATTCATCCAAAACTATATTTTGCCACAAATCCCCTTTTTCACTGATATTGCATTAACATTTTTTACTTCGGCGCTGAGCGGAGAGATAAAAATCCGACAGTGCGCTTTTATTAGGCAATTACATATTAAGGTGTTGAGTGTAGAGTTACTGAAAACGGACATTGGAGTCTACCTAGCCTTTACTCAACTATGTTGGATTCGGCTTCCCTGTAACCAGAACCAGATGCAGCTGAATTCTTACCTACCAGTATTTGTTTTACATGGAGCTTCTTTTTCATGTCGCTGGCACAACAATTTTATATTTTGTTAATCCAGAACTTCGCCACTTCCGCCGCGTCGTCGGTGGCAGCGCAAAGGTCATTTCGACTGCATGTTTTTGGGCTAACAGGCCAGGATAGGACCATATTTTGTGGAGCATATTTTGCGAAACAGGTCCACAACCTCAGCCCGCTTCTGTTTCATGGAGGGACTGTATATTTTGCCTCTTCGATTATACAAGGTGATTGGAAGATGGGTGCAAAGCTTTAAGGCGAAGATAGTACAGACAGTTTAGAACAATTTAAGCCATGGTTATCTTAGACGAAGTCTTACCATTTTTTTTAACCTAATTTTTAAGATTTTTTTCGAAAATTGCCAAAATTTTAACTAAACTGGTTATTTATAGCTAAATTGAATGATAAATGAATTCATTTTTATTTTATTTTATTAAAGTAATGTGTAAGCAATCTAGCAAAACATGTTTTAGGCCTCTGTGTCGTTAGACATTTTTTTTACAGACATTTAAAGTTCATATAAATTAAAAAAAATCATAAATCATTTTTGAAAACCTTATTTAAAAAAAAAACGAAGTGTGCTTTTTTTGTTCAAATATTTTTGAAAACATGCGTGATAATTGCTCTTTCCTTTGAGGTATCATTTACGAGGATATTTTACAAATTATTGAAATTAGGATCTACAAACCAATTTGAGGGAGAAATTTTAAATTTTAGGCGGAGTAATTAAAACAACATTTGAATCTAAATTATTTATTGTTCATGTTCAAAATGTCTGCCATGATTCCTAATACAAGCACGGCTACGTCTTCTCACTTCTGTTGTTGTTATTTTCAACATCATCTCCAGTTTCATCGTTTCAAACGCTGAATTAATTCTCTCCATCAATTCTTCTCTCGTGTTTATTTCAACATTCGTATACACCAGTTCCTTGGCCCGGCCCCACACGAAAAAGTCCAGCGGGGTCAGATCTGGTGAGCGAGCGGGCCAAGGGATGGGTCCATCTCTGCCGATCCAGCTGTCAGGGAAGCAATTATTTAAGTGTTCCCTTACATTTAACGTCCAATGCGCTGGACAGCCGTCTTGCTGAAAGACGACTGTTCGGTCTCTTTCGAATATCGGGACACCGGTTTCCTCTATCAGAACTGGTAAATCGAATTGTAGGAAGTGCAAATAATTTTCACCATTTAAATTATCCGGTAAGAAGTGGGGCCCAATCAATGTCCTGCCAATTACTCCAGCCCATACATTGACAGAGAATTTTCCCTGAAACGACACTCGCTTCTTAAAATGTGGATTATTGTCTCTGTCGGCCCATTCATGGAGGTTATGAAAGTTTGTAATGCCCTCCCTAGAAAATTTGCTTTCATCCGTCCACAAGATTGATTTCAGGAACCACGCATCTTCGATGTCTCTGTTGAGGAGGAAACGGCAGAACTGTATTCTTCTTTGGGGATCTTGCTCTTCCAGACCTTGCACACCCCTACCATGGAACGGATATTTGTCATTTTGGTGCATTGTATGCCACACCTTCCATTGTGAAATGTTTAGATTTTGAGCTACGGCTCTGGTACTGGTAGTAGGATCTGCTTGAAATGCTGCCAAAATGTTTTCTTCGACGTCAGTTTCATGTCTGCCTGGGTTGACTCCAGGTTCCACGCGGTGAAACCCAACTTCGGCAAGTCGACGAAAAGTGTTGTAAAACACTCGCACATTCGGTACCCTGCGATTCGGAAAGCGTTCTTGATACATCCGTCGCGCCAAGGATCCATTGCCATCTGCTCTGCCATACATAAATACGATATCCGCATATTCCTGATTGGAAAAAGTAGCCATAGCTACTTAACAATTAAAAAAAACGGCGTAGGAGCGCACTAAATGTCAACTCAACACAACTCAAAAATCAACACGTGCAGGAGCTTGCGGCTACGACTGGACACGGTGAAACAAAAATGTTCAAAACTAACGCAAACAACACGTGCAGGAACGCAAAGGGCTACAACTGAACACGGTAAATTGCGAATCAACACGACAACGTCCTCTCACATGGGCAGCTGTAGTTTGACTAATTCAACTAATTGTAATAAGTAAAAGATGTGACCGCTTCAACACAGACTGACTAACCCTAATTAAATAAAAACACGATTTTGTTGCCTTAGTGACTAATACCATTTTGCTGTATTTTTAAAAACCAACGTATTTATCGCTATTTTCTATTCACTGGGCGTTCTACCTGGAAATGCCGTCGCACCGCGCATTGCTGCCATTGTTTAGATAATCCCTTCAATTCGGTTCTTTCATGTGCCGCACTACGCGCGGCGGCCATTGTTTAGATAATCCCCTAAATTGGCATGTGCAAAAAATTCTTAAAATTGAAGTAATTATCATTTCGAACACATAAAGTAAGCTTAGCGTAAGTTCTTTAAGCAAAAATTTTGTTTTAATTAGTCTGCCTAAAATTTAAAATTTCTCCCTCAAATTGGTTTGTAGATCTTAATTTCAATAATTTGTAAAATATCCTCGTAAATGATACCTCAAAGGAAAGAGCGATTATCACGCATGTTTTCAAAAATATTTGAACAAAAAAAGCACACTTCGTTTTTTTTTTAAATAAGGTTTTCAAAAATGATTTATGATTTTTTTTAATTTATATGAACTTTAAATGTCTGTAAAAAAAATGTCTAACGACACAGAGGCCTAAAACATGTTTTGCTAGATTGCTTACACATTACTTTAATAAAATAAAATAAAAATGAATTCATTTATCATTCAATTTAGCTATAAATAACCAGTTTAGTTAAAATTTTGGCAATTTTCGAAAAAAATCTTAAAAATTAGGTTAATAAAAAATGGTAAGACTTCGTCTAAGACAACCATGGCTTAAATTGTTCTAAACTGTCTGTACTATCTTCGCCTTAAAGCTTTGCACCCATCTTCCAATCACCTTGTATAACTTTTATTCTCGCATTCAAACAGCAACGTCATAAGTAGGTCCGTGTAAATGTGTTTTAAACAGAATAATATGTGCACATTTTATACATAAGAACACGCGTTTAGTAATCTTAAGTACCTAATTAGGATATTTATTTATTGTATAACTGTTGTGTAAGGAGCTGCGTTATTATCCATACTAGGTATCCATTATGAATGTGAAAGTAAAGTAGGTCTGTCTGTTATCTTTTCATGTGTACCTAAACCTCTGAACCGTGGATTATTTCGAAATTTGAAAAGTATTGAGAAAAAACGGGAGACATTTTGTGTAAAAAAAGTCCAGAAATTTTAATCTTTCTTTTTTCGGTAGTCTTCGAAAGTTCTTTAAAATGTACCATCATTTTAAAGAACTTTTTATTTATTACAAACTCCGATTAAGTTGAAAAGTCTGGACAAATTTAAAGGCTGGACAAAGTCCAAACGAAGGGCTAAAAAGCCGAGGGAGAGAACCTCGCTGCCGCGGGAGACGCCCCGGGCATCGGGGGCCACGTGGTGACTCCCGGCTACCGTAGCTCGTAGGCGCGGGCCTGTGGACGGTGAGTAATGGGCTAGCTCACCGTCCGTTCGTCTTGTGACGACGCGGACGGCCGTGTCGACGGCGCGTTCTTGTTCCACGTGCGCCTCAAAGAGATGTCAGCAAAATGGAAGGGGTCCCTAAGGGTCGATGTTTGCCGGGGCTGCGGGACTGTTCGAACGAGATACCGCGGCCTTGGGACACAAAAGGCTAAGAAGGAACATGGATGAGTTTTAGTCAGTACAAGTCTGACATTCCCTTCCGCTCCACCCAGAGCGGGAGGGTCATTTGATGATTTCCCACCCACCAAAAAAAAAAAAACAAAGGGGCTGGAAAAAGACAGGCTGCTTTTTATTTTAGGTCACGGGTAATAGGTAGCCAGGATTATAAATGCGAAAGTAACTCTTTTATCTTATATCTTTTCAAGCGAAGGCTAAGTGTATTTTGATGAAATTTGGCCCAGAGGTAGACCAAGACCTAGGATACTTTTTATCCCCGTAGTACGTTACCGTGAGATAATTTTCGACCGCCAAACGGGCGACGCCGCGGTTAATAGCTAGTACACCTAATATAATTAATTCTCTGCACTATGTCTGTACATAGTGCTAAATATTGATAAAGGAAACGCTTGTGGAATGAACGTGGAATTACTGTTAATTTATATTGTATGCTTACTTTATGATAATCCGAGGCTTGCGTGGACTTAGCACCCCATCTTATTTTATTTCATTTCATTTATTAGGGACATAGAACAAGGACTTTTTTGTATTTTCTGTAGCATGTAGCTACAGAAAATACAAAAAAAATCCTTAAAAACTAAAGATCACAAACATGTAACCCACACCAATATCCACGTCTTAACAAAAGAATAACAGACTATGGTAGATTTTACAAAATACAGAACCTTCTGTGCCACCTGTTTTAAATGTATTACAAATTAATTTATTCCTATGAAATTCAATGAAAATTATCTTAATTTAGTTGGATTAAACACAGATTACAAATTATTTCAATTCCATTAATTTTTTTATTCAATTCAGTTCCACAAAGAATCTAGTATCTTCTTGATCTTATCCTTATTATTATAATTTATAACAGCCGCATAGGTCGATCTTCAGGTCCGCGATGAGTGACCATCCATTACACACCGAATTTCCTCCGTGCCTCGGAAAACAAGTTAAGCCATTGGTCCCGGCTGTCATTTCCAGATCTTTGACAGTCGTTACACGTAGTCAGTGGCACGAAAGTCTGACCAGCTTTGCCAAGGTGTACTATTAGTTAGGTACAGAAACAATATGCGACTCCCGCATCCCACTTAAACTTAAGAAGATTTATCAGACTATGGTTAGACCTGCTGTCTTTAGATCAGAATTTTGGGACATTAGGAATGAATTAAAGACAATGCATATGGCTGACATGAGAATGCTAAGGGGGATTTAAAGTGTCACACGAATGGAAAACAGAAGAAATGAGTACATAAGACGAAGTCTGAAAGCGGCGCCGGTGACTGAAAAATTGTGTGGTAATCGGTTAGATAGATAGATAGATAGATAGATTCATAGATAGATTTTTTTTTTAGCGTTGTATGGATATGTGATGCGGAGGAATAAATAAATAAAATAAATAAATAAATATCTTGGGACAACCAACACACCGCCATCTGATCCCAAACTAGGCAGAGCCTGTACTATGGCAACCAGACAACTGATAAACATACATATATATTTCTAAATACATACATATTATAGATAAATTACACACAAATAATTAGATACAGAACAAATAATCGTACTCATCGTACAAAGATTTGTGCTGTGTGGGAATCGAACCCACTCCTAGCAGTCAGGGTCACTAACCACTAGACCAACAGGCTAATCCTGAATGGGGAAAATGTGGTGAGAAAAGTTTTGATGATGAATGTGGATAGCTATAAGAGGAGAGGAAGACCAAGACCAAAGAAACGATGGATGGTCTATGTAACGGATGATATGGCTAGAATGGAGGTGACTGATGAGATGACGAGTAATAGAGAAGTATGGAAGAAGATATGCTGCGCCGACACTAAATACATTGGGATAAGGGCAGGAGAATGACATAAAGCACACCTCTGCCTAACCCTTCGGGGATTATAGGCGTAAGAATTGAATATCTAGACACGTGTCAACGAAGGCCGTATTACTATAATGCACCCTTTTTGTACCGACAAAACCCGTTATATTTACAAAACAGCTAATTGTTTAGTCACGACTGTTTGTTTAAGATAGGCCACGAATTTGTGATACTAATTTTAATGTTTATATTTTGATTCATTGTGTGTCATTGTGATTGTTTTTTATAGGCGTGTAGTTGAAAGGCTATGGGCTAGCGTTTCAATATTATTGTGTTTTTTTCACACGTTTTCGGTTGCCTAGTGAGAATCTTGGCTCAAGAGAGTTTTTTTGTAGCGATGCATATGCAACGGTTGCGAATGCTCCGGTGATGGAGCGCTTTAAGAGGGAACAGGGCTGCGATTTTCCATACAAATGTATTCGCCTGTTTTCCTCCTTTTTTTTGCGATGGGAAATCATCAAATGACCCTCCCGCTCTGGGCGGAGCGGAAGGGAGTGTCAGACTTTTACTGACTAAAACCCATCCATGTTCCTTCTTTTGCCCTTTGTGTTCCAGGGCCGCGGTATCTCTTTCGAACAGTCCCGCAGCCCTGGGCCTGTTTTTCTCCTAAATAATGCCTCTAGTTTAGATTAATCACTTTTCTTTACAGCAACTATTATGGAAAGAAAATATGGCACTCCAAAAATGACAAAAAATACCTAATTTTTACGGCCGTGATTAGAGGACTACCACACAAATTCAAATAGTTTTTGACATAAAAGAAATGGATAGGAACCTAGACACACTCTTTCTTAAAATTTTAATGTCAAAAATAATTGTATCGGCTCAGTTTTCGTAGAGAAAAAAGGGGTATACGGAACGTCGATCTCGTCAAAACTTTTGTGATATACTTAATCGGTCTGAGCTGCAAGACAAGCTTTAAGACAGCTAGTCTTAAAGCTTGTCTTGCTGTCTTGTCTTAAGCTTGCCTTGCAAAGACATTATAATATTAACGAGTGATAGACGGGACAAGACGAAGAAAATCGTAATCCAATACTTGTTACTACTTTGTAACAAGTCGGTCTGTCTAGTGTCACACGCCCGCTTGTCAGGTAGCATTCGTGTGTCAAAATCGAAAATGTTCGGGATCAAAATTTTTGTATGAAAATTAATCCAATGTCCGCTTTATAAGTCTTTTAAATCTCTTTGTTGCCTTGTTAGTTAGTTAGTATGTATTGGTCAAATCTTGCAACTGAATTTCAAACCAGTTCCCTCCAACCGATTGAACTGAAACTTTGCACACACCTTTGGTTCTGGTGACAATACAGTTTTATGTACAGACATGACTTGATCCTGCAGACAGGATCGCCTGGTCACGAGAGAACTCCTCAACGGTTAATAGCACGGACACTGAACTTTGTATACACGTTCAATGTTGATCGATAAACTTATATTTTTTTTTATTAGAGAATTAAATTTTTGTTTTATTTAGGGGCCATCCTTTAATCACGTGAAGTCTTTTTGGCCACTAATATACCCCCTCCCCGTTCGTGATGTTTTAGGCTACCCCTCCTCATCCCTCACAGCATCACGTGTATTTTTATAGATGAATCGATCAGATAGTTTAAAAAAAAAAAAAAAAAACTTTATTTCACACATACGTCCATACATTTTTATAAAGACAGCGTTACTAGAGTTGCTAGTAGTATACACAAAAAAATAAGAAAAAATAAAAAGATGCTAGTACACAAAACAAGTTACACAATAGTAACTAAATCTATTTCCTATTTATTTTAGTTTTAGAATTTGTTTTATTAAAAAAATATTTTTAGACAGAAACTCGCTCGCCCGGGTTTTTAATTCGTTATTGGTAAGAAATATTTTACATGTCACACATTAAACTATTTTTTTCGTCCCACGAAATATACCCCCCCCCCCCTCCCATCGTGATTAAAACCTCGGTCCCAGAAATGCCACCAGTTCCTAGACGTAGAAATGGTGGTGTTACAAATTCCCCGTAAAGGTGAAGTCAAAAATGACTAACAGTAATAAAACGAAGATGCGTCATTTCATAAAAATATTATGTTAATCACAGCTTTGCTATTTCCGTGTTTGATTTCCGTTTAGCTATTAATAAAACTTTACACACTCTTGACGAATGAATATACCTTTCCTTGTAATTCTCACAACATAAGTAGGACACTATTCGACCGCTTAACAAAACATTCCTCTACACGCTGAAGGGAAATTGCAGCGGTTTACTTATGTCTTAATAGTACACCCACATCCAGCCATTCATAATCATCACGTTCTTTATTAGTGATGGAAGAACAGCATCACACTTATAAATATGTATACAGGGTGGATGGGACACCGACGCGAAAACGGTTACCACGTATTCAGTACATTTTGAGCCTCCCCTCCCCCCCAGCAATTATTCATCCGTAGGTAATTTAAGAAAAAAAACAGCTGTGCCATACACTTGACCATGTAGGTATTGCACTTTTGTAGGAAATAGCCGATTTTTTTTTAATAACCGATAAAAAAATTCTAAGTATGTTTAGAATTATGACTGGACGAGACGTGGTAACCGTTTTCGCATCGATGTCCTTCCACTTCTCTCGCGTCGATGGCTAGGATCCTCGAGGAGCTCGTGGCCAAATAATAACAGCCGCACTGGTTGATTTACCGGCTAAACCGAGTTTACCAAGGTCAAGGTCTGGCCGTGGATGGGTACCATCCATCTATTAGATATCGAATTTCCTGTGGCTCAGAAAGCACGCTAAGCCGTTAGTCCCAGCTGTCATTTGTAGACCTTTGACATTTATACGTAGTCAGTGGCCCGAAGGTACGACAGTCTTACCAATAGGTATCGTATTACCCAGTACTAACATGTGCCTCAGGTTGGCTGGACAACTCTTCAAAATAGCTTGCATTTAACTAGGTCAATAGGTCACTTTATGTGACGGCTAAACACCCTTATTTCAGAATTTGTGACGCTACAGAATCTTAGATAATCGATCGAGAACGTGTCCAGCCTCTTGAAAAACCACTTTTCGCCGGTCTCTCAATCTCGGTAACGGAAGTGATTTTGACGACTTTTTGCATATCAACGGGCGTCACATAAATTTGTGACGGGCACCGAGCTAAAAGTTTTGTGATAAGTACAGTGGTTTAGTAGAAAAATGCAAAAATCTGTGTCCAGCCATCTTGAATTTACGTAAAAGACTTATGGCTGGCACTTCCGAATCTCAATAACGGGGGCGTTTTCGAATATGGTTCCTTTACTAATACTTGGTGACGCAATGTGTGACAGTAATAACGTTTAATTTATGGCGTCACATGTAAGGGTTTACGAGAAATTAATAAAAACTTAATGTCCAGCCAACCTGAGTTCAAGATGGCTGGACACCTGTATCTCCACTGCCTGATGATCTACGACCTTCGAAATGTGTTCAAAATGTTGTGACGGGGACGATAATGATAACCTGAAATTGTGACGGAGAAACTTTGCGTAGTTTCAAAGATATTGACCATTTAAATTTTCCCATACAAACATCCATTAATATTGTGAGGTGACCATAATTTTACATAAATAAAGGATTTCTTTTTAATCGATTAATTGGCCGGTAGCATCCACGCCTGCTTTGTATTTGATTTCCCTGTGGGAATAAAAGGTTTTCCTGCAGTGAAAAGAGTAAGTATGTGTTAATTCAAAATAATAATTGACCACCAGCGCTGCAAGAGAGAGCCCACTTGTATTTCGCGTTTAGTTCATTATCTTATGTAACTGAAAATGAGAACTAAACTCGACAGCCGGCAGTGTATGTACTTTTAGAAGTGTTATCACTAATCAGAGTACTAGTAACTATTAATTAATCTGCTGTAAGACAACCTAATTTATAAGATTTAAGATTCGACCAGTTGTCCTAGTAGTACCAACTTTAAGCAATATATGGCGACACCAACATCAGATATCATGGCAGTATAGTTTGTCCTCCGACATTTTCGTGGTAGCCCGCGAAATTCAATTTTTCTTGAGTTTTTTGCAGTTATTTTTTTCGTCCGCGGAAACAAATAACTTATAGATATGTATGATGATTCTTATGGTTATAATTATGTAAATACATACTTGTTATTGTCGCCTATTGGATATAAAGTTGAAAATCTATTGAAGATTACATAGCGTTTTCGTTCGTTCCGGTTGCTAACGCTCAGTAGTCTTTAATAGATTTTCAACTTTATGCTCTTAGGTATAAAGTTGAAAATCTATTGGAGATTACTAAGCGTTCACGTTTATCGTTTGCAACTTGGCTAGGGGGCAGTTTACACGCGTGATCGCCCGCCGCCGCGCCCGCACCCGCCGTCGTCCGGTACGCGGCCTTAGGACAAACAACGTTGTGGTACAAGGCGAGGGTTACGGAAGTGCAAATGCGAGTTGATCATCGTCATTTTCGCCATTTGAAACGCCGTATAAGTACAAATAAATAAATGTGATTTTATTTACAGCAAACATTATTTTTTCATTTAAATACCTTCAGAGCATTAGTTTAGTTCTCCTGACATAATATATACCTACTAAAAAGAATAGATATCTGCACGTAAATAATCAATAACATTTAAAAATTACACCCCCCCCCTCTTCCTCACTTCTACATTCTTGTCTTCTATTGATTTAAATATCTACAGTTGTTCGTATTAGTATCACCAATACACGGATTTTCGTCCATTAAAGAAAACACCTTAAAATATACTTGTCCTACATAAAACCTACAATATTGGTTACCCTACTGCAGTGTTTGTATGGGGAAATTTAAATGATCAATATCTTTGAAACTACGCAAAGTTTCTCCGTCACAATTTCAGGTTATCATTATCGTCCCCGTCACAACATTTTGAACACATTTCGAAGGTCGTAGATCATCAGGCAGTGGAGATACAGGTGTCCAGCCATCTTGAACTCAGGTTAGCTGGACATTAAGTTTTTATTAATTTCTCGTAAACCCTTACATGTGACGCCATAAATCAAACGTTATTACTGTCACACATTGCGTCACCAAGTATTAGTAAAGGAACCATATTCGAAAACGCCCCCGTTATTGAGATTCGGAAGTGCCAGCCATAAGTCTTTTACGTAAATTCAAGATGGCTGGACACAGATTTTTGCATTTTTCTACTAAACCACTGTACTTATCACAAAACTTTTAGCTCGGTGCCCGTCACAAATTTATGTGACGCCCGTTGATATGCAAAAAGTCGTCAAAATCACTTCCGTTACCGAGATTGAGAGACCGGCGAAAAGTGGTTTTTCAAGAGGCTGGACACGTTCTCGATCGATTATCTAAGATTCTGTAGCGTCACAAATTCTGAAATAAGGGTGTTTAGCCGTCACATAAAGTGACCTATTGACCTAGTTAAATGCAAGCTATTTTGAAGAGTTGTCCAGCCAACCTGAGGCTCATGTACTAACTGGGTTGTGGAGGTCAGATAGGCAGTCGCTCAATGTAAAATACTGGTATTCAGTTGCATCCGGTTAGACTGGAAGCCGACTTCAACATAAACTTATACTGTCACTCACGGGATATCTTTCGACTGTTGCAAGCGCCATGATCGCGGGTTCTATCGGGGTGTCAACCCGCGATCATGGCGCTTGCAAGTGCAACAGCGTCTAAATATCGGGAGCTCAAAATCATGAACAATCACGGAAGATATCCCGTAAGTGACAGTATAAATTTAGTTTTAAACCGTGTAAGCTTAAAACAGTGACTTCAACATAGTTGGGAAAAGGCAGGCAGATGATGATGATTTTATGTATCAGAATAATGTGGTCGCTGCATATAATATACTGTATTCAGCTGTATCTGGTTAGACTGGAAGCTACTATTAAGTATACCCAGGATTGGGCAGCATTTGAATTACTTGTAATTAAAATACGAAATTGAAATACAAATACGTATTTGGTATTTGTATTTCAATTACTTCCTTAAAATGTAATTTGTAATTCGTATTTCAAATACCTGACGGCGAAGTATTTTGTAATTAGTATTTCAAATACTTGAGGCTTCAAAATACATTAAAACTTTCATTTAGCGATCGTGAGTGTGAGTGTGAAGCGAGAGAGCAATGATGGTAAAGCAGCTATTAGAGTTGGCGACACAAGTTTTCTTTAGCAGGTTTTATTCGCTCTCCAACAAGAGGCTGTTTGTCTGACAGTACATTTAAAAATCTAGTGTTCATGAAAGGAAACTGGTTTTACTGATTAATTAATCTTGTTTTCCTCTCCTTTTCAGTCCATGCTGGTCTAGATTACTTATTTTGTAATTTGTATTTCAATTAAAAATAGCTGAGCTACTGTATTTTGTATTTCAAATACCTTACTTAAAGATATTTAGTGTTTTAATTACTTGCGATACTGTATTTTGTAATTTGTATTTCAATTAAATCAAAGCATGTATTTTGCCCAGCCCTGAGTATACTTATCCCTACGGGGATTACAACCGAGAAGTAATGATATGTAACACTAAATAAACGATTCCCCGTCTTTTAGATATCTCTGAAGAGAATCGCGGCCTCCTGTCTTCGAGTCAAGCGTCTTCGGGCACCGACTTCCAGTCGACGGAAACATTAACGGATTCCGTGCCGAAGTCTGGATACGACTTTCTTGATAACTGGTAATATTTGTAGTGTTAGAAGATAACTGTGTGTTGATTTTATGTTAGGTATATTTCAACGGTCCGATTTGAATGTTCGGGGTTAGGTAGCTGGGATTTCTGGGGACTGTTCTACTAGTACATAGTGCTAGTTTTAGGTAATTTGAAGCAGTGATATCCTAGTGGTGTGACCGTCGGAATGCCAAGTCATAGGTCTCAAGTTCGAACCCAAGACACGGACCTCTGATTTTTCGGATTTGTGTGCGTATTGTAGGTAATGTCTCTTGCTTCGATGTAGGAAAACATCGTGAGGAAACTAGTATGCCTGAAAGATGTTTCTCGACGGCATGTAAAGCTGTGGCGAAGGTTCTATACAACTCGATTCCTACCGGCTTCCTTTTGAAAAATGGCACAGTATACCGATATACTATAGACAAATAATATAGTCACATTAAAGATAATGTACTCCGGCTTACATCTAACAAAAATTTACGGGTATCATTTAAGCTATCGCCAATTTTATTAGTTTTGTGTTTCTTAAATAATAGGTTTTGTCCGCAAAATAGTAGATTTGTCACCAAAATGTAGTCACCAAACAATATAAAATCAATTCCACAATAAATCACCTAAAATCATGGTGATATAGGGTCTAGTACCAAATAAATGTTTTTGTATGTATATATTATAATAGGTTTGTCCTAATAAGTATTGAAGCAAACTTATTTAAAGAGATCAACTGTTTTCGGACGTTTCGGAGTTTCCGAACCTCGTGGTGCCCCTGACGTCGACCGTCTAGGGTTAGCGTTTCAGTCAGCAGGTCGACGGATCCGCGCTGCGCGGGGCTCCTATTTCTGTCTGCAGGGTTTACAGGAACCTAACTAACCGAACCTCGGGGTGCCCCTGACGTCGTTGGTGACAGATCTACCATTCTGAGCACAAAGCTATTATTTGAGTAATACAACTATTATTATAAGAACGAAGTTTATATTCATCTAATTTACTACAATTTTATTGGTAATCCATCTCTTATTTTACACATAATATTAATATTAATTTGATAATTCATACCTGGGAACACTTTTTTTTATCTGAGAACGAAAATACATATTTCGTGGCGATAGATCTATTTATTAGGTGATACAACTTGATGACAAATATAAATTTTGGTGACAAGAAATATAGTCCACAAAATTTACCCTTCGCTACGTATGTGAAGCCATGGTTAGGCGCTAACCACACGATGATAAAGAAAGAGGTATTTTCTGAACTGCCTCGATGGTGTTGTGGTCGCAAGCATTAATGCTGAGCATGAGGTCCCAGGTCGGGCAGTGTTATTGGGTTTTTTCATAAGGAATTTCTCAGTAACAGCCACGGAGTCTGGATTTGTGCCGGGTTATGGCAATACGCTCGCCTATTACATGGGACTTAAACTTAACTGGCGAAACGTGAGTTTATTATAGGTACACCTCTGCCTGACTGCGGGGATTACATGCGTAATGTTATGTTATGATTTTCAAACACTATAGAATGAGTGCCCGGAAACTGCTATTACTAATTTTATTTGCATAATATACTCATTATGGATATAACCTCCTTTTTAGAAGCTTACCCAAACTAGCAGATGACTCCAGCGCATACAAGATGTAACGTTGAAATATACTTAACATTAGTCACTATGTTAAAATATTGATGTAAGTCATTTTCTCAGAAATATGTCATGTAGAAAGTTGTGTGTTTATAATGGGTGTAAAAATACCTTTAACGAAGCCGAAGAGCGTTTGTTTTCCTCGTCATTGCGACCATTTTTTTGTTCTGGACCATACCTGGGAACCTTCTAATTACGGAGATATTGGAGGTCTAAGTTTCAACTAATTCACAACTATTTTTTTTAGACAAGTTTTAACTTTACTTTAAATACTTCCATTACCCCTGTACTATTCAATGCATCCATCAGCACCATGTTTTCAGTGCGTTATATTGAGTCCTACCGTAAAACGTAATTTTACACAGCAAAAAAAAGTTTCCCAGCAATAATTTTTGCGTAGAGTTACTTAGTTTGATGTACAGAATGCTTGGTTGTCGGCTTCGTAAAGGGTCCGTTTACACCGTGTATGAGTCAAAATGTCTATAAAACATTGATAAGAAGCAAGGGATTTAAAGTACAGCCATTTTGTTAATCCCGATGCCTGGAGAGAGTATTGAAGTCCCCACCAGATGTATGCACGTGGGCGAGGCAAAAGGAGTATGTAAGGATCGTAGCAGCTGGCGTTCTGTCGTTTCTGTCTACCCCCACCCATGGGAAACGGCGTCAGTTTATGTATGTATTATGTACTAGTTTAATTTAAAACAAGACTTTGTATCTCATTATTAAAAACTTAGAATAATGATAGTGTTTCAAATAAATAATAGAACAGATTTTGTAAAACACTAGAGTTCAGTAGTTCTTCATTCTATATCTTACTTGTTGGACTTGCGAGAAAGGAATAGCAATCATTTTTTTGGTGAATTTCAGTTTTAGAGTTGCTATGCAATTGTTCAGGTCGGCAATATTCGACACAGCCGAGCGGCTAAATTGGAATACCTCAGTAGTGATTCAGACGATCAAACTGGACAACTGTCCCTAAGGGTCGAAAAAATATGGTCTCTCCGTACTAATTGTGTCACCCCATGCGATATTTTGGTCAGTGGGTCGAATAGGGGCGGATTTGTGTTTTACTTATATTTTTTTTTATTGATTACAAAAAAAATGTATGGGCCAGCTGATATTTTTTCGCGTCAATTTGATGGTAAGTTTCACACTTTTCTGATACTCGCTGTATTTAGCAAAAACAACAACATGTAAGCTCTATCATATTTAGTATTATAACTTGCCAAATAGTTGTGTTCCTGATTTTTTGTAGGAATCTCATTGTAATGGACTGTTATAGGTTATTTTATTGGAATACTCATATTATTATGTATTTATTTAGTATAGTAGAATGCTCGGGTCTCCTCACTCAATGATGTAATGCTTGAATGTGAACTGGTTACAGGCCGTAACCAGTGAGGGAGCGCCTTATAAATAAATATTCTACAAGATAATATACACACGTCAGGTTAGCCAAGTTAATACCTAGCGGAAAATAAACTGTGAAAAGACTATAGTACACTCTTTTAATGCAATGCATGACAGAAGCAATGCGTGTGCGCACAACTGCTCTGCCGCCATTAAAAACGGACTGTTTCTACAGAATATATACAAAAGGTGTGGTCGTATTAAAGGAGTGTGGTACAGCCTATCAAACTGAACAACTTCCTTCATGGGACCAACATCGCGAAAAAATTATTAGCTGTCACATACATTTGTATCGAGTAGGTATGGGACAGTGGGTCATATTTTCGCGATTACCATGTTGGATCCATACAGAACGTTCAGTTTGATGGTAAGTACCTTAAGTATGACCCCACCTCTCTGATACAGTCTGTATACGTCATCTGTAGTGCGAGACAGGGTCAGTTTCCACAAAGCGAAAAAAAACTCGCGTACTTTTTTGGGCGTCACTGAATAAACGACTGTATCAGTATTGCAGTATAAGCATAAAAATTGGGCGCTCGTGCATTCTTCAGCACGCGCGAGGTGACGCATAATGTCCGAATTATACAGGGTTATTTGTAAAACACCAACAACCAAAAAAACAGCTGTTCCCTACATTTTAACGAGTTAATCGATCATAAATGTAGGGAACAGCTGTTTTTTTTTTGCGATTTCGGATTTGGTCCCATAGTAAAAATTGTTCATAATGATGAGTACAATGTCCTCTTAAGAGGTTGTTGGTGTTTTACAAATAACCCTGTATTAAAGGCAATACTGATACAGTGACTCGCTTGGATATTATGGAGAATGTTGGCAATGCCGCGTCTAGCAGCGGCCGCTGAGCTGTCTCCGTGCTCTGTGGAAATTCTGTTTCTGAATTTAAAATTATAGCGCTGTGTTGTGAATTTGTTTTAAAATTATAAGTCTGAATTAATTTTTACTGTTATTTGAAATTAAGTCATTGCGCAGAAGAAACTATGTATTTAGCGAATAAGAAAGAAAAATGTATTGTATTGTGTGCTAATAACTCTCGTTTACTGAAAGCCTCTGATCAGTCATTCAGTTCATTCATTCTGTGTGTGTGCTGCTAGCGCCATCTTTAGGGCCTAGTTTCGCGAATGGTGTCCCATCCCATTGAAAAGGCTTTCAGAAAACGAATAAGACTTCTCTCAGGCTAATACTGCATTTACTTTTTTATATAATTTATTTAGTGTTAAAATTAATTGTATAATCTACTTATGTACCCAAATACAAGTATTTATATAATTGTCTTGTTTTATTATGTTGCTTTTTCTGAATTTTTGTTTCGGTCGATGGTAATAGGCTCACCCCTTATTACATGGGACTTAGACATAACTAGCGAAATATGGAAACAGCACTGGTGACGTATTCTGTAAATCATTCTGCATAAGTAAGAGTTTTCATCGGTGATTTAAAAAAAAACCGGTCTAGTGCGAGTCGGACTCGCTCATGAACGGTTCCGTACCATCGTAGTAGGGGAGCCCCCTTTAATTTTTAATTTGTTTTTATAACGGCAACAGAAATACATATTCTGCGAAAATTTCAACTGTCTACCTATAACGAATCATGAGATACAGCCCGCTGACGGACAAGACAAACGGACGGACGGACAGCGGAGGCTTGGTATAGTTCTGTTCAAACTTTATATGGCGGCTCGGAAGTTAGCTGCGGGTGATAGTCTGCGCATTAAACAGTCACGACGATGCGTCCTCTGCGCCCAGCTGATACCTTTTTTTTTCGGATGGGAAATCATCAAATTTCCCGCTCTGGGCGGAGTGGAAGGGAGTGTCAGACTTTTACTGACTAAAAACCATCCATGTTCCTTCTTTTGCCCTTTATGTTCCAGCCCCAGCTGATACCTAAAATTGTGTTCTGCGCTGCTTTACGTTAGGTGTTCCGAGCCGCAATAGTTTGAACAGTTATTCCTGAGCTGACCGTCACTCACGGCTAACTTCCGAGCCGCCATAAAGTTTGAACAGAACTATTAATAGAGTCCCGTTCGTTACCCTTCGGGTACGGAACCCTCTAAAGATCAGCTGTTAGCTACAAAAGTGCAATGAGTGAAAAAAAAAAACGGCTTTTCCATACAGCTATTAAGATATTTTGATTGATTTTCCATACGGCTATTAAGATAAAATTAAAACTTTCCAGAATAAGGTTCACATAAGCACTTTATTAAAATAAAAACATAAAACTTAAAAAAAAATAACAATTTTGACTTTTCAAATTAAACGTAATTAACCACGAATCGGTGTCAAGCTCAATTCATCTATGTATAATGGATAAAAACCCCGGAGTACTAAGATAATTTTCCCCAAATATGCATAAAGAATAGTAAGGGACCTCACACACTAAGCAGCCATAAACAACCGGCCAAGTGCGAGTCGGACTCCCGCGTGAAGGATTCCGTACCATCGTAGTCTCCTTTTTTTATTATTATGTGTTGTTATAGAGCGGCAACAGAAATACACATTCTGTGAAAATTTCAACTGTCTTACACGCTAAATCCAGTTTTTTTTTTTGTATTCTTGAATGATAGTGAAAGAAAATGGCGGCCATTTTGTGCGCCAAATTTTTGTTGGTAGTCACGCTAATTCTTTAGGTATGGCCCAGTCCATGACCTTTTTACCCTACTAACCATTGGGAACGTGAATCCGCGCAATACCGTTATACTGGCGGAACTCGGATTCACGAAAACGACTACACCCCATTTTTTTTTTTTTTTTTTTTTTCAGATAACTTTAAAAAGTTAGTTGCACGAACAACCATAACTACCAAGGCCAAAGCCGCGTGGTGAGGGAGGTTCCTTCTTCGGTCCAGATCTTAGTAACTTTCGATGACCATGCCCTTTTCAACCTTGTCAGCTTCATCCTTGCCTTGCAGCAGTTCAATCAGTGCCAGGCCAAACCAGTAGGCTGTACCAGGGCCCTGCAAAAATACATACAATTGAAAAAAAAGTTGGCCGTCACGGGACGCCCGGTAGATGTGAAAAATCTTTACTAATATTAGAATACATAATTGATTAAAAAAAAAACAATAAACGAACTATGAAGGAAAAATCAAGAATATATATCACATTAAAGTTTTTTAGATTAACAATCGTTTCAAATCAAACTTTATTTAAATGGGATAAGGTTTATTTTACGTGGCACAGAGGAGGCAGCACGCCATGACAGCGTCATACCATCTTCCGCCACGGCATACGAGTCGGTTTTACTGCCTAGGCGTAAGGCGCGCTAAAAATGTTTCACATCAAAAACAGACACCAAGGTTGGAGCAAATAAACCAGGGCTGTCCAAAAGCGCGTTGGGTCGACGACAAAATCGCCGGAAACACTTGGATGAGGGACGCACACTACCAAAAACAATGGCAGAAGATAGGAGACCTATATCGGTTCCTTCAAAATGGTTGACCTGAATACTGTTGATCCACGCGTACAATGTATCATATTATAAGCATAATCAGCCTATAATGTTCCGATTGCTGGGACACACGGCCTCATCTCTAGAGAGGGAATGGGCTATAATCCACCACGCGGGCCGCGCATGTCTTCGAAGTTTTGGTTCTAGGACATGCCGGTTTCCTCACGATGTTTTCCTTCACCGTTTTGAGAGCAGTGATGATAAAATAAATTACACAAAGTAATGCGCCTGTCTGGGTTCGAACCCGCGACTTACTGTTCGTAAGTCGGGGCCGCTACCACTGGGCCACCGCTTAGGTCAAAGCAAAATCACTTTAATCAGTGTTTTTTTTGCTTGGATATCTTTGGTTAGACGTACTGAACACTGTTAAAAAGAGAATGCTCATGGAAGTATGGAATCCCGTACCATGCTGCATCAAAATCAAACCTTGTTTTTTATAGACTACACTGATCGTATTAACTCCTACAAAAAATATTTTTGAAAAAAAAACCCGCGTTTCAGAGTTATTTTATAAAATCGAAACTAACCTAAAAAGTAGGTCTATTTTTTCGACGCTACCAACGACGTATTTTAACACACATACATTACATTATTGCTCTAAAAACAGCGTAATACACTAATATTAGTAAGAATTACGAGTTAAAGTAACATCCACAGTATGCTTGACTGAAACTCGATTTTATTTTAGACCTTTACATTGCCAATAGTCAGTCAGTACAGTACAAATGTCAGATGCCACAGATAAGATAACTATAAACCATAGAGTATAGTAAGTGCTATAAACTAGTCGGGATTTAGGGATGTAATCGATAAATCAAAATCTTTAGGCTGAGAAAATCTATTTTGTTGCAAATAGCAATAAACCAAACTAAATCGATTTGGTGTACTGATCTTACTTAATTGTAATTAATTTTAGAGTCCGCTCGACAGACAAGGGTTTGTTCAATTGAAACGGAACGTCATTTATATTCAGTTGAAACGGAACGTCATGTAAAGGGAGTAAAACAATATTCATACTTTTAAACTCGAAAAGTATATTTCCAGTTCAAAAATCAGATCCCCGACGCGTAATGCCATAAAAAAATATGAAACTAATTACTATAATATTTTGGTTTTGAGGCGCGAGACTTTTTGGTACCAACTTTGGTCATTGTCCTTTGTCCATCTATTTTAATGGGACCTTGTTCTGTCATTTTTTTTGTTTACAAGTACTCAAACTCAAAGCATTTATTTCAATTAGACCATTACAGGCACTTTTGAAAGTCAAAAACAAAAAAGCTAAGCTACAGTCACAGACACAAGGCATAATAACTTGCGAAAGTACTGTAGTTGCACATTCCAAATCGTAGATCTCTATGGAGAAGAATGGGCAAGAAACTCCATGGACACTCTTTTTAATCAAAATATTGTTACTCACCCTGCTAGTAACCACATTACCGTCGACAACCACCCTGTTCCCCTCCACATACGTGTATAAGTCTGACGGTATCTTCTCCTTGGTTGTGGGGTACGATGTTAGTCTCTTGTGCCGAGCCACGCCATGGGCTACGAACACTGTTGGGGCTGTAAGAGAGAAATTATTACAATTATTAGCCTAGCCTTATTAACAGAGTCCTAAAAAATGTAATTATAAAACTAAAAAACCCAACTGAAAATAAAAAAAACAAGCGCATTTGGAAGCAGACGGGACCCATAGAAATATAAAATTATTAAAACAAGGAATGGGTCCGGCAGCCCGTCTGGTTCGACTATGGTAGCGGTCGTGGCAAGGGGTGACTCGAAGAGGAATTAAGCAGGCTGTGATGGAGTAATGTGGGATTATCTGAAGTCCGAAGAGAGGGGGGACGACATGATAATCCTCAACCTTTTTTTTGGGATGGGAAATCATCAAATGACTCCTCCCGCTCTGGGCGGAGCGGAAGGGAGTGTCAGACTTGTACTGACTAAAAACCATCCATGTTCCTTCTTTTGCCCTTTGTGTTCCAGTACCGCGGTATCTCTTTCGAACAGTCCTGGCAGGGAATCCAACAACCTGCTCTATTTCCGAGACAGTAACCGGCAGTCCTAGGGTGGTTTTGGGTTTATTGTCCACAAGTCATGAAACCAAACCAAACATGGTGAAGATCGAGAGTGTATCGTCCAGGGTGGCGTACCTTACTACTCAGAATATCCTCAAGATATTAGCTGAAGGTCATACAGGTCTTGGCCCGGACCTCGGCACACCCCGACGACGAAGTGGAGACCATGTATGAGGATATTTCTAAAGCCATGCATGGTTTCAAAACCAGACATTCAAATATTTACGAGCGATAGACGGGACAAGACGAAGAAAATCGTAATCTAAAACTTGTTACCACTTAGTAACAAGTCGCTCTGTCTAGTATCATACGCCCGCTTGTCAGGTAGCATTCGTGTGTCAAAATCGAAAAAGTTCGGGATTTTATTGTATGACAATATTCCCATTGTCCGCTCTATAACTGTTTTAAAACTCTTTGTTCAAAACTCACTTCACCGTTGTCATGGTGGACCGATGACCAGACGAAGGTTGCGGGGACCCGCTGGCCATTTTTCCAATATAGCGGCGCGAGCGGCAAAGATAGGTGGCAAAGTTGAAATTCAGAAAGAGCACATCGAAATCTATAATACTTCCCACTTTCAAAACTCCCGGGAAAATTTCCAGGTAAAACTAACAATGACTACTGTTCCGTCAGTTACGTTTAAGCCCCATGTAATAGAATAAGACGTGATCCATATGACCAACAACCGGACACGAATCCAGACTCCGTGGCTGCTACTGAAAAATTCCTGATAGAAAAACCCAATAACACTGCCCGACCTAGGAATCGAACCACTAGACGAAAGAGGCAGTCCCCTAGCACTCGGCGGGCCCTAACACAGTTGAGAAAGGCTACTCAGATGAAAAGAATTACCAGCACAAATAGCAGCGATGATCTTGGAATGCGTCTCATGCTCCTGCAGAATGCGTCCGACAACCTCGGACTTGGAGAGACGCTCTGCTCCCTCGAGGCCCCCGGGCAGGATTACCTGTAAAACAACTAGAATAGTTAGAACTAGCTGGGAAATTATTGCAAGAGAATATCTTGCATATTTTTATGTAGTATGTGACACTCGTGGATCATGTAGCTTCTATTAGCTTCTATATTTATTTTAATTACTTTATTTTTAAATTGTTGGTTTAATCTTTTACTCTGGACGCTCTTAATGTGCACGTCTTTGTATATCGTTCTCACATATATGTATAATCTCAACATGAATGATGTTACCAAGAATTTGTTACAATATTTTGATTTAAAAGAGTGTCCATGGAGTTTCTTGCCCATTCTTCTATAGAGATCTAAGATTTGGAATGTGCAACTAAAGTACTTTCGCAAGTTATTATGCCTTGTGACTGTGACTGTAGCTTAGCTTTTTTGTTTTTGTCTTTCAAAAGTGCCTGTAATGGTCTAATTGAAATAAATGCTTTGACTTCCCCTTAGTGAAAGAATTTTCGGAATCGATCAGTTTTTCAGAAGATTACCCCCAGATAAATTAACCTCTATACGGGAAGGGACACCGACGCGAAAACGGTTACCACGTATTCAGTACTTCATTCTAAACGCCCCTCATCAAATATTTCATTGGTAATTTAAAAAAAAAAAACAGTTTTTCCATACATTTTGACCGTATAGGTAAGTAAACAGCTGTCTTTTTAGGGTTCCAGACCCCAAAAGGAAAAACGGAACCCTTATAGGATCACTTTGTTGTCCATCTGTCTGTCAATTCACAAACCTGTGTCCCAGCATGGCAGTGGGAACATTATAGGGTGATTTTGCTTATACTATGTAATACTGCCTCGTTGGTTTATAGGTAGCAAGCGCGACTGCTGAGCATGAGGTCCTGGGTTCAATTCCCGGGTCGGGTAAAGTATTATTGGGTATTTCCATCAGGAATGCCTCAGTAGCAGCCACGGAGTCTCAATTTGTGCCCGGTTGGGGGCAATAGGCTCGCTTTCTATTACCTGAGACTTGAAAACATAACTAGCGAAATGTGAGTGTACTTTTGGCGGTTTCCGCACGATGTTTTCCTTCACCGAAGCAAGTGCAGCAAAAAATCAAAGAAGCATGTCTTGGTTGTATAGATGTGATGTTATATTATACTCACAGCATCATATAATGACTTTTCACTACAAGCAGTTGTCAAGGACTTGTCAGGAACAAGCGTTATTTGCCTGGAGCACAGCACAGGTTTGTCGCCATCCAGTCCTGCCACAATGACTGTCACCTAAAATATAAAAAAAAAACAAGAAAATTAGTAAGTAAAAAGTTTTATGATAAAACTTGGAGAAGATATTCTCTTGTCAGCTTGTCTGGACACAAGCACAACCCTGGGCCCGTCAGTCAGGCTCTGGAGGACTTTAGAATGAGATCTCATAATTGAATGTGTATAATGGGTGTAAAAATACCCTTAACGAAGCCGAAAGGTACTCCTCCCCGTCATTGCGATCATGTTTTTTTTTATAACTTTTTGATTTTATAACTTTACTTTAAATACCCTCCACGACCCCCGTACTATTCAATGCATCCATCAGCACAATTTTTTGAGTGCGCTACATGCCCTACTGTAAAACGTGATTTTTCAACCTAAAAGCAGAGCAGCAGTGGCCCAGTGAGAGCAGCGGTGGCCCAGTGGTGGCGGCCCCGACTTACGAACAGTAAGTCGTGGGTTCGAACCCAGGCAGGCGCATTACTTTGTGTAATTTATTTCATCACCACTGCTCTCAAATACGGTGAAGGAAAACATCGTGAGGAAACCGGCATGTCCTAGAACCATTCGAAGACATGTGATATCTACCAACCCGCACTGGGTCCGCGTGGTGGATTATAGCCCATTCCCTCTCTAGAGGGGAGGCCGTGTGTCCCAGCAGTGGGAACATTATAGGCTGATTATGCTAATACGAGTACTACTACCTTAGGTACACATCTGCCTAACCCTTCGGGATTTAAAAGCATGATGTTATGTTTTGTCATCCCTCACACAAGCCATCCATCTTCTCTGATTCACAGATAGAATGTAACTTTTTCAAGGTATACTTATCATTTTATGGTATGCAATTGACTTTCAACCTTATGGTGGTAATCATGAGTTCTACAATACATTGTGCACTTGTGCAGATACAGGAGAATAAGATACTCACTCCCGCCCTCCTAAGCATATCCACTGTGATGACCGTCTCCATCTCCTCGGCACCCTGAGCCAGGATAACTAATGCTGATTTAGACATTTTCCCTGTTGTATTTCCTGTGCAGTATCTGAAACAGTTAGGTAGAGAATATTCAAACTCAAGCATTTATTTCATTTAGACACCCGTGACTCCTAAACAACTTGTGAAAGTACTGTAGTTGCCCATTTCAAAGCGTAGATCTCTATGAAGAAGAACAGGCAAAAAACTCCATCTCACTTTTTTAAATCACAATAATTTTATTCAATTAGATGCTCACATTACAGGCAGTTCTGAATGTCAAAAAACAAAGGATGAAGCTACAGTCCCAGTCACAAGGCATAACTTGTGAAATTACTGTTAGTTGCCCATTCCAAAGCATAGATCACTATGGAGAAGAATGGGTTAGAAACTCCATGGACACTCTTTTAAATAAAATTATTTTTTCCAAGATTGCGGTTACATTGTTCATCTGTAGATTATAGTTCATACTATGTGAAGAAAGACATGCCCATTAAGTACAGAGTAAAAATATCTGTCCTCAGGACTAGATTGAGGTCAAGAGTAGGCCCATTTAATATAAAAAAAAGATTAGTTCAACAATTCAAAATTAAGTAATTCAAAAACTGTGTCAACTTAGAGATGAGTTCCAACTGACAGTGCCCTTCACGAATTTTTGGTTCAAAGTTCTAGGTTCTAGCACATCCTGGTTTTCATACACTGATTTCCATCACCATTTTGAGAGCAGTGGTGATAAAATAAATCACAAGTAATATCACTGCCTGGGTTCGAATTTTCGATCTTCTTCGTAAATCCTATTTGCAGAATTAATAAATATTTTTGCATAAAATTTTGGCTGTCATGGATTTCTGCAAAGTTACGCATGATTCCATAATTTAACTATTTACTCGTCGTAATTAAGTGCATAATTTATACTTTACGTAAGTGATTGAATACACAAAAGGAAAATACCTACCGAAGTACCGGGAAAATAACAACGACAAAAACTTTAACATTTTAACGATACTTACAGGAAAAGTTTTAAAAACTGATTACGATTTCAGTTAAACATCAGAATTCTAAAACGTAAAAACTGATAACAATTTCAGTTAAACATCACAATTTCCTGCTAAATTATACCACAAATACCTCTTATAAAGGATTTATTCAGTGTCCTGTTATGTCGAAGTTTTAGAACAAATCTTGGCGTAAATTATTTAGAATTATGGTAAGTATTGGAAACACTTACGTGCGTTGTAGACTCTTCAAAATTAAAACCGATAATTGATTGTATTTCGGGTGTAAACGGGTAAGATGGAACTTCAAAAATAATCTTGAGAAAACCATCAAGAAAAGTTGTCAATTTTTTCTGAAGGTCAAAAAATATACATAAACCAAAAAGAGTTCATCCAAGACTGCCGCCACGGGATAGACGTCAAATAATTTATTTTTCTACAAATAACTTAATGGACTTTTGATAAAAGGCCATTAAGTTATTAAAGCTCATACATATTTTTTGGCATCCTCCGTAATCCTCACTCATTGATTTCCGATTTTTCTCTTTGATTTCCGATTTTCTACTCAGTCGGCGAAATATTAAAAAAATACGTACTCTGTGATATTAAAAACTGTGATTCTGAACGGAATTTACAGCATGTTTTCTTTCGTCTATGGAATGAAACAGTGTTGCCAAATCATAAAAATTGCCTGTCTCAAAGAAAAACATAAAAATATAAAACCAATGCGCACAATCTTATACAAAAGCCTGTTAAGCATGTAAAGTGTTTTACTTGATACCAATATTATTTAGCGATAAAAATGCACCTATGTGACTCAGGGTAATTTTAAATATTGTGTAAGTAATGTAAGTACCTACATGAGATGTGAGATGATCGTTAATTCTTGTAAAAGGAGACTTCAAGTTATTATACTCATCTACAAAGTAGGTAATTAGGCACAATACAAATAAATAGGTCTTCGTTATTAGAATTTTAAATAGCGGACACGTACTTAAATTATGCAGGCACTCGAGCAGTCGAGTCGCACCTGCAAAGTCAACTTTACATTGGCAATGAATGACGGGAAAGTCAACCTTTTACGAGCGGGAGACTCCAAGTTCACTTCATAAACGCACACAACATTATGTGTTGCATTAATTAGGTATTATTTCTCACGCATTAAATTAACAATATTAATGGATGTTTGATTTGTTTAAGAGCACAGAGATGAAATCATATTTACCCTTAAGAAAGTGGGTAAATTGAATTTGATGAGTGTATCCCCGACAGATGTTCGTTGACGGCAACTCTACTTGTCTATACATAGCTTCCTTTCTTTCGTTGTTCAGACAATCTGAAAGGATACGAAAAATTCTTTTTATACATTTCTTTCAACAAATTGCTTTACATTTTAACTTTGAAGTCATGTGATTAGCAATATATAGTGTAATTCACGCAATTTTACACAGTTTAAGTGTATATTTTAAGTCATTTAATTCAGTGATTCTAATAGGTTAGGAACATACTATGGGTCGGAACTGAAATTAATTGTTTTAACATTTTTAAGCCTCTTATTCGTGTTATATCATGGATTTTGTGAAAAGAGAAGATCAGAATATCATCGACGATGATAACTACAAGTTTTATCTTGAAAGTGTAAGTTAATTTAAGTTTGTTTGTTTTAATTCAAAATTCGATCGTTTTTTATATAAAAAGTGTCGATAACGTGAATGGAGTTCCGGGTTTGGTTCCCGGCTGATATTTTCTAGTTTTTTACCGCCAATATTTTTTTGTTTATTGTTTTAGTGTCGAACCATAAAGGTTTTCATTCATTACAAAAATGTGGTTTGCTCACAATGTAAACAAAATCTTCTTTTTTACCTCTATTATCCTTTTTTTTATGTTCCTGATGATTATTGTTGCAGCATCATTTCTCATTATTATAATAACTTTAATTATCAACAGACTTAGATCAGTTTGACTCAAACAAACTAATCAACTGCTCCAAACCAAATTTAAAAATAAAAGTTTACTTTTTGTTTTTTTTTCACGACATTTGGAAAGTCTATGGTACTAACTCTCTCTTCTTCAAAAGTCAAATAATTGTAAAAGCTTATTCAAAAGTTGACCTTGACTTACATTTTTTTAAACAAACAAGTTCAAGGTTATGAGAGACTGTAATAATTTACTTACTCTTGAAGCAAAGTGAAGTAGTGTTTTAATACTGGATTGCTTTTCAGTCATGTTGTATGATTTTTAACCGACTTCAAAAAAGGAGGAGGTTCCATGTTCGGCTGTATATTATAATATTTAAATTTTTATGTGTTCATTGATATTTCTGTCAATTATGGAATGATTTTGTTTCTTTTTGCCCATGTGGTGGTCACATTTAAATTTTATTAACTTAGCTTGAGTAGTTTATTTTTATTATTTATTAACTCCTTTAAAATATGTTTTTCTTTTTAGACCATGTTGATGACATTATTGTATAGTTCTGTCCAAACTTTATGGGGGCTCGGAAGTTAGCTGCGAGTGTCGGTCTGCGCAGGTCTAACGGTTCAAAATGTATGGGGCTCGGAAAATCTCACAAAGCTGCGCAAAACATATTTTTAGGTATCAACGGGGCGCAGAGGACGCATTGTCTTGACTAGATAATGCGCAGACCGACACTTACAGCTAAGTTCCGAGCCGCCATAAAGTTTGAACTGAAGTATACCTTAATAACTTCTAATTAAGATAGTAAGTTTATTATTATTATAATATGCTGCTTCACGATGAATTGAATAAATAATTGAAATTAGGGACCATGTTTAAGAAATATGAATTATTCATACTTTTCAACACATAAAAATGTGTTTCTTTGTGTTAGTTATTACATTTGTAATAAAGTCTTTTAGTCTCTGAGAAACTTGGTCAAGAATATGTATTTATCTAGGAGTTGTCTTGTTGTACTTTAAAATTAGTACTGAGTAACTATGCCAAGACACCACTATTTCCAACTT
Organism: Eurois occulta; assembly: GCA_950022335.1. Classification (NCBI taxonomy): domain Eukaryota; kingdom Metazoa; phylum Arthropoda; class Insecta; order Lepidoptera; family Noctuidae; genus Eurois; species Eurois occulta. The sequence goes on from OX465505.1 coordinate 9,433,188, forward strand.
TATGAACTTAACAACTTTAACTACAGAAAAAAAAAACATTGTTCTCACTTTAACATTTTTCTTTCTTCTTCCGCAGCTACAAAAATCACATCAATTGGAACCAACAGACTACCAGCATTCTCCGCTATCAGTGGAACAGCTCCACCAAGCGATGCAGTCCTCAGTCGCAAACTCCCTCGTTCACAACTTCCAACTGCCCCTCTCCCCACGACAAATGTCCTCATTAATGCTGAAAACCAACCATCTACCGAGAAACCTGAACTTCAACGATATTCCTGCACACTTACAACGAAACTTAACTTCAGAATTGGACCTAGTACATAATCTAGCGAACGAACTACCTCAGAATTTAAACAGGCATGACGATTTACTTGGTCAAAATCTAAGTAGGAACTTAGATTTATCGCTTGCCAGGTCTTTGGGTAACGATTTAGAGTTACAAAACTTAAGTCAGCTAGCGCAGAATTTAAATGAGAATTTGAACGCGGATTTGAGCAGAATTAATGACTTAAGAGCAGATATTCCTCATGATTTAAGCCATGAAATTGATCTATCCCATCATTTAAGCAGACCAAATATTGAGCAGGAGATTCTAAGCCAAGAGGAAGCGAGAAGAACACCTATGGTTGTTCAATGTGTGCAGGAGAGCCATATGTTGGATCAAAACTTGGGGCCAAGGTTGGTGGGGAGTCTGAATGTACACAGTCATGAAAGGTTGGACCAAAATGAGCATAGTTTGTTGCCAATGCCGTTCCATATTAAGTCTGAGCAGGAGGACGATGGCTATTTCTATGATAATATTAATCCTGCTATTAGTAGTGTTGGCAGTTTGAATGGTGAGTACTTCTTATTTTTTATTTAATCAGCTTTTTATAGTGCAACAGCCATTCGGGTCGATCTTCAGTTTAAGCCACGCTTGCCTAGTTGGTCCGTGGAAGGGTGGACCACCCATTACATACCGAGTTTCCTCCGTGCCTCGGAAAGCACGTTAAGCAATTGGTCCCGACTGTCATTTGCAGATCTTTGACAGTCATTACAGGTAGTCAGTGGCCCGAAAGTCTGACAACCAGTCTTACAAAGGGGTATCGTATTACCTAGTACTAACTGGGTTGTGGAGGTCGGATACGTACAAAAAATATAAAAAAAATAGGTAGTCGCTCCATACTGGTATTCAGCTGCATTCGGTTGGATTGCTAAGGGATGTGGGGTTCTGCTACCAGTCCAACCGATGTCGACGATATCCCAATAAGCCTCCTAAATCTCCTCGGTTCCCAAAGTTGTCTGGCTTACGACCTATCTAAAACAAGTTACCAAACTCGCGACCCACCTCTAGGAAATTTAACCGTTAAAAATATGAATAAAGGGTTTTTTCAAATAAAAAACAAATTTTAAACACAATTTTTAAAACTTAATTAAGTCTCGTAAGGTCTCTATAAAAGATTCATCTTCTAGGGCCTAAATTGTTTCAACGGCTAGGCAGAAGATGAAGCTTTTATAGAGACCACAGTTATCGATGCAAAATCGTCTTGAGCCGGTCCGGAAAAAAAAGCTAATAAGTCGTCATGCGCCAGACACGACATTACGCTGAAGTAAATGCGACAAAGACGAAATGTGATCGATCGGCCCAAGCTGTTTCAGCGTCGTCACAAGTGTGGTTACTTCCTTATCTGGGGCTTTTTTTTTTCGGATAGGAAATCATCAATTGACTCCTCCCGCTCTGGGCGGAGCGGAAGGGAGTGTCAGACTTTTACTGACTAAAAACCACCCATGTTCCTTCTTTTGCCCTTTATGTTCCAGGGCCGCGGTATCTCTTTCGAACAGTCCCGCAGCCCTGACAGGCCCTTATCTGGGTCTTGGACGTTCTTCTTGTAATATTTGCAAGGACTCATCATCTTCCTGCCCTTGTCCTATGTTACTTGGGGTCGGTGCAACACATTTTTTTCTTCCATTCTCCCCTGTCAATCGTCGCGCTATCATTTACCTACTCATTTTTCCTTTCATGTGCCCCTGTATATTAAACATACACGAGTAGCTCTTTGTGCGTATTTGTGACAGAATGAGATTTAAGTAAATATTTATAATTTCCAAGTAATCGTGGTTTTTTGAAAACCCGAAAAAATATCGCAGCGCCTAAATGAGAAAACGTATAAGATCGCTGAAAACTGTATTCGGTCCTTCTTGACGCTTATAATAACCATAAAACCATGCGTTATTATAATAATTGGCTTTTGATTCATAAACTGTATCTATCTGTAGGCTCTTTTTAACCGACTTCAAAAAAGGAGGAGGTTCTATGTTCCACTGTATATTTTTTTATGTATGTTCCCCGATTATTCGAAATCGACAAAAACAACAACAAGGAGACATGGAATGCAACTCTTCAATAATAGACAAATCTGTCGTGATTGCTGCAATCGCTTGGATGTTTATTGTTTACATAACATAACATCATGCCTGTATGCCCTGAGGGTGTACGCAGTATACAGTATACACACATTTGGACAGTTAGTAGGTATGTTAAAAGTTCCATCGAGCTTCAGCGTGCTTCATTGAGGCGCTGCGATATTTTTTCGGGTTTTCAAAAAACCGCGATGGATACTTGGAAATTATAAATCTTTATATATATAATTCTTCTGTGAGTGTGTATGTCACTGAACTTCTCTCAAACGACTGGACCGATTTTGATGAAATTTTTTGTGTGTGTTCAAGGGGATCTGGGAATGGTTTAGATTCACAAAAAATTAGGGTAGGTAGGGTAGTAGGTAGGAAAACATGCATTGCAACGCATGCCGGGCACAGCTAGTATTTTCTTAAATCTCATTCTGTCACAAATACGCACAAATAAAGAGCTACTCGTGTATGTTAATTGGTCAGGCGCACATGCAATGGTTTTAGAGGTTACACGATTCTGCAAAACGTTACTCCAGCAAGAAATGCAATATCTCGAAAACTTGAAGACGCATGTTATATTTTCGGTGCACATTTTTTACACAAATATAAGCTGGCCATGCACAATATTCCTCTCTCCGATCATTCGTTTAGAATTTTCCTCCTGGAAAAACGTTACTCCAGCAGGAATAGTTTTTTCCGTTTTTTTTCTAAAGCGACAAAGCGCACCAATTTTTTATGTGGTGCACACGCACAGCAGATTATACACTAATTATACGTTCCAATCATATCACTCTAGGTGCCACTTTCCTGCTGGGGTAACGTACACAGTTCTAACGCTACCTAAGTAAATTTTTGGCGGTTTTGACATTTTGATGCTCTTTGCTAGAGAATCGGAAGACGCGTTGTTTCAGTCAATCAGATACAAGCAACAGCAAGCTATCCAATTTGAAGTGAACAGAAATTGTAAAATGGTGTTGTACCATTACCTAGGCAAAGTTAAGCACTTTTTTCACTCTTCTGTAAAGATGCTATATTGGACTTACGTGGTGTTAGAATAAGCGACAAAATGCGCATTAGAATTTTCCTAACGCGTAGTAACATCGCAGATTACAAGATGTAAACGGACCCTTCATGAAGCCGTTAACCAAGCATTCTGTACATCAAACTAAGTCACTGCGCAAAAATTATCAAGGACACGAAATTTTTTTGGTGGTGTAAAAGTCAGAGTTTTCGGTAGGACTCAATGTAACGCACTCAAAACATGGTGCTGATTGCTGCATTGAATACCTTGTACGGGAATTGTGAAGGTATTTAAAGTAAAGTCCTAACAATATTTTGATTTAAAAGAGTGTCCATGGAGTTTCTTGCCCATTCTTCTCCATAGAGATCTACGGTTTGAAATGTGCAACTTCAGTACTTTCTCAAGTTATTATGCCTTTTGACTGGGACTGTAGATTCGCTTCTTTTTGTTTTTTTTTTGACATTCGAAAGTGCCGTAATGTTCTAATTGAAATAAATGCTTTTAGTTTGAGTTTGTACATCAAAGACTTGTATTATAAACAAAAAACTTCAAACCGGTTTTCAGGAAATTTATATTAGATATAAGATTATGGTACTGCAGTCAGTGTGACACAATTAAATGGTAAATTCCACCGGAATAATGTATACATTTTGGAACGAGTTTCAGAACGAAAATAAACGTTCGATTAGAATAATTTTGAAAGGTTATGTCTGTATAAAGGTTAACATGTCGTGCATTACTGGAGACTTGTAAAACTGCATCATTATTTATTTGATATTTTGATATCTCGTCTCAAAGCTACCTTTCTTTTTCCAGTGGATAAAATAAGGAATGAGTAGCTGAAAATGAAAAATAACGTCCTGTGACTGGGTTGTGGAGGTCAGATAGGCAGTCGCTCCATGTAAAATACTGGTATTCAGCTTCAACCAGGTTAGACTGAAAGCCGACCCCAAAATAGTTGGGAAAAGGCTAGACAGATGTCGAACGTCCTGTGACTAAAATATTGGATATATTCGAATGATTTTTTGTATGCAGGGTACGTCATTAGGTATCCGCAGTTTAATTTATTCATTCGTTAATTTATTTATTCATTAATGATTTACATTGTGTTGAATATTAAATCCCTACTAATATTATAAATGCGAAAGTAACTCTGTCTGTCTGTTACGCATTCACGTCTAAATACTGAACTGATTTTAATGAAATTTGGTGCAGAGATAGAGTTGACCTTGAGAAAGAACATTAGTAGTTTTTATCTCGGACTTTTGAAGAGTTCTCTTGGAAACGCGATATAACCGAACTCGACGCGGGCGAAGCCGCGGGCGGAAAACTAGTATTACTTAAATAAAATTATTAGATGCAGAAACAAATACATTTAATTTAATTATAATAAATTTATTGTCGTATTGTCGGCGCTATCCTGTATAAGAGGAAATCTGAAAGTAGTGCTGGTGACTGGAAAGTTATGTGGTAATCGGTTATCGTGGTGTGGGTATGTGATGCGGAGGAATGAGGAAAATGCTGTGAGGAAAGTTTTGAGTATGAATGTGGATGGGTATAAAGGCTCTCTCACATAGGCGCGTTATTATCGGTCGATAATACCGGATCCGTTGTTGCGATATCTGTTTTTAGTAAATTATGTATTAGGATGGCTACGAAGTTACGCACTGCTGCGATAATAACGAGGCAATAGAAGTAGGACGCTTGCGTTCCTCCGTCCTGCGATATTCCGATATGTGTTCTTATAATAGGTGTGTTCGCTTTGTTTCTCTTTTGTATTTTTATTTTTGTGCCCAATCCAGTGTTGCTAACAGTACCCGGTTTCCATTAAATGCGGTCTTCTGATTAGTTGAATGTAATTTTCTGGAAGATGTCTGTGGTATAATTCCAAGCGCGTTTGCTTTGCTTTACTATTTTGTTGTGGTTATGTGAGAAGAGAAATAAAAATCTTATCAGGGAAAAACCTGCCAAAAACACTAATACGAAATAGAATTATCGGACGATAAAAACGCAGTTGTGTGCAAGGAATCGGTACGCATTATCGCAATAACTCGATACGGTACTATCGATCGATAATAACGCGCCTGTGTGGGAGAGCCTTTAAGAGTAGAGGAAGATCAAAGAAACGATGGATGGACTGTGTGAAGGATGAATGAAGAATGATGATCAAGTAGTTTTCCGTTTTGAGTTTTACTATTAAAAAACCGGCCAAGTGCGAGTCGGACTCGCGCACGAAGGGTTCCGTACCATTATCTATAAAAACGGCAAAACAATCATATCTGTTGTATGGGAGCCCCCCTTAATTTTTTTTTAATTTTTAGTATTTGTTGTTATAGCGGCAATAGTAATACATCATTTGTGAAAATTTCAGCTTTCTAGCTATCACGGTTTACGAGATACAGCCTGGAGACAGACAGACAGCGAAGTCTTAGTAATAGGGTCCCGTTTTACCCTTTGGGTACGGAACCCAGAAAAATAAACGGTTTAAACCAGGCTGTTTTGACAAGGCTAGTTAGCAAAAGAACTTAAATAATTCTGCCGATTGAATGTTAATTAATTTTAAACTATAAAATAAAACAGAAATTTTGTTTTTATAATACTGTTCAATTACCCGTTGGTCTAGTGGTCGCAAGCGCGGCTGCTTAGCATGAGGTCCTGGGTTCGATTCCCAGGTCGGGCAGTGTTATTGGGTTTTTTCATTAGGAATTTCTCAGTAGCAGCCATGGAGTCTGGATACGTGCCCGGTTGATGGCAATAGGCTCGCCCCCTATTATATGGGACTTAAACATCGAAATGCGGGTGTACCATTAGGTACACTTCTGCCTTACCCTGCGGTAATAACAGGCGGATTACGTTATGTTTAATATTGTACAATATCCCGTTGATCTTGTGGTCGGAAGTACTGCTGCTGAGCATGTTTTCTTGGGTTTAGTTCTCAGGTCGGGCAAAGTCATACGAAGCCTTTTGCTAAGTATTTTGGGGTTCGGCTTCCAGTCTAACCGGATGCAGCTGTATACCAGTATCTTAACGTGGAACGACTGCTAATCTGAGCTCCACAATCCAGTTAGTACTGGGTAATACGACTGGTTGTCAGAATTTCGGGCCACTGACTACCTGTAACAACTGTCAAAGATCTACAAATGACAGCCGGGGTATGTAGGTCCGTCAAAGTGTTATTAGGTATTTTCGTCAGGAATTCTAGGTATGGATGAACCCTGGATTTGGGCCTGGTTGATGGCAATAGGTAGGCAAAATATGGGTGTAGAGGTGTACACCTCTGCCAAACCTTCGGAAATTATAGGTGTGAAGTTATGTATGGTAATATTATGCGACATGCGCAGTTTGGTACGGACAGGTACTTATATGTAAATTATATGCACGATTGAAATATATTTGATGTTAAATTTATTCACTAATGCCAACATTATTTATTTCGGTCATAAATCATATAATAACATACGATAGACGATGGCCGGATGGGCTGGACTCCTTTATCCATATAATACAAGGAGTAAACCGACCCTTCACACAACCGTCAACCAAGCATTCTGTACATCAAACTAAGTAACTTTACGCAAAAATTATTGCTGGGAAACGATTTATTTTTTTGGGTGAAAAATCACGTTTTACGGTAGGACTCAAAGTAACGCACTCAAAACATTGTGCTGATGGATGCATTGAATAGTACAAGGTCGTGGAGGTATTTAAGTTAAAACATCAAACACTTGTATTAAACGAAAAAAAACTTTTGAAAACGTTGGAACTTTGAACCCCTAATTTCCGCCACTACAAGGTTCCCAGGTATGGTCCAGTACAAAAAAAAAATATCGCAATGGCGGGGAGAATTTTATGTATACTTTTATCACAAAAAATTAATATTTTCTCCTTTCTAACTAAAATCCCAAGGTCAGGTCTTGAAAAAATAAGATTGTTTAATCTTTTATTTAAATATTAAGTTCATAAATAATCGGCGCACACATCGCCGATCTAAAGAAGTGCATATAAAAATACTAGTTTTTTCTCTGGCGCCACGCTAGACTATGTCTAAAATTACTTTATTATGTAGTGTATTCATCTTGGTATCAAAACTAGAAATATTACCATTTTTTTTCGATAAAACACTGATTTAAGGTGATGCTTTTCTAAAAAAACTGCAATCATTCGTTACAAACAAGTTGGTCGAGTTGAGCTTGTGAAATGTCATCGAAATTCCTGTTTTTTAATAGGGGGCACACAGGTTTCTATATGTTCCCAAAAAAGTCTACTAAACCAGGGATTCCCAAAGTGGTCGATATCGACACTTGGGGGAGGCCTATGTCCAACAGTGGACGTCTTTCGGTTGAAATGATGATGATGATGATATTTGCACGTATAACATCAGGTTATTGTGCGAGTTTACACTCGATGATAACGTAGTAGGAAACTGGCAAGCACAAGTAGGAGATGAGAAACAATTATAGTAAGTCTTTACTATCTTTGTTAATCTTAGTTTCCATTAGTTCTATCGTAGAACTATTTTAAAACTAGTGGGAACGAACCGCTGGTAGCAACTAGATGAGAGTTGCCTAGAATCAAGCTAAGTGGTGTGCAATTGAAGAGGCCTATGTCCAGCAGTGGACTGCTGTAGATGATCATGATGATATTAAAACGCTTCCAGAAAGCGATATTGCCGACTGTTACCATTTTCATAGACTATAGTGCTCCTGATCTTTTATCAGTCACGGCGGCCAATCTTAGCGAAGATTAGCCATCGGCGCGGGAGACACTATAGTGCAGAAGTCTGTACGCAGGCACAGGTGCACTCTCTGTTCCTTTCTTACTCTCATAGTCCGATGGGACGGTGATCTGACACGACCGGATAGAGATCATTCGCAGGACCAACAGCTTAACGTGCTTTTTGAGGCACGGGGGATCATACCGCCAACTTCGAAACTCCGAGCTACTACTGAGAAATTTCTTAGGGAAAAAACCCAATAGCACTTTGCCCGACCCGGGAATCGGTCCCCTCGCTCAGCAGTCGACCAACTTAGACACCAGTCGTATTGCTGCGGTTAGGTTAAAGTGGCTTTGTCGCCATATTGAAATTGTTCTCACCGGTAGCATTCGCCTGTAAGGTAACATTTCATTTTCGATCATTACATCAGTGAGAAAGGAGCTCGTGGCTAAATAATAACAGCCGCTCGGGTCGATTTTTAGGTTATGCCGTGCTTGCATATTTTGGTCCGTGGTTGGGTGACCACCCATTTCATACCGATTTTTCTCCGTGCCTCGGAAAGCACGTTAAGCGGTTGCTCCCGGCTGTAATTTGTAGATCTTTGACAGGCGTTACAGATAGTCCAGTGGGCCGAAAGTCTGACATCCATTCCTACTAAGGGGTACCGTATTATCCAGTAACTGGGTTGTGGTGGTCAGATAGGCAGTCGCTCCATTTATAATACTGGTATTAAGCTGCATCCGGTAAGACTGGTAGTGGACCCCAACAAATTTGGAAAAAGGCAGGCAGATGACATCAGTGACTGATGAGAACCGAGCATTACAGTGCGCAATCTGTTACATTACAAATCAAAGCTTGAATTGGTATTTTTTTTTAAATTACTGGCGAATGTTCCTTCACCGCGAGCGTCTATTAATTGTAGCGTAATGCTCAAAATCAAAATTTTAGTAAGCGCCTTTATGGAACGTCTTTCCATGTAGAAGTTTGCACAGATGGGAGAGCTGCATCTGAGAGTCTGAGAGTACACCCACATTTCGACAGTTATGTATAAGTCCCATGTAAGGGGGTGAGCGTATTGCCATCAACGAAGCATAAATCCAGATTCTGTGGCTGAGAAACTCCTGAAAGAAAAACCCGTGAAAAACGTGATAAAGTTGATACTTTGACTTTGAGGGAAATGTTTTGGCATAAGAAAAACCGCGAAACTTCACAATCAATTCCCTAGCAACTATCACAGACAGACGTATCCATGTTTTAGATAAAAGTTGACTCTTCAACCTTTGCGAATATATTAAATATAATGTTTATTATAAAAAGGTCAGTCCGACTGGTTTTAATATCACTTGTATGTGTTGCTTTCACGGCTGTATTAATTATAAGACGTATAATATTCGGGTTCTCTTGTACTTGCATATGAATATTTACCTTTTTTCGCATTTTACGAATCCTTTTCCAGACATCTCCCAAAATTCCAAATTATAGATCAGAATTAGAGCTTTATCATCATAATTTCAGCCCGGAATCACACATTGCTGGGTATAGCCCTGGCCTTTCTTCTGCCATACTTGTCTGTTCCACACGTCGCTCAGCTGATTGTTTCCCGTGACTTTGACGTTATCGTCAACCTAAAACGCTTTTAAACAGTTCTGGTTCTTTTGCTCAACCTTGGCTACCATTTAGTCAAAAGTCAAAACTCTACTCCATCGGTTATTTCCGCGTCTAGCCAGATGTCTTGTCCTGCCTAACTCCGGTCGAGGTCGCCCGAACGGTTTTCGGATTACGGTGAATCAGAACTTACGTTAAATAACACAGTCCTTTCGAACGCCCATACTTCACCAAATTTTGTGCTTAGGACTGGGAAGATGAAATGGCGTAAAAAATCGAAGGTACGATTGACCTCCGGTCCTCAAAAGTCAATTATATTAAACCAGTTGTTAATTGATTACATTTGACTATTGATATTTCGGGTAACAAAGAAAAATAGATAACGTGGGATCTACAAGATTTATTTTAACCGGAGACTCGGAGACATCGAGGCTTTCCGAAATCATGAAAATTTGTTAGGAGCATATTTTCTGCATCTCGTTTGCGCGCAGTGGCCCAGACTTACGTGTCTTAGAAGTTCCAATTCCCAGGCACACAGTCGGTCTTACTTTGCCAAAATGGCTAAGCAAAGCAAGAAATTGGAATGTCCAAGATCCTAAAATTCGAAGACAACATCCACCATCGCAATGAGCCCACGGCTGAACTTGCAGAGAGGAGGCCTGTGTCCACCACCACTCTTGGATGGATATCTGCAACAGCAGAGGCTTCGCAGATATACCATTCATGAGATAAAACTAAAAGAGTTTATTTCAATGTCGTTTCAACGTAAATAGATAAAACCTAAGATTTTAGGTTACTAGGCCGTAACTAACTTGGCTGTTCTATTTACTTACATTTTTTTTTATAAAAGCTGATAAAACACTATGTTTTATCAACTTTTATCGCGTAATTATTATTACTAGGCAAGCATGTATGTCAATCACCTATCTTTGGCGACATTAGCCTCGGGTTTCGGAGATCCAGCTTTACGTCAAATACTTAATTTGATTGGATGTTGTGATTACTGGTAACCAATCACAACAGCTAACTTTTTGGCACATGCTCAATCGTGACGCGTGTTGTGACAGCGACTTTGGAGAAAACCGATGTAAGAAATTGCCTAGATCATGATACTTGTCACCGCGACCCGATGTTACTCACGCGAAGGAAGCAAGTGATTCACACGCATGCCACTTTACGCATGTCGCATCGACTCAGGTCGTGACTGGGGCGTAAGCCGTAAGATTAGGGACACATCTGTGGGGAAAATTTCGCTCACGCGTAACTCCAGTGATTTTTCTCGATAACTTCGCGCGTTTTTTTTGCCCAGATATGGAACTAATGGGTTGTTAGAAGCCCGAAAATCTGGAAAGCCGTCTAGATTCAGATAGGCAGTCGGTCCATCTAAAATACTGGTATTCAGCTGCATCCTGTTAGACAGTAAGGCGACCCCAAGTATTGGAAATAATCTAGGCAGATGATGATTATGACTGAGAGAAATTCCGGTGGCATATATGCTTTTTACTTCATATTTGTCCCTACTCTTCCATGAGGTTTCGTATTTTTTTTCTAAACAAAATAATCATAATTTTACGTCTCCTATTTCAGGTCTACCCGCCGATCACACACAACCACAGCCAAATGTGCACCCAGACAACCAAATGTATGTATACAACACACACGTCAACGTGCCAGCATTAAATTCCATAGACCTTTACTCAAGACCTCAAAACTATGTACAAAACTACACGAACATCCGAGAAAACCCACAAAACTTAGTCATAAACAGGCAGTTTGAAAACGCCAGCCCTTACCTCGACGATTATAAAAAGTTAAGACAAGATGGCTGCCAAAATGGCGGGAAAGAAAAATGCGAAGAGCCGAAAGAGAATTTGAAACCTACAGATCAGAATAAAATATACTATTCGGAGTATAATAATCAGAATTTTGCTGAAACGAAAAGTGAAAATGATTCTAGTGTTCATAATAAAATAACCGAGGATATTTCAATGAATATTAAAGGACAATATATCTGTTATAAATGCAACGATGTTTTTCCTTCGAAAAGAGGTTTAAAACATCACGCGAAATCGTGTACTGACAGTGACCAGTTGGTTGAAAAAGTTGGTAAGTTCAGCTGCAGCCAATGTGCTTACAGATGTCAATCGCCGGCTATTTTGAAAATACACGAACGCACCCATTCTGGAGAAAAACCTTTTTCGTGTACCTTCTGCGATTACAAGTCGGGCCAGAAGAATAATGTGGCAAAACACATACTAGTTCATATGAAAGAAAAACCTTTTAGATGTCAATACTGCGATTATAGATGTGCACAAAAAAATAACCTAGTAGTTCACGAAAGAACGCATACAGGGTACAAGCCTTTTGCTTGCCCGTTTTGTGATTACAGGACAGTGCAAAAACCTAATTTAGTAAAACATATGTACTTACACACGGACCAGAAACCTTTCAGTTGCGACATGTGTTCGTACAGATGCGTTCAAAAAACTAACCTCACCAAACATAAACAGAGACATTTAAACGAAAAAGAGGGCGAAAAAGTCGATGTGAAAAACCAAACTAAACCTTATAGGCCAAGACAGAAGTCTGTTAAATGCCCGCATTGTACCTACAGATGTGTTCAAAAGTCGAGCATGGAGAAACATCTACAATTTAAACATGGAACACAAGAAAATGGCGAATTCGAACAGGGTTTGAATCTTATGAAGACTACAGAGGACGTTGAGAGTATAAATTTAAGTGTGAAAAAAGATTTTGAGTGCCAGGATAAGGAGAGTGTTAGTGAAGAGTCATAGTTGTTAGACTTACGGAGCTTTGGTTCCTTGAGGAGATGATGAACACTTCAGTCTATTGCATGTTTGGGTGTTTGGTTGCATTTTTCTTGTGTGGGTCATTTTTTGTGTTCAGAAGTGGACAGTGTTGAATTTGTAACCGTTTTATTACAATTCTAATTTATTCCAAATTTAAATGCTTGGTCGTTTATATGTAATTTTTTTTAGCCAGATTATGTGAACATTATAATATGTGTGTAACTGTCTGGCTCACCCCGCATTTACAACAAGTTTTAAAACGTATATTCTAATGTGTTGTGTTTAGGTGCTGTCTTCGTTTGTCTTAAAACAGGTCGCAAAGGCTAGTTGTTTGTAAAACTTGTTAAATGGTGTACAAAATAGTAGACAATACATGTCTGAAACAACGTTAATACCAGTATGATACATGTTTTATAAACAAAAACAAGTATCACAAATTGTAATAGGTCTTTAACTATGAAATTGCCGTTTTTTCACACATTTGGTTCTGTTTGTAACTTTGACATATAGTTATCTTTTTTCCTAATCCGATTTTTATTGGATTAATTGTTAAATGACGTACCTTTTAGAGTTTAAAACCCGTACTAGTAGTTGCATATTACCTCATAGGGTAATGTGTCAAAACACTGTTTCAATGTGCCGTCGGTTTCCCTACTTCAAGTAGGTATTTTTTTGTCAGACTGTGTTTTGAGATTTTTTTCACTCTTTTGCAATTGAATCATACATGGTTCAGACGTTTCCAAGAAAAATAAAGAAATGTTAGTAAAATATCACTTTTCACGAAATCGTTCATACAAATCAGCAATTTCATACTTTAAACCCTGATTATCCCTTTGTTTGTGGGTACTTTGCCGGATTTTCGCGCGCTTTTCAAATAACTTGGACAGAGGCAGTATATCTCTCTTGTTCTTTCTCCTAGACTCTGTGAAAGTTTTGAGCAAGATAGATGCAGTTTTTATAAAAAAAAGAATACTAAAAATGCAATAGACTGAATATCTCCATTTTCATAAAAGCTCCTGAATTCCGCTTTTTTTTAGAATAAATTAGTTATGTTTGTAATAATTAATTCAATTTTTGTAAATAATTATTAATAATGCAATTGTTTTTTGAGATTATTATGCTTGGATTTCACCAATACTAATCTAAACTTTACTCTAAAATGTTCCCAATGCTGGGATAGGCGTCCTCTGTGTGTTTCCTCCGTGCCTCGGAAAGCACAAGCCGTTGGTACCGGCTGTCATTTGTAGATCTGTGACAGTCGTTACAGGTAGTCAGTGGCCCGAAAGTCTGACAACCAGTTTCACTAAAGTGTTACTAAAGTAAGGGGTATCTTATTACCCAGTACTAACTGGGTTGTGGAAGTCAGATAGACAGTCGCTCCATGTAAAATACTGGTATTCAATTGAATCCGGTAAGACTGGAAGCGGAACCCAACAGAGTTGGGAAAAGGGAGGCAGATGATGACGGAAATTTCAAATATTTTGGTAGAAAATAAGTTTTTCTTAACTAACCTTAGTATTGGTTAATATTGGTGAAATCAAGCCTTGCTCTGGTCAAGTTGTTAACAAGAAATTATAAGCGAGCAAGAATACAAATTTCAGCAAATTCTGATTTGCAAGGTAAGAAAAATATGATTTTTAATTATATTCATAAATTTGACACAACATCACAAATGCATAAAATTATATGGAATTTTATGGGATTATTTGTTTCATGGATTATTTTTGTTTGTTTTATGGAATTAAAAATATTGCTCGCTAATATTTTCTAGTTCATCTGATCAAAAGTCATTTAATTTTAGAAGGTTATGTATATTTTTAAGAATTAGAATATGTAAATGAGACATGTCAAAAGTGATGAAATCTAATTTCTTGTGATTTTGCACAAGTTTGACCAGAATTACACGGGAATTTTACACTGGCGAAATGTGAGTGTACTATTTGTGTATAATGCCTTAGCTTTCAGGGCAACCGTGATGTTATATTTTCGATGTCAACTCTTTTTCGCAATTTACGGTAATAATCCACTATTTTAAGGATTGATTGCAGCCTCTAGATGGGGAGTATCCATCTGATAAATAAATAAAACAATCAAAATGAACTTATCTGCTAGATATTTGGAATCTAACCGAAAGAAACATGTCGTTACAGTTGTGCAACAGTTGCCCAACAGTCGCGCAACATTTCGTCAACTTTGACATGTTTCATATTTTTTGTGATATATAGCTTATGATAATGAAATGAAATTGATTAAAAACTTTGCTCTCTCATAGATATTGTTCCTTTGTATATAAACGAGTGAGATTGAATGCTTTGCTGACGATGCTGATATGAAATAAGCTGGGAATACATAAGCCAGTAATTTGTACAAACGTTTGTAAGGCCTCGGCCTCGAATTTTGCGGGCAGCGGGGCGGCGGCGGCGGCGGCGCGGGAGCGGCAGGATCTTATGCGTAAAATCAAATGGACCGGTTCTCGAAAACAGCGGCGTGGGGGCGGGCAACGAGCGGTGCACTCCAGTCTACGAGCGCCGCCGCCGCCGCCGCCCCGCTGCCCGCAAAATTCGAGGCCGCGGCCTAAAGGCCCGACTGCCTCGTTGGTCTAGTCATCGCAAGCGCGACTGCTGAGCATGAGGTCCTGAGTTTGTAAATCGGGCTGAAGGCGGGGGGCATCGACGCAAACTCATACCCGGAAAATTGCATATGAATCTAGACCTCAACAAAATATAATGTATGGAACAGAATGAAAAACTGACTTGCAAATTGCAAAAAATAACAAAATTTGAATTTCGCGGGCTACCCTAACGCTTCCACCTTACTAGCATGCAAGTTACTTGCTTATTATTATGCAAATTACTGGCATATGCGGTCCTAGCTACAAGCTAAGAACAGACTTGACACCCTCAACGGTGCTTTATGGTCATTTGCGTAAATAAAATAAGGAGTGTGTCAAATCTGTTCCTGCTATTTTATTGACTTTTATTTTTAAACTTAATGTTGTATAGAATTTATAGTAGATAGGTATTGAGATTTTGAAATTGAGCCGAGATGTTTGTAGCTTAATAGATTTTAATTGTTGTTTTTTAATGAAACTGACATTATAAAGAGGGTGTTGATCAGCAAAAAGATATCATTTTTACTTTCCCAAAAGGTGCTTGTAGATCAATGAAAAAACTAGAAAAGATTATGGGAAAAAAACCTAAAATAGACAGTAGGTCGACATTTTGATTGTGACTCCACTCCTTTAAGTTAAGGCAAATAAACTGTACCTATGGTTGGTTGTGATATCATACTTTGACTAATTGCAACATTAAGCTGTTGGTTTCGGCTGTCATTTATAGATCTTTGACAGTCGTAACAGGTAGTCAATGGCCCGAAAGTCTGACTACAAGTCTTACCAAGGGGTATCGTATTACCCAGTACTAACTGGGTTGTGGAGGTCAGATAGGCAGTCGAACCATGTAAGTTATTGATATTCAGCTGCATCCTGTTAGACTGGAAGCCGACCACAACATAGTAAGGATGATGATTATGACTGACTAGCTGTTGCCGGCCTTCGTTTGCGTGAAATTATTATAAAAAAAAACAACTATTTCAAGGGTTTGATATTTTTGCACGGAAAGCTAATTATTTTTCCAAAATAAAAGTAGCCTAAGTTAGACCTTATAACATCAGCTATCTGCCAGTAAAGTCCCGTCATAATCGGTCCAGCCGTTTTGGAACAAACAGACATAAAAATTTAAAAAAATTCAGTAAAAAGCTGTTATTATGATATTACAAACATACACTTAAATTGTATTTATTTGTATAGATTTTCTTTGCAGAGACTGTTAAAATGATAAATAAATCATCGAAAAAAGTTGGGTCATTATTAGAAAATCGGAAAGTAAAAACATGTTTTTGTTGATCAACACCGAATCATGATTTTATCAAGTCAATTCATCCGCTGAATGCGTAGATCCCTGTTATATGCTAACAATGATAAAAAGACACTCAGTAACATTTTTGTGGGCGCAGTGTAAAGATGGCCATAAACGTAACGGGAAATCCATGTTTTGTACGTCAAACGAAAAATCTAGATGCCCAAAGTTGCACTACATGTTTTTGTGTGTGGGCAACATGTTGCTGGCAATATGAAATGATCTTCCTCTTTGTGTCCCTGACAAACACTTAAAAAATATTGGTCCAAAACATCACCACTTTCATGGCGTCGTGTGACATACGGAATGTTGTTGGCAACATACTAATGTTATGTGTTAAAAAGATATTGTGTGTTGTACAAGATAATATGGATAGTCTTTCTCTAGCTGAAGTATCAGAAGCGCTCCATCATTTTCATTTTTCAGTTGAATGTAAAGGAAGTAACTTATAAATCCGTTACGTGAATCGCCATCTTTAGTTTTATGCAGCGGTTAGTGGTTACTGTCGGTGGCTGTGATTTTAAGCAAATAAGTTACATAATTATTGTAATTCGGTTGTGAGGTAAACGTATTGAAAGTAGAAGAAAAGAGTTGCGAATAAGCAGAATATTATTCATTTTTGTTTCCTCAGGATGAACTTGTGAATGTAGTTACGAATGTAAATAACACTTGTTGTGATGGCGCAAATAGGATGGTGTTGAAAGATATTGAAAATCATTAACGCGTATCGGCTGGCTAATGAAAAAAAAACAATTGTTTCCATATTTGATAAGTCCTTAGAGATGGGAACTCCTCTGAATTGTTTTATGCCGCTTTTCAACTTGCATTTGAATAGTTTGCGAAAGAAACGGCAACGCTTTTTTTAGCCAAAATTTACAAATCAAATTAAAGTCTGGGACTGCTCCACCAATGTTTAAGCAAGCGGTATTATTTTAATCTTACTTTAAAGGGACAGAGAAGGTATACAGGATATCTACCACCATCTCTTTCCCACAATAAAGTAAGATTTAAATAAGATGTGGTTAGATTAGTAATTTTAAATAAAAATAATAATAGCTTATGCCAATAGGCTGTGAAATATTTTCCATGTTTCTAATTAAAAATCGCCCGTGTACAAGGCACGTCAGTGGTAATGGTAACAGAACTAGTATATGCTGGCCTCTTATTCTATTGATACTTTATATTATGATAGGTCAGCTAACACTGACGATCAGTCGATTGTACAACCGGCAATAATGTTACCAAGGAAGTTTCGAGTGTACCTTTAACTTTGTACATCACAATTTTTTTTGTATATTTTTTTTAATATTACGATTCCTAAGTATAGAAACAGACTTGAAAAGGTTGTGTATCGCGTAATACAATGAAATCATGAAATGTAAAGCAATAATTGTAGTAGTAGAAAATCCGTTACCGCGATTTGGCAGCAACTTTTTAGTTGCGCGTCTGTATTAAAATATTTGCGCGGTTTTTTGTGTTTCAAGTCTGTTCCTGTATTAGTTTTTTATTTTAATAATTTTTGTATGTTCTTTTTTAATAAATGCCGCTTACCAAAGTGACTTTTTTTGTTTCTTTTTACCCAAATTCAAAAATGTTGTTACCGGCTAAAACAGGGTGAATAAAGCAGGGGTGAATCGAGGTAATTATTATTATTATTAAATAAATAATAAATAAATTCTTTATTTCACCATAAGCCATTACAGTACAGGATACACAGACTAAGAGCATATAAGGCTTATAACTAGGTCACAATAATGTTACTCCTAAACTAGGTGTATGTACACGAGTCTTAGGTCTTTATTTCAGAAAAAATATAATCCATAGCACAAAGGAGAATGTCAGTTTTACAAAGGGTGCTGGTCAAGTGTGTTGCAGATGTGAATTGTAGACATCTCGATACATAGGAAGCACTGTTGACAGAGATCTCTGTTCATAGATAGCACTTCTTGCCGTAAACTTTTTTCGTAGAAGCCACTGTTTCCAATCTCTTCTCCAATTTTTGAAAGATAGTCCGGTATGTCGAAATTAAATGTATTAGGGATTTTTGGTTGTCCTTTATTCCTTATGCGGTTCACAATCATTCGTGCTACTGCTTTACTAGGCAAGTGGGCAGAACTCGTATTTGGAATATCGTCTTTGGAGCAAGTATAGTGGATGGTTATTCATATCACGTTAATAGGAAAGTGAATGATACATTTTACTGGAGATGTACGCGGAGTAGTGCTACTTAAAGGTTGTGGTGCGGTAAAAACTTTAACTATCAGTAATGAACATAATATCATCAATCAAAACAACGCACATGGACATTTGCCAGAGCTAGAAAATGCGAATACAAATGAGGAAATAGCAAAAAAAAACTATGGATTCTCCGTCACAAATTGTAAACCGCTGCCTCCAGTAAAATGTATCATTCACTTCCTATTAACGTGATATGAATAACCATCCACTATACTTGCTCCAAAGACGATATTCCAAATACGAGTGCTGCCCACTTGCCTAGTAAAGCAGTAGCACGAATGATTGTGAACCGCATAAGGAATAAAGGACAACCAAAAATCCCTAATACATTTAATTTCGACATACCGGACTATCTTTCAAAAATTGGAGAAGAGATTGGAAACAGTGGCTTCTACGAAAAAAGTTTACGGCAAGAAGTGCTATCTATGAACAGAGATCTCTGTCAACAGTGCTTCCTATGTATCGAGATGTCTACAAACAATGTTTTCTATCAACAAAGTTTTCGGCGAAACGTGCTGTCTAGGAATAGAGATTTCTATTAACTTTGCATTCTGTATGTAGTCATATCGTACAAGCGTGTTTCTATCTTAGGTTCCACGCTCCTAGCGGTAGGCGTGAACAGTATGACAACAAATACATGAAATATTTACGAGCGACAAGACGAAGAAAATCGTAATCCAATACATGTTACACATGCCCGCTTATCAGGTACTTAGCATTCGTGTGTCAAAATCAAAATGTTCGGGATAAAAATTTTTGTAGGACTTTATTCCCAATATCCACTCTATAATTCTTTGAACAATTTCTTTGTATGACGAAGCCCAAGGAAGCTCAAAAATAGTTAAAATTAGGAAAGTATTCATAAAACAGCTGATGTCGAAATAATTTAGTTTCGCCTACTCAACAACAGATGTCACTAATAAAAATATCCGGTCTGATAGAAATCGTTTAGTCTGTCAGTGTTGGGAGTTATTCTACTCGATAATAGATGGCGCTGTTTGACCAAAATTAACTGAGTTTAATAAATAGTTTGAAAGAACGACAATACTGCGAACAAAGAACTATTATAATAAGTTCTTTGGCTGCGAATAAAATTCGTGATGGATTGATATGCCAGGATTACTTTCGCCAACACGTTTTTTTTTTCCATTCTCCCTGTCAGCCGTCATGCTTTCATATACTCCTTTTTCTTTCGTATTTCATCGCCATTCCTCACACAATCCATCGATCTTTTCTTTTATCTTTCTCTTCCTCTCCCTCTCCATCTCCATCCACCTTCTATTACATTTAAATTCATCACTCTTTTTGTCTCATGTGATTCATCCCTCCTCATTACATGTCCATACCAAGACAGGCGACAAAAATGCCTCCAACTTTCTCATATTCTTTGCCACCAACGTCTTCTTAAATTCATTTGTATTAATAATATTAATATGCGTGGCGTTTTCCGCAAACTTTCAGTCTACATTTCTTGATACTAGCCCTAGCCATACTGATTCTTCGCCCCCTTTTTTTACTGAATCTCCCAGTCCATCTGATATTTGTAATATTGTAGTGAACGCTGAAGAGGTTTCTAAGTTGCTACGCAAGTTAGATACGTCCAAAACGGCTGGGCCGGATAATATTTCATCAAAATTTCTTGTACGGTGTCGCTCAACCTATCTCGATTCTGTTCAGAAAATCCTTGGATACTTGTACTGTACCCGAACTATGGAAATCGGAGTTTATAACGCCTATACATAAAAAGGGAGTCAAAACAGAAATTGTTAATTACAGGCCGATATCTAAACTATGTATCATAGCGAAGATTTTTGAAAGGATTATCTATAATCAGGTGTATAGCGCTCTCAGACATTCATTTAGCTCCTTCCAACATGGTTTTTTGAAGGGCAGATCTACCGTTATTAACTGAATTCTCCTCAATCATTTTATAACTAAAGCCATGGGATAACGAAAAGCAAGGTCGATGCCGTTCATACTGATTATAGTAAAGCCTTTGATCAGATAGACCATGACATCCTGCTATCGAAGTTAAGTGGTATGGGAATACGAGGTGACTTGCTGAGATGGTTTTCTTCATATCTGGAGAATAGGTCCCAAGCAGTAGTATTAAGCAATTATATATCTGGTTGGGTACCTGTTCCCAGTGGAGTTCTTCAGGGTTCACTGCTCGGCCCATTGCTTTTCATCATGTATATCAACGACATCGACTCTTGCCTAATTTCATTCAAATTGTTGTATTTCGCTGATGATATGAAAATTGGTGGCTCACGGCCAAATAGGCTCTTTTCAGCAAAATGTCGGAAAACTAGTGGCCGACGGTAGTTTTCAACTGCACCTGAACTGGACCTTAATTATCACTTGCTTCGGTGAAGGACAACTTCGTGAGGAAACCAAATCAGCACGCCTGAGACATATTTCTCGACGGCATGTAAATCCAAGTTAGAGGCCCATGGGCGGCATTAAAATTCTGACACCAGGTGAGACACAATAAAGAAGAGCTGGACCTGAGATAGTGATGTGGCTTTTAAGCTTTGTCAATTGTGTCTGAGAAAGAAACCCACTGCGGTATCTCTGGTATTACAGGACCCGTAAGTGATAGTAACCACTTATCAGTCAGATGAAGCACCTGCTGGCTAAGAATCAGCCCATAACATTCCCACAGCTGGGGCACAGGTCACACAGGCCTGCTCTGCTGTGAAAGGAAGTGGGTTATGGCGCTGTACAAGGAGCGGGTTGCTGAATGTCCCATAGGTATAATGTGTGTAAAAATACCCTGAACGAAGCCGAAGGATCTTGTTCTCCTTCTTTTGGTCTAGATGTAGACCATACCTTTTTTTTTTAGGGATGGCAAATCATCAAATGACTCCTCCCGCTCTGGGCGGAGCGGAAGGGAGTGTCAGACTTTTACTGACTAAAATCATCCATGTTCCTTCTTTTGCCCTTTATGTTCCAGGGCCGCGGTATCTCTTTCGAACAGTCCCGCAGCCCTGGCAGGCATCGGCCCTTGCGGGCCCCTCCTGTTTGCTGTTATAATGTTACTTTAAATACCTCCATGACCCCCGTAGTATACAATGCATCCATCAGCATAATGTTTTGAGTGCGTTACATTGAGTCTTACCGTAAAATGCGATATTTCACCCAAAAAAAAAAACCTTTCCCCGCAATAATTTTTGCGTAGACTTACTTAGTTTGATGCCCAGAATTCTTGGTTGAACGGCTTCGTGAAGGATCTATTGTTTGTGTGTGTTTGTAGTGTTATCCTTGTAATGTCATCGAATTTATGGTTCTAGGACATGGCGGTTTCCTCGCGATGTTTTTCTTCACCGTTTTGAGAATGGTGATAGAATAAAATTACACAAAGTATTAACACCAGCTGAGGTTTGAACCCACGACCCGTAGAGGTAGATCGGGGCTATTACTACTACTCCCATTCGCCTGCTTGATTGCTATCCAATTACATTAAAAAACACCACTAAATTACCTATCAACATAATTAATTCCCCAACCAAAATTCATAATTAAAACAACAAAATAAATAAAGTTTGCTTCGAAACTGTCAAAATCACTGCCATACACAGGCGTCCATTTAAAATTAAATTCGTTATTTCCGAGGTTTGCCGAATACTCCCGAGCATTTCCGAACGTAGTTTCATTTAAAATGATTAAATTGTTACCGGACAATGATTGACGTTGCCTGAGGCTAGCTTCCGTAGCAAGACCCTTCGTAAAATGATTGGAATTGGTGAAAATAGGGGTTCGTTTCGGATATGGTTCTATCTGTCTGTCTGTCACGGGCGAAAATCTGTGTGCAAACTGTTGAACTGTTGTTTACAGATGCAAGTTTAAAAACACTTTCAGTATTGCCACTTATTTTGGTATTTTTCTCGTTTATTTA
The DNA here is from genome assembly GCA_950022335.1 of Eurois occulta. Lineage (NCBI taxonomy): Eukaryota > Metazoa > Arthropoda > Insecta > Lepidoptera > Noctuidae > Eurois > Eurois occulta. The sequence continues at coordinate 9,455,782 of OX465505.1, forward strand.
GTGGGGTTTTCAATAAATATATAATTGAATAAGTAAGTCTTGAAAGGAGGTTATTAGTTGACGGAAATTGAGCGCTATTGTTTTACTTTAGGGTCCAGTATCTTCTGTCTGAGGGCTATCATACGCACCTACTACCTACCCACCACCAAAGACACAACATATTAACTTTTACATCCGTGACCTCTCTAGTCCAGGTCCAGTTGAAAACGCGTCGGGCACTAGTTGCCCAGCATTTTGCTGAATTGGGCCTATTTGGCGCAGCCGTGAGGCACACGGTGTTACATTTTTTGTTTAGATTTAACAAAATTAATGTTAATGTTGTTTAATGTTTTTTTTAACTTTATTGTGTGCAGTTGTGGCATGTGCCAAATAAATATTTTCTTTCTTTCTTTCTTTTTTCTACGCACATCATCTGCCTAGCCTTTTCCCAACTATGTTGGGGTCGGCTTTCAGTCTAACCGGATGCAGCTGAATACCAGTATTTTACATGAAGCGAAGCGACTGCCTATCTGACCTCCACAACCCAGTTATTACTGTGTAATACGATATCCTTGGTAAGACTGGTTGTCAGACTTTCGGGCAACTGACTACCTGTAACGACTGTCAACGATCTACAAATGACAGCCGGGACCAACGGCTTAACGTGCTTTCCGAGGCACGGAGGAAACTCGGTATGTAATGAGTGGTTACCCATCCACAGACCAACCTATGCAAGCACGGCTTAACCTAAAGATCGACCCGAGCGGCTGTTATTATTTAACCACGAGCTCCTTTCTTTTTTTTACGCACCTCATAATAATGGCTCGGTCAAACTGCAGACGTGGCTCCGAACACCAGACTCTAGCTGATAATGTAGGTACTGAAGTGTCTGGCAGTGTTCGCAATCTGACCATACTACCATTTTGACAGAACCTTTAGACAATTAAGTATTAGGTATAGTTAATTCCCTAAATTGAGCTACAAGGTATTTATAATATTCACCCAACAATTCAAACTTTGAAGACACAATCACACAACCCCATCCTAAAACAAATTTTAAGAGGGAACAGGGGCTGAGTTCACCATATTTATGTATTCCCTTTTTATCTTCCTGAATAATGTCTAGAGCAATAATGTTCGCCATACAAATATATTCCCGTTTTTTCTTCCTGAATTCCTCTCTAGAGCAATAATATTTTTTTTTTATAAAATTAAGGTCCGCTGTAGTTGTAGATACGTTCCTGTCATTTCCATTATTTCAGCAACTAATAAGTTAAGAAAATAGGACCCCAAAAAATGCCCGATTTTTACGGCCGAGATTAGAGGACTACCAGACAAATTCGAAAATTTTTTGACATAAAAGAAATATACATACTCTTTCTTAAAATTTTATTTTCAAAAATAATTGAAACGGCTCAGTATTCGAGGCGAAAAAGGGGAATACGAAACGACGACCTTGTCAATTTTTTTATGATATAGGTAATCGGTCTGAGCTGCAGCTGTCCATATCGCACTCAGACTTGAGATAGCGCGTTTTCAAATTCCTCGCAGGCACTGTTCCCTCTTAATGCCCCTTTGATATCTACAAACTTTACACACACCCTTTAAAAATAAATCAATGTAATGATCCGGAAAATTCACTCAATATAAATAAATAAAATATCTTGGTGCTCATCTGTCGTTATTTATTTTGTATTCTAAGTTACGACCCCACTAATGTTATTATTAAAATATCGTAAAGTATCCGTTTTGTAAAGTTATTGGTGTCAATAGATTTTTGATTTATTTTTGGTATCTTATTGAAGAAGTGTTAAGCCGTTTGTGAACGAACCCGAGTTGTGTTAAAACAGCTTTCACAGTCGTTACAGGTAGGCAGTCTTACCAAGAGTTTTCGTATTACCCAGTACTAACTGGGTTGTGGACTTGTGGAGGTCAGATAGGCAATGGCTATATGTATGTAAAATGCATATAAGAGACATCACCAGGTAACTCGCCATCTCAGAGTTACGTATGTAAAAGATTTGTCGAGGAAGAAGGTACCTCACCGGAGGAGCTCGATTCCTTATCATCATTATTATAAACTTATACTATCACTTACGGGATATCTTCCGTGATTGTTCATGATTTTGAGCTCCCGATATTTCGACGCTATTGCAAGCGTCGAAATATCGGGAGCTCAAAACGTCAAAACTGGATAGCTGATGATGCATGATCATCAGCTATCCAGTTTTGAGTATGCTCAAAAATAGCAGCCGGCATCGTAATAAGGAATCCACAAAACCTGGTCATACTGTGAGTATGTTTTGCCTGACTTAGTGTCGAGTTCCAGTAGTGCGTGTAGCAAAAGACAAAGAAAGAAAGTAGACAGATTTGTCTGCTCCTAACAATTTATTTTCCATCCACCCGCATTCTCCAGTCAACCCGAGATCATGGCGAGTGCAACAGCGTCGAAATTTTAAATTTTTAAACCGTGAATGCTTAAACCAGTGATCATCAATTCTAGCCTTAGTTTTTCCCGACTATATTGAGGTCGGCTTCCAGTCTAACTAGATTCAGCTGAATACTAGTATTTTCCATGGAACGACTGACCTCCAGAACCCATTTACTGGGTAACACAATGCCCACCAAAAACCTCATATTATCTTCCTGCCCTTGTCCCTTTCTAATTGGGGTCGGCGCAACACGTTTTCTTCTTCCATTCTCCCCTGTCAGACGTCACGGCATCATTTACTCCTTTCTCTTTCATATCAATCCTCACACAATCCATCCCTCTTTTCTTTCACCTTCCTCTCCTTCTCCATCCATTAACATGTCCATCACTATTTTAGTCACATGCGTTTCATCCCTCCTAATTTCCTTAATCCTTATTGTGGTAATACACTCGTGTACCTTCTTATTGTGACTGGCCTGTGTTTACATGTATTTTTAAGTGTCAAATTAATATTTTTAATATTTAATTTAATAATCCCTCCTCATTAAAATACATATTTACCCATTAAAATACCTATTTACCCATTTTTATCAAAACATAAACGCTATCAACACACAATAACAAACCGCGAAACATTGTTTTTTTATTCAACGAAAAAATCGTTTATAAAACCTAACCTAACTTTTCTAAAATCCAAAATGGCTGACAATGACAGGTGTTTGGACCAGCGAACGATGATTGACTCGTGTTGCGAAATACGCGAACGCACCCGCGGCGGTGGAGTTTAGAAAAATCGGGCAGTTTTCCGTTACAAAATTGACGATTTTTTTTCATGCTTTAAATTTTTTTTGTAAACTAGCTTTGAAGCCCGTGGCTTTGCCCGCGTGGATGTCGAAAAATATCCGACACGTATAATTTAATTTTGAACTTCAAAACTGACGGACTTTCATATAAACTTCCATCCCCTATTACCCATTTAGGGGTGGAATTCCCAAAAATCCTTTCTTAGTAGTACCTATGTACTTACTCTTCACAAAGAACACACTCTCCAATGTCTCTAGGACCAGCGGTTTGGGCTGTGTGTTGATATATTACCCAGTCAGTCAGTTTACCATTTTATATATATAGATGAATTGGAAATATTTTTTCTATTACTTTCTGGTCTAGTAACATAAAATAACAACACGCCTGTAAATTCCCGAACGTTTTGTCAGAGGTGTATCTTATAGTACCCCCATATTTCGCCAGTTATGATTTAGTTGGGGAGAAGCATCAGGGCAGTCGGCGAAATTCAAATCTTCATACGCTTAAGAACACGCTTACAAAGTAAAACTATTTGAATTTTGTGGACTACCCTGGCGCTTCCACTTTAAGTAAGCATTAATCTCTATAGATAAAATATTTATCAAGTCACACTGCTAGAACCATATTAGGTCACCATAACAGTTTGCAAAGCTCAGCTATTGAACACTTTTTTGAGGCAGATTGAGGAATTTTGTTAAAAGAAGGACATGACTGCAGATGATCATAACAAAGTTTAGAACGCATTCTTTATTATTTATATTTCTAGACATTTTCTTAATTACCTATTACCAGCCGAAATTGCTAAGTACCTACTGGTGCATGGTACATGTGCCTTTTCCAGTTTTATGGCTTCCTCCCAACCCCGAACAGGACACAAAGAACCAACCGAGACGTCTGCCTAGCCTTTTCCCAACTATGTTGTGTCAGCTTCCAGTCCAGTCGAATGCAGCTGAATACCAGTATTTTATACGGAGCGACTGCCAATCTTACCTCCACAACCCAGTTAGTACTTTGTAATAAGAAACCCCTTAGTAAGATTACTTATATCTGAATATAAACAAATAATTTTCAATATTTTCGTACCATCACTAACAACAACAAAAAAAAACATCTTGTTAAATTCAAAATACGCTCTGAAAGCGTTAAATGTACCGAAATAATTTGCAATCAAGTCATCATACCGGTTTGAAGCCATCATTTGTAAACATTAGTTAAACTTACTGTAGCATATAATCGTTGAAAGAAGGTTATTTATGATTTTAAATGAATGTTCGTCGAAAAAATATGTTTTGTTGGGAGTTTTGAGTTCCGTATGCTAGGTTAGAAGTGTTTTTGTAATGAATGCTAACTCAATAACAATAGGTAGGTACCATTACTTGCGATTCCAATTTGCTGCCTCTGAGGCGCGCGTATTTATAATAGTCTAAGTTTATTAAGTTATCTACTTATGTGTGTTAATTGTATTAGATTCTCTTTCTGGTTAGTGCGTAATCTCGTGTTTGAGTTTTTATGGCGCCCATGGGAAAAGTATATATTACTTAGTGTAGTAAGTTGGTACCTATATGGCTTTTTAACTGGACAGTAAAAAAAAAAATCATTTCATCATCTACTTTTACTCAGATACTTTTCTTGTTTCATTTATGAACTCAAGTTCCCAAAACTATTTTAACAGATCCCCAAAAACATTAATTATTAACAAATAAAAATTCTACAAAAACATCGATTAATTATCCAACAATTGAATTCGCGCCTTTTTTTAATGTCAAATTAGGTCGGCCATTGCTGTGAACTGTCAAAATGTCTTTGTTCTATTCGGGTGCGTTCGCGCGAACACTTAATTTTTTTGAATGGGGTGATTTTTTAAGGGATGCGTACTTTTTATTGTACTTGCGTGTGGCCTTTTTAGAAATAAATGCAGTTTTTTGTTGTAATCGTCTAAGGAATGTATTTTAGTGGTTGTAAATGTTACAACTTAAGTTTTTGCACGTGTTTGCGTGAGAATTTCAAGGGTTGTTTTTTTATGTTGTGACTGATTTCAACCCTTTTGCCACCCATGTTTTCGTTAAATGTCGCATTATGATCAAAAGAGACTTAACTTAGATCATTGATTTACGAGTTCGATTTGCTAAGGTAAACTGTTCTGGCCGCGGTTTGTCTGGCAATGATTGATCCTTGTTAAACTAAGTACAAATTATGACTCTTCCGTGCTGTACAGAAAATTGGAATGCAATCTCTTCTCATTTTATACTATATCGCAGGAAACTAGAAGGCAGAATATTTTTGCTTCAAATTAAACTTTTTTTTTTTACTTAAAAAAAAAGTTTTATTAATTAAAAATAAATAAAAATCACCAAATTGTGGTCGCGTTTCTTTGGCTCTACTGCTATAAAGTTGTCTTAGTCAAAAGTTTTAATCAGTCAAAAGTACTTTTGACCGTTTTAAACTAAATGTATTTAAAAAATAACTAACATTTATTTCAGGTTGCTAGGTTTTTTTTTAATTCTAAGTAATTGTAACTGCGACTCAGTTCTGAAACAACATGAAGTATTCTAAATACAGAAAGCGTATTTTAATTTAATTAAAATACGCTTAATTAAATTAAATTCAAAACCACTCTTGACTGACACCAGTCAAAAGTGGTTTTGACCGATTAACAGTTTTGACTGTAACTTAGTTAGGATTTCAGTAAACAGGAATGGGTGATATCCAGGTGTTACGAGGATTGAAACATGGTGACTTGACAATTATAGTGAACTGTAGCTATAATAAGAATTAAAGAAAAAGGAAAAATATCGTTTTTTTTCCTAGCCTGCTCTGTCCCACTGCTGGGCGAAGGCCTCCCTCCACGCCTTCCACTACTCGCGAACCCGCGCGTCCTCCTTCCAGTTCTGGTGGAACTTGTCCAGTTCGTCCCGCTATCTCCTTCGTGGTCTGCCGCGGCCCCGCCTCACTGTGTCAGGGCACCAGTTTCCTGCTATTTTGGCCCACAGTTTGTCATGACCTGCCCAGTCTCATTTGAGTTGGGCAGCGTTAGGAGCCACTTCAACTATACACCATTATATTTAGGTCGTTCTGGAGCCGAATACCATGAACTCGACCATCGAACTCGAAACGATTGGGACTATTTTTTTCAAAAAATAACAATAAAAAAGAACACGAAAGAATAAATTTAATGTTTTTTTTTGTGAAATAATGAGAATCGATCGATGAATGAATTTTTCAATGGGTATCGTTCGCATGTGTTGCCGATCGTGGATACGTTTTACACACAAATATGCATTTGAGTTCTCATTATTTCAAAAAAAAAACATTAAATTTATTCTTTCGTGTTTTTTTTAATTGTTATTTAAAAAAAAAAATAGTCCCAATCGTTTCGAGTTCGATGATAGAGTTCATGGTATTCGGCTCCAGAACGACCTAAAAATAATGGTGTATTTGTTTTGGAGCGCAGTATTGTGATTCGAACAGGATCCGTTAATTTAACACCTAGTATACTACGCTCCATTGCTCGGATAACTAAATTTCAATAGGCGAGAATTAAATATAAGTAATCAATCGCTCGGTGGACGATGAGTACGATGACGCAGTGCTTTGCCGGCCAGTACGCGTTCCCAGCTCGAGCGCCCCCTCCGCGACCTCAGCTCCCTGCCCGATGATATTCTCAACGCTGTAACTTAGGGGCCGTCTCCACGAGCGAGAGAATCGCGGCGATATTACGTATTTGTATGGGATAATATCGCCGCAATTCTCTCGCTCGTGGAGACGGCCTCTAAGAGAGTGTATAGAAATACGTGGCAACGACGATAATATCGCCGTGATTCTCTCGCTCGTGGAGACGGCCTCTAAGAGAGTGTATAGAAATACGTGGCAACGACGATAATATCGTCGCGATTCTCTCGCTCGTGGAGACAGCCCCTTAGTTAGGAGTTCAGTCTCCAGTCCCATCAAACAGTTAAATCTGCATTCAAAAACGGTTAAATTGGACATTAACTGTTTTATTTGTCAACCTATACCACAAAAAAACAATCTTTCTGACTAAAATATCCCCCTACCTTTAACTCAGCTGATCCCCCACACGTCAAACGTTACATTAGTAAACGTAGCTCGTATACAAATAATATTGAATGTACAAATTGCTCTGAAACGTAATACGATGCGAATTTAAGTGGGGAGCAGGGTTGCATTTAGGGTGAAACATTTTAAAGATATGAAGTTTGTAGGAATCGTCATTTGCCTAGCCTTTTCGCGATTAGAGTAAATCATAAAACAGTATTAAAATAGTTGTTATATAAGTACCTAGAATATCGCTAGTCCATGACCGGACACGTTGTATATGATCTATCGTTAACTAAATGATCACCGTAGTACCGCTTGTTAACTAGAGTTACAATTAGTATAGACTTATATTATTCCTCGCTAGCTTACCAATATAACGAACACAATAGATCACCATCGAACCATCAATACTCTCCACTATCGGATGGCCATCAGCAATTTATCACGGAGTCCGTCCCTGCCCTCGTCACAGTCATGTTAACAAGTACACAACACACACTACACTGTGTAGTGTGTAGTGATGACGTCAGAGCGTGATGAAATGGAGGCGGTAGTTTATAACGAGATAAATTTTGGTCATTTACTCGTAAATATTTCCTGATCTTCTGATAATCGTCAAATCGCTAGGTCGTCGGACTGACTCATTGGTCGTTGAGGTCTTGGGGTCCATTCCCGGGTCGAGTAGTGTTATTGGGTTTTTTCATCAGGAATTTCTCAGTAGCAGCTACGGAGTCTGGATGTGTGCCCGGTTGATGGTTATAGGCTCGCCCCCTATTTTATGGGACAAACATAACTGATGAAATGCGGGTGTGCTATTAGGTACACCTCTGCTTAACCCTGCGGGGATTACAAGCGTGATGTTATACGTTTTTGGCCTTCTAAAAATGTTGCTTTAAAAAAAAATAAGCGTGTTTTTCATGTTCTGGGTGTTCCTGAAAGTTGGTCGCAGTAAATAAACTAGAGTACCGAACTACCGAACTAGGGTAAGCTAAGATGTGTGTTATTTTGTTCCCTAGTAACTCCTAAACGGATGAACTAATTTGGAGATGTGATTCGTCGTTTCGTCATGGTGACGCGAATGTCACTAGTTGCATAAAAATAAAATAAAAATGGCGGATTTTGGGCGCCATTTTATGGAGTTCGATTTTTTTTTCTTCCAAACCTTTCGAGTCGCGGGACTCATTCCAATTTCATAATTTTATGTTCAAATGGGTCTCGTCTACTTCCAAGTTTTATTTAACTTAAACTGTGTTGGTTTTTCTGTCGGTTTTCTGCTAGTACGGCCCTCTAGGATAATTACCGACATTTACGGGTGATCACCCACACACGGACCGACCTAGGCAAGCGCGGCTGAACCTGAAGATCGACCCGATTGGCTGTTATTATTTAGCCACAAACTCTTCCTGTTGTATCAAGAAACTTAAATGTTGTAAATAAGACTCCGAAGTAAGGCTGCCCATCTTTCTATACCGTTGTTTTTCTCCTACATTAGTATTATGACTGTAATATGATATATGTAAAAAAAAACTATGATTTTTAAAAGATTAACCATGATGTCTTCCAGGGCCGAAGGCACCTAAGAAGCCGATTTCTGCCGGCTTCCCTTCGGGTACAAGGCACTCAAACGTAGTGTCTAGGTGTCTGCTGTAGTCAAATAGTCTATTACAAACACATCTGTGGGTATCACATCACAGTACAGCCATTTAATACATCATAGGATTGAAAAAAAAAAAAAAATTAAAACATTTTTATGTCAACAAATAAAGCAACAGGTGGCGCCAAATAACTCTTGTGTCAGAATTCAGAATCAAAATCGTATGGACGCGCACACGTGACTTCGCGTCTGGCAGTACTGTTTTGTAAGGAGCTCGGTAAGCCAAAGATTATCGAGTTACAACGGGGGTAGAAAAAGAAAGCATGTAGGGGAGAACGAGATGGAATGAGTAATGGTCGATATCGTATATTGTAAACACTCGATTTTTTATTTTATTGACTTATTTAAATGAGATACTATCACTTTTATTTTTTACTTTTTTTTTCGTTTTTTTCGTCATGGGTGTCATTTTCCTGGTTTTTGGGGTCGCTAATGACGAAAATGTGGTCAAAATGAAAATTCAAGACGACGCCGATGAAGATTTTCGGATTTTTCGCCATGGGTGTCATTTTCATGGATTTTGGGGTCGCTGATAACGAACATGTGGTCAAAATGAAAATCCATGATGGCGCTGACTTTTCGGTTTTTTCTTCGTGGGTGTCATTTTCGTGGTTTTAGGGGTCGCTGATAACGAAATTGTGGTCAAATTGAAAATCCAAGATGGCGCCGACGAAAATATTCGGTTTTTTTGTCATGGATGTCATTTTCATGGATTTTGCGGTCGCTGATAACGAAAATGTGGTCAAAATGAAAATTCAAGACGACGCCGATGAAGATTTTCGGATTTTTCGCCATGGGTGTCATTTTCATGGATTTTGGGGTCGCTGATAACGAACATGTGGTCAAAATGAAAATCCATGATGGCGCTGACTTTTCGGTTTTTTCTTCGTGGGTGTCATTTTCGTGGTTTTAGGGGTCGCTGATAACGAAATTGTGGTCAAATTGAAAATCCAAGATGGCGCCGACGAAAATATTCGGTTTTTTTGTCATGGATGTCATTTTCATGGATTTTGCGGTCGCTGATAACGAAAATGTGGTCAAAATGAAAATCCATGATGGCGCTGACTTTTCGGTTTTTTTTTCGTGGGTGTCATTTTCGTGGCTGTAGGGGTTGCTGATAACGAAAATGTGGTCAAAATGAAAATTAGAAATAAATATATATATCCAGGGTTCACTACATTGTTCCCTACATTTATGATCGATTAACTCGTCAAAATGTAGGGAACAGCTGATTTTTTTTTCGCGATTTCAGGTTTGGTCCCATAGTAAAAGTTGTTTATAGTGATGAGTACAATTACCTCTTAAGAGGTTGCTGGTGTTTTACAAATAACCCTGTATATATATATATATCTTTATTTCAGACCTACATCAGTCCATAAGTTGTTAGTGGTTAGTAACAGATTGAGCTTATATGCTATGTTAGTGTTGTCCAACGTCTTCACGTGACCAGAGGGCGGGCCTATTTTTTGGCCAAAGAATCAGCATTGCCATCCAACGTGGTAATGCTGCCAGCCTTCTGGGCACTTTTCCTGTTGACAGCGATGCGGACGAATTTTTGGATGCCCTGTAACCCTTTTATACTTGTACATATTTATTTCTATTATAGTTTTGTAGTTTGTAAATAATGAATATTTTGATTAAATAAAAACGACCAAAAAATGAATGAGAAATGGCCAACCATTTTTTTTTTTCGTTTTTTTTCAGGGTTATCATTTTCATGGTTTTCGAGGATACTGATTTAACGAAAATGAGGTCCAAATAAACATAGGAAAAAAAAGAAAGAAAAAACATATACCAATTCTCATTTTTTTCTTCGGCTTCCCCTGACTCAATGTTCACCCTTCGCCACTGATGTCTTCTACCTAGGAAACGACCAATTAAAACCGAGATAATAGTTCCCATATAGTTGTTGTGAAATAAAACATTTTGATTTCACGCAAAAATAAGATTTATCAGAGACTAGCTGTTCCCCGCGGTGTCACACGCTGCGCGGCTCCTAAGGGTCGTAGCGTAATGTTTTATAGCCTATAGCCTTCCTCGAAAAATTGACTATCCAACACAAAAATAATTTTTCAATTCGAACCAGCAGTTCCTGAGATTAGCGCGTTCAAGCAAACAAACAAACAAACTCTTCAGCTTTATAATATTATATATAATATATATATATATATATAATATAATAATATATATAATATAATAATATATAATATAATAATATATATAATATAATATATAACATAGTATAGATTTGGTCCGGTAGAGGTCCTGGGTCGAAATCCGGGTCGGGCAAAAGTGTTATTAGGTTTTTCCATTAGGAATTCCTCAGTAGCAGCCCCGGAGTCTGGATTTGTACGCGGTTGATGGCTATAGTGAGCCTATAGCCATCAACCGCGTACCCCTATTACAAGGAACTTAAACATAACTGACGAAATGTGGGTGTACTATTAGGTACACCTCTGCTTAACCCTTCCGAGATACAGGCGTGATGTTATGTTATATTTAAAGTACCTATGTGTAATGTATCTAGCAGTAAGATTGATCAACAGTTACTTAGCCACAAGCCATATTTTACCCCTTAATCAATCATAGAACACGTTACATTTGGACCACAGTTTGCAAATTGCAGCAAAATATTTGCGAAACACGAGACAGTTCGCAAAGTGCTTTCACAAATATTAGGTAGTGGACAGGGAACGATGTGTTTGTCTTGTGGCTGTGTTGGGTATCATAGGGGATTTGATGGGGTATCGGGTAGTACAGATAAAAGTATGTTCGGTTATTATTTTGGTGTTGATCTGGTCAAAATTAATTTTGTACATGTGTAAGTTCACTTTGTAACAATGGTGTTTACACCATTATTTTTAGGTCGTTCTGGAGCCGAATACCATGAACTCGATCATCGAACTCGAAACGATTGGGACTATTTTTTTCAAAAAGTAACAATAAAAAAAAACACGAAACAATAAATTTAATGTTTTTTTTTGTGAAATAATGAGAATCGATCGATGAATGAATTTTTCAATGGGTATCGGGCGCATGTGTTGCCGATCGTGGATACGTTTTACACACACATATGCATTTGAGTTCTCATTATTTCAAAAAAAAAAACATTAAATTTATTGTTTCGTGTTTTTTTTTATTGTTACTTTTTGAAAAAAATAGTCCTAAGGGTCGTAGCGTGATGTTATATAGTCTATAGCCTTCCTCGATAAATGGACTATCCAACACAATTTTTTTTTTTTCAATTCGATCCAGCAGTTCCTGAGATTAGCGCGTTCAAGCAAACAAACAAACAAACTCTTCAGCTTTATAATATTAATATCTAAAAGTATAGATATTTATTTTGCAAATATGTTTGTAAAGGTGCCCTCTTGATGGTACTAAACTCGCCCACTATTACATGGGACTTAAAACTTACCTATCAAAATGTGGGTGTACTATTAGGTACACCTCTGCCTAACCCTTAAGGGATTACAGGTGTGATATTATGTAGTTACGAGACAAGAAGATGTAAAAGCTTGTACCTAGCAGTAACCTAATCTATTTTATCAATAACAACTTGTTTGATGTTTAGTTAAAAGCCGTATTTTTACTCTCTGTTGTTCACGAGCGTGTACCCCTATGTTTAAACATCAAAGTTAAGATAAGACATAATGCATTCGCTGTTACTGACGTGTATGTATACCACCCCTTCGATATAGGAGGTCTATATCTACTTAATTTTATTCTTTAAATAAATATTGACTTGATTTGTGCTTAGTTAACTACAAAAACAATAAAATATAATAAAAGCACGCTTTAGAGTGACGTCATTTTATTTTTCGTATTTTTCTCAGCAAACCCTTTCATTTCATACCCATATCATGGCAATGCATAAAAAATAACTAGTACGCCATCTTTAGGAGTCCGCCATATTGGATTTAGAAAGACGTCACTTAGCTCATAGACTAATATATGACTTAGCTAACCATGCATTGTCATCCAAACTAAAAGTGTATGCAAAATTTCGGTTCAATCGGAAACCCCGATAAACTAAAAATCTACCAATGGATTTCAATTTCGGATTTTTTCAGCTTCCTAGACGTGTTTAATAATATCCTAGGTATTTATATCTCTTGGGCTTTTCGACTACACGTTATAACAGTTGTCATAGTTATTCATTTGCCAACTAAAAGCTTTCAAAATCACATTCTTGCTCCCATTTAAGAACTTAACAAATGCTACGAAAAACGTAGCAATACTCGTAGACCCATCTACGCCGTAGCAAATCGCTACGAGCTTCGTTACCACAGACTGTTTATTTAAGGTGAATGCTCCAACCAGCCCGCGAAATTCAAAATTTCTTGCGTTTTTTGCAATTTGCAGGCCAGTGCTAGGTTGTATGTTGATTAAAATATTATTCGCGGCTGTAAGACGTATGTAGTTACAGAATTATAATCATCAAAATCACCAATACAACCCTCCAAGTTCATAAAGGTGTAGGAACAAAAAAAAAACGGAAAAAGTCATTCCTACAGCTTTATGAACTTAGAGCGTTTTATTGATGATTTTGATGATTATAATTCTGTAACTACATATGTCTTACAGCCGCGAATAATATTTTAATCAACATACAACCTAGCACTGGCCTGCAAATTGCAAAAAACCCAAGAAATTTTGAATTTCGCGGGCTGGTTGGAGCATTCCCCTTAACATCGATATTTTACATTCGATATTTTACATCTTTGACTTTGTAAACAAACCATAAATGTTTCTATCTTTGTTTAACATGTATGTTTGTCCCTCTCGCACACCACATGACGGAACGCGTGGCTGACACGTGCCCCCTTGAAGGATTATCAACGCATTTGTGCTTTGCGATCTAAAAATCATGGGTATTTGTAAAGATAGGCATTAATTTTATTGTTTATTTACAAGCTGTTGTTGTCACGCGAATGAAATTACATGTCGTAGGTAAAGTTGATTAAATTATAGGTTTTTGTGATGGTAAGTTTCAACCCGTTCAAGACCATTCATTTTAACACCGCTGTTCTCTAACCGGTGAAGGAAAACATCGTCGTGTAAGAAAGAAACAAAAAATATTATTTTATTTGTCACAGGGACATGGCGTGAATACAAAAAAAAAGAAATAACAATAATCATAAGGCGCATCAAATATTATAAATACAACAGGACAGAAACAAAAAAAGTTAACAGCTTGCACGTCGTGACTGCGACAAGCAGCACCACTCAGCATGATGCTGTGCTATGGGGCAGCACAGCGCTGGTTTTCAGTGGTCACCCGTGAGAAAAAAACGTACCGAAATCAAGACAGCATAAATATTAGATTACATGATATAGGAAAAAATAAGAGAAACAGTACTTGGATTATAATATAAAACAACTATGGGAAATATAATAAACACTACAAAAATATAAAAGTATGTGCGCAGGCTAGAATAAAATAAACATACGTGTGACCTCCACCAACCTGCAATGGGTCCACGTGTTGGATTACATGTTCACCAGTCAGCTCATGCTCAGCAGTTGTGCTTGCGCTTATCACTAGACCAACGAGCTATAAAAGTGTCAAATCAAATCAGATAAGTGGACATATCCAGTTTTTACGCCTTTTTTTCGACCTTTTTATTTATCTAACTGTGGTTTTCTTTTGGAATATTCACTGAATGCTGAAAATAAAAGATTTCCTGATTTTTTTTGCAAATGTCCGGTTGTTTTTTATGTCGCAGTTTTTAAAGTTCGAACCAAGACAACGGCTATGTTGGCCTGAACAAAAAATAAAAAATCATTTCAACTTTTATTGTAATTTACTCAGTTCCAATTAAACCCATCGTACCAAAATAATCTTGCTCCTCTTTATTATTTATTCAAATAAATTCTCAACGTCAAATTAGCAACGGGAGTGCATGTAATGGCCGTAGAAAATCAAGAAGGCGTCATATGCGTTTGACATAAGTTTTGGCGCGTGGCTCGCACGTGTCATCTGTTGGCAATCGATCCGTTTATTTGTTATTTGAGCTTAGAAATTCATTCGTTTATTTATTGTTTGGTTTTTGGCTGTGGGATTTTGAAGTCAATTTAATTTTAACATTTAACTTAATATTTTGGCCCTGACTTTTGAGCATCATCATCTACGTAGCCTTTCTTATGCTGGGGCCGGCTTCCAGTCTAACCAGGTGCAACTGAATACCGGTATTTTACATTGAGCGACTGCCTATCTGACCTCCACAACCCAGTTAATACGATACCCCTAGGTAAGACTGGTTGTCATATTTTCGGGCCAGTGACTACCTGTAACTACTGTCAAAGATCTACAAATGACAGCCGGGACCAACGGCTTAACGTGCTTTCCGAGGCACGGAGGAAACTGTATATAATGGCTGGTCACCCATCTTCAGACAAACCTTGGCAAGTGTGGCTTAATCTTGAAGACCTCGAATTTTCACTTTTCCTAACAGTCTTATGGTCGACTTCCAGTCTGACTGGAGGTAGCTGACTACCAGTATTTTGTGTGAAGTAAATATGCCCCTGCTAGCTGTTGTGGATGGTTCATTAGAATAATAAAGCCTATCATAGACTAAGTAGATAAATGAAAAGAAATGGCTGAGAAAGCTTTTAGAAGCTGGTTGAGTCCTTGATTTATGTCTCCAGTGATCTATGCAGCCTGTAATGTCTCACTACAAGGCAAAGGAGTCCAAAGATATATTATTTGAAAATAGGATAAATGTGGACTTTATACTAATACATTAGTGATTTTATATTCAATCCTGTATTATCAGAAAAATCTTTTCAATTTTTCCACCATTCTCCTCAAAAAACCACAGATAAAATAATATCTTTACAGAAAAAAATCAACCGGGCACAGACCACGGCGGGTAGGCGGCACAGATTATAAATATGAAGGTGCGAACGCATGTCAAGTGCAGTCCGTACGACCGAACGGTTATTTATATTTCACACCTCTAGCTCACACGCGAGGGGACACCTCTATTGATTGCTTGTTTTGTTCGTTTTCATTTAAGTTATGTTTTGTCATTTTCGGTTTTGTGTGGGAGTGTGTTATTTTATGGTAGTAACCTCTTAATTTTAGGTCGCTTCTCTGTATTTTTTATTATTTTGATAACGTTTTGTAGACTGTTCTTTTAGTGCCTACCTTCGAGTGTAAATGTGGTTCTGTTCCACAAACGATGGGGTATTAAATATTGTGTCCTGTGTGTCCTGTTGTTTGTTCATTACAGGAACTGATGGACGCTACTAAAGGCATCAAACTAGTGGCTCAGTTCTGGGCCGACACAGTTAGGTTGCCATAGACACGCTAAGAAGAAGAAGTACCTAGCAATCTGATGGTATTTATTACTAGCTGTTGCTCGCGACCGTCGTTCGCGTGAAATTATTGTATATAAAAAATATAACCCCTTTTTTAATCGAACTTTATTACCAAAATTTCAAGTTTTATTTTTTTTGCACGGAACCTTAATTATTTTTCGTAAAATAGAAGTAGCCCAAGTTACTCCTTATTACAGCAGCTGTCTGCCAGTGAAAGTCCAGTCAAAATCGGTCCAACCGTTCCAGAGATTAGCCGGAACAAACACATGTAATAGAGGCCGCATCTGTTGCCATCAACTGGGCACAAAACCAGATCCAGAATCCGTGGTTGCTACTAAGAAATTCCAGACGGAAAAATACAATGACACTGCCCGACCTTGGAATCGAACCCAGGACCTCATACTCAGCAGTCGACCAACGAGTAGACCAACGAGGCAATTATTTGGAGGCATTTGGCATATTGCTCCTTAATTATCAGCTTCACCCCATAACTTTCAGTTCTTTCGATTCAGGGTCAATGTTGTCAATCTGGTGGCCTACTATGACATCTTAAAGCAGGAGTAATTCCAGTGTGGGAAAGAGATGGCGCTAGACGACCTGTATAGCTCTGTCGCTTTCCCACACTTGAATTACTCCTACTTTAAGACGTCATAGTAACCCCCCTGGTCGTTGGTTTTGTCCAGATTTTTTTACCGCCAGGTAGCTGTTCCTGGTCTAGCTGTTTGTGTATGTGAGTTTAAATGTTTGTAAACGCACCCACGATACAGAATAAATTCCTAGTTTAAAAAAAAACTGTTTCTTGTTGTGTATAGGAAAAGGAAAGCCGTAGAACGCTATTCACAGTCAGGGGGGTTACTATGACGTCTTAAAGCAGGAGTAATTCCAGTGTGGGAAAGAGACAAAGCTATACAGGTCGTCTAGCGCCATCTCTTTCCCACACTGGAATTAATACTGCTTTAAGACGTCATAGTAACCCCCCTTTTTTTTCGGTCTGGGTGGAGCGGAAGGGAGTGTCAGACTTTTACTGACTAAAAACCATCCATGTTCCTTCTATTGCCCTTTATGTTCCAGGGCCGCGATATATCTTTCGAACAGTCCCGCAGCCCATAATAACCCCCCTGAACATTGGATTACCGCCTGTCATAGGTTTTCCTGTCAAGAAATAAAAAAAAAAAAAACCAATTCATTTTACATCATTTATATTTCACATAAAGGTTTCCTGACACTATCATGATTTATTTGAAGTCTTGATCTTACACTTACGCTATGAGATCACTTACTTATTAATCATTACAAATAGATTCGATTTATTTACAAGGTTTTTTGGTGCAAACTAGTTTTTTTTTTAATAAAAAAAGGTTGATAAATAAACGAGAAAACATCGGAATATTATCATTAACACTATAAACGGGATATTAACCATGTTCACTGTGTGTTCATGGTTAATATCCCGTTTCTAGTGTTAATGATAATGTTAGTGACCATGACAGTTTAAAAACTTAAACATGTACACAAAAAGGTAAACTGTGGATTAATTTCTAGGCACACTCGCATTCTCATTTTGACAATTATTCAACAATTTTCACTTATCGAATTTAGACTAGGTATGTATTACGAGTCTCTCTCTCAAATCCTTTGGAAAGCAATTGAAAAGTGTTATTATGCAACTGGATTCTGTAATACACTTTCAGTGACGAAATCCCGAAGATTTTGAAGGAAAAGCCTAATCCAATACTTTATTCCAATGCAATTAACGCAATGGATGTTGATGAACTGTCAAAATACATTGCCATTGTTAGCGCCTTGCCCAATTTCCAAATTGGCTTGAAAACATTATTTTTGTGTTTGTTAATATTGCGGAGTTTACACATTACATACATTTACAATTTTGAATTCTGAATCAGCCCATGATAGAAACAAAATCAGACATAAAAGGGACGGATTTTACAAATTAATCTATGTAGATTGTTATTTTGCACCAAATAATAAATAGGGGACATTTACAAATTTAGTAATAACTATTTTATTTACATGCTTAGATATTACCAGCTAGATTTTTTGATTATAATAGGATTTCATTGAAATTTAACGTAATGTGGTTTTAATTTGAAACGCTGCCATAAAAAAACAGATACAAAAGGTACAATCGACCACATGTCTGATGTAACACTTAGACCTAAGGCCAGCCTAATAAAGTACAAATTTTCAATAGAATAGGAGGCCAGGTTATACTGGTTCCAGAAAATAACAAAAAATCTAGTTTTCCAGAAATGTAACCTTGATTTCAATATGATTTTTCCTAATTTAACCTCATCATCAATCAATTACCTAGTAATAGTAACACTCGTATCTATTGTCAAGTTAAAGTCATTACTTGAGTTTAAGTAATTACATAGGCAAAATTTTTTATGCAATAAACAATACTTTGAACGAAGTAAGAACCGTCGAAGAAATCAAATCTAAAAATTTTAACTTTTGACAGTTCTAACGTCAAGCAATTACTAAACTACAGACTAAAAATCGTATCTTAAGTAAAAACTTTTACTCAAGTAATCATTTTGACTTGTTTATAGATCCGTGTTAGGCCTTAAGAATAAATGGTAGACTATTATAAAATTAAATATTAGTGAATTTATACATAGTAATATTTAGAGAATGAAAGAAAATAGAGCTTATTTAATTTGAATAAGGAAAAAAGGTATACAAGCCAGCAGACCGTGTACATATTTTTTAAAGTAGGGAAAGATTAATTCGCGAATAATAATATCTCTTTACAATTTTCTTTCATTTTTTCGAGGTAAATCCCAAGTTTCAACACAGTCACTCATAACATACCCATTCAGTTTAATTAAGTACCGATACTGCTCCAATAATATTCTGATACCGATTAACCGTTAACCGTTGTAATATAAAAAATTCTTGCCATAGAAGGATCTGCATCCAAATTTCGTTATCACAAAATCTTGACACTTTTACATTGCATTCCGAAGGACTATGAATTTTTGCTTCGTTAGTATGTTTGAAAGTTGATTGTCTTTTGCTTACTTAAAGGATTTAGCGTGAATTCATTCACGCTAGTGTCTTTCACCCAAGCGTCTCTTGCATTAAGCAAAAGGTTCTGGCCTGAACTATAAAAAAGTAATAATTATGTAAACAATTAATATTGTTAGAAAGGGAGATTATATTGAAAAATATTCAATATAATCTCCCTTTCTAACAGTATACTTTTTTTTATAAGTTCCGTAATTTAATGAAATGATAGTTTTATATCACTTCAGTAAGCCGGAAACTTTTGGATCTACCTGATCATTTGACAGACAAAAATGTGGTCAGTTTTATAACATATCCGAAGAGAAAGAAGGTGTTCATATTGGATTGGAGTAACATCGGCTTCAAAGTACCTTACTTAACCAAAAATATACAAAACACTTTCCGATTAAAAATATAATTTACAATTAAACCTAATTACGACAAAAACACGTCATGTCACATTAATTTCCTCATCACTGGCGCTCGCATCGCTGTCAAAGTCATCCTCCTCCATATTTTGAAAGGGAATTTCGCGGGAAAACAGTTGACCGCCGGCCATTTTGTCTTCATAACCCCGAAACTCGTTTGACGTGGTTGCGTAAACTTTTTTCATTTCTTCGTTAGTTTCTTCAGTATTTGGTGATAATGGGGATAATTTAGGTTTGTCGGCCTCAGCATCGGAAAGGTCGGGGTGTGGATTGTTCTTGTTCGGGAGCGTTTGCTCTCGAGACCCACCTGACGCGAGAAGTTCCCGCTCTTTTGAGTTCCGCCATTTCATGCGGCGATTTTGGAACCAGATTTTTACCTGTGGAAGAAAATAGATTGTTTACAACAAGACTAGTCATAGAATTTCGTTGAGTCAACGTTTTTTTCCTGTCAGTAATTATTACAATAGATGACGGAGAATGCTGCTCTCATTAGTTAGTAGGTTAGGTTGTCACAGAAAGACGGAAGTACTAAGAAGTAAAGGTTTGCATAGTCATCATCATCATTTGCCTAGCCTTTTCACAACTATCTTGGGGTCGGCTCCCACTCTACCAGGATGCAGCTGAATACCAATATTTTACATGGAGCGACTGCCTATCGGACCTCCACAACACACTGGCTAATACAATATCCTTGGTAAGACTGGTTGTCAGACTTTCGGGCCACTGACTACCTGTAACGACTGTCAAAGATCTACAAATGACAGCCGGGACCAATGGCTTAACGTGCTTTCCGAGGCATGGCGGAAACTCGGTATGTAATACGGTCACCCATCCACAGACCAACCTAGGCAAGCACGGTTTAACCTAAAGATAGAAAAAGGTTTGCATAGTAACTATACAAAATCTAATGGATACGAAAACGATTCTTATCATCTCTGTAAAAGACTGACATGGGTTCTATAAATTAACAGGAGGGACCGAGAGACAAAAAATCATTAATTATGTCATGTTTCGCTGAGCATAAGGCAAATCCACAGAGCTTAAGACTCGGCTCACAGTGCTCACATCCTAACTAAACCATAATCCGGCTCATAAATGTTCATTCCGTATTAATAACAATCATTCATTTTCACGATAGCATCAAAAAGGCATCACACATTGTATTCCAAAGCGAAAAAGTCGTAATCGTTAAAATTACCAATCATCAAATGACACCAAAAAGGGCGCGAACGCGAAACAATACTAATACTTTTTTTACCATCGACAATTTCGCGAATCGATTTCTCATTTTGTTTCGTAAAAATCGTTTTTTATTTTTTCCCGGCAGAAATTCTAACAGTTTTACGGAATAAATAGCGAGTAACGGTGCATTGTGTTTGACGTCGCATGTTATTGATGGTCGGAGGCGGGGCTGTGCGGGTGTTCCTTTGCCTGCGTTGTGTTTAGAAAAAAAAAGTTGACGTTTGACCGCGCGCGCGGTTTTTTTGTGATTCTATTTTTCGTATTTTTTTTTTGCTGTGTGATATTTTTACGCCTTTGCTTTGTGTGTGTTTTTTTTATAGCTTTCATAATCAGATTTGAATATTTGGCATGCACATGCACATACACACAATAAATATTCATTATTTGTGCTTAATTCACAAATAATTGTCAAATTCTATTAATTCTGTGTTTTGTATTGAATCGCTATTGAAACTAATAATAATAGATTATAAACGGTATTGATTTTGATGTTTTCTATCCGTAAATAAGTTTCCATACCACTCGTACAATTGAAAAAAAAACAACGGGTATTTGTAGACTGTCATTTGTCTACACATATAGAGTCACTCAAATCCATTCATTCATTGCAATTGCGGTTCAGTTGTCATTTGTTGAGGTCATTCAATTCCATTCATTACAGTTGCGTTCCAGTTCCATCGCCACAATTATATGGTCGATATTTGACAATGAAATGAACATGTCATATTTTCGACAAAAGAATGAAAAATGTTGATCCATCATCTGTCTGATGACACGTAGGCGTGAGATACTATTTTATTGGAAATATTGAAATGTCATTCAATTAGAAAACACCCACATTTTGTGGTTATTAATATAAGAAGTCTTATTGTGATACGTTTTGCGAACTGCTAGCATTTCTTTAAAATAATGATTCAAAATCCGTATTCACAATAAAAACCTCAACTCACTAAATGTTAAAATGTCAAAATTAAAAAGAAAAAAAAATTCATCTATACTAAAATTATAAAGTGGTAAAAAAATTTTGTAAGTTTTTTAATCTCCGGA
The DNA here is from genome assembly GCA_950022335.1 of Eurois occulta. NCBI lineage: Eukaryota > Metazoa > Arthropoda > Insecta > Lepidoptera > Noctuidae > Eurois > Eurois occulta. The sequence goes on from OX465505.1 coordinate 9,477,779, forward strand.
ACTAATAATCTAATTTTAAAAAATCTTTCACTGGCAGAAAGCTTCATTAGATATAAGGGATTTTATACTGGTACTAACAAACTATGGAACTTGATTCTGAAATAAATGTTTATTATTATTATTTCCTTTATTCATCTGTAAACAAATTTATTACATTTTTTCAAAATATTGATTAAAAAAAATATATAAAAAACATTTAAAAATATAAAAAATTGTAGCCCACCGGTATCGGGAACAAGGTCCAAGCTACCGGCGGTCAGGGCTCCAGAGAGAGGAACCTCCTAACTATACGAGCCGTGTCCAGAAGTACCGCTTATTATTATTATTATTATTTCTTGTTCTTTAATTCTCTTCTCTCGTAAGAGAGTATAAAAACCCTACCCACGGGCCGGAGCCAAGTTTGTAGGGGTAGTTTAAATGGAGAATGTTGATGATATTGTAGAAGAAGTTAGGAATTTCCGGGTGATGCGACAGGTGTTAAGAATTGTGGCTTTTTGGAGCAGATAAAGTGTGTGGGGCGGCGGCATGTTTAAAGTGTTTAGGCTTTGCATAAGAGATTTTGGTACGATCCCAGTGGAAGAGAGCACTACAGGGACGATGTGGACGGTTTGTGCTTCCCACTGGGTTTTTATTTCTATGGCGAGGTCTTGATATTTACTTAGTTTTTCAGATATTGTAGTTTGAATGTTGTGTGTTATTATTATTCGTGGGTGCTATAGGCTATAAATTATTTTTATATCATGCATATTAGCCGAGCTATCACAGTCATTGCGGCCGAAGTCGCAGGCGAAGTGCTAGTCTTTCATAAAAAGCTGATAGGTATATTCCAATGCAGTCAAGGCTATTCTCATAAGGACATACAAGGAAAGATCAAGCATTGATTAGCTTTCTTCACGAGATCACGCCTGTAATCCCAAAAGGGTTAGGCTGAGGTGTACCTAATAATACACCCACAATTCGCCAGTTATGTCTGTAAGTCCCATGTAATAGGGGGCGAGCCTATTGCCTTCACTCGTGCACAAGTGCAGACTCCGTGACTGTTACTGAGAAATTCCTGATGAAAAAACCCGACACTTTGCCCGACCCGAATCGAACTCAGGACCTCATGCTCAGCAGTCGTGATTGTGGCCACTACGCTAAACTTCTTTCTTTTTATTTTTAAATCAGTTGTTAAGTCATGGGAAAGTTGTGTCTTGATGACTATCAGCATAACGATGGCAATGTTCCGCTTTTTTTCTTACAAGAAACCTCTTATATCCTCAAAAAAAAAACTGCTGTCTTCCTGACACAATTAGCAGCTGACAGATGACTTCATCTCTATTCACGAAATCAAACGCTAAAATCAATTCGCCCGATCACCGTAAAAATAAAACGTTTTGAAATAAATCGAATCACATTTTTTATCAAAAACAATTTTCTTTAACGAAATGACAAATGGCACCCGCCGATTGCCCGTAACCAATCAAACTGATGGATGTTCGCGCCCGATTCAAATATCGAATCATTTGTCAAACTTTTAAATATGGCGAATGTTTTTTAAGCGCGCAAATTTTCATTGTGTCAGATTGAATCGTTAAAAATCTCGACAATCTTTTGTAGAAAAATGGGATTAAAGTCACAGATGCTTTTGGGTATAATGATTGTTGATTTTCATGGTCTTATTACGGTCTGAGTGAAGTTAAACTCGACAAACTATCAATTTATACATCGACAAAGTACTAACGGTCTTGAGGTTAAAAATATGCTCCATTTGTCACAAATTAAATAAGTTGAGATAAATAAATAAATAAATAAATATCCCTGGACATTTTCACACAGCACCATCTAGTCCCAAGCTAAGCAACTTAATGCTTGTGTTATGGTAGCTAGATGGCTGATAAACTACATATATACATTTTTTTTTTTTTTGTAAATACATTCATATTATAGATGCGTGTAGAAACAGTCTGGGAGAGGATTATGCAGTATAAGAGTCTTTATAAAAGCAACTAGAGAGATCCATAGCCAAGGAAGTATTTGATCCAGATATAGAATCCACTTTAGTCTAAATGTTATTGTGGTCTCGTAATCATCATCATCTGCCTAGCCTTTCCCAAATATGTTGGAGCGGTTTGACTGGAAAGTCAAACCGTTGCTATTTATTTGACCTCCACAACCCATTAGCTGGGTAACTGGGCAAATGAGATATCCCTTGGTAAGACTGGTTCTCAGACTTTGAGACTTCCGACTGGTCCAACGATTGTTGCTGTTCTTTTATCATAATCAGTTCTGAAAAATTCCGTGGAAATGTTAATAAGCCTACAAAACGGAAACGTTTAAAAAACGATTTTTATTCACAGTACCACTATTTAACCAAGAAAAATACAGTAACATGCTGCCTCATACACCCATACCTTACATTCAAAATCTCGCAATCCTCAACGATAACAGTACCCTCAAACCTACAGCACCATGAAAGCTCAGAAGTAAAAGATCTCTCTCTAATCTACTGACCGCCCTCCCTCCCTCTCTGCCGGGTCCCTGAGACCCGGGCGTGAAGGGTGGCGACAATATGCCGCTAGCAGATGACGCCGGCCCTTTTGCGAGTAGGGACGTGGAAACGAGCGATTATCGATACGAGTGCTTTTTTGAGATAACGTTTATTATTTTGTTTTTCATATTCATTTATGCGTGTACGACAAGGTTTAAAGCTAAGAACAATCATCGGACTTATAATTTTAATTATAATTCAATTATTAGAATAAGTGAATATTTTGCATTCAGCATGAATTGTGGACAAGAGACCTCAACATTAGATACGTTCCGCTCGAGAGTGCGCTTTATAGTCAAATAGGGGCTTCTAATGTTGTGAGAATTTAGTTGTTATTATTTTTTGATATTCGAAGAGATAAAAAAAGTCAATCAATTTGCGATTAATCAAGATACTGTTACCCACATTGTGGTTAACAGGTGAGAGGGTTGTCAAAAACATGTTCCAATTGAATGGCAAATTAAAATAACTTAACGGCATTCGAATCCAAGAAATTCTTGAGTGGAAAACTTACACAAATATTTAAAATAGTTTAATAGAAACCCAGACGCTAATAATTAATATACTTTTATACAATATGAAGTTCTTCATTTTACGAAGACGCAAAATCCAATAATATCGATAAAATTCCATCGACACTGTCCCAACGCTACAAGAGACAGGGGTGCTCCGGCTAAGTATTAATTACTTTTTGACATATTCACTTTTATTACAATTTATACGGGATAGAGCTGTAACGCGTGAGACTGACGTGAGCGAAGCCGGGAGGCGGAGTGTAGTTTATTAGATGTTATGATTAAATGGAATTGCTTTATTTCTTCATGAGGATAGAATTCGTCCCATTTTAATGGCTTAACAAGCGTTTTTTTGTTAATGAGAGCAGCAGAACATCATGCTTTTATGTAATTACAGTTTTTTTTTTAAATAAGTATCTCGACAATTATAATACGGAAAAGATGAAAGTCAAATGGAATTTCGCTTAGGACCTACTGATTTGACCTTTTTTGAAAACGTAACGTGGCTTAATCTTAATGTCTTACACCCGTATCTATAAACAAGTAAAAGTGATTACTTGAGTAAACCTAATAACTTAAGATATGATTTTTACTCTGTGGCTTAGTAATTCCTTGAAGTGAGAACTGTCAAATGTTAGAATTCTTAGCTTTGCTTTCTTTGGCCGTTCTTACTTCATTCAAATTCTTGTCTATTGCATGAAAATGATTGCATATAATAACTTAAACTCGGGTAATTACTTTTTACTATAGATACAAGTGTTACACTCTAGCAACCGCTCCGTTTCAGTCAATCAACAAAAGAATAAGAAGCGAAAATCAATTAGTGTAATGAACATGAATGCAGTGAATTCCAAATGAAAGTCTTTGCGATTGTCATTGTGTATTACGGTGGGTTCAAGACTATGTCAATCGTAAACACAGCTGAAATATAATGTTAATATTCAAATAAAAGCATTGTATTTGTTACAACCACAATATTTGCCTAAAATTCAATATTTGCAAAGGGTTAGCAAAAATGTTTACAATAATTTAAATACTGTTAAATTTGAATAGTAAAAATTAAACAAACATGACATGTGTCAATCAAAAAGTCAAATAGTAAAAAGAGATGGATAGATGCAGCTTCTATAAAAAAGAAAAGGATAGCAGGAAACTATGTTAGAACAGAATACAAATTCATTCGACTAGTGGAAAAGAGACAGAAGATTTTTGCTATAAGTTAGAGCAGGACAGATAGGCGGAAAAATAATGTTTTTACAAACGGAACGCAGCAAAAAGTCCGAACAAAAAGGTCCCGTATCCATAAATAAATAAATGCAAATATTTGAAATTGGAACGCCGTGAATGTAAACACAGAGCAGTTTGAATATTCATTCGAAATATGAATATTTCAGTTATGGCGAGGTCCGAGGATGAAAATCAGATTCATTGGGTATAGGTACCTAGATAATATACGGTTTGATTGTCAATATGGCTGGACAGTGGTGGGGCATATTTACGAGGTACACCGATAGTTTAAGGGCTTTATTTAACAACGCTTGTAGTGTGTAGAAACTATTTTACAATGTCTGGAGTTCTAGCAGAAAACTCAAAACAAATTTTGTATAGTACAGAGTTACAGACGCCAGCACATCAAGCTACCCGAAACTGTCAAATTTTCTTAATCAACCTTGAACCTAATGCTTCAGCGATAAAGTACCTAATGAAAATCTATTAAAGAAAGACCGATTGTTGTAGCTTAATGTGTTGCCGTGTGTACCATGTTATAAATATACATAACTGATAGAAAGAAGACAACAATGCGTTTAGTTTTACTGGTTTTTTTTGTTGAGATTGTACAAAAAGGCGAAGGAAAACATCGTGAAGAAACCGGCATGTCCTAGAACCAAAAATTCAAAGACAATGTTACATTCATCAGTCTACACTGAGCCAGCGTGGTGGTGGTGCTCCCACCTGCCTGAGGAGAGAAGGTCTGTGTGATCTGGTACCACATTATGCGTTTGAAGAGTACTTTTTTTCGTTTTAAGATCATAGGTAGTTCTTATTCTTTGACAATGGACCCCTAAAGCCATACGGCATAATATTTGTTTATTTATTTATTTGCTCTCATGCACATCACACATTTTACAATAGTTGCCAGATAAAAACAAGTGGAAAACAATCAATTGATATTTAAATTAAGAATCGTTTATACCATAGTACGAGCCTTAGGCAGCAGGCATACGTCACGCAGGCTTTACCTTTGCCGCCTCCGCATTGATTAAAACATTATCCAAAATACACCCACATGAAACTCAATTAACCATAAACCATATTGTTTTTAACACAAAATCCTTATAATAATTATAATTAAATACATAGATAAAGCTAACAAGAACATCAAAAGCGTTTAAATTATAATCTATTGTTGGCCCATAGACAATTAATTAATTTTAACAATGGCGGGGAGAAGATGGCGGGAGATGATATTATTATGGCGGGATTTAGTCCGTTCGAGTTGGTTTAGTTGAATTATTAGGTTCTATGGAATTATCTATTTGATTTTGTCTTTTATAGGGGTGAATTGAAGTTCTTTGGTTTCAGGTAGGTTTTAGGTTGCACAGACCGCCTAAAAATATTCTTATTAAAAACTGTTTTGCTAAAAAAAAATAATCGGCTTTTATTTTTCGTTTTTTTTTTGTTGTTTGTTTACATTGTAACTAGAAAATATTAGGAGAGCAACACTATTATTAAGCTTTTCTCATAGCAAAGTTAATAAGAATTATATCGCGCGAAACAATCCTATAAATCGGTCCATAATAAGACCGCAAGTCTTCCACAGTTCATAAATAAATAAATAATTGACGGAAATATCGATGAATAAACGTTAAATAAACAGCTATAGTGTATTCACGGAGACGAGTTAGTAGAGCGCTATCTCACTCACACAATTTTTTAACTGCAAGTTGGTCAGTGATAAACGCTAAGGCGGTGTACACAGTACAAGTACTTTTTAGTCTACTCATACTTCCCATACTGTGCAGACGTGCTCTTACTTGTGACTGTATGCTCAACTTGTGAACCGACAGGTGTATTGGATTTTATGATTGATTGCTTTCTTTCTTTTGGAGAAGAAATTATCTGCGAGCTATCAAAAATGCACGAAATAATCATCAAAAAATCTACTATTTAGATTAAACTTGGGTGAACGAAGGTCCCACTACCTCAAAAGTAGTACGTAGTAAGTAGTGTGATTTGTCTGTAGGTGCTTGGGTCGATACCACAGTGAAAAGCAGACGAGACGCTTTTATTAATGGACTAACGAATGGCTTGAAAACACCCAGATGATGATATGTTATAAACTTATAGGTAGATATTATAATATAATAAAGAAAATTTAATCATTAACTCTCGATTTTATTTCTTTTCTTCATATCCATCAGATATATAAAAAAGTAGGTACCCATAAAAAAATTCTATCAAATAAATGTCTCTCAATTTATACGACAGACGAAGCCGCAGGAATAAACTAAGCGAACTTTTAAGAAGCGCAGTGTGAACGCACATTTACATTTCTAAGGTATTGTTAACGCCCACAGACCCTAAAAAAGATTTTTTTGTCTTTGTCATTTGTATGATAATGTGCGATAGAGAAGGAGCTATACTAACTCGTCTCCGTGAATACACTATAAACATAGAAACTCCTCTTTTTTGAAGGCGGTACGGAAATAGATTTTTTCAGGCAAATACCCCTATTCTATTAATGATAAAATTACACTTTTCTAGGTCATAGATCATCATAGGTCTAAAAGCGTGGACATAATCGATTTAGAATTGGAATTAGCTAAATCCGTTTTTTCTTTCCTTTATTTTTAAACATTGGAAATTCTTAGTTTAAGTCTTACCCAAACAAAAAATATGTGTAAATCATACCCTTGAAAAATCACACAACGACAATTATTACAATCTTAACCTCCCATACCACGACCCCAAAACACTAAAGTACAAAAAATACTCTCAACTGAAATCGACATATAAAGGTACGCGCCCACGGCTAGTATCGTATCCCCGTATCCGAGTATCCGCGTATCCGCAATCTTGGGCGCTGCTTGCGTCTGACATTAAATAATTGTTGGCTGTGCGGATATCTGTGTTAGGAACGGATAGATACGGCGGATATTGTGTTAAGATTGCTTTTTCTTATTGAGATAGAGACGATAGAGTGAATTATTGATTTGTTTTTTGCGTAGTAAGAAAAAGAGTGATTGATATTTTGTTAGTTGATTCAGCTTCATTAAGTTTTTCTAAATTGTTTGTATAAAGCTAATTTCTTTCTTTCTTTCAATGTTGCTGATTGATTATTAACAAAATCATATATAACCAAAAGTAGTGAATCTTATGTAAATAAACAATATGTTTAATTTATTCAAAAAAAAAAAATATGTTTGTTTGTTTATTCGTATTTTATGCGCTGCCATGCCTGCCACATTCTAAGCGTTTATTCGATTGCGATAAAATTTTGTTAACTTAACGCTTGCACTTGCGCGAAGGTTATGGGCAAAAGAAAAAAAATCGCGGTTGGAAGTTAGTACGAAATAAAATAGTACACGTACAGGAATATAGTCTAAAAATATTATGTATAGTGAAGCCGAAAAGTCCGTAAATGAAGTACGGTCTACAGCATTAAGCAAACTGAAACAATATAAAATTCGATAATTTGTCTTAAATATAAACTATTTCGATAAAAGGTATTTCATAAAGCAACTTAAATCGAGGCATTCCAGAAATACGTCAAACCAAATCTTTTGTAAAAAAAATACCAATATTCCTTGATAACTGGAGAAGTTCAAACAAAAATCTTATAAAATATTCAGTCCCTGCCGGGTCTATTCGCTAACAGTCTACGCAGAGGGGGAAACGTCGTCGAAATTTATTTAATGATGACCAACCGACGGGATTTTTGTTATATTATGAAGACATTTCGCAAGTGTTGGCATTTCCGAGTAAGTATTTGAGCTGGGTCTGCCGACGGGGATTCAACGGATTAGTTTTATTTTAACACAAACATAGACACAAATTACAAAATTAGTCAGTGGCCCGAAAGTCCAGTCTTACCAGTAGGTATAATCGTAAAAAACTAAGTTATGGAGTCTGACAACCAGTCTTACCAAAGGATATCGTATTACCCAACACTAACTGGGTTGTGGAAGTCAGTTAGGCAGACGCTCCATGTAAAATACTTGTACTCGGCTGCATCCAATTAGACTGGAAGCCAACCCCACCGTAGTGGGAAAAGGCAGTCAGAGGCTGATTGTTCCAGGATTCACGGTCATAAATCTGACGATTTAGTTCACAAAACTGCCAGTAAAGCAGTGATAGCCTAGTGTGTCCGTCGGACCACCAAGTTTGACCACAACCTCTAATGACGGCAACCTCTGATTTTTGGTATTTATGTGTGTATTGTTTTATTATCACTTGCTTCGGTGAAGGACAACATCGTGAGGAAACCAGCATGCCTGAGAGATATTTCTCGACGGCATATAAAGCCAAGTCAGAGGCCCATAGGCGGCATAAGAACTCTGACACCAGGTTAGGCACTAACCACACGATAAAGAAAGAAGAAGTCAGTTTCTGCAAATCTCAGTTCTGTTCACTTTATGAAAGCGCAATATCAAAAATCTTAAGTAGTTAAATCTATATATAGGTTTCCGTCGCAAAGTACATTTAAGACCAAGTAAAAACAAAAAAAAAAAAATAGACCCAACTCACTCTCAAACCAAACGAAAACAATCCGATTTACTTCCACAATCTAACCATTCAGCATTTTGTAAATAAATCAACTGTTTATTTCAAAATAATCTAGCAAACCTACTAAATCCTACTAAACCATTCGGATACACACCGCAATCTCTGTTCGCAAGTACGTCATAAAATTCAGAAATCGTAAAAAAGGCTCCGGTACGAATATCCGAAACGAGTAAAAAAAAACGTAATATAACCGACCAATAGCAGCGCTTTCACACTTTTATTCGATACAAATCGGCCAATAGAAGCGGGTTTTAAGACGTCGTTGGAGTAATATTGCCGTCTCTTTCCAACTTAGACGGTTCTTATATTGCTGTTTCGCGGCTATGGGTGTATTGTCTCAAGGAGTAAGACATTCTGAAATGTACTGACTATTTTCTCGCGGATTTTTCTTCAATCCTTTTTTTTTTGCGTGTAAAACGTTTTTGATGTTATAGCTTGTTATTTCAAATACAAAAGGATACAATTAAAAGATTACGATGTTGTTTTAAGCTTTGATGTTTATTTTGTGAAAATTGGGGCGCCATTTTGGTTGAAGAAAAAAGTTACTTTAGGTACTTCGCGTTTTAGTAGATGCGATTCTCTTTTATAGGGTAAAATACAGGTTTTAAGTAGCCCGATGGTTACCTTAAGAAAAGTTATTTTGCATAGGTAGATAAGGTTATGGGCACCTGTTCTACAGGAAGAAGAATTGCTTACAAATAAGTAATAAAATATGTTTCAGACGCCATTAAAAAGAATGTGACTTAATTATCATAGTATTACCTAAATAGAAACAAGGTGTAATCGGAACCTTCACGAAGCTGTCAACCAAGCATTCTGTACATCAAACTAAGTAACTCTACGTAATAATTATTGCTGAGAAACGACTTTTTTTTGGGTGAAAAATCATGTTTTACGGTAGGACTCAATGTAACGCACTCAAAACATTGTGCTGATGGATGGATTGAATAGTACGGGGGTCGTGGAGGTGTTTACAGGTTTAAAAATCTCACGTTAAAAAAATGTATTAAAAAAAAAACTTGTGAAAAAGTAGAAACTTTGACCCCCAATATCTCCGTAACTACCTACTTAGAAGGTTCTCAGGTAGGTATGGTCGAGACCTGCCTTTTCCCAACTTTATTGGGGTCGGCTTCAAGTCTTACCGGATGCAGCCGAATACCAGTATTTTACATGGAGCGACTGCCTATCTGACCTCCACAACCCAGTTAGTACTGGGTAATACGGTTCCCCTTGGTAGGACTGGTTGTCAGACTTTCGGGCCACTGACTACCTGTAACGACTGTCAAAGATCTACAAATGACAGCCGGGATCAACGGCTTAACGTGTTTTCCGAGGCACGGAGGAAATCAGGTATGTAATGAGTGGTTTCCCATCCACGGACCAACCTAGGCAAGCGCCGTTTAACCTAAAGATCGACCCGTGCACCTGTTATTATTTAGCTACGAGCTCCTTGAGACACAGTGAAAAAATTTATACACACTTCCAACGAAATATCACAATGTGTCTCTTTAATATATTTTTATTCTTTATTGTACACAAAATAACAAATATAAGTACATACAAATTCCAATAATATAGCTTATGTACAATGCTTATGTGTTTTATCGTACATTCCTGTCAGCCATTCGTTCGTAATATAATTCACAAGCAACTGTTTGTGGCATGTAATTTGCTTAAACTCTTTCTGTTTTTATTTTATTGTATTTTATTTTATACTCATGTAGGTCCTGGGGTTTCCGGGTCGGGCAAAGTGTTATTGGGTTTTTCCAGCAGGAATTTCTCAGTAGCAGCCGCGGAGACGGTTTATGCCCGGTTGATGGCAATAGACTGGCCCCCTATTACATGGAACTTAAACATAACTGGTGAATGTAATATTAGGTACACCTCTGCCTAACCCTTGGGGGATTACAGGCATGATGTTATGTTTAAAAATATAATCTATTTGCCGATAAAATAGAAAACAGACTAAAAACAAAAGTTATTTATACCTCGAAATACAAACACCCTTTGTATCAATCAATAACCACTTATTATAAAAAAAACAAAGTAAAAAAAAAACTTTACCCCTTTACACCCCCTCAAAAAAAAATCAGTATCAAAAAATCAAGATTGAATAAACAAAAGAGAGCTCAATTTTTAATACTTAGTTGATTCAACCCGACTCAACCGCACCCCGGGGGGATGGAATCGTTTAAATGAATAGCTGAGGGGATGTGTTCGGATAATTGCTGGCGTTTATCGAATTAGGGGGTGAAGGTGAGCTGTCTTAGTTATTTTAGGGGTTGTCTTGATGTGTAGGTGTTTAAGCAAATTATATAATAGATTCTACCTAGATTTTTATTGTGTTATGGTTATTTGGTGTAAGCTCTCCAAGGTTATAAGTCCGATAATTGAAAAAATCGATCATAAAATAATTGCCAAGCTAAGATTTTATGACGAAACTTGCTGTTGCCGCGTCCTTCGTTCGCGTGAAATGATTGTATAAAAAATATAACTCCCCTTTTTTAATCGGATTTTATTACCAAAAAATTTCATGGGTTTGAATTTTTTTGCACGGAACCCTAATTATTTTTCGTAAAATAGAACCAGTCCAAGTTACTCCTTATTACATAAGCTATCTGCCAGTGAAAGTCCCGTCAAAAGTCCGTCCCGGAACAAACAGACAGACAGACAAAAATTGTAAAAAATGTTATTTTGGTATATGTACCGTAAATATTATTCATATGCATGTAGTAAAAAGCGGTTATTTTAATATTACAAACCGACACTTCAATTTGTATAGATGTATAGATTAAATCACAGATGATGACTTTAAGACGAAATTATTGAACAACAAAAAAACAGCCTCAGGCTTTCATGTTTAGTCGATAAAGAACCCATTTTTTTTTTAGTAACACGCTTTGTCAAATTATTTCAATCGTTATCATGCATTTGACGTTTGATATTGCATCAAACGTCAGAAAACTGAAGTTGTTAAAAAAAGATATAGACTTGTTGGGGGCACTGCCGTGTCCCCAGATATTATCTAATTATAGTTATTTGATTTCTTATCTATTTATTTTATTATCTAATTTTAGTTATTTGATTTGATTGATTGTTCAACCCGACGAAATTGCCTATAGACACGTCGCCAGCTCCAGAGTCATTATATGTTGTCTGTGATTAATGTTTAGTTTTTTTTTAATACTAAATAGGCTTGCGTTTGGCCGCAACGCGCCTGATGTGAAGCGATGACGCGGCCTAGGGTGGAGCACGCTTGCCTAGAAGAAACCGATTCACTCGAACTTTGAAGAGATCTAAATTAAAATAATCGTGAAACAGAGACGTGAATTCCATAGACTGGCGGTCCTCACAATTTATAAAATAAAGATAGGTACTTAACAGAGAAGTATCTAATTAAGATCTTCAGTCAAATCACGGTATTTAGATAAAAAATCATTCTTATTTATTTCCAAATGTTTTCTTTGTGTTATAGCGGCAACAGAAGTATTTCTGTGGCCGCTATAACAACAAATAATACGATGGTACGGAACCCTTCACGCGCGAGTCCGACTCGCACTTAGCTGGTCTTTTTTTAATACAAGTTTTTAATGTTATACCTATTCAATGTATCTATCAGCACAATGTTTTGATTGCGTTACAGTGTGTGAGTCCTATCGAAAAACGTGATTTTTCACCCCAAAAAAAATGCTCGTTTCCCAGCAATAATTTTTGCGTAGAGTTACTTTATTTGATGTACTGAATGCTTGGTTACCGGTTTCGAGAAGGGTCCGTTTACACCTTGTATTATGTGTATAAGTTTTTAAACTGTCATGGTCACTAACATTATAATTAACACTAGAAACGGGATATTTACCATTTCCACTGTTTGTTTTGAGTTGCCGATATTTCGGCGCTGTTACAAGCACCGTGAACAGTGGACATGGTAAATATCCCGTTTCTACTGTTAATTATATTGTATTATGTGTAGTTTACTACAACATTTTCACACTCCTATCAAAAAGGCAAACTCCACAGACTTAACCAAAAAGTCTCAATTCAATACTAACATTCAAATTCACCCCCGTAATTGTTTTAAACGGTTTCCTACAGGGGGCGGGGTTGGCCGGCTGCGTATGACAGGCCCCCTCTTTGTACCCTTAGGGGTAACATTTTTTTGTAACACCCTGTATTTAGCTCCCCTCTGGGGGGAGCGGGATATTGTATCTTTGCGTTAAATCTCCTTGGTATGGGTTGATTTTTGAGTTAGAGGATTATAAAGGTTTCAGAGGAATGTTTTGAAATATTTATACGTAGAAATTTTGAGGAAATATGATCATTTTAAGTTAGGAGGAGAAGCTCGTGGCTAAATAAGAACAGCCGCTCGGATCGATCTTTAGGTTAAGCCGTGCTTACTTAGGTTGGTCCGTGGATGGGTGACCACCCATTACATACCGAGTTTCCTCCGTGCCTCGGAAAGCACGTTAAGCCGTTGGTCCCGGCTGTCATTTGTAGATCTTTGACAGTCGTTACAGGTAGTCAGTGGCCCGAAAGTCTGACAACCAGTCTTACCAAGGGGTATCGTATTACCTAGCACTAACTGGGTTGTGGAGGTCCGACAGGCAGTCGCTCCATGTAAAATACTGGTATTCAGCTGCATCCGGTTAGACTGGAAGCCGACCCCAACATAGTTGGGAAAAGGCTAGGCAGATGATGATGATCATTTAAGTTAGTGTTGTTTTTATTTTTGCATAACATTTTACAGTTTGTTAAGTGTGTTCTTCCCGACAAAAAGCGTAAGATAATTGCGTAGCATACTTACAATGCCATTCAATCATTTGATTGCCAGTCTTACCAAGGAGTATCGTATTACCCAGTACTAACTGGGTTATGGAGGTCAGGTAAGCAGTCGCTCCATGTAAAATACTGGTATTCAGCTGCAGTTATGCACGAAATTGATCTCAACATAGCTGGGAAAAGGCTATGCAGATGATGATGTTAAAATGGTTTTCATTTTGAGAATTCAACCACATTCATTGCGTTATTTACAGTGTTGTTGAGCAGACGTATTTTGCAAATGAATACAGCAGTAGCTTACGAATTTCTTACAAAACCCTTCAAGTTGAGATTTAAGTGAGATAAACTTTATTGGGGTGTTAGTGAGCGATATGCGGGCTCTTGCGGTAATCTTTACTTTGGATATCATTAGAATATTCCTTGTTTGCAAAGTGATTCCAAGTAAGGTCAATTTCATTTTGAGTTCTCTAATAAGTACAGAGTAATAATGGGTGTAACAAGACCCTTAACGAAGCCAGGCACTAATTCTTCTCCCCGTGATTGCGATATATTTTTTTGTTTCAGATCATACCTGGATACCTTCTTATAGTTACGGAGATATTTGGAGTCAAAGTTCCAACTTTTTCACAAGTTTTTTTTTAAATACATGTTTTTAATATGAGATTTTTACTTTAAACACCTCCACGGCCCCCGTACTATTCAATGCATCCATCATCGCAATGTTTTGAGTGCGTTACATTGAGTCCTACCGTAAAACGTGAGTTTTCACCCCAAAAACAAAGTCGTTTCCCAGCAATAATTTTTGCGTAGAGATACTTAGTTTGATGTACAGAATGCTTGATTGACGGCTTCATTAAGGGTCTTGTTAAAGGCTGTATAGATCACTAGCTGACTCTTCCGTCCTCTCAGAAAAGAAGAACATCATAAATCGCTAATCAACTAACCTGACTATCTTTTAATCCCAACTTCTCAGCCAATTTCTTCCTATCAGGCTTGGAGATGTACTTCTGCACCTGGAACCTCTTCTCCAGCCCCTTGCGCTGGAGGTCGGAGAAGACGGCACGTCTCATCATGCCGCGGCGGGGTTTACCTGCGAAGAATAGGTCTTTTGGAGAAATGTTTACTGCCAATATTCTAAAGGATATAAATTCTCTTAACGAAGCCGAAAGGCACATGTTCTCCCGTCATTGCGATCATTTTTTGTTCTGGGCCTCGTCAGAAGGCTTAAAGTCACCCAAAGGGCAATGGAGAGGGCTATGCTTGGAGTTTCCTTGCGTGATCAAATCAGAAATGAGCACATCCGCAAGAGAACCAAGGTTACTGACGTAGCCCCAAGAATTGCCAAACTTAAGTGGCAGTGGGCAGGGCACATTGCTCGCAGAACGGGTGGCCGATGGAGCCAAAAAGTTCTGAAGTGGTGACGCCGAACCGGAAGACGTTGCGTTGGAAGGCCTCACATTAGGTGGACCACTGACCTGGTGAAGGTTGCGGGGATCCGCTGGATGCGAGTCGCACGGGACCAGTCAATGTGGCGGGCACTTGGGCGAGGCTTAGGTCCACAAGTGGACGTCTTTAATGATGATGATGAATGCAAGATAGTCCATGGGTGGTAACCAATTACATACACTCAGCATGTTCCTCCGTGCCTCGGAACACACACAAACGGATTTTTTGGTTCTCCGGTACAACAGAAGATCGAATTAGTTGTAAATTAATTCAAGTTACTTACCTCTGGAACTATGCGCCCATGGGAAACCCCCAGGTAACGGAAACACTTGAGTATGCCCTTGTGCTGGTCGAACTGAAACAAAATAACGTTATTAGATACATGCTATATCAATTGATCAGCAGATCTAAGAGCCTCAAAGCCCACCCTTATGTCCAAAAGCATTCTCTTCATGGCTCCGAAAATTTCAATAAAATAAAATAGATACCAAATGACATTAAAGATTTAAACTTGACACAATTTAAACAGAGACCAGACCACTATAACCAAAATATACCTACTATTACAAAATAAGCTGATAATTATGTACGAGTATTTACTTAATTTATGCTCGACCATTCAAAAACTTGACTAATTAATAGTATTTATTTGTAATGATTAAATTTGTTCTAAATGTTCATTACAAAAATTATTGATTGTATTCTAAATATTAAAATTCTTATATTGTTAAATAGTTTTTTTGAGTTACCATAACCTAACTGTAAGACCTACTGTATCACCAAAAATCACATGAATAAATACTTTGACTTTGACTTGGAGCATTTGCTTGTAGCAACTCTTTTAAATGGATGTCACACTTGGACAACAACAGATGCCATAAAAATAAAATTAAAGTAATTTCAAAGAGGTGTAGAAAGAAGCATGCTTAGTTTAAAAAAAAGCCACCGCATAAAGAGCGTGACATTTGAGGAAGATCAAGGAAACGATGGATGAATTGTGCGAGGAATAATATTAAAGAAACATGAGTAAATGATAGCGTATAGTATGTTAATTTGAAAATCCATTTGGTAGGCACTGGGTAGATTTACAGATGTCGACCCGTTGCCTAAAACCGGCGAAGTATGCCAAATAAAATGTATATTCTAACATAATTTTTAAGTTGTTTCGTTACTAACACTATGGTTTTTTGGCCGAAATAAACAGTTAATAATAAAAAGCGTGACGGTTGACAGAGGAGGATGGAAGAAACGTGTTGCACTGACTGCAAGTGACATGGGAAAGGGCGGGAAGATGATGATAAGAGCAGCGACATTCGAACAAACACCAAAGTCACTAATGCTTTGTCTATGGCCGAAAAACTGAAGTGGAATTGGGCAGGCCACATCGCGAGGACCACAGAGAACAGGTGGAGCAGCGCGTCCTGCACTGGTCCACGATACAGAAACAGACGCCGCGGCAGACCATTGGAACGATGGCGAGCGAGACGATATCGTCGCACTGGCAGAGATACAGTGGACTAGAACGGCCGGGCCCAAGATAGGTATAGATGGAGGAGGCCTTCATTCAGAAATGGATGGTTAAGTTTAAAAAATATAGAATCCCTACTCCCTACTAATATTATAAATGCGAAAGTAACTCTGTCTGTCTATCTGTCTGTTAAACTTTCACGTCTAAACCACTGAACTGATTTTAGTGAAATTTGGTACAGAGATAGAGTTGACCTTGAGAAAGAACATAGGATAGTTTTTATCCCGGACTTTTGAACGCGGAAACGCGATATAACCGAACTCGACGCGGGCGAAGCCGCGGGTGGAAAAGTACTTAGTTGTAAATAATAGGGAAATAGAGGCTATTTTTATCAGGCATTCATTTATTTTAAAGCAACGGCTAGCTGTAAGATCAGTTTTGCTTGTTCCAAACCGAAAACCATTATGACCTAAAAAACCTTTTTTATGGCGCCAATCAATAGCGGCTTACATCTTTTTATACCGCCAAAAACCAATAACATCATTTTTTTCAACAAACAGCAAAAATGGCAAACGCACAAACGCATTGAGCCTACACGTTAAAAGGGCGTGTATGCATTGTAAGACTTTTTGCACAATCGATCTTGTTTGTTGAAAGGCTGACAATGGTATTATGGAAAATAATATTAGTTTGCTCCTGATTTCATTCGCATTACGATTGATGTTATTTGAGCTTATTAAGTTTATTAACGTTTGTATTGATGTTTGATAAATGAAAGGTTGAATGAAAGATTAAAAGACAGTAAGTAGTTGATTTTCGAAAGTCAAGACCATTTTCGATTTCAAGACGGGCGATTCGCCATCAGGAATTTCTCAGTAGCAGCCACGGAATCTGGGTTAAGCCCGGTTGATGACAATAGGCTCGCCACTTATGCATGGGACCTAACCAAATATAACTGTCATAAGGTTATAGTGATGTTATGGTATGTTAATTTAAAGGATTGAGGTTATTAACTTTTGTGTTGGTATTTGATGAATAAATGAAAGAAAAGAAGTAGCTGTTTTTGGAATGTTAGCATTTGACATCGAGTTTTCTTTTGAATAGTCAGTGCCACTTAAATAAAATAAGAGCTTGTGACTCTTTGTAATGTGGATTATAATAATTTACTTGTGAAATGTGGGGATGGATGTGTACTTACTAGTACACCTTTAGAGAATACATTTTTTTTTAAACATAAACCCATACGTAAAAATTAAATTATTCTGACAGTGAGTAATCTAGAAAAAAAAATTACCGTGTTAAATACAAAAAGATTCCCGAAAAATTGCTTGAATTGTAACAATTTACCAAAGAACTAAACCAACAATGAAATAATAACAGAATTTAAATACCCAAAAAAACACATAAAAATTTATTCAATATAAATTTTTCAACCATTACCTTGATCCACCCTCTAAAAAACCATGTTTATCTAATAGATTAACTACAACAAAGGTCTGTTTTATAACTGCCCATCAAATTGGGCGTGTCGGGCTTATTATTCAACAATGTTACAGTTCTTTTAAAATTATTTCACCTCTAGTAGCAAGCCAATAGCACCCTTATTCTAATACAAATATTGATCGCGGTGATTTAAAAAGCAGAGGTACAATAACTGTGACATGACTGTACCCAACTAAATGTTACCATTTATAAAAATCTGTTGACATAAGCAACAATAGTTAGTTGCCTTTGCCTTCACTGGGAGGTCCAAACAAAAAGTTTATGCATTGTCTATGATCGATAAAAAAAAGATTTAAAAGTGAGTGTTTTATTGTCTGTGGTTTTGAAAAAATGGCGACGATTCGTTTGGAATAAAAAAGGGATTCTCACATTCTGTTTTTGTTGTGGATTAAGTATTTGTACACTACTTGATACAATTTTGCTTTTTTTTGCAGACGATTTGGCTTACGATGCTCTTTTTAAATTTTTTTTACTGTTGCGGTTCAGCTGATAAAAAAAGGTATTAGTCACTCTTTCTCATGGTGCGTGGGTGTTCGTTTCTCTTCCAGCATAGTCTACCTAAAAAGTCCCCACTGCTGGGACTTACCTAAGCCTCCTCTATGTGAGTTGGAGTATGATTTGATCAAGTCATCGAAATTTTGGTTGTAGGTATGCCGCTTTGCCAGTGGTTGTAAACCATAGAGACATTTCTTATTTTTATATTAGCCTACGCTGTCCAAAGAGGCAAAGGCCTCCCTCATGGCTACAATACAATTTGCCTTCTCTGACCAATCCGTTAAGAATGAGTACAGATCGTCACGCCAGCGTGTCTTGGGCCTGCCTCAGTTACGACGGCCGTCTTCAGGCACCCACTAAGTGACTATCTTCGTCCATCTGCCTCATCCTAGAAACGTGACCCGCCCAGTCCCATTTTAACCTGGCAGACTTATCGCCGGTGTTGCGCATTCGATCGGAGAGTCTAATATTGAGAATGCTACGAGTATGTTCCATCGCTCTTTGGCAAACATTGAGTTTGAACTTCTGAGCTTCAGTCAAAGATCAAGTCTGAGCGCGAGGTTACGATAGGCAGGATACACAAATTTTATTTCATGAGCCTGTAAATTTCAGGCATTAGAAACAAAGCTCAAATGTATGTGCTTTCTAATTATATCGGTATCACCCTTACCCTTTTGGAAAACAGAAAAGCTGTTTGACGGCATAAATAAGTACTTACGGTGCACAGAGGGCAGAATAAAGATGTGGAACATTCCGTCGAGGTAGACCCAAAACACGGAATTGAACTAACCTCTGTGCTGTCAACGATAACACCGAGGAAGTGGCCAGGTGTTTAGCAAATAGAATTTGAAGCATATCGAGTAAGCGATTCGAAGAATCGTTTCTTCCGCGGACAAGCTTCTTTCGTAAGAGCTCCGCCTAATGGGTATAAAAGTACCCTTAACGAAGCCGAAAGGCAATAGTTCTCCCCTTCACTGCGATCATTTTCTGGTTCTGGAACTCATACTCACGGAAACTTCTAGTCACGGAGATATTTTCACAAGTAATTTTTTTAAAAGAAGTGTACTCTAAATACCCCCTTGATACCCGTACTATTCAATGTATCCATCAGAACCATGTTTTAAGTGCGTTACATTGAGTCCTATCGCAAAACGTGATTTACACCCCAAAAAAAAATCTTTTCCCGGCAATAATTTTTGCGTAGGGTTACTTAGTTTGTGTACAGAATGCTTGGTGGACGTCTTCGTGAAGGGTCAGTTTACACCTTGTGTAAAAAACTTACCTAAGTACGGATGATGACAATGTGCTAGAAGATGTTGTAAGTGCTGGTGCTGTACTGGTATTGGTCTGCTGGCGATGGGCTTGGCGATGGGCCATGGACTGCCCATCATTGGCTGCCGGTATTCTGAAATAGAAGAGATTTAGAGTTAATTTGTGTAGTGGAATTCATACGAAAGAAGGCTTGTTTTTCAGTGTTTAACCTTTTGACCACCATGGTCAAATATACGTGACAAGCAAGCGCGTGTACGCCAAACGACACAAATATGTGACAAAATGGTAGGTGAAATTGTGGCTTGGCGTAGAGGGCATGCGCGTGCGTTTATGCTCTGACGGTCAAAAGGTTAATAGAGTATTTTAGAAGAATAGCTCATGCCATGGTAAAAAAATGCGACAGAACCTAAAACGCCACAATAAGAATTACCCAGATACCCGATGTCATGCAATAATCCGCATCTTAATTATTATTATAAAGATGAGCGTATAAGTAAAAAGAAACTTGACAACGACCGTCGGGCAGTAGCCCACAAGACACACCACCCGTCTGGTCGGAAGATTCCTCTCTTTCTATGGAGGATGAGGAACTTTACACCATGTTGGACCTCAATGTAATATTAATCAATGAACAAGGAAGAAAGAAGTAGGTCTGACTGTTCAGGATGTGCTCCACATTTAAGCACTATGTTTATATTTGAGAGCAGCGGTTGCCCAGTGGTGGCGGGCCCGACTTACGAAAAGTAATTCGTGGGTTCGAACCCAGGCAGGCGCATTACTTTGTGTAATTTATTTCATGACCACTGCTCTCAAAAACGGTGAAGGAAAACATCGTGAGGAAACCGGCATGTCCTAGAAACAAAAATTCGAAGACATGTACCAATGACATCTACCAACCCGCACTGGGCCCGCGTGGTGGATTATAGCCCATTCCCTCTCTAGAGAGGAGGCCGTGTGTCCCAGCTGTGGGAACATTAAAGGCTGATTATGCTTATTCTTATGCATGTTCATATTTAAACATAGGTACTATATTATTGAGGCAAGCAGTTCAGTTAAAACGAATCAAAAACATTAGAAATGCACCTAAACTGCACTTCATTTGAAATACCGTACCGTACCGTATTTTGTGCAAAGTCAAAAATAGAAACGGTTTGTTTCTATTCTTGACTTTGCACAAAATAAAAGAAAACATGATAGAAAATGTATAAAATATACATTTTCTTGATAAAATAAACACTGTAAAAGGTCCATACCAGTCGATTGACCTATATCGAATAGGTATCCTACCCGTAAGATACTGTGTTACCTCGTCAACCCACTGCAGTATCAATTTGATGGACGTACTCATCGCAACATGACGTTGAACTTGATTCTGCACTCAATTCACTTCCGAATAGGTCAATATGTAGCCTGCCTCGTCTGTATAATGTACACCATAGACAGAGAGAGAACAGTAAGCTACGGACTAACCGGCTGCTTTCCGAGAATGTCTATAGGTGTGGGAATATTGCTTATCTATTCAATGGTTGATACTATCACGCCTGTAATCCCTGTAGGGTTAGACAGACGTGTACCTAACAGTACACCCACATTCCGCCAGTTATGTTTTTGTATTTTGTTTGTTTTTTTTTTTAAAACGTTGCCCCACACTAGGAATTTCTCCTGTATCGTGGGTGCATTTACAAACATTTAAACTCACATACACAAACAGCCAGACCCGGAACAACTATCTGTAGGCCATACAAATATTTGTTCCATATTGATTAGTTATGTTTAAGTCCCATGAAGTATGGGGCGAGACTATTGCCATCAACCGGGTGCAATTTCAGACTCTACTAGACTAGAGCACATCGAAATCTATAATACTACCTACTTTCAAAACTCCCGGAAATCTTTCCAGGTAAAACTAACAAATGACTACTGTTCCGTCAGTTACGTTTAAGCCTCATGGAATAGAATAGGAAGTGATCCTATTCATTCATATGAGCATCTACCGGACACGAATCCAGACTCCGTGGCTGCTACTGGGAAATTCCCAATAGAAAAACCCAATAACACTGCCCGACCTGGGAATCGAACCCAGGGCCTCATGCTCATCAGTAGCGATTGCGGCAACTATACCAACGAGGCAGTCTATTCAATGGTTGATATGATGATAAATTAAAACTGCGCAATTTTCGGCAATTGATATTGCCGTAAATTGCTCGATATTATTCAGCCCAAAAAAGAATGAAAACTACCACATTGGCGTCATTTTTTGAATCTTCTTCTTGGCGTATCGATGGCAAAAAGTTTAAATATGTTTAGTCTAAAACTCAGCCACGCGAACCCCCGTCTTTGATGCAGTAAATATTCATCAAGATCGCAGGTGCAAGATGGAAGGTGGGCCATTGTTTGTGGGGAGACGCCGCATACGCACTTGAGGTCTGAGCCGTCCACGAACCCCCATCTGCAGAGATTGTCTTTGCTCTGGCCGACTTGGGTTCGAAGTATGTTTAGAGATTTCCAAGTCGGCCACGGCAACTCGTGCCCAGGTGGAAGGTTTCCTGTTGGATCGTTGAAGTTGTCAGGGGGTTTAAACCGCTCTCGCCAGAGATTGCATCTTGCTGTGGAGGTGTTGAAATTGACTGGGCTAGCTTGGCCCATGCACCCAAGAAAACTTATACGACTTTTCAGCCTCTGGGGTACTGAAACGTAGCTGTGCATTGGGTGCCGTGAGTAATTTTTTGAATGGAAGTAGTTTATGACCGACCGGGGTTCAACTTATATACATTTTTATTCGGGAAAAGGTCCTTGGATGAAGGCAAAAACCGAAGGTAAAGCTCATCATCTGCCTAGCCTCTTCCCAACTATGTATGGGTTGGTTTCCGGCCTAACCAGCTGCAGCTGAATACCAGTATTTTTAACCGACTTTATTCAAAAAGGTGGCGGTTCTCAATTCGGCTGTCGGTTTTTTTATGTTTGTTACCTCATAACATAACTCCGTCATTTATGAACCCATTTGATAAATTATTTTTTTTATGTGAAAGGATATACTTCCGATTAGTCCCATAGAAATTTCATCAAAATCGGTTCAGTAAATGTTTTTTTTTTCCTTTAATACGTATTTTTATTCTTCTTGGGCTATGTTGACGACATGATGGTTTGTTAATAACTTCTAGTTACAATGTAAAAAATTGTTTCGTGACAAGAATTTGTGTGGTATACTTTAATTAAAAATCTTTCTGTGAAAAAAAACTGACTTCCAAAAAGACACTAAATAACTTTCGGAAGTCGGTGGCAAAAAAGTCAATGAAACAAAGTCACCAACTTCCAAAATTCAAGTTATTTTAAACTATTTTAGTGTCCTTTTAGAAGTCGGTTTCGTTTTGCAGAAAGTATTTTTATATATGCAGCGACTGCCTATCTGACCTCCAAGTTCACCAGTTATTGGGTAACGCGATACGTCTTGGTAAGACTGTTTATCAGACACTGGAATAAAAAAATATGTTTTAAGTAGCTTTTACCGACGGCTAAACAATAAATCCGAATCCCGTGTCCTCACACGAGTCATAATTTGTCCGTACCGGTTCCTGAGTGGACCGGATAGCAGAATAGCAGGTCCTGTGACCGCCTCACCGGTATTTGCCAGATATTTATTCAACCTACCAGGGCTCCGGACCTGCTACTCCTGCCAGGGCTGCGGGACTGTTCGAAAGAGATACCGCGGCCCTGGAACATAAAGGGCAAAGAAGGAACATGGATGGGTTTTAGTCAGTAAAAGCCTGACACTCCATTTCGCCCAGTGCGGGAGGGCTGCTTTACCAAACCAAACAAAAAAAAAAAAGATATGTATTCAATGTAATTTCTGCTAACTCACTCTATAACAATGAAACAAAAGAAAATCCACTTACATTCCACAATCGTATAATAAATAAATGAATCTATCAAAGACAGGCGATATAAAATAATCAAAGTTGAACAGCTCAGTAATAGGCTAACGACGTGATTACTGTACAATGCTTGCTGCGGAGTGCGGCGGTGGTGCAAGTTGAGAACTGATAGCGTCATGAATGATAAAATGGAGGTGTATGAAAAAAGGCTGTTTGAAATAATTAGCCTTTGTTTCACTGTTGACACAGACCTCCTTGTAAACGGGGGCTTTAATCCAGTGCGGATTGATGATTATCACATAAATACTCTTTTTTTATTGACGTGATAACGTCTTATCATGCATGTGTGCATTTTGTCTCTGATTAATTACTAACATTATTTTTTTTTAAGTATAGGTACTTACTAACTATGGACCGTGGGTCTGATACAAATAAATATATAATTAATTAATAAAATCGATGAACGCCGGCTACACGCACGAAAAAGCATGACTCATTGTCACGTTCCGCCTGAGACAAGCGTGCAAGCGAGAGCGCCGAACAAGCGATAGAGAGGCACGATCGGCTTAAGCGTTCGGCTTGTGTCGCATCTCTCTATTCATTTCATCAATGTTTTCTTATGATGTCATCACGTAAACTTATCGTCCGTAAACAGACTTTACAGACAACCATTTTTTTATTTTATTTTTATTTACATACTCACTACACACAACTTTTTCCCATGGTGGTAGGCAGAACACACAGAAAGCCTCCTGCTACGATCCTTATATACTCCTTTCGCCTCGTCCACGTTCATACCTACATCAGTCATATACTCGTACGCCGGTTGCGAGTACTAGGGACGCACCTGACCTTTCCGAAGAACCTCACCAATAATGTCATTGTATATCCTTCTAGGACGTCCCCTCTTGGCGTTGCCACTCACATGATATCTGAATGTCAGAGGTCTTCGAATGTTTGTTCCTAAGACTAGCTGGACTCTTCAAAATATTTTCTTTCACCATTTTGAGAAGAGTGGCAAGAAATTTAAAAAGAAACAAAGTAAACTGCCAAGCATAGCTGCTCCACCACTGCTCTCTGCTCTGAAATGAAGCTGTACGAGAGACGGTTATCAAAAACACCGTATTCTGTGCATTTATCCCGTCACAAACACTGATTGCATGATTTGCAAACCATAGAATGAGCTGTTTTCGAAAGTCGTGTGAAAGATACGGAAGAAGGAAGTTTTTTACTAACAGCGAGATTCAGAAAGCAAAATTACACTTAGTCGTCTACCCGAATTCGGACAATCGACCATGTGTAAAAGAACGGGGACGAGTGCACCCGTCGTCGTCGGGCTATCTTGTACGGTTTCATTGTTCGACTTCATTCAAACTACTTATAGTGTAATAAAAACATCGGGTGCCCGAATCCGAGTAAAGTCATTCGAGCGCCCGAATACGGGCTAACGACCAAGTGTAATTGCGCCGTAAAAATGTTCAAAAATCCAAATAATGGCACCTAATAACTATATTTTATAATCCATAACAAAATTGAAATACATACTTAATTCACGTTTCTATCCGCCCTTTATTTAGTCGTTAAAAATATTGCAAGTAACATTCTTGTTAGACAACATGTGGTCCTATGATTTGCCCTTATGACGTAATCTATACACACCAACCACATTTTAAGTCCTACTATATCCTACTAATATGTATTAAATTTCGAAAGTTTGTGACGATGGATGGATGGATGGATGATTATTACGCTTTCGCGCAAAAACTACTGAACGGATATGGATGCAATTTGGCACACAGATAGTTTGTAACCTGGATTAACACATAGAATATTTTTATCCCGGTAGTACGATCCCTTGGGACACTAACTGAATTCCACCCGGGAGAAGCCGCGAGCATAAGTGAGTACTTCATATACGTCCAAATATCCTGAAGTTTCTCCACCTTTTAAATTAATTAAGAAAATCGTACATGATTTGCAACTTTCAAATCTACAACAGAACATTCTAACTACTTCATCAATCAATTACAAAATTCCACACTCCGCGGTCCACCCACAACTTGCACCACGCAAGCACCCCGATTTCTTACCACCCCGCTTGTCAAAGACACGCCCGCTATTATATATTGTGGAGCCTTTGTGACGTCATTAATCATCGCTATCCCTTGCCTTTAGATTTAAACTATTATGTGTTTGTATGTTGTTGGTGGAGGACTTCAATATGGATGGATGTGGTTCCGTATTGTTTTTATTTAATAGAACATAATTTCATGTATTGTGTGCGGAGAAGCTCGTGGCTAAATAATAACAGCCGCTCGGGTCGATCTTTAGGTTACACCGCGCTTGCTAAGGTTGGTCCGTGAATGGATGACCACCATTACTTACCGAGCTTCCTCCGTGCCTCAGAAAGCACGTTAATCAGTTAGTCCCGGCTGTCATTTGTAGATCTTTGACAGACGTTACAGGTATTCTGTGGCCCGAAAGTCTGACAACCAGTCTTAGCAAGGGGTACGCCTTTTCCCGACTACGTTGGGGTCAGCATCCCACCAAACACCATAGTTGGGAAAAGGCTAGGTAGATGAACTTCATGTATTGTGTATTTTCCGACGGACGGAGATGTGGAGGTATGTGGGTAGTTAGTAGTAGTACAACATTTCGATATGTTAAAGTTCCTTGTAATAGGTGCGAGTCAGTTGTGACTGGTCATCTCTTGGTTGCCACGGCTTATTTGAATTGATTATTTTATTTTTGAATTGTTCCTTTACTATGGACACTTTTAACGTGCACATCTTGCTACATCGCTCTCACATAATGTACCATCTCAACATGAATGATAGTGTAACGGCATAGCGTATACTAAATGTGTATCCTGTGTAGCGTAAGCTAAGTTTGTATTTCGTACGTAATATATAAGCATTGTGCAGTATGTCCTAGCACGCTCTTTGTACTTGTCGTTTATGAAGAAACAATACACGAGTTAGTTGTTAAAAAAATTTTTTTTTTTTTTTAAGCTACACATGATACGCTCATTTAGTATACGCCATGCCGTTACAATGTTACCAAGGTTTTGTAAAAAAAAAACTCTATTGGCATTAACCAGACACAAATCCAGAGTCTGGGGGTAATTGTGATTTTCTTAGAACCTGTGCTGGTAGCTACAATGCAGCAATGCTTGTTGCTTGTTAAAGACTTTCTAAATATATGATGTTTTATTGTAATACTATCTTTGTTCTATTCATTGTTTATATGTATACTCAATTGTTATGTTTTGCTTGTATTTTCTGTCTTAAGTTATGTTGTGTTTTGTTGTAATTATTTTGTTGATTCCATTATTCTTTTTTATAATAATTACTAATTATGTGAAAGAGTGTACACCTCTAAGGTAGTTTTTTGAGGAACTATTTATTATTAAGATGTCATGTAAACTGCACCAAAAATCACACTAATAAATGAATTTGAATTTGAATGAATTTATCCAGATTATGATTGTTATAATGAATTGCAAATTTGACCATTTATGACTTATGTATAGACACCAACAGGTCAACCTACCCGAAACTGACAGATTTTCCCAACCAACCTTGAACCTAATGCTTAAGAGACAAAGTTGAAAATCTGTTAAAGAAATTTGTCAGATTGTAGTAGCTTAATGTGCTGGCGTCTGTCCCTGACTATAATATTATTAATTGACTTCACTTAATTTCTGTTTTATTTTGTTGACATTATTTATTTTAATTTATGTAATAATTTGCACGCCGCAAGGTAGACCGTAGCCGATCTCATTAATTTATGTACAACATCGTATACCGGTCAGCTACGGATTCTGATTTTAGTTGCTTAATATTTTTTTAAACGTCGTTGCCCCACCTCTAGAAATTTCTCCTGTATCGTGGGTGCGTTTACAAACGTTTAAACTTACATACACAAACAGCCAGACCCGGAACAACTATCTGTAGGCCATACAATATTTGTTCCATGCGTGCGTGTTTGTTTGTGTGTGCGTGTTGTTGTGTGTGTGTGTTTGTTTGTGTGTGTTGTTTGTTGATACGTAGTTGGTCTAATTGTCAGTTGGTTCGTCATTTGATTCGCCTTTTTCGGCTTTCAGTCTAACCGGAAAGGCTCACTGTTGATTCTGACCTTCAGGAGATGCAGCGGTTTGGGAATAGTGAGAATGATTGGCGACTTCGTCCAAAAAAACCGTCAAGTGCGAGTTGTTGTAGTAGGCATTTTGTTATTAAACTACATATTTACGGTTTTCAGATTTTTCCCTTAACTTGCTATAAGATAATGCTTCTTGACAAATTTGATGATTCTAGGTCAACTTCAAGTACCCTATAAATTGTGATTCCTTTGAGAGTGTCGAAATATACGTTTTTTGCGGCATATACAGCAGTATTTTTTATAATATTAACATAGAAGTTTCATTTTTTTCACAGCTTCAAGGGACTGTAGAGGGTCTTGATAGACAGACAGACGGACGAACGGACAACAAAGTGATCCTATAAGGGTTCCGTTTTTTACTTTTGAGGTACGGTACCCTAAAAAACAAATCGGAAGGAGCTTAATACCTGTATTTTACATCTCGTGTTTCTATTTTCAGTCAATTCTTTTATAAAATTGACTGAAGTCGTCAAAACTCAATTAAGTCACTCACCAATGGTAATTCCTCCTTGGTATTATAAAGAAGGCTTAGACTATGCAGAAGGATTTTCATGATTGCATTTTGACTAAAAGAAGCGACGGCCGACGGCTCTAATAATTTTATTTTAAGATTTCTACATTACCAGCGATTTGCCGTTTGACACTACAAAGACAAACCTTAATAAAATAACTACCTAAGCGAAAACATAAATCTGCTTAGCTGAAGAAATCTGAGCCAAAATCAATTTTCAATGTATATTTCACGCTGTTTGGTAGCATACGTCAGACTGATACATTTTGACGTCTCCGTCTGTTTTGGTCGTCTAAATGAAACTCGATCTAATGTCAAATCCAGGTAAACGCGCCAGGGAAGCCTGGCGAAATGTCGCGCGATTAACTATTCCGTGAAAAAGTCATACAATGGGATTAAATGAACTTAAAGGGTTGATGATTCTAATGATTATAACTCTGTAAATCCATATTTGTTACAGTCGCGAATCATTTTATAATCAATATACAACCAAATACTGACCTGAAAATTGCAAAAAACTTAAGAATGAATTTCGCGGACTATCATAGTTGCCGATACCATAATTGCCGATAATTTTGTCAACCAATCACAACATCTAACATGAGATTTGACAGCTAGTTAGGTAGTCAAGAGATTTGACTAAGCAAACAGTACAGGGGGTCGTTAAAATGCATTTAAAATCATCCCCTACATACATAGGCTTATTAAAACAGGGCGGGACCCAACATAAATTAACTAACTATAAGAAACGATCCGCTAAAAATAACACCCAACAACAAATATCGAGCGTTATTTTAACGCAACCAAAACGGGCTTAAAAAGATATAAAACTCCATTGTTAACAGATCAAAACTATCGTTTTTTTTTTATCTTTTATTATGTCTATGGATTATACTCTGTTTGCTTTGCATTATGGTTTTATTGCCTCTATTGTCGATGGTCGTTTTTTTTTTGTTTTCTCAAGTGTTGCCAGGATTTTTGCGATGCGTTTTTTTCGTTCAAGGAGTTTTTAATAAGGTTTGCAAAGAATGCAATGTGGGTCTTTTTGAGCTTATAATTTCTATTGTGTGTGAATGTGTTTTATTTCTTATTGTATTTTTGTGGTTGAAGAGATATTGGTCTCCTCATATTGCAAGCTCGATTTATTTCAATGAACAACTAATTGCCTTGGATACTGATCTGAGGCAATTATCTTAATATTTAGTACCTCTGAACTGTTGAGGAGAATTTAAATATGAATGAAACAGCTGCTGATTCTGGTAAACCACATAACTTGCCAGCACCAATTTTATTTGCTTAATGTTATTCTTGAAACTTAACTGTCTCATTTTGGACTTCTGGATGTTAGTCAAACAGACATTCTAACAGCGATATAGATGAAGAAAATGGATTGACTTACAGTACAGTAAATCTTAATATCGTATTCGCTATCGGGTTCGCTGTTGTGTTGTATTTATGTATTTTGGTACTTTCTTATGTTTCCGACGCGATAACCTAGACGGCTTTGCGTCTCCAAACAAAAAAAACCGGCCAAGTGCGAGTCGGGCTCGCGCACGAAGGGTTCCGTACCATTATCTATAAAAAATACGAAAAAAACACATTTATTATAAATGGGGACCACCCTTAATATTTTTAGTATTAGTTGTTATAGTGGCAACGGAAATACATCATTTGTGAAAATTTCCGCTTTCCAGCTATCACGGTTTATGAGATACAGCCTGGAGACAGACAGACAGACAGACAGCGGAGGCTTAGTAATAGGGTCCCGTTTTACCCTTTGGGTACGAAACCCTAACAAAATCAAGCTGATAGAAGAAAAAGTAAAAATAAAACAATATAGTCGTGTTTTGTTCCGTGCTGCAAAACGCTACAGTCCTTCTCCAAGTTATTTTATTTCAAAAGTTTAGCAGTGCAAGCCTAGTGGTGTGACCGTCGGACTGCTAAGTCTTAGGTCTCGAGTTCAAACCCAAGACACGCATCTCTGATCTCTCGGATTCATATGCTCAATCATCACTTGCTTCGGTGAAGGAAAACATCTTGAGGAAACCAAGCTACCATGCCTGAGAAATATTTCTCAGCGGCATGTAAAGCCAAGTCAGAGGCCCATGGGCGGCATAAAAAGTCTGACACCAGGTTAGGTACTAACCATACGATAAAAAAGAAAGACCGTAAATCTAATGTCAATGCTATTGAAAGTAGTCGTGGAGTACCATCATCACCATCTGGATGATGATTTGGTAGCCAGTCTACATTCATAGGGAAATAAGTGACAACTTCAGGACATAATAGACTTTTTGATCATCTTTTCTAACTTCTCGTGCTACACACACGAACATTCAAGTTAATACCACATTCTCAATAAAATCGATCTCCTATAATACCAAATTATACAAATGCAAATACCCTAAAATCACAAATAACCTATCAGAAACACTCAGGAAATCAACCCCTATATTATTATAATAAAATAATTAAAATCACACCGGGGGTGAAACGTTTTAAATTGTTAACCGTTCAGGGTGTTTCAGGGGTAAACTTTTCCGGGGTAACGCCTTCACCCCCGTCTGGGGGGTGAAATGTTCTTCACCTTAATCGGTTGAGCATATTTTCTGGATCCGTGGGTTCTTGAGGGTGGAAACTGAAGGATAAGTGTAATTAAAGATTAGGAAATATTATTTATGAGAAAATTAAATCCATTCCTACATGAAATGTGGGTGTACAATTAGGTACACCTCTGCTCAACTAAATATTTAGTAAAAAAAGATTTGGTATGTTAGGTTATCTTTGGTAACTGAGGCACTAGTAGGTTGCCCTTTTAAAACTTAGGGAGGTAATCACCATGACCATAATAAAAAATAGAATATAAAAATAGAATAAAATAGAACAAACAAAAAAATATAAAAAAAAAGAAGAATAGAATATAATATGGCCATGGTGACCATGGCCATATTATATGGTACCCGCAACCGATGTGTGAATAATAGCTACCAGATGTATGATCGTGGGCTAGCTTAGGCGATAGGAGATGTAAGGACATACACTACAGAACGCCACCTGCTACGAGTAGGTGGCGTTTTGTAGTGTTTGTCTATGGTCATGGAACAGTATCAGAAAAAAACAGTTTTCTGATATTGGTCGTAACAATTTAGTGAATTGAATTCTATTTTGTAATACGGCAGTTAACTTAATAAATAATATTCGTGTGCACTTATAAAAATTAAATTCAAATCTAGAACTAGCAATCAAACCACAGCAAAGAAATATTCAAAAGAAACAAAAAAAAAACTGTAATCAAAAACCAAAAAGGTTATTAACGCTGCAATAACGTTATACAATTAACCGCTATCCGAAAAACGATTGAGTCACTGTACCTGAATAACGGCTATTTGCCGCCAATTTTTACGCGGGAAAGTGAGAAAATAATTGATTTCGACGAGGGGACGAATTTTATTGGACCCTCCCGAATCCCGCCGGGTTTTTGGGATTGTCGCATTTAATTTCTTTGTGATTATGTTCCTGGTTTATTGTTTGGAAGTAAAAATCTTTATTGTGGGCAATTTTTGCGAAATATTGGAAAAGAAAAGAGTTATAATAGATTATTATATTGTGTTACGGTGTTGTGAGTATTTCGGAGTTGCTGTTGAATTTTGTCTAATGGTATATCCAAAAATAGAATTCATGTATTCAAATTAGGTGGAGAATCTGTCAACTATTTGAACGTCAAAAATTTCATAAGACACGCCAAAATGGCCGCTATCCCTGGTGTTTCAGCTGCACACTCCAGCAACACAACTGTATTGTATGTAGTAAATTCTGTTGCAAAACTTTTATAATTACCTATGTTTTAAACTCATTATTTGTCTAGCTAATACTCAACAATATTGTAATCAGCTTTCAGTCCTAGGCGACCGCCTATCTAGCTCTTAGTGGCTAACACGATACGCCTTGGTAAGACTAAGACTGGTCGTTAGTCTTCCGTCTTCTGACCACCCGTAAAGAGATGTGCAATTTTTAATCAAACGAATCGCTTAATTTTTGAAGTAGTGTGAAGAAAATCAGTCGACAAAAACTTTACTTTAATCGGCAGACAAACGAGTTTTAAAAGCTTAAGGCTGCGTATCCACCAGAGATGAGCGAGGATGCGTAGCGAGAGATGTGTGTGACTAACCAACCAATCATAATAGACTAACCAATCACATAGCTAGAGTACCTCAAGCTGTGAAAAAGAAGCGTTATTATTGGTTAGTTTCACACACATCCCTCGCTACGCATCCTCGCTCATATCTAGTGGAAACGCAGCCTAACGTCCGCCGACGCCCTTGTTTCTTACGCGCGAGGACCGTCCATGGTACCATTGCCGTCGCTCGCAATTCGTATGCATGGACTAAGCAATTTCTTTCATCTGTTTTATCTCGCTATCAAGCAAGACGGGTGCCCATTGAATATGAAGTTCGTGACCAAAAAGAAAGAGACATCATTGAAAAGCCTTAATTCCCTTCTTTTCAACGTGTTCATCATTCCCATATTCAAGTCAAACAGCTTCAAACAATTCCATAGCAGACCAAAAAAAAACTGTTACAAAACTTTTGTCAACTATAATGAACCTGCCACTTCTCTGCCTATTATGACACATAAATGTTAACATAAAACAATTACCCTAGCATGCCTGCAGCTCGTAACGCGAATATAAACGTCACAATTTGTGCTGCGGTTACCTGTGTGTTCCAGACATATTATGTTACTGAGAATTATGCTACTGAATACTGCTAGCCTGTTGGAACGTTAACAGGGGTAATGGTGATACTGCTATTTCTATGACATATCGTCTATCCTGTTTTGCTAGTCTTTACCATTATACTGTAGAAAACTCTTCTTCTATAGTGAAGAGGTCCTAGACAAAGTTATATTCTTTAAGTAATTTAATAATGATTACAGAATAGTTAAAAATGAATGTTTGACATATGAAAAAAATGATGAAAAAGCAATTAAAACCCAGTGGTGTGACCGTTGGACTGCCAAGTCATAGGTCTCAAGTTCATACCCAAGACACGCACCTCTGATTTTTCGGATTCACGTGCGTATTGTTTAATTATCACTTGCTTCGGTGAAGGAAAACATCGTGAGGAAACCAGCATGCTTGAAAGATATTTCTCGACGACATGTAAAGCCAAGTCAGAGGCCCATGGGTGGCATAAAAAATCTGACAGGGACTAACCACACGATAAAGAAGATTGACATATGTATTATATGCTACTGAAAAGCTTATGCCAGCTATGCCTTACGCAATCTTACTTTTCTTTGCAAGGTATTTAGGGCACTATTTCTTCTTTTAATACGAACAGAATTGGATATAATATAGTACCCTGAGATACTCCAGAAATATTTTAAGGTAGATGACATTAACTTAGTCTTTAACAGAACGCACAGTTAAAAGCGTGGACGTGGAAAAAATATCACTGAAACCCAACCAAACAGACACATAAGTAACAAGTTTTGACTGCAACATGCTACTATCAGCATTCAGCTGACAGCTCGGTAAAATGCCTTCTAATATTCGGAGAAGTTACAATACATCGATGAATTCATGATTGAAATACCTTTGTTAGATTTTTTTTATTGTGGAGTTAGTCAACTACATAATTATTTAATTTAGTTAACTATATAATTATTAGATAATTATTATCATTCTGCAATATGACACTGAACTATATTTTTTTCCTTGTTTCTGAGAATCAAAGTAGCGTACCCTAAATATGGGATGCCAAAGTGACAATCCCTCCCACCATCCCCAATGGCAGAAACCCTAAAATTTACATACACATACTTAAATAAAATTCATCCTAACCCACCTTTACCCCGCCGACCGCAATCGACAATTTCCGTGAAAACCCGAACGCGTTATCGCGCTGCCATTGGCTCGTTTAAATTCAGAACATGTCTGCGGTCGTGTGCAACGGGCGCGGAGTGTTTCAAAATGGGAACGCAAACATTTAACAGGTGTAGAACATTCAGTGACTATGTTAGTGGTTATAAGTACTTATAGTTTTGTGCGTGAATTTGTAATTTTGTTGATAATGTAACTACACTGTCTGGCAACATGTGCTCATAGGTTTAAAGAGCTCGTGGCTAAATAATAACAGCCACACGGGTCGATCTTCAAGGTTAATCACCGTTTGCCAAGGTCGGTCCATGGATGGGTAACAATCAATTACATACGGAATATCCTCCGTGCTTCAAAAAGCACGCTAAGAGGTTAATGAGACAGATATGTTTGTAGCGCGAGCATTGTAAGGATTCAAAAGCGTCCCAATTGGGACATTATAATAATATGAATAAGTCAGCGATTCTGAAAAATTCCTTGGTACTAAAAAGATCTAATCTAGTACCTATAATGCATAATAGCCAACCTTTAAATACTTATAACCAAAATAAGAAACAAGGGAAACCTTAATCCGCCCCAACTCTAGCACAAAATTCCCTAAACCTCATACCATAAACGCTCACCCCTTTTCACCCCCAACCATTAACTTTTTCATAACAACTCCAGGCACCGACAATCACGTACAGCCTGAAACTAACAAAATAATCATTTACCCCACCTGTTACCAAAGAAAAAGTATCCTTCCCAATCATTCGA
The DNA here is from genome assembly GCA_950022335.1 of Eurois occulta. Taxonomy (NCBI): domain Eukaryota; kingdom Metazoa; phylum Arthropoda; class Insecta; order Lepidoptera; family Noctuidae; genus Eurois; species Eurois occulta. The sequence goes on from OX465505.1 coordinate 9,512,752, forward strand.
TAATCGAATTGAACTTACTAAATCCATATCCATGGCAAACTTTACGACGCCTATAAAAAAATCCGATTCGGAAAAATCGACTAATATATACTTGGGCAAAGATAACATTTTCACACAAGAAAACCTTTGTTCCAAACCAAGTAAGGTTGAATATTCCGCGTGTTGGGTGTAAAATTATATTGGTAGTAGACCGTAGTGAGTGAACGTTCCGAATTCGAATATGATCCCAATATGGCGACTGAATGACATGTTAATATGAGCCGAGGGAACGTTATGCATAATTTTATAACTCCCGATTCGGAATTTTGCTTTTCTCTTTCTTATTTCTTGTGTTAGCAGATGTTGTAATATAGATTTTTGGCGCGACTCCGCTTCGGTTTGTCGGGTTATTGGATATTATTTTAAAACATATCTTATTGGGCAGTTTTGGCTAGCCATTTTACGATTCTTTTGGAGCATGTGCCAGCAAAATCCACACTTTAGCTTTGCCTTAGTCGGGATATCATCTTCCTGCCATTATCGAATTTGTGGTTGGTGCAGCATGTCTTCATCTTCAATATATCTCTATTAGCTGTCATCTCCGAATATAGCCCTTTTCTAGCCATATACAATCATATCACCAGTTTCTTCAGTCGTTCATCTAAAGAATATCATGTATAAAAACTCTCAATCATCGTTGAGGGGGTTGGGGTCGGCTTCCAGTCTGGACATGGACATGGAGCGACTGTCTATCTGAACTCCACAACCCAGTTAGTTAGTTACTGGGCAATACGATACCCCTAGATAAGACTGGTTGCCAGGATTTCGGGCCTCTGACTACCTGTAACGACTGTCAAAGATCTACTTGACAAATGACAGCCGGGAAAACTCTCAATATTAAACATAAGAGTTTAAAGTAGATAATATGATTAAGCAAGATCAAAATGTACAACTTACAATTCACGAATACTTTTAATTGCTTGAAAGAGCGGGTTTAATTCAAAGATTTAGCAAAATTATTATTGGGTTTTTCCATTAAAAATTTCTCGGTAGGAGCCCTAATTTGCCCAGGAAATGGCAAAAGGCTCGCCCCTAATATATGGGACTTAAACATAACTGCCGAAATGTGAGTGTACTATGTTACACCTCTGCCTAATCCTTAGGAGAAATACAAGCATGATGTTCAATTCAAGATCTCATAAACGTAGCAAAGAATTACTTCCTTATAATCTAGACCTACATTCCCACATTACATCGTAAATAGAAACTATCACCAAGCCTCTAAAACTATTATATTTCCTACAAACAACACAATCTTTATCTCCCCATAATTGCTTCGAGCCCAATATCGTCAGACAATAAGACCGTATCAACGGAACGACATCAATAATAAAATAATATAAAAAGCAACTTACTTCCCAACCTTATGTCAGGAAAAGGACATATTAATTTCACTGGTAACCCCCGAACTATACCCATCTCTTTCTTGCAAACGGAGTCTTGTATAGCACTGTCTCTCTCTCGCCCCCGCGCTTAAGTGTCCGGCCAGATGTTGCCAGCATTTTATTGAAAAACTCCCCGAAGCCATATTGCTACTTGCCTTTAGTGAATTAAGATGTAGCTGCGATATAACCGTTATTGTAACGTTATTAACGTGTTACTTTCGTTGTTTTTATAGTTATTTTTTTTTTCGGGGAAGTTAATTAATTTCTTTGTTTTGTCTTGATGGTAATGGTAACAACTGGGATATAACGAAATTTTGTTTAGTTGAGAACTTTCTGGAAAAAACATTAACATCTAAATCTGAGACTAAAATGTCATGGTCGTTTTCAAGAAAAATAGCCTTTTTAAAATCATTTCCTGAATTCAGTATATGATCAGAATAAATCGTAGAAAGCACATAAAAGTACATGTTTTCTGCTTCTTCTATTTCTTTTTTATCGTGTGTTTAGTGCCTAACCTGGTGTCTGGTGTGTGGTGTGTGTGGTGGTGGTGTGGTGGAGTTTTCATGCCGCCCATGAGCCTCTAACTTGGTTTTACATGTCGTCAAGAAATATTTCTCTCTCTGTTTTATGCTGATAGACAAAGCAATTACAAAAGATTTAATTACTACTAATTAGATGAATTTATGACATAAAAAATTCGGCATCCGATCTGCTGTGTCATACAAATCAAGGATAAAATCAACGTCTACAAGAAAGTGAGGAACATCATCCTGCGTGCGTGTGCCAAACCAATACGCGTCCATGACCATTATCATTCTCCTGCCCTTATTCCAATTTACATGAGGTCGGCGTAGTATGTCTCCTCCTTGTCTTTTTCTTTCCTTCTGTTTTAATTGTTAAAAATAACACTACTGCACCTAAATGTACACTTTTGTAATACCTTCTTTTTTGAAATAAATTATTCTTATTCTTATTCTTCCATATTGCCGTCATTATTAAAAAGGGCACAACTAATATTTTGTAAATATTGAGAAAATCGATGTTAAAATTACTAAAACTTAAAAAATGTTACAATTGCTTAATTGTTTAAGCTTATGCTATATCCAGTTAATTTTGTTGCTAAAAATCACAACAAATTTGGTAGATAGGCCTTTTTTTCTTGATTCCGGATATATATATAACTCAATTTCATGAAAAATGTTAGTTGTGCCCTTTTTAATTAAAACGGCAGCATACTACTTCAAGTCTTTATTTTTTCGTCGCAATCCGCAAATCAATCTTCGCAAATTCATTTCGATACACAAAACACGATCGGAATATAAGAAAACTATTTACTTCACTTAACTGTACCTAACCTAAAAATAGTATGAAATCGTAAATATACAATTTACGAGTACTTACAAACTTTTTGCAACAACTACTTACAAGCACAACCCTTATATCACATCCACAAAACAACTACATCCACTATATAATATACACTCACGAACAAAATCACAAACTTATTAAAATACCACTTCCTATTCTTCATTTTTTTAATTTTTATTTCATTTTATTGTTCAATATCTGTAATTTCCCTGCTGCTATTATTTATGTCCTAAGATAAGCTCTCAGTAATGTATTTGAGATAAGGAGACCCGTAGCACAAGTTTTACTTAGTATGGGCTCCTGTCTCCCATCTTCAAATTTTTTTAATTTTATACTGTGTACGAGTCATCTACGACTACGTCCAATTAAACAGCCTTCAAAATAAATGTAATAACAAAAAGAACGAGAATTTTCAGATAACTGCTTTTTTATGTTTGATGGGCCTACTCTTGACCTCAATCTAGTCCTGAGGACAGAGATGAGGTCGACGATGGAACGAGCTAACCCAAAAGAAGCCTATTAACTCGCGACTTAAATAGATACTAAGAAACAGGCCGACGGACCATCACGATCAATGGTTACCGTCGCGCGTCGCCTCGAGGATTCCGTTCGATTTATGATTATGAACTAGTATACAAAAACACCGACTTACTTTGTAGATATATGATATAATGTCTATATAATGTGTATATAATGTCTTATGGCATTCTGTTATGGGGACGGGCTGCAGACATTGAGTCTATATTTATTCTGCAAAAAAGAGCCATCAGAGCCATATATAATCTTCGTAGGCGCGATTCTCTAAGGGAACTGTTTAAGGAAATCAAAATCATGACGGTACATTGTCAATACATCTACGAAAACATAATGTACGTTAGAAAAAATCTACATCTTTTTAATAAAAGAGGTGACAGACACAATTACAGTACGAGAACTAGAGACCAATTAGTTCAGCCGGGCTTCAGACTCGCTAAAGTAGACTCATCTTTCATGGGGTACTGTTTAAGATGCTATAATAAAATTCCACAAAGTATTCTTGAACTGAATGAGACGAAATTTAAATCATGCATTAAACGCACACTATGTAAGCAAGCATATTACAAGTTGGACGATTATATCTCTGATAAAAATGCTTGGCTCAATGCCGGTCCACATGGACAGGGGCGCATAAACTGATTAATGGATAGCATTAAATAGTATTGTTGGAGCTGCTGAAGATTGTACAACTATCTTTGCATTGTATAGATTCAATTTCTTTTGGTATTATATAACCGCATAGCCCATATTATGTGAGTACTATGTAATAGAAAGCTATCCTTCGTTGATAACCTACGTCATTTTTTTTTTTTATGACTTGAATTTGCCCTGGCGGTTAAGTGTATGTCATGCTCACTCAAATGTCTCGCTGATGGTGGCGCGTGTGTCGGATCAGTTAGTTCCCTTCAAAATGGTTGAGTTGAATGGTGCTGATACATGCGTCATGTTCGTGAACGGGCGCTGTCAGTTGTGACTGGTCATCTCTTGGTTGCCACGGCTTATTTGGATTAATTATTTTATTTTTTGAATTGTTCTTTTCCTTGTTTTTATTATGGACACTTTTAACGTGCACATCTTGCTACATCGCTCTCACATAATGTACCATCTAAACATGAATGATGTAACCAAGGTTTTATAAAAATATTCTGATTTAAAAGAGTGTCCATGGAGTTTCTTGCCCGTTCTTCTCCATAGAGATCTACGTTAGGGAATGGGCAACTACAGTACTTTCACAGTTTTTATGCCTTGTGACTGGGACTGTAGCTAAATTTCATTGTTGTCTTTGTTTCGACAGTTCAAAAGTGCCTGTAACGGGCCTACTTGAAATAAATGCTTTGATTTTGATTTTGATTTTGATAAAAATAGTAATAAATAAATGTGTTCGTGATGTAGGAAAAGACTCGACTATTCGAGAGTAAAAAAAGTAAAAAAAAACAACATTTTATTTTGAGTGTCATCATCTGCCTAGCCTTTTCCAGTCTAACCTGATGCAGCTGAATACTAGTATTTTACATGAAGCGACTGCCTATCTGACCTCCACAACCCAGTTTGTACTGGGTAATACGATATCCTTGGTAAGACTGGTAGTCAGACTTTCGGGCCACTGACTACCTATAACGATTGTCAAAGATCTACAAATGACAGCCGGGACCAACTGCTTAACGTGCTTTCCGAGGCATGGAGGAATCTCGGTATGTAATGTATGTATTTCCAGTGTCACTGACTCATAATAGAAATAATACACATACAGTTTATACATACACATCATTACTAATTCAATTCATGATTCTATTAAACATGTACAATCAAAGATTAATAAAAAATATCATATAAGTCAGCTCAGGATTGGTGCCCTGAAACAGTGACACGAGGTCGCGGCAGATCAAGAAGGACATGGCGGGACGAACTGGATGTCTTCCTTGAGAGTTGGAAAGTAGTAGCACAGAATCGTGACCGTTGGAAGGAATGGAGGGAGGCCTTTGCCCAGCAGTGGGACAGTATGGGCTAGCTATAATAATAAAAAAATAAAAAATCATATAAATATATCAGTTAAATTAACAATATCCAAAACAATAAATGAGGTAAAGGTGGAAGCTTCAGAATTCAAATTTTCTTACGTTTTTTTCAATTTGTTAGTCAGTATCAGGATGTATGTTAAACAAAATATGTTTCGCGACCGTAAAATGTTTTTTGTTGCAGAATCATATTGATTAAAATTATTAATACAACCGTCTAAGTATATTTAATCACTTACATGACTTTTTCATGTAATAGTCATTCAATTGGGTTAAATGAACTTAAAGGTGTTGTGTTGATGATTTTAATGATTATAACTCTGTAAAGCCATATTTGTTGCGGTCGCGAATCATATTTTAGTCAACATACAACCTGACACTGACCAGTGGCAGCGCTTCTCAGCAATAATTTTTGCGTAGTTACTTAGTTTGATGTACAGAATGCTTGGTTGACGGCTTCGTGAAGGGTCCGTTTACATCTTATACAGCGAAAATAAAATAAAATGTGGTCCTCCCTTACAAAACTAACTACCAGCTGATTGATTTACTATGGGAGGGCCAAATTTTTTTTTCATATTTCGACCTATGTTCTTTGGGGAAAGTTGTTCAGTTTCATGAGCACATTCACCTCCTTCAGGGTTGATACCCCCCTTCCGTTACACGCTGTACACAGTATGACTCAGAATATTATTATAGTGGATTTATCAAAAAACCACGTAGCACTTCCGTAGCGCATTCAAATTCTGTTTTAAAACAAAAGACATAAACGCGCTCACACATTTTCAGAGAAAATTCAAAATGTAGTGTTCTGTATCACTAAGAAGAAATACGAAACTATTTTTGATTTCCTGTATGAAACTTTTAGTCATTTCTGTAAAGTAAAACTAAATATAATATAGACCGTGTACGCAACACAATGCGTTCCAAAACATAAATTACTGACGTTGCTCAAAAAGCCGCTAAGCTGAAGTGGAACTTGATTGGCCACTTCTGCCGCATGCCCAATGAGCTGTGGGCCAAAATAACCACTTTCTGGAGCCCTGACACAGCCAGGAGACGTCGCTGCAGACCTCGTAGAAGACGGCGGAACGTGCTGGATAATACCAGCGACCAGTAGTCTACTTGGCCCTGGATCGAAACAGCTGGAAGTCCAGGCCTTTGCCCAGCTGTGTGATGACGCAGGCTAACAATATCAATGTGGATATAATTAGTTTTTAACCTGTTATTTGCCGTCGCTGCACTAGCTAAACTTTTTATAACAAATGCTAAATAAAACTCCTCCCCAACAGAAATACAAAAATAATCATCCCCCAAAACTTATACTGTCACTTACGGGATATCTTCCGTGATTCACGGAACATATCCCGTAAGTGACAATATAAGTTTAGTTTTAACCGTAAAAGCTTAAAACAGTGGTTAATCATGTCCCGTGCCGTCGCCGTCGGCTATTGCAGTTTAGAAAATCTTACCGTTCAGGATTCAGATCAAGAGTTTTCATAATAGGATAGATACTGGTGGTAGATGAACGCATCATTTTATTATTACGCTAGCGTAGATGATTTCTACGCAATTATGCGTAAAAAAGTTGCGTCGGTGGTGCAAAAAAAATCGAATCTTAAATAATTACTTTCACTTCATTACGGGTGTTAGGGACACTTGATTCTGGCTACAGGCTAACGTATGGTAAGCTAGAGAGGTTTGTTTGTATTCCTTCTTAAATTCTGGTAATTTGTGATTGCAGTAAATATACAATCACCAACGCTAAGACGGTTACCACGTATTAATTACATCAAAACTTATACACCCCATATCAGGTTATCATATATAAGATCCCATAAACCTAGATGGACAAATTTTAACACAGCGTTCAGTACGTTTGACCTAAAATAATAAATTGGTGGCGCTCTAGAATAAACACATTCACAAAACGGTCAAAACAAAATCACTTTAATCTGTGTTTTTTTTGCAAATCAAATCAAATAATTTATTCGCATAATATGGGTAGATAGATGGTACATAGATGTTACATAGATGGTACATAGATGTTGCTTGGATATCTTTGGTTAGACGTACTGAACGCTGTGTTAAAATTTGTCCATCTATTTTAATCGGATCTTATATATCGCGTTATCGGGATCATCTAATATCGGGAGCTCGAATAATTGATAATCACGGAAGTTATTACGTAACTGACAGTGTTAGTTTAGTTATAAACCATGAAAGCTTTAAACAAGTTTTTCATTACACCATTCTGAACCCCCCACATAGAAATTTTTCATCGGTAATTAAAAAAAAACAGCTGTTTCATACATTTTGACCATGTAGGTATTGCAGTTTTAGGTTTGGTTAAGCCACGCTTGCCTAGGTTGGTCTGTGGATGGGTGACCCATTACGTACCGAGTTTCCTCCTCAGTAAGTAAGTATATTTATTTGCTCTAAACCTGTGTATACATATAAAAACAATGAACTGATGCCGTGGTGTCCGTGCCTCGGAAAGCACGTTAAGCCGTTGGTCCCGGCTGTCATTTGTAGATCTTTGACAGTCGTCAAGGTCAGTGTAAAAAGTCAGTGGCTAGAAAGTCTGACAACCAGTCTTACCAAAGGGTATCGTGTTACCCAGTGCTAGCTGGGATGTGGAGTTCAGATAGGCAGTCGCTCCATGTATAATACTGGTTTTCAGTTGCATCCGGTTAGACTGGAAGCCGACCCCAACATAGTTGGGAAAAGGCTAGGCAGATGATGAGGTATTGCAGTTTTGTAGGAAACAGCTGTTTTTAGGGTTCCGTACCCAAAGGGTAAAACGGGACCCTATTACTAAGACTTCGCTGTCTGTCTGTCTCCAGGCTGTATCTCATAAACCGTGATAGCTAGAAAGCTGAAATTTTCACAAATGATGTATTACTATTGCCGCTATAACAACAAATACTAAAAATTTAAAAAAAAAAAATATTAAGGGGGCTCCCATACAACAGATATGATTTTTTGCCGTTTTTATAGATAATGGTACTTGCACTTGGCCGGTTTTTTTAATAACTGACGAATATTTTCTATGTGGTTCAGAAAGATGTTCCGTGGTGACCGCTTTAGCGTCGGTGACCCTTCCACTCTGTATTTGTTTTGAATCTCTAAGACATCCTGACAAATTAATTTCTATATTTTATACTTAATTCTTAAATGGTAAAACAATCTTCATCAAAATTAAAACAGTTTTAATTTTCATTTGCTATATTGCGGCGTTATTTTATAATCAAAATCAAAATATTTGATTTCACATAGACCTACATGGGCACTTATAAAACGTCGACAAAAAGGTGCACGGTTCGGGTTGGTCGTTTCCTATGGAGAAGAACCGGCTAGAAACTCCATGGTTACTCTTTTAAAATGATTTGATTTTACAATATTATCATGTTTCAGCATTAGTACTTAAGCCCGACAATAAATCGTTGCTTACTACACAAAAAACGGAAAACAAGATAAGAGGTTAGCAAAAGTTAATAAATAATAATAATAACCATTTTATTTCAGATCTCATTTCCATCCATATTAATTGTTAGTAAACATGAACTTTAAAAACTACGTTAGTAAAACATGTAGGTCAGAAAGGAAATGCATAAACGGACAAGCATGTTGCATCGAACCGCCAATGCTCTTCGTTCCCTTTCTACATCTAGGTCATCTTTGAAGACATCTTTGAAGGCAGTAACAATATGGCCGAGGTATTTAAATTGTTGAACACGATTCAAGACACTACCTGCTAAAATATGTAGTTAATAGTTAGTGTATAGTTTTAGAGTTCATAGTTTTCCAAAGGTATAAGAAAGATAGTGCTACAGCTACCCGACGCTCAAGGCTTTAGAAATATGAACCTCATAGTTTTAAGCAAACGATAGACATACACTGCATTCAATGTCCCAAAAAGATCAGTTAGATTTAATCCATCTATCTCCAAACCATCCATCTACCTAGCCTTTTCCCAACTATGTTAGGGTCGGCTTCCAGCCTAACCGGATGCAGCTGAATATCGGTATTTTGCATGGAGTGACTACCTATCTGACCTCCACAACCCAGTTAGAACTGGGTAATACAATACCTCTTGGTAAGACTGGCTGTCAGACTTTCGGGCCACTGACAAACCACCTATCTCCGAACCATTTTCTTTATATTACTATAGGTATAATTCCTAAGCAAGCGAGTAAAAAAGATCTTTCAAATACCTACTTTTAAAGAGTTCAATTCAAATAAATAAAAAAATACTTATTTCGCATAAACCTACATTATGTAGCTCTTAAGAAACGTCAAAAGATAGGTGTATGGTCCAGGTTAGTCGTTTTGTTTCCTATGGAGAAGAACAGGCAAGAAACTCCATAGTTATTCTTTTTTAAATATTTGGTTCTCATTACAGCTTTTCACCACCAAACCAACTGATGCTGAATTTTTTAAAGAGCTTATTATCATCATCATTCTCTTGCCCTTATCCTAATTTATTTGGGGTCGGCGCAGCATGTCTTCTTCTTCCATACTTCTTTATTACTCGTCATCTCATCAGACACCTCCTTTCTAGCCATATCATCCTTCACACAGTCCATCCATCTTTTCTTTGATCTTCCTCTACTCTTATACCCATCCACAGTCATACTCAAAACTTTCCTCACGACATTTTCCTCATTCCTCCGCATCACATACCAAGCCAACCGATTACTACATTTAAAATCTTACTTGCCAGTGATAAATAAAAACTTGTCCACCTCTATCAAACAATATTACTGCCATTTTCTTCATAAATAACCTTTGCCCAATTAAGAACCACTTTAAATTAGCAATCTGTAAGCCATTAGTTTGATACCCTCATAAAAACCAATAACATCATTGATAAAAACACTACGAATTTTCCCAAAAACGCTTCCCACAAATAACAACTAAAAATATACATGGCAGTTTCCTTGTCAAATTTGAAAAACGAACAACCAATAAATAAAAAAGAAAACCCAATCAATCAAAAACGAAAAATTAATTAAACTTAAAAAAAAACAAGCTTTTAATAAATGAAAAGAAGAAAACTAGGTTTATCTATCAACATTGAACGCGTATACAAAGTTTCGTGTCCGTGCTATAAACCGTTGAGGAGTTCTCTCGTGAGGACGCGATCCTGGCTGCAGGATTATGTCATGTCTGTCATAAAAATGTATTGTCACCAGAACCAAAGGTGTGTGCAAAATTTCAGCTCAATCGGTTGGGGGGAACTGGTTTGAAATTCAGTTGCAAGATTTGACCAATACATACTAACTAACAAGGCAAGTTAAATAAAAGCTTATATATAATAAAACTCACCATTCACGTTGCTACTTTTCAAACTATCTTCACCCAGAATCGCACTAACACTGAACTTCAATAAGGGCTTTTTTTGCTCGGTATACTCCTCACAGGACCGCACCAACTCATCAGTGTACCCCTTTCCCTCATGTTTCTCGCCTTCATCGCCTGAATTTTCATGGTAATTGAGGTTAAACCTTTTTTCTAGTTCCTCTAATCTTCTTATGCCTGATTTCTTGCAAGAAAATGGGGGACAGTCGTATGATCCGCAACTTTGACAGCGCCGGATCAGATTTGGTACGTTTAAGACCTCTTTCTCGGTAGCCCGACCTTCTTCGTTTCTTTGATAGTATTCGTTGTTATAATAAAGTTCATTTTTGACATAATCGTCATCTCGACTTTTGGAATCATCGTCTTCAATTTTGGAATCCTCAATGGACTCATCATTTCGGTTTTCTTCGTCACATTCCGCGAGCTTCGATTCGTCCATATCTGGCGTATTTTCGCGGGATCTTTCGTAGTTTTGACGAACATAATTCTCTATTTGCTGGTTGATGTACTGATTGTGTAATTCAGTTTTTTGCTGGTGTAAGATGTTGTCGACCAAAAATGGCGATGACATATTAAAAGGTCCCGCACTTGACTTATTATAGCAGAAATTCTGAATCGTTTTCAACATAATGTTGTGGTCTAATTGTTTACCGAAAGTATTCAGTTTTAACTGTCCATTTTTCAAATCTGTTGGGTACATAATACGTTCTGGCAAAAACTGTTTAACTTACAATATTATTTTCACAAATAAACTAAAACAAATAAAATAAAAACAGTTATTTGTCATACTAGTCATCACACTTTAGTTCGATTATTTCAAAATGCGCGGCCGGCAACGCGTCAGAAAAAAAATTGAAATACGTCTTCTCCCGTCGACGTTCGGGCAACGACTGGGGTTATAAGGGAGTGGTTCTTTAGAAAGGGGCGTATATCTGAACACGGGGTGGCTTTTTAGCACGCTTTTGTTACACCGTCCATCTTTATTTGACCTCCGTATACCTTTTTGTGTTGAGAAGCATGAGGTCAAGCTTTGTTTGTCGTTTTATCGACTTACAAACTTAACTAAACTAACCAGACAACCTAAAATATCCTTTATGACTTCAAAAATAGAGACTTGCTTGGTATTTTTGGGGTGTAAAAATTAAAGTTGTCCGACAAATAGGTATGTGTGTATTCATAAGAGAGTAAAAAGGGGTTTAGAGTTGTTTTTCATCGAGTTAGTTTCTGCCCCCGGTCCCGCCCGCATTTTATTGTAACAAAACCCGTTCACGATTGATACAATGCAGTAAATGTTGCTTTGATAATATAAAAATGGCCGCCATATTGTTTCTTTTGTGAGTTATTGTTTTTATTTGGGATAACAGATTGGATTGATATTTGCCAGTACTAGCTTATGAGCTAGCCTATTAATTCATCAATGGAAAGCTCAAAGATCACTTCACGAACACATTATTACAATAGTTTAAGTTTAAAAGAGTTACAATTATGACTTTTTTTAATATCACCAGAAGGAAATACTTCAGACAGATACCACCCTAACAAAATGCAAATAACACGGAGTGGTTTAAAAAAACTGATATTCTATTTAATCAATTTACGAGCAAAAATACACTTCGAACAGCCGCAAAAAAAACGAATTCGAATAAACCAGGAGTACCTAGTTAAAAAAAACTGATAATTAATATAAACAATTCAGGAGCGTATTACCATATTAAAAAAATATCTCTGTAGGTATTTATACCTATCTAATAAATTGCAACACTTACTTACAATTAGCTAAGAGTATGAGCGGTAAACACTATTGATGTTTTTGTTATTGTTTTGTGTACTTTTATTAAGATAAGAGTAGAATGTTCAATGATTACGATTGAAGGACATGTATCCATGGTCATGAGTAAATAAAAAAAGAAAATAGCTAAGAGTCAAGTTACAAATTAAAAACACAAAGAAAAGCAAGTTTAATCTCATCTTACTAACATTACCGTTTATGTATTTACCTATTGCGCTTGCTGTGGTCTAGGTAGGTACATAAGTCAAGGATCACATAATACCTTATGATGTTCATTATAATATCTAGTAATGTTTTCTATATTTATTTTATTGGAGTTCCTAAAACAAATAAATAAATCTGTCTACCTTCAGTTGTTTTCGAATGTGAATGAATATCGCTATATAGCTTTACCTATATGCCTATTACACCGATGCTATCTACATGACTAGCGCTTACGCAACAAGCGACAAGCGATTACGCCTGGACGCCTTTTTGTCAGCCATTGACAGGCAAATGGTACTGGATATTAAGCCTAATAGTCAGCCTCAATCGTCTATCTACCATAGAGTACTTTTAGCTGGTAAGAGTCCGATAAAATCCTTCGTTCTCCTTAGACGGAGTGGGCGGCACATGAAGCTGTAAAATTCCAGTTTAACTTGGCCTCGCTTTGTATAGATTTCCTATACAAGAGATCCGCATAAACTGGTTTTGTATAGCTTGATTGGCCGTCGTTCGTACAAGCATTTTTCCACACCAAAAAATGGTAAGGAGATAAGGTCACTTTGAGCGTCTTAAATAAAACTAGAAGCATCAAACTTCATCGAGGAACTGTTATTGAAGGTCCACTGAAACTTTCAGTGAAATAATTAACTGAGTGCAAAGTAAAAGCTTCTTAATAAACATCAAAATATGCATTATTTTACATTAACTCTTATTTTTAGGAATAAGGGTATTCCACTTCCCTGTGACATCAAGGTTAAGCCAAGAAAGTAGTCTGTCTTCATTTTATCTTTAAAAATATTTAGTTCTTAAGCAAGATTATTTCTCATCACATCAGAACTTTTGCCCTCAAGAATATTATCAAGAAAACTTCTGCAACAACATCAAATAAAGCCGAATCAATTGCGTTACTTCAAGCTTGCAAACAGCATTCCCAATTATTATGCCAATAGCCAGACCATCGCTTTCACACCCCTATTCCACCCCCACCCCCTTTGACAACAGCTGATACCCTCTCAATTTCCTCTTATACCCTAAAAATACATCAAAACGACCATACTGCCAAACAAATAGACCATCGACATTAAAATGAACAAATTGACTTGAAAATCATATTTTTACGAAAAAATCCTCGTACTCGTACTCCAACGCCGTCTACCTACCGACTGAGCGTAAAAGATGCAGAATGTTCTGAAGAAGAAAAAATCGTTCCAATTTCAAAATTGGCTCCGCCCCACATTGTTATTGGCTGTTTGGGAGTCTATAACCGCTTTTGTCTGATACAACTGAATCTGGACTTTGTTTGAATTGAGTAAAAGATGGTTTTTGGGTAAATTTTTTTGGAGTAAAAAAACATGGTATGAATTTTACGTCTTGAAGCTAAATATTAGATTTAATGAGGTAAGTCTGAACAGTTGGTTATTGCGGTAAAAGAAACTCGTAAAAGATTGAATATAGGTTACTGTGGTTTCAAGATAGGAAAGCAATCTTTTATAAACATTTTTCATAAAAGATTTGTTTATTTTGACGCTGTCATTTTCGTTAAGGAGGTAGCAGAATTCGTGGTTGTTATGGAAATTAGTTTTCTGGGTTATACTTAATTTCAGTTGTTTTGTCGTTGATTAAGGGATATAATTTCTATTAATCAGTAAGAGTTAACATTTTATTGATTTCCTCGAGGTTTTTCGAGTCTGATGCCTTTGAAGTTATTGATACACTCACGCTTATTTCCCATGAAGCCGCAGGGGTAGGCAGAAACAGGACCACACCTACTATGTTCCTTAAATACTGCTTTTTCTTTGTCTATCATATCACGTCTGTAATCCCCGAAGAGTAAAAGGGTAATGTCCTTAAAGAACATCCACATATCTGCAGTTAGGCTCATGTCATAGGGGGCGAGCCTATTGCCATCAACCTGACACAAATCCAGACCCTGGGCTAAGATTATAGGTACTAACTATAATATCAAAGATTCAAGATTACGTTTCGTTCATCGGAATGGCTTTTCTATGAAATAAATGAATGTTTTGTAGTTTTATTTCAAAGATAATTTAATTATTTACAAACTAGATACAAAACTATAATAGTCATAAATATGTACAAGTAGAAAAGGGTTACATAGTCCAAAAATTCGTCCGCATCGCTGTCAACAGGAAAAGTGCCCAATGTAATATCGTTAACTGACATCCTGAAATATTATCCGGTACTGGCAACTGAATACTAATATTTAATATGGTGCGACTGCCTATCTGACCTCGACAACCCAGTTAGTACTGGGTAATACGATACCCTTTGGAACCACTGGTTGTCAAACGTTCGGGCCACTGACTACTTAACGACTGTCAAAAATCTACTTGACAAATGACAGCCGGGACGGTTTAACGTGTTTTCCGAGGAACGGAGGAAACTTGGGATTACCGTATTGATGAAAAAATTGCTGAGATCTATTTAATTAAAGTCAGAAATCTGATCATATTTTTTTTTATTACGTAGTGCCTCAAAACATTTTGGCATTGGTCTCCCTAATAAAATATTCCCATTTAATATATCACCGCAAAACCGGTTTTAAATCCGACCAAAATAGCCAGAACACATTTAAATAATAAACCAAAGCGTTAAATCTGCCATTAGTCGATCTAAATCGTAATAAATACAAAAATAAAATATAATTATGGCAATCCTAATTCGCCATGTCAAATTAGAGGGAAGCGTGACGAATCTATGAAAAGATGGCGACGCGTGCCGTTTGCCGCCAAAATGCGTGTCAATTGCATTCAGTAAAATTTATATTAATTTTATGAGTTAGGTATTTTTTAATGTGTGATTCCATATTTTTAATAGCATGGATTAGTCTACTTAGAAAATAAGAATCTAAAAAGAATGAAATCAAAATAAAAATTGAGTACAATATGAACATTTCTCTGAACGGCATTTTTCTCTAATTCTGATCTGATGCACAGCGTAATCGCTAACTGTTACAGACTCACAATAATTTATCAATGCAAGTGTTCTGCTCACCCCGTTAACAATGCAAGCGTGCATAATACATTGAATATCAACCCCTATTATGCTCTATTCAAATCTGTGCTATATTTACGCAATTACATCGATTAGTTACAGACAGTTGTCAGTTGCTAAGGGGTTAATGTCAAAACAACGCTTTTGAAGCCATTTTTTTATAGTTTGGTATTATTACTGACTCTCGTTTTGTCTTACCAAGGGGTATCGTATTACCCAGTACTAACTGGTTTGTGGAGGTCAGATAGGCAGTCGCTCTCTTTATAATACTTACTGATATTCAGCTGCATTCAGCTAGACTGGAAGTCGACCCCAAAATAGTTGGGAAAAGGCTATACAGATGATGATTTTATTATTAAAGTACTGACTACATAATATTTCTGTTCTATACGCGGTGTAAGGGAATATTTCCGTCGCTTTTTAGTCTAACTCACATTTGTCAGATATTTTTATTATTATATCTGTTACTACACCTGTAAGAGTAGTATCTTAACTAATGTTATAAATGCACACTGCGAACTTCGCCCGCGTGAAATATTGCTTCCCGATTTGAAACGGATTTGTTAAACGTTTCATGGGTTTTCATTTTTTTTTCATGGAACCCTAATCCTTTTTCTAATCCTTATAACATCAGCTATCTACCAGTAAAACTCCCTTTAAAATCGATCCAGCCGTTTCTGAGATTAACCGGAACAAACAGACAGACCGCTAAACAAAAAACCGTACTTTTTGTACCGTACCGTAGTACCGTGTATACTTTTATATGCATTCAGTAAACAGCAGTTATTATGAAATTACAAACTGACACTTCAATTTTATTTATTTGTCTAGATGTGCATCCTCAGTACCTACCTATTACAGGTCCGAGCACCAATTTTTGCATCCCGTCTCGGAATGATGGATTTACATTCTTCCGTTCATGCAGAAATAAGAGAACTTAACGTTGTCAACTCATGCAGTAAAGTTTAAGAATTAAGAGAATGTGGGTGGGATATAGGAGAGCATCAAAATGTTTGCACCCTAGCTCTGAAAAACGTTTTCTTTGCTAAGCCATAAAGCTAAAGAATTAAGCGAACATACTACCTTTGCAACAGCGAGCGAATCGAGCTCGAAAATTTAATCTAAAAAGCTCGACCAGAAAGACCGAAAGAAGAAGAAACGATGGATGGACTGTGTGAAGGATGATATGGCTAGAAAGGAGGTGATTGCTGATATGACGAGTAATAGAGAAGTATGGAAGAAGAAGACATGCTGCGCCGACCACAAATAAATTGGGATAAGAGCCGAAGAACGATGAATCCATGCGAAAATGTTTACGTATTGTTTATCTAAAATGTTTACGCATTACATTTTAATATCACCTAGTGTTACTGAAAACAGAAACAGAAAACAGTTTGTTATGACAGATTATAACTACTAGTGGCAAACGTCAGTGTCAGCTGTTTCTCAACCCTGGTCACCCCGCGTGGCATTTTATACACACACGAGGAAGGGGCGCGTCCCATTGTGTCGATGTTGGCTGGCGAAGTAACCTGTCAGATACATTCGGTTCTTTAAGAGTGATCATTAAACTATGGTATCATTATAGAAACGTATAGTCGAAAATTATTCGGTATCTGGCCTAATTTTATTTTTCTAACCTTAAAAAAAAACATAGATAAAAATCGGCCAAGTGCCAGTCGGACTCGCGCACGAAGGGTTCCGTACCATTATCTATAAAAAACGGCAAAAAAATCATATCTGTTGTATGGGAGCCCCCCTTTATATTTTTTTTTTTTAATTTTAGTATTTGTTATTATAGCGGCAATAGTAATACATCATTTGTGAAAATTTCAGCTTTCTAGCTATCACGGTTTATGAGATACAGCCTGGAGACAGACAGACAGACAGACAGCGAAGTCTTAGTAATAGGGTCCCGTTTTACCCTTTGGGTACGGAACCCTAAAAACAGAGGGGCTCGTGGCTAAATAATAACAGCTCAGAGGTTGATCTTCAAGGTTAATTCGCGCAGCCAGGGTTGGTCTGTTGATGGGGGACCATCGATTAGGTATCTACCTGCTGTCTTAAATTAAGTAGGCAGTTCTCCAGAACGTCCGCGCAGTTAAACGACTACAAAACTCCAATCGATTTACCTAGATTAGGTGCAATGTGTGGTGGAAGGGACACCGACGCGAAAACGACTAAAACGTATTCAGTACATCACTCTGAGCTTCTCCACATAGAAAATTTTCATTGGTTATTAAAAAAACAATCGGGTGTTTCCTACAAAAGTGAAATACCTACACGGTCATAATATATGGAACACCAGAGGTCGGTGTCTCTTCCACCACGTACCTATATCCAAGGACATTCAAAATTACTACGACCATGGTAACAAAATTAACATGGATATCCCAAAAAAAACAGCACGACTTGGGAATTAAACCCAGGAACCTCACGCTCATCAGTCGCGCTTGGGATCCTTACATTAATGAGGCAGTCAATATTGGGACGAAGTTATTATATTAAAGTAAATAGGTAGATAAACTAGGATACACAGGGCAACAACAGAATTTTTCCTTTATCTCTTATTCATAGTAATGAAAGATAGATTCTGTAGTTTAGGTACGACTACTCATTTCAAGGTCTCAATATTGCATTTGAATGTAACTAGCGACATCTGTTGTTGAGTAGCACTACTATAAACTTTACATAATAGTCCTCCTGTTGTACACGAGATGGCGCTTTTCTAGGTTATTCTACAATTCATGCTAGGGTAAGTAGTAGGGGTAGGTTCGTCCATAACATTGTGCTAGGACATCATTCAAATCAAACCAGAAAAGGAGAGGAGCTTTGCGCTGAGGACTGTCACAGAAAAATCCACATTTTTAATCTTCAAAAACAACTACAGATCAATATAACTGTCACAATGAAAATGTTTTTCTTAGCTTTCGACATTTTACTAAACTGTTTTTGGCACTCTTTATGTTCTTGTAATTTTTTTACGGAACGTGAATGGTCCCCTTTATTTACTTTTAATTAAGAAAGTCAAATTAATTTAATATTCATATTTTCCTGGCATGTCTAATGTAGAAAGAAAAGGTACTACTCTAGGTATTAATATAGTTTATATCGCTGACGTAGCTTATCTCGTGTATTTCGCGGTGTGAACCAAAGGACCAAAGTATGAAAAGATGTGAAACGATGCTCGCCCGACTCGCTCGCTAGCTGGCGGTGTGGCCTGAGCTTTACACAGTGATGAGGCTAGTTTCCCAGCAGTGGGATATACACTGTTTAGTTACATGGGACAGGTTAAATTTCCAATAACACCCAAAATAATTGAAACAAGCATTTATTACATTATCAATAAGCAAATATACATACAATTATACAAGCCCACTCATCTTCCAGCTTCGGTGGCGTCCAACAAACAAATTTTGAGTCATATGTACAAAGTAACGGCAAAAAAAAAAACAGAATTTTGGTACAAGCGCACTCCTTGACTGCAAAGTTCATATTTTTACAAAATATTTAAGACCTGTTCTTACGGATCTAGCAGAACACCCAAACAAGAAAAAACACGGTAGAAAAAAAAACACAATTCGAAATTCAAAAAAGAACCGTTAATTCTTCATTCAAATTCAAACTGCGTTCCTAGAACCGTTATTTCAAACTGATATTCGAACTGCAATGAAACTTAAAAAAGGGGTTAGTAAGGCCTTTTTCAAGCAAGTTGAGTCAAAATATTTTATTTATACACACAATTTCTGCTGTCCCCGTAAGAAACTAACATGATGGTATCGGCAGCCAAGTTAACCATAGACGAAAAAAAAGTAGAATGAGATCAAACTAAAATTAAATAAGAACCAACCCACCATGTGGGTAGGTATGATTTGTTTATAAATTATTTAAAATTACAATGGACGACATATTGTCCCTTCACCTTTACTATATGAGGTTTTATAATCATAGTCATATTTTATGTTTTAAATCTCATAGCCGCGACGCGGTATTAAATTAAGGTGAAATTCGCGACAGTAGCAAATATGGCTTTACAGAGTTATAATCAATAAAATCATCAATACAACCCTCTAAGTTCATTCAACCCCATTGAATGACTTTTAATCAAATAATCATTCAATGGGATTAAATGAACTTGAACGAGGCCGCGAATCATATTTTAATCAACACACAACCTGGCACTGACCTGCAAATTGCAAAGAACGTAAGAAAATTTAAATTTCGCGGGCTACCGTGGCGTTTTCGCCTAACTGTCGATAGGCCGTCTCTTGCTCATATTACAGCTATATATACATTTTGACTGTCAAAATACAGCTGTAATTTTTGTCGGGAATTATTAGGAAACGTATGTTTTTTTTTCCGCGTTTTGCTTTCGCCAGTTTGAAGGAGAAGCAAAGTTATGAAGCCGCTAAACAGCCTAATAAGAAAATTAGAATATTTTAATTTTTTTGAATTTATTTAACACAACCCCCTCAACAACGCTGTCAACTGGTAATGTCCCCAAAAGTCTGGCGGCGTTGCCACGCTGTATGGCAACGTTAAGCCTCTGGCCAAGGTAAAAGCCAGGCCTTGGGTCACGGGAAGTGTCAACTAAGAGTTTTGAAATTTCCTTGAAAAGGCTGTGAGCAATCGGACCCCACGGTCTAGACTAATTAATTGATTAAATGTACAATTCCGAGAACGACCGCAACGCAGACCGTAGTGGCCAGCGCCTTTGAAATTATAAACACAGCGACATATCAAGTTATACATTCCCAGTATAACATGGCCTCGCTTCGTATAGATTTTCCGTACAACGAGAGATCCGCATGAACTGGTTTTGTGTAGCAAGATTGGCCGTCCTATAAGAAAATCTGGGGATAAAATTTAAGTAGTTTGAATTAAGTGTGACATTATTGGCTAAAATAATAATTATTATTTCTATTATTTTCTGCGAAATATCAATAAAATATAACTATGTTACAAAACCAGTTTTATTAAAAGGCACATTTTCCCTCGAAAGAGAAACTTTTTATCTCAAAATTGACGACTGTGATAAAAAAAATAGTCAATCGCGAGAAAAAATGCCTCAATGTGTTATTATCTTAAAATTATAAATGTTTACTTTAAATAGTTTGATTGGTTACATCAAGTCATAGATTCTACTCTTGTATTTTTTGCCAATGACCATAGGAAATGGTTCACAGTACAAAAAAATTGGGATTTTAAGACTTTAAAACTAAAAATAAAATAATTTGATTAAAGAGTTATTATACATGCTAAAACATAAATGAAAGGAGTTTATTTGTAAATACAATTGAGAATTAAAATGTTGTTTTTTTAAAACAATTTCAATTTACTTATTTTTCTATGGTTATAAAGTTTTAAGTACCTATTGTTTTTTTAAATTTTATCAGCATGACTAACGAAAGATTCAGTAAATTAAAGTTTAACAAAAAACAAGCTAATGGTACGTTCATACCGATGCGCACAAATAACGGACGCGGTTCCAGACATGGACACTTCAACATAATTATTTAAGTAGATTTCAATGTCCGTGTCCGGAACCAACATTTTATCTTAAAAACCAGTCACTGCAGTTATCATCTGCCTAGCCTTTTCCCAACTATGTTGGGGTCGGCTTCCAGTCTAACCGGATGCAGCTTAATACCAGTATTTTACATGGAGCGACTGCCGATCTGACCTCCACAACCCAGTTAGTGCTAGGTAATACGATACCCCTTGGTAAGACTGGTTGTCAGACTTTCGGGCAACTGAGTACCTGTAACGACTGTCAAAGATCTGCAAATGACACCCGGGACCAACGGCTTAACGTGCTTTCCGAGGCACGGAGGAAACTCGGTATGTAATGGGTGGTCACCCATCTACGGACCAATTTAGGTAAGCACGGCTTAACCCAAAGATCGACCCGAGCGGCTGTTCTTATTTAGCCACGAGCTTCTCACTGCAGTTACTCCAAGTAAAATACTGGTATGCTATGCAGCTGCATCATGTTAGACTGGAAGCCGACCCCAACATAGTTGGGAAAAGTCTAAGCAGATAATGATAAAATCTCAATAAGCACTCAATTGTATGTACTCACAATAATTTTGAGAAAATCAACTTAAAACATAATAATTCTTAGTTTTTATAGTAATTACATAAGACCCTAGGCAGAGTAGACAACCCCTAACTGCGATTTAATGACGAATGCGTGACTTAGAATAAGTTCCAGAAAAATCTTTGTTTTATGTAATTTTTTGCTGAAAGGGTGCGATGGAGCGACCCTCGCGATGCGATAGCTGAATTGCATTTTTTAGTATTGTAAAGGAACGCCAGTCGCTTGGATACCATCGTCCTGCCCCGTCCTAATTTACTGTATTAATTATAACCGAGTTATTGTGAACGTATATTCAACATTTTTCAAATTCTGTATAACCAAAATTTATTTATTATTTATTTATTTTATGAAAAGTAGCTTCACAGCTGACAGTACAATAACTAAACTATCAATAACTTTTTTTTATATTGCAGATCGTTTTATCTGGATACCAAACAACACGCACAACTCTTCTAATAAAATGTTATGACAATACGGTCCAAAATCCCCAGTTACAATTTAGGTTATGTGGGTCAGATAGTCGCTCCATGTTAAATACTGGTATTCAGCTGCATCAGGTTAGACTGGAAGCCGACCCCAACATAGTTGGGAAAAGGCTAGGCTGATGATGATAAAGTTATGGAATCAGTCTCACTGGCGCTTTATCTAGTTTTTTGTCACGGGATATAGACATGAGTAAGGTAATTTGTGTTTACAATAAGAATATGAATATAGGAATTTGCAAGAAATACAAAACCTTTTTTATATCTTAAAAATGCCGTATTTTGGCCCATAAAAACAATTGTGGTACTTCCACTGGTTTAATTTTCTAATACAACACTTATTTTACAATTTAACATTTTAAATAGCGTGTTCAAAACGCATCGTCCCTCGATAACGCCGGTAGTGACGTCAAATACTACGTGTCAAAGAAACACTTTTATTTGAAAAGTACTTAAAGTTTCACTAAGATTTTATTAAAATATTTTTATTGCAATGTTTGCTTGAATAAAGCACGTACAATTAGTAAAATTATTATATTAAGGATAAAAAATGAGATAAATAAGGCAGATAGAGGTAAATGACGTCACATGACATGACATGAATGGCCGCGAGTCACGGACGTTTGAACTGTCGTAGAAAATTGTAGGAATTCAATTTTTTTTTGAGCGACAAACAGTAGTTAGAAGAAGTAGTTGAACTTAGCTTTTTAATTATTTTCTTGGGTTGATAGTACTGTATTTTATTGATTTGCATTATCCCTATTATAGAGGAATTGTTATTTTATTTTCTATACCACGCATCCGTCAAAAATCGCTAACAAAATTAAAAACTGGTTGATTGGCTTAAAAATTAATAATTTTATACACCTATACAAGCTATTTTATGTTTTCTCTCATATAAATATTACATTTATTATATTTTTTTATTATTACATATGATTAGATAAGCTGCCTTAAATATAAAATTGAGACATGGCTTGAAAAAGGAACTTAGGAACATTCTATGTTCGGTTTTGTGTGTATGTTTGTCAGTATCTCCGAAACGGCCGAGTCGATTTCGTTTTTTTTTTCTATGTGTTCTAAATTATGATACAAGGTGGGTTTATTATTATTGTTCCTGTATATTTCTTTCTAGAATTATCCATGTCTCAAAAAATCTAAAACTAAATACATTACTTTTTCCAAGATTTTATCACAAAGAATGAAATGGAAGATACAATTTAAAGGACATTTTTTATTTATACAAGTTTATTTTCATTATAACTTTAAATTCGTTATGAAAGCACTTTTCAATCACATTGGTTTAAGAAGGCACTAATATTAAAATCTATAAACTATTTGGACGAGTATGGTTAGTGCAAAAACGCTGCGACATATTTACGAGTTTTTTTTTTCAGTCAAATTTCTGGCATGTCAGAAATATGACATTTAGGTCAAAAGTCTGGCATGTCCGAAATATGACATTTAGGTCAAAAATCTGGCATGTCCGAAATATGACATTTAGGTCAAAAATCTGGCATGTCAGAAATATGACATTTAGGTAAAAAATCTGGCATGTCAGACATCTGCCATTTAGGTCAAAGATCTAGCATGAATGTCAAAAATCTGGCATGACTGCCAAATATCTGACATTTCAGCCAAAAATCCGCGATTTCGTTAAAAATTACTTAGAAAATGTGGTTGATGTATTTAAGTTGAGATAGGCAGTCACTGTATGTAAAATACTGATATTCAGCTGTATCCGGTTAGACTGGAACCCCACCCCAACAAGTTGGGAAAAGGCGAGGTAATCGACGGGTAATTTAAGGGTGAGATTTCGCAATCACGAGTCATATTCTGTCGCAGCGTATTGCAATAACATCACGCATCCTTACATTTAGAGGATGGGCGATATTCAACATAGTATCGGTGGACTTATTTATACATTAAGACATGAAGTATTGGCTTAGAGGGGCACACATGCTTTGGCGAGCGAAAAGGTCAAATAAAATTCTATTTTGTTCCGAAACACACGACCAGAACAGTGTAGCACCCTTTTGCGCTAATATTAACATTCAACTTTATTCGTCGCTTATAAATCTAAGAAATAATGTTAAGATATGTTAACGGCGGCGTGCCAAGGTACAGAAGCCAGCACATCAAGCTACTACAATCTGTCAAATTTCTTTAATAGATTTTCAACTTTATCGCAAAAGCATTAGGTTCAAGGTTAATTAGGATAATTTGACAGTTTCGAGTAGCTTAATGTGTTGGCGTCTGTACTAGGCAGTAATATAGTTTCATTTTATATACCAGATATTTTAAATCGTTCGTTAAAAACACCAGTTACTTTGTATTTTTATTAGAAATTCAGCATTTCTTATTTGAAATGTTTAAAAACATTTTTATAACACACCGTACCTCATTCTGACCATAAAATACCTGGACAAAGACAAATCTTAACAACGGCGACAATAAAATAAATATTTAAGTTACATATTATACCTTTTTCTAGCCGACCCGAAGGCTAGGCAGATGATGATGATGCTTATACCTTCTTCGTTCTCCGAAACGATCTATCGATGGCTCTGTCTATTCTGATGGGTGATGTCACTGATTGAATCATCTCGGCTATGTGTGTGTCCACTCGGGGTTTCTGTAGTCTTTTGGCCGATCTCGTCCGGAATTTGGCCGATTCTTGATTCGTTATCATGTTAGGGGTTAATGATTTTATACATCTGTGGACAAAAAATTGTTGATTACCTATTTGTGTGTTAAAGCTGTTGGTTCCGGCTGTCGTTTGTTGATCTATGACAGTCGTTACAGGTAGTCAGTGGCGCAAAAGTCTGACAACCAGTCTTAGCAAGGGGTATCGTATCACCCAGTGCTAACTGAGTTGTGGAGGTCAGATGGGCATTCGCTCTATGTAAAATACTAATTCAGCTGCCTCTGGTTAGACTGGACGCCGACCCCAACATAGTTGGCTGTTTCCTACAAAACTGCAATACATACACGGTAAAATTGTATGGAACAGTTGATTTTTATTTAAATTAATGATGTAAAATTTCTATGTGGAGGGGGCTCAGAATGATGTACTGAATACGTGGTAACCGTTTTCGCGTCGGTGTCCCTTCCACCTTGGATTTGTTGATTAATTGATCTATTGAATGATAATTTGTAATTATAATTTATTAATTGATCTGGTTTTTAAGATATTTTATTTTTATTTTATTTTATTTATTAGGGACATAGAACAGTTACATGCTACAGAAAATACAAAAAAATCCTTAAAAGCTAAAGATCACAAACATGTAACCCACACCAATATCCACGTCTTAACAAAAGAATAACAGACTATGGTAGATTTTACAGAATACAGAGCCTTCTGTGACAGCTGTTTTTAATGTATTACGAATTAATTTATTCCTATATAATTCAATTAAAATTATCTTAATTCAGTTGGATTACAAATTATTTAAATTTCATTAAATTATTTATTTAATTCAGTTTCATAAAGTTAAGTTTAGACTATTTCAAATCAAAATAATTAAATTCAGTTAAATATAATTTAACTCAAAACAATTCAACTCAAAATAAAATACAAAATAATTAAATTCAAAATAGTTCAAAATAAAATACAAAATAATTCGATTCAATTAGATTATCACTCATCTTTACTGCCCTCCCCATAAAATATCTATAGCTTTTTTTTTAAACATCTTGTTGGGTAGATTAAATATGTCAATCTCCATAAAGTGAGTGTTGTATGTCTCAACGAGGCGACGAAGAGGTGCGCGCACTCCAGCGTTAGTTTTGCACAAGTCTGTATGGAACAGTCGGGGTACGCGCACCCCCCGCTGGACAACAGTTCTAGGTACTTTATATAATGACATGTTTCATAATGTAAATGATTGCATACCAAATGGTAAAATATTGCCAAGCTATATTGTATCATAACAACAATTGCGTATTACCCCCATATATTCAAAATAAAATTCCATTATCATACTACTATTTTAAATGCGAACGGATTTAGGTGAATTTTGGCAAACAGATACTTCATAACTTAAAGGATACTTTTTATCCCGACAGTACGATCCTGTGAGATAATTACCAATCTCGACGCGGGCGAAGCCGTAGGTATAAGCTAGTATTCAACAATTAAAAAAAAAACAAGCTTTTATTTAAATGCTCTAAAAAGATGAAAATAATCTATCCTACCTCTGACCAACGCGCACCTCGAGGGAACTTTGATTAAGCCATTAGATTCGTCATCATCCGACACCGTCATCATCATCATCAGGAACGGCAGCTGGGAGGTCAACGAGTGCAGGTCTCAGTCTAAGGAACGTACGCTGCACATGTCTTTACTGCTGTCTGCACAGAACTATTGTGAGCCTCATCTTAACTAATTTCGTAAGACCCTTAAACGGTCTCCCCAGAGTAGCAGGAAGCCCTCAAACCCATTTCGGCTGATGCACATGCAATTTTTTTTGATACATCATACAAATAAATAAATTATACATTTTGAGATAAACGTAGATGGCTATAAGAGTAGTGGAAGACCAAAGAAACGATGGATGGACTGTGTGAAGGATGATATGGCTAGAAAGGAGGTGACTGCTGAGATGACGAGTAATAGAGAAGTATGGAAGAAGAAGACATGCTGCGCCACAAATAAATTGGGATAAGGCCAGGCGGATGATGATGACGACACAATTTATATGATATAAAAGCTTGTCGCGAGATTTACCTTTGAGTTCCAATGTGTTTAATATACCAAGTGCGTATCTTATGTTCTCACCTTGCAGCCTCCTGCA
The DNA here is from genome assembly GCA_950022335.1 of Eurois occulta. Lineage (NCBI taxonomy): Eukaryota > Metazoa > Arthropoda > Insecta > Lepidoptera > Noctuidae > Eurois > Eurois occulta. The sequence continues at coordinate 9,539,846 of OX465505.1, forward strand.
GCTTCCTAGCGAGCAGCTCGTTCTTCATCTTGGCGGCTGCGAGCTCTCTACGGAGCTGTGTTTTGCTCTTGTTGCCTGCTGGGTGTAGGAGGGGGTGTCTTCGTAGTCTTGCCGCTGAGGGTCGGACTGAGGGGTCGGGGTCTACCATTTTCTGTGGGTAGTTTAAGAAATTTAGTTTAGGCATTAAAGATATACAATATATTGCATTGCAGAATTTATTTATATTGCGCCTTGTACGTCAGTAACAGGTGAACTATGACAACCAATTCTACTGCTAAAAACAATAGAGTAATTGCCAAAGTTAAAATGTAACTATGGACATTGGTTGACTGTACTTCTTATAATTGTGCGCGAACATTTGTGCCGTACATTAAATTTGTTCGCGTACAAAATGTTCTTGCTAAAAAATATTTTACAGTAAACAGATGACGGAAGGTCGGTCTCCTAGACTACTAAACTGAGTGCGCGACAGCAAGTGCGTTTTCGCTGAAATTAAAGATCGATTAAAAATAAGGAGCTGAATGCACCCTGTCAGTTTGTGTAGGGCTATCCCTTACATTATCATTAACTAGAAACGGGATATTTACCATGTCCACTGTTTGTTTTGCGTTCCCGATATTTCGGCGCTGTTGCAAACATCATAATCACGGATAAACTGAAGTTATTGCGGGTGTGTGTTTATGAGCAGACAAATCGGTCTACCCTCTTTCTTGTTCGTTTTTTGCACTCAGTACCACCACTGTCACTCGCAACTCGATTCTGTTCTCGACACACGATACTCACTGTGTCCGCTCGTAAACTTTTTCGATTTTTACACAGCTGAAACACTGGATTCCATGCTCACGACAGTTGAAACCCATCCTCTCGCTTGAAGTTCCTATATTTGGTAATATCAATAGCTTCTCTCACCAGTCTAGGAATATAGTGGCGTTCTGTCGAGATGACCTCAGGGTTATGTAACTTAATCCAGTGGTTCGATCCTGATTAACCCCCTTTGATGTTCCTTACACCCTGTATTGCGTTTGAGGAAACCGTTTATAAATAAACTTACTCTTAACAACTGATTAAATTCCCTGGACAACTTGGGCAGCTCTGGCAGCTTCCCATCTCTGTAGTCATGCCACTGCTGACCGTTCTTGGGTAAGGCACCGCCGCCGCCCGCTTCGAATAACGTTAAACCTGAAATAGCGAAAAAAATATAAGAAATGAAGAAACGTGGGTGTGAAGTGTACACCTTTGCGTGTTTAAAAAAAAATTATATACTAAAAGATAATGAAGCCTTATGATACTTGAACTCAAGTATCACGGGATCTTCCGTGATTGTTCATTATTTGTTGGGAGCTCAAAATAATGAACAATCACGGAAGATATCCCGTAAGTGACAGTATAAGTTCGCTTTTTTCAATTCAATACTGAATGAGAAAATCCTGTCTGCAGGCTTTGGAACTCAAGACACATGCTGTACTTCAATAACCGTAAGCAAAGAGAGAATTTGACGATCTAACTAGTCATTATATTTTACTAGCGCCCCGCACGGCTTCGCACGGGTGCAATGTAGATACACATATACAATACATATAAACCTTCCTCTTGAATCACTATCTATTGCTGAAACCTGCATTAAAATCCGTTGCGTAATTTAAAGATCTATGCGTACAGACAGCGGGAGCGACTTTGTTTTATAATAAGTCAAGATTAGTTCAAAACTTTCCAATATCAGCCTTGACTAAAAAGTCTCTGAGTAAAATGGCTGTGACCTACTGACAGGTAGAAGGACAGGACGAATCTATAAAGGTTCAGCTTTTTGCCACGTTTTTTTTTAATTTAAAAACGTTGCCCCACACTAGGAATTTCTCCTGTATCGTGGGTGCGTTTACAAACATTTAAACTCACATACACAAACAGCCAGACCCGGAACAACTGTCTGTAGGCCATACAAATATTTATTCCGTGTGGGAATCGAACCCGCAACACGAAGCACAGCAGTCAATCGCTCAGCCGCTACGCCAACCGTGCAATCAACACAGCAACAATAACAATAATTTGACAACAGAACACTAAAAATCACTACATAGTATAAAACAAAGTCGCTTTCTCTGCCCCTATATCCCTATGTATGCTTACTGCTGGCTAAAACACCTCTCACCCGGACAATACGGGTTCTAAACGAAGTGCATGAGAGGATTGACATATTTTCGTGCAATCTGCGTGAATTCGCAAGAATTTTGTTAAATTTTGTTAGTTACATTTAATTTTTTTATTTTTTATTGTGTGTACATAAATAGTAAAGTAAATAAAAAGGTATTAATATTTGTATTTTAGGTTAAGATGTTGTAACATGCAAAAAAAAAATTTATTTTATTAATATGAATAATATGTACATTTCTGTAGTCTTTACATTGTGTTTAGTGTTGCTTTATATATACAAGGTGCAGTTTTGCATCCTTCTCAAATTCAAGGAGGTATCTATACTAATGATTCTCGACCCGAATCGATAATAAAATGGGTAGGTAATTTTTTATTATAATTTCTTATTTACGGAAATCGGTAAGTGTAAACCACCCGTATTAAATCGCAGCCCGTCTGTTCCTAGCCCTAAACCGCGCCGTCACACACACAGACGCAAACGTTTATTCGCCATTGTATTCCTTAAACTTCAAAGACAGCGCGCGCGCAACCCCGGGGCCCCGGCGCGGCGGCGCGGCGGCGCGGCCGGCAGTTAGTTTGTTTGATGGCGCCGCCGCGTACAGGCGCGCGTTTGCAAATTCCTTTCCTCGCGCCCCGGTAAATATCGGTAAAAACAAGATGACGGACAATTAATTCCAAAATTGAGTTGGTGGAGATGGTCCGCTTGTATGCCATCAGTGGAGACAGCCTACGTCGTGCCATTCCGATGTTCGCGGAACTGTTTCCCAATCGACAACAAATTACGTGAAAAAGTGATTAGTGCTTTCGACACTGTAAAAACGAATGTTTTAGTGTTGGGTAAGCTGAAGGAAAATCAGCAGCGTCGTGCTAGACTGTGCCTAGAGTGTGCTGGTGGAAATTTTGAACAATACCTCCAGGTAACCTAAGTAGGCAATTTATTTATTTGTACATTGACAATCATAATTATGTAAATACGTTGTTCGTGTAATCATTTTTTTTTGTGTAAATAAGTTGATTTAAAATTTTTAACTACGCCAACAATACCTATCAGACAAAATTATCAATTCATCACCTACTTATCTAGCAAATCTTTCCATTTTTTCATCAAAAAGTAGAAAACATTTTTAGATTTAGTAGATCGGTACCCGAACGAAGGTATTTTTGCCGGTCCTAAGCCCGTTAAGTAGGAAGGAAAATTTAAAATCAACCAATTTAATCCACAACGAAAAACATAATCATTAGGTACGAAAACCTGACATTGAATTTACCTACAATGCGCCGATTTATTATTACCCAAATTCAAGCCCGCGCGCTATCTACAACAGCTGAGCGCGTGCGCCTACGCCTCAAGTTATAGCTAAATCCTACCTACCTACATGTTTTTATTATTCAGATCTAAGATTACCAATTTAAGGATTCCGTTCAGCAGGGTTGCAATAACACGTAATAAAGCAAAACTAACATTTTATTAATCAGCTGATAACTACCGTACTACCGTAGGTACTTACAGTAGGCACGTGAACGTTTCTTTGGGGCACTAGTAGTAAGGACTACTTTCATTAGTAAGATTTCTGCATTCTAGTGATTCTTAATAATGAGTTAATTATCAAGAAAAATAATCATGACAATAATGTAGGTGATTTTCGGTCGCGCTGCGTTTTGTAGGTAGAATTCGGCCGGCGCGCGGCGGCGACGTGGCGCGGCGTCTCGCACAGACTGTCGACACTCACGCACACAGCGATGTCGCTGTGTGCGCGATGGGTGATTCTGAAATTGGCTTTCGTATGATTCTGAAATACTGTCAAATTTAAACAATTTAAAATGGCAGCTGTATTAATTATTGACCAGATACCGTAATTTAAATCGATTATTTATGTCTTTTGTGACAAGCTCCTGAATTTTGACCAGGATGCAAAACTGCACCTTGTATTTTGAAAGTTTAGTTTGCAAACCACTATTGTATTGGGTCTTCCTGTAATGATAGTGTGTAAGTTTAATAAATAAGTAAATAAAAATCTTTAAAACTACGCAACGGATTTTGATGCGGTTTTTTTAATAGATAGAGTGATTCAAGAGGAAGGTTTATATGTATAATACATGCACCCGTGCGAAGCCAGGGCGGGTCGCTAGTTAAGAATATAGAAAACAAACTTACCAAAAGCAAAAATATCAGCTTTAGTCAACTGCGTCAGATCTTCTTGCAGCACTTCTTTGGGTAGATACCTGCAGTCGCCTTCCTCTACCGAAGGTGATGATACGCAGGTCACGTGTCCCAGGTCACCTGTGAGGGACAAATGAAATGGTGATTAGAAAATGGACTTACCTTTATACAACGTGTTTTTTTTTATATGCCATAACTTTAGGGATAATTATATTCTAAGTAAAAATAATTAAAAATATCCTTGAATATGTGGCCGAAAAATGCTTACGGTGTGGAACGGACACCGACGCGAAAACTGTTACCTTGTATTCAGTACATCATTCTGCCTCCCACATAGAAATTTTTCATCGGTAATTAAAAAAAGTTTCCTACAAAAGTGCAATACCTATACGGTCAAAATGTATGGAAAAGCAGTTTTTTTTTTAAATTTACCCCATAGTACCCTTCCTCGGGCGAGCTATTTCACAAATAGCTATACTGTTCCATAATTTTATAGTACATCAGGCTGGTGTCCGAGACAACCGTACGCAGAATACGCGCTTTGGACGTGCAAAGCGCGTATTGTGCGTACAGCGCGTAGTGTGCGTGCGTGCGGTTGGGAGAAACGATAATTAAATTTGATCCACCCCAGCTCCAGCTCCTCAAAGGCCAGTATCTTACTGAATATCTCGCGGAGAGTACCCGGGTTACCGAAGCACTTTTCCTAGTAATTTTGTGATGTTACAAACTTACCAATCTTATACTTATGATGGTACTGCGGCTCATCATCGTCGTAGCCGTCGTCGGAGTCATGCGAGGGTTCACCTTCGCCGCTGCAGATGAAGATGTTCCCTGGCTTCACGTCCATGTGGACTAGGGACAGGGAGTGAATGTAGCTGTGGGCAGAAATAGAAAGGCTTAGGAAAAGAAACCGGCCAGGTTCGAGTCGGACGCGCGCACGAATGGTTCCGTACCATCCCTACTATATATATAATATTATAAATGCGGAAGTAACTCTGTCTGTCTGTTACGCTTTCACGTCTAAACCACTGAACTGATTTTAATGAAATTTGGTACAGAGATAGAGTTGACCTTGAGAAAGAACATAGGATAGTTTTTATCCCGGACTTTTGAAGAGTTCTCTTGGAAACGCGATATAACAAGCCGCGGGCGGAAAACTAGTTATCTATAAAAACGGCAAGAAAAAAATCATGTCTGTTGTATGGGAGCCCCACTTAAATAATTTTTAATAACGTTTTTTAGTATTTGTTGAAGTAGCGGCAACACAAATACATCATCTGTGAAAATTTCAACTGCCTAACTATCACGGTTCATGAGATACAGCCTGGTGACAGACGGACAGACAGACAGCGGAGTCTTAGTAATAGGGTCACGTTTTACCCTTTGGGTATGCCCCTAAAAAAGAAGGATGTTTTAACATTAGGAGGAAAAAGATAAATTTACTTTTACAAAATGATGTTTTAAAATATATAGCTTCCAACGCTTGCAGCTGGTACTTGGATGATCTATCCCAAAGATGCGAACAGTACTCCATGCATGATCCAACTTGTGCTTGTGATGTGAGCAGCTGTTCCGGCCTGAAGTACTTTCGCACCTTTGCAAGACCAGCCAGTTTTCTAGCGGCTAATTGGGCCTTTGATATAGGATCCAAAGTTGAGGGTCGAGGTCAGAGTAGAGTAGAACTTTCTACTTTTTTATCTGGACCTAAGACTCCCCTATACGGCAGAATTAAATCTGAGAGCTTAGTTGTGTAGTAATTTCAATACTCACGCTAATCCATCAGCTATATGAGCCAGTAGTAACAGCAGCTCGGCTTCAGGCAGCGGTCCATTCTCCATCTTCTGCTGCAGCGAGCCACCGTCGCAATACTCGTTCTGAATTATCATGTGGTCGTCTTCTGCCCACGCTGAGTAGTATCTATTGGATAAGAAAAGCATTGATAAGAAAATACTGTTCTTTACGAAATAATGGAAGAATCTATGACACCTGAAAAGTCTTTTTCTATTTATGTATTGGTGTCTGATAGACTATGTAAATCACCAAAAACAACACAGAAATATGTACAACATACTCATAGATGATTACATAGTGTATTTTAGTTCCCTTCAAAATGGTTGAACAGAATGGTGCTGATCCATGTCATGTTCGTAAATGGGCGCCGTCAGTAGGGACTAGTCATCTCTTAGCTGCCATTTTGAATTGTTGATTATGTCTTTTTACTCTGGACGGTCTTAACTTGCACGTCTTTCTACATCATTTTCACATTATATGTATGTATAATTTCAACATGAATGATGTAACCAAGATTTTGTAACAATATTTTATTTTAAAAGAGTGTCCATGGAGTTTCTTGCCCATTCTTCTCCATAGCTTTGGAATGGGAAACTACAGAGTACTTCCACAAGTTACTTATTATGCCTTGTGACTGGGACTGTAGCTTCGATTTGGTCACCCATCAATGGAGCGCTAGAAAGCGCTGCTTAACCTTGAAGATCGACTATTTGCTCAACATGAATCATGTAACCAAGATTTTGTCACAATATTTTGTTTTAAAAGAGTGTCGCATGGAGTTTCTTGCCCATTCTTCTCCATAGCTTTGAAATGGGCAACTACAGAGTACTTTCCCAAGTTACTTATTATGCCTTGTAACTGGGACTGTAGCTTTGATGTAGTCTCCAATCAATGGAGCGCTATTCAAGTGCTGCTTAACCTTGAAGATCGACTATTTATGCTCACCTGACGACATGCGGATGCTTCCCGAGCGCGGCATGCGCGTACACCTCGGTGAGGGCGGCCCTCTCGGCCGCTGAGCCGGCGACCGGCCGCAGCGAGCGCTTGAGTGCGTACACGCAGCCGTCCAATTTGTTCACACACTTCGTAACGCGACCGAATTGTCCCCGGCCTATTACTCCCAGTTCTATGAACTCGATGTTGTAGCGAGATATGTTGGATTCCTGTGGGAGAATAATATATTATTAAAAGTGTTAAATATCAATAAATCTAAGTGTGTAAATGTACACAGGGTGGAAGGGACACCGACGCAAAAACGGTTACCAATGAAAAATTTCCATGTGAGGGTTTAGAATGATGTACTGAATACGTGGTAACCGGTAATGTCGGTGTCAGATTCGTTTTAAATGTTTTAACTATAAGTTCTCCAAAATTATTGATTTTGAATGCATTTGGACATACTATATATTTACTGTTCAAGTTGATAATGTTATACGACTGGCTGTTACACGCGACCTACACCCGCGTGAAATTATTATAAAAATATTACTTTCCTATTTGATTTGGACTTTGTCATTGCATGGAACCCTACAGACTGACAAACAAAAATAAAAAATAAATGATTTTTTTGTTATAAGTAAGTACCGCATTTACTTTCATAATATGCATTCAGTAAAAAGCTGTTATTTTGAAATTACAGACATTTCAATTTTATATATAGATAGTCTCCTAAATATAAGTTTTTAAACTGTCATGGTCACTAACATTAAAATTAACACTAGAAACGGGATATTTACCATGTCCACTGTTTGTTTTGAGTTCCCGATATTTCGGCGCTGTTGCAAGCACCATGATCACGGATAAACTGAAGTTATTGCGGGTGGGTGTTTTTTTTAAGTCTCCTAAATACAGATTGCTCAGCAATCTAGCTGGGATAGCAGCGATTTACTCAGAAATTAGTTGTACCTACCACATGTACCACAAAACTTTTATGTACCTAAATAAATTATTATGTTAGATATAAATATCATAACACAGGAGTAGTAATATATTATTTACCCTGAGTCTCTTAGCCGGCTGTTCAGGCGTCGCGTCGCCCCACGTCGGTGTTTTTGATAACGCTCGCTTCTTCTTGTTCAATGCTTGTCCTGCAAAAAAGTAAACATAATGTAGAAAACTTAAAAGTACAATATTACACAGAGTAAGGTAAAAAAAACAGCTGTTCCACTGTGCTGTGCTAACACGGTCCAGACTCGGCTAAAATGTATAATAAAACAGCTGATTTGACACAGCATAAGCATAATCAGCCTATAATGTTCCCACTGCTGGCACACAGGTCTCCTCTCTAGAGAGGGAGTGGGCTATAATCCACCACGAGGGCCCAGTGCGGGTTGGTAGATGTCACATGTCTTCGAAGTTTTGGTTCTAGGAGACATGCCGGTTTCCCCAAGATGTATTCCTTCACCGTTTTGAGAGTAGTGGTGATGAAATATATTACACAAAGTAATGCGCCTGTCTGGTTCGAACCATTTATGTTAATTTACTGCTCGTAAGTCATGGCCACCACCACTAGGACTGAACCATAATCTGTACCAATTATTTTGGGATCGGCTTCCAGTCTAGTCAGTTAATTGTTACCCAGGAACCCAATGACTTACCATCGGGTGTGAACGGGTTGATGTTGGCTACGGCTCGTCTCGTCATCCGCGATTCGTCCAGCTCGTCTGGTGGTAGGCTGCCTAGGGCGCTGTCTTCGTCGCCTGACGGTGGATGGAGGTGGTGGCTGGAACCTGATGGCATGCCTGCGAGAAAGGGAAATAATGGTTATTTAAACTTTTCTTTATGTAAATTTTATTTTTGTGCGTGATCATGTGTTGTTTTTATACGGTTCTGCCTAATGTTTATCTATTTTTTTGAAGTGACAACGTCTAATAAATCGATGAACGCCGGCTGCATGCACGAAAAAGGATGACTCATTGTCCCGTTACGCTCATTGTACGCTTGTGCCGCATCTATTTCTCTTCCACTCGATTGGCCTATGCGACGTTGTCACGTTAAACTATCGTCCGTAAACCAACTTTACAGACAACCAATTTTTTTCTACTAGGGTGAAAGCACCAGGGTAGCCCGCGAAATTATACGTTTTGTTGCAATTTGCAGGTCAGTGTCGGGTTGTATACGGGGGTGGAAGGGACACCGACGCGAAAACGGTTACCACGTATTCAGTAAATCATTCTGAGCCCCCCTCCATAGAAATTTTTCATCGATTATATAAAGGAAATCTGCTGTAATGCATTTTGACCGTATAGGTATTGCACTTTTGTAGGAAACGGCAGATTTTTTTTTAATAACCGATGAAAAATTTACGTGGCAATTTACATGTACTGAATATATTGTGGTAACCGTTTTCGCGTGGGTGTCCCTTCCACCCCGTATTGATTAAAATATGATTCGCGACCACAGCGCAATACCATCAACGAGTGCGTGTGTGACCACGTACAGCAGGCGTAAAAGTCCAGTTTCTAGTCACTAAAGAGATCTTGACAGAATCTCTGAACAGATCGTCTTTAGCGATAAGACCGTCCATTCTGTCACCCTATGTGAAATGTATTATTTTATGAATGTTACTTGTATGATGTAGACGCCAGCATGACAAGCTACCCGAAACTGTAAAATTTTCCCAATAAACCTTGAACCTAATCCTATAGAAATAAAGTTGAAAGTCTATTAAAGAAATTTGACAGATTGTAGTAGCTTGATGTGTCCTGCTGCTGGCGTCTGTACATAATAAGGAACATTCTATACTAAAAAGCTGGAAGGTTAGCTGTTGGTTGGTGGTTAGGTTAGTCTATACGTGAGGATTTGTAATTGGCTTTCTGGTGACTATAGTTCCCTTTTTGTTTGTTTTTATTAGCTGTAAGTCCTCCATGTACTAAAATAAAGAAATAAACTATTGTGACGTATGACTTACCCGACGGCGCACTTAATTTAGGCGGGAAGAGTCTGGAGCGCGGCGGATGATGCGATGGCGTCGAACATTTCTCTAGAAGCGTCTTCGGTGTGTGTGGACTGTCGAATAATCTGGAATAAAAAAGTGAGAACATGTTATTACTTACAGGAACGGCAGTTTGGAGATAATAATTAATATTTGGACGCAGAAAATTTGAAATAACGTTAGGCGCTGAGCTAAACTCAATTTCCACGGTCGATTTGTGTTCACAATTGGTACTCAATTAGAGAAGATAAGTGTTAATACATATCTATTTAATGTAAATAAAAGGTATATACATGACATTTACATTGTAATTAAATATAAAGATAATAAAAAGAAAAGAAAAAGTGATAGATCACGAATTAAACACGAATCTTCCAGTATTTCAAATATGTATCGATATTTTTATGAAAATACGATTTGTTTTTTAAAGTTTGACTAGTTCGACTGGTTTTAAATTTTTGCACGGAACCCTAATTCTTTTTCGAAAATAAAAGTAGCTTTTGGTTACTCCTTACAACATCAGCTATGTCTTTAAAATCGGTCCAGCCGTTTCGGATAATAGCCGGAACGGCATTTTTGTATAAACGCTCTTGAGTACTTAGGATCTAGAACTATAATACATACTGTGACTATATGCCACAAGAAGCTAGCTGTCCTAAGCACATGATATATTAATAGAGAGAGATAAACACTATCTACCATCTCAAATATCCTACCCAAACACGGATTTTGTCAATCCTACGCCATAACAATCAAAGAACAGCTGTCTCTAAAATATTAACAAAACCCAACATTAAAAATCTCTAGCACACCTTTTCGGAACGCACCCCTTATTTTTTTTTTCTTTTCTTAAGACAACCTCAGGTGTTCAGAATTCAATAGAGTAAAGACGCAAGTGTGTTCTTTGTCGTAGAACTCACAAGTTAATGTGTGGGGCGACCCTAAGATTTTTTCGGGTACCTGTATGTGAAATTATTACTTGTGTAAAGGTGAGATGCAAGTTGGTCCAGGTGGTATTATGGGTGAGTTATACCAAGTTTTGGCTAGTGTAGGGTGCTGGCCAAAATATTGACAGGTTCGCAAACATTGGCTGGTTGTCTAGACTCGAGATGGACCCTCTGATTTTTCGGATTCATGTGCGTATTGTCTAATTATCACTTGCTTCGGTGAAGGAAAACATCGTGAGGAAACCAGCATGCCTGAGAGATATTTCTCGACGGCATGTGAAGACAAATCAGAGGCCCATGGGCGGCATAAGAACTCTGATCAGAACCAGGTTAGGCACTAACCACACGATAAAGCAACTAGATAAAGATGGAAAATGCAAAATTCGGCCGTCGTTTCTCAGTTGTGTACCATTTTGCGTAATAACGAAAATGATACTGATCTTTATTACCGTTGCAATAAGGTTGCTTGTGGATTGCTTTTAAAGCTAGATGGTCTATTGACTTAAAAAACTCTTGCTAGAGAAAATATGTGGAAGAGAACTGGCTGTTGTGGCGCAACTACGAACCTAACTTCGAAAAGGCATTTCCCAACAGCAAATATAACTACCAATACGTTATTTATTTATTACTAGCTTGTAGCGGCTCTCTATGACACAGATGATGAATTAAACATCGAAATACATCTAAATCCTACATCGCGAATCCGACAACTGTCGGGCAGTAGCCCACTAGACAATACGCGTCTAGGCGGAGGATCCTCCCTTCTCTATGGGGGATGAAGAACTTTACACCCTGTTCTTCATTCCCCCAAACGCTTACGCCCACGGCTTCGCCCGCATCATACAACCGGGATCAAAAGTATCCTATGTGTTAATCCAGGTTATAAACTATCTGTCTGCTAAAAGAGAATGCTCATGGAAGTATGGAATCCCGTACCATGCTGCATCAAAATCAAACCTTGTTTTTTATAGACTACACTGATCGTATTAACTCCTACAAAAATTATTTTTGAAAAAAAAACCCGCGTTTCAGAGTTATTTTATAAAATCGAAACTAACCTAAAAAGTAGGTCTATTTTTTCGACGCTACCAACGACGTATTTTAACAAACATACATTACATTATTGCTCTAAAAACAGCGTAATACACTAATATTAGTAAGAATTATGAGTTAAAGTAACATCCACAGTATGCTTGACTGAAACTCGATTTTATTTTAGACCTTTACTTGCCAATAGTCAGTCAGTACATTCCTTATTCATAGGTCAGTACAGTACAAATGTCAGATGCCACAGATAAGATAACTATAAACCATAGAGTATAGTAAGTGCTATAAACTAGTCGGGATCTAGGGATGTATGTAGCGATAAATCAAAATCTTTAGGCTGAGAAAATCTATTTTGTTGCAAATAGCAATAAACCAAACTAAATCGATTTGGTGTACTGATCTTACTTAATTGTAATTAATTTTAGAGTCCGCTCGACAGACAAGGGTTTGTTCAATTGAAACGGAACGTCATTTATATTCAGTTGAAACGGAACGTCATATAAAGGGAGTAAAACAATATTCGTACTTTTAAACTCGAAAAGTATATTTCCAGTTCAAAAATCAAATCCCCGACGCGTAATGCCGTAAAAAAATATGAAACTAATTACTATAATATTTTGGTTTTGAGGCGCGAGACTTTTTGGTACCAACTTTGGTCATTGTCCTTTCATCCAAATCCGTTTGCCAGAAAGAACAACAAACATCCATACATGCTAACAAACTTTCGCATTTATAATATTAGTAGGATTTATCAATGTTCGTGTCTTCTGTGTTTAAGAAGAGGTCTTAGCCCAGCAGTGGGACAGTAATAGACTGGTAATATATATGGACTAATTAGCCTGAACGAAGAATGCGGATACCGGTCGTTATGGCGCAACTTTCGAACAAATAACAAATATTGAACAATGGAATGCAATAAAATACATAAGCTGATTCTCTTTTCCGGAAACCGTGAGGTACAAAGAATTACTGGCCATGCTTCGAATTCTAAATGACCAGAACGAAATCGAACGTTACAATACGTCCAAACATTTGAATTAAGAACTGACCATAAAGTCGTTAAAAATCCGACCTCACAAAGCACGTGACCTCAAACTTACGCAAAAAAAAACACGAGAAATTTTCGTGAAAAAACCAGTATCGTTAATTCAATTACCATTTGTTTGAAAATAAACTTTAAAACTTACACTTTTAGATTCACTTTCGCGAAACATTTCTTTCTTTGTCAAACACGTTTTATACAAAACAGACCTTATTTCAATTTCCTAAAGGTTTAATTCACCTTCTACGCACAAAGACATGTGGGTGTATATTTTTTTTCGCTAGAGGCAGATGTCAGCTGTTTCGATCATATGTTTTCTTATAACTGTACTTTAACTGATTTTACAACGAAATTCTTTTGACTGAGTCACATAATAATAGGTGTTTTTTGTTCGCAAAGCTGCGCGCTGAATTTCCGTTGGGTAAGCTGAGTTCAAGGTACTTGTTAAAAGGATATTGTACACAATGATACGAGTATTTCGCTCATTTTGTATGGTGAGAATAGCTCATCATCATCTGCCTAGCCTTTTCCCAACTATGTTGGGGTCGGCTTCCAGTCTTACAGGATGCAGCTGAATACCAGTATTTTACATGGAGCGACTGCCCATCTGACGGAATAACCCTCCACAACTCGGTTAAACTGGGTTGTGGAGGTACCCGTCATCCAAGAGTGAATGACTAAGAAGAAGACAGAGAGTAGACATCCAGAGCGAGATAAAAACCGCACGTACAATCGACGGCTTAAAGATGAAGAGTATGAGATGTCAAACTAAGTTCTGAGTTGTTTTTGGAAGTCGCAGGAATAAAAATAGTGTCGTTAGACCACCGACTTCCGCGACAAAACATCACGCCTGTAATCTCCGAAGGGTTAGGCAGAGGTGTACCTAATAGTACACCCACATGTCGCCAGTTATTTTTAAGTAACATTTAATAGGCGGGGAGCCCATTGCCATGAATCCAGACCCCGTGGCTGCTACTGAGAAATTCCTAATGGAAAAACCCAATCACAATTATTTGCCTTTTTTTTTTTTTTTTTTTGGTGGGTGGGAAATCATCAAATGACCCCCCCCCCCGCCCTGGGCGGAGCGGAAGGGAGTGTCAGACTCTTACTGACTAAAAACCACCCATGTTCCTTCATTGGCCCTTTATGTTCCAGGGCCGCGGTATCTCTTTCGAACAGTCCCGCAGCCCTGGCAGGCATCACAATTTGCCTGACCCGGGAATCGTGCTCAGCAGTCGCACTTGCAACCACTCGACCAACGAAGCGATTTTTTTGGAGGTCGCCTGAAATAATAATAGTGACGTTAGACTACCGACTTCCGAAGTGATCTTTTAGAAAGATGAAAAGATAAGAAATAGCTGAAGAATGCGTCCATGTTTCGACCCGAGCAGCTGTTCGTTGACAAAATGCGATGTCATGTACCTACCTAGTGATACAATCGCTTCCGCTGACAAACAAAATACAAAACGTGTTTACGGAACACACTGTTGCTCACTATACATCCCGTTCCACAAAATATTTGCAAATTCCGAGTCTCCCCTTCCCGATGGGCTGTGCTACAACGTTTTAGTACATTCCCTCCAACAGGAACCAAAAATATTGCACCCGGGAAATCCCGTATCGCAAAATATTGGGACACCCCAGCTCTGCAAGGAGATTGTGTAGTCCCGCATCTGACGTTTTAAACAGTTTCGATAATTACATTATGATGTAAGAATCACAGGATGTGTATTCCCGGAACCGAGTCTCGTGATTAAAATCCCGGTATTTCCTGTTGCTGTGATTTCGTAATACTGTAATTTTGCGAGATTATGCTGTAGTTATACATAATGACTCATCATTCTCCTGCCTCCAGTCCTGATCGTAATTTATTTGTGGTCGACGCAGAATTAATTCTTCTTCCATACCTTTCTATAGCCGTCATCTGAGTATTGCACTCTTTCGAGCAATATGTAAGTTTTAGCACGTCTTCGACTTTTTGGATCTAGGACATGCTGGTTTCCTCACGATGTCGATGACAACCATCAGCCTTTCGAGTTTTCTAGGAAAGCACGTTAAGCCGTTGCTCCCGGCTGGCATTTGTAGATCTTTGACAGTCGTTACAGGTAGTCAGTGGCCCAAAAGTCTAACTGGGTTGTGGAGGCCAGATAGGCAATCGCTATAATAAAATACTGGTATTCAGCTGCATCCGGTTAACTGGAACTCGACCCCAACGTATTTGGGAAAAGGCAGGCAGATGATGGCGCCTGCCTGGGTTCAAACCCACGTCCTAAAATGCGTAAAACGGGGCCGATACCACTGGCACTGAGCCACCAAAGATCTTAGCTATGTTTACAATCTCGAAATACGAATATAAAACAGATCCTACCAAAATTAAGTCACGTTTACCGGTAATGTCCTCACTAAAAACTCATTAACATGCATAGTAGTGTCACATTGGTATTTTGGTTACTAATGCCCTTTTTTCAAAAATACTCAAGGCGACATTATTGAATTTTATACACTCCTCACTGGGTCTAGAGATGAAATTCCCAAAGTGAAATAATATGTAAGCGTTCATTTAGGTGAAGCTTGCTGTTGCTGTTAGTGAACACCGTTAAGTAAATGCGTGACCCATTTCCATTGGTTGAATAGTTACAAGGCATGCATAATAATAGAAAAAAAAACCGGCCAAGTGCGAGTAGAACTCGCGCACCGAAGGTTCTGTACAAACTTGTAGGTATTTTGTTAATATATTTACGGTTTTTTCCTTTACATGTGCTGACATTATTATTACATCATTGCAAAAGTTTCATTATTCTAGGTCAACAGAGTACCCTATAGGTTTTGATTCCCTTGTGAAATCTCAAAATATGCGACATAAACGGTCGTAACTTTTGATCGCGTTGAATTACAAGTTTTACAGTTCAAGGGTCCCATAGACGCGAGTGTGATATAAATTTCAACCTGCTACGAGTTACTGAGAAAAAGTTTCTTGACAGAGAGACAGACAGACAGGCGGACAACAAAACAGTTGTTTAGACAAATTCGTGGAACTTCTACTGCAGACTTCATAGACATTATAAGGGTTCCTTTTTAATTTTGAGGTAAGGAACCCTAAAAAAGTAAAGGACTATTTCAATGTTTTTGACCCCGTCCGTCATTGTTTTGGAAAAGGTTGTACCTTTAGTGTAAATTAGAAAGTTGACTGTTTGTAGTGTAAATTAACCTTGGTTTTAATGTACTTTGATCTTTAGAAAGCCTTTGAGTTTTCTTATTATTTTCAAACATTAAAATTGACATTAAAAAACATGTCTACATTTTTATTTCATTAATAATGTCTTCATAAACGATTATACGGGCAAATTAAGTACGGCGAGGCTACACATCTATCTAATTCATATATAAAAACACAGAATTCCACCTATTTCCAATTATATATTACATCAGATGCACCGTATCAACACAAATACATTCAGAAAAAAATCCTAGTACAATTTCATACAAGTTTATTTCGTTATTAATTTATTACTAATCCCAAAAGCTGCAACAAAACCACACAATTTGCCATTCTTTGACCCCAAAAACCTTGTACATACACATTTAAAAAATAACAAGTTTTTTCGCGACAACGCAAATAACAGTACATTTGTATAGAAACCAGTCAGACAACTTTGGAATGAGGTCATCTACGAACTGAAGGGTGATAGACGTAGAGTACATAATAGTAGAGAACATAATTTTTGAGTTTGGAATGTTTTATTGGGTTTCTCTATCAGGAATTTCTCAGTAGCAGCCACTGAGTCTGGATTCGTGCCCGATTGATGACAATAGGCTTACCCGTCATTAGGTATATGGGACATAAACATAACTGGTGAAATGTGTGTGTATTATTAGGTACACCTCTGCCTAACGCTTCGGGGGTTACAGGCGTGATGTTGAGCCTGGATTTGTGCCTGATTGATAGCAATAGGCTCGCCCGTCATTAGGTATATGGCGTAATTCAGTGCCTATTAATTTTATTACATTATTTTTTTGACATTACTTATATTTCTTTATTAAATGACTTTTAATTTTATTTTTTAAATTTTTATTTTGTTTTGATATTATATTTCTTTATTAAGTGACTATTAATTTTATTATTGTAAAAAATGAGTTATTGTTAATTTTTATTTTTACTATTACTATTACTAATCCTATTTTAAGTTTCTACACAATGTATTTTGTTAAGAAATAAATGACTTATGACTTAACATAACTGGCGAAATGTGGGTGTACTATTAGGTAAACCTCTGCCTAACTCGTCCAGGATTATAGGTGTGATGTTTTGTTTATTCAAGTAACTGTACATTAGTGTAGAAACTAGTCAGGCAAACAGAATGAGGTCATCTATGACTTTTTCAGAGGGATAGACGTAGAATAGTGACATGTTTAAACTTGTTTCAGATTGTGGGGAACTAGGGATTTGGTTTGATGTAAACAAAATTGCAGATTGTAAAGTTTAAAAACTGTTATTGTCTCTTTTCTACTTCTTTACACATGTAGGACATCATCAATCATCATCTGCCTAGGCTTTTCCCAACTATATTGGTGTCGGCTTCCAGTCTAACCGGATGCAGCTGAAAACCAGTATTTAACATGGAGCGACTGCCTATCTGACCTCCACAACCCAGTTAGTGCGAGGTAATATGATACCCCTAGGTAAGACTGGTTGTCAGACTTTCGGGCCACTGACTACCTGTAACGACTTCAAAGATCTACAAACAATAGCCGGACAGGTATAAAAGTATTCTGATAATTTCTTTGTGGTTTAATTTGGCTAGCATTTCTAAATAAATAAAATGAACATCAATTGATAGTTGATTTAGGTAATTATGTATTCAAGATGCATAAATTATTATACTACTGTAAACTTTATCAACAAAAAAGTTATTTATTTTGACAGTAAAGTAATTTGATGAAATAATAAGGTCAGGGCCAATGTTGCGTGTAAATAAAATTAAAAAAAATTTGTGTATTGTTTTTGTTACCATCTATGCCTACGTTATCCTCCTACTCGGTTATTAGAGAAAGCAAATCTATCATAACAAAAAACAATTAACTGGAATCTAGAAAGTTCTATAAAAATCTCCAAACATTCTGAAGAGTTTTTGTTTACTGTCAGACTCACTCTATCCCAAACAACAACAAAACATGGTCAAAATCTTCTAGAAAGATCTAGCACAACAGTAAAACATAGTTAAAATCTTCTAGAAAGATCTAGCCCAACAGTAAAACATAGTTAAAATCTTCTAGAAAGATCTTGCGAAAATAATTTATTATTAATAGTATTTGTTTACTATAGCTCTCTCTATCCCAAACAAAATGAATAAGGACAGGAAATGCTTCTTTAACTTTCATGAATCACCTATTGTCCAGTTATTTTGAAGGGGAGATTGGTCAAAACCTGTTTGGAGGAGAAGAATGGACTTGTCTTGGTTCAGGTTTAAACCTATGATTCGTGATGATGCAATAGACAAGTTCAGACCTGTTGAAACTTGACATGGGTGAAATTGGGACAGCTTTTTGGGTGATTACATAAACTCAAACTCAAAGCATTTATTTCACATTCCAAAGCGTAGATATCTATGGAGAAGAATGGGCAAGATCATTAAATCAAAATATTGTTACAAAATCTTGGTAACATCATTCATGTTGAGTTTATATCACTCCTACTTCAGCAGAATTATATCCACAGCTCAGGTTTAAGCCTAGGTTTAAACCCAAGGATCAGTAGTAATGAAGGTGCCAAGGTATACTCATTAGCTTATCAGACTTTTCTAGCCATATCATCCTTCACACAGTCCATCCATCGTTTCTTTAGTCTTCCCCTACTCTTATAGCCATCCACATTCATACTCAAAACTTTCCACAAGTTTTGCTAATAAGCTTAGTCAACCAACCAATCAATTATGATGAATCAGTTTTTTATTGCCTTTAATCAATGATGTTGAGGTCAAGTTTAAAGTTGACCCGTTCATATGAACTTTAGTTCAATTTACATTTGAATATCAATTATTAATTGATGAACATTAAGTTGGTTTTGTGAAGAGCATCATGAACTAGGAAATTAAAGACTAACATTTAATTATTAATTAGTGTTAAAAGTGTGTAAATTACCTGAGATGAGAAATAAAATGCTTTTATTTATTTATTATAATTAAATCATCATTCAAACACAACTATTGAATCGAAGGTGAAAGGAGTATGTAAGGATTGTAGCAGCTGGCTTTAGGACTTTTCTGCCTACCCCCATGAGACAGAGGCGTGAGTTTAGGTATGTATTAGTATATATGTAATCCATAGACATTGCTAGGTAAAGACAAGAATGGAATTGATTTTCAAACATCATCAATTCAACATACTGCCTAGTAAACTTGTCTCAAAATGTTGGAGCCAGCTTCCAATCTAACTGGATGCATCTTTCAATCAAAAGGATGTTGTATTTTATTATTATTCTGGTAAGATTAAAGGCTTAATCTGATTATGGGTAAGCAAAAGTCTAAGTAAAGTTAATCATATAATTCAAAACATTTGTAAGAGAAACTTGGGCTTAGATTGTTAGTTTTGAGTTCAAATCCATGATTAGTCGAAAATTATTGGCTTTTAGTAGAAAATTCACTTATACAAAGTTGATTTAAGTTTGAATGAGGCATTAAGCACGAGCAAACGTGATATTCTACATCCTGATGAATGAAAAAACAACAAAAAGGGTAAATAAAACATGTTTACATAAACGAAAAGATGCTAATTTCGATAAAAAGAGAGCAAAAGAGTGGCCAGAACATTCGATCCACTATGAAACTAAAATTATTATTCTAATTGCTTATTATTTAATTTGACATTCAAACAAGTGTACGAAAAAGTGAAAGTTACGATAATTACGTCGTAAATGCGAGCTCAGAGTCGCTATGGGGGTCTGAAACACCACAAAACTAAGTAGCGTGCTAATTTTCTATAGAAATTAAAGAGTAAGACCTGAGTGACATACCTGAGAGCCCTAACTCTCTTGTATGGAGGGCTATGTGAAACTGGAGGCGGCAATGCATGCCTCATGCCGTCATCGTCATCCATGCTACTAAAATCCAACTTCCTTGGCACTATAGAAGAAGGTATCGGACTTAAATTTTCCGAAAATATATTGAAAGAGTCTGACATTTCACATGAAGTTTCTGCCGACAATTCCGACGAATCGTGCTTGTTAATGAAGCCCGTCTTCATTCTATACCACTCGGTCATCTTCGTTAACACATTAAAACACTTTTACAACAAAAATATCACAATACAATCACTATTTTCTTAAACAATTCACAAAATCGATCTCACTTTCACGAACTAACAACGTTATGGCGGATGACGCATAGCACCTGTTCAATTGTTCTGCCAATCACAGCGATTCATTTAACCGGTGAGTTGAATACTCAAATTCTATTGGCTGACGTTATTTTTTTTAAATAACGAAGTAGCTTCTTTGTCTGTGATTGGCGGATTTATGGCTGCGTTCGGCTTAAAATTAATTTTGAGATGCGTTCACTAGAATGCATTTTATTTTTAGACAAAATATCAAGGATTTGGTTGGTTCGAGTGGCTGATGAGATGAAGCGTTATAGTATACAAAGCAAAGAGTATACTAATACTAAGGGATATACAGAAGTATTGAGGAAAAAGACATGCTACGCGGACCAAATAAATAGGACAGGAGAAGGATGATTAATGATGATGGTTCGAGAATGGAGACATGCATTCATAAATCTTTTAGGAAATGAGTAATTTTTCTGAGTTAAATGTTTTGGTCAACGTCTATTTATTAATAGTAATATAGCTTTAGCAAACCTATTAAAGTGCTTACTGCACACTGTATACAAATATGGAATTCGTATTGCTTTTCTATCGTAGACAGAGAATGCTATAGACTAATTGATATGTTTTGTCGCATTCACACAAGAAAAAGAAGAACTTATGCCGATGTCGTGTAAAGAAATGAAACAGAACGATACAATTTTTTGTTTCATCGAGCGTGCCACGTTTTTTCAAGGTCAGCACACTAGTTTGCTAAACAAAGTTTGACAGCTGACGTGCAGCTAGCCATCGTCTACCTTTAAAATACAGTTTTTACGTGTTATATGTTAAGTAATTTATGTTATATTTTGTTTTGAACAATTTAGACTTACTATTTCAACCATTTATACAAAAAAAATGGTGTGGTGTAGCGTTAAAGGGTGTAAAAGTGATAGTGGAACGAAAATCCCAGGATTGTCTTTTCATTCGTAAGTATGCCACTCTTTATCAGTTCTAGGCATTCAGTAACATTTTATTATGTTCATATATTGTGTATAATGTACGCTAGACGTACGATTCATCCTTAAAAAGCACAAAAATAACAATTATTATTCAATTATAAATTCTAACCTAAAAACGTTGGTGTTGCCAACTTTTCTATAAATTATTACCCACTATTATGGGAAATAATAATATGATGGCTTCTGCAGTGAGTATTAATTAAATATCTGAAATATTTAATGACTTTTTGCAGTTTCCCTGAACCTGACGACGAACAGATTGGACACCAAAACCGTCATCAAAAATTTGCAGCAAACATTTTGAGAATTAAAAAGAAGAATATAAGTTAATTAGAAAGAAGAATTCATAAATAACACTGGTCAACACAATATTTGTTTCCTTAATTTTTTTTATTGCTATTGGGTAACTCTATGGTCCTGACTATGAAAAAAATACTGGGAGATTGGTAACAGCTTTACTTTTTGAAATACACCATTTTACTATTTAGGCTAAAAAATACAAGAAAATTATACACATAACACTATCGAATGATCTTTTATAAGATTTTCTTGAATGAACAACGTTAGGTAGGTCTCGTTGTAAACTCCAGCAATAGTCTGCCATCATATGCGAGTCCCACCTTCCCTGATAACGCTCTTCCATTGTCTGAATATCCTGGTGACATCTTTCACCCTGCTCCTCACTAAAATCACCCAGATTTTCTGGAAATCGCTCTAAATGCGAGTGCAAAAATGGAGTTTAATGCTCATATTGCACCCTAGCTCTTTCAAGTTCGATAGCATGCACTCAACAAGCTCGACATAGTCGTCAGATTTCTTGATACCCGAGAGGAGGTTTGGAACATCAGATGATTTAGATGTGCTGGGTTGTACCTCACGTGACTTTAATTGAGGTCGTTGAGCAGAAGACAAGTTAGGATATAACAACTTACTTCGATTTCCAGGGTTAATTCCGTTTATTTTTACAACACAGAAGTAGCAGTCGTCATGGTGGTTTCGAGGTTCTTTCCAAATCATGGGTGTTAAGAACTTTACTGCATCCCTTTTTCCACTGGACCATAACCGTAGACATACAACACATTTCTGACACACAATATGAGGAACCCATGACTTGTCTTGATTAGATAATTTTATTTTAAAATATTGTTGATAAGCAGTTTTTACAAAGTCCGATACAGGTTTTCGATATTTTTCAAATATATATTCGCCACAAATATAACAAAAACAATCTGGAATGGGCACACAACATCTTCTTGACGAAGCCATATCGAAATAAACGACAAAAAATATTTTTGTGTCCAACAAAAAAACGAAAACCTAAATAAAAATAGTAAATGACGGTAGTTAGCTATAACTGAAAAACAAAAGCTGTTAGAGAAAAATTGTTGACATATTAAAAAAATACGTGTCAAATTGAGATAGAAACAAAAAAAAAATCCCAGGAAACAAACTTTTTTTTTTCTTTTGTATAATTGTGTAATCATTTTGAAAGTCAACCTTTTATTGGAAACCACAAAGTTTTACTTATTAAGGCAATTGCCATGCACTATTTTGAACTGCGTATACATCACGCAACAAAAGGATTTGAACCTAAGCAAAAAATTAGAAACATACGAAGCTTGTTTTATTTAAAGGACAATAATGTGTTAAATCAATAAAAGCTTATTAAAAATAAACATGTTCTATTATTTACCCACAAACCCAGAACCTACTATCACATCAGAAATGGCAGTAACTTAGAACCACATCATCATCATCCATCGTCACTCCTGCCCTCATCGCGATTAATTTGAGTTCGGCAGCATGTCTTCTCCGCATCGCATGCCTTTGCGTACCGATGGTAACGGATATGTCATTGGCATATTCAGGCTTTGTCTTACGTACTAATTTCCAATTCTCATAAATTGTGGGGTAAATTTTTCCTCACCCGGTAACCCTAAATTCGTGACGTATTTATTTTTTGTCTCTTTTTGCGACACGCTTTGCCGGTGTCTATAGGATACTCTGTCTACGTTTTCTATATAGCTTAGATTTGACATTTGAGATTTTTTTTTTACCCGCACAGAATCAGTCACCAAGTTTCTAGAAGGATAACTATTTATTTTAACATGCACACTTGTTTTTCCAATTCACTGGACATTGGCAGAATAGTCGACATCGGCTTTGCTTGCCATTAAATAAAAAAAAAAAATAGAATAGAACTATTTATTTTTTCTTTTTTTTTTTTTTTTGGAGGGTGGGAAATCATCAAATGACTCCTCCCGCTCTGGGCGGAGCGGAAGGGAGTGTCAGACTCTTACTGACTAAAAACCACCCATGTTCCTTCATTGGCCCTTTATGTTCCAGGGCCGCGGTATCTCTTTCGAACAGTCCCGCAGCTAGAAGGATAACCTGACCTGGCGATTGTGTGACTTGGCGGAAATTGTTAATTAGTGAAAATGTGACTGTCGCAATGACTCGGTTTGATTCTCAGGCTAAGTGTTATTGTTTCTTTCTATGATTAACAATTACATGGAATCTTTTGAAAGATTTATGCTCGGTTAAGGTAAATCACAGACATTTAAATATGTAGTAGGAAATAGACCGGTCGACGCGGTCTCATAAAACATGAAACTTAAACATTATTGGTAATGTATTTTATACAATAAATGAGTTTTTGACATAAATAAACCCATTTCTAATAGTTAAGTAGCTTGAGTTCCTATTTTATTTTATTGATGTTATCTAATATTGTTGTTTCTTTTTTCTCTTCAAATTTTATTAGTTTATCCTGCACACGGGTATTTAAAATTGTCAGAATATTATTGGAAAAGATAATGTTTTATGTTTTTTTTTTTGTTAAATTTATTAAATTTGTAAATAGGTACCTAAATTCAAAATACTAGGTATTATTCATTGTACTAGGTATTTTAATTTAATTTTAAGTTTGCATGCTGAAAGAAGTAAGCTAAATATGTGAAACCTTATTATTTGTAAGACCATGTAACCACCATATTTCATGCAAATAAAGAATCTTGAATCTTAATCTTAATCTTAAAGTGTAGGTTTACCTAAGAACTTAGGTAAAAAGGTCTAAAAGTTTAATACCTACCTAAACTTAGCAGCTTATCCCTCTCCTCCCTAGCAGGAACCTTTCGGGAAACAGAAACGTAACAATATTAGTCGATTTCTACAATTTTAGTCGATTCTAACATGTGCTAGCCTAGAAATTCTAGATGACATGACATTAGGATTTGACATTGACATAACAGTTTTGATTGGAAAATCCTCGGTGTTTGGATTTTGGAATCTCAATCAGGTTTTTCCCGATAAAATTACATATTTCAATCAATAAAAATTGTCAAGTACCATTCAAACCAAAAGTAAATGATTCACAACGATCATACATCAACTTAATGCCGTTTGAAAGAAAATGGCGCTGCTAGGATGGGTGAAAATTGTGTTTTTGTTATTTGGTCTGCCGTACCTGTGTTTGCAGGAGAATATAAACAAAGGAGAAATAATATTCCACTACAACAATACGTAAGTTTTCTTATGTATCCTCTTTCCTAGCTTCCTTCGTGCCTGTACCTGCGTGTTGAGTTCTCAATTTCGATAAAAATCGCATTATTATTTTGTGAGTAATAAAATAGATATTTTAATCAGATTAAATCTGTATGGCCGATTGGAATGTCATAGACCTTTTAAACTATATACCTAATTAGGTGCGATAATCGATCTCGTGTGACTAACACTGGCAATTTATAATGTAGTAACGAATACCTACTTTTTTAATACAATTACTTTTTTTTTGCTGACTCAAGTGTTAAAGCACTTAAAGCCTACCTAATAAATGACCACGACAATATCAGCACTTTACAAGAGACCTCTGAGTATGTAGCAGTGTTTCAGTATTCTATAATTTTAAAACAATTTTGGGTAGATATTGCAGCAGGAAATAATTTTACAAATATAGATATTGCTATTCAGCTTTGACAGTATGAGCAATTATAATTATTTTTTATCAGCAACATCTTTCTAGGCTTACTAAGCTATCTTCACACTTAAATGAATTAACACCTTTTTCACTACAGAACTACCACTTGCCATAATCCTCCCATACACTATCTGTATATCACATTCCATCTGAATCTCTCCACTAGATACCATTTAAAAGTTATGATAGCTAGCCGTTGCCCGCAAGGTTTGTCCGCGTGAAATTATTATGAACGAGAATTGGTTTTAAGGTTTACAACTAAGTTAAAATGTAGCCTAAGTTACCTGGGCCATAATAATGAATGAATTGAAGACGGTGTGCGGACTGTAAAATTCAAAATTCTTAGGAGGATTATTGATGTTCCCGATCTGCATAATGACATCTGCAATCTATTTGTACCAGACAATTACTGTTGTGGTAGGAAACACCGCTTACTGGCCGTTCCAACTTGCCGTACTGTTGCACACTCCAAGTCACCTATTCCTCGGACATTAGCCGCTATTAACGCTCTCCTGAACTCAAACACAGATCTGGATATGTTTGCGGATGAATGGAAGGTGATCATGTCAGAATGTTTGAATTTTTGTGAGAAGAATGCATGACTGTGTTAAATAAATTATGTTTAAATAGTGTAACTGGCTTAGGTCGTTCTATTTAAATAAATAAATAAATCACTCGTTAAATAAATTGATACCTTATTCATCAAAATCGGATGAATAGTTTAAGTGCTACGGAGGAACAAACGTAAATTCAAACAAAATATATTTAAAGTCTGCTAAAATCATAACCCAGGAAGGGTTATTTGGCTTCTCCTTACTCGGGAAAAAATTATTATTTCCTTTCCTTTATGAATTAATTTTACCAATTTCAAGGGTTTTGATTTTTTGCACGGGACCATAATATTTTTTCTAAAATAAAAGTAACTTATGTTAGACCTTATAACATCAGCTCTCTGCCAGTAAAAGTCCCGCCAAAATCGGTGCAGCTGTTTTGCAGATTAGCCAGAACAAACAGACAGGCAAAAACTGAAAAAATAGGTTTTTTTGTTATAAGTGCGGTATATATTGTCTTAAGCATTCAGTAAAACGCTGTTATTTTGTTATCACAAACAGACACTTAAATTTTATTTATTTATTTAGATATGTTTAAATAGATAAGAAAAGAGAAAACAAAGGGATCTCTAATTTTATTGAAAAATAAACCTTGTGGCATTTCGTTATGTTACTTTGTGTTGAAAAGAATGCAACAGCTGTATTTACAAAGTAAATAAATAAAAAGTAGAAACACCTGAATGATTGTAAAAGAACAATAGTTGTGTACAATATCTGTGTGTTATGCTTTGTTTAAGATTTTATAGTAAACTTTAACACAGGGTGGAAGTGTCAGATGTCATGATCGCGCTGTTGCATGAGTTGCCAGTCGTTCCGCTGATTACAACTACAAATCCATCAGGAAGCGATGTCTTTCAATACATACTATAAAAGAGAAAGATATTGATAGATTACTAAAAAAGACATGACTGCATTTGAAGGTGAATGATTGGCTCAATCCGGTCGGATCCGGCCGGATTGGAAATGACATCGGATTGCAATCCCTGATCCAAATTTATTTGGGGTTGGTGCAACATGTCTTCTTCTTCCATACTTCTTTATTACTCATCATCTCAGCAGTCACCTTCTTCTATGTTCTATGTTAGGGATTTTGGTTTCCGCACTTAGTCCTTAAAGTGGACCATTGTGCGTGAGCCTTGGTGGCCGTTACTCCAACCAGCCCACCTCCCTCCAGAAGCAGATCAGACTTCCCGGTCTTCTCAGGGCATCCGCAAGAGATCCTGGCGTTCCAAGGGTCGCCTCGCGTATCTGGGTGACGCCAGTACACTCGAGGAGTACGTGCGCTATCGTTTCCTCCGCCTCCATGCACGCCCTGCACAGGGGACTGTCAGTGATACCTAGGGTGTGGAAGTGTTTGTTCAGTGAACAGTGTCCAGTGATGGTCCCCGCCACCAGTCGCAGGCTATCTCTATCCAGGCGCAGAAGGCGCTTGGTCAGTTTTTTGTCCAGGGATGGCATAGCGTCCTTGGATTGCCTGCACCCTGGTGTCGAGGTCCACCACTTCTCCGCTTGTGTTTGAGTGTGATCCTTTAGCCAACTTCTGAGCTGCTTGAAGGGTATGGGGACAATGGGTTCGGGTCCGAAAGCTTTTGTGCTGGATCCTCTTCTGGCGAGTTCGTCAGCTGCATCGTTTCCAAGCGATCCACTGTGTCCTTTGATCCATTGTAATGTCACCGTGTTGCGGTTTAGTACCGTAACTCGTTCTAGGGCATTATGGCATTCTAATATTAGTCTCGACGTGATCTGATTTCTCTTTAAGGATTGGAGGACTGAGGCACTGTCGGAAAGTATACGGATGTGAGTATCCGTAACTTCCCTGGCCTCTATGGCGTGTGCCGCTTGGATAATGCCTACGCACTCTGCTTGATATACAGAGTTGAGCATTCCCAGGGGTCTGGATATTTTGATGTTTAGATCGTCGGAGAAAACTCCGACACCTGTTCCATCGTCGGTTTTCGATCCATCAGTGTAGATCCTTAGCTCTTTTGGGCCTGAGTAGTCACACATCTCCGCTGTGAGCTCTATGTTGTAGTGCTTTTGGAAGCAGTGGGTCTTCAGGGTTCTGTCGCAGGGTGATGCCATCATGGGCTGTTGTTTGATTGCGTCGTCTTTTATGCGCGTATGTTTGATTCTGGAGTCCTTACTTAGGGTGCCGGATACTTCGAGCCTGAAGGTCGCTAGGGCCGCCTCCTCTCTTACGACGAGGTGTAGAGGTGGTAACCCCAGCATTACCTGTAACGCGGCAGTGGGTGATGTTCTCATGCTGCCGGTGATTGCTACACAGGCAAATCTTTGTACCTTCTCGAGGTCCTTCTGGGCTGTGCTCAGATTGGTCCTGGGCCACCAAACTATGGAGCCATATGTAATGATTGGTCGGATGACGGTGGTGTACAGCCAGTAGGTGATTTTGGGGCTTAGGCCCCAATTCCTGCCAAGCAATCTTTTGCATTGCCATAGGGCTATGCTGGCTTTTGTTGTGATGTAATCAGTATGTTTTGCCCAGTTCAGCTGTTTGTCCAAATAAATACCCAGGTATTTGGTTTCAGTCGACAGGCTTAGGGTGGTCTCAAAGAAACGTGGCAATTGTAGGTTTGCCAACTTCCTTTTCTTTGTGAAAAGGACGAGTTCGGTTTTGGTGGGGTTCACTGCTAGTTTGTACTCCTTGCACCAGTCTTCCACCACCTTCAAGGCTTGGCGCATAAGGTTACATAGTGTGTTTTCATGTGTGCCATTTATTATTATGGTTATGTCATCTGCGTAGCCCACCGTGTAGTAGCCTCTGTCATTCAGACGTTTGATAAGGCTGTCCACCACGAGGTTCCATAGGAGTGGTGAGAGGACGCCCCCTTGAGGGCAGCCTTTCGCCACGATGGCTCTAGTGGTATCGTTCACCGTAACTTGTACGGCCCTGAGTCTTAGCATATTTGTGATCCATCCTCGCAGGGTCGAGTCCACACCGTGATTCTCGAGGGCTGCGTTGATGCTATGGAAAATAGTTTTGTCGAAAGCCCCTTCTATGTCAATAAAAACAGCTAGTGAGGAGCACTTGTGGTCTACTGCACATTCGATCTTGGAGATCACACTGTGTAGTGCGGATTCTGTTGATTTTCCTGTGGAGTAGGCATGTTGGTTCTTGTGTAGTGGTAGCTCCCGAAGAGGTCCGTCCCGGATGTGTCGGTCACAGAGTCTCTCGAGGGTTTTCAGGAGGAATGATGTCAGGCTTATTGGTCTGTACGCTTTGGGTTGTGTGTAGTCTGGTTTGCCTGGTTTGGGGATGAAAATAACTTTCACCTCTCGCCATTGAAGTGGTATATAGTTGTGTGCCAGGCAGGCTTGGTAGATGATGGCCAGCCACGGTGTAAGGGCGTCTACACCCCATTGTAGCAGGGCTGGGAAAATTTCGTCTAAGCCTGCGGCTTTGTATGGTTTGAAGGTCTTGATTGCCCATTTTATTTTGTCTTCAGTTACTATGGTACGGGCTCTCGACCAGTCCTGGTCGTTTGGTGTGTGCATTGGCTCACTTTCCCATGTTTTGTCCTCAGAGAGGTTGCAGTCTGGGAAGTGGGTTTCCAGAAGAATTTTACTTGTTTCGTGGTCCGACTTAGTGTAGGTATTGTCTGGGTTTTTCAGCGACCCGAGGGTACGATCCTGATCGGTGGATAGGATCTTTCTTACTCGCGCGGCTTCACTGTTTGATTCGATGTCTTCACAAAATTTTCGCCAGGCTGCTCTGCTGGCATGCCTGACTTGTTTTTTGAAGGTGTATTGTGTTTTCTTGTATGAGTCCCAGTCTTCTGGGAGCCTGGAGTTTTTGGCTCTGTTAAATTCTTTGCGCATGGTTTGCCTGAGCTTACTGAGTTCTGCATTCCACCAGGAGTTTCCCTTGCTCTTGGTGTTTGGATCTGTTAGTTTGCAGCAGGCGTGATACGCATCACTGATATATTCTGAGAGTTTTGCTACAGTATCTTCAAGTTGTTTGGGATCTGTTGGAGTTGAGGGTATTTGGTGCTGCGCTAATAGGGAGGCCAGAAGCCTTTTGTAGCCGGGTACGTTGGTACGGCGTGGGTTGCGCCTAGGTTCAGGTTTTTTTTGTGTTAGCTACCAGTGAGAAACGAATCCTTCTATGGTCAGAGCAAGAAGGCTCGTTGGATACGTGCCAGTTAGAAATAAGTTTTGTCGCGCTTTCCGAAGCCAGCGTTAGGTCAATGATTGTTTGACCTCTAGCCGTGACCCAAGTGGGTTCCGACCCGCGGTTTATGATGTTAAGGTTAGTGGAAAATAGATATGTGCATAATACCTCACCTCTAGTGTTGGCTTTGTTGCAACCCCAAAGCGGGTGGTGGGCATTCGAATCTGTGTAGATGACCAGATCCAGGTTGTTGTCTTCACAGTATCTTACCAGGTCGGCCATCTCTTTTGGTGGGCAGTCTTCATCCTCGCCTGGCATGTACACCGAGGCTAGGACGATATCGGGTACATTGTCTTCAGTTTTAAGCCTGACAGCTGTCAGGTCTCTGGAACATAGTTGCGTGAGTGTTGTGGTAGGTACATCTTTGGGTATATAGGCGCAGGTTCGTGGTTTGTCTGTGCCCTGTGTGTCGAGGATTAACTTGCCTCCAATGTTGCCGAGTCCACAGATCCTATTATTTCGGATGCACGGCTCTTGGATCAGTACTATAGTCCTGGGTCTCACCTCCAGTGCCCTGCGTAGGCAGGCCGTAGCAGTCTGGCTATGCTGGAGGTTGGTCTGGATGATGTTCAGGGAGCTGGATGTGGGCGGCAGCGGCGGTGGGGTGGAGTTAGGAGGAGATCGATCCATCGGATGAATCCCCCCCCTCCTCCAATCCGTGCCGGTCGTCTCTCAGTGACGGTGACGAGCTGAGCAGTTGCTCTGTCCACCCTGGTGGTGAGGTTGGCATGCTCACAGCGTCGGCATCAGCCATCGCCGTTCTGGCCAACTCCTCCTCCAGTTGTGTCATGGTCAGATCAGTCGGTGTCGGTGTCAGTTGTGGTTGTGCGGCGGTCGTGGTCGCAGTCTGAGTGTCGGAGGGTTGGGTGTTGGGGAAAAAGCGCACGTATATCGACCCCAGAAGGTACGATACCCGCCGCTCCCTCCCCAAGACCTTTTCGGCTTCCTCCGGTGGGATACCCAGGGTCAAATAAGTCCCGTGGTTATCTCCACCGACTGATGTCGCCCTGTACAGCGACCACCTCCCTATGTCGTACCAAGTATTCTGACGAGTCAGAATGCTCTGGAGCCGCGCTATGTCCCCATTGTACCTGGGTACGAAGAGCGCTGCTCGGACACGGGTCGGTACGTCAGACTGTTTCATGACTGTCAGTGTCGCGTCTGTGTTTGGCAGTCTAATTTTGGGCACGTTTTCGGTCAGCCAGGTCAGGGCGCCGTCGTCCTCGCACCACATCTGAACCGTGCCATCCGCTACCCGTGGGTAGGCGCGGAAGGCCGGGAGCGGTTTGGAGGGGTCGGCGTCCATGACGAGGTTCTCAAGGCTGAGCTTGATGTACTCGGTCTCGTCGGTGGTCATGTCTCGGGTTGGAGGCGAGAGGCAGATCGCTACGGCGAGCCGCGCAGGAATATCCTTTGTGGCCCGTGCGTAGGTTCTCTGCTCCCCTTGAGCAGTCTGAATTCTGACACGCTTGGCGTCCCCCTGGAGCGTGCTCGGCGAAGCCGTGTCGTCCGGGCGCACCCTCTTTGCCGCTCCCTGACCACTTGGTCCTGGTTGCGGTTCCGAGGGGCTTGGCACGGTGTTTTGTGCCAGGGAAGCCACGTGCGAGAATCCAGACCGCTTGCCTCGCTTTTTGTTGGGTTGTCTATAGGTCGTCTCGGTGCGGTTCCGGTCGTTTCCTCCGGATGGTTCTGGTGCGGGCATTGACGTTTCGCGCTGGGTTTCCCCTTCGCGGACTACTCCTTGCCCGCATGTTTCCGCGTCCGGCTGCTTTTCGCGCTGGGTTTCCCCTTCGCGGACTTGCAGCTGGTCGCGTACTCCCTTACAAGCAACCGTTTGTGCTTCGCGCTGGCTATTGCCTTCGCGGATTTTGCGCAAACGGTTGTTGAGATCTCTTACTCTGTTACCGATTTTTCCGCGCTTACGTTTCAGCATGCGTACTTCATCCACAGAGATGAAACCAGAGCCACCAGATTCGGCTTCCTTTCCCGTCCCGTGGTGTTCAGGGTCAATTTCTCTCAACCTTGCTTCGATCTTCTCGCGCTGGAGTGCCAGCGCGCGGAGTTCGTCGTCAAGACTGGAGAGTTGTGCTTTGTCAGTGTCATTGTCAGGGTTGTTCGTTACACTTTTCCGAACGATGCTCTGTTGCCAGGCCCTCGTGGAAGGTGTAACTGTCGTCAGGGTCGTAGGCGCGATGGTCGCAGCCGTTAGAGTATGGGTAGGCGCAGAAATCGCAGCCGTGGTAGTTTCGGGTGGCGCGTAAGCCGCAGCCGGCGCTATTGGCGCTAAAGCAGCCTGCCGCGCAGAAGGCGCGGCATATGTTTGCAGGTTGGTGCTCCCCCCCAGATTACGGTGGGAGCTGGCCGACGGATCGGCGTGGGATTCCCCGGCATTGCCGGGACCCACCTGGGGATTATATTTTCCAGACTGCGACATATTAGGGGTTTGTGGGCTTTTTTGGAGTTGAGGTTACCCCTCCTCAAGGACCGAAAGGAGAAAAAGGGAAAAGGGAAGGAAGGATTGGGCGTTGGATCACGGGAATGGGGTTTGGGTTACCCTAGGCCTTGGAGTTTGGCTTTCGGGAAAGCGGAGAAAGCGCCTGGTGGTTTTTGTTACGTCTATTTCTTATGGAATTAGACCAAGAACAGGACGGCAACCTCGTGAAGGTGTATCCCCCAGACTTGCCTTGAGGATCTACACGACTGTAGCGCTCACCCTCAAGACCCCGCCACCCTACCACCTCTGATGGAGGCAGTAGGGTAGGCCTGCATCTATACTACCAAGCAAAGCGTAAGCAAAAGCGTGTCGTTGTGCAACCGTAAAAGCATAAGTACAGGCCCGTCCCAAGTCACCTTCTTTCTACCCATATCATTCTTCACACAGTCCATTCATCGTTTCTTAGTTCTTCCTCTACTCTTATAGCCATACATTCATACTCAACATTTTCCTAACTACATTTTCCTCATTCCTTGGCATCACATGTCTATACCACGATAACCAATTAGCCCACTTTGCTGTAGGTCTGTTAAATTATTCATGAAATAGTCATTCAAGGGGATTAAATTAACTTAGACAGTTTTATTTTATTGATGATACTAGCTGCCCAGCGCTACTTCGTTCGCGTGGTGTCCTACCCTACTCCTACCCTTTTTTTTTTTTTTTTTTTTTTTTTTGTTTCCGGGGTGGAAAATCCACACGGATGTCCTCCGCCCTGGGGCGGGCGGAGGGGTCTGTCGGACTCTAACCGACTAAAAACCACCCCGGTGTTCCCTTCCCACACTTGCACCGGGGATCATGGGAACTAGTGCGCCTTCCACGATCCCCGGCTAGTGCCGGCCCGCTTCCGCGGGCCTCCTCAAGTCTGCGGGGGGAGTGAGGTGTCCTCCCCCCGGTACGCCATTAGGGGGGCGCGCGGAACACTACGCGCCACCACCTCGGGTCCAGTTATACGGGGGGGCAGCGGACGTCCCCAAGTCCGCCGTCCCTCTGGACCCGTTTAGGGGGGCCGGAAGAGGGCGTTATCCGCCCTCCGCCGACGCCCGGTACGTCTGCTGCGGATCGGGAGAGTGGTCTCGACCTCCCTCAACCTCTCCGCAGCCTCCTTCTGTGAGATGACCGTTTCACAGAAGGAGATCACCGCATCCCACGACTCTGTGCTCCCGACCATCGCACGAGCGACGGCCGGCAGCGACAGGTCGGTTCCCACTACTGACCGGACCGCACGATAAGGGCGCCCCCACGGATTCACGTCGAGAGCCGACAACATCTCTTCCCTAGCTCGAGTTTTAGCCTCGCCGACGGCCAGCCACAGAGCCTCCTTGGCCGCGCGGTACACCTCATACAGCGCGGCCTCTTCCTCCGGAACCCGACGACGTCTCCTTCGGTAACGAGTGTACTGGCGTCTCACCTCCACGCACGTCTCGCGCAACTGCGCGATGACAGCGGACCACCAGTACAGCTGGCGCCTTGTGGGTTGGGTGACACGGGGCATAGACGCATCGCAAATTTGCGTCATCGCCCCGCGGAACCACTGCGCCTCCGCTTCGACGTCGACGGGTTCGTTCGTCGGTGACTCCCGGACCCAGGCCTGGAAGATTGCGGCTTCCTCGAGAAGTTCCCTGTCGATGCGCTTGTGCGACCAACGGGGACCGTCCATTTGCGGGGCTGACGGGCGACCGCCACCCGCAGTCTGGGTGGAGACGTCAAACCGAATATATCGGTGGTCCGACAGCGTCTCCACCTCTACGGCGACTCGCCAGTCGCGTACACGGCCCGCAACAGCGGAGCTAGCGAACGACACGTCCACTATGGACCCGCCCCGCTGCCGCACGCACGTGTACTCCGAGCCCCGATTCAGGACGGCCAGGCCGGTCTCGACCGCCCACTCCTCCAACACCTCACCCCTAGGATCGGTGATCGGGGATCCCCACGCCGCAGACTTGGCATTGAGATCCCCGAGCAACAGCACCGGGCGAGGGTGGAACCGGCTCACGACCGCACCTAGCTCGACAAGGAACTCCTCGAAGTCAGCGAGACTCTTGTTAGGGGAGAAATACGCCCCAATTGCGACTATGCCGTCCACGAGGGCGGCCACCCAGCCGTGTCCTCGGGACGGACTGTCAAGAGTCCCGCTAATGATGGCCACCAAACCGTCTAGGTCCCCAGCCCAGTTATCGCGGGGGGGGACAAAATACGGCTCGGCGACCACTGCCACGTTGATCAACCACTCCGCCATGCTCTGGAGCAATAGATCCTGAGCTCTGGCAGCGTGGTTGATGTTCGCCTGGAGGAAACGGAATTGTGCCATTAATGGCATTCCATTTCCCCGGCTCCTCCATCCCTGGGTCGGGAGTCGGGCTGTGGGAGAGGCGCAGTTTCTCCGACAGCCCTAGACCTCCTCTTCTTGGCCTTGGGTGCCTTACAGGCCTTCCCGCCAAGTCTGTGCTCCGAGCGTTTCCCTGCAGCTGCGCAAAGGCTGCAGTTTGGCGCTTCGGAGCACTGGGCCGCCCTGTGGCCGGGTCGACCGCAGCGGAAACATAGTTCGCTGCGGTCGATTTGTGCAGTACATTGTGCCCGGACATGCCCCTTTTCCAGGCACCGGAAGCACTGCACAGCCCGCCTGGGCAGGAGTTTGACCCTGGCAGACACCCAGCCCACCAGAAGTCGCCCGCCATCTGCAGCCTTATTCGCAGCCGCGACCGGGCACCGCACCCAAACAGTGCCCAGCCCATCCGCGCCGCTGCGAATTTCGCCTGCCACCACATTGTCTGGCGGACACCCACCGTTTTGGGCAATGGCCGCCACTACTTCCTCCGGGGTCACCGAGTCGTCCAGCCCTTCCACGCGCAATTCAGCCGTGACTGTGGGCCTGGACACTCGGACGTCCTCCGGCTTGAGGACTTCCCGGAGTTTGGCGGCCAACTTGTCCGTCCGCGTGTCGGGTGCCGCGTCCGCGTGTCGGGTGCCGCAAGGCAGGAGAGGGCTCTCCTGCCTTGCGGCACCCGACACGCGAAACATCTTGGCACCCGTGGCTGCCGTCCTGAAGACGAAACCAGCCGGGGTGCCAAACTCGCTAAATTGAAGCTTCTGCTTCATCTCCGCCAGGACCGACTTGTAGGTCACTCCCCTGCTTACGGCTTCGGGCTGCAGTGTGATGACTACAGCCTCGGAGCGAGGGGTAGTGACCCTGGGTGGTCTCGTGCCCTCTGGTCGAGTCGGTACCTGGGGAGGTGTCGGCTGCGGCGCCCTCTTTTTGCGCCCCCTCTTCACCACCGTCGTCCAGGACTCTTGGGTGGGGGGTGCGGTCGCCGGGAGCGCGGCCTCTTGGGAGGTAGAGGGCGCGGTCACACCCGCCGCCTTCTTCCTACGGTGGCCCTCGCCACCCACCGTCACCCGGGTGGGAGGTGTGGTCGCCAGGAGTGCGGCCTCTTGGGAGGTAATGGGGGGCGCGGTCGCACCCGCAGTGTTCTTTTTGCGGCGGCCTTCTCCACCCACCATGACTTGGGTGGAAGAAGCGGTCACCGGGGGCTGAGACGTCCGGACGAGGGGCGCGGACGCACCCTGCCCACTTACAGCCCTCCCAGGCCCCGCCGTGGGTTTTCTGCCCCCTTCCGCATGATTCGGTGCGACCTGTGCTGGCTTCGTCCTTGAGGACTCCTCCATCCTTCGCCTATCCGCTGCAAGCGGGGGCCGGAGGATCTCAGCTGGAGGCAGCCGAGACTCGATTGCCTCCAGGCGGGCACTCACCATGCCCCCACACTGCACCATGCAGATTCTCGCCACCCTCTCTATGTCGTAGTCCGACAGACATTGAGGTGGTGGCGTCGCAGGTGCAGGGGCCGACGAGGGAGTCGCCTGCTGCTGCCCGACACTTTGCAGAGCGGCAAACTGTCGCTTGAGGTCCTCCAGCTCGGATCGAAGACGGTTGTTCTCCGCCCACAACCTCGCAGTCTCCTCCGAGGTCGTGCGGTTTTGGAGAACCTCCACCGCCTCCCTGATCCCCTCTGCCGCCTCTTTGAGGGCACGCGTGAACGAGCCCTTCAGGTTGCCGGACTTGGTGGCGACCTTCAGGACAATGTCCACGCCGTCCGTCACCTGGCGACTGAGAGCCTCTGCTGTCAGGCTCTCCCCATTGGCCGCCTGAGCAGACCGCCGCCCCTACTCCTACCCTACTCCAACCCTACTCCTAACCTACTCCTACACTACTCTTATCCTACTCCTACCCTACTCCTACACTACTCCTACCCTACTCCTACCCTACTCCTACACTACTCCTACCCTACTCCTACCCTACTCCTACACTACTCCTACACTACTCCTACCCTACTCCTAACCTACTCCTGCACTACTCCTACCCTACTCCTAACCTACTGCTACACTACTGCTACCCTACTCCTACCCTACTCCTGCACTACTCCTACCCTACTCCTACCCTACTCCTACACTACTCCTACACTACTCCTACCCTACTCCTAACCTACTCCTGCACTACTCCTACCCTACTCCTAACCTACTGCTACACTACTGCTACCCTACTCCTACCCTACTCCTACCCTACTCCTACCCTACTCTTAACCTACTCCTACCCTAATCCTACCACTACCTACACTACTGCTACCCTACTCCTACCCTACTCCTACCCTACTCCTACCCTACTCCTACCCTACTCCTACCCTACTCCTACCCTACTCTTAACCTACTCCTACCCTAATCCTACCAAAAAATAAAGTATCCTAGTGTTGTTTTTAGACTTATCCAGGCAATTTTTTAAATTTTTCTCGCCGTTAAAACCATCCTTGAACCTCATTTTTATATTATAGATTAATGATAATAATTCTGTAAATACATGTGTTACGGTCGGGAATCACATTTTAATCAACATACAACCTGACACTGACTGAAAAAAAACGCGGTCTACCTTAGTCCATACTGCTTAAATAAATCATTGATGAGGCTCTCGTTAGACAGCTGGATCAAGGGCTTAATTAAAAAAGCGGTACTCCTGGACACGCTTCGTATTGTTAGGAGGTTCCTGTCTCTGGTGCCTTGACCTTTAGCTTGGGCCCTGTTCCCGATACCTGTGGGCTAAATTTTTTTTATGTTTTTAATATTGTTTTAAGGGTTCCGTACCTCAAGAGGGAAAAACGGAACCCTTATAGGATCACTCGCGTATCTGTCTGTCTATCCGTCTGTCACAGCCAATTTACTCTGAAACTACTGGACCTATTGAGCTGAAATTTGGTACACATATGTAATTCGGTGGTAAATTGGTAATTCTTTGCCTATAGAGTACAGGAAAACCTATAAGAAATCTATGGTAATATATATGTTAACATTATTTTGTCAGATTTAAAACAACTTACGGAATTTAAATAATTAACGTACGGAACCCTCTCCACGCGAGTCGAACTCGCACTTGTCCGTTTCTATTTTTTTTAAGGAATATTTAAAAATGTATAAAATTTGTAAAGAGTTAAATAAAGGAAATCACACCAATCCCGTACAGTGCTTAAATGTGTCAGTTGTAAGCTTCAACATGTTTTTCAAAGCTCGGGAAGGCCTTGACTTAGCTTATCAAAATAATCAATAACATTTTGTTTTCCCTACTAAAGCTAATGAAGATAGTACCTTCTATCGGAGAAGCCTGGCTAATAAACTCATTAATCAATATTTCTAGATAATATTAAATGTTTCATTTTATTACTTGACATGATAAAAATAAAAGAATATTGGATGACTCGGTAAACTAAATTAAGTAGTAAGATTGTATGAGTAATGAGGATGTATTTAAAAACAATAGACATCATCATCTGCCTAGCCTTTTCCCAACTATGTTGGGGTCGGGGTCCAGTCTAACCGGATGCAGCTAAGTAGGTATCAGTATTTTACATGGAGCGACTGCCTATCTGACCTCCACAACCCAGTTAGTGCTAGGTAATACGATACCTCTTGGTAAGAGACTGGTTGTCAGACTTTCGGGCCACTGACTACCTGTAACAACTGTCAAAGATCTACAAATGACAGCCGGGACCAACGGCTTAACGTGCTTTCCGAGGCACGGAGGAAACTCGGTATGTAATGGGTGGTCATCCACGGGCCAACATAGGTAAGCACGGCTTAACCTAAAGATTGACCCGAGCGGCTGTTCTTATTTAGCCACGAGCTAGAAAACAATAGACAATGATTATTAAATAAAATAAAAGATGCCATCAATTTCTGTTGTGGAAATTGATTCTCAAGTTTGAATAAAATAAAAGAAACCAGGAACTATGTAACTAACAAAACATGTAACAAGTATAACTTTTTTTTGTACACACACATACACATACAAACACACGTATCACGTACACACAAACGCACACGCACGCACATACGAATACGTGCACTCCTCAGAAAGCTAGAGCTGCTTAACTTATTTATTTTTAATTTATATTTTTGTATTTTCCTGTTCAATAGCTTCAACATACCATAATATCATTGTAAGATACCACTTAAGGGAAGAGACAGCCCCGACACTAGTACTATTTGTAACTTACTGGGGCTGCCTCAGTTTATGTATGGCACAATGTTTTGATATAAAATAAATATTGAATTTTTGTTGCAGATATAAATACAACATACCATACACGGTGGCTGTGAATAAGAGTACAGAATACATCCTGGAATTTGCTGGGGTAAGTCATGTTTATTCATGTACATAAGTGCATCGTGTAAGTCTTGCAGATAAGGCACACGGATCGGTTCACGTCGACACATTCGGATCTCCAGGGTTCGTTAAAACCGGCCAAGTGCGAGTCGGACTCGCGCACGAAGGGTTCCGTACCATTATCTATAAAAACGGCAAAAAAATCATATCTGTTGTATGGGAGCCCCCCTTAATATTTTTTTTTTTAATTTTTAGTATTAAATTTGTTGTTGTAGCGGCAATAGTAATACATCATTTGTGAAAATTTCAGCTTTCTGGCTATCACGGTTTATGAGATACAGCCTGGAGATAGACAGACAGACAGACAGCGAAGTCTTAGTAATAGGGTCCCGTTTTACCCTTTGGGTACGGAACCCTAAAAAAATAAAGAGCGGAAGCAATCACTCACTGCACATATTCGCCTTTTAGACCAGGGTAGAAGCCTTTAAAAATAATAAAAAGTGAAAAAAAATAATAGTAGGATGCAACCCATTAGAAAAGGAGGGTAATATTATAAAAATGAAGGGAAAAATAATTTACGGGCTATCTGAGGTCGGGAAGGGGATGGGGGTGAGTTTTTAAGGGTTAAAAACGGTTTTTCTCGATTTCCGGCAAAACTAAAAGTCCTATCGAAAAAAGTCAAAAGGCAAAGTTGTAGGTAATAAAAAGATCTAAAACTTTTGTATTTACTATTTTTTCACATAACCTCAAAATTTATGTGAAAAATTCAAAAAACCAAGTTTTTGGTTTTTTATTTTTATCTTTTACAACAATTTTATTTTTTTAACGAAATTTGGTGAAAACTTACCTTTTTATGTCTCAAATACGCTGTAATTTATTTGATTAAAAATATTTATTTTTTCACCTCATTTTGAATTAATATTGAAAAAGCACCCTAATTTTCAATCGAAATTTCACCCGTCAAAATATCAGCTTTTTTCAAAAAGTTGGTATGTTTTCTGTTCGTTGAAATCTCTACTTTCCGATGGTGAAAAAAAAAATATGTTACCATAGTAAATCTTCTCAGAAAATGCAAAAAATCGAATTCGAAATTTTTTTTAAATTATTATATATAATTTTGAGTTATTTATTAAAATTTACACTTTAATTACTCAAAAAACGTTGGATTACATGCTACATTAATAAAAAAAATTGCAAATCAAAATATACTACTATAATTAACAAGCAAATAAGTTAATAAAATTAATATTTAATAAGACATCTACAATATTTGGAGAAAGTTGTCGAATCTTTTTTAAATTATATGCGTAGATGTCTATTTATAACTATTTTAAGATAAATTATATTACCTGAGTGACCTACGAAAAATTGTAGCCCATCAAAAGGTATTTCATGGAGAAGTGGGGAAGGGGCTAGGCGGGTTTGGGTTTTACTACATACATACCTACTATTTCGTCATGTCAAAATGTTTAAAAAATATATTATAAATATATTAAAAATCTATAATAAGTATATAAAAAAAAAAATGTATAGTAAATATATTATTAATAACTAACTTTTGGCCGATTTTCATGTACATTTCATATATTTTAAATATATTTACGATATATATTTTGTATATTTTTTATAGATTTTTAAGATAATTTTGAAATTTTTTTTTTTTTCATGGGATTAACTAAATTTATTGTGCAAAATTAAGGAGATTTTTATTTTTTAAATCTTGTACTAAAACATCATTTAATTTTAATCTTTAGGTTATGTTACGTTAAGCATACTATTTTTTAAAGAAAATATTACTATTTTAATGTTTGAGTTGATTGATACAGATAAAAATAGAGATAGTATTTACCTTCCTATGCAGATTCAAAAAGTTTTTTTTTAAGTAAATTTGTCACAATTATCTTCAAGAAACTCAGCGTGCACGTGTATTTTTAGAAACGATGTTGTATATTGTACTGTATTTCGAATACTGGCTAGGCTAACGGTTTTAACAGCTGCTACGAAATAGTAGGTATGTATGTAGTAAGACCCAGACCCGCCTAGCCCCTTCCCCACTTCTCCATGAAATACCTTTTGATGGGCTAAAATTTTTCGTAGGTCACTCAGGTATATAATTTATCTTAAAATAATTATAAATAGGCATCTACGCATATAATTTAAAAAAGATTCGACAACTTTCTCCAAATATTGTAGATGTCTTATTAAATATTAATTTTACTAACTTATTTTGTTTGTTAATTATAGTAGTATATTTTGATTTCCAATTTTTTTTAATTAATGTAGCATGTAATCTAACGTTTTTTGAGTAATTAAACTGTAAATTTTAATAAATAGCTCAAAATTATTTATAATAATTAAAAAAAAAAAATCGAATTCGAGTTTTTTTCGATTTTTTGGATTTTCTGAGAAGATTTACTATGGTAACATATATTTTTTTACACTATCGGAAAGTAGAGATTTCAACGAACAGAAAACATACCAACTTTTTGAAAAAAGCTGATATTTTGACGGGTGAATTTTCGATTGGAAATTAGGGTGCTTTTTCGATATTAATTCAAAATGAGGTGAAAAAATGCATATTTTTAATCAAATAAATTACAGCGTATTTGGGACATAAAAAGGTAAGTTTTCACCAAATTTCGTTAAAAAAATAAAATTGTTGTAAAAGATAAAAATAAAAAACCACAAACTTGGTTTTTTGAATTTTTCACATAAATTTTGAGGTTATGTGAAAAAATAGTAAATACAAAAGTTTTAGATCTTTTTATTACCTACAACTTTGCCTTTTGACTTTTTTCGATAGGACTTTTAGTTTTGCCGGAAATCGAGAAAAACCGTTTTTTACCCTTAAAAACTCACCCTCATCCCCTTCCCGACCTCAGATCGCCCGTAAATTATTTTTCCTTCCATTTTTATAATATTCCCCTCCTTTTCTAATGGGTTTCATCCTACTATTATTTTTTTGGTTTTAAAAATTATCGACCCTGGTCTATTTTATTTCACCTCTGTTCAGCATGTAGTACGTAGTTCACTGACGGTCTGCAACTTTTCACCCTTATGCCCTAAGACTTAGGGCATAAGGGTGAAGTCGACCACTTTTCAACCTTATTACTTAGGGCCTAAGTAATAAGGTTGAAAAGTGGTCGACTCTCAGTGAATTCGGTAATACCAGCGAAATTCGTGTTAATCTGAGTGGCTCTTTAACCGACTTCAAAAAAAGGAGGAGGTTCTGAATTCGGCCGGTATACATTTTTTTTTTTTTTTTTTTTATGTATGTACTTACACCGATTACGCCGAAGTTTCTGAACCGATTTACGTAATTCTTTTTTTGTTTGATGCGGAATAGTTTCGAATTGGTCCCATAAAAATTTGATTCAGGTAGGCCCATTAGTTTTTATTTTATGAGCATTTGACTCTGAAGTCTGTTACTTGTTTGTTGTTGTGGAGTTACTTTCGCATTTATAATATTAGTAAGGAAGTAAGAATAAGCCTATTACCATGAAATGTATGGTTTACAATGTAAAATGAACGCATAGAAAAAATTTGTATAGGATATTGCAACTAAAAATGAAAAAATAAAAAAAAAACTTTTTTGCAAAAAATAAAACCAAAATCACAAAAAAGTGAAAAATAATTTTAGCTTCAGAAGTCGGTGCCAAAAAACTGAATCAAACAAGCTAAAGTCACCGACTTCTGAAGCTAAAATTATTTTTCACTTTTTTGTGATTTTGAAGTCGGTTTTATTTTTGCCCATCTTTATTCGGTGTAGCGGCACTACAAAGAGTACTACAGCAACATAGAACAAAAAGTACTACAGCGCCATCTATGACACAGATGATGAACTAAACATCGAAAACATCTAAATCCTACATCGCACAAGTTATCCGCGACTTAAGACTGTGTATATATGTAGAAGAAACCGACACAACTGTCGGGCAGTAGCCCACCAGACATAACCACCGTCTCGTCGGAGGATCTTCCTTTTCTATGGGGTATGAAGGAAAGGTTGAGGTGGTTGGTTGGGTTTCCCAAAGGTTGACTGGTAGAAAATGCCTATGGCATTAAGTCCGCCTCTGTACTTTGTGCTTGAAGTGTTAAATAAATAAATAAATATGTACTTTGCACCCTGTTCTCCATACCCCCAAGCTGGTGACCCTGACATGATGTCATCAAGATCACGTCCTCCAGCTTAGCTAGCTTTCTTGCTTAGCATAGCTTCGTTTTTGCCGCCCAGCTGTGTCGTATCATGCCGACCCGACCCCTTTGTTTAGACACTGGTTCTACAAGGTGATTGGTAATTGGGTGCATTCATTGAAATGGGTGATACTAGACCTAATTTGCAACAATGTCGACTCCGATAACTTAGGCTCCAAACGGGGTTGTTTTTGAGACATCGAACTTTTAAAGTTTTTTGGAAATTTTCTACCTCTTCACCATAAACTACCGATTGTGAGAAATCTAATTGAGGATTTTAAACTGATACTTTTCTGATAGCTCATGAACGAATTAATCCTTCGGAAACTAATTTGTCAAAAAAGTACATTCTTATTCTTATTCTTTATTGCACACAAAATTAAAAGATATAGGTACACACAACATTACAATATACACCATTATTTTTAGGTCGTTCTGGAACCGAATACCATGAACTCGATCATCGAACTCGAAACGATTGGGACTATATTATTAAAAAAAAAATAACAATAAAAAAAAACACGAAAGAATAAATTTAATGTTTTTTTTGTGAAATAATGAGAACTCAAATGCATATGTGTGTGTAAAACGTATCCACGATCGGCAACACATGCGAACGATACCCATTGAAAAATTCATTCATCGATCGATTCTCATTATTTCACAAAAAAAATATTAAATTTATTCTTTCGTGTTTTTTTTTCTTGTTAATTTTTGAAAAAAAATAGTCCCAATAGGTTCGCCCCCTATTACATGGGACTTAAAATATAACTGCCG
The DNA here is from genome assembly GCA_950022335.1 of Eurois occulta. NCBI lineage: Eukaryota > Metazoa > Arthropoda > Insecta > Lepidoptera > Noctuidae > Eurois > Eurois occulta. Next base: position 9,584,124 of record OX465505.1, read on the forward strand.
AAATGTGGCGTGATGTTATGTATGTTTTGAATTAAAATACGGTCTTTACAATTTAATTATTACAAATTACTAGTTCTACTACATACTCTAATATGAAACAATGACACATTTATGATATTAGTAACATCCGTCTGTTTCCGTGAATTATTTACAAATATGGTCGCAGTAAGGGCCAAGCAAGGAAATAATAGCTTGAAACGGTCGCCGATTGGTAAGAACGACCATACACACCACACGGAAGGAAAGTACTTACCTTAAATATTGTATATGTATAGAAAGTTTTACTGAAAGAAGACTTCATTTTAATTTTAAAAATAATATGAACTGCTTTCAAAGATTTTTAAATCATTGACTGCCTGAACCGCGAATCGAACCAGACAAAATGTGAAAAAACAAAACATGTAATTTTATGCTAACGGTCGAAAGGTTTAAATCTTAAGGATAATTTTTAGGGTTCCGTACCCAATGGGTATAACGGGACCCTATTACTAAGACTCCGCTGTCTGTCGTGTCTATCCGTCTGTCACCAGGCTGTATCTCATGAACCGTGATAGTTAGACAGTTGAAATTTTCACAGATGATGTATTTCTGTTGCCGCCATAAACAACAAATGCTAAATCAGAATAAAAAAATATTTAAGTGGGTCTCTCATATAACAGACATGATTATAACTAGCTGTTGTCCGCGACCTTCGTTCGCGTAAAATTATTATTAAAAAAAATGTTACTTCCCTTTTTCAATCGAATTTTGTTACCAATTTCAAGGGTTTTATTTTTTTTGCACGGAACCCTAATTATTTTTCTAAAATAAAAGTAGCCTATGTAAGACCTTATAACATCAGCTATCTGCCAGTAAAAGTCCGTTCAGCCGTTTCGGAGATTAGCCGGAATAGACAGACAAAACATGAAAAAATGTGCTTCTGTTATAAGTACCGTATATACTTTCATATGCACTCAGTAAAAAGAAGTTATTTTAATACCTAACAGACACTTCAATTTTATTTATTTGTATAGATGGTACGGAATCCTTCGTGCGCGTGTCCGACTCGTACTTGGCCGGTTTTTCCTAAATAAATTGCATCTTAAATAAAGGGAATTTCGAGGGTTTTTTTTTGCACGGAACCCTAATTCTTATTCTAAAATAAAAGTTGCTTATGTTAGCCCTTATAACACCAGATATCTGCCAGTAAAAGTCCCGGCAAAATCGGTCTAGCCGTTTTTGAGATTAGCCGGAACAGACAAAAATTGAAAAAATGTGTTTTTGTAATAAGTGCCGTAATTATTTTCATATGCCTTCAGTAAAAAGCTGTTATTTTGATAATACAAACAGACACTTAAATTTTATTGATTTGTATGTATACATTTAGTCCATGAAAATAAATAATTAATAGACTTTTCTCTGACAGTGTGAGCATTTGAAACTTTACAAAATAAAGTTACACACACACACACATATAGCCTATATTAGTGTATTATCCATGCACACACAATAATACTCGGTAACCAAAATTTAAATTTCCCGCGCAGTCGTTTTGACAATTGATTTGGTGGGCTCCCCATAGATGGCGTGCAAAACACATGTCATAATTTTTGAACGTACTGAACATTCTTCTCGCTAGAGTATTAATGTTCTGTGGTTCCTGCACATTTTTCCGCTCGTGAACAGCCTCGTCACCATTTCAGTGAAAAAGCACATTAAAAATGGCGACGTATAAAACAACGCAATGCATCGAGAGTAATTTCCAACAACGCCATCTAGCGATGACACCGTACTGACAACACAAAGTTCACCAATAGATGGCGTTAAACTAAATTATCAACAATTTATTTCAGGAACTGGAGACGTATGATACTCCAGCTAGAGTGACGGTCGCCAGTGACTTTGCTAACAAGACGTACCCTTTGTTCATCACTGCGAGACAGCAGAAAGGTATGTTCATCATCTTTAAACGTTACCTAACAGAAATCTGGGAGAGTCAGGCCCGCTGCTACATTGTTGACTGGTAAATATTTTTACCTTGGCATGACTGTATACTTCTTCATGCCGATATGAGAGGAGCTCGTGGCTAAATAATAACAGCCGCTCGGATCGATCTTCAGGTTAAGCCGTGCTTGTCTAAGTTAGTCTGTGCATGGGTGACCACCCTTTACATACCGAGTTTCCTCCGTGCCTCGGAAAGCACGTTAGCCGTTGGTCTCGGCTGTCATTTGTAGATCTTTGGCAGTCGTTAGTGGCACAGGTGGAGAGGTGACTTACTCTACCCTCACCCAACCTCACTCTTGTCTCGCTGATGGTGGTGGGTGTGCCGGAGCATTTAGTTCCCTTCAAAATGGTTGACTTGAATAATGCTGATCCATGCGTCATGTTCGTGAACGGGTGCTGTCAGTTGTGCTTGTGACTGGTCATCTCTTAGTTGCCACGGCTTATTTGAATTAATTTTTTTTTTTTTAACAGTCTTTTTTTGTCTTCTATGGACACTTTTAACGTGCAAACCTTGCTACATCGCTCTCACATAATGTACCATCTCAACATGAATGATGTAACCAAGGTTTTGTTACACTGATTTAAAAGAGTGTCCATGGAATTTCATGCCCGTTCTTCTCCATAGAGATCTACGCTTTGGAATGGGCAACTACAGTACTTTCACAGTTTTAATACCTTGTGACTGGGACTGTAACTACATTTCATTATTGTCTTTGTTTCGACAGTTCAAAAGTGTCTGTAACTGGCCTATTTGAAATACATGCTTTGATTTTTAGTGGCCCGAAAGTCTGACAACCAGTCGTACCACGAGGTATCGCATTACCCAGTACTAATACTGGATTGTGCAGGTCAGATAGGCAGTCGCTCCATGTGAAATACTGATATTCAGCTGCATCTGGTTAGACTGGAAGCCGACTTCAGCATTTTTGGGAAAAGCCTAGGCAGATGATGAATGTTCGCACTACTGGGGCATAGCCTTCCTGTCTGGGGAGTGGGCCAGAATCCACCACGCGGGCCCAGAGGTGGTTGGTTGAATATACAAAATATTTTTTGCTTCCAGGAGTATTCTCATGGCAACTGCCCATGTTAGTCCAGACTCCAGTCAGTCTGGAGCAGTTCACCAACATATCGAGGACGCTATGTCCTCACAATAATATGTTTACTGAAGATGAAGAAACTTGTGGTGAGTCACAAACTGGTTTCAAGTACCCGCCATTTTGTTTTGTTTTTGTCCTGTAAATAAGGTAGCGAAATATATTTTTGGAATAGTATCGATTGTTTGATCGTTTGTTTGGAGTACTAGCGATATTTTTGTTGCAAAAATTGTTGTAATTTTCACATTCGCGTTCGTGTTGTTTAAAAAGTTAAAATTATAGAGTTGAAAATAATTATCTTTATTTTCCATGGTAATATGGTATAAAAACCTTTAATAAGCAATTTTAGTATTTATTTTATTCATAAGACACAATATAAATAGGGGCTGCCAGATACGCGATATTAATATAAAAGGTATGTATTTTCAAAACATATAATATTTTTTACAAATTATTTTTGAACTAACCTTTTGTTTCTCTGAACATAACTTTCAATTTTAGATTTTCAATCTGGCAACTCAATTTGCGAAATCAGCATTACTTTCAGTCCGTATTACATTATTTTATAGAAATACATCGTAAGTAAAAAAATGTTCCAAAACTTTTGATGTGAAACTTCTATATGCGCGCCTAGGCAATAAAACCGACTCGTCTGACGGAAAATGGTATGACGCTGTCATGGCTTGATATCTCCTCTATGCCACGTAAATTCAACCTTTTCCTATTAGAATAAAGTTTGTTTTGGATTGTTGATTTTAATATTCCGTTTTCAAAAGTTCCACGCCACTCAATTAGTGATGTAGTTAGGTCGTATGCAGATTTGATCGATAGATAGCGATGAAAGAAAATACTTTAATGTAATATTTATTGTGTAACAAAACAATATAAAGATCCTAACATTTATACACTATTTTATTTAAATATACATAATTAAAAAAAAAAACTATAAAATTAGAACACATAATTTAACATAGATGTTTCACATCTGCCGAGCGTCCCGTGGCGGCTATTTTTGGGGTTCCGTACCCAAAGAGTAATACGTGACCCTATTACTAAGACTCCGCTGTCTGTCTGTCCGTCTGTCACCAGGTTGTATCTCATGAACACAGATGATGTATTTCTGTTGCCGCTATAACAACAAATACTAAAAAACAGAATAAAAAAATATTCAAGTGGGGCTCTCATACAACAGACATGATATTTTTGCCGTTTTTATAGATAATGGTACGGAACCCTACGTGAGACCGACTCGCACTTGGCCGGTTTTTTTTTTAACACAGACGTTTTTCATAACTCTGTTGACCCCCATTTTTTAATTTAACGTTCTCTTTCTGTTCACGCTGTCTTAGTGAGTGGGAAGAGGATTAGAGTCTACTGTGGTCCCCTTATACGTAAATATTTATTGTTATTTTGTATTATTGCCTATATATATTTTTCTAAGCTCGATTGGGATTTTATAGAAATAAGGGTAAAAATAGTTTAAAACTACAATTTTTTTTTATGAATTTCTTTTAAATTAGTATTTAATAGGTTATTTGGAAAGTTAGCTATACGTATTTTGGAGCATCCACGGTTTTATTCACAAGCATTATATCGGGACTTCTGAGCATGAGGTTCTGGCTTCGATTCCCGGGTCGGGCAAAGTGTTATTGGGTTTTTCCATCAGGAATTTCTCAGTAGCAGCCACGGAGTCTGGATTTGTGCCCAGTTGATGGCAATAGGTTCGTCCCCTATTACGTGGGACTTAAACATAACTGGCGTAATGTGGGTGTACTATTAGGTACACCTCTGCCTAACCCTTCTGAGATTACAGGGGTGATGTTTTGTTTATGTTCATTATATTGGTATAACCTGAACAGATATAAACTTGACAGAAGCCTTTAGTTATGAGCTGACAATCCCAATAAAATGCGGGTGATGAAACCGTGCATATAATGTTCTTGTTCCAAAAATTGAAGAAAATAAATCTTAGATTCAGTAGTTATTCAAGTACGCACGTCCACCAATCAACCTATGCAAAACCAAATTAAGCTGATCTCTCATTGTACGGAAATGTCATACGAAGCGAGGTCAGGATATACCGGATGTGTATAACTTGCTATGTCGCTGTGTGTACCTATTCAACTCAAATCACCACGCCAATCAGTTGTTGGCGCAATAAAACTTACTACAGGAATTGACATTGTAATTTCATGTACAATTGCTCTCACTGAGTCGACCAATTTTCAACCTTATCACTTAGGAAATAAGCGTGAAAACTGGACGACCGTCAGTGCACCCGGTATTACAAAAGTACCTTTCATAAAAAAAAAGATTATTTGATAGCACAATCTTGTACACACGGCGGCACATGAAGCTGTACATTTCCAGTATAACTTGGCCTCGCTTTGTATAGATTTCCTATATAATGAGAGATCTGCATAAACTGGTTTTGTATAGCTTGATTGGCCGTCGTGCACACTTTGGTATCATAGGATAGAACCAATTTTCCACATTTTATAAGCTAACGTCAAATAGGATAAGTCCCTTTTTAGCACAATTTTATCAAGTAAGCTTAAAAAACTTAAAATCTAACATTCCTTATTTTCTTTCAGACGTATCAACACAGAATACACCAATTATTCACTTGACGTCATCGTCACCAGACTCAATAAATGTTACCATTTTGGTAGAAACGGTCACTGACTTCTTTGTGCGACTAAATTCTACCACGAATTTAACTACCACTCCTAGTCAGCCCATGTACTACTTCTTTCCCTTTGATCAGTCTAACAATTTAGATCTGAGGTATCAACATGAGAAGAGGAAGTATATGTGTAACCAGATGGATGACACGGAGAGTATTCATAGGTATGTAAATTAAAAATTGTTTTTAGGGTTCCGTACCCAAAGGGTAAAACGGGACCCTATTACTCAGACTTCGCTGTCTGTCTGTCTGTCTGTCTGTCTGTCGGTCTGTCTGTCTGTCTGTCTGTCTCCAGGCTGTATCTCATAAACCGTGATAGCTAGAAAGCAGAAATTTTCACAAATGATGTATTACTGTTGCCGCTATAACAACAAATACTAAAAATTAAAAAAAAATATATTAAGGGGGGCTCCCATACAACAGATTTTTGCCGTTTTTATAGATAATGGTACGGAACCCTTCGTGCGCGAGTCCAACTCGCACTTGGCCGGTTTTTTAATTCAAAAGTCAAATTTATCACTGGGGCCGTCCATTAAGCACATGATGTTTTTTTAGCATTTTTAACCCCACCTCCCCCTTGGTGATACGTGGTGAGGTTTAAGACTACCCCCCCCCCACCCAAAATCATGTGTATTTTAGTACCTACAAAGAATCTTAACAATTTTAGAATATTATAAAAAGAAAAAAAAAAAAATATATATAATAAAAATAATAATAAAGAAATATAGTAATAATAATATTAGAAATAAGTAATCTAGTATAAGTTTAATTATCAGCATATTTGTTACTGTTGTAATTATTTTTGTTATGGAAGAGCGGGGTCTCCTAACACAGGCAAAAATTGCATAAAAGGAGTCCCCAAACCCATTACTGTAACAAATTTTCTTGAATAAACATTTTTGTATTTTTTATCTTTAAATACAGGTATAATTTAAAATTAAAATCTAATTTTATTCTGAAATTAAGAACCATGATACAAATGTCTAGATAGAAAGGTGCAGGTTGTTTTTGACTGGCATAAATATAATATTAAAAGAATGATGTAATCATGCGAAAAACATATATTGTACTAGTACATGAACATATTTAATGTACATTGTCCTCAGACCACGGATTAGCAAGCCTTTCTTCAACATTAACAACTTTGTTTAGAAATCACATAGCGCGTTTGACGAAAAAATAAATACACGTGATATTTTACTACACTCCCCGCTTGTGATATTTCGTGATTTTTGCCAAATTCCTTCCCCCCCCCCCCTTTCGAGCCTCACGTAATTAATGGACGGCCCCACTGGTATCTACGGGGTGAAACGGACACCGACGCGAAAACGGTTACCACGTATTCAGTGCATCATTCTGAGGGGGCCCCCCACATAGACATTTTTCATCGGTTATTAAAAAAAAAAAACTGCTGTTCCATACATTTTGACCATGTAGGTATTGCACTTTTGTAGGAAACAGCTGATTTTTTTTATGCTCAATGCCTTTTTTATGATGAAAACATGTTGCAAAAATATTTTGTTATATGTGTGAGTATTTCGTTTGTACGTTCTGGCGCAATCAGTAATTTTAATGTCAAAATAATTAATTGATGTAAATAAATTGATGGATATTAAGTTTTTTGATGTGCATTTAAAAATAAGTCTTTTAATAATCATTCATTGCTTACCTTCCAGATATTTGCTAAGAACCAATCTGGAGACTAAGAGCTGGTTGTCTCGACCTAAGAGTGTTATAGTAATGATTGAGTCTGATGATGATATCTGTGCCGTGGTCTCCATACAGAATTTTTCGGTGAGTAAGATTTTTACCAGACTACGGCGACGCCAAAATCAAGGGTGCTGATTTTAGCAGTCTATGTATGTATTTACGTATGTTCCTCCGTAGCGCCTAAACTATTCATCCGATTTTGATGAATAAGGTGTCAATCGATTCGTTATTTTTACATTTTAACCGACTTCAACAATAGGAGGAGTCGATTTTACCTTGTAAACCCCGAATTTAATTAGAGCTTGATTTTTCAGTAGTCGGGTTTTTTAGTTGTAGTATACAACACACAAATTCTTAATTACCATAACGCCTGTAATCTGCGAAGAGTTAGGCAGCGTGCGACTCATATTTCATCAACATACAACCTGACACTGACCTGCAAATTGCAAAAACCTAACAAAATTGCCAAATTGTTATGACTTTTGTAACTACTGCCATTTCTTTACAGTGTCCAGTTTTCGACAACGAGAGAGACATACTATATGATGGCTACTACTTAACGATGACGAGAAGAGGAGGAATCACTCTAACAGTAAGTACGGGTTTTTTAGGGTTAACGTAACCAAATGGCAAAAAAACGGAACCCTTATGGATTCGTCATGTCTGTCTGTCTGTCCGTCCGTATGTCACAGCCACTTTTTTCCCGAAACTGTAAAAACTAGGTGTGTAAGTAGGTGTATTCTGTGAACGGCATTAAGATAATCACACAAAAATAAAAATAAAAAAACAGTAAATTTTGGGGGTTCCCCATACTTAGAACTGAAACGCAAATTTTTTTTTTCATCAAATCCATACGTGTGGGGTATCTATGGATAGGTCTTCAAAACTGATATTGAGGTTTCCAATATAATTTTTTCTAAACTGAATAATTTGCGCGAGAGACACTTCCAAAGTGGTAAAATGTGTGTCCCCCCCCTGTAACTTCTAAATTAGTTTGAACGAGATCTAGTAAGTAGTTTTTTTTAATACGTCATAAATCGTAAGCCGCAATTTACCTTTCATTCAATCAACTCAAATATAAAAATAAAACATTTAATTTCATAAACATAAACGGTACGGTCATAAACATAATGGTACGGAACCCTTCGTGCGCGAGTCCGACTCGAACTTGGCCGGTTTTTTATAGAAAAATTTAATGGTAAAGTTCAAGTAGTTCAGAGGCACCAAGCAAACAAGTGGAAGTTGGATTCGCGCACTGACGGTTTCGTACAGAGTGTGTTTGCGCTGGTGAAGCTAATAATGCGATCAAATTTGAAATTGGCAAGCTAAAAAAGCATTTGGAACACTTGGATTAAAAACAATGCGCATAAAAGGTTGCACATACCTCAAAATCATCGTCGCAGCCTCCTTGAGGCTTGAACATAAGACAAAACGATAACACACCGATTTCCAATTTAATTTCGAAATTTCTTGAGAGCACACGCGGTCGTGGCGCGGGTTTGGAAGCCATTGCTTAGTTACCAAGACGACGACGCACATTCCTTCTTGCTCGTACTAAGGCGACAGGCATGTGCGGGAGAGCATGGGTGGGGGGGGAATGCGGCGTGCCAATAAACGATTTAGCTTCAGAACAGGCGCCACTAGAGTTATTATGATGTTGGTTTGGAACCCGCAGGCCGGTTTTTTTTTGTTATTAAACTACATATTTACTTACTTTACGGTTTTCAAATAGTTTCCTTTACATGTGCTATAAGACATTGCTTCTTGCCAAATTTTATGGTTCTAGGTCAACGGGAAGTACCCAAGGTTTTGATTCCCTTGTGAAAACGTAAAATAAGCGACATAAAAGGTAATATCTTTTGATCGCGAGGATCCTCCTTTTTCTATGGGGGATAAGGAACTTTACACTCTGTTCTTCAAACCCCTTTTTTTTCGGATGGGAAATCATCAAATGACTCCTCCCGCTCTGGGCGGAGCGGAAGGGAGTGTCAGACTTTTACTGACTAAAAACCATCCATGTTCCTTCTTTTTCCCTTTGTATTCCAGGGCCGCGGTATCTCTTTCGAACAGTCCCGCAGCCCTGGCAGGCGTTCTTCAGACCCCTAAAGATGTAAGATTGTGCCAATTTATTCACCAATTCATTGAAGCCTTTTTTAATTTCAGCAAGACACATTTCCCGTGGGCTTCTACATCGTTTTCATAGTGAAGACATCAGACGAAGATTGTACAGACAAGCAAGGCAACGCCACGCTGCCTCAAGTAGCTCAGTACCTCGGCTGGACGCAGGAAGAGAAGGTGCAGCTAGTCACCAATGATGGCAGGGTCAAGAAGTTCAGGTGAGTGTATAGAATTGTGAGGAAGGGTGTAAAGTTCCTCATCCTCTATGGAAAGGGAAGGATCCTCTTACCAGACCTAGGACCTAGGACCCATTAATGATAATATTTATCCGTGGTGCTACAACTGGGCTTATCTCAGTTGTAAACGTCCCTTTGTGCCCATTGGCCTTGTTTCGTTCTGTCTCCTGCTGATATGGAGGGAAGTGGAAATTATGGTTTCCCTACTCCTCCGCTATACTTTTCTGATTAATTTCGTTGCGGATCCAAGACAGTTAAATTGTTTCTCTGGGACTTCGTTGAGCTTCATTGTCTCGGCGAATTTTTCTGGTGGTTGCCACTGTTGATTCTGGCTTTCAGAAGTTACAGTGGTTTGGGAATAGTGTGGCGGGCTTGCTGTCGGGATTCTGTATGTTAATGGCGTGGATAAGTTTAATATCACTATTTCGTGAATGTAAGTTTAGTTCATTGACTGCCTCATTGGCGGAGTGACCTGAGCCTGACGTCAGGACCCTTTGCCCGACCCGGGAATCGAACCAAGGACGTCAAGCTCAGTAGTCGCGCTTGTGACCACTAGGTCGGCTGGTAAAATATCTGTCGGGCTTATCTTTATTTTGATTCTTAAGATCGCCGCTGTTGTAGACTGTTGTAGTACTATAAAGGGTGTAACAAGACCCTTAACGAAGCCGAAAGGCACTTGTTCTCCCCGTCATTGCGATATTTTTTTTGTTCTAGACCATACCTGGGAACCTTCTAGTTACGGAGATATTGGGGGTCAAAGTTCCAAATTTTTCACAAGTGTTTTTTTTTTAATCCATGTTTTTAATGTAAGATTTTTACTTTAAACATCTCCACGAACTATTCAATCCATCCATCAGCACAATGTTACATTGAGTCCTACCGTAAAACGCGAATTTTCACCCCAAAAAAAGAAAGTCGTTTCCCAGCAATAATTTTTGCGTAGAGTTACTTAGTTTGATGTACAGAATGCTTGGTAGACGGCTTCGTGTAGGGTCCGTTTACATCTAGTATTTGTTAACAGTTGTATTACAGTTTCAGGATAATCCAGACGATATCGTATCAGGAGTACGCGATCGCGGCCGGCGCTGCGCTAGCGTTCTTCAGCTCGTTCTATGTGGCGTTCATCGCTGTTATAGTATGGAAGAAGTGGAAGAAGGTGCCGCCGGTGGAACCTAGTGAGGAAGGTAATTGAGAATGTTTGCTAGATAAGATAATCCATTTGCGTAAAACATGATATAAATAGGTGTTATTATAGCATATGAGATCATACATGTTTTGCTTAAAATTAAAGCGTGCAGACTTAAACGATTAAACAAATTTTTTACAAACATTATAATTTATGTTCAATCCTTAATACTATAGAAATTATTTTATTAAGCCATTTATATAATTTAATTTTATAATTTTGAAAACTTAACCTACAATTTAATATTTTTAACCCTTTGATGGTGGAGGCAGTAACGTGCCACCAACAAAATTATACAGAAATATCACCAGTTTAGTATGGACAGTGGCACATATACTGCTACTAAATATTCCACATATTTTACAGCGATTTAAAAAATATATATATTTTTATTTAAAAAAAATCTTTTTCCTACCACTTCCGGTTTTTTCTGCCTTGTAAAGAGTTAATACATTATATAATTTATTATAAACACGTACAGTCGTACACGTAGCCAGACAGCTTTTATAATATTTTTCTAATCTATTACTGATTACGTAGATTAGTTTTTAGCAACAATTTTTACATGTTATAATCTAGATGAGGTCGATGTTAGGGTTCAACCTCATCTTTTCTGTCGCTCAGAACCGTCATTTGGTAAAGCGAGAAACAGAGCGTGCTGCTGATCGCACCGTCGATGCTGCCGCGTGAGTGGTCGCTGAGAGAATGTCATGCTCACTCAAATGTCTCGCTGATGGTGGCGGGTGTGTCGGGTCATTTAGTTCCCTTCAAGAGTTGAATGGCGCTGATCCATGCGTCATGTTCGTGAATGGGCGCTGTCAGTTGGGACTGGTCATCTCTTAGCTGCCACGGTTTATTTTAATTACTTTATTTTTAAATTTTTGGTTTAATCTTTTACTCTGGACGCTCTTAATGGTGCACGTCTTTGTACATCGTTCTCACATATATGTATAATCTCAACATGAATGATGTAACCAAGATCTTGTAACAATATTTTGATTTAAAAGAGTGTCCATGGAGTTTCTTGCCCATTCTTCTCCATAGAGATCTACGATTTGGAATGTGCAACTACAGTACTTTCGAAAGTTATGCATTGTGACTGTGACTGTAGCTTAGTTTTTTTGTTTTTGACTTTAAAAAGTGCCTGTAATGGTCTAATTGAAATAAATGCTTTGACTTTGACTTTGACATAGCATTCTCGCTCTAGCAAATCACGATTCCGAGCGACAGAAAAGGACAGAACCATGGAAAAGTGCGATTCCGTTCTGCTACATGAGGTTCCTTACCTTCCAACCACTCTGAGACCAGAAATAAGCTTTAAAATTTTGTTATCAGTTATTGCCCCTCTACCATAATTTGTCTTCTCTCCCCCAGAAGGCCTATCAACCCCTCCAATACCCCACGACGAGCTCAACGTCAGCGAACTCCCCACAACGCGGCGACGTCACGTCAACGTCGTGGACACTAGCGGGGAGAGCACCTCGCGACAATGCATTATCGGCGAGGGAGACGCGTTTGCTTCTCGAACAGGTGACCTTGTAGCGACGTACGGTATTTGCTCAGCTCAGTTAGACTCAGTTGTCATGACAACGGTTCAAAACGCCCACCAAATCTTATTTTAGCCGCAATTGGTGGATCCTCAAATTGACAGACGTTTTCTTTTGGGAACGTTTAGGGTATGAAGAACAGGGTGTAAAGTTCTTCATCCCTCATAGAAAAGGGAGGATCCTCGGTTAGTCTTAAGTCGCGGATAACTTTTACTACGCGATTTAGAATTTTGATGTTAGTTATTCTAGTGTCATAGATGGCGCTGTAATAGGCTCGCTCTCCTTTTACATGGGACTTCAACATTAAATGGCGTGTGTATTAGGTACACCTCTGCCTAACCCTTCGGGGATTACAGGCGTGATGTTATGTATGCATGTACCCCAAAGTTCATATTTACACTTAGTTAAAACCAATAGGTCCCCTCTCGCATAAGACTTAACATAACCAGTAAAATGTCGACTTACGATACACCCCCGCCGCCCCCTTCGTTCCACACAAGCGAAATATTGTTTTCTAAAGTTGTGTATCTTCCCCAACAGATGATGGCAGTTCTTCATCGGACACGGAGTCAGATTTCTCGACGTTGGATGACGTGAATACAGACAAAGATATCTACAGACTTGGAGGGAAACTGTGTGTCGCTAATTTGGCTAGGTAAGTCTGTGTTACTCATCTTTCACCCGAATTCTACAAGGTTTAAACGGACACTACACGAAGCCATCAACCAAGCATTCTGTACATCAAACTAAGTAACTTTACACAAAAATATTGCTGGAGAACAACTCTCTTTTTTGGGGTGATAATTCGCGTTTTACGGTAGGACTCAATGTAAAAAAATACCAATTTTGTATCAAGATGCGTATGCGCACACATCTTGATACAAAAATTGATGTTTTTTTAGGCATAATTACGTTTTCGGTTTTTGAAAAGATGTTTAATTCGGTTTGCTGCGAAAAGACATGTTTAGCTTAGTTTAGCTACTTAAAAAATAATAAAAACCTAATATTTACGAAAAAGGACTAATTTGTATAAAATAAACTAATTAAAATATGAACTAACCAAAAAACAACAAAATGCGCCTAAGTACCCCTCCACGTCGCTGTCATCTGGAAACGTTATAACGTTTAAATTATTGGTTTTCGATAATTATTTTCTGACAATCAATCGCAATTTACAACTAATCATTTTACAATTTACGACAGGTTTATCGGACTTAACAAAATAAACTCTGATTAGCTAAATACTGTTCAAACGCACGAAATTCAAAATCTATTACAACGGCGGCTATCGCGCATGAATTCGCCGCTAGAGGCGCTCGTGTAGAGTATGGTCTTCAGAAGTGTCAGATGTCATATTGTCAGTGTTCGCGCGTATGTTTACTAATAATATATAATATTCACGATTGTGGTCAAGATTGAGCCATCCTGATTAATTATGATTGGAAGATTAGCAAATTAGGATTTTATTTGTTAGTACTTGTAGGAAGAATGGTTATTAAATGTTTCATGACAGGACCTAACTCGCCAGTGGCGCCATCTGGCGATATTAGAAACGATAGTCCTCATTCCTTGACCATGTTTGGCTAGTAAATCTGCTGTTATATGTCTTGTGAGTTAATGTGATTGGTTGACTATAATAACAACAGCCATCATACGAAGTCACTTTTGATTAGCTAGCAAGACTCTGCTGACGGGTATCGATACTTGAACACAATAAAACAAAAATTATAATTAATTACAATTTTTTTTTCTTTAGATGCCGTCCCCGTGTTCTTTCAGCTAGGTCTCAGATGTACCTATGGAACGTACTGACTGTGGCTGTATTCTACACGCTACCAGTCATTCAACTTGTGGTCACATATCAGAGGGTAAGTACTCTAATATTATCTTAGGGTGCGTCCACATTAATAAGATGTTACAAAACATGATACAATCGAGGTTACCTATGTTATATTATAATGTAGACGCATTCTAATATAACCCTTGTTTCGTTAAATGTTTCTTAATCTGAACGCTCCCTTAGTGTAGCACTGTAGAACCGGTGACCGTTGGGGTGGACGGTGAAGTTCTGCTCAAACTTTATGGTGGCTCGCTAGTTAGCTGCGAGTGACGGTCTGCACAGATATAACGGTTCAAACTTGATGGCGGCTCGAAACCTATAACGTTAAGCTGCACAGTAGGCGCAAAGGACGCATCGTCTTGATTGTATAATGCGCAGACCGTCACTTGCAGCTAACTTCCGAACCGCCATAAAGTTTGAACAGAACTATAGACGTGCTCGGGACGCCCTCGGGCAGGTGGAAACATGATCTCCTGGTAGCGGCCGGATGAGAGTTACCGAAAATCGAGCTAAGTAGCGGGCAATTGGAGAGGCCCATGTCCAGCAGTGGACTGCTGTAGGCTAATTATGATTACTATCGAAGTAATTGTAATGAACATTTTAGGTAAAGGAAATGGCTAATTAATAAAACTTGCCGCTGCTGGTCGTACCTTCAGCTAGGATCAACTTACTGGCCAAAACCCTCTGACTCGAGCAATTCGCACCATCAATTACATTCAGGTCGAAATTGATATATTTACATGTCACTGGGGTGACATCGCAAAAGTACTGTTGTATACACAGTGTTACAAACAAGGATCTTGAGAGGTATTTGGTGCTTTGATTTTAATTTTGTGTACCTGTAATGATAGTTTAAGGCATTTAAAAAAATAAATAAACTTCGAATTATGATCAGAAATAATCCCACGGGAACATTTAATATAGCCTATGATACTCGGGGGTAATGTAGCTTCCCATAAGTCAAAGAATTTTCGGAATTGGATCAGCAGTTCCGAAGATTACTCCCTACATTCACCTCTTCAAAATATTAGGACAGATTTTAATTTTATACTCCATCTCTCTTGTTGCAGCTTCTAAACCAATCCGGCAACCAAGACTTATGCTACTTCAACTTCCTGTGCGCTCACCCGCTGCTCGTGCTGTCAGACTTCAACCACGTGTTCTCGAACCTGGGCTACGTCGTGCTGGGCCTGCTGTTCCTGATGCAGGTTTGGCGCCGGCACAACACGCATCAGCACCACGAGCTTGCGAGGGTAACCAAACAAATAAATTTAAGTTATTGCAGCCTGCATGGGGTTCTGTTTAAAGGGAGACAGACAGGCCAGCATGGGCCATTGTGCTATGTGGGGCCCAGCCAACATGGGCCAGTATGTAAAGGGGGACATTCCAGCATGCGCCACTATGTAGTGTATTATACACAGTGCCCCAAAGGCCGTGGCAGAGGCGTGGCCACTGTGTAGTGTCTCATGGGCCACTGTATAGAGACACATGGGCCACTTTAAAGAGTCACATAGGCCCGCATGTGCTACTGTGTAAAGTATTTGACCGTGCCCTAGATACTGCGAACCAATCGTAGACTTTCACAGGAAAAAAACGCATGTAGACAAGAGGCCTTAACGCTTCCATTTTGTCCCATTTAATTCGCGAGTTAATAGGCTTCTTTTGGGTTAGCTCGTTCCATCGTCGACCTCATCTCTATCCTCAGGACTACATTGAAAGCAAGAGTAGGCCCATTTAATATAAATACTTATCGGTACTTCTTTGAGTGGGATATTTTTAGACCGTTCCTTGGAGATCAGACCCTGGACTAACCACGATGGCCGTTACTAAATCAATGGCGCAATAAATATATTTAATTGATTTGTCCTTACCCACAGAAAGACCTGGGCATCCCACAGCACTTCGGGCTCCTGTACGCGATGGGCATCGCTCTGGTCAGCGAGGGCCTCCTCTCCGCCGCCTACCACGTGTGTCCCAACAGCATGAACTTCCAGTTCGGTGAGATATCTAGACAAAGAGCTGGCCATCCTATAAGCAATGAGCTAGGCATCCTATAGACGAAGAGCTAGGCATCCTATAGACAAAGAGCTAGCCATCCTATAGACAAAGAGCTAGCCAAACTGTTTAAACAGACAGTCGGTCAACCATCATCTAAAGACATAGGCTTTCCCCAGGAGTGTTATACAGTTGCTGCAGTCGGCACTTTATATTTGGTAGTATTGGTTGAACAAAAAAATCGACCTGAAACATTTACACACACATTTGGCTCGTGCCGATCGGCCAACACCGTTCGGCATCTACTATTGCTGAGTCATGTTCGGGTTAGCTCGGCACAATTTGAGCTCGAAATTTTACTTGCTTGATTCATTTTTGCTATCCAGCTGTGCAAAGAGAAAGAATTTTTTCACCTGATTTGTCCAACAATGGTAATTCTGTGTCGAAGTTCAAAATGGAACTAGTTAGTAGTTTTATTTTAATTCAGTATTAATAATTTTAATTTATTTATTCCACAGATACATCATTCATGTATGTGACGTCAGTCCTCTGCATGGTGAAGATCTACCAGTCCCGACACCCCGACATCAACGCGCGCGCACACGCCACCTTCGGAGTTCTGGCGCTTATCATATTTATTGGTAAGTCAACATCACCCACCGACCCTCACGGCCACGTGGCGGTTTATGGCCCAAGGGGTGGATTATGGCCCAAGTCGTGGATTATAGCGGAAGTGGTGGATTATGGCCGAAGTGGTGGATTATGGCCCACGTGGTGGGTTATAGCACAAGTGGTGCATTATGGCCCACGTGGTAGATTTAATAATAATAATAATAATAATCTGTGGCCCGGGTGTCAATGTGACGCAACGTTTCTTCTGCCGATTTTAATTTTGTATAATTTTTGCCAATTTAATTGAAATATAATATGTGTTGGACAGTAAAAATGGAAAGAAAAAAAAGAAAAATTATATACCTACAATAATCTGAAATCAAGAAATAAATGTAAACATAATATACCCACATCAATTTGAATGTCTTTGACATTTATAAACGACGAAAGAAAAAACAATGCTGACTAGAAGCCGGGCCAAACTACGGGCACACCCACCATCTCCGGACTCGTCGCTCAGCTCCGCCTCGCAGCCGCCGGGACGCGCCTCAACCGTGAGTGCTGTGTCTTCGGTCGCTGCAGTTGCGTCGAGCTCGAGCGACGAGTTTTTCTCCCCGCCGTCATCACCACCACGACGAGGAAGAGGACGGCCACCAGCGGGCTTGGGACCTCGAGGCCAACCGGCCCCGAACAGGGTCCCCGCTGCCGGTGGAAATGTGTCGCGCATGCGATGGACTCAGTCCATTAATGAGAATGTCATGCGCGCATATTATGGGGCTACTGAGGGGGGAAGCAACTTGACTGCGTACCGTGGTCGGATGCTCTCTCTGTTTCAGGTGCTTGAGCCAGGTGTCAGCGTGTCGGCGCAACGACTGTCGGATCAGGTGCGGGTCATCCAGCGTAACCATATGTTGGATGACACCGTACTTGATCGACTACGCTCCGAATCACGGACTAACCTAGTTACGCCTGCTTCACCTATGATCGCGGACAGCTGCAGAATGTTACCAGTGCTTCGCCGCGATCCGACCGCGGTGGTGAAGAGGATGATGATGAAGTTATATCCGTGAGTACCCAGTGCAACGCACAATTGAGGAGTGCTTTGGAGGGTGCATTCCGGGAGTACCGTTCCACACCGCCTGAACTTAGACCACGACTACCTCGTTTGCCTATGCACAAGAAGAACAAGGCGCTGGTGTGTGCTCTAGATTCGCAACTGTCAAACTGCTTTGACAGCAGCAAAGATCTCGCCGATACTCACTCAATATTGTACTGTGGAGCTGTAGCGGCATGTCGTGTAGCTCACGTCAAATTTCCTAACAATGACAGAGCTACACGACCAAAATTAGCTGTTCCAGCTTGGCAGTGCAGGATTGAGCGGCGTATCGGTGAGGCTAGAGCACTCATCGGCAAGTTAATCTGCTTCAGGGAGGGCGCCCTAGAGTGATGCGCTTTGTGAGGCGGGCGTTCTCGGGAACTGATATTCGTTTTCGGGACTACTTGGCCCGCGTCACGGAGCGTATCGACTTCCTGAAGCAGAAGATCTGTGCATGGGCAAGCCGTATTCGTCGGTACAAGCGGCGAGTGGAACGGTACACTCAGAATCGCACATTCCAAAGCGATGAAAGGTGGGTATATAGGGCTTGGGAACGACCGGACCAAGGTGTGACTGACACGCGCCTGCCGGATGATGACGCCATGTGTTCATTTTGGCGCAGCATTTGGTCGGTGCCTGTCAGTCACACTGAGGGCGATTGGATCCGGGAGGTTGAACAAGCGTGTGATCCAATACCAGAAATGGGGGCAATTATCATCAGCCCCCAAGACGTAGCTCGTGCAGTCCGTCCTTTGCCTAACTGGAAATCTCCAGGGCCGGATGGACTGCACAACTTCTGGATCAAATGGTTTCAGAGATCGCACGCTCGCTTGGCGTCCCAGCTTCAATCAGCCTTAGAGTCAGGGTCGCTGCCCCAGTTCTTGACGACTGGAATTACCCACCTGCTCCATAAATCAGGTAGTACTGCGGAACCCAAAAATTATAGACCAATCACTTGTCTACCAACAGTCTATAAAGTTCTTACATCCATTTTGAGAGCTAAAATCAATCAACATATTGAAAGTAATTGTATCATGTCTGCCTCTCAGAATGGATGTAGGAACGGGTCCCGCGGTACTAAGGAGCTGCTCCTCATAGATATGGCCATTAGCCAACAGGTTCGCCGCTCCCGAAGGGATCTGTCTACATGTTGGATAGATTATAAGAAGGCCTATGATTCTGTGCCTCATACATGGCTCATGAGGGTGCTGGAGTTGTATAAAGTTGATGCAACTCTACGTACCTTCCTGATGTCATGTATGGGGCATTGGAGAACGGTCCTTCGCTATCCAGGATGTCGACAGATCCAGGGGAACAGCGAACCGATAAGGATAGAGCGCGGTATATTCCAGGGTGATAGTCTAAGTCCATTGTGGTTTTGTCTAGCCTTGAACCCTCTCAGCACGCTGCTGGAAGGTTCAGGTCTAGGCTATCGGTTGAGGAGAGGTGGTCAGGTCATATCTCACCTTCTTTACATGGATGATCTGAAACTCATTGCCCCCAACAATTTGCAACTGATGAAGCTACTGAAGGTAACAGAAACTTTCAGTAGCGCCATCAGGATGGAATTTGGTGTGGACAAATGTGCAGTCATGCATGTCAAGCGAGGGGAGATTATGGAATCCGTGGGAACTCAACTCTCGGATTCCATACACCTTAGATCCCTCTCCTCAACAGAAACCTACAAGTATTTGGGTATGTCGGAAGCATTAGGTATCAATACTGCCGACATGAAACAATCGTTGAGGGAACGCTTCTTTGGCCGCCTGAATAAGGTTCTTGGCAGTCTTCTGTCAGGCGGAAACAAGGTGCGCGCCTTCAACGGTTGGATCATGCCGGTTTTGATGTATTCCTTCGGCATACTCAAATGGACTCAGACGGAACTTGATGCCCTGGATAGGAGGGTCCGCTCACTGCTGACCGCAAATCGGATGCATCACCCACGGTCGTCGGTGATGAGACTGTATATCCCGCGGAAGTGCGGGGGTCGTGGCTTCTTAAATGCTAAGACCCTGCACAACCGTGAGGTATGCAGTCTCAGGGAATACTTCCTAGAAGCCGACGTGGGTATGCACCGAGATGTGGTCTCAGTGGATAAGGGCCTTACCCCGCTCTCCCTGGCTAACGAGAACTGGCGCAAGCCTAGAGTATTAGACACTAATGACCGCATGGAGGTATGGCAGAGCAAGGAGCTGCACGGGCGCTTTTACCGGGCCCTACATGGGCCCGATGTAGACTTCTTAGCGTCCGTATCTTGGCTGCGTTTCGGTGACCTCTTCGGGGAAACCGAAGGTTTTGTCTGTGCAATAATGGACGAAGTTATGATGACGAATAACTACCGGAAATACATTGTGAAGGATGGCACGGTTGACATATGTCGGGCATGCCACCGTCCAGGAGAATCAATTCGACACATTATTTCTGGGTGTTCTCGTCTAGCTAACGGAGAGTACTTGCATAGACACAACCTCGTTGCCAGGATTATCCACCAGCAACTTGCTTTGAGGTACAACCTTGTGGAATCAGAAGTGCCATACTATAAGTATGCGCCCGACCCAGTTCTCGATGATGGTAATATCACGTTGTACTGGGATCGACCTATCATCACTGACAGGACTATTGTTGCCAATAAGCCTGACATTGTGGTGATAGATCGATTGGAGCGTCGCGCAATGATTGTTGATATAACGGTCCCGCATGACGAGAACCTCGTGAAAGCAGAGAAAGATAAACATTTCAAATATCTAGATCTGGCTCGCGAGGTTGTCGCCATGTGGGACGTGAGTACAGCAGTCATTGTGCCGATAGTCGTGTCGGCCAATGGCTTAATAGCCAAGAGCCTCGACCACCATCTGAGGAGGCTCTCGCTGGGCAGCTGGATCAAGCGCTTGATTCAGAAGGCAGTTCTTCTGGACACGGCGCGTATTGTTAGGAGGTTCCTCTCTCAAGAGCCCTGACCACAGTGACCACCGGTAGCTCGGACCCTGTTCCCGATGCCGGTGGGCTACTATTTTTTATATTTTTAAATGTTTTTTTTATATTATTTTATATTCTAATATTTAAAAATGTACTTAATATGTCTAAAAATAAATAAAGGAAATAATAATAATAATTTATTGTTCCATAAAAATATAACATGTTGAACAGTATTTAAATGCAGTTAGAATTAAGCACAAAGAATGAATGTGAGCAACTGTGCCTGAGCTAGGCCGAGCCTGTATTTCAGGTCACAGTTCTCTTCCCAGAGTTATGAGCGGTATTAACAATGGTTGGACATTATCAGTTATCGCTTTTTGTATAATTACATAATAGATCAAAATCAAATAATTTTATAAAAAAGTGAATTTTCAAAAAGTTGATTTGTGTGTGTATTTTGAGGTGATTGTGAGTGTTGTGTTGTAAGTGTGGGTATGTGTGTTGTGTTGTGTGTGTAGTGTTTGTATGGACGGGAGTTAAGTTTTTATTTTATCTTAAAGTTTTAAGAAGATCCTCAGTGGTTTGGTAATCGCAAGTAAGCAGATAATCTAATACTTTGGTTTTGCATTCTTGTTTGTTTAGTGTGTAGATGTTGAGCATGGAATTGAGTTTGTTGTAAAGGAAAGGACCGCAGAAACAGAAAAACCTATGTGTAAATATGTGTTTAAATTGATTGGATCTTGGGACTACGGCGTTGCGACGTCGTTTAAGCAAAATGCTCCTGTCTAAGGGTGTGAGAGTGTGTTGTTTGAGGATCGTATTTATAATGAAGTGTTGGCGGACGGTAGGTAATTTCCAGGATTGATATAATAGATATGTAGGATAATAGATGGGTCGAAAGGAGCTAACTTTAAGGATTGCCCGTTGTGCTATTTCTAGCGAAATAAGAGAGGTTTTCGAAGCTCCACCCCAACATGTAATACAATAGGTTAGTACCGATTGGCATAGTGCCTTATAAACTTTTTTTAGGATTATGGCCCAAGTGGTGGAATATGGCCCAAGTGGTGGATTATGGCCCACGTGGTGGGTTATAGCACAAGTGGTGCATTATGGCCCACGTGTTGGATTGTGGCCCATGTGGTAGATTATGGCCCAAGTGGTGGAATATGGCCCAAGTGGTGGATTATGGCCCACGTGGTGGATTATGTCCCAAGTGGTGGATTAAGGCCCACGTAGTGGATTATGGCACAAGTGGTGCATTATGGCACACGTAGTGGATTGTGTCCCATGTGGTGGATTATGGCCCAAGTGGTGGAATATGGCCCACGTGGTTGATTACGGGCCACGTGGGGGAATGCGGCCCGCGTGGTTGATTACTATTTACGGCCCACCTTTCGGGGTTCTAGCGCTTATCATATTTATTGGTAAGTCATCATCATCCACCAACAGAGGGCCGCGTGGTCGATTATGGCCCACGTGGTAGATTACGGCCCACGTGGTAGATTACGGCCCTCGTTGTGGATTCTGGCCCACTCTCTCAGGCATTATTATTTTACTCCGAGTATCGTCATAACTTCCGGTCATGTGATTGATGTGATTCCGTCATCCTCCTGTTTTTCACCGGCCATGGCATCAATATTTCACAGAAAACTGACACTAAGTGAAGCTTCAAGCGATTTTGAACCATATACGGTGCGACTGACGGCACGGTTGGCGCAGTGCCTGAGCGATTGACTGCTGCGTTGCGTGTCGCGGGTTCGATCCCCGCACGGAACAAATATTTGTATGGCCTACAGATAGTTGTTCCGGGTCTGGCTGTTTGTGTATGTGAGTTTAAATGTTGGTAAACGCACCCACGGTACAGGAGAAATTCCTAGTGTCGGGCAACGTTTAAAAAAAAACTAATAACTGTCAAATCTACCCGCCCAGTTAAACCTGCACATACATAACGTCTCGTCTGGAATCCCCGAAGGGTTAGGCAGAGGTATACCTAATAGTACACCCCCGTTTCGCCAGTTATGTTTAAGTTCCATGTAATAGGGGGCGAGCCTATTGCCTCAACCGGGCAGAAATCCAGACTCCGTGGCTGCTACTGAGAAATTCCTGATGGAAAAACCAAATAACAATTAACCTGGGAATCGAACCCAGGAGCTCATACAAATACATAAACCATTTATTTTATTTAAAAAAAGTCTCGTTCTGTGGCTGAATCGAATCCCTCATTTATCTATTCTCCAGGTCTGGTCGGAGTCCTCAACGCAAACTTCTACTTCTGGATAGCGTTCACAGTGCTGCATCTGGTCACCTGCCTGGTCATGACCTTCCAGATATACTACTTGGGAAGATTTAAATTGGGTGAGTTCTGGTTGTTAATTTTTGACTTGCACTTGCCAGCGACCTCCCGGACCTTGTCCACGTGAAATTGTTGCTCCCAATTGAAGTGGATTCTGTTAACATTTTGAAGAGTTTTAATTCTTCTTTATCGTATGGTTCGTGCCGAACCTGGTGTCAGAGTTTTAATTTTTTCGTACAAAATACCAATTATTTTTCTAAAATTAAAACAAAACCGTCAAAATCGGTCCAAACGTTTTGAAGATTAGCCGGAACAAACAGACAGACACAGATCATTTTTATTTTTTGTTTTGTTTTGAGACCGTTATTTTGAAATTACAAACAGACACTTCAATTTTATTTATTTGTATAGATTTGTTTGAATCTTTATCATTTACCCATAGAATTGTTAGTATTCCTTGACCTATGTTAGTATAATCAACTAAGATATACACTAAATAGGAACAATTCACTTTAACAGTAACACTTAATTATACCATCTTCTGAAGACACCTCGCAACAGTACATGCACTGCGCACAGGTGCCCCATAATGTGACCTTCAGTCGCCCAGGAAGCTGTTGTCGCTGTGCCGCATCCGACGCAATAATGATGCATAATTGCAAAGAGGTCATCTCTATCCATTGCTGCGAATATCACTGACGCGCTACTGAAATGTGCCAACGATAACATTGTTCAATTGCACACGCAGAATCAGCACTTCTGAGAGACGAAATAAGTTATTAAATCCAATAAACCTAAGTATAACTAACATTTATAATATCGCCACCAGACGGCGGCACTATCTACCGCGCTGCTCGAGAACTACTGTCGCGCCCCCTCGCGGCCATCACCCCTACTTACTGCGGCCGATGTGTGCTACTCATCATCGCTAATCTATCCAACTGGGCCATTGCAGCTTATGGGTAAGTCATCATCACATACCTAGCCTTTTGGCTTCCAGTGTAACCGGATGCGGCTGTACACCTGTATTTTACATGGAGCGACTGCCTATCTGACCTCCACAACCCAGTTAGTACTGGGTAATACGATACCCCTTGGTAAGAATGGGTGTCAGACTTTCGGGTTACTGACTACCTGTAACGACTGTCAAAGATCTACAAATGACAGCCGGGACCAACTGCTTAACGTGCTTTCCGAGGCACGGAAGAAACTCGGTATGTAATGGGTGGTCACCCATCCACGGACCAACCTAGGTAAGCACGGCTTAACCTAAAGATCGACCCGAGCGGCTGTTCTTATTTAGCCACGAGCTCCAAAGATCTCGTAAGAGTAATAAAAATTAATTATTTCAAATTTTTAGTGGTTTGTGAGTTACTAAAAGTCGAAGTTTCATAATATGAGGTAAATGGCTCCTAGGAGGTTACTATGACGTCTTAAACCAGGAGTTATTTCTATACACATCTGCGTACCCCCTCAGAGGATATAGTCGTGATGTTACGTTATGATGTTGTGTAAACAATAAACATCAAAGCGATTACAGCAATCACGACAGATTTGCTGTCTATTATTGAAGAGTTCCATTGCTTATCTCCGAAGATCAGCATCAGACCTTCACCAAATTTAAACGAGACCACCGCGGAGTAATATTCTTCCAAACAAAAAACGAATCATCGAAATTGTGTGTCTTAAAGCAGGAGTAATTTCGGTGTGAGAAAGAAACGGAGCTATACAGGTTGTCTAGAGCCATCTCTTTCCCACACTGGAATTACTCCTGTTTTAAAACGTCATGGTAGACTACCTGACCTTGCAAACTAGGTAGCCAACAGAAGAAAACGCTCTGCGTCCACACTAGTAGCAACAACCGCCATTTTCCTCTCTCCATAGTCCCGCAGGATCCGCACTGGATCCCGCAATTTACGAGCGAGATAAGTCCCGCATATACCTTGCGGGATCCCGGTATTGCATTCCCTACGCACGATTGAACATCGCTTATTTCAAGATGTTATAGATCAGCGTTGCAACACTGACATGTCTCCCAATGTAGCCAATATTTGAAAAAAAAACCGGCCAAGTGCGAGTCGGGCTCGCGCACGAAGGGTTCCGTACTATATATAAAAAATACGAAATATAAAAAATACGAAAAAAAAACACGTTTATTGTATGGGGACCCCCCTTAATATTTTTTTTTTAATTTTTAGTATTTGTTGTTATAGCGGCAACGGAAATACATCATTTGTGAAAATTTCATATTTCTAGCTATCACGGTTTATGAGATACAGCCTGGAGACAGACAGGCAGACAGACAGCGGAGGCTTAGTAATAGGGTCCCGTTTTACCCTTTGGGTACGGAACCCTAAAAACTGGTATTTCTTACCTTCTCAGTGTTGCAAGCTCTGCCTTTTTCCCAGTAGCGCCAACCTAAATAACATTTATTTTATTTCCATCAGTGTTGCCCAACACAGCCGGGACTTCGCATCTCATTTGTTGCTGGTTCTCATGAGCAACTTGTTCCTATACACCTTGTTTTATATCGTCATGAAGTTACTGCATCGGGAGTCTATACGGTGGTACAGGTATGTTGCAAATATATAATTTAATTAAATTATTAAATAGAGAAAAGTACGATCACCAGTGATCGGAATAGGTAGAGCTAATTTACCTAAACTTCGAGGCACAGAGGCATAAAGTGGAGACTTCTTTACGACAATATTTTTTTTTCCGGGACAAATGTGCCGGGACAATTGTAAGATTTCTTTGAAATATGTATTACGGTGCTAAGCGCAACTCAATAGCAGAACCATATCTGGGTGCAATAGGCCCCGGTGTCTAATGACCCATACAATATGTTGTCTGGGACATTAGAAATTTTTTTCGTTGTAAAGAAAACTTAAATGCTTCAAAAACGCCGTACCTCGAAGTACATTTAACGCAAAGAAGACGTTTCGCTCATTCTTTTGTGTATACTGTTTACAGCTGGGTGTTCATAGCGATGACGTACTCCATATGGTTCGGATCGAGCTACTTCTACTTGGACCAGAGCACCAATTGGGCAGTAAGTATCTTATGTACTAACATCTGTTGCCCGCGAAAATATTACTTCTCTATTTGATTCTGGTTTTGTTCAATTTCATGGGTTTTAATTTTTTTCACACGGAACCCTAATCTTTTTCCTAAAATAATAAAAAAATAATGAATAATAATATCTTCGGACAACCAACACACCGCCATCTGATCCCAAACTAGGCAGAGCCTGTCTTGTAGTTAGATCTATACAAATAAATAAAATTGAAGTGTCTGTTTGTAATTTCAAAATAACAGCTTTTTACTGAATGCATATGATTTTTTTATCTTTAAATATCTGCATGACCCTATTCAATGCATCCATCAGCACAATGTTTTGAGTGTGTTACATTGAGTCCTACCGTAAAACGTGATTTTTCACACCAAAAAAAGTCGCTCCCAGCAATAATTTTTGCGTAGATTTACTTAGTTTGATGTACGCTTGGTTGACGGTAGAACACGGTGAAGGGTCCGTTTACATCTTGTATAACTACAAATCAACATTCTTCCCCCACAGCAAACCCCAGCGCAGTCCCGCCAGAGCAACCGCCAATGCTCCCTCCTGCAGCTATACGACGCGCACGACATCTGGCACTTCCTGTCTTCGACAGCCATGTTCTTCTCGTTCAACATGTACCTCACCATCGACGACAACCTCTCCAGGACGCCGCGGAGCCAGATTATGGTGTTTTAGGTAAAAAATTGTGAACTAAGAAACGTATTTCAAGATTTAGGGACAAAGTTAGAAAAAATACATAATTTTGGTTCGTAAAATTTCGTGAGATTCACGTAGTAAGCTTGATAACGTATTTTACCCTAATGTGGAGAAGGGTAATTACCCTAACGGCTATGTAATGTTAAGGGTAAGCGTATGAGATGGTTTGTTGTTTGTTTAGAGACGAAGTTAGAAAAATATATAATTTTAGTGAGATTGACGTAGTGAGCTTGATAACGTGTTTTACCCTAACGTGGAGAAGGGTAATTACCCTAAAGGCTATGAAATAAAAGGGTAATCGTGTGGGATGGTTTTTCGCCTTGT
The DNA here is from genome assembly GCA_950022335.1 of Eurois occulta. Taxonomy (NCBI): domain Eukaryota; kingdom Metazoa; phylum Arthropoda; class Insecta; order Lepidoptera; family Noctuidae; genus Eurois; species Eurois occulta. The sequence continues at coordinate 9,611,535 of OX465505.1, forward strand.
GTCGGAAACAGCAGATTTATTTTTACCTTTGTTGAAGGGTCATGTATTTTTTTTTCTAGTAGTATGTTTATTTCTGGCTAAAAGTGCTGAAAAAAAATGAAAGATTAACTTAGCTTGGTGACATGGCTGTCAAAATGTGAGATAGAAACTGATTGTTTTGTTAGCAACGGTTTGTTTTATGAAGAAAAATTGTTATGTAAAGTCTGACGATGAATAGAAAAACTTAGGGAATTCGAACTCTTAAATTATGAAATTCGAAGTAACGATTGATAACGACGTTTTTAAAAAATACACGATAAATGCTTTATGATTGGTTTCTGTATTTTTTACAAAAAAAAAGTGTCGATACTTTTTGCCCGAAGATGCGCCGCAGTCGAGTAACCACGTCTATTCAGTTTAGACTTAAACCTTTGGCTTGTCAAGTAGACGTGTTTGTACAAATATTTCTGATTTCATTGAATTGTCCCTTGAAGGAGTTCCTAAATAGTATTGTCTTGATAAGTCATTGATTATTTTAAATATATAGTAAATTGTGCACCTTAGGTAATTTTCTGATTTACTGCAAGGCTTTGTAAAAACTTATTTGTAGAAATATTCACGAATTTACTTATACTTGTAATTTTTTAACAAATTATTGTTTTTATTTTAAATGTTGTGAGATTTCTGTTGTGCATTAGTTGTGAAATATAAACAAAATATGTAGTTGAAGATCAATTGTTGAACATAAACCTCTTCAAAACAAAATTTTGTTCAACTCAGCTTTTTCAAACACTTATACAGGTTCGAAGGGACACCGACGCGAAAACGGTTACCACGTATTCAGTACATCATTCTGAGCATAGAAATTTTTCATCGGTTATTAAAAAAAAAAACAGTTGTTCCATACATTTTGACCGTGTAGGTATTGCACTTTTGTAGGAAACAGCTGTTTTTTGCAATGAAAATATGGGGGGATTCAGTATTATTTACTGATACTTAGTAACTGTGCCTCGGTGTCCCTTACACCCTGTATAGTTTAAAAATATCACTATTTCTAATTAAAAACCATCAAAAATAGTTCATAATTTCTGTTTCGTTAAAACTTAATTAATAAATCGCATATTTTGAGATCAACCAAGCCATAGAACTAAAAATGAGCTGTAACGGATTCTTAGTTCAATAATATTTTTAAATTCCTTATTTTTAATCCAACTTTCCTTTAAGAAAAATCATATAAAATCAAGACTTTTTTTAATATTAAATAGTAATATTTCAGCCTTTAAGTGACCCACTGTAGACTATGTCTAAAAATAATTAAAGCCTCGCTTAGCTTCGTACACTCCGTTCATTTCTCGCTCTAATATCACAAATTATTTTCCATGACAAATTGTGCTCAAAAAAAAAGTACTTGTTACTAACTTAAGAAATTGGGTGATCAGTACTGTTATTAGAAAAACAATATAGTCAAGTCTATTTTGTAAATATGAATAGTTATTTTTATGATAGTTTATTTAATTAAAAGTGTAAATGGTTTTAAACACAATTGATTCTTGATTGCTAAAAATCTGACACATATATTCAGCCTTTATCGTTGGAGAGGATCTCGTGGCTTAATAATAACAGCCTCACGGGTCGATCTGTAAGTTAAGCCGCGCTTGCCAAGGTTGATCCGTGGATGGGTGACTACGCATTACATACCGAGTTTCCTCCGTGCTTCGAAAATCACGTTAAGCTTTTGGTCCCGGCTGTCATTTGTACATCTTTGGCAGTCGTTACCTCTCTTTTGGTCGGCGGTAAAAAAAAAATGTCTTTCTGTAGCCTGCCGCCAAAATAACCATACAGCACTTTATGAAAAATAATTTAATTTGAGATTATTTTATTAGATTTGAATTTTAATAACTTTGATAGATCTCGCCCCAAATGAAATGGGACTTTAACATAACTGGCGAAATGTGGGCGTACATTACAGCTCTGCCTAACCCTTCGGGGATTACAGTCGTGATGTTGTATATAGATTAAATTAAGAATTAGATAAGAAAGGCAAGCGTAGTTTTTAAAATATATTTTCTTTTTGTAGATTTTAAAAACTTTTAAAGTAGGTAATTTTTTTAAAAATAATTTTAGTATTTTAAGGTTCACGCCTGAGTATTGTATTTATTAAGATTTATTCTGGCTTTTGACCGATATCTAAGACTTCACTTTCTGTTCATTTTTTGTCTTCCATTCGACATAGTTCACTCTAAGTTGAACGTTTGAACACAAACTGAATCAAAAGTGAATATGAATTCATTAGTGAACTGGGGGTCTAAAATGGCCGCTTTAGCAGAATCATAATAGGATAATAATATGAATTACGTTTAAATTCGTAAAATGGTCAAAAGGAGACAATTCATAATAGTAGGTACGTCTATGACCATTTTATGAATTTAAACGTAATTCATATTATTATCCTATTATGATTCTGCTAAAGCGGCCATTTTAGACCCCCTGATCCAATGATTAGATGTTCTTACTTAAAGAAGTTCGAAGGGACACGGGTATTCAGTACATCATTCTGACATTTTTCTTCGGTTGTTAAAAAAAAACGTGGGGGAAAAGAAATGTGGGTCGTCCGGCTGCCAGATGGGTAGACGACATAGTTGTCATCGGGGGAAAAACCTGGATGAGGCTGGCACAGGAACGTGGAGATTGGCAGAAGAAAAGAGAGGCCTCTCTTGCGATGTTGAGTGGGCCTCTAAGGCCCATTTCCAAATGTTTGATCGCTGTTGATCAACCCTGTAAGGCCCATCTGTCACTGTCATCGGTTATGTCATAAATTTGCTTATAAAAACTGCATCTATCTTGCTCAAAACTTTCACAGAGTCTAGGAGAAAGAACAAGAGAGATATACTGCCTCTGTCCAAGTTATTGGAAAGCGCGCGAAAATCCGGCAAAGTACCCCACAAATAAAGGGATACTCAGCAGTGGGTGAATTCAGGCTTTGGATGATGATGATATTAAAAAAAAAACAGTTGTTTCCTACAAAATTGCAATACCTACACGGCCGAAATGTTTGGAACATCTGGTTTTTTTTTAATTAGGTACCAAAGAAAAAATTCGATGTAGGGTTCAGAGTGATGTACTGAATAAGGGGCTGTCTCCACGAGCGAGAGAATCGCGACGATATTATCGTCGTTGCCACGTATTTCTATACACTCTCTTAGAGGCCGTCTCCACGAGCGAGAGAATCGCGGCGATATTATCCCATTTCTCTCGCTCGTGGGGACGGCCCCTAAGTGGTAAGCGTTTCTGCATCGGTGTCTCTTCCACTTTGTATAATTTCACCAATGTCCTGAAGACATAAAATAAGACAAAAAACAACAGTAAGAATGTCTGATATCTAATAAGCAGTGATCGGAATAGGCTGACTATATTTGCCTAAACTTCGGAGAACAGAGACAGAAAGTGGAGACTTCCTTACGACTGTATTTTTTTCCCGGGATTCGGTAAAAACCATCAGTAAGTTGAAAATAAGCTTTATTTAAGATGTGTAAAGGCTATTTTTAACTAAACTTGCAATTCAAAAATCTTAGGAATTTTCACTAAAACTAATCTAAATTTAATACAACGATTAGTTTAAGGATCGTAAATATAATTCGAATACATGAATTAAAGTTGTAAGTTAAGTTGTTAAGTTGTATTTATTTCGGGATTTTACGAGAAAATCCCGAAATTTGGTAATTGCAAGTTTAGTTAAAAATAGCCTTTACACATCTTAAATAAAGTTTATTTTCAACTTATTGAAGATTTTTCCCGAAACCCGGGAAAAAAATAGTCGTAAGGAAGTCTCCACTTTTTGCCTCAGTTCTCCGAAATTTAGGCAAATATAGTCAGCCTATTCCGATCACTGCTAATAAGCAATGGCGGTCAGCAATGCAGCACGCTTGTCTAGAAGTAATTTAAGTTTTCATATAAATAATCTATTCAAATTCACTGAAATACTACCAAAGCTTAAAATTAGATCAAATCAATTAGTGAAACGAGGTGCTAATGAAATTGTTAATATTAAAATTAAAAATGTCTTCTCGCTTATAAGCTTAATGTCTACAAATTGATTAATATTCCCTGTTTTTAGTAATTAAATGCTACGTTGCATCGTTAAAGTTCTAACACTACGTAAGTCATTTTTGGCGGTTTTGTAATTTGTATTTTTGATGCAGTTTGTTAGAGAATCGGAAGATGCGTTGTTTCAGTCAATCAGAAACAAGCAAGTTCTCTATCTAATTTGTAGTGAACAGGAGTTATAGAATGGTATTGTACCATTACATGTTATAATTATGCAGGACAGGAGCTCGTGGCTAAAAGAAAGGCCGCTCGGGTCGATCTTTAGGTTAAGCCGAGCTTATCTACGTTGGTCCGTGGATGGGTGACCACCCATTACATACCGAGTTTCCTCCGTGCCTCGGAAAGCACGTTAAGCCATTGCCTGACAACCAGTCTCACCAAGGGGTATAGTATTACATAGCGCCAATTGGGTTGTGGTCAGATAGGCAGTCGCTCCATGTAAAATACTGGTATTCAGCTGCATCCGGTTAGACTGGAAGCCGACCCCAACGTAGTTGGGAAAAGGCTACGCCGATGATTATGGTATAATTATGCAGTTTTTTCAATCTCCTGTAGTTGATATTTTTGACTTACATGATGTTAGAACTTCAACGACGGTTTGTCAGTTTTAAACAATGTTAAATATAGCCATAGTTAGGCATATTTTAAAAAGTATTGTAATTATAGAAATGTTTCCAAACTGTAAATATTAATATTAAAATACACTTTTCACCTCTTTTAGAATATTTTACCATTTTTTTTTATCTCATTCACACTAAAGCACTAAAAATTTTTATTAAAACACAATATTGACAGTAGCTTGCGTTAAAGCAACATCATCTTGCATGCAAGTAAGGTTAACTATGTGCGAGAAAATCGCCATGCTTGCATTCAAGCTACTTGCATGCAAGCTACTTGAGCCATACTTGCAAGCAAGAAAATTGTGCGACTTGCTTGAAAAACACTTCTATTTCTTATGGCACTGCAATTATATGTCAAACAATGAATCTTTTTAAATGTCACAAGCTTTTTTAGAGGCTAGATGCCATAAGAAGCGACGCAATAAATCTTTTAAATCTACTTTTTCTTGTTTAACTTTTTGACCGCCGTAGTCTCGTATACGTGACAAGGAAGCGCGTGCCCTGTACGCCAAACGACATAAATTTGTAACAAAATGGTATGTGAAATTGTGGCTTCGCGTGGAGGGCACGCGCGTGCGTTTATGCTCTGGCGGTCAAAAGGTTAATACTCTTAATTTTATTTATACAACTTGATGTTTGAAACTGACCACTTTGTAAACATAGCAAGATGACTTGATGCAAGATTTTCCGTCTGGCATGCAACTGAAATTGTCAACTTGCATAATAATCTGTCAATTTTATTTATAAAATAATCATTATTTTTGTGTTGTGTGCCTATATCCAAAGGCGGCGCAAAGGTTGGTGTAATTAAAATTCGGTTTAATATTTTTCAACAAAAAGTAAGATCAGTTAAGTATAATGATTGTGTATGTATCACTTGTATGTTAAATTAATGAAACGATATGAAAAAATAATTTATAAAATTTGGTTGAGAACCAGTTTTGCGCTGCTTTTGAGGACCAGCTGTGGATTACTGACATATTTCAGTGTACAGTGTTTAAACATACATAATGTTACGTGATGTTAGTGTCTGTCCTTGTCCGGTGTCCGGAGCCGCGTCCGCAATTTGTCTGCACCAGTTGGACAGCATTAAAGATGCTGTCCAACTGGTTCTGCTAGCATAATGATCAAGATTCTAAGACTGTTAATGTCATTTCTCTTATGTATAGTTATGTATTTATAGTTCCACTATGTAAATAAAGATTGCTTTTATATATATAATTGTGTTTTGTTTATACCTTCAGAGTAAAAAAACCGTTTCGAGTAGGACTCGTGCACGAAGGGCCGCGAAAAGGATACGTTTCTTGTAAGAGGTGCCTTTTCATTTTTTACTTTATTGTTATTACAATGTTGTTGGTATAGCGGTAATACTGACTGAAAATTTCAAGTTCAGTGTTTCCTGTTACGGTTTAAAATATACAGCCCTGTGCAGTGTTGTGCAAATAAACTAATACTGTTTTTAACTATGATTGAGAAATTAGTCAAACTTTTGACTTAAGGCATTAGTAATAGATCTGCCAGGGCTGCGGGACTGTTCGAAAGAGATACCAGCCAAGGAGTCGAGGGAGTATACCCAGCGGGCATACAGCGACCTGCGCGTACAGTACAATAACGCATTCAGGGTGCTTTTGGGGTTGCCGTGGCGTTGTAGCGCGTCAGGGATGTTCGCGGAAGCGTGCGTCGACGGGTTCGCTGCGATCATGCGGAAGCGATGCGCGTCCATGATGGCGCGCTTGCGCTCCTCCTCCAATGGCATCCTGAATGTGTTTACGGACCGCTGGGACTCTCCCCTCTTACGAAGGTGGGTAAGTGTTCATACACACTTATCCAAATAAGTGGTGTACCATTGAACGAACAGTTCAATGGTACACTGCTTGTTTATAAATTTAATTTATTTTTATACTAACATTAGGCTAAGTTATACTACTACTAACAATATATGGATCTAATTCTGAAATAAAATATTTGAATTTGAATTTGAATTTGATACCGCGGCCCTGGAACATAAAGGGCCAATGAAGGAACATGGGTGGTTTTTAGTCAGTAAGAGTCTGACACTCCCTTCCGCTCCGCCCAGAGCGGGAGGAGTCATTTGAAGATTTCCCACCCCGCAAAAAAAAAAAAAAAAGGCATTAGTAATAGATAGATAGATAAAACATTTATTCAGTGCACACAAGAGACATAGCACAACACACAGAAGCACAATTAAATAATGAAGACAAATTATAAGAACATAACTTAAATAAAAATAAAAATCAGTAGTATCAAAATTAGTAAACAATCATTAGTCATTCGATAGTCATGACTTGTTGATTTTATTTATTTTTTAACACTTAAACACAAAGTACAGAGGCGGACTTAATGTTATAGGTATTTCTACCAGTCAACCTTTGGGTGATCCAGAGACAAGCAGTGGTAGCGGTAAGTAGTAGTGGTATCTGAAAAAAAATTGATTAATGCTTTTGATGAATTAATAAAAGGCACGTGGGTCACTTTTAGAAAAAGTGCAGTTAGCGTGCGTCGCCACAAGCGTACCGAAAGTAACGTTATTTTCCACTTTTTGGTGTATTTTTTTAGAAATCTTTTTTTTTTTGCCAAAAGGTTTTTATTTTACCCTTTTTAGTTCGAGCTACGTATGGTATTCCGAAATACCGCTCACCGAAAGGACGGTTTTCCGATAACACTCTACTCCGACGGTTAGTTGAACGAAAAAATAATTGGCCGATGAAACGTTTCGCCGATAATATTATTCATCGACGGTTGGTAGTCCGAATGAATCCTTCGCCAATGTAACGGTTCACCGAAAACACTCTTCAACGACGATTGGTTAAACGAACGAATCTTTCGCCGATAGCACTCGTTGTAGGGGAATTCTTTTGCCAAATGGATAGTTTTTCTTTCAGCTTGACAACACCCTTAGGTCTTGTAGAAGTCATGTTAAAAATACAGGTAATAATAAAATAATACATGGAAGAGTGGCAATAGAAAAAAAAACAAAGTTTTTATTTAACAATAAGAAAATTAATCAAAAAGGCAAATTTATATTATTTTTACAATAAACAATATGATTATGATTATTATGATTTCTCTATTAGAACTGCGACAATAGAAAAAAAAAAAAAAAAACTGTGCGAACAAAGCAAAAAACAAATAAAAGTAACACAACGTGATAAATTTTTGAAGTTATAGTAAATTGTAAGTTATTATTATTATTTGTACATAAAATTATTATAATTCTTTAATGATATAAAAAATATTTATTTCTTGTTTTTCAGGTATAGAATATGGGCCAATCCACCTAAGAAAGATTCAATATTCATTTCACTCTTTTGTGATAAGTGTGTTTGTATCCTAGCATCATATTCAACCTGTGCATTACGTCTACGCTTTGGCATGGGTTCCGAGGAGTTGATTCGTTCAATGACACATTCTGTATGCTTCTGCTCTTTAGCAAATTCAATAATTGTTTTATAAATGTTCCATTTTTTTCTATGGAGAAGCGTGTTCCATCGTTCATGCCACGATTCTAATGCATTTTGTGTCCTTGGAACAGAAAGTGTGCGATCGTAAACTGACCACATAGCTGGTGGAAATAATGCCTGATTTCTTTTTATTATCAAACCCGTGTTAGTTCTTTGCTGCGTGTGATGTGATCCAACATAATATTTCTTAAACCAGTGGGCAATTTCAGCTGCTTCTGTCGGCAATATTTTATTTTGGATGATTTCGAAGGCTTCGGATATCTCAGCGGGCTCAAGAAAAGCGAGGGCAACTAAGTGTCTGATTTTGTGCGCAAATGTGAAATCTTCAGCATATCGCCTTGCGAGACCCTCTGACTGGACATGACGCCAAATACTTTGGGTCAAATGGAATAAGTATAGCCTGTGGGCGCAGTTTGGAAACTGTCGTTTGACTGCATTGATCACTGCTACTTCAAAATCAGTTAATATATTAGCTGGTGACAAATGGGTATTAAATGTATTGATCGCATATCTTTTCAAAATCTCCAAAAATATGAAATAACAGCTTTCAGTCTTATGTGACAGTAGTGCGTATACCATAGGTAGAAATTTATTTGTACCACCTGCAGTTCCCACTAAAACATGAATAGAAAAAACTTGACAGAACGGAGTTGGACAACTCGAAAATGTCCCGTCCATGATCCAGCATTGTGCATTATTCATACGCTTAACATTAGCTTTAGTACCAAAAATGACAACACTTTCATTGTTACATGTACTTATACCAAGCAAAAATTGCTTTCCATTACTTTTAGCGAGATATTGTGGTACATGAAATTCGTTGATTGTTTGCGGTATCTTAGGAAGTCCTTTATTTCTAACACGCTGCACAATCATTCGGCAAGCTGATTTATTCGGCAATTGAGGCGCACTTATGGTAGCTACGTCTTTTAAACAACGATTTACAATTTGTGACGGACTGTCCATAGATTCCTTCGCACTAGTTCTCAATTTGTTTTTAAAATTCATATCAATAATTTTTTCAGGCTCTGGTAAATGTGCATGATCACAATTTTGACTAACAAATGTATGTTCATAACAATCAAATAAAGTTATTACACTTACACCACAACCACTTGTTTGTTTTTTTGTACACCGCCAATAATACTTGTTATCATATTTTTTATTTAAGTGATAAGAATATCCATTCACTACTAGCACATGTCCTCCGCGTTTAGATTTAACTAAATTGCACTTATTCATTTTTAATTAAACAAAACACAAGCGAGAAACATTTCATGTAACGAGATCTGTCGTCACAAATTTCGCAACTACCCACAAAAAATAAATAAATACTACCATAGATTATATTTGTTGTTTTGTTACATGTAACTATTGCAAGTTTATTCAATACTCGTTTAATCTCAGTACCATTGTTAATGAGTGCATTATGCGTCATTTAGGGACTTATCTTAATACGGAAGCTCCCGGTATTTATTTATTCATCTATGCTGATAAAATTAAACATGGGACTCGAGTATTGTTTACCTGCATTGCACATTATTATAAAATATAATAGCTAGCGTAAACTGAATGCTATCGGCGAAAGATTCGTTCGTTTAACCAATCGTCGTTGAAGAGTGTTTTCGGTGAACCGTTACATTGGCGAAGGATTCATTCGGACTACCAACCGTCGATGAATAATATTATCGGCGAAACGTTTCATCGGCCAATTATTTTTTCGTTCAACTAACCGTCGGAGTAGAGTGTTATCGGAAAACCGTCCTTTCGGTGAGCGGTATTTCGGAATACCATACGTAGCTCTTTTAGTTCTGGTATTTCACACAAATCCTTGTCTAGTTTCACTGTAATTAAGAACATCATCCATATAGACGAAGAAGGTCAATATTATAGAGGATAACTCGTATAGTACTGAAGCAAAGTTAATAAAATTTATAATGGGACCACCGCGCGAGCTTCCTCTACCAAATGAAAAATTAATTACTAAATCGGACTAGAAATCACGGAGAAATCAGTGAACATAGAAAAAAAAGATGCTGGTCGAATACATAACCTCCTCCTTTTGTAGAAGTCGGTTAAAAAACGATACTCACTTTAACGCAAAAATCGGCGGACGAGGCTGTATTTTAGTTAAAATGAATCAAAGCCATCTCCAGTCGGAGTGCAAACTTTTTAGTTCGCGGCTCTCTAATAGATGGCGTTGTCAGTTAAACTACGATTCCTGAATCGCGCTATGGTTTCGTTACATCGGAAGGTATAAGACCGGCGAGAGAGATTTTCACATTTGAAGAAAGAAGAAAGAAAGGAAAATGAACTGGACGGAGTAAAGGAGCAAATAAACAGTGCTAAACCGCCAGATTCATTTACGATTGTTCAAATTTTTGACAAAGTAGAGTTTCTCTACTTTAATAAATCCTTTGTTCTGGTTAGGAAGCTTTGCCCCATGCAATCTCGGGTTCAGTTGAGGTCGGCTCCCAGTCTAACCGGGTGCAGCTGAATATCAGTATTTCACATGGAGCGGGCTGTCTATCTAACCTCAATAGCCCACAGTTGCTGTGTTATACGGTACTGCCAATGCTATAGAATGTTGTGAATTAACGATTTTTAAATAAGAACAATATGAGTTTTGTTTTTCATCAATCCAAACCCAAAATTAAGTACTTTATTCATATTCATCATTTTTAGGGTTCCGTACCCAAAGGGTAAAACGGGACCCTATTACTAAGAATTCGCTGTCTGTCTGTCTGTCTCCAGGCTGTATCTCATAAACCGGGATAGCTAGAAAGCTGAAATTTTCACAAATGATGTATTACTATTGCCGCTATAACAACAAATACTAAAAATTAAAAAAAAATATTAAGGGGGGCTCCCATACAACAGATATGATTTTTTGCCGTTTTTATAGATAATGGTACGGAACCCTTCGTGCGCGAGTCCGACTCGCACTTGGCCGGTTTTTTTTTAAATTTGATTAACGGGCTTTGTCGCTTAGCGACCACATCACCCAGTGCATGAAAATAAATTACTTACGATCTAAATACCTAACACTAACTTATGATCTACTTATTACTAGCTCATACAATTCTTTTGCTTTCTCGGACACTGGAAAAGCAAGGATGGTATTACAAATGCCAATATCATAGGTTTTGTATCGGCCAAAAACATTTATTCTACTATTTTCATTCCGGACACATTCCATGAGGATATGAAAAACATCATCAATCACTCCACAGTCATCACAGAGGAGACAAGACTTTCTTCATAAAATGATGAAACTTATTCGAAGCAATGTGGCCGGAACGAAGTCTTTAGGCTATAGTAATTAATTTTCTATTCAGATCGCAATCAATCCACGGAGCCCGAGAAATCTCTGGCTGGATAGTTCGGTACCATACCCCCTTTTCTTATTTCTAAATAAATTCTTAAATAGTAAGGTGTCAAAAAATCGTATTTCGGATGACAATAATTGGGGGAAGTGTGTCAATAACCCACAGTCAGGTCAGGTCGGTCAGAGTGTATGGTAAAATAATGTGTCACTGGATGGCGGCACACAGACCGTCATTCAGCTATGTGCTATAGTGGGTTTGTTTAACGTGTTTTAGTTAGTTAGTGCCAAATTGTTTTATTTATTATGGATCTCTGGTCCGAAAATAAAGATTTTATAATTATTATTAATAACTAGGCAAATGGCCGTTTCTTGCAAAATTCGAGTAAAAAATACTTTTCATGCATAAATAACTTTTTATAGTTTTAATTAATCTTCTCCAATATTTATTTTATCTAAAAAAATCCAAAATCATTTCACTTGCAACTCTCCTAATTGAGCCTTTTGCGTGAGAAATGAACATGTGGCGGCGATGTTCTTCGGTCCTTTTTTTTCGGATTGGAAATCATCAAATGACTCCTCCCGCTCTGGGCGGGGCGGAAGGGAGTGTCAGACTTTTACTGACTAAAAACCATCCATGTTCCTTCTTTTGCCCTTTATGTTCCAGGGCCGCGGTATCTCTTTCGAACAGTCCCGCAGCCCTGGCAGGCCCGCAGCCCTTCTGTCCTGTATAAGTCTTTTTTTTGCCTGAACTGTCCCACTCTTAGGCAAAGGCCTTACCCATTCCTTCCACTCGATGTTTGCCAACGGGTAATGGAGCACAGCATACTTAATATTAAACTTACCAATCGAATAAGGAACACCACACTGCGTCCCAGAACTCAAATCGCTGACGTAGCCCATAAAGCTGCCAAACTAAAATGGGACTGGGCAGGCCTTGTCTGCCTGTGGGCCCGCATATCACAAAACTGGAGCCCTGAGACAGTCAGACGGGATCGCGGCGGACCGAGGAGATGGCGCGACGCCTTGGATGGCTTTCTATTAATTGACGAGAAGAGACGCAACATCGAGAAAATAATTGTACCTATTAAACAAAGGGAACTAATTTTTTGAGCTGTTATTTAAATATTCGAGATGTTATTATGATCAGTTGAAAAACATATTGAGCAATTATTTAATTTAAGGCGGTTGATTAATTATTGCAACAGTAAAACATGGACAGTAATAAAAAATCAATAAGTCGGTTATTTTATCATACAATGTCAATTCTAAAAATAATTGAGCAGTCCAATAACTGAATGAGCCCCGCCGACCCCTACGCTCACTACACTTTTTAGGCGAATACCTGCCCACTCGTAACCGCTCATTTAGTTATGTTACGGCTCAGTATAATTATTAAATGATCCATTTTATTCTTTTTTAACGACTCATTTTTTGTTTTTTTTTACTGCTAAGTTCTAACTGCTGAACTAGTTATTAAACGTGCCATTTATAACTTACCAAAACCGCTATTTCAACTGCCTCATTAAATCAGTGCCTTAAACAAAAACCGTTCCCTCATGATGTTTACCTTTACAGTTTCGAGAGCAGTGGTGATGAAAGATTATGAGTTAAACTTAATCTGGCATCACGGAATCGCACTTTTCCATGGTCCTATCCTTTTCCGTCGCTCAGAACCCTCATTTGCTAGAACGAGAAACAGCAGGAATGCTATCGCACGCTCCGTTTAGGAGGAGGAGGACGAGCATGGAAAAGTGTAGCCGTGCTTGCAGATGAGGTTCAACCCAATTCATCTTTTCCTGCTCATATTACTGGGGGGTCCCCAAATCATATAACCTATAATTTTTTTTTCTTCCATTCTACCTTTGTCAGTTATTATTTACCCTTTTCTTATATTCACCATCATCGGCGTAGCCTTTTCCCAATTATATTAAGGTTGACTTCCAGTCTAACCGGATGCAGCTGAATACCAGTATTTTACATGGAGCGACTGCCTATCTGACCTCCACAGCCCAGTTAGCACTGGGTAATATGACACTCCTTTTTATGACTGGTTGTCAGACTTTCGGGCCACTGACTACCTGTAACCTCTCGATAATTCTTGATAAGGGAAAAATAAAAAACACGAAAATTCCGCATTACTTTTTATTCATCATAACCTACGTCTACTACAAGCCGAGAATTACGAAATATTTATATTACAAGATTGTAAATACAAGGGGCGCCCAGTGGCGCCATCTGCGTCCATAGCCGTCATAAGTGGAAACGCTTTAAAGCTCACTGTTTTATACTTAGAATATTGATGAGCTACTCAGTTTGGTATTTCAATATCCTATTTCACCAAATAAATTATCAGAAACGGTAATTATCCAGAGGGATATTTTTTTAAGTTAATATGTCATTAAAAAAGCGAATACTTTTAAGACCTGTTTGCTCCACACATCACTAAATTAATAATAACATACTTTGAAACATAATTCTTTCTCTTACATATTCAAATGAGACAAGGAGTTGTATTAAACGCGTTTAATGATAAACTTATTTAGCGATCTATGGTGCAAACATGTTTAAATAACTTACGAAAATTACTTACAAACAAAAATAATTCTTTCTTATATAAACAATAACATATTCTTCAAAACAGTATTAAACTTAAAAAAGTCAATGCTACAATTATCAAACAACCTGTATAAAGTCATACTAACAAAGTGTGTTTCAAAACTACCTACATACCAAACTTATTAGCCAACCAATATACAAAAATACACATTATTTTTTTTGTTACAATTTTACATAGTTGTAATCATATTTATATTTTTAATTTTAAACATTGGGGCCTGAGATTCATAAACGTTACCTAGCACACGCTTTGCCTGGTACATAGTCCCGTCTCTTTCTTTCAATTGTAGTTTTACAGTTGTACGACAGTGACAGGAATATCAGCTATAGTACAGTGCTACAAGGATATTTTGGCGCTTGACAAAAATTAATCGAAAAAACAAGATGGCGTCGTTAATTCATATTTTGACCCCAAAACCTTGTACAGCTATTATGTGCTAAGTAATCTTTATTTATCTTGTCCTGAGAATTGTCCCCCGTTGCTTACTATTAGATACTTTTTATTACAAAATTACTTGAGAGAAATACGATTTGGCAATGTCACAGTCGGTTAGTTTAAAAGATTATGTGTACTGTTTATTATTTATTTATTTTTTAAATACAGTACCCGGGCGTTAGTTGTAGCTTAGAAAAATATATAGGTACTACCGAGTTCACTGAGGGTCTATCGCTTTTCACCTTTATGTTCTAAGTCTTCTTCTTTATCGTGTGGTTAGTACCTAACCTGGTGTCAGAGTTTTTATGCCGCCCAGGGGCCTCAGCTTTACATGCCGTCGAGAAATATCTCTCAGGCATGCTGGTTTCCTCGCGATGTTTTCCTTCACCGAAGCAAGTGATAATTATACAATACGCACATGAATCCGATCAGAGCTGCGTGTCTTGGGTTCGAGCTTGAGACCTATGACTTTGCTGTCCGATAGCCACACCACTAGGCTATCAGTACTATGCTATGTTAGTAATAAAGTTGAAAATTGGTCGACCCTCAATGAACTCGGTAGTATGACTGTATTAGTGACAGAAACGAGAAGACGCTCTAGAAAGTTGAACTTTAACTCGATGTGATGAAGCCACTTTTTATCATGCGCAGGATTTTCAACTCTCTGTATTGAGCCCAGAGTAAATTATCCAATACTGTGCTTTGGGAAGCGCTCAGCTAGATCGTCTCAATGCTTGGCTCAATACCGGATAGGATATTTATCTCGCTAGTATGTCCCGTGGGTACATATGCGACCTTCACTCAAGCGCAGCCGCAGGAGAAGCTAGTTATAGTACAAATCTTTAAATAAATAACATACCGTACACATAATCTAACATGAAATTAGCATATTACAACTTGGAAGAAATATTTTGGAGATTACTCAAAAATGGTCACCAAATAAAAATCTAACATTATATTCGCATTTTACACCGTTTACTAAAAACATATTTAAAAAAGTCTGTTGGTAAAACTTATGCAAACTTGCTTGTACATGATTGTTCACACAACTGCAAGTAATATGACAGATTTACTGAACAAGGAATTGATCAAGATTTGTAGGTACTAATAATCAGAAATCTCCAATATTTATGAAAGTACTGCTAAATATATCGATTTTGTAAAAGGTTTAATTATTAACTGGGCATGAATCTAGACGCTTATTACTTAGAAGTAATATGCAAGGTAGAAGGGACACCGACGCGAAAACGGTTACCACGTATTCAGTACATCATTCTGAGCCCCCCACATAGAAATTTTTCATCGGTTATTTAAAAAAAAATCTGCTGTTTCCATCAAAAGTGCAATACCTACACGTTCAAAATGTATGGAACTGCTGAACAGAACAGGTGTTCAGAATGATGTACTGAATACGTGGTAACTGTTTTAGCGTCGGTGTCCCTTCCACCCCGTATATACTTAACTGAGAATATTCAGATGAAAAAAAATATCTGTCTAGCTTTTTCACCAGTATTTTACACGGAGCGATTGCCTATCTGACCTCCACAAACCAGTTAGAGGGAAAAACGATAAAATCAATGAATTTATTAATAATACAAAACCGAATATTTAGCCTGCAAAATCTCTAAAAACTTGATGATATTTTCAAAGCTTTGATTTAGTTATACGATTATTGTCTGTATATAAGATTACAATTGAGTCAAAGACATACAAAGTTTCAATTCCGTTTAGGAAGTATTCTAGATAACTACACGTATTTAGTTTTAGTTAAAGTATTTTTAACCGCTTCTTTGGTCGAGTGGTCGCAAGCACGACTGCTGAGCATCAGGTGCCGGGTTCGATTCCCGGGTCGGGCACAGTGTTATTGGGTTTTCCATCAGGAATTTCTCAGTAACAGCCACTGAGTTTGAATTTGTGCCCGGTTGATGGCAATAGGCTCGCCCCCTATTACATGGGACATAAAAATAACTGGCGAAATGTGGGTGTACTATTAGGTACACCTCTGCCTAACGCTTCGGAGATTACAGTCGTGATGTTATGTTTGCCTCGTGAAAGCACATCACATATGTGACAAGTCGAATTGCTTAAATAGCTACAAGTTTTATATTGATTACAACTAATTCCCATTTTCAGTCAGCGAATGCCTAACATAATGTTACACTAGTAATTTTGACTCTCAACACTGAGCTGCGGGCTTAAAATGGCCGCTTGAGCAGAATCATGACGGGATAATAATATTAATCACGTTAAAGTTCTAAAACACTCAAAGCATTTATTTCAAACTAGCTTCTGCCCGCGGCTTTGCCTCGCGTTAATTCAGAATTTGACGATCAATTCGTGTTTTACTCTGCTTGTAGGGGCGAGTCTATTGCCGTCAACCGGCACACATCCAGACTCCGTGGCTGCTACTGAGAAATTCCTGATGGAAAATCCCAATTAATTTTCCAACTAAACACTAAATGCGTGTAAAGGTGTCATGATTAAGTTAACTGTATATTTATCTAATTTTAGTACAATAGAGAGTTAAAAATATAATCAATTCATTTCAGAAAGAGTTATTTATTTATGTCTATAATAAAATATTTTAATGTACACAAACTAAATATGTTTTCGACTCCATTAACCGACTTTTTACAAAAAAGAGGTGCGTATTTATATACAAAGAAAGCATTTTTTTTATTCAACCATATCTAAATATAATACGACTATGCAATTTAAATTTTATTAGAAAAAACTTTCCATATTTCTGCGTTTTTTAGTAAATTTCTGACATAACATCAGAAGAGTCAGAATTGTTCCCGAGATTCATTCTTACGTATTTTTTTTGTCATATTTTCACATTACATAGTCTTTATTTATTATATTTCTATAAGATTCAAGTATGTTACAGCCTCTATTCTATCGAATAAATACTGCTTACAAAAATATAGTAATAAATGCATTTTTATTATTTATATTTTATTTTTTTCAATATGGCAACACAATATTCCTTTTAGATGGCAATGTTTTAATGGGTTTCACTTCGATACTTTTGACATAAGCACATAAACTACGTCTTTTTCCAATGGCGGCTGAAACTACAGAACGATCCTTACGTACACCTTTCGATTCGCCCAGGTTCGTACAAAAAACGTCTTTTTTTTAAATTAAATTAAATGGTAGTTATATTATTATTTATTTGTTTTCAAACATATTAATTACATTTTTAAATATTGTAATATAAAACACTATTAAAAAATAAAACATTTAAGCCCACCAGCATCGGGAACAGGGTCTGAGCTACCGGTGGTCAGGGCTCTTAAGAGAGGAACCTCCTAACAATACGAGCCGTGTGCAGAAATACTGCTTTGTGAATCAAGTACGACAACTTGAAAAAATCGTATTTTTTTTGTAATTATCTCTCGTTCGTTGTCTTAGACGAAGTTTCAGAGAGCCTATCCAATGAGATAGATACAAGCATTCTCATTAGTTGAAAATCTGTACACTTCAACCAACTTATCTCTGCAGGCGGGAAAACTCAGAACTAAAATAAATATACCAAGTTTGACGTAACGATGCAAATTTTCTTGACAGGCAACGCCACCTTGACCTGCACACTTAAAGTGGTCATAATATACGAGACATGTGACTGATCGAAACTGACAGCTTACTAGAGTACTGCCGTAAAATCTATACTACTAATATTATAAGGAGGTAAAGTTTATAAGTTTGTATTTAGAGGATAATCTTTGAAACTACTGAACCGATTCCGAAAATTCTTTCACTAACGGGAACCTACATTATCGCAGAGTGTTATAGGCTACATTTAAAACATTCACGTACGTTAATTTCCGTACATAACGTGAGCGAAGCCGCTTACAAAAGTTAGTTATATTTATAAGTGAAACCCATTTTAACTTACAAATGCCTGTCAAATAAATATTTTCGGCGCCTTTTTATTTTAGCAAACGAGCTCGAAAGCTTAAAGTATTGACAAGAGGAAGGTTACAGAGTCACTAATGTTTCCAATATGAGGATGTATCAGTAGCGAAGGGTCAATTTTTGTATCAGGTAAGCCGGACATGATTATATTATTTGTCTATAGAACACTGACTGTGCCAGTTTTCAAAGGGAATCCGGCAGGAATCGAGTTGTATGGAACCTTCGCCACTGGTATGTTTTACCTTTTTATTTACAAAAAGGTAGAATAATACTTTAAGGAGCTATTGACACAAGAATTATATAAAATCCTAATATTTTTCGCATAAGCATTCCCAATGCTGGGACACGAGCCCTCTCTTCGTGAGATGGAGTGGGCCAAAATCCACACTCCACTATTCAATGCATTCATCAAAACAATGTTTTAAGTGAGTTACACTGAGTCCTAACGTAAAACGTGATTTTTCACCCCAAAAAAAAGTTACCCAGCAATAATTTTTGCGTAGGGTTACTTAGTTTGATGTACAGAATGCTTGGTTGACGGCTTCATGAAGTATCCGTTTAAATTTTGTATGATTTTGACATTCATCTGTTTAATGTGTTACTTGAGAAACAGAGTGTCAGTTCTTGAAATTCATGGTTTTTTGACGTCCCAAAGTATTATTCCCCCTTTTCTAACCTCAGAATGTCAAAAACAGTCATAATTCTTCTTTTACAATAGATAAAAGGCGCCTATACCCAGCCCTTAGAGTCCATATTACAATAACATCAATATCCATGAGAAACTATACTGAGATTCCTCGAAAAAACAACTTATGCATGATAATTATTTGTTTACAATATTTAATATAATAATACTTGTATGATTTGGTTTTGAAGCGGTAAAGATGTATTTACATTTAAATAACATAAAGCCTGAAATCCCCTAAGGATTAGGCAGAGGTGTACCTAATAGTACACCCATATTTCGCCACTTTATTTAAGTCCCATGTGATAGGGGGCGAACCTATTACCATCAACTGTCCACAAATCTAGACTCCGTGGCTGCTGAGAAACGCCTGATCGAAAAACCCACTAACCCTTTGCCCGACCTGGCAATCGAACCCAGGACCTCATACTCACATGATATTTAGTAATCATACTTGTATTGTCGATACCGCTTCAAAACTCAATCAAATTGTGATGATTAACTGTCAAAATAATAATATTAGTAAAAAAAACGGTCAATAAATAAATTAACGAAACAAGTGACTTATTCATAATAACTACTTTATATTACTTGTTTATAATATACATAAATGTAGGTAATAATCGACGACGATGATCCTTACATCAAAATCGGTATTTGGTCTTTGGAGCGCCACAAAGGAACTAACTGATAAACACATTAACCTCCTCAGTCGGGTAAAAATGCCTGTATACGTCGAAGGAGTACGCAGTAGTGTATAAGAGAGTGACATAATTGTCGACGCGGGGAATCGGTGAAATGACCCTCATGATCATGTGACAAAATCGAATAGTCCGACACGGTGATAAATCGCGTGATCCGAAACGAAAAAAGGTAATTGACCTCTTTTTCGTATTACTTGCATGGATATAAAGTTAAGACCGAGTCAAGACAATAGGGATGTTGACACCATTAAAAGATAATTCCAAGACAGCTTCTCTAAAAAAAACACTTTATTTTAAACCTGAGAACGCGATTTATTTTCAGTTAATTTCTAAATTGGATTTTTAGTTGCTTTGAAACCAATAAATAATTGAGTCATTGAGTTGACTAAATAGTGACGTCACAGCGTGAAAATGTAAGGAGGAATCGCGTTTTGACAGATCATAAAAAGTATGTCAATTGATTGGTGTGTCAACTACCCTATTCCGCATCAATAAGAATGGTCTCCAATACGTCAATATTTTACTAATTGCTACAAATATTTGCCAGTTGCCAAGACTTTACTTAAAATTATGTATATTAAATACAAGTTAATATATTCTTATACAACTTAAAACTAATATTTTCACAATAAAAATGAGTTTCATTTTGTTAATATACAAGATAACAATTTAAATGGCTACTGTGGTGAGACTTTGGCGATGATACCGCAAATATTATCATACCGCAAAGAATTACCGGTATATTTTTCATAACCAGATGCAGCTGTAAACCAGTATTTTACATGGAGCGACTGCCTATCTGACCTCCACAACCCAGTTATTACAGGCATCCTAAATTCTAGAGATTTTTTCATACATTTTAAGTAAATAAAGCGGTAAGCTTACCAATTTAATTATAATTCTAAAATTTTGTGACGATGTCACTTTTAAAATACATAAAATTAACTCAAATATTTTTTCAGCAAACTTCACAATATACTTAATAAGTAACAAATCTCACCAAAAAAGCAAGCTTAATTATAAATATACAATATAATTTTCTGGTAATTTTTATACCTGATTTGTCATTATTACTGACATTGTGACAATTTCACCAATAGTTCAAATTCATAATTTTACCATATTTTTGGTAACTTTGGCAAACTTACCCGAGTTGGTATTTATACCTTTTTGATCGCAATTTTCTAGTAATCATATCTCTTACTTCATTTTGTCAATTTCATAATGCAGTTTACCTCTTTTATTTGGTAATTTTGTCAAATTTACCCGAGTTACATAAAGGTATTGTTTTTTTGATCGCATAATTTTGTGGTTATCATACCTCTACAAATAATTGTGACAACTCACCAATACTTTTTACACACAATTTTGTTAATCTTACCTGAAGTGACAGGTATCGCCGTAAGCCTCACCACAGATAATGGTAAACTTATGATTTATTTAAAGTTGGTATATCAACCGGTGTGTGGGTGTGACTTTTGCTCAAAAATCGCCGTCATATCGCGGATATTGTATGAGGGAGAGACTTTTTCCTTCCTATAGAAAAACGAGAAAGAAATTATTAATATTCTGGAGGAAATTACTAACAACCCTGAAACACTGTAAAATAATTTTGATAAAAAAATGACCATGATTCTTTAGTAATTTATTAAAAGAAGATATCGCTTTTAATACAACACGAAATTAATTTAAATAATTTTAAACAGATCAGGGTGACTAAAATAGCCGCTTGAGCAGAATCATAATAGAATCATATAAACCACGTTAATATTCTTAAAATGTTCACAGACGCAGCTAAAATTATGAATTTATTGTCACATTGTGACCATTTTACGAATGGTGACGTAATTCGTATTATTATCCTAATTTATCATTCTGCTAAAGCGGCAATTTTAAACCCCCAGGTAAGTTTACAAAAAACGGTATACTTGAATTATTTTCAGGTATGATTGCCAATTTCAGGTATACCGCTAAGTAAGTGTCTTACGTCTAATACGACAAATACTAAGCGTTTTACGAAAACAAAATACACATCAAAATTTTGTGCAAAACTAAAGTTATAATGTTATATTTCACAATTTACAGCCAATTTTACAAAAAAAAAAATATACAAACAGAAATAATAAAAATAAAGAAGGTGTAGCTTGGAAGATACCTTTTCGTATACCTATCTGATCTTATTCTTTCGTATAGACATGCTGCCCCCTATAAAAATGGTATTTTACTCCATTACTCCAATCCATGGCTTTTCAGTTTAAATTGATAACTTAATTTTTTTATTAACCAACTATCCGCGCAACTCCAAAAAAAAGGTAATTTTTTAAAACAAGGTGGGCCACTGACTAAAACGGTTACCACGTATTCAGTACATCATTGAAACCCCCACATCGTAATCGCTGGTTTTTTAAAAAAAAACCAACCAAAAATTTATGTGGGGGGAGGGGGCGGGGTTCCAGAATGATGTACTGAATACGTGATAACCGTTTTAGCGTCGGTGTCCCTTCCACCCTGTATTTTGACAATGAATTGATTCAATTAGGAAGCAAAATGATCACCTCCAAACCACTAGTTTTGTTTTTTTTACTATCAACTATAAATTTTCAGCAAAAAAATATCTCCCAAGCCTTGTTATCAACTTACCTATCAAAGCTCCTTTCGTCTCGAAACTCTCTCTCAGGACTAGCGGGCGACGGGATCGATTCCAGATTATTGCTACTCTTAGCCAGGCTAAACCTCAACCTCTGTCCTAGGTCCACCGTATTCCTCCTCTCAAACTTAGGCACCTCATCTTTTAATCTCTCACACGTTTCTATCTTATCCTCTTTATCTTTCCTAATCTTTATTCGGGTCAACTGTTCAGGATTCGACCGGAAAGATTGCGAACTGTATTTTTCTCGCAGGAAATTTCGCCTTTCTTCTTTATATTTCTCTATACGTTCCCTACTGAGTTTTTTGTCGTCTATAGGTATTACATTTTTGATGTCCGGACGATCGAATCGTTGTATTAGAGAAATCTTATTCTCCGTTGTAGGAGTTATTATAACTTTGTGCTCGTGATCTATGTTTAGATTTAAATCAGGCAGCTTTTTACTAGAAGTTTTTACTTCTAAGCTTTTTCTTCGATCTACGTTGGACTCGTTACCAAATTCTTTTATAAACGCGTTTTCGTCCAGCGATCTTGCGTTGTGAGAATTCTTGGATAATTTATAAGACTTTGGCGAGACCGTTGGAGTTTTAAAGTCATTTATTTTATTAATTTCTATTACCCTCGTCTCGTCTTTGCGTTCCAAGCTTGGGTATTTAATTTCAGCCTTGAATTTGTCAAATGTAAAAGCAGCTTTTTGCTCCGTAGGACTTTCGAATCGAATAGCAAGTTCTCTAACATTCATACTCTTAAAATTGCCATTTTCGACCATATCTTTGCTATTATCATCTTCATTAATAAGATCTTTATCACATATTTTTAAGGTATCCACATTAATATTTTCATAATCGTTTTGCTTTTCAAACGCTATGTTCTCGTAATGCCTGTCTTCTGGTAACAACATTGCGTTGACTTCATCTATGCTTTTTTTGAAGAATTTGACCTGGCTGTAGACATCTATATCTTCATCTAGGTTAGTTTCCGTCGGGGTTTCCAGGATGATTAGATCCTGTATATCCTCAGGTTGGCAAGCCTGTTGAGTAGGCAAGCTTGCATCAGTCTGTGGTATACTTGCATCTTCGACTATTGACAGATTCTTCTCCAAGTCGATATCTTCGTAGACCGAGTCCCTATCGTTAGTAGGAGTGTCTTCATAATTCTTGCATTTAGTGGGTGACCGGAATGTGATACTTATAGTAGATTTTAGCGGACTTTTCAAAGGACTGCCTGGAGAACTTTTACTTGTGCTAGAAGATTGTAAGTTTATGTAGTTCGGTCGTGTGTAATTGTAACATTCGTACAGTTCATCGCCTTTCGTCAAACTGACATTGGAGTAGCTCGATGAGCTCTCATGTGACGACGTCATGACCTTCATTATGTCAGCCTCATCTTTCTTCCTGTCAGTTTCAGAATTTGACGAATTCGAAACAGCTGATAACCTATTCAGATTGTGATAGCTGATATCAGTTGAATGCAACGGACTATGTTCTAAAGAATCGTGTAGATTTTCGGCGAAATCTTTTAAGTTTTCATAGTCTGTTGCTTTTAATTCGCATTTTAAGCATTTTTCTTGATCACAGTTACTGCAAATTTCGCTTTTAATTTGTATCGTGTGTTTATTTGTTTCGCTGACTTCGGAGTCGCTTTCTAGAGGGTCGTAGATAGGTGTGATTGGTGTAAGAGGACTAGAGTTGATAGTGCTAGTGGTCAAAGTTGAGACGGAGTTCTCAGCCGGCCAGTCTATCTTTATCAAGGTTGAATGACCGTCTTTGCCATGCCAACTGAGTCGGTTGGTAGTTTTGTCGGTGTCTAAGTGCATACCGCTGTATCGAGCTTTGGATTTCCGTGGGGAGTTGCGTTCTCTGAAAGTGTTAATTGTGAGTGTAAGCGGAAATTTAGATTGTTAACACATTTATTGTGGGTTGTTAAGTTGGTTGTGTGGATTTATTACTATTTGAATACAAGTTACTGAATGTCATGTACTTTGTATGGTTGATAAATACATAAATTCACGCGTTTTCCCCTTGACCATACATACTCCTTTCGCTTCGACCACGTTCACACGGTTGATAAAACGTGTCCGTGTAGGAGTTTTTGGGTATTCATTTTCTATAGAAACATTTAAGACTTATACCCGTTTTTCACTGGCACTAAGTGCTCGATTTCCGAGTTATATTTATCAGGATTTTTTCTATTCGATAGTACTTTTACTTTGATATCTGAAGTCAGACTCGATGAGTTTATTAAGGACCTACGAGACAGACAGCATTAATAAGGCTATCATAAACTAAGCGTTTATGCCTTGGGTGGGAACGGAAATCATGAAATGACCCCTCCCGCTCTGGGCGCAGCGGAAGGGAGTGTCAAACTTTTATTGACTAAAACTCATCCATGTTCCTTTTTTGCCCTTTGTGTTCCAGGGCCGCGGTATCTCTTTCGAACACTCCCGCAGCCCTGGCAGACATCGGCCCTTGCGGATCGCCCCCGTCCGGTTTGCTGACATCTCTTGAGCCGCGCGTGGAACACGAACGCGCCGTCGACACGGCCTGTCGTCATAAGATGGACGGACGGCGAGCTAGCCCATTACTCACCGTCCACAGACCCGCGCCTACGGTGACCGAGAGCCATCTCGTAGCCCCACGGTGGCTGGGACGTGAGGAAGCGTATATGCCTTGCGTATACTTTGATAACTTTAAAATTATAGTAATAAATCCACACCCCATACTAAATCTAATTAATAAAATACAGAGTAACAGCGGCTGCTCACACAACTTGTAAAATGTACGTGTTATTGATCATGTGGTATTTATAACTATGAGAGATTGTGATGTTTCCGTTTATTATGAGAATAGAGGAACGACAGTATTAAATAAAGAGTTTTTTTTATGACTGTGAACTTTTAAATAAAGCATCTGTTTCGTACATTTCCATTGGCTACAGATATGTTGAGTTGAACAGATTTTCCAACGTTTTTTATTCATGAATTAAAATTCATGGTTTATAGAGCGTTCGAATAACAAAACTTAAAAAGTCCAACGAGAAATTTTGCGAGACATTCTGCGTCACTTTCTATTAAGAAAGAATTTATATTAAATACTGCCATTCCTATATCACTAAATTACGTGTCTGCATGTCTACAAGTTTTGTGTTTAACAAACATATAAGTAGGTGAGGTGTGCTACCACAGATCTAGGTATACCTAGATAACGCAAGAGCTCCTACTTCGCTTGCCTGGCGTTAGCATTTTATGCTGAAGGTAGAAGCGACAGGGTAGCCCGCGAAATTCAAATTTCCTAACTTTTTTGCAGTTTGTAGGTCAGTGTCAGTGTGTATGTTGATGAAAATATGAATCGCGCAAGTAACACGTAGACGCCAACCCAACCTACCCGAAACTGACAGATTTTCCCAACAAACCTTGAACCTATTAAGTACCTATCTGCTATATTTTACTTTTCATTTTATTTTTGTTTAATTGCTCCTAGATGATTTAAAACGAATGTAATGTAATAATTAAATCTAATCTGAACTTCAAGCCACATGTTATATCTTTAAGGAAGAGCGCTGTTGTCTGAGATACAGATATTCATTTATCTAGTTCAGACACAGATGTCTTGTCGAATTTCTGTTTATATAAGCTCATCTAAGACAGTTTTTTTAATTTTGTAATGTATGCATATCACTTGAATTGAAAAATTTTTTTTTTTTTTTTTTTAGAGATAAAGTTGAAAATCTATAAAAGAAATTTTGACAGATTGTAGTAGCTTGATGTGCTGTCTGCACATAAACTTATACTGTCACTTACGGGATATCTTCCGTTATTGTAATATCAGGAGCTCAAAATCATGAACAATCACGGAAGATATCCCGTAAGTGACAGTATAAGTTTAGTTTTGAACCGTGACAGCTTAAAACAACGTATGTACATAGTTACAGAATTATAACCATTAAAATCATCAATACAACCCTCTAATTTCATTGAACCCCATTGAATGACTTTTTCATGAAATAGTTATTGAATGGGGTTAAATGAATAATGGGAATTGCAAAAAAAAAATTGAATTTCGCGGGCTACCCTGGCGCTTCAATCTTAAGGTGAATGCTCCAACCAACCCGCGAAATTCAAAATTTCTTGCGGTGTTTGCAATTTGCAGGCCAGTGCTAGGTTGTATGTTGATTAAAATATTATTCGCGGCTGTAAGACATATGTAGTTACAGAATTATAATCATCAAAATCATCAATACAACGCTCTAAGTTCATAAAGCTGTAGGAATGACTTTTTCTGTTTTTTTTTTGTTCCTACGCCTTTATGAACTTGGAGGGTTGTATTGATGATTTTGATGATTATAATTCTGTAACTACATATGTCTTACAGCCGCGAATAATATTTTAATCAACATACAACCTAGCACTGGCCTGCAAATTGCAAAAAACGTAAGAAAATTTGAATTTCGCGGGCTGGTTGGTCGCATTCACCTTAACTTGTCGCAGCAAGCTGATTTGTTTCAAACAACGTTACAACTCAAGAACTTAATTCTAGACATTTAAAGAACAAAAACTTAGTCCATTTTGCATAGTAACTAAATAGTGCTTATGACGTCATAGTAGGTAGTCAGAAAACTGGCACGCTTGGTTCTCATACGGATCGTGATACTTGTGTTATCTAGGTATATCTATGTATATCTGTGTGCTGCACACTCGTTCATGTTCGGGGTGAACCTAATTCGACACGGTCGGTGGGAAAGTATACATTTTACTTTCTCCCCTATTATAGTGAAGCCAAACATATACAATCATATTTTATCAATAATTTCAGTTTGTAAAATATTTTTATAAAACATTAAACTGACATACAGATACGTATACAGAGTTTAAAATCGATAGAGATGCCTATGGTCTTTTTTATTGAAAACGGACAAGCGCGAGTCGGACTCGCCACCGAGGGTTCCGTACAAATTTGTAGGTACATATTATGAATAAATAGTTTTTTTCGAGCTTTTCTCGAAATTCAATTTCCAAAATCTATAATTATTGTTTGCGTACTTTAAATAAAGACTATAATTTTTATGATTTAATTACAAATGTATAGGTTTCAGATTGTTCCCTGTACTTGTAGTAGAAGGACTTGCCAAATTTTTTACACAATAAGTGAATTTTTAACTTTCAAGCCCAACTGTACCTAATGGTTCACTGTACGTACCAACCTAACTATGTGAAAAATACTACATAATATAAATATTTTGATAGGTACTAATTATTAATAATTTTTAGTTGAATGTGTAACTCTAACACTGTTTGTTATCTAAACTTTAATTGTTAACTTATATTTTAGATATCAATATTTGCATGCTGAATTTTAGTAAGCGGAATATGTAGAACCTATTCATCTTTAACACTTCAATGTACCATATTTCACGCAAATAAAGATTATCCTTATTCCATTCTTATTATAACGGAAAGTACTCTATAATTTTTGATTCCCTTGAGTGTCGAAATATACGTTTTTTGCGGCATAAACGGCCGTATCTTTTTTGCGTTATTTTAGAAGTTTTGATTTTTTCACAGCTTCAAGGGACTGCAGACCTGAGTTTATGGTTTTAATTATAATAACTCGATACTTTTGGTATTTACGATTTTGGTATTTGTTAAAATATCAATATAAGTAAATAAATTTTCGAAAACAAGAAGTTATTTTTTAGTTATTTATTTTATACCCTATCACAATGTTTTCTTATTTAACCCAAAAGGTAGACTGGTAGAGAATGCCTTGTGGCATTTAGTCCGCCTATGTACCACTATTGTTCATGAAGTTTAAATAAATAAATAATACTACTGAACATAGCAATCTTGATAAAACTCCAGTGAGTTAAGCCGTAACTTTCCGTTGTCATTACCCATTTCTATTAACACATTTTGGTCTAAGAAAAACACAATATAGGCATCTCTTTCTTTTTCAAACTCTCTGTCTGTGGTCATTTATTGTTCTTAAATGACACAACTACAACACAAGTATGTATAAAAATATATAACACATCGAGATTTAGAAAAGAGTGACTGACTATCTGACCTCTTTTTTTTTTTTTTCGGGTGGGAAATCATCAAATGACTCCTCCCGCTCTGAGCGGAGCGGAAGGGAGTGTCAGACTCTTACTGACTAAAAACCACCCATGTTCCTTCTTTTGCCCTTTATGTTCCAGGGCCGCGGTATCTCTTTCGAACAGTCCCGCAGCCCTGGCAGGCATCGGCCCTTGCGGGCCCCTCCTGTTTGCTGACATCTCTTTGAGGCGCGCGTGGAACACGAACGCGCCATCGACACGGCCTGTCGTCATACGACGGACGGACGGAGAGCTAACCCATTACTCACCGTCCACAGGCCCGCGACTATCTGACCTCTAGAATCCAGTTTCAGAATATCACGATATCTCTTGGTAAGACTGGTCGTCAGATTTGGACCAATTAACAGGTTAAGGTTCATCCTTTAATCACGTGAGGTTTTTAGGTCAGTTTTATACCTTTCCTTCCCCCCTTTGGTTACACGGCGTGAGGTTTTAGGCCGTGTATTTTTTAATATTAAGAAGATGAGCGAGTATGATGTGTTGCTATAAATTATATTCAATCCAATCACCATCTGCCTAGCCTTTTCCCAACTATGTTGGGGTCGGCGTCCAGTCTAACCGGATGCGGCTGAATACCAGTATTTTACATGGAGCGACTGCTTGTCTCCACAACCCAGCTAGCACTGAGTAACACGATACCCTTGGGTAAGACTGGTTGTCGGACTTTCGAGCCACTGCTGCAGTGACTACCTGTAATGACTGTCAAAGATCTACAAATGACAGCCGGGACCAACGGCTTAGGGTGCTTTCCGAGGCACGGAGGAAACTCGGTATGTAATGGGTGGTTACCCATCCAAGGACCAACCGAGCGTTATACGTCACACAATGATTATTCGTGAATTTTCTCATCGAAGTTCACATGATTAAAGGAGTACCCCTTAGTTCAATTTTTATTAAAAACTTCAGTCTCTTTTTAAACGACAATGTGTCATATTTACGCCTAAGTATTATATGTATAAATGTGTAATACTGATTATGTTTGTTATATTTACCTGAGTTTGACGTTTCCGAGGGTAGTTGGGAAGTCGGTGAGAGAGTTCATTGGACTGTCCCGGTCTTTGCATAGCCTGTGGACAATGGAATGGTAGATTAATATTTCGATGATTTGAGTTTTGAGTCTTTAGGATTTTTAACGTGATTCATATTATTATCCTGTTATGATTCTGCTCAAGCGGCCATTTTAAGACCCCAGCTCAGTGTTGAGAGTCGAAATTACTAGTGTAACATTATGTTAGGCATTCGCTGACTGAACATGAGCATTAGTTGTAATCATTATAAAACTTGTAGCTATTTAAGCAATTCGACTTGTCACATATGTGATGTGCTTCCACGAGGCAAACATAACATCACGCCTATAATCTCCGAAGGGTTAGGCAGAGGTGTACCTAATAGTACACCCACATTTCACCAGTTATGTTTAAGTCCCATGTAAAAGGGGGCGACCCTATTGCTATCAAACGGGCACAAATTCAGACTCCGTGGTTGCTATTGAGAAATTTCTAATGGAAAAACCCAATAACTCAATGTAACGCACTCAAAACATTGTGCTGATGCTGATAGATGAATTGAATAGTACGGGATGGATTAAAAAAAAATGTGAAAAATTTGGAACTTAGACCCCCAATATCTTCTTAACTAGAAGGTTTCCAGGTACGGTCCAGAACAAAAAAAATCTCACAATAAAGGTGAGAAGAAGTACCTTTCGGCTTCGTTAAGGGTCTTGTTACGCGTTGTATGCTAAAGTAAAGTATAATGTTACCTCTTAGCGATGTCAGTGTGTCGCGGCGAGGCGGGGCGCGCGGAGTGGCGCTTCTCGGGCGCCGGCCGCGCGCGCGGGGACTCGCCGTCGATGTAGCCGATCTGCGACAGCTGCTCCTCCAGCGCCAAGCGACGGCTGAGGGGACAGTGGGGATAATGAACATGTGTTCAACATGTCTTTAAAACTACACTTGATTACTGAATAATAAGAACAGTTAAACCGAAAAATCTATCCTCTTCAGTGTTCGGTAATCTTCGAGTTTCAGAGTAGCACGAACGTCACGCAAAGGAGCAAAGCTTCTTAAACCCCAGTTTACGGGGTGGAATGGACACCGACGCGAAAACGGTTAGCACGTATTCAGTACATCATTCTGAGCCCCAACATAGATATTTGTCATCGGTTATTAAAAAAAAACAGCTGTTCCATACATTTTGACCGTGTAAGTATTGCACTTTTGTAGAAAACAGCTGACTTTTTTTTTTAATAACCAATAAAAAATTTTTAGGGTATGTTCAGAATGATGTACTGAATACGTGGTAACCATTTTCGTGTCGGCGTCTCTTCCACGCTGTATATTTTTAATCGACTTCCAAAAGGAAGAGGTTATCAATTCACCAATTTTTTTTTTGTGTGTTGTTTCAGCGATATCTTCGCCAAATGAGAAACGATTATGATGATTTTTTTTATGTTCGTACAATCCATGCAAAGGTACTCAGATAGGTCTCTCTGGAAGCTACTGCTATCAGCGATAAGACCGCCAATGGATCATAGAATAAGCAATATTATAGCAAGTTGTTTCAATTTTGGTGTACAAAAAAGTAAATTCTATTCGATTCTTCTAAATCCTACTGCGCAAAATTAAACTGAGCTTTGTATGAAGTTTTCTGTTTCGGGTTAATTTCTCCGGTCAAGCGTAGTTATCTACGAATCTACTCCGGTCGGGCCTAATCATCTAACAATCAATAGTTTTGTTAAATGACTTCGAGTAGTTCAACTATAATTTTCCAGTAAAAAATATAAGGAGGTAGTAGATTGGAAAAGTGCATTGGACAGGTGCATTGCAACGCATATTTTTACTAGTTTTTAACTTCAAATTATCAAGAAGAAAAAATTCTTGAAAATTTGATGTCATTCTTTTTTACCGCGGGCAACACCGCGGGCGCCGCTAGATTAACTATAATTTTCAAACCGTAATGCCAAACAAGTATCATCAGCGCGCTTCCTTACTTCCGAAGATACACGATAATTGCCGAAGCGCAAACTTTGCTAAAACGTCTGTAGTACTTACACAGAAAAAATAAGACTTAACTCCGCCTAAGGAGCACTAATGTATGAATAAAATTCGCCATAAATATCAAAATGTATAAAAATAAATTGTAATCCTAACGCTATAACAATTAAAAACAAATTACTTTGTTAGCTAACGGGTGTTAAATCCACTTCTCCAAACTTGTCATTTTCTACATTCAAGGCAGCGGTCCACAAAGGGGTAGACAGACTTATATTTCTTGATACACATATATTCAAATCCAACAATGTGAAATGGTTTTCAAAATTGTTCTGAAAGATTATTTTTTATTAGTTTTCTGACTAACTAGCGTGTATGTTCCCAAAGCTGGGCAGTCTACGGACTACCAAAACCAGACCAAGGACAGACATGACATGTGCAGGAATGTTTTTATTCAATTCACGAGTTTTTTGTAAAATGCCCCTGTAAATTCTTTTCTCTTGATCGGGCATCCAAATATAGCCATAGGTAAAAACAAAATCAAACGCAATCAAACTAAGGTTTGCTGTAAGAAAACTCAATTTTGGGTTAAGCTCGCCGTTGTACATAAGCTATATATTGTAATGTTGTGTGTATATCTTTTAATTTTGTGTGCAATAAAGAATAAGATAAAGATAAAGATAGCCATAGGTAATAATTTAAGTCAATGGTTATTGTGTTATGTTGAATTTATTGTTTAATTTTATAATAATTATGGTAACAAAAAAGAGTGTGCAATTGTGGTCGTTCTGGAACCGAATACCATGAACTCGATCATCGAACTCGAAACGATTGGGACTATTTTTTTCAAAAAATAACAATAAAAAAAACACGACAGAATAAATTTAATGTTTTTTTTTTAAATAATGACAATTGATCGATGAATGAATTTTTCAATGAGTATCGTTCGCATGTGTTGCCGACCGTGGATACGTTTTACACACACATATGCATTTGAGTTCTCATTATTTCAAAAAAAAAACATTACATTTATTCTTTCGTTTTTTTTTATTGTTATTTTTTGGAAAAAATAGTCCCAATCGTTTCGAGTTCGATGATCGAGTTCATGGTATTCGGTTCCAGAACGACCTAAAAATAATGGTGTATAATAATTGAAATAATGTATAATTTTAAAATTAATGGAATGTAAATAGTGTTAATTGTACGGTGAGACATGTAGCACTATGCAATTTTATGAACACCTTGTAAACATACCATGTTTCTTGCAAATAAACAAATAAATAAAATAAGTAAGGCCAAAATGCCGTCATCTTCGCCTTGGTCTGCCGCGATGTCACCTGGCGTATAATAAAACTCACTCGGTGGTCCTATTAGTGTTTAGCCCATTTCTGCGCAGTGCTACTTAGTTTGATGTACAGAAAAAGAATATAGATATTTGCTGCGAGCATCAAACCCGCGATTCCTCAATGCAGCAGTCTGACTATTTCTCAATTAGTAAATAACCTTTTAAACGCCAGAGCATAAAAGCACGCGCGTGCCCTCCACGCCAAGCCACAATTTCACCTACCATTTTGTCACATATTTGTGTCGTTTGGCGTACAGGGCATGGCGTTTGTCACGTATATTATGTAACTATGGCGATCAAAAGGTTAAAGAATATACATAATTACTTTAAAACAGTATATTTGTTGTAGTTACCGTTCCGCCAACTCGTTAGCTTGGTGTATATCGACGCGCAAGTTCCGACGCGGGCTGGGCTCGGCGCTGCACAGGCCGGACTCGGGCGGAGTGGAGCACAGAGAGTCACCCTGTAACAATCGAGGGAAATTGGATCAGTTATTTTACTTGTGATGATTCAGCACAAAGTTACTAATACTTCTAATAATAAAGTTGGAGTGGAACAGGGGTAAAATTGAATGCGAATCTAAATATGTGGGAAATCAAAACACTTTAAATAACCTTTAACTATTTTATTTAATTTTTATGTAGTCTTTAGGTCTTCAAACTCAAACTCAAAGCATTTATTTCAATCAAGAGCAGGCCCATTTTGTAATAAAAATAAATAAAAAAATTTAGACCATTACGGCAGTTTTGAATGTCAAAAAAAAACACTTAAAGAAGCGAAGCTACAGTCCCAGTCACAAGGCATAATAACTTGAGAAATTACTGCAGTTGCACATTCCAAAGCGTAAATCTCTATGGAGAAGAATGGGCAAGAAACTCCATGGACACTTTTAAATCAAAAAAATATTGTTACAAAATCTTGGTTACATCATCATCATGAGATTATACATATATGTGAGAACGATGTAGAAAGACGTGCAAAGTAAGAGCGTCCAGAGTAAAATATAAAATCAACAATTTAAAAATAAAGTAATTAAAATAAACCGTCTTCACGTGATATACCCTCACATTACTGAAGTAGTACTCTTTCTGTCACACATTCTCGCTCTCACTTACTCAATACTGTCATCCCCTCAAATACATATACAGCGTGTAACGGAAGGGGGGTAAATATGAAAAAAAAAATTGGCCCTCCCTTACAAAACTAACTACCAGCTGATTGATTTACTATGGGAGGGCCAAATTTTTTTTTTTCATATTTCGACCTATGTTCTCTGGGGAAAGTTGTTGAGTTTCATGAGCACATTCACCTCCTTCAGGGTTGATATCCCCCTTCCGTTACACGCTGTATTGAGCAGCACACTATATTTTCGTGTTTTGGTACATTATGGTGAATACAATGCTTTTACAAAAAAACTTTTTTTTTTGACAAAAGTAAATGCTGTATTGGTCGTTCGATCAAGGTTAAGCAACACTTGTGGAAGTCAGTTCATGGATAGTGGACCGTCCATTACATACGTCTCCATATCTCGGAAAGCACTTTAAAGTAGAAGCGCCAGGGTAGCCCGCGAAATACAAATTTTCTTACGTTTTTTCAATTTGCAGGTCAGTGTATGGTAGGTTGTATGTTGATTAAAATATGATTCGCGACCGTAACAAATATGGCTTAACTGAATTATAATACTTAGTATAGAGGAGCTCGTGGCTAAATAAGAACAGCCGCTCGGGTCGATCTTTAGGTTAAGCCGTGCTTACCTAGGTTGGTCCGTGGATGGGTGACCACCCATTACATACCAAGTTTCCTCCGTGCCTCGGAATGCACGTTAAGCCGTTAGTCCCAACTGTCATTTGTAGATCTTTGACAGTCGTTACAGGTAGTCAGTGGCCCGAAAGTCTGACAGCCAGTCTTACCAAGGGGTATCGTATTACCTAGTGCTAACTGGGTTGTGGAGGTCAGATAGGCAGTCGCTCCATATAAAATACTGGTATTCAGCTGCATCCGGTTAGATTGGGAGCCGATCAGATACCTGTGCATGGTTGAGCTGTAGCTGCGTATCGTCCTCCTCGCTGAACATGTGATGGTCGCGCTCCTGCGGCGACAGGCGCAGGCGCATGTCGGCCAACTCGGCCTGCCACGGCTCGAAGTACGAGTCGCACGATGATGATCTGCGGACAATATAGATTATTATTAGTTAAAGAAGGTAACTGGGCTCTGAAGTAAAATAATGGTATAGTTCTATTCGAACTTAATAATAAATAATTATTATATAAATTTATTTCAATCAACTTCGGATTATATAGTTACATCACAACTATTATATAATTAAAGCAAAAAAATTTCAAATCAAAATTAAATTAAATACAAAAACAAAATAAAAACCACAATAAAATTAAAATCACAGTCAAAATTCAAATTCAAATCAAAATTCAAACCAAAATTAAAAACAAAGTCAACATTTAAATTAAAATCAAAACCAAAATTAAATAAGATCAAAACAAATTAATAGCGGCTCGAAAGTTAGCTGCGAGTGACGGTCTGCGCAGGTATAATGGTTCAAACTTCATGGCGGATCGGAACTTCTAACGTTAAGCTGCGCAAAACATACTTTTATCATCAGCGGGGCGCCGGAGACGCATCGTATAATGCGCAGACCTTCACCCGCAGCTAACTTTCGAACCGCCATAAAGTTTGAACAGAACTATACCCTGATGATAATCGGGGGTCTAATGTATGGAACGAAGAAGTGTGTTTTGGTGAAGAATAGTTTTACACCCTTAACGGAGCCGAAAGGGACTTGTTCAGGTCTCCTCGTCATTGCGATCGTTTTTATGTTCTGGACCATACCTGGGAACCTTCTAGTTACGGAGATATTGGAGTTCAAAGTTCCAATTTTTTCAAGTTTTTTTTTTTTAAATACATGTTTTTAATGTAATATTTTCACTTTAAACACCTCCACGACCCCTTACTATTCAATCCATCCATCAGCACAATGTTTTGAGTGCGTTACATTAAGCCCTGCCATAAAACCGTGATCTTTTACCCAAAAAAGTCCCAGCCATAATTTTAGCGTAGAGTTAACAGAGTTGAGTTGAGTTGTGTTGTTGTAGTTGAGCTTGATGTACAGAATGCTTGGTTGACGGCTTCATGAAGGGTTTTACACCTTTACCGTTTACACCTTGTATAGTGATAGCTCCTGCAAATTTATGATGCCCACAGCCAAAGTATGCAACTCTGCCAGTCTGTGTTCCTCTCCTTAAGGATTTGGCAGAGATGTACCTAATAGTACACCCACATTTCGCCAGTTATGTTTAAGTCCCATGCAATAGGGGGCGAGTCTATTACCGTCAACTGGGCACAAATCCAGACTCTGTCTGCTATTGAGAAATTCCTGATGGAAAAACCCGATGACACTTTGCCCAACCCAGGACCTCATGCTCAGCAGTCACGCATGCCACCACTAGACCAGCGAGGCAGTCAGGTTTAAGGGTAATAATACCGCCAGGCTTGGTAGATTGATTGGTGTTTCATGTACTACCGAGTCCACTGAGGGTCGACTACTTTTCACCCTTACGCCCTTTTTATATTTATTTTTCGGATGGGAAATCATCAAATGACCCCTCCCGCTCTAGGCGGAGCGAAAGGGAGTGTCAGACTTGTACTGACTAAAACCCATCCATGTTCCTTCTTCGCCCTTTGTGTTCCAGGGTATATCTCTTTCGAACAGTCCCGCAGCCCTGGTGGGACTGTTCGAAAGAAGGTGAGGGGGTCCACAAGGACCGATAGGCATCGGACCAGTTTGCTGACATCTCTTTGAAACGCGCGTGGAACACGAACGCGCCGTCGACACGGCACCTTTATGCCCTGAGTTATAAGGTTGAAAATTTGTCGACCGTCAGTGAACTCGATGGTACATTGTCGTTTCTATTAATCTGGTTAACGCTGTGTTATTTCACTTGTTTTTCAACCTCCGTCGCAAAAAGAGGGTCTTAAATTTTTTAAGTATATCGTGTATAGTGATTATGTCTGTGGCATCGTAGCTCCCAAACGAATGAACCGATTCCGATGCGGGTTTATCAGTTTGAAAGCTGACGTGATTGAGATGATTTTTAGCTTGAATTAAGAAGATCTGTTCAGGCGTTTTTCGTCAAATTGTGAGTAGAATGTTAGTAAAAAGATATATTTACACAACACACTAACATGCAGCAGTTTTATGTTATTTCAGCCGCATCTTCGTAATTAAATCTTATGCAGCAAAGACGTTAGGCTAATTTCACTCTAAACGGATTAATCAACTAGCTTTTTCTGGCGGCTTCGTTCCCGTTATGTACTGAAATTAGCCCACGGGAACGATCTAAATGACATCATCTACTTTTTCTCGACTTGATTATATCCGCTATGAGACCGTTAAAAGTATCAACTATCCTTCCTTTTGTAATTGTTGTAGTTGGCTATAAAATCATCTATACTAATATTGTAATAGGTAAAATTTATTTGTAAGTTTGTATGTAGGGGGTATTCTCTGAAACCAATGTTACAATTCTAAAAAATCTTTCACTGGCAGAAAGCTACATTTCTCATCATATAAATTATAAAGCTAAACTACATTTTATATCATGCATATTAGACGAGCTATGACAATTTTTGCAGACGAAGTCGCGGGCGAAGTGCCAGTCACCAATATTTAAATGGTTAACCCATATATTATAAGGGTTAACCCGCATAATGGTCTAACGGTTAGACCTATGGGTTAACCTTTAGACTCTAACCGATTAACCTTTTAACCCGACTAATCGGTCTCTGTGTACACTACTTTATGTCATATCCTCTACAATGCGCAAATCGTGTTATTCTTGTTAAATTCTAGCAGGCGACATAATCTACATCGTTACCTTAAATCCACTTTCTCACTAGGCGACAAGAGTTGCGCAACAGTTGCCGGCACCATCGCTGTCTGTTGCCAGACATCGATAGCTGAGCGGCTTCTTAAAACAGAAAACTAACATACAATGCTGCGGTTCCAGTTATATTGTGGACCGTATTTAAGAACTGCCTTTTCTACCCAACTGTGGCGGAAGCCAAAAAGAGGGTAATGATTTTTGTTACTATGTGGCACCTTTGGTACATCTTTAATCTTATTACTAATCCTTTTACCTTCTGTTGGAGATGCTTAATAAATACTCCTTAATATAATATTGCGGAACCGCAAATCACCTATTTTTTGTTAACTAATAATAGTCATCTTTAATTACCAATCAATTTGCCAAGCGTGGGGGTTGATTATGAAAATAGTTTTGTAGA
Source organism: Eurois occulta (assembly GCA_950022335.1). Lineage (NCBI taxonomy): Eukaryota > Metazoa > Arthropoda > Insecta > Lepidoptera > Noctuidae > Eurois > Eurois occulta. The sequence continues at coordinate 9,649,798 of OX465505.1, forward strand.
AAACAGCTGTATTTTTTTTTAATAATCGACGAAATATTTCTATGTAGGGAGGCTCAGAATGATGTACTGAATACGTGGTAACCGTTTTCGCGTCGGTGTCCCTTCCACCCCGTATATTCCCACTATTGGGGCACCGACCCCTCTCTTGAGGACGAACGATGAAGAGGGTTAGAGCCCTCTTCATCTCCATCCTCCACGTGGGTCCAGTGTGGTTCAGCCGATGTCACTTTACATTTTTTTTAATACTAAGACATCCCTCTGGTCATCTCCTCTCGATGTTTTCCTTCACCGTTTTGAGAGCAATGGTGATGCAATAAATCACACTTATTCCCAGTAGAAACACCAGCAATTGGTGAAGGGTTTTTTGACCTTCAAAATTTTCAAATTTTCAGGCTAATTTCATATTCTAGCTACAACGCTTACCTGGTATGATGTTTGAGCGGCATAGCCGCTCGGTCGGCGAGTGGAGCGAGTGTGTCGCTGTCAGAAGCGAGAGATTCGCACGACTTGACCGGGCGAAGACCCAGGCTTGTGGTGCACATTGGTATGTCCTGTTGACAAAGGAAAATCATGATTAATAAAATTATTGTTTTTTAGGGTTCCGTACCCAAAGGGTAAAACGGGACCCTATTACTAAGACTTCGCTGTCTGTCTGTCTGTCTGTCTCCAGGCTGTATCTCATAAACCGTGATAGCTAGAAAGCTGAAATTTTCACAAATGATGTATTACTACTGCCGCTATAACAACAAATACTAAAAATTAAAAAAAAAATTAAGGGGGGCTCCTATACAACAGATATGATATTTTTTGCCGTTTTTATAGATAATGGTACGGAACCCTTCGTGCGCGAGTCCGACTCGCACTTGGCCGGTTTTTTTTTTGTACGGAAAGCAGCATAAGTCACGATACAAAATATACCCAGTAATATACATGAAGAACAGGGTGTAAAGTTCTTCATCCCCCATAGAAAAGGGATGATCCTCCGACCAGACGGGTGTTATGTCTGGTGGGCTACTGCACAACAGATGTCGGGTTCTTCTATATAGTCTTAAGTCGCGGATAACTTTACTTGCGCGATGTAGGATTTAGATGTTAGTTCTTCATTTGCGTCATAGATGGCGCTGTAGTACTTTTTGTACTATGTTGCTGTTGTACTTTTTGTAATGCCGCTACACGTGCCATTAATATTCAGTAAAGAATGGAAGTAGCTTGCATACTGCTCGTTATGTTCGGCATTCACAATCGCTGAATGATGTTCAAGTCGGTATAATTTGAGATAAGACAAGCGCCCTTTTCCCAAAAAGCGGCGAAATTTTCTTATATAGTACAACCAAATTATGCCACTTTTAGTACAGTCACGAGCACGAAACACTTAACAACTTTTCAGAATATTTTTCTCCTACTGTTCTGATTAAAATTTCATGTTGTTACATACATACATATATTTTGGAACTAACATTTTTATGAAAAAGATCTTATTTCCAAGTTAAAATCCTTATTTATCTCGAAAATTGCTGTTCAATTTAGGAAATTGTATACATATTGCTCGTGACTGTACACCTCTGCATAACCCTTCGGGGGTTACAGGCGTGGTGTTATGTTATGTTATACAGACCATTGTTCGAGGGTTAGCTGGACCAGTGTGAGCCACTGTGTACAAGTTCACATGGGCCAGTGTGTACAGAGTCGCTCGAGACTACATGGGCCAGTGTGTATAGGGTACAGCAGTGGACTACTGCAGATTGCTGATGATGAAGAAGATAATGAATGTGTATAGTAGTACCTGTGGCGGTGTGGGAGTGCGCGGCACGTGCGGCGCGGGGTCCCGGCGGCTGCGCGCGCGCTGCTGCTTGCTGCGCGTGAACAGTCCGCGCCAGCCGGACGGAGAGCGTTTTAAGCCGCGCTTGCCTGTAAACGAAGATATAATTTCAGTCTGAAATCCGAACTATAAGCCCAATGAGACATGTTATTTTTAGGACTCTCTGGTTTTACACAAAACTTGTCAAAATTGTTACTAATACATGTCTGAAAACCTCTTCAATAAATGTACGTGTCATGTGCTATGTATGTATATTTACGAGCATAAATATGTATACAGTATGAATATGCATAAATATGTATAACTAGCGGCTCGTCCCGGCTTTGCACGGGTGCCTATGTTACTCAGGGTGTAGCTTTCCAAAGGTGAAAGAATTTTTTAAATCGGCACAGTAGTTTTTGAGTTTATTCATTACAAACATTATATATTTTTGTGTGTGTACACACACAAAAATACAAATTTTTCCTCTTTATAATATTAGTGTAGATGAAGTTCAAAAAATGTTTCCTTATCAAATAAGTATTGTAACCTTGAAATTAGACCTATTTTATAATGGCACAGATCCCAAAATCCATCCTTGTATAACTTCATAATTTCAATCAATACTTTGAGTAAACAGCAATTGAAGGGTGTATTTTTACACCCACTATGTCTGCCATAACTAAGCCAGGCACTTGTTCTCCCTGTCATTGCGATATTTTTTTTGTTCTAGACCATGACCTTGAGATATTGGAGGTCAAAGTTCCAACTCTTTCACAAGTTTTTTGTTAAAACATGTCCTAAATGTTATATCTAAACTTTAAATATCTCCATGACCCCAGTACTATTCAATGCATTCATCAGTTGTCGAGTGCCTTACATTGAGTCTTACCGCAAACGTGATTTTTCACCCCAAAGTCGAAAAGTATTAATACTTTTTGCGTAGAGTTACTTAGTTTGATGTACAGAATGCTTGGTACGGCTTCGTGAAGGGTCCGTTTACACCTTGTGTTTATACTCGATACTGTAAGCTTTAATATTAATAATCTCTCTCCCTCTCTCGTGAAAGCCGAGAAAGATAAACAAATCAAGTATCTTGACTTCGCTCGCGAGGTTGTCGACATGTGGAATGGGGACTCAGCGATCATTGTGCCGATAGTCGTGTCAGCCCATAAGAGCCTCGACTAATATCTGAGCTGGCACTCGTTAGGCAGCTGGATGAAGGGCTTGATTCAGAAAGCGGTACTTCTGCACATGGCTCGTATTGTTAGGAGGTTCCTCTCTCTGGAGCCCTGACTGCCGGTAGCTTGGACCCTGTTCCCGATACCGGTGGGCTACATTTTTTTATTTTTTTTTACATATTTTTTAATTTTAATAAAATCTTTGTGAAAGTTTAAGTACTTTTCAAATAAAAATGATTCTTTGACACATAGTATTTGACGTCACTACCGGATCATCTACCAAAAAAAAACGCTACATAAAATATTAAATTGTAAAATAAGTGTTGAGTATTAGAAAATTATATAAATGTACCACAATCTTTTTATGGGTCAATAAAAGGCTTTTTTAGGAAATAAAAATAGTTTTGTATTTATTGCATATTCCCTATTCGTAATTTTTTCAACAGGAGTCATCCACAAACAGATAGTCTCTTAGTTCCCTAAACTTACCAGCTAGCACCTACCACTTCCTGCAGAAGGCAGTGATTCTAAACACATGCAGGCTAGTAAGAAAGTCCCTGCAGTGTGAGTCGGACATCATACAGTCTGCGCACAACCGCGTGGAATCTAATATTTCCATACCCGCACTTAACCCAACTGATGAACACTTGGCCTGAGCCCGTGCCTACAGAACGTCCTGGCTAGCCGGAGGAACACAAAGTCAAAACAAAAATAATAATAATCATTTTATTATTAGGCAACTAAGGCCCATAGATAAAATACACAAATAATCTTATACAATAATAAACAAATACATATTAAAAACCTTATAAAATATAATATAATATATACAAGTGTAGCGGCACTACAAAAAGTATAACAGCAACATAGAACAAAAAGTACTACAGCGCCATCTATGACACAGATGATGAACTAAACATCGAAATACATCTAAATCCTACATCGCGCAAGTAAAGTTATCCGCGACTTAAGACTATAATTATAGAAGAACCCGACAACTACCCACCAGACATAACCACCCGTCTGGTCGGAGGATCCTCCCTTTTCTATGGGGGATGAAGAACTTTACACCCTGTTCTTCATACCCCCAAAGAAGTAACGTTGTCGGCGACGTGTTTCGCTACGTGGTGTCGCGTAACCGTCCACGGAAACGTCGATATAACACCTTTTGCCAAAAGCCATAATGTCAAGCTAGGGCAAAATTTATATGGAAAGTGCGAACTTGAAAATTTACAAACCTGGTGCAGGCAGATCTAACACGGTGTGATACTGTGGCAGATTGTTGGGACCTGATCCGACCTGTAATAAAAGCACTCCGTCAGATTCTTACACAAGACAGAAAATTTAGAAGAATATAATTTGTTGTTGACGCTTTTTTGCTGCATAAGCATAAGCATATTCAGCCCACTGCTGGGACATACTGCCTCCTCTCTATGATAGGGAATGGACTATAATCCACCACGCGGGCCCAGTGCGGGTTGGTAGATGTCGCATGTCTTCGAATTGTTGGTTCTAGGACATGCCGGTTTCCTCACGATGTTTCCCTTCTCCATTTTTGAGAGCAGTGGTGATGAAATAAATGGCACAAAGTAATGCGCCTGCCTGGGTTCGAACCCACGAGTTATTGTTCGTAAGTCGTAGCCGCCACCACTGGGTCACCGCTGCTCTCTGCTCGCTGTTTTGCTGAGTGTAACCAAAAGTGCAAACCGTACAATAACAATTGTCTCAATTTTATGCTGACATCGACGCGCAGTTAATGAATAAAATATACAATTTTAAGTCAACGATTAGTAGTCGCATAGCACCATTTGGATCAGTTATATGTTGGTATCGGTTGTTAGTTTTTTTAATGTTTGTGCTTTAAATACACAAATTCTAACAGTTTATCATTTAAATGAACCTTACTGGTACACTGAAATATCAAATTTATTGTTTGACAGTCGTTACAGGTAATTAGAAGCATGACAGCTGGTCTTACCGTGGGGTATTGTGTCATCCAGCAATTGGTTTTTGGATCTACACGAGTAGGGTGAAATTACATTTGCACGCACGGACCAGCGTTTTCGAGCATCTCTTTCTCATTTCGCACGTAAAGGCAAGGCGTCATTTGGTGGAGCGAGCGGTTCGTTCGCAAGCATCCGCATTCATTCGTATCGGAAGCACTTTAACGTGCGATTGGATCGCTAAGATGCAAGAAGCTGATCCGTGCGTGTAAATGTGATTTTGCTCTCAAGCAGTTGCTGCATGTAAAATATTGGTATTCAGTTGGATCCGGTTAGACTGGAAGCAGACCCCAAATATAGTTGGAAAAAGGCAGGTAGATGATGCCTCACCTCGATGTACTTAGGCCTGAGGTGCGAGGAGGGGCGCAGCTGCGTGTTGGCGGCCGCCGCCGCCGCGATGGCGCCCGACGCGGGCGGCAGGCGCGGGGACGGCGCGGGGGGGGGGCCGCCCACCTGCCCGCGACGACGGGCTTCTTCCAAGCTAGAGGAAGGGGAGAAGTAGAGAAGGTGAAAATTGTTATATTGAAAAGTCACCCTGTATATGGTGCTAATGCACCCTAAACTCATTTATGTATAGATATACCACGTTAACCACCCTGTAAAAACTTACCCCCTTAATTTCACGCGTTACCTATGTTGACAAAATATTCTGTTGCTACCAGGGCCGAAGGCACCTAAAAAACCGATTACTGCCGGCTTCCCTTCGGGAACAAAGCACTCAGACGTAGTGTCTAGGTGTCTACTGTAGTCGAATAGTGTATTACAAACATATCTGTGGGTACCACATCACAGTACAGCCATTTCATACATCATAGGATTGAAAACATTTCAAAAATGAATACTTTTTTTTGTCAACAAATAAACCAACGCCAAATAAGCCGGTGACACCGGTGTAAAATCGTATGGACGCACACACGTGACTTCGCGGCTGGCAGTACCGTTTTGCAGGGAGTTCGGTAAGCCGAAGATTATCGAGTTACTACAGGGGCAGAAAAAGTAAACATGTAGGGGAGAACGAGATAGAATGAATAATGGTCGATATATCGTTTTTGGTACCAGTTAGATTTTTAATTTTGTTGACTTATTTACATGAGATAAGTTCACTTATTTTTTTCTACATTTTATTCTTTACTTTTTTTCGGTTTTTCGTCATGGGTGTCATTCCCGTGGTTTTTGGGGTCGCTGATAAGGAAAATGTGGTCAAAATAAAATTCCAAGATGGCGAAGACAAAAAAAATCAATTTTTTCCTCATGGGTGCCACTTTCATGGTATTTGGGGTCGCTGATAACGAAAATTAGGTCTAAATAAACAGAAAAAAAAAATCATTTTTTTTCTTCGGCTTCCCCTGACACAATTTTCACCCTTCGCCACTGGTGGCTACTCCACTTATTCGTGTCTCTATCCCACCATATTAATTTGAGGAAATCAGCTAAAAGTTAAGCTTAAAAATTAAGTTCTTACCTCAACAATTTAGTAGGCGGATTGATGGGCAGACTCTTGGGCCGTCGACACGACTCGTTGCCGCGGAGTTCAACTAGAGATTCACAACGCTCCTGGAACGACAAAGACAAGATTAACATTATAAGTATAAAGAATATCGAATCCGATCATTCATATTGTATGATCCCTTGCTAGACCAAGCATTACTTTTAGATGATGGATGAATGGAATAAAAGAAAGTAAAGTAAAGTAAAATGAGCTTAATGGACTGATGGTGTGAAAATGAAGTGAGTGACGCGGCCCTTGTTGGCAGTAACGAGAACGCCAGGCAGACTTGATAGCTCAACGCGAACTGAACTAATTGTTATGAGTTGAAATGAATGTGGCGTAAACTGCTGAATTGCAGAATGTGCGGTTGCACCGTACAAATATAGACATAAAATGAATTGCAAGCGCGCCAGTGATAACATTTCGCAACCTACTTATCAGTCTGCCCACACCTACAGCGCGCTGCGCTTCTAAGTCAGAGTCGTGTGGTTATGAGCTCGCAGTACCGACAGAGAGTATCCGATTGTAGCGGAGTTAACACGTCCCGGAACTGTACCCGATTCATTGTGCACATTTTTACTGTGTTAAATTGTAATTTCAAGTTATTTGTTAGTTTAATAACAGCAGTGTATCGAACCCAGTGTGGTTTCGTTGCAGGAAACCTATCTTCTGCCTCATGATATCCCAGTATAACGGAATAAATCCTGACAATCCGATAAGTATAATAGACAAAAATGTCTGGATTGAAGGCTTGGTGTCAAATTTATTCGCTTTTATGACGTGTTTTCTATATTACATTATTTACCTGTTCCAGCGACTCGGGCCCCGAATCTTCCCCCTGCTCCTGAGCGAACAACTCCTCGGCATAGCAGATCAAGAACTCTGTCACCACCGCCTGCACACAAATACAATAAGTTGTTAATTCGAGGACGTGTGACATCAACCATCATCTACCTAGCCTTTTTCAAACTATGTTACGCATAGTTTCGTTAAAAAATGATGTGTATAGACTTGCAGCTTGCGGCGCTCGCAGCAGGTTGGGCGCATGTTGCGCGTCATGTCACGTTACCTGCACCGCGACGCCCTGCAGCGCGTGTTGCGGGCGCGGCGCTCGCAGCAGGTTGGGCGCATGTTGCGCGTCATGTCACGTTACCTGCACCGCGACGCCCTGCAGCGCGTGTTGCGGGCGCGGCGCTCGCAGCAGGTTGGGCGCATGTTGCGCGTCATGTCACGTTACCTGCACCGCGACGCCCTGCAGCGCGTGTTGCGGGCGCGGCGCTCGCAGCAGGTTGGGCGCATGTTGCGCGTCATGTCACGTTACCTGCACCGCGACGCCCTGCAGCGCGTGTTGCGGGCGCGGCGCTCGCAGCAGGTTGGGCGCATGTTGCGCGTCATGTCACGTTACCTGCACCGCGACGCCCTGCAGCGCGTGTTGCGGGCGCGGCGCTCGCAGCAGGTTGGGCGCATGTTGCGCGTCATGTCACGTTACCTGCACCGCGACGCCCTGCAGCGCGTGTTGCGGGCGCGGCGCTCGCAGCAGGTTGGGCGCATGTTGCGCGTCATGTCACGTTACCTGCACCGCGACGCCCTGCAGCGCGTGTTGCGGGCGCGGCGCTCGCAGCAGGTTGGGCGCATGTTGCGCGTCATGTCACGTTACCTGCACCGCGACGCCCTGCAGCGCGTGTTGCGGGCGCGGCGCTCGCAGCAGGTTGGGCGCATGTTGCGCGTCATGTCACGTTACCTGCACCGCGACGCCCTGCAGCGCGTGTTGCGGGCGCGGCGCTCGCAGCAGGTTGGGCGCATGTTGCGCGTCATGTCACGTTACCTGCACCGCGACGCCCTGCAGCGCGTGTTGCGGGCGCGGCGCTCGCAGCAGGTTGGGCGCATGTTGCGCGTCATGTCACGTTACCTGCACCGCGACGCCCTGCAGCGCGTGTTGCGGGCGCGGCGCTCGCAGCAGGTTGGGCGCATGTTGCGCGTCATGTCACGTTACCTGCACCGCGACGCCCTGCAGCGCGTGTTGCGGGCGCGGCGCTCGCAGCAGGTTGGGCGCCCACACGATGGCCATGTTGCGCGCCGTCATGCCGGTCTGCGCGCCCAGCAGGGACACGCGCCGGAGGTGGCGCATTAGGTAGGCTAGGGTCCTGGGAAAAATGGTACTGTTAGTTATAACGGTCTTCCAGATTAAAAAAAAAAACTCGACCACAAAAACAAAATAACTTATGTCAGCAGTCTTAAGCAGCGTCTTAATATTTTAATTCCATGATATTTGGGCGAGTTTTAGCCAAACGCTTTTAAAGGGACACCACAGATTTATGTGTTTAGACCCGCCCGCACCAACCCACACCAGTGTTAATACTTATGTCATACTAAGTTTTTCTCGCGGCTTCGCTTCCGTTATGTGCGAAAATTAACACACGGGAATATTATATATGGCCTCTCATAGCTTACGATACTCGGGGATAAATGTAGCTTCCCACTAGTGAAAGAATTTTCGGAATCAGATAAATAGTTCCGAGGATTACCCCTACATCAGGCCCGAAGGCATCTAAGAAGCCGATTCCTGCCGGCTTCTCTTCGGAAACAAGGCATTCTACGTAGTGTCTAGGTGTCTACTGTAGTCGAATAGTATATTAAAAACACATCTATGGGTATCACATCATAGTGCAGCCATTTAATACATCCTAGGATTGAAAACATAAAAAAAATTACAACATTTTTCATGTCAACAAATAAAGCAACAGGTGGCGCCAAATAAGCCGGTGCTCGGGTGTCAGAATTCAGAACTAAAATCGTATGGACGCGCACATGTGACTTCGTGGCTGGCAATACCGTTTTGTAGGGAGCTCGGTAAGCCGAAGATTATCGAGTAACGACAGGGGCAGAAAAGAAAGTATGTAGGGGAGACCGAGATAGAAGAGTAATAGTCGACATCGTATTTGGTACCAACTAGATTTTTTATTTTGTTGACTTATTTACATATTAAGATAAAATCACATCTATTTTTTTTTTTAAAAAAAACTTCCTTTGCATTTTATTCTTTACATTTTTTTTTTGTATTTTTCGTCATGGGTGTAATTTTCGTGATTTTTGGGGTCGCTGATAATGAAAATAAGGTCAAAATGAAAATCCAAGATGGTGCCGAAGAAAATTTTCAATTTTTTCTTCATCGGTGTCATTTTTATGGGTTTTGGGGTGCTGATAACGAAAATAAGGTCAAAATAAACAGAAAAAATAAGAATTCGCATTTTTTTCTTCAGCTTCCCCTGACTCAATTTTGACCCTTCGCCACTGCCCTATATACAAACTTACAAATTTTACCTCTTTATAATATTAGTATCGTTGAAAGATTAGGGGCTCTAAACTTTGGCAATGAAATTCAAATCAAGAGATTTCTTAATTACATAAGCGGTACCGTCTTATAATTATGTGTTTTGTGTCTGACATAATCTGTCAACTACAACGATTTCTCTTGTCGCTTTATTTTGGAACTGTTCCAAGTTTTCCACATCTCTGTTTGTGGCTGCACAGTCGTATCGGCCATGACTCGACTTCGAGCCCCAGTAGGCGCTTTATTTTGTGTTGTTTATTTTTTCAGCACTACTCTCAAAACGACGAAAAAATATTAATGAGAAAACCGCATGCCTAGAAGCCAAAAAATCGAAGACATACGACAACATCCAACCCGATAAATAAATAAATTGAATTAGTATTGCGAGTGTTCGTTGTAAAAAAAAATATTAAGTATCAAGTTTTTAACGATTTTATTTGTGGTTTCGTAAATAACAGTTTCATTCTCTGTTGGGGTAGACAGTAGCGTGATGTTATATTTACCTATAATGTGGTGGAGGTAGTTTCACTACGGTGTCTCTGACAGCCCTTAGCCGGGCCGCTTCGTCGCCCTGTTGCACTGCGCTGACAAAGCTCTCGTATAGCTGGTATGTGCAGAGGGGATTTGGTAGTTCTCTGTTGGCAAATATTCAATTGGTGATTATGGTGATAAATGCTTGTTTCTTCTCAGTTTGAGAAGAGGCTTTTGTACTTTAGTGGAAATATCATAAAATAGGTCTGAAAAGACTTGATAGGTACGATGACGAGTAATAGAGAAGTATGGAAGAAGACGTGCTGCGCCGACCAGAAATATATTGGGATAAGGGCAGGAGAATGACGAGCTCTGGAATGATTAAAAAAAACCGGCCAAGTGCGAGTCGGACTCGCGCTATCAATCTAATAGATAACAATGATGATTAAAAGTTTACAGACTTTCGAGTGCGGATTGGCACAGCTATATGGCCGGACTACACCAAAGGAGAACAGATGTGCAAGATTTGACAAATGAAAAGAGAGACGAGAGACGCGATGTCCATTTCAACCAATGTGATTGGTCGGTTACTGCTCGTCTCCTCTTTGGCGGAGTCCGGACGACTAAGGAAGACCTTGGTAAACGGGTTTTGCTGTAAGACCGCAGCAATAGTATTTGATATCGTTTTTTTTTAGCCTCTTCTGTCCCACTGCCAGCCAAAGGCCTTCCATTCATTTCCAACTCTCTCGGCGTTTTGCCTTCTCTGGCCAATCAGTCAGGAACGAGTCCAAATCGTCACGCCAGCGTTTCTTGGGCCTGCCTCGGTGACGACGAAAAATAATTATAAAGGACAATGACCAAAGTTGGTACCAAAAAGTCTCGCGCCTCAAAACCAAAATATTATAGTAATTAGTTTCATATTTTTTTACGGCATTACGCGTCGGGGATTTGATTTTTGAACTGGAAATATACTTTTCGAGTTTAAAAGTACGAATATTGTTTTACTCCCTTTATATGACGTTCCGTTTCAACTGAATATAAATGACGTTCCGTTTCAATTGAACAAACCCTTGTCTGTCGAGCGGACTCTAAAATTAATTACAATTAAGTAAGATCAGTACACCAAATCGATTTAGTTTGGTTTATTGCTATTTGCAACAAAATAGATTTTCTCAGCCTAAAGATTTTGATTTATCGATTACATCCCTAAATCCCGACTAGTTTATAGCACTTACTATACTCTATGGTTTATAGTTATCTTATCTGTGGCATCTGACATTTGTACTGTACTGACTGACTATTGGCAATGTAAAGGTCTAAAATAAAATCGAGTTTCAGTCAAGCATACTGTGGATGTTACTTTAACTCGTAATTCTTACTAATATTAGTGTATTACGCTGTTTTTAGAGCAATAATGTAATGTGTGTGTGTTAAAATACGTCGTTGGTAGCGTCGAAAAAATAGACCTACTTTTTAGGTTAGTTTCGATTTTATAAAATAACTCTGAAACGCGGGTTTTTTTTTCAAAAATAATTTTTGTAGGAGTTAATACGATCAGTGTAGTCTATAAAAAACAAGGTTTGATTTTGATGCAGCATGGTACGGGATTCCATACTTCCATGAGCATTCTCTTTTTCAACTTTTATTTTAACTTACCGGAAGTACATCTTCAGCAAGGACGGCACAGCATGAGGGTCCCGCATGGTGGCGGGCGCGGCCAGGTCGGGCGCGTCGCCCGCGTCGAAGGCCGCGCGCAGGCGCTGCGTGAGGCCGGCGCCGCCCGACAGACGGTACACTCCGTCTACTGGCCCGCGGGCTTCTATGGCCGCTGCGCATTCGACTAGGACTTGCGGTACTGTGGGCAAAGGAATAACGTTGATTTTGGCGCAGTCATACAATGGATACAGACCTCTCTCTATCATATGATGTCCTAGTACATACGAGAGAGTTTTTGCACACACGTTTAGTTTAACGACGTCATTCTAATGGCGGACTAGTTATTTTATATGCATTCCCATGTCGGTATCAAATGAAAGAGTTCGCTGAGATTAATACGAGAAATAAAATGACATCACTGTAAAGCGTGTTTTTTAGTTATAATATTTTATTACTACTACTATTATTATTAAGAGTGTTCTCGGTAAAAAAATTCAATAATCATAAATTCGGGGATTTTTAAAGTGAAATTACTCCATTTTGCCTGGGATTTGTAAAAAACTAATTTCAGTATCACATTAAGCATATCTTTAAATTGTATTTGTATAGAATAAAACATTGAAAAATGACAAAAGTTGCGCTGCGTTATTTATTAGTAACTTTGGAATTTTATATCGTCGATGTACTAATGTAATGTATAATTTTTTTTTTTTGGTTTTCTATTTGCCTGAACCCCACTTAGAAATAGTGTTTTTTTTTTTGTTATTTCTGCCGTAATAAAATATAAAAATGATGTTTTAGAATGCAACATTTAAGTAAAGGAAATGTTTTTTTTTTAGGGAGTTTATGGATTAAAATTACTTTTCTATTCTATACAATAACATGAACAGTATCTTGCCTTCCGCCATGATTTTTTCCAGACTTCCACGACTCATTGTTGATTCACAATTTCATTCCGAAATTCAGCCTATATAAGCTTTATTTTTGATAACTTTTGTCATTTTTCAATGTTTTATTCTATAAAAATACAATTTAAAGATATGCTTAATGTGATACTGAAATTAGTTTTTTACAAATCCCAGGCAAAATGGAGTAATTTCACTTTAAAAATCAGCGAATTTATGATTATTGAATTTTTTTACCGAGAACACTCTTAAGCATGTAAGGTATAGTTAAGTATATGTTAAATTATTTTGTCGCATTAGTTTTATTATCTGTCATGGCAAAGGAAATATGTCATGTTAATAAATAAATAAAATAATCAAAATAATCCAAACATTTACTAACAGCACCCACCTTCGTGGCCACAGTTGAGCAGATGCTCCCCGAGGTCGCAGCCGAACACGCGCTCCCTCAGTATGCCTTGCTGCTTCAGGCTCCTCCGGGAGGGACGCGACAGGATGAAGCTGCGGAACAGCGAGATCAGCTTGCCGTGCTTGCGGAGGACCGGCTTTATTGGTGCTACGGCTACAGAGCTGTTGAGAAGAAAAAATTGGCGATAAGTAAAAAAAAATATGATTAAAATTGTATCTGGGAATCATGGAATTTAAAATGATAAAAAAACGTCGAAAAATCTAAACAAAATCGTTTAGCAGCGAATGTTTGTAGAACATTCAAAAAAATATTTAAGACTAGCTGTGCCCCGCAACATATTACTTCCATTCTATTCTATTCTTATACTTTATTGCACACAAAATAACAAATTTTTATACAAATTGCAATAATATAGCTTACTAGCTGTGCCCGGCATGCGTTGCAATGCATGTTTTCCTACCTACTACCCTACCTACCCTAATTTTTTGTGAATCTAAACCATTCCCAGATCCCCTTGAACACACACAAAAAATTTCATCAAAATCGGTCCAGTCGTTTGAGAGAAGTTCAGTGACATACACACTCACAGAAGAATTATATATATAAAGATGTACAATGGCGAGCTTAACCCAGAATTGGGTTTTCTTACAGCAAACCAAATTTTGAATGGGAGATTTGCAGAAGAGGCCTATTTGAATCGGTTTTATTTTTTGCTCGGTACCCTAATCCATTTTCCAAACTAAAAGCCTAAGTACCTATAACTCCTTATAACATCAGCTATCTGCCAGTAAGTCCCGTCAAAATCGGTCCAGCCATTTCGGACATTAGCCGGAACAAACAGATAGACAGACAGACAGAAATTAAAAAAAAAAGTTTTTTCGTGTATAAAGCTGTTATTTTGAAATTCAAACAGACACTTCAGTGTAATTTACAAATGTATTAAATGTCAAAAAAATATTGTTTCCAATTTGTCCCCTCGTCAGTTCTGCTTACCCCACGATAGGCGGCGGCTGCGTCATATGGCGCGGCACCTTGTCCCCGATGACGGCGACACAGTGGTGCGGGAAGAAGCCCACGCGGAAGCCGCGCTTGCCGCGCCACCACAGCGACTCGGCCGGACCTGACAGAGCTTGGCGCGTTTAATATACAACGTAACGAACATTAGTACATTTCAAAGGAACAAAGTACGCTTCCGAAGGTGATTGTAGACCGCAAACCGCTACTGCAATGCTGTGTTACGGACGTCTTCGAAAGAGCACTTTAAAAACGGCACACAAGTAAAAAAAAAAACAATTTACAAACTAGTAAATAAAATGTGTAAATAGACCCTTAACGAAGCCGTAAAGGCACTTGTTCTCCCCGTCACTGCGATCATTTTTTGGTTCTAGGCCATACCTGGGAACCTTCTAGTTACGGAGATATTGGGGTCAAAGTTCCAACTAAGTTTTTAAACTGTCATGGTCACTAACATCATAATTAACACTAGAAACGGGATATTTACCATGTCCACTGTTGTGTACAAACAGTGGACATGGTAAATATCCCGTTTCTAGTGTTAATTATAAAGTTCCAACTCTTTCACAAGTTTTTTTTTTTTAAATCATGGCCTAAATGATAAAGCCTGACTTTAAATATCCTCTAGACCCCTGTACTATTCAAAATATCCATAAGCAAAATGTTTTAAGTGAGTTACATTGAGTTTTCGTAAAACGAGATTTTTCAACCCAAAAAAAAGTCGTTTCCCAGCAATAATTTTTGCGTAAGTTGATGTACAGAATGTTGATTGGCGGCTTCGTGAAGGTTTCGTTTTCAACTTGTATATGACAAAAAGGGTTTAGAATGTTTATAACAATTGTTTATCTACTACGTTGTTAAAGTAAAACTTACCAGGCATATCGATGATCGATATCATATCACCCACTTCGAAACTAATTTCATCTCGTGCCTGTAAACAAAAAAAAAAACAAACGTATAAATACGCACAATAAAGGGGGTTAGAAGATAGACATGGTGGTAATGCAATCAGGAGAAAATCATCAAATAAACATATCGCACGTCCTCTAAAAAACTGTCATAACACATAATATGTAGGTTTTTAGATAATACCCCACTCAACATCAATTGTCCTTGCTCTATTATTGAAAAAAAAAACCGCCATAAGCATACAAAAATAAGTCGCCGAATGACAAACGAAAGTTTTTACACTAAGAATCATTAAGAACACAAAAAACTCTAAATGCGTATTCAAAACTGCTACTTTTGTGTTAAGACAGTTTTTTAGAGGACGTGCGATGTGTTTTTAAAACAATGATTAGACCTGCTGTCTTGTATGGATCTGAATGTTGGGCCACAAAAGGGATGAATGAAAGGCATTTGCATGTGGCTGAGATGAGAATGCTAAGGGGGATGTGTGGTGTTACGCGAATGGATACAATAGAGAAATGAGTACATAAGAGGAAGTCTGAAAGTGGCGCCGGTGACTTAAAAGTTGTGTGGTAATCGGTTATCATGGTATTGACATGTGGTGAGGAAAATGTAACGGGGAAAATGTTGAGACTGTACATTCATACTCAACATTTTCCCCTTTTTACTAATAATTATTAATGTAGATGGCTATACGAGTAGAGGAAGATCAAAGAAACGATGGATGGACTGTGTGAAGGATGATATGACTAGAAAGGAGTTGACTGCTGAGATGACGAGTAATAGAGAAGTATGAAAGAAGACATGCTGCTCCGACCCCAAACAAATTGAGATATGGGCAAGAGAAATATAATATAAAATATATGAAATTGGCCTAAAAAACCTCACGTGATTAAAGGATGGTCCCTTAAACAGGTATCGGATATGGGGGGAAAAAAATATTTCCTTGACATACTATTTCGTATAGTGAAATATTTGCACTATGGTGTACCTGTGACACGTATTTCCTGACGGAATACGCGGCTGCGACGGCCGGCGTGTTGATTGAGGACGAGTCTTCATTCGCTACCAGCAGCTTATGACCTGAGGGAGAACAAAAACAAGGTAATCAACCAAAAAAATAATAATAATCAATGTTCACATGGGTCACGGTGTAAAAGGTCCCGTGCGCGAACATGGGTCACCGTGTATAAGGTAATGTTCAATGTTACCTTTGAACATTGACTCAGTACTCGGCCTGGCTTACGCGCGGCCCAGTTAAGATAATGATTGGGTTGCATCTTACACGCATAGGACACAAAGATTTTGTATAATAGTGTGTGTTAAGAAAAAGTTAGTATATAAGCGGTAACATTTGTAAATAAATGAGATTTGAATTTTATATTCTTGTCTCATTACCCCTCACTGTGGCCAAGACACCTTTAGCCATCTCTGATCAGTCTCGTGAGTCTGCGGGATTGGCAGTGAGTGTACCCTTCCCGTACATGGAAATCCTGTCTCCAATCCGTCTGTAACCTTAGGTCGCATGGTGCAGACATCCCGAACTTATTTATATATTTATCTATTACATACTAGGTATATGATAGGTTAGGGCTGTAGGGCTTAGGGTCGTAGGGACTGTTAGCCTTGTAGGTCTAGTAGGCTCCTTCAACTTATCATTTACTTTCATGTACCATCACACCCTTGGCAGTATTGCGGCCTTACGTAACGTTTGTTAAGGGTGGATGTACAGGTATCGTGGCCAGAATAGGTCACTAATATACTGTCAAGTGTACCAACATACACACCATTATAATAACGTGGGCCATGGGCCCATGGATCACTATGTAGTGTCACGTGGGTCAGCATGGTACACTGCATAGTCACGAGAGACAACATGGATCATTGCGTAAAGCGTCACGTGGGCCCGCAAGTGTCATTTTATAAGGCTCACTATGGTGGGCTGAGGGACTGTTCGAAAGAGATACCGCGGGACTGGAACATAAAGGGCAAAAGAAGGAACATGGATGGTTTTTAGTCAGTAAAAGTCTGACACTCCCTTCCGCTCCGCCCAGAGCGGGAGAAGTCATTTGATGATTTCCCATCCGAAAAAAAAAAGGCTCACTATGGTTAGAGTCACGTGGGCAAATATGGGTTACCATGATTAGGGTCGCGTGGGCCATTAAGGGTTACATGCGCCAAAATTTATGTGTAAAGTGAGCCAAAATGGGTCACGTGGGCCAATACGGGCCATACCATGTTTAAGGCGCGGGCCCACCGCGGCGCATGCTGTGCACGGACACGCGGCGCATTTTAGCTGCGTGTATTAATTTGTTTGACAACGTGGGTCTACGTTTCCACTGGAGTACACGAATATGACCCACGACTATGTATAGCGTGGCACGGCGCACGGAGAGGCTACGCACGTGCCACTGCAATCCACGGTGTATGACTGAAAACTGCGCTGCGATAAGTGAGCTGTACATAGTCGTGGGTCATATATTCGTGTACTCCAGTGGAAACGTAGATCCACGTCGACAGCGTTGAGCTATGTAACCGCCTATTCGAGCAAGCCACGCATGTATCAATGACGTCAATTCATGCGTAGCCTCTCCGTGGGTTGCAGTGGACACAACCACATAAATTTTCTTACAAAGCGAAGCTTAATACACGTGCGTAGCCTCTCCGTGCACCGCGGTGGGCCCGCGCCTTTAGTGTCATGGTCGAATGTGGGTCACCATTTTTACCGTCAAGTAGGCCAATATGGGTTAACATGTTTATTGTCAAGAGGGCCAACAAGGGTCACGTGGGCCATCGTGGGTCACTCACCCTTGTTGTCGCACTGCAGCCAGTTGAGCACGGGCCCGCAGTTGATGGAGTCGTCGGCTATGATGGACAGGTGGTGCACGTAGTCTGATATCAGCCGCTGGTACTCGCTCTCGGAGCGGCTGTAGGGCGGCGAGATCTTCTCGCGAAGATTCGGGAGGCCCGAGACTCGGCGGTCGTATATGCATCTGGAAGTAAATGAAATGGATGTTAGTGAATTTATTAAGAAAACTAGCGGTTATGTATCCACGGGTAAATGTAAAAGTGTTCAAATGTAGGCTTCATTTTTACAGCTACATTATGTAACTTATGACCAGTGATCGTTATAGGCTGACTATATTTGACTAAACTTCGGAGAACAGAGACAGAAAGTGGAGAGTTCCTTACAACTATTTTTTTTTTCCCGGGATTCGGGAAAAATCTTCAGTAAGTTGAAAATAAGCTTTATTTAAGACGTGTAAGGCTATTTTTAACTAAACTTGCAATTAACAAATCTTAGTAATTTTCACTAAAAGTAATCTAACTTAAATCACATGATTTAAGTTAGATTAGTTTTAGTGAAATGTAATAATTTGATACAATGGTTAGTTTAAGGATCATAAATATAATTCGAATACATGAATTAAAGTTAGATTATTTATTTCGGGATTTTACGTGAGAATCCCGAAATTTAGTAATTGCAAGTTTAGTTAAAAATAGCCTTTACACATCTTAAATAAAGCTTATTTTCAACTTACTGAAGAGTTTTCCCGTCACCACTTTCTGTCTCTGTTCTCCGACGTTTAGGCAAATATAGTCAGCCTATTCCGATCACTGCTTATGACACTCGGGGATAATGTACCTTCGCGTTAGTGAAAGAATTTTCGGAATCGGATCAGCAATTCCGAAGATTTCCCACTAAATACAAACTTACACAAACAAATTTTACCTCTTTATAATATTAGTATAGATAATGACATTTGAAAGACAGATATAGGTCTAAGGCTATAATATATAATCTCGCTTTGAGCATAGATTAAAAACCATTTGATAGACTGAATCGGACTTAAAGTTGAGTTCTCTTTTGACCAACATTCTATCTTATCTTCTTCAGTTTTGGAAGCACCATGCATGCATGCAATATGCATGCACTGATGAACTGATGACAGATATAAGTCAAAAAGAGATACAGATGACATGAGACATTCATTTAATAATAAGCAATAATAAATGCAAAAATGAATAATAATGTAATGCTAATTCCTGCAGCAAATAAGTGTGATTGAGCCAGCATGGGCCACAGTATGTAGGGAGTAAGGCCAGCATTAATAACAGTTTCAAGTTAACCCGATGTGATATACTAATAAACGTAGCGTGGGCTCTTTAGGGATACGTCCACACAGTCCTCACTAATCCCGGGTAGCGAGTGCACTTGCACTTACTGATAATTTGGTAGTTTTATTCTAAACCCTAACTAGTGTTACTAGTCAACACCACATACCTATGCAGCATATCGTCTAGCTGCAGCAGGTTGTCCCTGTTCCTGGTGAGCGTCCACTCGCGCACGTCGCTGGCTTCTGTCCAGCTGCTGCTGAGCGCGCGGCTGTCGGCGCTCTCCTCGCACGACGAGTTCACGTGCGACCGGACCTTCAGGCAGATCCAACCTGGAAACATGACAGATATAGATTAGAATTCTTTCAAGAATAGCCTTTACATAATGGACTTGCAAGACAGATATTAGCTGTGAAGTGGAACTCCTCCAGCTTTGGGAACCGATGGTACCGGGGGCACGGGTGTGTCACAGCCCCACCACTTGACTTACCTTAGTTATAGGGGGCGTGGGCCAACATGGGTCACGGTAACCATGGGCGTGGGCCATCACGGGTCACTCTATTTTGATGTGGGCTAGCATCTGTCATGTGGGCCATTATGGGCCACGGTACCTATAGGCATGGGCCATCATGGGTCACGGCATATATTATACCTTGTCCCTCACTGTCTATGTCGGCACACTTATCCTCACAGCGAACGGTACCTACAGGCGTGGGCCATCATGGGTCACGGTATAAGGGACGTGGGCCAGCATGGGTCACGGATTAAGTGATGTGGGTCATCATGGGTCACGGCGTATTTTTACCTTCTTCCAAACTGTCCATGTCGTCTCACTTATTCTCGCAGCGAACGGTACCTATAGGCGTGGGCCATCCTGGGTCACGGTATAAGGGACGTGGGCCAGCATTAGTCACGGTGTATATTTACCTTCTCCCTCACTATCCATATCGTCACACTTGTCCTCGCAGCGCACGGTCTCTATGCTCAGCCCCCCGAGAGAGACGCGCTCGTAGTGGAAGTGAGCACATTCTTCCAGCTTGGGGAACCGGCAGGTAGGTACCGGTGGCACGGGCTGGAAGCATATGAACTATATATTTACATTAGGTAGCCGTTCTCTGCACAATAGAATGGGAGAAATAGATGTCGAAATAACATTACGCCTGTAATCCCCGAAGGGTTAGGCAGAGGTGTACCTAATAGTACACCCACATTTCGCCTGTTATGTTTTAAGTGCCATGTAATAGGGGGCGAGCCTATTGCCATCAACCGGGCACAAATCGAGACTCCGTGGCTGCTACTGAGAATTTCCTGATGGAAAAACTCCACAAAACTTTGCCACTTTGGAATCGAACCCAGGACCTCATGCCCAGCAGTCGCGCTTGTGACCACTCGACCAACGAGGCAGCCAAGTGTAAAGTCAGCTGTATACCTTTATGTAAAATTGCTTCAATAAAAAGTTTTGGTACAGTCCCATAAGCCCTGATAAAGCCAGTACGACTAAGAACTTATACTCAGAAAATCTTACCGTATCGTCAGCGTCGTAGCTGGCTGACGCGGAGGGCGCTGATTGGCTCATAGCGGACCCCTGTGACGTCACAGGTGTTACCGTTAACGCCGTCAGGGATATGGAGCCTGGAATTAAAGAGGAAATACTGCAGTTAAGAACGCTGAACATCATCATCTGCCTGCCTTTTCCCAACTATGTTGGGGTCGGCTTCCAGTCTAACCGGATGCAGCCGAATACCAGTATTTTACATGGAGCGACTGCCGATCTGACCTCCACAACCCGGTTAGGAACGCTGAGAAATTTATGTAAGCTTTCCGGACAGACTTGGGTAAGATAAAAAATAAAACAGCGATGTTAGATTGAGAGAAAGGTCTAAACTACTATAACCTGACCTTGTGTGTTAAGTATAAAACGTCGCAAGATGTACCACATTTATTGGTTACAATTTTTTTGCAATCACGCCAGCATAACTGTCCACGTGCTATTACATAGCAAGGTGAGAGGTGCTCTTCCGAAGGATATTCTAAAAACAAGAACAGGCGACAATGTCGCCATCGAAGCATGAATAAAAACCAGTCGAGCACTGTAAGTCTGCACTACTTTCCCAAGACGTAACAAGAGCTACACTAAAGGCGCAACGGATCCCGGAACCCTACTGAGAACGTTTTCCGCGTGATTTTAGTAGGTAGACTGAAAAAATATAAAACTGTGTAGACTTACCAGGTGTCTCCCTCTTATTCTCCGGGTCATTGGAGGCTCTGGTTGAGCCCCGAGAGTCAGAACTGAACCGCACTGATCTGGAAACAGATTTGGCGTAGCATTAGGAGTATGTAAGGATCGTAGCAGGTGGTGTTCTCCTGTTTCTACGTATCCCCAAGGGAAAAAGCCGTTATATACGAGTATGTACTTAAGTATACGAAGTATTTAGAACATATTAGCAGTGATACCCTAGTGGTGCCACCGTCGAAAAGTCAAGTTATAGGTCTCGAGTTCGAACCCAAAACACGCACCTCTCATTTTACGGATTCATGTGCGTATTGGATAATTATCACTTGCTTCGGTGAAGGCAAACATCGTAAGGAAACCAGCATGCCAGAGAGATATTTTTCGACGGCATGTAAAACCAAATCAAAGGCCATGGGCGGCATAAAAACTCTGACACCAGGTGTGGCACTAACCACACGATAAAGAAAGAAAGAAGATAATAAAGAAGATATTTGCATAAAATCAGAAAGCAAGTGGTATCTATTAGCCGTCTACTGCTGGGTATAGGGGTCTCCAATCGCAAGCCATGTAATACGATCAACTGCGTACGCAACGTCACTAATTAATCGGTCAGCAGCGAATACGATTCTGAAGATAAATGGATGTGTAATCCGTATACAAAGGGTATACGTAAATGATACGCATGCAACGCGGAACATTGAGCGAGGTCTTCAGCAAATTCGCCACATGAGTCCTGCACTTGAGCAGGTCATGCAGTGCGGATAAGTACGCGTTACCTTAATCGGACTGTCATGGATATCTGCTTTAAAAATAATATCAATAATGTATTCGCCGAGGTCGAGGTTGCTACTGATAAATTACGTATTCGAAAATTTGTAGAGAGCCAATTACGCTACCTGCTTTTTGACTACGGCAAATCATCTTAGCTTTTGATTTTAAAGGTATGTATAAGGTGGAAGCTTCAGGCCAGCAAGCGAAATTTAAATATATTTTAATTAATAAAATGATTGATGATTTTAATGATTATAGCTCTGTAAAGCCATATTTTTTACGGCCGCAAATCATATTTTATTCAAAACACAACCTGACACTGACCTGGTAATTGCAAAAAACGTAAGAAAATGAATTGAATTTCGCGGGCTACCCTGGCGCATCCCTCATAAGTGAACAGTGTGTCAAATTCCTCACCATTCATTGGAACCTTCGGCCGGACATTTGTTTCTTCTGGTGCGCTACCGAAGTTAGTTGTCGGGTTTCATATTTATGCTGATTCGGCAGTACAGTTATACAAGAATCGTTTAGTGCGTGGCCACCACAGGAAGTAACGCTACCCACCAGCTCTTAGGTTCTTACTTCTTGTTACGACTCTCAAAGATCTACAAATGACAGCCGGGAGCAGCTTAACGTATTTTCCGAGGCACGGAGGAAACTCGGTATGTAATAGGTGGTCACCAATCCACGGACCAACTTAGGCAAACGCGGCTTAACCTAAAGATCGACTCGAGCAGCTGTTATTATTTAGCCACGAGCTCCTCAAAAGCCATGGCGTATGGTGTTTCACGTTTTTAAATACAGCTAATTAGCTGTACACGTTGTAAGGGACACGAAAACTCATCTTGCATTCAGCATAAAATAATCTGACGAAAAATTTCAACGCGTATGTCATGTGCATTTATTAAATTATTATGCATCGATGTTGCTTACATTACACCAGTAAATCATGAAGATCTTACCTGTGGAAACCACTGCAGTGCGTCATGTCTTTATCGGGCTCGGCGAAGGCGCGAGCGGCGAGGGATTGACACGACATCACCGAACCGTGGGGGGAGCCCTGGAAACAAAACAAAGAAATGTTGTAAGTATTCATACTGGATGGTGGATGAACACAGCTGTAGAAGAACGTGGTTCTCTATCTTTAAACAATTCGTTATCTGACTGCATCACGCCTGATTGATAAGACAGTACATAGCGTATTCCACTGTTGATATGTACATACGTCAGCACATCAAGCTACTACAAACTGTCAAATTTCTTTAATAGATTTTCAACTGTAGCGCTAAAGCATTATAGGTTGATTGGGAAAATTTGATAGTTTCGGGTAGCTTGATGTGCTGGTGGTCTGTACATATAGAAATTGGAAGACACCCTACCAAGGAATTCAAATTTTGTAAGAAACGCTTGCATCCCTTCGTTTATATGAGCATAAGAATAAGGTTCATATTTACATGACCTAATACTTATTGCCTGGTCAAGAAACCAAACAAAACTTTCGCATAATTATCTCCTATCATTCTAAAAAATTCTACAAAATCTAAACAAACCCCTTCAAAGCTACTACAAACAATTGCCTATAAATCTACCTCAACCACTTCACTGTTATCATCTCGCTAACTACGTTGGGCACTTGGCAGTATCTATAGAGATAGGTCGCGACCAGGAATGAGGAAATTTTGTGAAAAAATGTTATGACTATGAATGTGGACGATTATATAAGAGTAGTCGAAGACCAAAGAAACGACAAATAGACTGTGTGAAGGATGATGTGGCTAGAAACGAGGGTGACTACTGAAATGATAAGTTATAGAGAAGTATGTAAAACTAGCTGTGGAACTATTATAAAATTATTACTTCATTAACTGAATCGGATTATGTTAACAATTTCATGGGTTTAATTTTTTTTTGCACGGAACCCTAATACTTTTTCTAAAATAAAAGTAGCCTGTGTTACTCTGTTTAACATCAGCCAGTTAAAATCAGGTCCAGCCGTTTTGAAGAATAGCCGGAACAAACAGACAGACAGGCAAAAAATAAAAAAATTCCACCCAACCCAACCTGCATTCTCCAGTCAACCCGCGATCATGGCGCTTGCAACAGCGTCGAAATATCGGGAGCTCAAAATCATGAACAATCACGGAAGATATCCCGTAAGTGACAGTGTAAGTTTAAAAAAAATGTTTGACAAACTGACCAAAAAACACAATTGAATGTTATAAAGTACCGTACCTTCATATGCATTCAGTAAAAAGCTGTTATTGTGAAATTACAAACAGACACTTCAATTGTATAATAGAAGAAGTCATGCTGCGCCGACCCCAAATAAATTGGGATAGGTTCGGGAAAATGGTGATGATAACGACTAACTTCGCGTCTTTACTTCTTAACAAACCAACCTCAACAAAATCTAAACATACCACTTCAAAGCTACTACAAACAATTGCCTATAATCTACCTCAACCACTTCACTGTTATCATCTCGCTAACTACGTTGGGCACTTGGCAGTATCTATGAGATAACATTCAAGAGGGTTAACGACTCTTATCTGTGTATTGTTAACCGAATTAGAAAAAAAAAGTGTATTGTTTCAAGTGGCATTTGATGTTAGAATGTAAGTACCGGTTAGTGCCGGCAAAAGCGACGTAAAAAGAGTGAGATAAATACGAAGACTTTGTCTGCCCGAGGCATTGAAAACAGACGAAGACATGAGTACACTCCATAAACGCCATGGGAAAAGACAATATTGCAAGAATAAAATGCGAAAGTAAGTTTGTTTGTTACCTTTTCACGCCTAAACCACTGAACCGATCATCCTGAAATTTTGCAATATACGTTGTCAGATGTACAGAAACGGACATACCTACGGGTACCTTTCATCCCGAAAAAAAGTACTGTCCCCGAGAAAAACAACAATAACGGTCTTACAATAATAGATGGCGCCACGTGTCTTTCGAATCATGATTAAATTATATTATAACAAGTAAAGTACAACCCGAATTGATTGTGAAATTCTAAATTAAAGCGAGCGAAGCCGCGGGCAAAGCTAGTGTTCCATAAACGCCGTGGGAAAAGACAATATGAGATGAGTTGAAAATTTTTAATTGAGAGTTGGCTCCATCCTGCTCTGTTATTAGCACACAATAAGGATGCTGTACCGATGCTAAATAAATATCAGAATAAAAACAGGAGTAACAGGCAGCAGTGAGAAAACTAGTGATAAATGCTTTTTCTTGTTCTGCATGAGAAGAGACTTGTGCTCTACAATGCGACAATCACAAGCCACTGTTCCTAAATTACCCTAGGCTGATAAAATTTTCGTTTTTCCTTTCATGTAAATATTAGAGTATTAATGTCGGTTTTCCCTATTCATCCTCATCTATTTAGTATTTCCCCAACTATGTTGGGGTCGGCTTCCAGTCTAACAGGATGCAGCTGAACACCAGTATTTTACATGGAGCGACTGCCTATCTGACCTCCACAACTCAGTAATACGATACCCCTTGGTAAGACTTTCGGTCCACTAACTACCTGTAACGACTGTCATAGATCTACAAATGCCAGCCGGGACCAACGAGGCACGAAGAAAACTCGGTCCACTAACTACCTGTAACGACTGTCATAGATCTACAAATGCCAGCCGGGACCAACGAGGCACGAAGAAAACTCGGTATGTAATGGGTGGTCACCCATCCACGGGCTAACCTAGGCAAGCACCGCTTAACAAAGGAGCGGCTGTTATTATTAAGCCACGATAGGCAAAGATAGATCAATCACTCTGCATAAATCCAAATGTCGAGAAAACCAAGTCACACGCCTGTCTCTCCTACTAGGCCATTATCGTTACAAAAACCAGTTTCAAAACGTGACCATATTTACATTTCCGTAGATTCGATACTTTCTTTACTGATCGCCTCGTTGGTCTAGTAGTGGCGAGCGCTACTGCTAACCAAGAGGTCCTGGGTTAGACCCTAGGTCAGGCAGTGTATTAGAATCGGATCCTTCCATCATGAATTTATCAGCCGCTGTGCCAGGACTTTGCTGGCAATATAACACACTAGCTAAGACCACCAATATTGACATCTGTGAATCCCTCTCGCAAATTAAAAAATGTCTCAAAAATTTATCCATTTGTTAATTATTTTAATTCTATTTTATCAAATTTTTTACCAAATGACATGTGTTTTAATTTTTTATTTAGTACTTTGTTAGTTTAGTTATACATTTTATTATGCATGCTGTGGTCTCCTGTAAGTGAAGGACCTACGTGATACTTTTCTCGTCCATTATTTATTTCATGTGTTTATATACATCCTTTGTTGGAGATCCTAAACAAATAAATAAATAAATCAGTGACAGTTTGGAGTTGCGACCGGTTGATGGTAAAAGGCTCGCCCCGTATCACATGGTACTTTAACACAGGGTATACTATCGGTACACCTCTGCCCAACCTTTCGGGAAGTCAAAGCGTGATGTTGTGTTTATTACACAGTTCTATCTACTCGACTAGGTCATTATCACTACAAAAACTAGTTTCAAAACGCGACCATATTTCCATTTCCGCAGATACTTTCTTTCGTGTCAGCATGCCGTATGTATACCACAATAAAATGTATACATACACAAATAAACATGTATGTATATAATTATTATAAAGGAGAACACAGCCCGACATAACATTTTATAATGTCATAAAATGTCTGTTTAGTAGGTTAACTGCGTAGCTCTATGATTTTCGTGTGCGTTCGGATTCGGTTCGTGTGTTAGCGGGTGAAAATAGCGGAAACACATTCTCCTGCCCATTTGGTGGTGGGTGGTGGTGGTGGTGGTGGGTGATCAAGGTTAAGCAACGACTGCCAAGGTTGGTCTGTGGATGGGTGATCTAGGTTAAGCAACGACTGCCAAGGTCTGTCTGTGGATGGGTGATCCAAGTTAAGCAACGGTTGCCGAGGTCTGTCTGTGGATGAGTGATCAAGGTGGTGATGGTGTTGGTGGTGGTTTTTCTTTGTGCCAATTTTTTTTTTTACAAATCCTTCACTACTTAATCGAAAGGAACTTCGTTCCATCCGGGTGTCCCTTGACACCTCTCTAGTTATTTTTTGTTAGCCCCTCAAATGACCCACTGCCGGACAAAGGCCTCCATTTTCTCCTTCCAAACCTCTCTATCTTGTGCGATACTGGCCATGTTCGCCCCGCAAACAAGATCAGATCGTCACACCACCTTCGCCTCTCGACTGCAATTCCTCCGTCAGGCGTCCAGTGAGTGACGATCTTTACCCACCTCTCCGGGTGCTTCACGCTACATAGCCAGCCCAGTCCCACTTTAGCTTGGCTGTTTTTTCTCCAACATCTCCAACCTGAGTTATGAAACACCGGGTGCTGTTTCTAAGGCGATCTGTACGCTTAACACCTATTATGCTGCGGTCCATTGCCCGCTGTCAAATCTGGAGTTTGGTCTTCTGATGTTGCTTCTTCCCCTATCCCAATTCTTTTCGCGGTGCAGCAAGTCTTCTTCTTTCATACTTTACTATCAGTCTTCATCTCATGAGTCACCATTTCTGGCCATATCATCTTTAACACAGTCCATCCATCGTTTCTTTAGCAAATAATCAGCCTTTAATGTTCCTAGTGCTAGGATTCAGGCCTATAAGAGAGGGCGAACGCTATAAATTCCCCGTAACCCGCAACTCAGACAGTGGGGGATGGTTCATCTGTGACAAGATCGCTGCCTAAGTTGTAGATTCGTCTTCTAGAACATGCCTTATGATGTGTTCCTTTGTAGTTTTCAGAGCTTTATACAAGGTCACAAACATCTAACGTTATTTAACGTTAATAGTAAATTACTGTTATAGTCATGATTCATGTATTTGTTAACAGGTTGATGCGTCATCTCATCTATGTTTGGTAAATGAATGGGCACAGACAAATTGTAACTTATTTCAATTCGGGTTTCTCTCACAATGTCGTGATTCAGACATCGAGACATCGCGACGCCGCGCCGCGCCGCGGCTTTCTGCAATTTTATTCATAGTAGACGGAAGCTTCGTTACCACTGCGGTTTTAATTCTGAACGCAACGTCACATCTGCGGCCTTCTCTCCTTTAGCTTTATGAAACTCATAGTTGTCAAGCATAATTACGTACCTATATGTTAAACTGAATTACGTGTAGACGGTGCTTGCGTTGAAGTGATTGATTCGAAACTTGTATACTGCAAACAGCTCTGCAACCAACCTTGCTGTTTGGAAATTTTCATCAGGGCATATGCTATTCTGATATTAGGTACAGCTCATACAGATACGAGTCAAAATCATCCATCCAAAAACTAACATCCCGCTTACTGCCATTCCGCTACCCGCTCACAAAGTGACAGAACCTCAACATCAACAAAATAGGACATAAACGCGATGCAGTAAAAGTATTGCCGATGGACGTGTAATGTGATATTTTTACTGAGAAAGGAATTTTTCTGTTCTTCTCTGACGGATTTAGAATCTATTCTCAAAAGTTAAAGAATAGAAAGAATTTAGACGGCAATATTGATGACGGATCTTTGGTAAATGCAGAATCAACTTCAGTGGAACAAAATCGTGAATTTCTATATCGAATCATCTGCCAAGCCCAACTATTTTGGGGTCGGCTTCCAGTCTAACCAGATGCAGCTGAATACCAGTGTTAAACATGAAGCTACTGTCTAAACTTTACATCATTTCTATCTATGGATTATGTGAGGAATGATATGGAGGAAAAATGAGTAAATGATAGCGGGACGACTGACAGGGGAGGATGGAAGGAAAAAACCGGCCAAGTGCGCTGTGCGAGACGGACTCGCGCACGAAGGGTTCCGTACCATTATCTATAAAAACGGCAAATAAATCATATCTGTTGTATGGGAGCCCCCCTTAATATTTTTTTTTTTAATTTTTAGTATTTGTTGTTATAGCGGCAATAGTAATACATCATTTGTGAAAATTTCAGCTTTCTAGCTATCATGGTTTATGAGATACGGCCTGGAGACAGACAGACATACAGACAGACAGACAGACAGACAGACAGACAGACAGCGAAGTCTTAGTAATAGGGTCCCGTTTTACCCTTTGGGTACGGAACCCTAAAAAAACGTGTTACGCCCCAAATATAATGGGACAAGGGCAGGAAGCTGATGATCTATCTAATCTGTATGCTCTGTGCTCTCCGCACATGAAAGACCAGCACACCAAATCTCTAAACAACCACTCTAGAAAGCCACCGAATGCAGTCGCTGACATCGAAATCGGCTAGATGGCATCAGCATCCTCATCATGTAAACATAACTGCTAATAACGCAAAGGTAAAGTAAGGCAATAAACGTGGTTCATGCTATGAAGTATGGTTGCATTTCGCAGAAGCTTATTTAAACATTACTACTCTTGAAAACATCTCCTCACAAATCGTAAGCCTGAAACCGCAAAACCAGTATAAGCGGATCTACCATTGTACAGGACATCTGTACAAAGCGAGGCCATGTTTTACTGGAAATGTATGGCTAGGTCGCCGTGTCTCCCAGTACAGCAAAGCCCTCTTCTCATTCAGAGTTGAGGGTTGTCACCACGCCTGCTTACTGCATGTTGACATTTTCAGATTCAGCTCAAGTTTTCTCGATTTTAGTTTCACCGTTAACCACTCGTATGCCGAGTATATAGACACAATTAAAAAGTGATTGTGTCTCGTGTATATCTACGTTCCGGCATACGAAAGGTTAATCAGTCTACAACAAATCTATACTAATACTAGTTGTACCCCACGACCTTTGAAATTAGTGATGTGAAATATACTTTACGACCTATTCTCATACCTACCAATAAAAATACATAGGTACATACTGATACTGTTAGCCTGTGGCATCCCACTGCTGGGCTTAGGCTTCTCCCCATGACTTCCAGTTGTTTCGATCCAGGGCTAATGTGGGCCACTGGTTATTGGTTTGGTCCAGCTTGTCCCGCCAGGGCTCCAGAAAGTGGTTATTCTGGCCCACAGCTCATAGGTACATACAACAATTTAATAAAAATCGGTCGAGCCATTTCGGAGGAGTGCGACCACAAACACCATGACACGAGATTTTTATATTTAAGATTATAAAGAGGTAAAATTTGTGCGTAAGTTTGTATGTCGGAGGTAATCTTCGGAACTCCTGGACCGATTCCTTAAATTCTTTCACTAACGGGAAGCTACATTATAACCGAGTGTCATAGGCTTCATTTAAAACGTCTGCGTGAGTTAATTTCCGTACAAACGGTCGCCAAACCTAGTAGGTGTATAAAGACATCTCTATCAGATATCAAATACGATAAACTATGACATAACCAAAACTATTCAAAACGCTTGACAATCGATTTGCGGACGCACCGGTTTGTTATGAAAACAATACGCACGCTACGATGACTTTCTTTCTACATGGAAATCTTTAAAATCCGCGTGCCAATGATCTAGTCTCATAAAGCAGTCGTGAAAGAGGAAGATGGCACTTTCTGGGGTAACATCAACTTCCTGTCCTTGTCCCATGTTATTGGGGTCGGCGCTACACGTTTTTTTTCTTCAATTCCCCCGTCACTGTCTTTTACTACTTTTTTTCTCAAATCATTCCTCACACAATCTATCCATCGTTTTCTTGGTCTTCCTCTCCATCCATCAATATTTATATTTATCAGTCTTTTAGTCACATGCACATACCATGACAGTCGATTCCCTTTCAACTTTTCTGTAACTGGCGCAGCTTTCAAACTTCCTCTAGTATACTCATTCCTTACTTTATCCATTCTTGTCACACCACATTTCCACTTCAACATTCTCAATGCAATACAATCGGCACTTTCTGGCATAAGAACAACAAGTAAATTACAATCCATCTCGATCACCTTTAGCAACGGCTTCTTTTCCGTAGTCCAAGACGATGCCACATGCTAATAGACGTACAACACAAACCAGAGTTTGTTTCGGAATTTCTTCTCAGGGTACAGTCACCTAGGAATTACCAGCTCCTTCTACTTTTAAATACATACCCTAAATAGTTCTTACTGCTAGGGAGACAGGCCTCCTCTCTAGGAGGAGTGGGCAGCAATAGTATAGCTTGTGAGGGTTGGGAAAATAAAAGAAAAAATCGAACGACTGCCTTATATCAGACTCCCACCAAATAAAACCGGTAACATTCTTCAGCTTCGTGGTCTTGGGTGATGTTAATCTTAAATTATGGCCCCAAGGTCGTCTAGCTAGAGGGTCAAAAAGGTTATTTCTCTTAAAACTGAAGCGATCAGGCAGTTTTCCCCAGGGTCAAAACACCGCCACGAAACTCAATCAACCTACCGCAAGAATCACGTTGTTATTATCTTGAGTCTATCAGCATTGTGCACATAAACAAACAACAATCACATTTACGGAACAATTGGGGACTGAGTCAGTCCGTCCGTGTGTGCAGTGAAACGTAGAGACGGTTCACACTGAGGCGATATATTCATAAATAAATATCAAATACGAACAACGCATTGCAATAGAAAAGAAAGAAAGATACAGAAGATCCTCGTCTGGTTATAGGATCTTCCTTTTTTCATCATCATTCTCCTGCCCGTATCCCAATTTATTTGGGGTCGGCGGCGCAGCATGATTTCTTCCATACTTCTGAATTACTCGTCATCTCATTAGACTCCTCCTTTCTTACCATATCATCATTCACACAGTCCTTGCGTCGTTTCTTTCGTTACCTTTTTATTAGCTTTTATTTAACTTACCTTGTTAGTTAGTTAGTATGTATTGGTCAAATCTTAGAAGTGAATTTCAAACAAATCAGTCCCGGTATTCACAGACTCGATTCGATTTGGAAAGCCGTATCTCGCTCGCTTTCGTAATGCCAAAAAAGAGATAAAATACGACTTGTCGAATCGAAGAATTGGGAATACGGGAGCAGTTCCCCCAACCGACTGAGCTGAAATTTTGCACACACCTTTGGTATTGGTGACAATACATTTTTATGACATGACTAGATCCTGCAGCCAGTATAGCCTCCTCACGAGAGAACTCCTCAATGATTAATAGCACGGACACGAAACTTTGTAAACGCGTTCAATGCAAATACCTAATTTTCTTTTTTACATTTTAAAAAAAAAGCTTTTTTAAAAAAAGAACATGTTTGTACATAAATGGCATTCGCTTTCAAAAGGTTTCGTATTTTTATAACGATTTTTAATAGGTTGACCATCCCTAAGTTTCGATCGTCATTTATATAGAAAACGCTGCTGACCTTTTGTACGTAAGCCATTGTTTAGTTTCATTATCATATTTCTTTGGCTGAGACTGCGCAGTGTGTGGTCTTAACTTTTTAGCGCGCCAAAGACCGTACTCCGAAGATTGATTTGTGGCCATATTGAATCTTGGGTTGGCTTGAGGGGCTTGTGTCTAAATAATAACAGCCGCTCGGGTCGATCTTCAGGTTAAGCCGCGCTTGTCTAGATTGGTCCGTGGATGAGTTACCACTCATTCATTACATACCGAGTTTTCTCCGTGCCTCGGAAAGCACGTTAAGTCGTTGGTCCCGGCTGTCATTTGAGATCTTTGACAGTCGTTACAGGTAGTCAGTGGCCCGCAACTGACAACTCTTGCCAAGAATTATCATGTTACCCAATACTAATTGGGTTGTGGAGGTCAGATAGGCAGTCTCCATGTAAAATACTGGTATGCAGGTGCATCCGGTTAGACTGGAAGCCGAACCCAACATAGTTGGTAAAAGGCTCATGTCGCCTTAACCTGAAAATCAACCCCAGCGGCTGTTATTCGACAGCGAGCTCCTCAACCACTCACTGACTAATCATCTCTTCTTCACAAGTGTGCGTACGACACTTGATGACCGTTCAGGGGACAATGCATGTGTGAGTCAATTAAATACCGACTGTAATCTAAGATCGTTAGGTCTTTGTAATGAGGATACCGCGCGGTTAGGCATACTAAGTTACTTTGTGAAGTCTGGATGTTGTACCCGAGTTTGTTCGTGTGAATGCTTGGACGCCTGCCTGGTATGATCAAGAGTTTTAGAAATTGTGAAAATATTTTATGCTTAAAATTTTGGTGAAATCGTGCTCTTCCAAAAGCCTATCTATACAAATAAATAAAATTGAAGTGTCTGTTTGTAATTTCAAAATTACATCTTTTTACCCAACTGCGGCGAAACCCAAGAGGAGGGTTATTATTACTGAATGAATTTGAAAGTATACGTATACGGTACATAAAACCGTTTTTTTTTTCTTTTTTGTTTCAGTTTTTTTTGTCGGATGCCTGTTTGTGCCGGCTAATTTCCGAAACGGCTGGACCGATTTTGTCGGGACTTATACTAGCGAGCTCCTTTCTTCGTTCTCTACTGTTAAAAAATCACAAAAAGAAGGATCTTCCAAATATTGTATGTTTCTACCTTCAGCGGTTAAGGCTGTTTCAGCTTATCACACAAGATTTTTAAACTCATTGAATTTATTGACTCTTGTCAATAACGGCGTTAGTAGTGCAATGGAGTAGAGGACATCCTGGCGCCACTTAAGAGAAAGAGGTTTTGCTTATGTATGATCGGTGACTCAACTCGATCCTCATAGGTCATGGGCAGTATCTTGTTGGTTAATACTTCGTATACAAGGTGTAATGCAAAATAGTATGAAGATACTAATTAATTTTTTTCGACCATCGATCATCCTAAGGAAAGGTTGTCCAGTTTGATAGTGTGAATCACGACTTAAGAAGAATTGCGCTTTTTGCAGTACACCCTGTATAATTTTGCTTGCTATGGACCATTTTTGAACAGCAATTGTATCATGCGACTCAAATAACGTACGAGTTCTTTTTCCATGCTTGCTGGTTTAATTTAAAGATGAGATCATAGAATTTATTAAACTAAGAAATTTTCTTAATCAAAAATATATTTAAATGCACTGCTACTGTATGCTCATGTACAGACAGAAACTATGATGGATGTTGGATGCACTATACAATAACGAGCAACCAATTCAAGTCTAAACATTATGATCTAAATTCTAAACTGGCTTGCGCTAAATCTAAAACATGTATTATTTAGTGAACACACATTTATTAATTTTCAACAAACAACAACATCAATGGTATTTTAGTTGTTAAACATTCTTTAATTATATGATAAAGCTAAATTCAGTGCTATTAATGCACAGCTGAATTTTTTACGCTCAGCTTAGTGCTAAAATTGAAACTCCAACCTCTTGCTTTTACTAAGGCCTTTATTTAGGTATTGTCTGTTAATGGAAATAGGTATTTTGCTGATCAGAGACTTCTATAAGACCTCCAAAAAAAAAAATACGTTTAAATTCAACATATTTTTTTTTTATGTTTTTAACCACAGATGTTCAACATTTTACGTTGTACTATAGCGGTAAACCATACTGAAGAACATCTTTAAACATTTTTCTGTTAGAATCATAAATAGAAGACGTCTCAAATTGTGGCAACAGTAACATGGCATTATCAGCCTATAATGTTCCCACTGCTGGGACACACGGCCTTCTCTATATGAGAGGGAATCCACTATAATCCAGCACGCGGGCCCAATGTGGTTTGGTAGATATCACATATCATCAAATTTTTGGTCCTAGGACATGCCGGTTTCCTCACGATGTTTTCCTTCACCGTTTTTAGGGCAGTGGTGATGAAAAACATACACACAAAGTAATGCGCCTGCCTGGGTTCGAACCCACGACTTACTGTTCGTAAGTCGGGGCCCCAACCATTGGGCCACCGCTGCTGTGCCAACAGTAGCAACA
The DNA here is from genome assembly GCA_950022335.1 of Eurois occulta. Classification (NCBI taxonomy): domain Eukaryota; kingdom Metazoa; phylum Arthropoda; class Insecta; order Lepidoptera; family Noctuidae; genus Eurois; species Eurois occulta. Next base: position 9,684,881 of record OX465505.1, read on the forward strand.
GTGTTTTTGTTTTTCAAACATGAGCGGGCACAATTTGTTAATGTGATGCTAGCAGTCTAAAGTTGACAGACAGTTACTAGCAATCATCATCATCTGCCTGCCTTTTCCCAACTATGTTGAGGTCGGCTTCCAGTCTAACCGGAAACAGCTGAATACCAGTATTTTACATGGAACGACTGCCTATCTGACCTCCACAACCTAGTTAGTACTGGGTAATACGATACTCCTTGGTAAGACTACTACTAGCAATTAAAAGTTTAAATTAAATGTGGTTTGGGATTTCAAGGGAAACTAAAACCTAGTTAAAATTAGTATTGCACTGAATTTAGCTTTGAAATACTTTGCTTTACAAGTGATTAATCGAATAACACACAGACATGCAATAGTATAAAATTAAATGTACAATTTACAACCAACAGGTAAAATGACACTCATATATTTAGAAAAGTTATTTAAAAATAATAAAATATAGACTATTGTCTTTTATTTTTCCTTAATACTGATTTGTTTTTAATTTTTCCTTGTGTTGGTGAAGCGTGTATTTAGTATAATAGGCTATTTCAGGTAAATTGATTAAAAAATATTTGAACAACATAGGTTGTGCATTTATAAACTCATGGCTTTTCACAATGGGGTAGGCAGAAACTGCAAAACAGCACTTGCTATTCTTACATAGTCCTTTTGGTAAGTGGATTGTTTAGAGGTTCACATTTACACATCTATTTCTACACATACTTGTCAGTTACTTATTTTGAAAATAAAATGATTACTTTTTTAAATGAAATGTAAAACCCCATGAAAAGACTAACCAAATGGCAGAATGGCAGTTCATTTTCATGTACCTTTTAAAAATCTTGCAACATCTTGCAGTATTGCATGTAAATCAATCATCAAATTAATTAACTACAGTGTTACATTTTCTACAGATTGTTACGCAAAGATTAACATCTTAATTTAGAGGTAGGATGTTGGCGTTTAATGTTTTTACTATAGTAAATCTATAATGGAGATAACAAAAGACAATAGTGCACGGGTTTTTCAAAACAGATTCCATGGAATAAATCCTCTTTTGTTTTCCAAATATGAACGTCAAAGAAAAAAAAAATTAAAAAAAGAAACAGACATACAGACAACATCTAGGACAGCCTGGAATGATTATCGCCTCACATTCTGACCGCAGAGCATCCAGCTGTCGGTACAAACACCGAAAACCCGCCTCATCGTCATTTTACACTAATATAGAGCAATTTATTTAAATAAAATGCCATTTAGTATGATTCACAAACTCAAACCACAGTCAAATTATTAACACAACTCCATTCGCGATTTAAAAAAAAAAGATTATTATTCGAAATTCAAAATTGTGTTTTGGATTACCATAGATTTTTTTGTTTTGATTTATTTTAGCGACTTTTTACACTGCTTTAATTTCACTTTTAACACTTTGGCACTGTATTTAAGAAAATAAATCTGTGTCTGTACTAACATTGGTAGTATTGGCACTGAATCACTGATACGTTTCCCAAAGCCTGTATTTCGAAAGTATTTTTGCAACTAAAACGTCTAAGCGCAACCTGTTACGGTCCGTTGATGATCACAGTGAATAGAGTAAATAAAAGAAACGTGAAAAAACACCACTGCACCACTATTACGACACTTAAAAACAATATTTACAATAAAACTGGGCTACAAAACAAAAATAGCAATTCCTTGCAGCCACGATCGCAAGGCAATAGACACAAAATATTCTGCCGATTTCGGAACTTCGTGTTAGCAAACCGTTAGCGAATACACGAAAACACTATAAAAGCGTTAACTAATTCATGAAAAAGCTTTTTTCTAATGAAAATTATCGCGAAATAACTCAAGAGCGTAAATCTAAATTCGATTTGACAGACGGCACGCCCCCCGCCCCGCTCGCGGCGTACTGCGGTCGATGACGATGTTGCCAGCGCACAAGATTACCTACGCGATGCGGGAGAATTTTTTGGAAATAGATTGCGGGGAAAATGTGGCGGTAAAACTATCCGGTTTTTAATTATTATAGATGTTGAAATATTGATTGACTTGAATAGAAATAAACTTTTTACAATATTGCTGATTCCATGGAATTAGAAAACCGGCCAAGTGCGAGTCGGACTCGCACATCATTCCGTTGTCGAACAAAAAACTAAGAAATCTGATCTGATTTATTAATTGTTGTTATAGCGAACATAGAACTCACTCTGTGACCATTTTCAGCGTCTACCTATTAGGATCAGCCACAGATAGACGAACTGCGACAGGCAGACGGACGGATAGACAGTGGAACCTTAACAATAGGGTCCCGTAGGCATCCTTTGTGTACGGAGCCTTGAAAATGAATTGTGTAAAAAAATGTGTAACAATTCTGGTATACAATAAAGTATAATCTATCTCTGTATCTAACTAAAGACTAACTGTTAAATCGAATTGATTATATTATCAAAGATCTAAAGTGAGAGTTCGGCAGTTACCTATTTCTATTAATGTTATCTCATATCTGGCATCTTAATTTAGATCAAGCATTATCGATGATTGGAACGGAATTGTTCGCTATCAAAGATGGCGATTTCAAATGCATTACGGTGATAAAAAATAATGCAACTTCATGCATTATGTTGTACGCAATAGTTGACATGGATCACATTAAATTAGCAACAAATGTGTTGGGTAACGATTTCTAAATAAAATTAAAAAGAAATTGCTATTATTTGTTTTGTTTTGGTTCAACCACTGAAGGTCACTTTGAAATATCAGTCAAAGAAAAAAAACACTGTCCAAACTTAACAAGTTATAAACGAACAGCCGGTCAACCAAGCATTCTGTACAGTCGCCAGCACATCAAGCAACCTGAAACTGTCAAGATTTCCCAATCAACCTTATACCTAATGGGCTTTAGCAATAAAGTTGAAAATCTATTAAAGAAATTTGACAGATTGTAGTAGCTTGATGAGCTGGCGTCTGTACATCAAACTAAGCGCAAAATTAATTGCTGGGAAAAGATTTTTGTTTTTGTTTGAAAAAATACTTTTTACGGTAGGACTAAATGTAACGCACTCAAAACATTGTGCTGATGGATGAATTGAGTAGTACAGGGGTCGTGGAGGTATTTAAAGTAAAGTTGTAACATTAAATACTTGTATTTAAAAAAAAATTGACCTCCAATATCTCCGTAACTAGAAGGTTCCCAGGTTTGGTTCAGAACAAAAAAAAATCACAATGATGGACAACAAAGTAACTATCGAGTAACCACATAATCATCATGTTTAAATATAGAATCCCATCACGTCTGCCGCGTCTGCGGAATTTCGCTATCACATTAGAAAAAAAAAGTGAATATCGATTGTCTAAGATTCTACATACATCAGAGAGCTGGTGAATACAAACGGTGTTCCGCTTTTCTAGTTCAATATAAAGGTTAATAAAATCTATTAATAATATTATTACCGATAACAATTATCTCATACATAAGCAATAATAATGTCTAGACTAGACTTGATAAATCACCTATTCGGAATATTCATTTTCAATATATATGGTATCAAACCGACGTCATCTCAGCCTCGGAAAGCACGTTAAGCCATTAGTCCTAGCTCTCATTTGTAGATCATGTTGGTCGCCCGAAAGTATAACCAGTCCTTACCAAGGAGTTTCGCATTAGGTACTCAATTTTTTGGAGGTTAGATGGGCATTCGCTCCATGTAAAATACTGGTATCCATTCAGACTGGAAACCGACCCCAGCATAGCTGAGAAAAGGGCTCGGCAGATGACGATACTCATTATTATCGATGGTGGAAATATAAAAACCTGTACTGTAAGGGACATTAAGTATGCTGTTGCAATTTCAACTTTCGATGCTAAGACTAAAAATTGAAAATCCAACTGGAAGCTCAACATAGTTAGAGCATTTCAAATTACCACAATATGATTAGAACCAGAAAATCAGACCTCAATAAAACGGAGAATTAATTTAGAACATCCATAAATAAGCTATGTCACACCATGCTCTCGACTTTTATATCTTTCTCTGACGTCATTAGATATAATGACATCGTAAAATACCGAAGCTAGTAATAGTAAAGCTCAACGCACAGTTACAAGCAACATAACAGCCGCACGGATTGATCTTCAAGGTTACGCAGCGCTTGCCTAGGTAGGTCCGTGGATGGGTGACCATTCATCACATACCGAGTTACTCGGAACGCTCGTTAAGGTGTTGGTCCCGGCTGTCATCATTGACAGTCGTTACAGTCACAACCCCAAAAGTCTGACAACCTATCCTATCAAGAATGATTGTATCGTTAATATCTATCTCTGATATCACTGGAGATGATGATATCGTAAATACCGTAGCTGGTAATGGTAAAACATGGGACAAACACAAACCCGTACTTCATACGGTCGCAAATCATATTTTAATCAACATACAATCTGACACTGACCTGCAAATTGCAAAAATAACGCAAGACAAATTGAATTTCGCGGGCTACCGTGGCGCCTCTGATAAAACTATTCACACTCCCTCAGAGACAAGGCCATGTCCCACCTGTGGGAACATTATAAGCTAGCTAATAGTTATGCTATGATGACGATCCGGTGCCGGGCTTCTAAGTGTGCGTTCCGCTTACCTCGTAGAAATGGCGAGTCGAACTATAATATAAATTAACTGAACAGAGAAAGTCTAGCTCAATGAAAATGTTGATCGTTTTGCTTCGAAACTAACAACTCGAATGAATTTCTAGTAATATTTTAAGTGAAGTCACCATCATCATTGCGTTTTCTATCTTTCCATTTCTATAAATTACCTGTGACTAATACATAAAATAAACTATTTTTTTTATATGTGATTAAACCCGTGCTTAAAACTTTCGTTCTTCAGGAAAACTAGGTAATTCTTATCTTTCTTAAAGCTTTTAAAAATGCGAAAGTTTGTGAGGATAGATGGATGTTTGTTACTCTTTCCAACAAAAACGCTTGCACGGATTTGAATGAAACTTGGCACACCGATAATTTATACCCACGTCTATACAGGCTGTACTTCGGTGAGTGTGCCCAAGAGCTCCACGAGATCATTCCACCATCTCGCTTCTTCCATCGGGAGTCCAGACGTACTGCGGGTTATCACCCATTCCTTGTCGATGTTCCACACATTCGCACGAAGCGCTTTGCTACATCGTTTATTTTGCGCGCAGCCAAGGAGTGGCATTCCCTGCCTTCGTCGGTGTTCCCAAGTTCATAATCATATGACCCCAATCTATTTAAGTCGCTAGCTAATAGGCTTCTTTTGGGTTAGCTCGTTCCATTGTCGACCTCATCTCTGTCCTCAGGACTAGATTGAGGTCAAGAGTAAGCCCATTAAACATTTAAAAAAAAAACCTAATAGTTTTGAGCCGGGGGTACAAACCCGTGGGACAACCGAACTCCACGCAGGCAAAGCTACAAGCATAAGCTATTCGTTATAAATTGTGATGAATGAAATATGACTAAACACTAATTGCATATGGCCAGATGCCGACTAAAACGTAGACGAGCTGAGCTAAGAGAACACGGAAGCGGGAATCGACCATTAATTAACCAAATGCAGATGAATACCAGTATTTTACATGGCCGACTGCCTATCTGAATTCCAAAACCCAGGTCCGAGGTAATACATATATAGTAGTATAGCGGGTAATATTTCGACCCTTGTGATTATTTGTCGAATTTTGGACGCCTCCGCCTATGCACCGCTCCGCTCATATAAAGTTGAGCGGCAGTTTCCACTTCTCACCTTATTGAACTAGAAAAGCGGAAGACCGTTAGTGTTGAGCAGATCTCTGATGCAATCTAGAATCTAAGGCAATCTATTGAATAATATATGAAGATACATTTACTGCATAACAGTACTCGATGTAGACAAGTGCATACAAAGATATTACTTTGCATTTTTCTGGTCACATTTTTAACAGAAACTTTAGGAGAGAGAATTGTAACTTTGTATGAAAACCTATCTCGCAGTAGGTATGAAAAGTAAAGTATTCTTCTCCGGGATAAAGGTAACTTCGTCTTGAGCGAGCTTATATCCCTCACTACTCTCAGGATTCTAATCTTAAAATTTCTCGCTTCGCTCAGGAGTTCACTCAGACTCCCCCCCCCCCTTGGTGAATAATTTACTGTTATCTCCCTAAAAATACATGCGTACTCCCATATTTCTTGTGTAGTACATCCTCAAAACACCTTGTCTGACGCAAATGGATAACAAAATATTATATAAAGTAGGAAAACAATAAGGAAACTCCAGTGAACAATTAATTGCGACATTTGAGCAGACGCCATGATTAATGCATAATATACAGCGTGTAACGGAAGGGGGGTATCAACCCTGAAGGAGGTGAATGTGCTCATGAAACTCAACAACTTTCCCCAAAGAACATAGGTCGAAATATGAAAAAAAAATTTGGCCCTCCCATAGTACATCTATCAGCTGGTAGTCAGTTTTGTAAGGGAGGGCTAAATTTTTTTTTCATATTTCGACCTATGTTCTTTGGGGAAAGTTGTTGAGTTTCATGAGCACATTCACCTCCTTCAGGGTTGATACCCCCCTTCCGTTACACGCTGTATACTGTTATTATGTTGGAGGTAAAGTTTGAATGTAGGGGATAGTCTTTGGAACTACTCATCTGATTCCGAAAATTCTTTCATTAATAGGAAGCTACATTCCCGAGTATCATAGGCTATATTTAAAACGTTCCCTTGTGATAATTTTCTATCATAAAGCGAGCAAAGACGCGGCCAAAAGCCAGTATTGAATACGATAATAACAGAGGACCTAGATATCGTTCTCACAATAGAATAGCAATAATGGAATTGTAATGGATTTTTCTCATCTCTACCCTCGCCCTCTTTTAATGTCGTCTATTCTAGTTTAGAGTACGAGGATAGAGGTCATTCAATGGTAAAACTGATTATGGATTCTGTCGGTTTGACGTCAATGAAGAATATTATGTCACTCGTCGCCTGATAAGTTCTGTTTAACTCTTATGGCAGCTCATATCATAAGTTCAAAATCAAGACTGATTTATCTAACGAATTAGGCTGTGAATTTGAAAACTTTTCGTCGATTATTGAAAGCAAAAACAGCTGTTCTATACATTTTGACCTTGGTATTGAATTTTTTGTAAGGAACCGCAGTATTTTAAACAAGCTTTTATTAGCTAAAAAAACAGGAGGTGACTTCTGAGATGACGCGAAATAGAGAAGTATTGAAAAAGAACATACAAATGCTGCGTGGACCCCGAATAAATAAGAGATATGGGCACGAGATTGTTGATTATGATAATCAGAAAAAAATCTACACGGTCAAGTAGTAGTTAACAGCTGATTTGAGATGTCCCTTACACTGTATGTCGCAATTTGAAACAGACTTTCCCCTCGCTATAAGCTATCTTGATTTATGGAAGGACATTTTGATTGACGCTAACTTTTAATCCATAACCATACAGGACATGGCGCCGACTCCCGACAAGGAATTCAATGTCTGCTGCATATCAATTGAAGTTTTCACTTTTCGCTGTAATTTAGATGGACAGTTTCGTAGATAGCTTAATGCAATCGTAGAATAAGAATATATTATAGAAGCGCCACTTTTGAGATGGGAAATCATCAAATGACTCCTCCCGCTCTGGGCGGAGCGGAAGGGAGTGTCAGACTTTTACTGACTAAAACCCATCCATGTTCCTTCTTTTGCCCTTTATGTGCCAGGGCCGCGGTATCTCTTTCGAACAGTCCCGCAGCCCTGGCAGATAGAAGCGCCACTGCCGCTCCGTACACGCGTTCTAAGATACGACCTGTTTACTATTAAATGCGTCCATCAGAACAATATTTTGAGTGCGTTACATTGAATTTTATCGTAGAATGTAATTTTTGACCCGAAAAAGAAAGTCGTTTCCAAAGGAATATTTTTTGCGTAGGGTAAGTTTGATGTATAGAATGCCTGGTTGACGGCTTCGTAAAGTTTCCGTTTACATCTTGCATGATGGACGAAGAAATGAAAGCAAACAACTGTCCCATCTTTCTAGTTTCCTTCCATATTCTACATTACGTCCACCATTATTACCGAACATAGTATTACAGTTCGCAATCATAGTACATTACAGACGTGTTACTATGATACAGCTGCGATAGAAAGTGACGGATTGTATGCACGTCTGTTAGCTTCATTTTATTGGCTCAATAAATCATAGTAATGATAAATAATGGGTTCGGTTGTAGTTCCATAATGGTGGATTAATCTTATTTTGTAGTTGAAGGAGCAAAAGAAGACGAAGATTTTTTTTGTTGGTGTGTTTATAATGATCATTAACGGATTTTTCGTATTGATAACGAGAGGAAAGATGTAATAGACAATGTTGTTTTTAGCAACTTAAACATAACATCACACCTGTAATCTCCGAAGAGTTAGGCAGAGGTGTAACTTATAGTCCAAACACATTTCGTCAGTTATGTTTAAGTCCCATGTATTAGAGGGCGAGCTTATTGCCATCAACCAGGCACATCCAGACTCCGTGGCTGCTACTGAGATATTCCTGACGGAAAAACTCAATAACACTGCCCGACCCGCTAGACCAACAAAGCAGTAGAAACTTAAACCTGTACTGAATTAAGATGAGAGAAGTTGGTATACTGCAGAGGTACGGGAAGAAGTCGGCACTGAACCTGACATGGTGTAAGGGTACCTAGTGGAGGTTTTTTTTATGTTTGATGGGCCTACTCTTGACCTCAATCTAGTCCTGAGGACAGAGATGAGGTCGACGATGGAACGAGCTAATCCAAAAGAAGCCTATTAACTCGCGACTTAAATACATAGATTGAGGTCATATGAACTTGGGAACACCGACACGAAAAATTTCAAGCAGAGCATGCGTACATTGGCAGGACACCTAGCAGGGCACGGTGATGGCAGGTGGATTTGTCACAGAATGGCGTCCAAAAACTAGGAAAAAAAGTGTGGATCGTCCGGTGGCGAGATGAGCAGACGACATATTTACCAACGGAGGAAAAACCTGGATGAGGCTGGCACAGGAAAGTGGAGATTGGCAGAAGAAAAGCCTGTACCCAGCAGTGGGTGATGTGCGCACACAGGCTTATTTCAGCAGTGGATAGACCAAGGCTGCCAATGATTGCTGATGAACCACCGAGTTTTAGTAGATCCTGATAGGTACACGCTATCGTGTATGGCCTACCTTTACAACAAAACGGTAAAGCTTAGACAAAACCTAGCTAATCAAGCGTAAAACTAGCTGACAAGCTCTAAAACACACCATGAAAATGTAAACGTTAAAATAAAGTGAAATGTATAAACAAGACCATTGTGAGTAAACGCCGCTTTGAATTCAGCGCACATAGAGAGGGAAAGGACTGTAACGAATACATAAATGTATGATTTAGTCTTCAACAACGACGATCAAAGTAAAATACATACATTACAATATAGTTTGTTCACAAAATACTATGGCGGGTCATGAATTCTTTTTTTTTTTGTGTGTATTACTATACAAGTCGGCTTCCAGTCTAACTAGTACTGGGTAATACGATACCCCTTGGTAAAACTGGTTGTCAGACTTTCGGGCCAATGACTACCTGTAACGACTGTCAAAGATCTACAAATGACAGCCGGGACCAACGGCTTAACGTGCTTTCCGAGGCACGGAGGAAACTCGGTATGTAATGGGTGGTCACCCATCCACGGACCAACCTAGGTAAGCACGGCTTAACCTAAAGATCGACCCGAACAGCTGTTCTTATTTAGCCACGAGCTCCTCCCCCTCCTCCTGGGACAATAGAGGCTAAGTACAAAAAACAAAAACTATACAAAGTGTAAATGGCAGTCGTTCCATGTAAAATACTGGTATTCAGCTGCAGCCGGTGAGACTGGAAGCCAACCCCAACATAGTTGGGAAAAGACAGGCAGATGATGATAGGTGTTCGTGATCATGACAGTTTTGTGTTTTGATCATGTAGCAGAAACATGAACTCACGCTATTTACTCATGGGGGTGGGCAAAGACTACAAAAGACCATCTGCTACGTTTTCCGACCGTCAAGTAGCAATGGATTTAATGTCAATTGGCTACTGAATAGGTTTACACCGAAAACGTTTCCGGTATGAACTATAATCACTACGCTTTGTGAGTTCAGTAATTACTGAATTATGGTACACTAGCGTTTGCCCGCGGCTTCGCTCGCGTTCGTTTAGAATTTAAAGTTATATGATTCGAAAGACACGTGGCGCCATCTATTATCATAAGAACGTTATTGTTGTTTTGCTCGGGGACAGTACTTTTTTTCGAAATGACAACGTATTTGCAAAATTTCAGGATGATCGGTTCAGTGGTTTAGGCGTGAAAAGGTAACAAACAAACTTACTTTCGCATTTATAATATTAAATAAGTTAGGATAGGATGGTACAAATGACATAGACACATAGACGATACATGTTGTAAATCAACGGAGATCAACAATTATGGATTATTTTCCGCTAGTTTCCAGTCTAGCTAGATCAGTATTTTAAATGGACAGCTATTTTAGCCAACCGAATAGCCTAGTGCTTGAAGATAGATATCAAACGTTACATCCAAAACATTATTTTCTACGACTTGTCCTATAGAAAGTGAGAGGAACCACTTTAACCTCTGACGCAAAAAGAGGGGTGTTATAAGTTTGACCGCTATGTGTGTGTGTCTGTCTGTGCCACCGCGCACAGTAGCTCATAAACGGGTGACCCGATTTGGATGCGGTTTTTTTATTTGAAAGCAGATTTTGTGTGGTTCTTAGTTGTTTTGTTTTATCAAAAGCGGTTGAGCAGTATCAAGGTCATCCGCTCGTTTGTTAGCTGCGGTAGGGATCTTAGACGCATAATGGACCAATTTAATAGTATATCTCTTTGGTCTACTTAATTAACATAGTCTAAAGTGAAGTTCTCTGGACTTTCAACTTTCAGCGCTGAACGTTGAAACTCTAACGCTGTATGTGAACACGGCCTAACAGTGCAGTGAAATCGATACAAATAAAAAAAATAAGTGTTTGTTTGTAATTTCAAAATAACAACTTTTTACTGAATGCATATGAAAGTGTATACAGGTACATAAAATTACAAAAAAAAAACTTTTTTATTTTATTTTTGTCGGTGTGTTTGTTCCGGCTAATCTCCGAAACAGCTGGATTGATTTTGACGTGACTATAAGGAGAAACTCAGGCTTTTATTTTTAGGGAAAAAGTCGCGGGAGACGGCTAGTTCCTTAATAAAAATTGTTTTCTTTTTTAAGTGCCGTCTATCGATTGTAAAGTTGCGCATTAGGCAACTGCTGGACATAAGTCTATATCCAATTACACCGGAACACCCGATTCTTCCAACTTCGATATTCTATCTGCAGCATGCTATCTTAAAAAAACTCGTCAAGCCTAATTTGTTCGTTGACGAAAATGTCAAGCGACAACAGGGCTTACCTACAGGGCTCACTTGCCTTGAAATTCCCTATACACTCGTGACTTGTACTACTAAAATAGTAAATACAAGTATTTTTAAAGACTTCAAATTCATCTTCAAATAGGGTTACCATTTCAAAATTTGAAAAGTCCCCACAAAAACCCTGACAATTCATGTGCTAAAAAGTCCGACTTAGAAATCTGGACGGTAACTCAACTTACAGTAATAAGTACGAGTATTTTTAAAGACTCCCCTTCGAATACAAGACTCGTTAACAACAATGACCAGACCCCGTGACACCCCTCAACGGAAATGTAACAGGTTTTAACTTCTTAATTGCATCGTCGGTGTTGTGTGAAAACCGTGGCGTGTTCTTCGTTTGTTACTGTAGACGTCGTATGCACGATGGCGTAGCAAATCTATATATTTCCAGTATAAACTGACCTTCTTGTGTACGCAAAGTCAGTCAATACTAATGGACCGTATTCAGTAACTTGACAGTTCAAAGCAAATGTTACCATACTAAAACTTAACGGGGACTGAACAAAATTGCGAAAAAAAATCATTGCTCTAAATTCTGGTCCGGGATTTGAATAAATTTCAAAAAACTTTTTGATTTTTGATCTATATTGGAATGTTGCAAATCATCATTTTGCAAGTCTTTTCTGTCAGGAACTGATCCCTCCAACTGTCAAGTTATTGAATACGATTAAAAGTCAAAGTATATAAATTGCAAGGTCAGCTTATTGTGGACTGTTTTAGTTTGGTGCATACTATACACTTATACAGTATACAATGTTTAGATTCCCACCGTGCCCCCGTTTCAAAAATACATTCGACAAACATCCATCCATCAAAACTTTCGCATTTATAATAGTAGTAACATTTAATTTACAGTCCGTTTGAAAGACAGAATATAATTACGCAATTAGAAGTAATTCTATGATTAAGTTGTTAGTAAACAACACATTTACGTAAACAAGTCATTAAAATGAATTGTCCATTTATGTTTTTCTTGGACGGTAAACCTTATAAGTCTGTGTGGTGTGTGGAACTAGACGAATGGAAGATCATCATATTAGTCTGTCAGATGAGGGTATGATATTTTTCTCATAAACGATGGACCTGCTGTCTTGTATGGATCAGAATATTGGCCCACAATTGAGATGAATAAAAAGCAATTGCATGTGACTGAAATGAGAAACGAATGCATAAGAGGAAGTCTGAAAGTGACGCTGGTCACTAAAAAGTTGTGTGGTTGCGGTTGTCATGATTATGGGCGATACGGCGGATTGAGGAAAAAGTATGAATGAGAGTTAGGGAACACCAAAGAAACGATGAATGGACTGTGTGAAGGATGATATGGCTAGAAAAGAGGTGACTGCTGAGATGACGAGTAATAGAGAAGTATGGAAGAAGAAGACATGCTGCGCCGACCACAAATAAATTGGGATATGAGCAGGAGAAAAGAATGATGATTGTAACTTTCATGAGGCAGAACAATTGGCGGAAACCCGTTTTGTGTTAAGGTAAATAACCACACACTTAAATAATTGTATAAACCACTCATTACACAGGTTACGAATTTTCTAAGAATCTCAATTACCTCATTGAGGATAATGCCAAAATATACTTCAATAGAATAATCCTTACTCATAATCAGGAAATGCAAGGTTATATTTCTTTTGTAAGTCTGTTTGAGGAAGCCAATGAAAAGACCGAAGGCTCCGAAGCGAAAACTCTAATCCGACAGTTGACGGAAAAGCCTTAGATAAATTCTTAGACAAAACAATGCCTACTGTTATGTATTTAAGTATAGCTACCCAAAATTGGGTATTTTTCTTTAGGAGTGACTCTTTAGCAGTCTGGAGGAAGTGGCAAGACAACCGACTGGGTGGACATAAATCCGAACTCCGTGGCTGCTACTGAGAAATTCCTGATGGAAAAACCCAATAACAATTTGCCCGACCAGGAAATCGAACCCAAGACCTCATGCTCAGCAGTTGCGTTTGCGACCCCCAAAATATTTTTTGTAGAAAAGTAGAACCTTCTGAATCATTCTCATACTAGAACAGCTTAGAACACGAAATTTCTCTTCAACTAACATTTCAAACAGTTATCGCTTCTCATTTAAAACAATTTACATATTAATTTGTCATTCGAGACATAGGTACAGCGGTTCTCATACTTTCTTATTACGCGAAACGGCAAAGCATAACACAATCATGAGCATAATCAGCCATGTTCCTACAGCTGGGACACACTGCTGGTCTCTATGAGAGGGAGGCTCCAAAATTTTAATATTTCCGCAAAGTTGGGTGGGTTACATTTCGGAGCGTGCTTTGGATTACAGTCAAATTCCCCCATCCCCATTCAATCATCAGACGAGCAGAGATACGGCGAAGCATCACCGTTATATGGTTGAATTTCCATGGACCTGAAGAAAGCGATTTGCACATTTATTGTGAGAACCACTAGTCTGCGGAATTCCCCGGCGGCTTCTCTGTTACCCGATCATTATAATCTGGATCTATTCAAAGTTCGAGTGAATCGGCTTCTTCTAAGCAAGCGTGCTCCACACTAGGCCGCGTCATCGCTTCACATCAGGCGAAACGCAAGCCTATATATCAGAAAATTCCTCAGACAAGAAGCGGAAAACTTGCTCGAATCTGCTTAAAAAACTATCTTGGACGATATTTTTGGGCTCATCGACTATACAGTTGCACTAGCTAATTTTTGACGCTGCTTTAAAAAAGAAAGGAAGATATTTATACGGGCCACAGTACCACAAGCAGTACCTTTTACATTAATACTTTGATCCTTGTGAGGATTTGAGCAAAAAGTAGGTCACCCTAGGACGCGGGCCTGTGGACGGCGAGTAATGGGCTAGCTCGCCGTCCGTCCGTCGTATGACGACGGGCAGGCCGTGTCGACGGCGCGTTCGTGTTCCACGCGCGTCTCAAAGAGTTGTCAGCAAACGGGAGGGGGCCGCAAGGGCCGGTGCCTGCCAGGGCTGCGGGACTGTTCGAAAGAGATACCGCGGCCCTGGAACACAAAGGGCCAATGAAGGAACATGGGTGGTTTTTAGTCAGTAAGAGTCTGACACTCCCTTCCGCTCCGCCCAGAGCGGGAGGAGTCATTTGATGATTTCCCACCCCCCAAAAAAAAAAAAAAACCCTAGGACCCATGGCTGTCGTAAAAAGCGAAATAATCTTACATGAATGAACATGGCGTCCTCCTGTCTGCTAATGACAACAAAGCGAAACCTGCCATGTGTGTTGTGTTTTCTTTAGTCTATTTATGGGATTTGGGGCGCTCGATAGCAGTGGACGGTTATTTGCTGTTAGTAAATTGAATGGTGAATGAGAAGTGACAGCTCGTGACAGCCGCTCGGGTCGATCTTCAGATTAAGTCGCGCTTGCCTAGGTTGGTCTGTGTACATACCGAATTTCCTCCGTACCTCAGAAATCACGCTAAGCCGTTGGTCCCGGCTGTCATTTGTAGATCTTTGCCAGTTCTTACAAGTGTTAAGTGGCTCGAAAGTCTGACAACCGGTTTTACCAAGGGGTATTGTATTACCCAGTACTAACTGGGTTGTGGAGGTCAGATAGGCAGTCGCTCCATGTGAAATACTGGTATTCAGCTGCATCCGGTTAGACTGGAAGCCGACCCCAACATAGTTGGGAAAAGGCTAGGCAGATGATGATAAGAAGGGACAGACTAGGTCAATGAGACGTAATACTTAGCTTTATATCATCATGTCCTTATTCCAATCTAATCGGGAAAAAGATAAGAGACCGTTAGTTTGAATATCTCAAGTTCAAGATCATTGGAGAATGGAGACAGCGCCCTGGGGTCTAAAGCGCAGGTCACACCGTCAGCTGGCGGGCGGAACGCGGAACGCGAACGACGCGTCGTTTCACCTCTTTTAATACTTTGGTTCACACCGCGAACTATCGAAAGATACGAACAAAGTATGAAAAAAGGGTGTCGTTCGCATCGCCCGCCTGCCCGTCAGCTGGCAGTGTGGCCTGGGCTTAATATGAACAGATTTCCGAATAAATTTGGCTTACATACACCATGAGACCTGGCTTAGGACATAGCATACTTTTTATCCCTGTAAGACGTCCCTGTGATATATTTTCCGAGGACCAAGCGAGTGGAACTACAGGTAAAAGCTAGTGGCACCATAAAATTTTTATCAAACGAAACTTTGACTACCAGCGTGCCAAAACAGTAGCACGAACCGGTACTCTGAATTTCTAAGTTCAAGATCATTGGAGAGGTACCTCGCCTTGGCAAAGACGGGAATTTGAGGAATGCCTCTCTGTCTGCGAAATTCGCTCCGCTTTGGTATGTGGAGCGTGAAGATATTATGAGCTCCTGCATTACTTGTGGAGCGGTAAACGTTTGAGCTTTGAGAAAATTGGTCTAAATATTACAAATACCGCTTTGCGCTCTCAAAAGCTGATGAAAACTGGGTCTGAACTATACGCGGGAGACTATTGACGTAGTGTTGAAGATGACACATTAGGATTAAAATTGAGATAGATAAAAACTGATATTGTTAGGTACTACCGAGTCCACTGAGGGTCGACCACTTTTCAACCTTATTACTTAGGGCATAAGGGTGAAAAGTGGCAGACCCTCAGTGAAATCGGTAGAACATTTAATGTCTCAGATGCTCATCTACAAGATGTAACATAATAAACGCAATATCTCGCGTGTGGTGTCTCGGACCTTGAAACTGTACAACTTTTATTTACGAGTTCTAGAAACTCGGTATGTAATGGGTGGTCACCCATCCATGAACCAACCCAGGCGAGTGCGGCTTAACCTGAAGATTGATCCGAGCGGCTGCTATTATTTAGCCACGAGCTCCTCAATTGGAAGACACCAATACATCTCCATTACAAAAATACACGATGATCTATCACAAAAAAAAACAAATCATCCAAAGATGCTACGCGCTAATAGAGAACCATAAACAAAAAAAAAAACACAATGTCAAGATTATAAAAACGGGCCCATGTGTCGAGCATACGGTTCGAATGACGTAAGTGCTATGGCGGCCATTTGCGGATGACAATGTGTGTCTTATTGATACATTAAATGTGTAATTGTCGCTTATATCCGATGTGAACTTGTGGTATAAGAATTCTGAGATGATTGAATAGTAAAAGATTATAAGTGATGAGATATGGATACCTATATGGATTATTAGCTTATGCCAGCGGCTACCCCCGCTTGGAGTTCGATAAGTGTCCCACGGGATGCTATTACCGGGATAAAAACTATCCTATGTATCCACACATCCATACATCCTCACAAACTTTCGCATTTATAATATTAGTAGGATAGTTGGATATTCTATTGTCCCGTAATTTGTAAAACAAAACCTTATCTTTTATTTATAAAATTAAATAATAAATTAAATTAATATAAACATCAAACCTTTTGTGAATTCCTAATCGTTAGACACAACAAAAAAAATGTCAAACTAAAATAAGGAAAACACAATGTTAATCTAGCAACATTGACAAAAAAATGTCGGGTGTTCCTTGAAAAAATCTGGGCACTTTTCCTGTTGACAGCGATGTGGACGAATTTCTGGACGCCCTGCATCAAAATGGTTACTTTTGATGCTTGTGCATATTTTTATTAATATTATAGATTTGTAGTTTGAAATTATGTAGGTAATTATCATGAATATTAAAGTTAAATAAATTATAGCAAATACAGTGCACATCCGTAAACCAGATCATAAAGTTGATAGTAAATTTAAAGTTAGAACATTCAAACTAAACCGTTACTAAAACAGGGACAGATAACAGTCTCATTTTAACATCCTAAGCTTCTAAATCTAAACACATTTCACAACGCAAAGACTAGACAACATTAAGTTCACTGTGTCAATTCCTAATTTCGACAGATCTAACTATACTATTCTAGTGTTCATTTACATAATATTTATAAAACTCTCGACTCTGTGGTCTTATGTAAAAGATGGTCTTACAATTACTATATTCAGAAATGATGAGTCGTAACACAAATAAATGAAATGTCATTCATAAGAGCTGTAGTGGGCTAATGGTATTAACCTTATACTGTCACTTACGGGATATCTTTCACAAAATAAAAACATTAAATTTATTCTTTCGTGATTTCGTTTATTGTTACTTTTTGAAAAAAATAGTCCCAATCGTTTCGAGTTCGATGATCGAGTTAATGGTATTCGGTTCCAGAACGACCTAAAAATAATGGTGTTTAAACAACCGAATTGAAATCCTCCTCTTTTTGAAATCGGTTAAAGATGAACAGAATTTAGTGAGAGTGAAAACTATGTTTGCACAGATTACCAAGTCATTGTCTCACCGTTTAGTTTCTCCGCAGTGAGTCGTAAAATTCTGTGCAAACAATATGTAGTAACTTTCAGTGCTTCTGCTTGTCGTTTACAAACGTTTTGTGGTTACAATATTGAAATTTAGCTCGTTTTAGAAATGCTTTTGTGAAACGTAAATTAGGAAAGTGAGTTTTGACTGTCTTTTAAATTCTTATTCTTAAGAATTTAAAACCATATTTTTGATTTGAATACTGTTATAAAAAATAAAATGGCCCACAATTTTATTTTGAAACTGGAATACGATTGTTTGAGCGATAAATATGAGTTTTCTTGCATAATATAGTGGTATTTCTAAGTTTCTCAGCTATCAATTGTCGTTTCATGCTGGTAAGCTATTAAACTAATATTCCATCTTCACGTTCATAATATTTTAGGCCGGCAACCCTGTCATTATCTGTCAATGACAGATGTGACAGGTTTGCCATTGTGTCAATTAGCGCCATCTTGACATTTGAGCACTAACATCAATATTCCAAGTGATAAATTCATCTGCCGCGCCATTAGCTTAATTCTATACACACATAATTATGTTGTCTATGCGCGTTTAACTCGGCACGTGGTACTTCAATGTCAACCAGTAACTAATTAGTAAAGAGTACAGTTACCATATATTTGGACTTCTCTGGATACGTTTGGCTTTAATTTAGTAATTACTAGCTAGCCCACGGGCTCTTACTACCGCCATAAAAAGTATCCAGGTTATAAACTATCTGTTTGCCAAAAGAGAATGCTCATGGAAGTATGGAATCCCGTACCATGCTGCATCAAAATCAAACCTTGTTTTTTATAGACTACACTGATCGTATTAACTCCTACAAAAATTATTTTTGAAAAAAAAACCCGCGTTTCAGAGTTATTTTATAAAATCGAAACTAACCTAAAAAGTAGGTCTATTTTTTCGACGCTACCAACGACGTATTTTAACACACATACATTACATTATTGCTCTAAAAACAGCGTAATACACTAATATTAGTAAGAATTACGAGTTAAAGTAACATCCACAGTATGCTTGACTAAAACTCGATTTTATTTTAGACCTTTATATTGCCAATAGTCAGTCAGTACAGTACAAATGTCAGATGCCACAGATAAGATAACTATAAACCATAGAGTATAGTAAGTGCTATAAACTAGTCGGGATTTAGGGATGTAATCGATAAATCAAAATCTTTAGGCTGAGAAAATCTATTTTGTTGCAAATAGCAATAAACCAAACTAAATCGATTTGGTGTACTGATCTTACTTAATTGTAATTAATTTTAGAGTCCGCTCGACAGACAAGGGTTTGTTCAATTGAAACGGAACGTCATTTATATTCAGTTGAAACGGAACGTCATATAAAGGGAGTAAAACAATATTCGTACTTTTAAACTCGAAAAGTATATTTCCAGTTCAAAAATCAAATCCCCGACGCGTAATGCCGTAAAAAAATATGAAACTAATTACTATAATATTTTGGTTTTGAGGCGCGAGACTTTTTGGTACCAACTTTGGTCATTGTCCTTTCATCCAAATCCGGTAAGTAGTTTTTGCTTGAAATAGTAACAAGCATCCAGGCATCCTCACAGACTTTCGCATTTATAATATTAGTGGGATAGTAGGATTACTGGTTATATGTAATTCTATGAGAATACTTCTGTATATTACATAACATAACATAACGCTTGTAATACCTGAAGGGTAAGGCAGAGGTGTAATTTTAAACCCACAAGGAGGCTATTGCCATCAACCGGGCAAAAATCCAGACTCCGTGGCTGCTACTGAGAAACTTCTATTGAAAAAACCCAATAACACTTTGCCCGACCTGGGAAACGAACCCAGGACCTCATGCTCAGCAGTTACGCTTGCGACCACTCGACCAATGAAGCTGTTTCCTCAGGACTTGTCTTATAAGATGGTAACTCTAGCTGCCAGTAGATCAGCTCTGAATCACCGATGGCATTTATATTTAGTATGACGACTATTTAATTGAGATGTGTATTGCATCTTAAATAGTTTACTTGAGATGATATGCAGAAACGTAATTATTGTGTTTTATGCTATTCTTTTGGACTTGGTAGTTATAAATCGCTTTGGTACGAGAGTTCTGTATTAAATGGCAATTTACTGTCATCTCCTGAGAGGCTGGATAAAGACATTATATTTTTTGCTGTAAAACGTAGCGAAACCAGGCAGGCGCGTTATTTTTAGGGTTCCGTACCCAAAGGGTAAAACGGGACCCTATTACTAAGACTTCGCTGTCTGTCTGTCTGTCTCCAGGCTGTATCTCATAAACCGTGATAGCTAGAAAGCTGAAATTTTCACAAATGATGTATTACTATTGCCGCTATAACAACAAATACTAAAAATTAAAAAAAAAAAATATTAAGGGGGCTCCCATACAACAGATATGATTTTTTTGCCGTTTTTATAGATAATGGTACGGAACCCTTCGTGCGCGAGTCCGACTTGCACTTGGCCGGTTTTTTGTAAATTAATACACCACCATTGCTCTCTAAACGGTGCACGGTGTAGGTGAAACATCGTGAGGAAACTGGTATTTCCTAGAATCAATAAATCAAAGATATCTACAATACCGCACTGGACCCGCGTGGTACAAGATAATGTTATTAGCTGAATATGTAAAGAGAATCTTCTTTTACGTCGGGTTGTCAAATAAGATTCTCAGTAGAGAAGACTCTGTATCATTTAAAAACATTATTGTAACCATTTTGAAATTGACATAAGCTACTGGCTTAGGATCTCATCCTCATTAGTCATTGTCTTGAAATCAGTTGAGAGCTTTGGTAACCCAGTCTTACGTGTCGTATTAACTTCGAAGTTTTCCAACTACATACTTACAAAATGGCGAAGGAAAACATCGTGAGGAAACCGATATACATAAATGGATGGGTAAGGACAAGATAATGCTTTTCTGAATTGATTTTCATTGTCGTAATGCGCATTGCGGCGACCACAATTAGTAATGTTATTACTTGTGGTCGGCGAATTGACCCCAAGTAAAATGGTGCAAAGGCCTTCCCCATGCCTTCCACTTCTCGCTATGGTGTGCTTCTTCTCGCCAATTCGCGAGGAAGCCATTCAAGGCGTCCCACCATCTTCTCCACGGTCTGCCGCGACCTCGTCTAGCTTTTCTCCAGTCTTGCGATATTAGGGCCCACAGCTGCTCAGTCCCATTTCAGTCTCGCAGCTTTATAAGCTACTAGCTGGTGCCCGCGAACTCCCCTTTTTTAATCGGATTTCATTACCAAAAAATTTCAAGGGTTTTATTTTTTTTGTACGGAACCCTACTTATTATTTATTTTTCGTAAAATAGAAGTAGTTACTACCTAAGTTACTCCTTATTACATCAGCTATATGCCAGTGAAAGTCCCGTCAAAATCGATACAGCCGTTCCAGAGATTAGCCGGAACAAACAAACAGACAGAAAAAAAAATAAAAAAATGTATTTTGGTATATGTACCGTATATACATTCATGCATGTAGTAAAACGCGGTTATTTTAATGTTACAAACAGACACTTCAATTTCATTTATTTGTATAGATGACAGCAATTTGCGTTATGCTTTTCAAGTGTTTCATTCATATTTACGCTAATAAACGCATTTCTTTCTTTCTTTCATGAAAAGTAAAACACTGCTACACCGACTTAGCACACAGAAAGACTGATTAACATTCCTTAGCCAATTAGTCGCTCAGCCATACTCATTCATTAGCTACAATAGAAGAATGGACAACAACAGTTGTGTGTCTCTACGATACTAGTGATCACGGGTCAATGACATTAACTAGCAGTGACGTCATTTACACATAACATCACGGCTGTTTTCCTCGAAGGAATAGGTAGAGGTGTATAGGAACCACCCAAGAAACAAAATTTGGTACTATAAAGGTCCTGAGAACGTTTTAGAACGTGCTAATTAGTGTTCATGATTCGTACTATAATGGTGTTGTAAACATTTACAGAACCCTGAATAGGCCCTAGTTTTATCACTGATTTGTTTTATAGACATTACATAAAGGCTCTCACGGTGATAAGTCAGCTCTGTAGTTGAAATGTAAAAGTGTCGAAAAACGCTCTTTAGTACTAAAATAGTGCTGTCTGCAACGTTTATGTTACAAATTTGCACTATAAACGTAACCAAAACATCTTTATAGTGCTATTTTGTCACAATTTTGTTTGTGTTGTGATCGTGCGTCGTGAGTGTTCCTCAAGAAAACAAAATATATCGGTAAGTTATGCTTTATGTCATTTGCCATTGTTGCTTATCGTAACATTTAATAAAAAGGACATACTACAAAACATTCATGGACCGTAACTTGCACTTGCGAAAATTATTGTATTGATAAAATCATTATGCTGATTTCAAATTTGACAATGCGCCCTTATAATTTAAGTGTTTTAATTAAATTAAAATTAATAAAATAAGGACTTGTCCCGACTATGGCTGCTATAGTACACATTGGCTTCAGCCGTGCTACTAATGTGCTATCATGGCAGAAAACAGCAGCCATATTTTCACAGAAAACGAATTAGGGTTCGTTGTCCAAATATAAAATAGTGTAGTGTGCACCATATCTGTCAAAAAGTTGATCGCAAATTTTTACTAAGCAGAAAAAAGGTTTTAGCACAGTGCTTTTTTATACAAACCACATGATTCTGAAACTTACCTCCGACAAACGTTTCTCTACAGAATGATCCGCCGACAGAATGTTTCGTTCATGAGTGGTTCAACGACAGAACCTTTCCACTACGAATGTTTCGCCCACAGAACGATTAATTCATGAGCGAATCGACGGCAGAATCTTTCACCAAAGAAGGATTTGTTGACAAAGCTTATTTAGGCATGGTTTGACACTACTAGATCTGTCTGATGATTATACATATATGTTTTGATAGGTTAAATAAAAAATATTTGAAAAAAAAAAGAAAATATCTTTTATTATTAACATTTACCTACACACAGTATTATTTATAGTGCATACCAAGTATTTTTTATATGTATAATCTTTAGATTATACATAAAAAAATACATAATACTTATGCGTCCTTGGATCTCTTGATAACACATTGGGAATGCGCTTGTTTATTATTTCTATCAAACTTTTAACTGCTTGATGAGGTATATTATAAGTGACGCACCATTTTCTTATGTCACTGCGTAATTGTTCATCATTACTGCTCTCCTCATCTGAGCATTCCGGTGTTGGGGAACTTTGAACAGAGGTGCTCTCACTCTCATATTCTTCATCCTTATTACTGGCTATAGAAAAAGGAACATTATTGCTACAGCCCTGTTGTGGTACAAAACAAATATTTTGTACAGAACCACGTGCTATATTTTCCGGACCCGCTTGACCAGTATTTACATTTTGGATATGAGCTTGTTGTATTGATGATAGTGCTTGTGTATATCGATTCTTTACCTTTTTTTTATAACTACCACTCACTTTATACCGACACAGAGATCTTAAATCCATTATTAAACCTTTATTTACTTTATCTTTTAACCAGATCTCTGTAAACAATCGGCAGTGTGCCACCATTTATGAAATACTAGTGATGTAATTGATTCTGAAAAGCTAGTATAGTTCTAATCAGTCCATTAACTATTAATTTTAATGCTTTTATATCACGCTTTAGTGTCGTATGAGTAACACAGACTCACTTATAGAGCTATTTAGAATGGTAATGGTACTATTTAATACTATAGTAGAGTTTTCTAGACTTCTACAGAACTAGCCCCATAGCGATATTGAGGGAGCTTTTAAGAAGCTAAAAGGTTACGTAATAGTTGTGCAAGGGGATTTTATAGTGCAGATTGATCCTGTAATAATGTTTTCAATACTACTACAAAACTAGTACTGTAAAAGTTATTTTGACGCATTATTAGCGCAAAATAGATACATGAAAGGGACAGTAAGGTCTTCAATAGTACTAAATAGTACCATAATCACTTTATTCATATCTTTTACAGTGCAAAACTTTAAAGATTCTTTTGAATGGTCCTGTAAGCGTTCTAAGAGCTAAATTATAGAACTTAAATGCTCTTAATCTTATAGAAACAAAACGCTTTGTTAAAAACTTTTATAGTACAGGCAGTCACAATGGTTATAATTACAGGCCTACTATAACACTGTTTGGTGACAAAACGCCTTGGTTATAGAAACTTTTGTTACTTGGGCAGTGGCGAAGATTCCATACAACTCGATTCCTACCGGCTTCCCTTTGAAAAATGGCACAGTCAGTATTCTATAGACGAATAATATAATCACTTTAAAGATAATGTACTCCAGCTTACCTCTTACAAAAATTTACCATTTTTTTTTGGGTGGGAAATCATCAAATGACTCCTCCCGCTCTGGGCGGAGCGGAAGGGAGTGTCAGAATTTTACTGACTAAAAACCACCCATGTTCCTTCTTTTACCCTTTATGTTCCAGGGCCGCGGTACAAAAATTGACCCTTCGCTACTGATAGGAACAACAAAAGAACTCCAGAAGTTGCGACTGAGAAGTTCTTTAAGGAATATTGCTATAACATTTCGGAGTGTCTGCTTTACCGTACTACGATTTCGGGGCAATCGAACCCAGGGCTTTATATGCTCAGTATGTGATATATAGGCTTGCGACCACAAGACTACCGAGGCAATACTGAACCAATCAATCTGCGCAGCCTTTTTTCCAAACTATGTTGGGATCAGCTTCCAGTCCAACCGGATGCAGCTGAACACCAGTGTTTTACATGGAGCGACTGCCTATCTGACCTCCACAACCCAATAGCTTGATACTCCCCGGGGAAGAATGGTTATCAGAATTTCGGGTTTCTAACCACTCGTAATGACTGTTAAAGACATAAAAATTACATCAGCTGGGACCAATGGCTTACGTGCTTTTTGAGGCACGGAGGAAAATCGGAACTCCGCGGACTAACCTCAGCAAGCGCTGCTTTACCTAGAAGATCGACTAGTGCGGCTGTCATTATTATTATATTATTATTTAGCCCCGAGGTCCAGTACTTAATCAATATACGACTAATGCCTAAATATTGTTGCAACTGTAATTTCAATTTCATGCATTGAAAATACAACAGAGAGCTTTAGTCATTAAGGAAGCGCCTAGAGTTGGTGAAAACAGGCACAAAGTCATTACTCCTCATCAATACGTGCTCAACTCTCAGTAAACAGACGAAAAAACTTTCCCTTTTATAAAATTAGCTGACTTTGCTCGCACACCCATCGAATTACACGCCTCAACGTCTGACATTTAACCTTTTATTCTTGGCAGTTACGTCATCATGAGGATATAATGATAGATGTGCCACACTAGTGTTATAAAAAGAAAGTCTAGTTTGATTGTCATGATTCAACATGAGATCTTACATAGTGTCCGGTTCACATTTGATATGGCAAGAAATAGTTTTTTATGTGTCTGAAGAGTTTCGCCCGTAACGTACATAAGAATAATGTTTGACTAGCGTTCGATAACATCTATCATACTGTTTCTCTCCTTTTTTAAAGATCAGGAATTTCTCGTATGATAGTGTATTAGACTACTAATGATAAGATTTATGATTCGCATGTTATACAGAGTGGACGGAACACCTTACACAATCCATCCATTGTTTCCTTGGTCTCTCCATCTCCATCCATCAATATTTGCACGCTTTAAGGCTAGATTATTCCGTAAAACCTTCATTAAGGCTTTGTTCTTAGATCGTAGGCGTCTCTTAAGGCAGCTATTCACGCTAAGGTGTACCTGACAGGTTTTCCCATACAGTTGAAATGTACAGGTTTCCTCACTACGCAGCTGAAGCTGACCTGACAGGTGTACAGGTACACACTAGCGTGTATAGTTACCTTTACTGTATAATTACCAATAGCAGTGATAATACCTTTTTTTTTTCTTTTTTTGGGATGGTAAATCATCAAATGACTCCTCCCGGTCTAGGCGGAGCGGAAGGGAGTGTCAGACTTTTACTGACTAAAACCCATCTATGTTCTTTCTTTTGACCTTTATGTTCCAGGGCCGCGGTATCTCTTTCGAGCAGTCCCGCAGCCCTGGCAGGCAGCAGTGATAATACCTAGTGGTGTGACCGTCGGACTGACAAGTCATAGGTCTCGAGTTCGAACCCAAGACACGCACCCTGATTTTTCGGCTTCATGTGCGTATTGTATAATCATCACTTGCTTCTGTGAAGGAAACATCGCGAGGAAACCAGCATGCCTGAGAGATCTTGACGGCATGTAAAGCCAAGTCAGAGGCCCATGGGCGGCATAAAGACTCGGACACCAGGTCGCACTAACCACACGATAAAGAAAGACCGTATAATTTTACACGCATAGTATGCTTACGTTAGGCACTCTATAAATACAGACATCCATATTTATTATAGACTGCAATGCTTACAGACCTAACCTTATACACATTGCTACACAATTGATGACAACCACAACATACAACGGTTACAATGCATACATAGTTGTAGAGCATTGTAACTAATATTGATACTTAAAAGAAAATATTGACGATACGGACTATTGTGCTAGCTAAGTAAACATACTCATTGGTATTTTTTTGACACCGCTTTAAAATAAAAACGCAGCCCGAACTGCTAAATCCTCATACCCTTTTCCCAACTGTGTTGAGGTCGGCTTCCAGGCAAACCGGATGCAGCTAAGTACCAGTATTTTACATGGAGCGACACAGTGGTCTACGTCTGCCAAAATTATGATTCGCAACCATAACACGTATGTAGTTACAGAATTATAATCATTAAAATAATCAATAGGGAATATGCGTATGATTCAAATAGGGTTGTTCCCGTTCGTCCACACCCCGTCGTCCACACTGCGGACGACTGGGAAAGATGCGTTCTGTTCGTTCACAGTGTAGACGAACAGAACGCAACATTCCCAGTCGTCCGCACCTCGTTTCATGTCTACTTTAAGAGTCAGCGTAAAGAAATTTTAAATTAAATAAATGATTTAACGGTTTAATTAATTTAAAAACAACATAACTAAGTATTAAGTTTTTTTTAATTTAAAATCATCAAATGTTAAAATAATTAACAACAATTCTAGTTAGTTTTTATCACAGATCAACATAATTTACAATAATTAAAAGGCAACATTTTAACTAATATTTTTCTGGTATTATATAAACATTTTAAAGTAAATAATAACAACATAATATGTACCTACTAAGTAGTGTTTAAATTCATCAGTATTTTTCATCACAGATCCCGAATGCAAAAGCTCATCGTCACTTTATTGCCATACCGTGGGCTTGCAATATGCAGCGAGCTGATTGGCTATTTCAAGGCCATGTATCTATTGTTCATTCCCAGAAGCGTCGTCAAAACTGATAAGCGGAGTGCAAAGACTATCTTTTGTTGGAGGACGACAGGGTGCAGTTATAATAGTTGAGTATATCCAGGCGATTCTAACTTTAAAACTTTTTACATATTAATTATTAAATTTAAACATTATTATCATTTAAACTGATATTGATACAATATCCAATGTGTTATGCTATACATTTAGTATAAAATACGCAAAAAAGCTTTAGATTTACTAGGTATGTACTTTAAAAGTATTTGCCTTACTAAAGTAATAAAGCTAAGTACATAATATTTTAAAAGTATGTTTATTATGTAAGGAAATACTATCATCATATTTTCTTTATTAACTCTTAGACTAGACGTGAGATGACGGGGTGTGGACGACTGGGAATAATGCGTTCTGTTCGTCCACAGTGTAGACGAACAGAACGCAACATTCCCAGTCGTCCGCACTGTGGACGACGGGGTGTGGACGAGCGGGAATGACTCTTCAAATAACGCTCACTTTTTTTTATATGAACTCTTTTCTTTTAGATTTACGTACATTTTAATATTTTTTTATATAATTTCGTTTTCATTAAGAAAATAATTATTGAAAAGTGCACAAAATGAGAGGGAAATTCAAAATAGTTGAAACGCAACGCTATTGGTCGGAACGAATTGTGACGTCAAAGTTTATAATAACAAACGTCAGCTAGTGCATAGTTGTTGAATGCTTGCGATTAAATTCAGTTTTATTATGATTTTGAGCAGATATTGAAGTAAATTATATTTGTTTTGTAAAAGAGTAATACACAATCGGACAATCTTCCGAAAATTTATGTGTTTGTTGTTATAAACTTTGACGTCACGACAAGCGCGCCAAAAGGCGGTCGTTTAAAAAGCTGTTATCAGCCTTCTATTTAAAAACTTTTTTTTTTTTTAACTAAGTGTTGTTTTTTTAGTGCTGGTTTTTTTACACTTATATAATGATATAAATTATCATTTTTTTTAAATGTATGTATATTCCCTATTACAACCCTCTAAGTTCATTAAACACCATTGAATGACTTTCCCATGAAATATGTAGTTATTGAATGCAAAAAAAACCTTAAATTGGCGCTTTCACCGTAAGACGCCATGGTAACCCCCCTAACCCCCACCCATATACTGGGCGCCTTGGTGAGACCGGTCGTCAGGGATATAAAAGGTTCCGCGTCTTCAAAAATTATATTATTTTCTGCTCCATTCACTTTAAAATTAGCATCAATTCCGCACACACACTTTACACTAACCACCAAGCTACATAACGACTAATTACCTAAAACAATCAATGAGTGTAGCTAATAATTAATAGCATAAAAACCTCCTCAATTAACCAGAGGCTGCGTGACGGATACATATCATTTGCTTCACGCGTAAAAAAAGTAAACCGTTTGTCTATTGTTAGGCCGGGTACACATTGTTTGGTGAGCGGGAAAAAATGGCGGAATTTTTTTTAAAGGCGTTTAGAAGGTTTTTACTTTTGGTATTGTTCTCCGTTATTCTGTTTAGACGAAAACTGCTTCCGTTAGAGAAAAAAAAAATAAAAAAGATGCGGATAAAAGGTATTTAACGAGCAGATGCGAAGATATAAAAAAAAAAAAGAAAAAAGTATTCGCTCCACGTAATATATTGGTATTAAGCTGCATCCAGTAAGACTGGAAGCCGACCCCCCACCATAGCTGGTTAAAAGCTAAGCAGATGATGATCAATAGTGGCTTAGCATTTTGCTTGAGTGGTTGGTTTTCTCACATAGAGGAGACCTTCTTAGTTAGTTCCAGGGTTCTTCAAATGATTTAGTTACTTACCCAGCTATCAGCTATGCTTTAAGTTTATTTGTCTGAAGAGTGAATTAAAAGAACCAGTCTTTACCTGAAACAAGAAAAAAAACATCTTTATTTGGAGTTGTAGCTTCAAAAACTTCGAGCTAAATACTTAAAAGCCAAAACAATTTTTCATTGGGTTTAAAAAACATAATTGGGAATCGTCTAGGCCAGAGAGGGCAATGGTACTTAGTACTTCATATCTCCGAACCAGAAATCCGTGGATCCAGTGCGGGATAATAAATTCACATTTATTATCCCACACTGGATCCAAGAGCTGGATTATAG
Organism: Eurois occulta; assembly: GCA_950022335.1. Lineage (NCBI taxonomy): Eukaryota > Metazoa > Arthropoda > Insecta > Lepidoptera > Noctuidae > Eurois > Eurois occulta. Next base: position 9,714,245 of record OX465505.1, read on the forward strand.
CCACCTCAGCCATGAAGTCTGAGTCCCAGGCTGCTATTGAGAAATTCCTGATGGAAACGCTTGGCCCGATCCGGAAAATCGAACCCAATCCACGTATTCACCAACGCTAGGTCCGAGTTTCCGATTCGGAAAATCCACGTCCATCTCTTCGTCTTTTGGCACAACGAAAGCTACGAAAGCGAGATTAGGGCGGTTACAGATTAACGTATTTTCGGCGCATAAAAGCTCGTTTATAGAAGCGCTTGCAGGAGCGTATACGCGCACCTTTTGTCAACTCGTACTCTGACACGTGAACGAAACGTCTCCCCGCGCGAACACCCCGGATTAAGCGCGGGTACGCGCGTTCGTTTTTTTTGGAGCTCAAAATGTGGTGCATATAAGCCATTATGAGCTTTTACGTGCAGAAAAATACGCTTCTGGGATACCGCTCATAGACTTCGCTTCTTCTTCTAAATCGGCTAAAAGCGTATATGGGTATGAAGAACAGGGTGTAAAGTCCTTCATCCCCCATAGAAAAGGGCAGTACCCCACCAGAAACAACACCCGTCAGGTCGCAGGGTCCTCCCAGTTCTTCATACTCCTAGAAGCGTTTGTGAATAATGGGATGCTGGAACTTATTCTCAGCAGAAGCCCAGCGACGACTAGACCAACGACGCGACGCACATACGGGTATTTTGCATTCCTAGCCGGGCGAAATTATTTGTGCGGTTTTTTCTGCTGTAAAGTAGGTAAGACTTACTAAAATGACGACTAATAATGGGGGAGGATATCAACAATGAGCTTTATGGGCTAATATGTTGATAATTAAAAAAAAGTGTATTCATGATTTAGAAATGTTTACTTAATTGTTTAAATAGTTACATCAAAAAATATAAAATAATCTAATTTAATGAGGAAGAATGCCAGGTTTCATCATCACTTTCTCCGACCTCTTCTGTTCCATATTCCGAATCTGAATCATCTTCAGATTCTGGTGATGGTGGCAACAAAATAGCCATCGCTTCTTTGGAAAAAGGTTCCATTCTGCTTTTTGGTTTTGGTCTCAAACTTGTGAGCAGTGGATCCGAGGATAGCAGAAGGCGATTCATTACATCTGCATTGCAATCTATTCTCGAAAACTTCCTCGCAAAATGATACCTATACATTCTGAAATGTTTATTCCTGGCTTCAGCAGCCTCTTCCGATAGTAGTCCGATAGGCAATAACGCCTTTTCCATGACTGTAGCACCATGCATCAAAATTTTGTGCATAGTTGGACTCATCGGATGCCAGTCGTAGAGCGACACGTAGACGTTTGCTGTCTCCCAACAGTAGTCAACAAAATTTTTCAAGTCAACTTTATGGCCGCTTGAAATTACCTCTAAAATTATTTATAATCTGAATATCAAGTTGTAATCGACACCGGTAATTTCTGCAGCCTTCTGCGGGTCACCAAAAAATCGCCTGCTGGTATTACCATCATTGGTGTTGCCGAACCCAGCTTTCGGCACATCCACAATTAATCCAGTTTCTTTTTTAAATCTTTGTTGTATGGTGGCTTTTCTTTCTTTAACTGTAGCTTTGTCTGAATCTAACCTCACTTGCCATTTTCAGACGATAAAAGGTAATTTTCCAAATAATCGACTTTTTCATCCAGTGTGTAATTCTTGTTGTTGCATTTTATTGAACAGGTATTCTCTAGTCACAACTTTGTAATTAGAGACCCCTGGTAACCCTAAAACAATAAAAAGAAAACACTTCATAATTTGCTTGAAAATAACGGTTAATACTTTTTAGGTAACACCAACACAAACGCATACGTTTCGTCGAAAGTGGCGTAAAGTAGCACTCAATTCGTAAAATATCTATAATATGACAGTTTTTGTCATGCATAACAATGAAAATCGTTAATCGGAAGTACTCGGAAGGATAACTATAATCACTTTGAAATTTAAAATTCGGGTAAAAACTGCTTAAAAAATCGAGATAGTTGAAAATTGATTTTGAACCTTACAAATACATGTAAACATTAGTAAATCTTAATAATTAAAACTGTTCTTACCTGTATTATGATGATCCATAGTAGTTTTGGTTAAATAACTCACTATAAAAAAGCACAGAGGTCTCAAACGCAGTACGATTTTAGTGTAGCCAGTAACTGACGCGAGCGCATGCGACAACGAGTAAGTTCCGACTGGCTTGCTATAGCTAGGCGCGGGCGCTCGAGTCCGAAAAAGGTCGTCTATTGTTCTGTAGCTACCTGACTCGCTGACTAGTATTCATTTTTGCTTTTATGTTGGAATTTGTTTTTACCAATTTCGCCCGGCTAGGAATGCAAAATACCCGTATGTGCGACGTAGCAATTAAGCTTTTACATGTGCACACATCCTAAAACCAGCCCAGTAGAGCATAACAAATTATAGTAAAAACACCATAGAACTGCAGTTAGTTAGTTTATTAATGATTTTGCGCGGAGATACTGCGGTAAAGTGGATAGCAATCGATATAGATTATAATGGAGATTTGGAGCATTAGTTTTCATGGTTGTTTAACCTTTAAAAAATCATGAAGACGAAGTATAAAGATCTTCATGAGTTTAGGAGCAAATTGAAGCAAGCAAAGCCTCCTTCCTTCCTAGAGTTTAAGGCGGAAGCACCAGGCTAGCTCGCAAAATTCAAATTTTCTTACATTTTTTGCAATTTGCAGGTCAGTTTCAGGTTGTACGTTGAACAAAAAATGATTCGCGACCGTAACACGTATGTATTTACAGAATTATAATCATTAAAATCATCAATACAACACTAAGTTCATTTTATCCCATTAAATAACTATTTCATGAAAAAGCACTGACCTGCAAATTACAAACAATTGCAATCTTCAATCAACAAGGTAAATGCATCTTTATACCACAAAAACAAAAACTGTCTTACAAGAAAACACTATCATTAAAAACTACAATCAATTACCAACCTTACTCCTTATACATAAGATCGAAAACACTAATTACCTACGTAACAACAAAGTGTTGCCATAATAGAACTGGAAATTGCAAAGTAAGAAAATTTGAATTTCGCGGACTACCCTGGCGCTTCCCACAATCCCACATAAGAAAGAGGCTCGTTGACAATTTTACAAACAGTCTATTTGACAAAAATACCTCGAGAGTCTCTCTTAAGGCGCCTCCGAACGACTTACCCATTCTCAGACCTTTTATTACGTACGGCGCACCCTGGAGATTTGACTTCGGTCAATTGGCTTATCCTAGTACCATGATGGCAAAACAAAAGCAGACCTCCATTTAAAAATATCAGTCAGACCAAAGACGTTCGTTACAAAACATATCAAGTTTCAAATAAGTCATTCCAAATCAATCATCAAGTCAATCAACGACAGAAATAAGCAAATAGCATGAAAAAAAACTATCACAATATTAGCATTTAACTACTCAACTCTGACAAAAAATAAACGCTGTATCGACTAAACAGTTAAAAAAACCCTCAAAAATGAACCTTAAAATCAGTAGACCAGCAGTAAGAACCCAAATCAAATTGTAATCTTTAAAAAAATCAATACAGTGAAATTGTCACTCAAAAGTGAGCCTTGAAATGATACCATAAGGATTAAAAACAATTGCAATCTTCAATCAACAAGGTAAATTCATCTTTATACCACAACAACAAAAACTGTCTTACAAGAAAACACTATCATCAAAAACTAAAATCAATTAACAACCTTAATCCTTATACATAAGATCGAAAACACTCGTTACGTAACAACAAAGTGTTGCCATATGAGAAAAATGCGTTTCCCATGCATTACAGGCGACAATGCGCGGAAGTTGACACGCGTCGCGCGTCACGATGTGTTTGTATTTTTATCGTGGTTACAAAGAGGGGTAAGCAGTAATCAAGGTGTTGAGTGTAGTTGACAATGAACATATCGATGACATTCAAGCAAATGTCAAAAGATATTGGAACTTGATCAGTAAAACATTGACAGTTCTTAGGGGTAATTTTAATTTATTATTGTTCGCATTTAATTGTAAGCGCAAGTCGTATCTATAGTCGTTTTTATAACAATTTTTTTTTAAATATGTGGAAAATCTTGATAGTTAAGTCAGGTAAATAGTTATATAATTCTGTGTAATCCTGCTATGTGTAAACGTTTGGTGTCCAAAAAAAAATTAATAATTGGTTTCAGGAATTTTTCAGTAGCAGCCACGGAGTCTGGATTCGTGTACGGTTAATGGCAGTATGCTTAGGGGTTCAGCACCCCTAAGAACTGTCAATCTTATCTAACAACAAAAGATGATCGGATCAGCACATTTAATTTAATTCGACAGTAGTTTTGTCTTGTGTAATTGACGTTTAAAAAATGCTCATCTTCAGCCTAATCTGAATAAATTATTTTTGATTTTGATATCATTGATTTTGCAGATTGGCTGTGCCGAATAACGCCAATCTGAAAATGTGTAGAGCACCCCTGAGAATATGGGAAACAAATACGTGCTCTTATTCCAATTTAAATCTAGATTTGAACTTAAAATCTAGACCACGAGTTAATAATGAACTAGATTGGTTAGGCAGACTGACTCGAATCAAATTAAAGTCACAAATGAGATTTGCATACCTGTCAGAAGTTGTTACAGCTAAGGTTCGTTTCGAGAACAGCTAAAAAAGTAGTAACGACCAGATCATGGCCCATTTGCTGGATCGTCCAATGAGTTCTTAACACCTATATGTACATGACAGGACTTAGAAAACGCTAAAGACGCCTATGCGATTAACGTACCGCGGGCCACATACCATTTGATAAGTTAAACCATCGATTTGAAAGAAGTAGAAGACGATAATGATAAACAATAAGAGAATGATTATCGCAACTCAGATCTGTTTGGTTCAAGATCAGCACAGAACACCAACCCAACCATCATCAACTTCTGCCTAGCTTTTTCCCAATGTTGGGGTACGGTACGTACGTTGGGGTATGTTGGGGTCGGCTTCCAGTCTAACCGGATGCAGCTGAATACCATACTGGACATAATAAAATACTGGCGCCTATCTGACCTCCACGACCCAATTAGTACTGGGTAATGCCCCCGCCCCCCTGGAAGGACTGGTAGTCAGACTATCGGGTCACTGACTACCTGTAACGATTGTCAGAGATCTACAAATGACAGCCGGGACCAACGGCTTAACGTGCTTTCCGAGGCACAGAGGAAACCCGGTATGGTATAATATCAACTCAACTATTCCACCAACTGACAAAGTTTATGAGAACCACGCTATTCACACTCACCGCATGCAATGCACGCTACTACATATAATACGCGGAAGTTTACTCACGTCACGCTTACTGCGCATGCGTGTTGTTAATACATGTCGTGCGTTTGAACTACGGGTGCTGGGGGGGTAACAAGATCATGGGCGAAGTTGGTTTTGTACACATGTTGGGTTAGTATCATGTTGTGGAGGAATAAACAGCTTTCCCACTTCAGATACACAGGCCTTCTCTCTGAGATGGGCCCGACCCGAGCAGACGGCGATGCGGTGGTATAATATAAATATGCTTAGACCAAGGGGGCTTCAATATTAGGAGGTACTTCTAATGGCGGGGTTAAAAATCTTAAAATATCATTTTTTTTTACCGAAAAAACATCTCGCATAAAGACTATTTCGTCATAGTTAATAACGAGAACTTACTTTACAAATTGGTAGTATTGGTACAGACGCTAAAGAACTGCTTGGTTTCCAAGTATTTCGTATTCGGAACTATAACGGCTAAACCAATAACATTGTCAATTTGGGTCCCTCAATGTTAAATAACCCAAAATTCTTAAACAATCGTGACGGCCCTCTCGAAATGAAATCGACAAATCAAAAATGGCAAATACTTATTATAAGGAAAAACCGGTTCAACTTTCGCCTGGCCTAAGAATTAAATGGTGAGTTCGCGACCTCGACTTTTGCACAAAAAAAAAGAACCATCTATAGGTCAACGACTTTATTCAGGTTATTAAACATAGGCGTAAAACGCTTAAATTAAAACTACTTCTATTAATCACTTGACGGTAAAAGGGTTGCCCGCGAAATTCAAATTTTCTTACTTTTTTAGCAATTTGCCGATCAGTCAGGCTGTATGTTGAACAAAATATGATTCGCGGCGGTAATACGTGTGTATTTACAGAATTAAAATCATCAATACAACCCTCTAAGTTCATTTAATCCCATTAAATAACAATTTCATGAAAAACCTATTGGGTTTTGGGAAGGAAATTTGAATTTCGCGGGCTACTCTCGTGCTACTGCCTGGTGTCACCTTAAGATACTATACATATTAAGGATTGTTAAGCTGCTTGGAGTTAGTATTGTTGGCCGGTTAATGGCTCACCTCCTGTTACATGAGACTTAAATATAACTGCCGAAATGTGGTGTACTGTAGGTACCTACCACCTCTACCTAAGCTCGTTCCTACAGCAGGGAGACAGGCCCCCTCTCCTCTGTTCGACCGGGCCGTACCCTACCACGTGGGTCCAGTGCGGGTCGGTCGAAGTCAGTTGTCTTCAAATGTTTGGTTTCAGGACTTGCCGGTTCTCTCACGACGTTCTCTTTTACTTTTTTGAGAGCCGTGGTGATGATAGAAATTACACAAGCAAAGTTCCTGCGTGGCTTCGAACCTACCTACAACTCGTGAATTAGGTTCAATACCACTGCCCCACTACTACTTAAAGAAAATATCTTTATATTTAGAATGGTAAATGTAGTTTAAATACACTTTAAAAACGTTTATCTACCTGTCAAAGATTCTCAAAGTAGCTAAAACATAAATATTATAGCGCACGTGGGGTGATTTAGCTTCTATATCTGGCAACACCGTCGCCCTACGGATGCGTTCGGAATAAATTAAAGTAATTGATCGCGTTCGTGACATTTAATGGCGTATTATTTTATATGTTTAGACTTTACGATGTAAGATTATGTTGGTGCATTATAATTTCATGCTTATTAGAGAAGTATTTAGTATGATATATGGCCCTGTATAACTAAATGTTTCGTAAAAGGCGCCTCATATTATATTGTCAAGATGGCGCCTTCCTTTTTGCTAATAACTGTCTTTGATTATGAAGGCAATGTGTCTTTACAGGTTATTAAAGAAGTGTTTGATAAACCCACGTTAGACATTTACGATATAATAATAAAATAGTTAAGTCGTCGAATTTTTTTAGGCCATAACTATTTCCTGTCGAAAATAACAGCATTGCCCTTCGTGGAGGTCCAAAATTATCCCACGGGACGTACTAATAAAGTGATTACAAGGTACAGGCCGACAGCTAGACAGAGTTGCATCCTTATTTTTAAAATGTTAGTATGGATTAGACGAGAGCGAGAGAGCAGCGGTGGCCCAGTGGTGGCGGTCCTGACTTATGAACAGTAAATCGAGGATTCGAATCCAGGCAGGCGCAATACTTTGTGTCATTTGTTTCATCACGACTGCTCTCAAAAACGGTGAAGGAAAACATCGTGAGGAAACCGGCATGTCCTGGAACTAAAAATTCGAAGACATAATGACATCTACCAACCCGCACTGGGCCCGCGTGGTGGATTATTAGCCCATTCCCTCTCATAGAGAGAAGGCCGTGTGTCTCAGCAGTGGGAACATTATAGGCTGATTAATGCTTATGCTAAGGATGAGCCATGTCCACCTCAGGCATCCGCATTTTTCATTCGATGAATCACCGCACGGTAAAAGAATAGGACTACCCTACGGTTCGGCACAATCATAATCATCCATAGCCTGACTTCGCCCACTGATGGGTAAAGGCCTCTCTTTGCTTGTGCCAATAATCCCAACTTCTCACCGCCAACATCTACTAGGTTCTACCTGCTTTGGTAACGTCGTCTGCCTATCTATCTAACGGGCCACCTGCATTTCTTTTTCCGGAGCTAGGGCGACAATCAAAACATTCTCACACTGCCGAACGTACCTATAATAATATTATAAAACTAAAGAGTTTGTTTGAACGCTCTAATCTAAGGAACTACTTGTTCGAAATGAAAAATTCTTTTTGTGTTGGATAGCCCATTTATCGAGGAAGGCTGTAGGCCTATGCTATGACCGACGCTACGACAAATAGGAGCGGAGCATCCATAAAAACTATTTGAAAAACGGGCAAAAGATTATTTTTATAAAAAAATCACGCGGACGTATGTCGCGGTCAACAGCTAGTGAATCTTATACAAGCCCTCCCCTCTCCCCGCACTCAACCAAATAAACCATCTCTATTGTCCATTACTCAACACACATTCTAAACTGGATTACCGACCAGATTAACTCGATAATGACTAACAAAAGCTTACAAAAAAACGGTGACTTACGTTTACTATTGTGTAACAGTTACATCGTAACTGAAGCTGTTTTGTTTATGTAAGTGTTTGCAGTAGCTTGGGTTGTGCCATCGCTTCTTGCTTTGATACGTAAATATGTTTAGTTTGGTCAATTATTTAAATCTATATTGCTATAGCATAAACTTACTGGGTGGAAGGGACACCGACGCTAAAACGGTTACCACGTATTCAGTAAATAATTCTGAACACACCCAAAAATTAGCTGTTCCATGCATTTTTATCGTGTAGGTATTGCAGTTTTATAGGTAACAGCTGTTTTTTTTTTACAATAACCTAGGAAAAAATTCTCTAAACATAGAATTTTTCGATCAAAATGTATGCACTCGCTAATTTTTGGATGTGTTCAGAATGATGTACCTACTGAATACGTAGTAACCGTTTTAGCGTCGGTGTGCCTTCCACCCTGTATATTATAGTAGCGACCCCCACCCCTGCTTCGAACGGCGCCTCCTATCGGGTCGAAAACTATACTATTTGCAAGCTGGAACCAACCATACACATAAATGTACATAAACAAAATTTCGTTGCAATCGGTTGGGTGGTTTCGGAGCCTTTAACCTGTCCACCTCAACTATGTTCTACCATTTTTTATTTTTTTCTCTGGGCGGAGCTGAAGGGAGTGTCAGACTTTTGCTGACTAAAACCCATCCATGTTCCTTCTTTTGCCCTACAGTCCCGCAGCCCAACTATGTTCTATCTGCTTTGATAACGTCGCCTGCCTATATATCTAACGGACCACCTGCATATCTGTTTCCGGAGCTAGGGCGACAATCAAAACATTCTCACACTGCCGAACGTGCCTATAATAATATTATAAAACTAAAGAGTTTGTTTGAACGCCCTTGTAGCGGTACTACAAAAAGTAGCTACAGCACCATAGAACAAAAAGTACCACAATGCCATCTATGACGCAAATCATGAACTAAACATCGAAATACATCTAAATCTTACAACACGCAAGTAAAGTTATCCGCGACTTAAGACTATATAGAAGAAGAACCCGACAACAACTGTCGGGCACTAGCCCACCAGACATAACAGCCGTCTGGCCGGAGGATCCTCCCTTTTCTATAGGGCATGAAGAACCTTACACCCTGTTCTTCATACCCCCAAGCCCTAATTGCAGGAACTACTGGTTCGAATTGAAAAATTATTTTAGTGTTGAATAGCCCATTTATCGAGGAAGGCTGAAGGCTATGACCGACACTACGACCAGAAGGAGCGGAAAATCAATAAAAAATTGAAACATTTTTCGGAGATAAGCGTGTACGAACATAGTGACACGTGTTTTTTATAACGTGATAACCAGCCTTTATCGTGCCCACTGCTGGGAAACAGGCCTCCATTCTGTAAGAGGAATGTGCCGTGTTCGACCACGTGAACCTAGTGCGAGTGGGTACCATTTCTTCGACCACTAACAAAATATTACGCACGAGATTACATAAGAGCACGATTTGAGTGGTCCAACAGCACGATAAAGACCCAATTCTAGTGCCAGGACAGACTTAAAAGAGTCTCCACGAGTGACAATGCTCAATATCGTGAGATACAATCTGTCTAACCGGACATAACTTGTTTGCGCTAAGCTCACACAGACGGTAACTAAACTGCCCGCAAAACAAGCCCCTCAATCATACCAGTTCCAAAGCCAGTGATTTACTAGTCATTGTGCAACAGTTATTTACACGCACCGCAAAGTTTTCTCTTTGCATAATTCTTAACGACGACACGTAATGACTGTGAAGTGTGAACTGTACTTGTCACATCAAATACCAGTTTTGACAGGAACAGGGTTGCCATGTAAAAATAAATGAACTAAGAATGGGGAAATTTTGATAGTCAATTGACATGCAAATTTTTGATTGTTTTGCGTCATTGTGTACACCTTAGAAACTGTTTATATTTGAAATTACTCGTTTTTGTCCGCTTTTGTCAAAGATGCGCCTTTTATGAAGACTACAGCATTTAATACAAAAATGGTTTAATTCGTATTTAAGAAAAGTAAAGACTTCTGTATGAACAAGAACTAGATAAACCGATGACCTTGAAGAAAATGAGGCTGGGTTGGACTGGATGGAGAAGGTGGAGGTCAGGATGTTGTGGCACAGCCTGGGAGAGGCCTATATCCAGATATGGTCTGCGACAGGCTGAGCTAATTAGGCAAAACACAATTCCATGAGACACAATATTATTTTTTATTTAAGTTTTTTGTTTTTGTTTTATGTTGTGTGCACTTAAGGCACGGACCAACTAAACATACTTTCTTTCTTTCTTAATCCCAATGATAGTAGTTTGGCCCAGAAACTCATCATCTTCCTGTCCATACACATGTTACTTGGGGTCGGCACAACACGTTTATTTCTTCCATTCTCCTCTGTCAACCGCCACGCTATCATTTACTCCTTTTTCTTTCATATCATTACTCACACAATCCATCCACCGTTTCCTTGGTCTTCGTCTCCCTCTCCATTCATCAACATTTATATTCACCTTGGCCCAGAAACTAACCGGTACATATTATTGTTATAAACAGTAGACAGTCAGGCGACATTTACCAGAGTTAGGCAACATTACGTGCTGTATAACTTAGTTCGTTATATCAGTCCACCAAAATTAATGATTATAAGGCTTCATGAATGAAGAAATATTTCTGTGTGATCCAAACGTGCTTTGTTTGTGTACTTTAATGATTAATTCTTTATTCATTTTTTTACACATTAATTACATTTTTAAATATTGGAATATAAAATAATATAAAAACATTTAAAAATATAAAAAATAGTAGCCCACCGGCATCGGGAACAGGGTCCGAGCTACCGGTGGTCAGGGCTCTTGAGAGAGGAACCTCCTAACAATACGCGCCGTGTCTAGAAGAACTGCCTTCTGAATCAAGCGCTTGATCCAGCTGCCCAGCGAGAGCCTCCTCAGATGTTGGTCGAGGCTCTTGGCTATTAAGCCATTGGCCGACACGACTATCGGCACAATGACTGCTGTACTCACGTCCCACATGTCGACAACCTCGCGAGCCAGATCTAGATATTTGAATTGTTTATCTTTCTCTGCTTTCACGAGGTTCTCGTCATGCGGAACCGTAATATCAACAATCATTGCGCGACGCTCCAATCGATCTATCACCACAATGTCAGGCTTATTGGCAACAATAGTCCTGTCAGTGATGATAGGTCGATCCCAATACAACGTGATATTACCATCATCGAGAACTGGGTCGGGCGCATACTTATAGTATGGCACTTCTGATTCCACAAGTTTGTACTTCAAAGCAAGTTGCTGGTGGATAATCCTGGCAACGAGGTTGTGTCTATGCAAGTACTCTCCGTTAGCCAGACGAGAACACCCAGAAATAATGTGTCGGATCGATTCTCCCGGACAGTGGCATGCCCGACATATGTCAACCGTGCCATCCTTCACAATGTATTTCCGGTAGTTATTCGTCATCATAACTTCGTCCATTATTGCACAGACAAAACCTTCGGTTTCCCCGAATAGGTCACCGAAACGCAGCCAAGACACGGACGCTAAGAAGTCTACATCGGACCCATGTAGTGCCCGGTAAAAGCGTCCGTGAAGCTCCTTGCTCTGCCATACCTCCTTGCGGTCATTAGTGTCTAATACTCTAGGCTTGCGCCAGTTCTCGTTAGCCAGGGAGAGCGGGGTGAGGCCCTTATCTACTGAGACCACATCTCGGTGCATCCCCACGTCGGCTTCTAGGAAGTATTCCCTGAGACTGCATACCTCGCGGTTGTGCAGGGTCTTAGCATTTAAGAAGCCACGACCCCCGCATTTCCGCGGGATATACAGTCTCATCACCGACGACCGTGGGTGATGCATTCGATTTGCGGTCAACAGTGCGCGGACCCTCCTATCCAGGGCATCAAGTTCCGTCTGAGTCCATTTGAGTATGCCGAAAGAATACATCAAAACCGGCATGACCCAACCGTTGAAGGCGCGCACCTTGTTTCCGCCTGACAAGAGACTGTTTAGCACCTTATTCAGGCGGCCAAAAAAGCGCTCCCTCAACGATTGTTTCATGTCGGCAGTGTTGATACCTAATGCTTCCGACATACCCAAATACTTGTAAGTTTCTGTTGAGGAGAGGGATCTAAGGTGTACGGAATCCGAGAGTTGAGTTCCCACGGATTCCATAATCTCCCCTCGCTTCACATGCATGACTGCACATTTGTCCACACCAAATTCCATCCTGATGGCGCTACTGAAAGTTTCTGTTACCTTCAGTAGCTTCATCAGTTGCAAATTGTTGGGGGCAAAGAGTTTCAGATCATCCATGTAAAGAAGGTGAGATATGACCTGACCACCTCTCCTTAACCGATAGCCTAGACCTGAACCTTCCAGCAGTGTACTGAGAGGGTTCAAGGCCAGACAAAACCACAATGGACTCAAACTATCACCCTGGAATATACCGCGCTCTATCCTTATCGGTTCGCTGTTCCCCTGGATCTGTCGACATCCTGGATAGCGAAGGACCGTTCTCCAGTGCCCCATACATGACATCAGGAAGGTACGCAGAGTTGCATCAACTTTATACAACTCCAGCACCCTCATGAGCCATGTGTGAGGCACAGAATCATAGGCCTTCTTATAATCTATCCAACATGTAGACAGATCCCTTCGGGAGCGGCGAACCTGTTGGCTAATGGCCATATCTATGAGGAGCAGCTCCTTAGTACCGCGGGACCCGTTCCTACATCCATTCTGAGAGGCAGACATGATACAATTACTATCAATATGTTGGTTGATTTTAGCTCTCAAAATGGATGTAAGAACTTTATAGACCGTTGGTAAACAAGTAATTGGTCTATAATTTTTGGGCTCCGCAGTACTACCTGATTTATGGAGCAGGTGGGTAATTCCTGTCGTCAAGAACTGGGGCAGCGACCCTGACTCTAAGGCTGATTGAAACTGGGACGCCAAGCGAACGTGCGATCTCTGAAACCATTTGATCCAGAAGTTGTGCAGTCCATCCGGCCCTGGAGATTTCCAGTTAGGTAACGGACGGACTGCACGAGCTACGTCTTGGGGGCTGATGGTGATTGCCCCCATTTCTGGTATTGGATCACACGCTCGTTCAACCTCTCGTGTCCAATCGCCCTCAGTGTGACTGACAGGCACCGACCAGATGTTGCGCCAGAACGAACACATGGCGTCATCATCCGGCAGACGTGTGTCAGTCACACCTTGGTCCGGTCGTTCCCAAGCCCTATATACCCACCTTTCATCGCTTTGGAAAGTGCGATTCTGAGTGTATCGTTCCACTCGCCGCTTATACCGGCGAATACGGCTTGCCCATGCACAGATCTTCTGCTTCAGGAAGTCGATACGCTCTGTGACGCGGGCCAAGTAGTCTCGAAAACTAATATCAGTCCCCGAGAACGCCCGCCTCACAAAGCGCATCACTCTAGGACGAGTATTGCCCTCCCTGAAGCAGATTAATTTGCCGATGAGTGCTCTAGCCTCACCGATGCGCCGCTCAATCCTGCACTGCCAAGCTGGAGCAGCTAATTTTGGTCGTGTAGCTCTGTCATTGTTAGGAAATTTGACCTGAGCTACACGACATGCCGCTACAGCTCCACAGTACATTATTGAGTGAGTATCGGCGAGGTCTTTGCTGCTGTCAAAGTAGTTTGACAGCTGCGAATCTAGAGCACACACCAGTGCCTTATTTTTCTTGTGCATGGGCAAACGAGGTAGTCTTGGTCTAAGTTCAGGCGGTGTGGAACGGTACTCCCGGAATGCACCCTCCAAGGCACTCCTCAATTGTGCGTTGCACTGGGTACTCACGGATATAACTTCATAATGATTAATTTATTATTATTATAATTAAAAAGTTATATATAAATTATAAGTATACTTTTTTAAAGTATTGTCTACCTGTTTGTTCCGGCTAATCTTCGAAACGACTGGACCGATTTTGACGGGACTTTTACTGGCAGATAGCTAATGTAAGGACAAACTTAGGCTACTTTTTTTTAGAAAACAGATTAGGGTTCCGTGCAAAAAAATTAATACCCCCGAAATTGTTAACAAAATCAGATGCAAATATCCCAAGTTATATTTTTATAACAATAATAACTTCACACGGATGAAGTCAGCGGGCAACAGTATAATTCTCAAGCTCTAGAAAACCAACAGACTGCTCTATCAATAAAAAACAGATATTTACTACTGTTTACAAAACATTAATCAAGAATGGAAGAAAAACATGAATAAATAAATCGTTTTAACATTGTTTGTTAGTCGAGAACTAGCGAATACTCATCCTACTACTATTATAAATGTGAAAGTTTGTGAGTATGGATGGATGGATGTTTGTTACTCTTTCACGCAAAAACTACTGACCAGATTTGGATGAAATTTGGCACACAGATAGTTTATAACCTGGATTAACACATAGGATACTTTTTATCCCGGTAGTGCGATCCCGTGGGACAATTACCGAACTTACGCGGGTGAAGCCGCGGGCATGAGCGAGTTCTTCTACAATTTATATCTTTGATTCTTCTACTTTTCTCGTGATTGTTCCAATTATCTTATGATCGGCATCGGCAGTCTAACCGCACGTAGTGAAATACCAGTAATTTACATGGAGCGAGTGTCTGAAGTGTCTCGGAATGCAAGCGGTTAAGCCGTTGGTCCCGGCTGTCACTTGTAGATCTTTGACAGTCGTTACAGGTAGTCAGTGGCCCGGAAGTCTGACAACCAGTCTTAGCAACTATCGGTATACCCAGTAAGCCAGTACTAACTGGTTTGTGGAGATCAGATAGGCAGTCGCTCCATGTAAAATACTGGTATTCGACTGCGTCCGATTAGACTGGAAGCCGGAGCGAATGCCTATCTGACCTCTACCACCCAATCATCGGCTATAATACTACTCGGTAAGCCTGTTTGTCAGACGGGATTCTGACAGGTAGTCAGAGATCCGAAGACTGACACAATCGTCGACCAGGCTTGAATACCAGCATACTTCAGGCGAAACCACAATCAGTCTAGTAATTTTTTTTTCATGTCAGCGTACTCTATCCCACTGCTGGACAAAGGCCCCCCCAAGGCTTTCCAATTTTGATTAACATTGCCTTCTCCGACCTTGAAGAATGAGTCCAGATCGTCACGCCAGCGTTTCTTGGGTCCTCGGTTCCAACGCCGTTTTCAAGCACCCACTCTTTTTTTTTTTTCGGGTAGGAAATCATCAAATGACTCCTCCCACTCTGGGCGGAGCGGAAGGGAGTGTCAGACTCTTACTGACTAAAAACCACCCATGTTCCTTCTTTTGCCCTTTATGTTCCAGGGCCGCGGTATCTCTTTCGAACAGTCCCGCAGCCCTGGCAAAGCACCCACTCTGTGACTATCTTCTTCTATATGTCTATTAAATACATTATTTAAAAAAGCAATGAAACTATTTTCAGCGATCCTATAACTTTCGCGCTGAAATAATATTTTGCGCTCGATAGCGCTGAAACAAAAATAATCTTGTACCGCAAAATATTTTGATATCGTAAATCTATAAACTCTGAAGCTCCATTGAAATAAATATTAACTTTATAAAAGATATTTATGTATTAAACTCCTTTATGCCATAAATCAGATATTATGTTCTCCATTTACAAATTCACAGCCGATTCTGAAACTAAACATCACGTTTGTAATCGCCGAAAGGTTAGGCAGAATTGCAGCTATAGGACAACCATATTTTGTCTGACACGTATGTATATTAACGACCTGTTTCCGGCAAGCCTATTTCCATCAACCGAGCACAAATCCAGACTTCGGGCTGTTCTTGAAAAATTCCCAATATCACTTTGCATAACCAGCGAATCGAACCCAAGAGCTCACGCTTTCGACAACTAGACCATGGACAACAAGGTAGCTAACTTTATTACACACCTCTGTGTAACCCTTCGAGGTGTGACAAAAAAGGCGTGATAATAGCCAAAAAAACAGGCCAAGTGCTAGTGAGACTCGTACGGAACCCTAAAAAAATCACAAATCAAAAACCGTTCTAATTACCGGCAACCCTATTCAACAATAGTGTTGAGGCATCGCTACGCAAAACCGGTATTTTTATACCAGAAACCGGTATTATATGTTAGATTTCTCTCAGCCGTTTAATATTCAGTGAAATACATCGCAGATATGTGCCAATGGCGCTACTAATATCATTTCTAAAACGGTGATAGAATTACTGTGTTAGTTAGTTGGAAGACTAGCACTTCGCCCGCGACTTCGTCCGCAAAAACTGTGATAGCTCGGTTAATATGCATGATATAAATATAATTTATAGCATAAAGCGCCCACGAATAATGTAGCTTTTTGCCAGTAAAAGGTTTTTTAGAATCATTCGTTCCGGAGATTACATACAAAATTCCAAACAAAATTTACCTCTTTATGATATTTAGTTAGAAGTTTCAAGTTGTACGGTGTACACAGTTGCATGTTTGATATTAATCTTCGGTTTCTCTGAAAGCCTGATCAAGAGGCTGAATAGAACATAGGTACCTACTTACAGGTATTCATGTTGGTTTTTGTGATTCATTATATCAATATTTTAGCTGAAAGACGTCTACTGCTGGTCTGCCATGGTCTAGTGGTCGCAAGCACGACTGCTGCAAAGTGTTATTGTGTTTTTCCATCAGGAATTTCTCAGTAGCAGCCACGGAGTCTGGATTTGTGTCCGATTGATAACAATATGCTCACTTATTACATGGGACTTAAACATAACTGGCGAAATGTGGGTGTACTTTACGTACACCTCTGCCTAACCGTTTCGTGGATTACAAGGAGTGATGTTACTCGTATGTTATGATTATAAGTTTCTTTTCCCCCCAAAAACGCTGTTTTCGGAGTCTTTTGAGCCAACCTTTCGACTTCACGACCTATTTGTACGTGATAGGTCAGTCATGGAGTCCCTTGACATTTGCTGAACAAATATTTGACGGGGATTTTATATAATGGCGTATTATTGCTAGCTCTGGAAGTGCAGGAGTCGTTTAAAGGTTAACGCTACGGTTCACGGTCCAAGATGAAGACCAAAGAAACGATGGATGGATTGCGTGAGAAATGATATGAAGGAGTAAATGATAGCGTGGCCGTTGACAGAGGAGAATGGAAGAAAAAAACGTGTTACACCGACCCGAAGTAACATGGGACAAGGGTAGGAAGATGATGATGATGCTGCTGCTACGGTTTACGGTACAGAGAAGCAACTGAAAGGAACAAGTGCTGATAGCGGTTCCCGGTGGGACTAGCAGTTGACCCCAACTATACAAGCTGACAGGCCAAATGAAGTGGCCTGTTCTCTATACAGAGGCCCTCGTCCCAACAGTGGAAACATTATTTTTGCTATATTGCGTATTACCCAGTACTAACAGGGTTGTGGAGGTCAGATAGGCAGTCGCTCCATGTAAAATACTGGTATTCAGCTGCATCCGGATACACTAACAGTCGACCTACATGCATGAACAGTTTTGAAACTTTGTATGGTTATTATTAGCGTCAAGAAGGACCGACATAGTTGGGAAAAGGCGGGCAAATGATGATGGACAAAAAGTAGGGTAATCAAATGATATCGGCTGACAGCTAATACCTCATTTGATGGAAATGGAAAGTGGTTGACCTTATCAATGGATTATCGATGCTTTTCCAGCAAGTTAATAGTTGCATTAGTCCGTAAAAATTTGTTACCGTGCCCGCACAGTGGATTACAGCCCAATCATCATCTGCCTAGCCTTTTCCCAACTCTGTTGAGGTCGGCTTCCCTTCCAGTCTAACCGGATGCAGCCTAATACCAGTACTTTACATGGAGCGAATGCCTATGTGATCTCCACAACTCAGTTAGTACTGGGTAATACGATACCCCTTGGTAAGACTGGTTGTCAGACTTTTTGGGGCATTCTCATATTCACAGATTTTGACTACCTGTAACGACTGTCAAAGATCTCAAATGACAGCAGGGACTATATCATCAGACACCTCCTTTCTAGCCATATCATCCGTCACACAGTCCATCCATCGTTTCTTTGGTCTTCCTCTGCTATAGCCATCCACATTCATACTCAAAAACTTTGCTCACGACATTTACCTCATTCCTCTGCTACACATGAATAGAACCGCAAAGAACCGACCAGACATTTGAAAACCCAATGCCGTCATTAATTTAAAATTCAAAAAAACCTAAACTCGCTCCACTTTACCCACAAACCAGACAAACGATTAACAAAATCAAAAATACAATCTAAATAAAAAACTAGATTTTCGTCCTCGTTTGCTGTGTAACGGTTTTGGTGCTAAAACCACGAATACCATCATTAATATAAGTTCTTCTAATAGTTTTTCGTATATTAGAAAGCTGTCCGTACCGGTTGGGAGTTGGGAGGTAAGCAGAAGTGTTTGGTTTTCAATGTGGGGTAGGGGGGACTGTTTTTGGCGTCGCTGATTTTTGTTTGAAAAATGTGTTGGCATTTATTTAGGGTTGCTCCCTGTAATATGCCAGTAGTGACTAATGAAATGTGGAAGAATTATTCTGAGTTGCCTAACTCATTTTTTTTTTATGAAAAGGGCCTGTTCTTGACCTCGATCACGCCTAGTGGAAAGCGATGGATGAGGTCTATGATGAAACGAGCGTGCCCAGAAGATGCCTGTTCACGGGATATTCAGGCATGATTTCATGTTAAAATGTGCTGGCAGAAGGTTTTGTGTTTTTCTTTCAGACACAGGCATTGAAGGACTTAAGAGAAAGATGATTAGGTACTTATGTAACGAAACTAGTCGATGATCCGAATGTTAAGCAATAACCTGTATAAGCAATAGGTATGCATACTTAATGAAAGATAGAAAGAAAACACATTTATTTAGCACATGCCACAAATGCATACAACATAAAATAAAATAAAAAACTTAAATCTACGCAATAAAACTTAAATCTAAACAGGAAAAAAAAGGGGAAAAGTTGTGTGTCTCACGGATGCGCCAAATAGGCCCAGTTCAGCAAACTGCCGAGCAGCTGAATGAATATTTATGATGATTGTTAAGACACAAGGAAAGTCACATTTTCAAACAGGAACCAAGCAATGATTGTTAACACCACTTAATAGGTTTCCTAAGCAAAGATATCATAAAATAATTAATATTAAAATTCAAGTAGTCACTAATCTATATCCACAGTTCCACACATCTATACTAATAAATAAATAACTGTTCTTATAATTTTTTTTCTCTGTCTGTCTGTTTGTTCCGGGCGACGCGGGCAGACCGGACTTTTACTGGCAGATAGCTGATGTTATAGGGAGTAACTTAGGCTACTTTTATTTCAGAAAAAAGATTAGGGTCCCGTGCAAAAAAATTGAGAAACCTTGAAATTATTAACAAAATCCGACTTAAACCGGGAAGTATAATTTTACGCGGACAAAGATCGCGGAGCACAGCTAGTATTAAAATATGAATGAACCTCTTCCGAAAACCGTCCACCTCACCTCACAAACTATCAATTCAATAGATTTATAGCTTTATCGTGATATCAAAGTGAAATTAAAGACAGGATGGTAATAAAGAATGGAATACGACTGGCTGATTGACGGCGACTTCAAAGAAATGATTTACGATATTATGTATTCTATTAAATTGTTAATTATATGCATTGTAGTTCTTACTTCGTGTGTCACTTTATCAAGGCTTTTAGAGTTTTTTGGCGACGTTCATTGGTTAAGTGTTTCAGAAAGGTCAGGTCCGTCTGCATAGTACAAACGCCAGAAGGTCAACCTATCCGAAACTGTCAGATTTTCCCAACCAACCTTGAACCTAATGCTTTAGACATAAAGTTGAAAATCTATTAAAGAAAGGAGAAAGCTCATGGAAGTATAGAATCCCGTACCATGCTGCATCAAAATCAAACCTTGTTTTTTATAGACTACACTGATCGTATTAACTCCTACAAAAATTATTTTTGAAAAAAAAACCCGCGTTTCAGAGTTATTTTATAAAATCGAAACTAACCTAAAAAGTAGGTCTATTTTTTCGACGCTACCAACGACGTATTTTAACACACAAACATTACATTATTGCTCTAAAAACAGCGTAATACACTAATATTAGTAAGAATTACGAGTT
This sequence comes from Eurois occulta, assembly GCA_950022335.1. Classification (NCBI taxonomy): domain Eukaryota; kingdom Metazoa; phylum Arthropoda; class Insecta; order Lepidoptera; family Noctuidae; genus Eurois; species Eurois occulta. Next base: position 9,734,764 of record OX465505.1, read on the forward strand.
AAAGTAACATCCACAGTATGCTTGACTGAAACTCGATTTTATTTTAGACCTTTACATTGCCAATAGTCAGTCAGTACAGTACAAATGTCAGATGCCACAGATAAGATAACTATAAACCATAGAGTATAGTAAGTGCTATAAACTAGTCGGGATTTAGGGATGTAATCGATAAATCAAAATCTTTAGGCTGAGAAAATCTATTTTGTTGCAAATAGCAATAAACTAAACTAAATCGATTTGGTGTACTGATCTTACTTAATTGTAATTAATTTTAGAGTCCGCTCGACAGACAAGGGTTTGTTAAATTGAAACGGAACGTCATTTATATTCAGTAGAAACGGAACGTCATATAAAGGGAGTAAAACAATATTCATACTTTTAAACTCCAAAAGTATATTTCCAGTTCAAAAATCAAATCCCCGACGTGTAATGCCGTAAAAAAATATGAAACTAATTACTATAATATTTTGGTTTTGAGGCGCCAGACTTTTTGGTACCAACTTTGGTCATTGTCCTTTGACAGATTGTAGTAGCTTGATATGCAGGCGTCTGTACATCTGAAGTAATATTTGCGTGCCTCGTTGGTCTAGTACTCGCAACCGCGACTGCTAAACATGAGACACTAACTAAACGATGATCAGTGATCGGAATAGGCCGACTATATTTGCCTAAACTTCGAAGAACAGAGACAGAAAGTGGAGACTTCCTTACGACTATTTTTTTTGCCATTAACAAATCTTAGGAATTTTCACTAAAACTAATCTAACTTAAATCATGTATTAGAATAATTTGATACAACAACGGTTAGTTTAAGGATCGTAAATATAATTCGAATACATGAATTAAAGTTAGATTATTTATTTCGGAATTTTACGTGAAAAAAGTGGAGACTCCACTTTCTGTCTATGTTCTCCGAAGTTTAGACAAATATAGTCAGCCTATTCCAATCCCTGACGATGATACACAATTAGCCTGAATTTGATCCCCTATGTCTATCCAAAAATAAGTATTGACAAACGGTCTATTCTTGTACTGAGTCACGACAAAAATTAAGTTTATTTCCGTACCAAAGTGATTGTTACACGACGATGTAGTCATTGGGGTTAATTGTGAATGACGGTAGTTTTAAACGGTTTGAAGATATTTCTTCGCCTTTTAGTATGTTTGTTTATTGAGAAAGACAGTTTTGTGAGACGTAGTGTTTTTTTTTATGTGTACCCGGAAATAGTTAAACGTTTGCATAAATGGGAGATCTAACAATAACATAACATATGTATAACACAAAACAAAACAATTTATTCAAAATCGATATTATTTTTAGCTTTGTCACATCCCTAGTCCTAACACTACTTCAAGCCAGTGTTACCATGTTATTAAGCAGGTTTTCCCCGTTTGTGGGGTAAGTGGCAACGTGTAATTTGATGTGTCATTTTAATGACTTTGCGTTACGGCTTTTTCTAAACTACTTCTCACGCAATATTATTTTAACTTTATTTGTCAAAGCGTATACGATAGTTGCGAGCTTTTTGATCAGACAATCACAATCAAAACAGCTAACATGACATTTGATAGCAGATTGATAGTTTTCGATTTTGCCTAGTAGTCGTCAGCTCGACTACTGAGCATGAAATCGTGGGTTCGATTTCCAGGTCGGGCAAAGTAATTTTGGGTTTTTCCATCAGGAATTTCTCAGTGGCAGCCACGGAGTCTTGATTTGTGCCTGGTTTGATGGCAATAGGTTCGCCTCCTATTACATGGGACTTAAAGATTACTGGCGAAATGTGGGTGTAGTATTAGTTAGGTACACCTATGTCTAGTGGTACTTTCATACAAGCCTAAAAGCTTGGCTTGCCCTTATAACCTAGGACTCTTCATGATGCTGAATAGTCTGCTTACCTTCAAAAAAAAATATTTTAGTTCACATAACCATGTAGGTTATGTGAACTAAAATATTTTTTTTTTGGGCACTTATAAAACGTCGACAAAAATGTGAACGGTTCGGGTTGGTCGTTGCCTATGGAGAAGAACCGGCAAGAAACTCCATGGTTACTCTTTTAAAATGATTTGATTTTACAATATTATCATGTTTGTTTAAGTATGGGGGGACAGCATAGGCCCGACAATAGGTCGTTGCTTACTACACAAAAAACGGAAAACAAGATAAGAGGTTAACAAAAGTTAACAGACATCTAGGAATCTACAAGGCCTACACTGTTCACACATTCATAAACAATCGTTAAAAAGAATCTATACAAAGGCAAGAAAATATTATAAAAGACTAAATTGAACATGTGAAAAAATATTGTCATCAGTGCTGCAACTATCCTGAACAAAAGGTGTTTAAACGATTTGAGAATTATTGTAAAAAAAAATCTGATTAAAAGGAAAAAGAAAAAAAATGAGATTGAGAATAGTTAGAGACATCCACATATTTGTGCCGTTTATGAGCTACCAGGGAAGCTTTATGAGCTTTATAACGCCTTATGAGCTTGCCGCATTTTTTTCACTAGGCACGCCACTGCCTCTGCTTAACCCTTCGAGGATTACAACCGTGATGTTAAGTCATGTTATTCTAATGCATCATGCTTCTTCAGCGTGATATTTACCGCACAGCACCTATGCAAAGGAACTCAACGTCATTATATTCATAGATTTAACCTTATAACCTTAGCCGGTATTGTTTGTTAGTTCAAAAGACTTGCATTTACCGTACTGACGCACATTACCTGGTCTTTAGTTACAGTGCACGGGGCCCCTGTGTCTCTGAATACAGAACTAGCTTTTGCCGGCGCCTTCACTCGAAATTATCCCACAGGAACGTCGCAAATATATCCTAATCTACACTAATATTATAAAGAGGAAAAATTTGTATTTTTGTGTGTATGTATGTTTGTAATGAATAAACTCAAAAACTACTGTGCCGATTTCAAAAATTATTTCACCATTGGAAAGCTACATTCACCTTGAGTAACATAGGCTCGTCCGGGCTTTGCACGGGGCAAAGCCCGGACGAGTCGCTAGTATAATAATATAAATATAGTCGTAAATATATATGATACTCGGGAAAACTCTAGCTACCCATTAGTGAAAGAATTCTCGGATTCGCATATGTAGTTTCTAAGTTTACCCCCTACATCTAAACCTACAAAATTAACCTCTTTGTAATATTAGTTACTAGCTTTAGCTCGCGACTTCGCTCCCATTATGTACAAAAATGAACACACAGGAATGTTTTAAATGTAGCCTAAGAGTATAATGAGCTCGAGAATAATGTAGCTTCTCGTTAATGTTAGCCTGTGTCATCCCACTGCTGGGCAAAGGCCTCTCCCCTAAACTTCCAAATTCTTCGATCCTGGGCCAAACTTCCGAAGATTACCCCGTACATACAAACTTACAACTCCCTACATACACATACAGGAGATACACGGGAAAAACAAGTAAATAACAGGGACTCACAGATAAATAAAACAAGCTACCACGGGGCGATCTAAAGTTAAGCTAAAATTGCCAAGGTCGGTTAGTTGATGAGGGAACATCCTCTACATATCCATACGAGACCCCTCCGGGCCTCAAAAAGCACGTTAAGCCGTTGGTCCTAGTTGTCATTTGTAAATCTTTAACAATCCTTACAGGTTGTCAGAAGCCCGAATGTCTGACAACCAGTCTGACCAAGAGGCCCATTTATTTACCATTTTATTACCCAGCACTAACTGGGTTGTGGAGGTCAGATAGGCAGTCGCTCCATGTAAAATACTGGTATTCAGCTGCATCCGGCTAGACTGGAAGCCGATCCCAATATAGTTGGGTCGCTTTCTATCATGCGTGTACAATATTATCACCACTTTTCGTGTGAAGTTATGAAGGTGGGTAGAAAAACCCATTTCCCCTTTTATTCGAGCAATAAATTCCTGTAGTTATCCGCCATTTTGTTTGTCCTCTACCTTTTAAATATTAATAAAGCTATGCACAGAGGGTTATAACAATAGGGTAGATAAGGTGGCGCCAGTAATAATTATGGTATTCAAGTAAATACCTGGCAAAGAGACTGTCTACGCTTATATCAGTTGTAGTAACATTATTGGACACAGCAACCAAATTGCGTAACACACTTTTGAAAACACTCAGAAGATTTCTGAAAGATACATCTCTCTCTAACCCTAACCCATTCTTTGACATGTTTAAAAAATTCATCTAATCCAAATAAAGCATCATCATCTTCCTGCCCTTGTCCCATGTTATTTGGGGTCGGCGCAACACGTTTTTTTCTTCCATTCTCCTCTGTCAACCGTCACGCTATCATTTGCTTCTTTATCTTTCATATCATTCCTCACACAATCCATCCATCGCTTCTTTGGTCTTCCTCTCCCTCTCCATCCAATAACGTTTATATTCATCACTCTTTTCATCAATCCAAATAAAACAATAAATAAAAATAAATGAATACGCAACTCATAGGCACAAAAAAATCTATGCAAACGTCTTCCTAATTCCAGGCTGTCTGTTCCAAGACTTCAATTACGTCAGGGATGCTCTGAACCCAGACTTTAGTAAACATATTTATGACAAAATATTTTCCATATCTTGACAGGTTACCCGAATGGCACCGACACTTGACGATACGTGAGAATGGGAATATACTCTAAATACGTTTAAACCCAACATTAGCCATAAAACCGCTACAACCAACACTCATGAACTCACGAGGGAACATATCCACTTCACCAGTTACCACACCTACTTCAATAATAATAAAACTTTAAATTAACACAGTTTTTAATACCGCTATAGGCCGGTGTTTTGACCTTGACAATGACCGGCCATTTTGTTTGGAATGACTCACTAGTTTTTTTAGGAGTCTGTTTACAACTGAGAAGCGCGCAGTTCGCAAAACGGTTAAAAGAAAACATTATAAGGTAGCCGAACTATAAGTTACAAAAGACGGAAAAGAGGCTATCAGAAGAAATGGTATAGAAAAAGTGATCCTATATTCGATGACTTAAAGCAGTCTTTCCCAAAGTGGATATTGCCCCCATGTGGGGTGCTCGCTTAAAGCCATTAAAACCAGGACCACTACTCCAGAATACGGGTGAGTTCTGAAAGCTTTAATAACTCTGCCTGAAATCTAAACTAGGACCCCAATTGGAGCACCTGCGGCCACTAGATTGACGAGGCAGTCATAGTTTAAAAGTGATTATGCACTTACTAGCTTATGCCCGCGGCTTCGCGCGCATGGAGTTCGTTTATGGTCCCACGGATCGTACTACCGGGATAAAAAAGTCCTATGTGTTACTCTAGGTTATAATTATCTGTGTGCCAAATTTCATCCAAATTGGTTCTGTAGTTTTTGCGTGAAAGAGTTACAAACCTCCATACATCCTGAAATCCTGACAAACTTTCGCATTTATAATAAAAAATAATAGTACGATAGGATATTTTTATCATTATTTAGTGGATTTATAAGATAGCATATACCGAGCGGTTCACACTGCAAAAGACAGCATAACTTGTGTAAGCATATGATCGTCATCCTCAGCATTGAGGGAACGGCAAAGAAATATCTATAGTCATTAATTTATTACATACCATATTTTCATTTCGTATTGCTTCTCGAGATAGGTCGTTGCATGTAGCTGGTTTGATACGCAATAGACTTTAGAAACAGCAACAGCCAGCAGCAGCCACATACTTAAGTAAAACTTAAAAAAAAAAAATCCGCTACAGAACCCCAGTCTCCAAACTGCAGTTAATCTCACTTTGACAGTTAACAGTACATCAGAAGTCAGCTATTCACAGTTTTTAACGCACAGGCCGTTTTGTGGCACTCATTGTCGCTTGCTCTTTAGAAATAGTCAATTAATGGTTTTTGCTGTGTCATCTATGGATGGGAGTTGGCGATATAAACTAATATTGAATTAAGGCAATGAAACGCAGAATGAAGGAGTATGAACGTGGAAGAAGCAATAAGAGTATGTAAGGGTCGCAAGCGCTCTAGCTCGCCGTCCGTCCGTCGTATGACGACGGGCAGGCCGTGTCGACGGCGCGTTCGTGTTCCACGCGCGCCTCAAAGAGTTGTCAGCAAACGGGAGAGGCCCGCAAGGGCCGGTGCCTGCCAGGGCTGCGGGACTGTTCGAAAGAGATACCGCGGCCCTGGAACATAAAGGGCCAATGAAGGAACATGGGTGTTTTTTAGTCAGTAAGAGTCTGACACTCCCTTCCGCTCCGCCCAGAGCGGGAGGAGTCATTTGATGATTTCTCACCCCCCAAAAAGAAAAAAAAAAAAAGGGTCGCAAGCGCTTGGCTTTTTTTTTTTTTTTTTTTTTTTTTCGGCGGAGCGGAAGGGAGTGTCAGACTCTTACTGACTAAAAAACACCCATGTTCCTTCATTGGCCCTTTATGTTCCAGGGCCGCGGTATCTCTTTCGAACAGTCCCGCAGCCCTGGCAGGCACCGGCCCTTGCGGGCCCCTCCCGTTTGCTGACATCTCTTTGAGGCGCGCGTGGAACACGAACGCGCCGTCGACACGGCCTGCCCGTCGTCATACGACGGACGGACGGCGAGCTAGCCCATTACTCGCCGTCCACAGGCCCGCGCCTACGGTGGCCGAGAGCCATCACGGCGTGGCCCCCGACGCCCGGTGCTTCTCCCGCGGCGGCTGGGACGTGAGGAGGTTCTCTCCCTCTCACGTTCCGCCGCCTCCTTCGCTAGCATGACTGCTTCGCAGAAGGAGGCGACGGCTTCCCATTCCCTCTCGCCCCGGACCATGGCTTGAACCAGGGCCGGGCGCGAGAGGTCGCCGCCGCCAATCGCCGCTACGAGGACACGGCGGTGCTCCTCCCAAGCGGAGCAGACCTCGACGGTGTGCTCCACCGTGTCCTCCGGTCGATCCTCGCAGTTGTAGCACCAGGGCGTTTCCTCCCGCCCGATTCGGTGCAGGTACCTCCCGAAGCACCCGTGTCCGGTGAGGACCTGCGTCAGGCGGAAGGTGAGGGCGCCGTGGCGCCTCTCAAGCCACTCCTCAAAGAGGGGACTTACCGCCACTATCGTGGCGTGCCCTGAACGGGGTTGCGATAGTCGCTCTCTCCATGTCGCCATGAGATCACGGCGGAGGTCTGTCCGCCGCGCGACAATATGCCGCGGCAGCGGAGTTACCCCCCGGCTCTGTACCTCCGCGCGCCACTCGTGCAGGCGCGCGAGGACTATGGCCTCCAGATCCCATGGCGGCAATCCGGCAAGGAGGCTCGCCGCCTCGCGGGAGATCGTGCGGTACCCCCGGATCAGCCTTACGGCTACCACCTTTTGGGGCGCGTTCAGGTAGTGCTTTGCACGCAACCTCAACGAACGCGCCCACACCGGGGCCCCGTAAAGGGCCATGGACCGCAAGATCCCCGCATAGAGCCTCCGGCAGGAGGCGTTTGGTCCCCTCAGGTTGGGCAGGAGCCGCTTGAAAGCAGCCCCGGCCTTTTCCAGTCTGGGAGCCAAACGTCGGAAATGCTCCACGAAGTTCCATCGGCTGTCGAGGACGAGTCCGAGGTACCTCAACGTCGACTCGACGCCGACGGGAACCCCTCCTACCGTGAGTATGGATCCCGACGGTGGCGCGCTCCGAGGCCCATGAAAGCACATGGCCTCGGACTTGTGCAATGCCACCTCGAGACCCAATTGCCGGATCCTCTCAACGACTATCGCAACCCCGCGTGTCATCAATTCGGCCGCCGCCTCGTGCGACCTCCCCTGCGCCAGCACCAGCGTGTCGTCAGCGTAGCAAACTACGCTGACGCCGCTAGGGAGGTCGGCACGCAGCACCCAGTCGTAGCCGATGTTCCACAAGGGCGGCCCCAGAACCGATCCCTGTGGAACACCGCACGACATCTCTCGCCGGTTCCACTCTCCGTTGTGACCAGGGTATATGACATACCTGTCCGCGCTGCGGGACTGTTCGTAAGAGATACCGCGGCCCTGGAACACCAAGGGCTAAGAAGGAATATGGGTGGGTTTTAGTCAGGACAAGTCTGACACTGCCTTCCGCTCCGCCCAGAGCGGGAGGGGTCATTTGATGATATCCCACGCAGAAAAAAAAGGGTCGCATGCGCCGGGGCTGCGGGACTATTCGAAAGAGATACCGCGGCCCTGCCTACCATGTGAAAAAGGTATGAGTTTACGATTATGAACGCAAAATGTCAACCATTTTATGGAAAACTGTAAGGTTCAACCAAGAGTTGGAAGACTGACAACCAATCGCACCAAGGGATAACGTGTTACCCAGCGACGCGGTTGGGAAGCTTAAATATGCAGTCGCTCCATGTAAAATACTGGCATTGAGCTGAATACCATTTACCTGGAAGCCGACCGCATAATAGTTGAGAAGAGGATGACTTGGCTTCTTGATTTTATTCAGTAATTTCCCGTGGCTAAAAAAGAACAGCCGCTCGGGTCGATCAACCGTCCGAGCCGTGCTTACCTAGGTTGGTCCGTGGATGGGTGACCACCTGACCACCCATTACATACCGAGACCGAGTTTCCTCCGTGCCTCGGAAAGCACGTTAAACCGTTGGTCCCGGCTGTCATTTGCAGACCTTTGACAGTCTTTACCGGTAGTCAGTGGCCCGAAAGTCTGACAACCAGTCTTACCAAGGGGTATCGTATTACCTAGCACTAACTGGGTTTTGGAGGTCAAATAGGCAGTCGCTCCATGTAAAATACTGGTATTCAGCTGCAACCGGTTAGACTGGAAGCCGACCTCAACATAGTTGGGAAAAGGCTAGGCAGATGATGATGAATTTGAATTCCCAGAAACCCTCCTTTTGGCAAGTTAATCGAAAGATTTTATACATACAAACGGAATCGTGCCCACATCTGACGTTAAATAAAAAAGATTCTCTACTCAAGCGTAGGCGCAATAGCAGCCAGTCATCGTAATCTTTATGAGTGTAATGGCAATGACTGTTGATTTCAATTACTACAGCTACCGCTTACCGTGGTGGGAGGACAATGCGACAATGTCGAAATTATCATTAATCATCGCAGGTGGAATTTTATAAGATTGTTTAATCCGCCATTACTGTGCGTAGCCTTTCAATTAATGGACAATGTTATATTGCCATGATTACCAACTTTTGGCAGACAGGTGATCGTAATATCATCAGCATCGTTGAAGTTTTTTCAGCCGTTAAAAGGTCAGGCAAAGGGACAGTTACTTTCGCATTTACTAGAGATTTTTTTAATGTTTAATGGGCCTACTCTTGACCTCAATCTAGTCCTGAAGACAGAGATGAGGTCGATGATGGAACGAGCTAACCCAAAAGAAGCCTATTAACTCGCGACTTAAATAGATTGTGGTCATATGAACTTGGGAACACCGACGAAGGCAGGGAATTCCACTCCTTGGCTGTGCGCATAATAAACGATGTAGCAAAGCGCTTCGTGCGAATGTGTGGAACATCGACAAGGAATAGGTGATAACCAGCAGTACGTCTGTACGTAGCATTTAATTAATCAAATCAGCCCGCTGCTAGATTATTTCTTTAACCATCGCCGTTAAAATTCTTACAAATAATATCAAGTCAAAGAAGCCTACCCAATAAGACTGATATCACCTTAATCATGCCTCCTACTAACCACAATACTATACAATCATCGTTATAAATTGTCCACAAAAAAAAGTATTGGCATAATCTTCACATCAACGTCATTGTTGGCTTTTAAAAGGTACAATCTTCATGTCAATGTGAAATTGAAACGGTACATATCGATATCACTGAGAAGCCTGCTAAAGACATGGTAGTGATTACAGTTAACCAAATAGACATCGTTACATTGTGAAGAGCATATAAAAAGGTTTATTGAAAAGATTAACTTGAAGTGGAAACTATATTTTTCCTACTCCCCCCTTTATTCTTTTCTGATTAATTTCGTTGCGGGATCCAAGACAGTTAAATTGTTTTTCTTGGGTCTTCTTCCAGCTTCATTGTCTGGGCGCTTTTCTGGTGGTCGCCACTGTTGATTCTGGCTTTCAGGAGGTTCAGTGGTGAGCTTGTCGCAAGAAAAACAAGAGTAACTTTTTAAGAGTTAGCCAGTAAGTGCAGACGTTAGCACATCAACCTACTACAATCTGTCAAATTTCTTTAATAGATTTTCAACTTTATCGCGCATTAGGTTCAATTTTGATTGGTAAAAATGACAGCTTGATGTGTTGGCGTCTATACCTAAGACAAAGTAAAACCATTAATTTCAAATAGGCCATTAAAGGCACTTTTGAATGTCTTTTACAAGGAAATAGAATTGAATCTAGTAGACCATATTTTGATGAGGAACTTTTGTTTGCAGTAAATGGGTTAGTAACTCCATGGTAACCATTTTATTTCTTGTAAAATATTTTGAAAAAAAGACAACGTCAGGAAGGCCATTTAAGAAACATCGGGATTTAAGAAATAGACTCCCATACAAGTTAAAGAGGCAGAGCCGACGCTAAATGCAATGCTCACGGCAGTTTACTTCACAGAACATCGCGAAAAGCAACAGAATAATGTGATAAGATAGATGATGCCGGCAACCTAGCATGTCGACTGTCTCTAGAGATCCCGAGACTTAAAACCAGGTGTATAGACGTAGTGCGAAGTAATAGTTATGGAAACATGCGATGTTTTCCATAACGAATACCGAGAGAAGGATGAAGTGTAGCAAAAACCAAAGACAGACGACATCCACCATTTTGTATAACAAAGGTTGTAAAGGCGCAGTTCAGATAGACTTGTTCCTGTGCAATATCGAATCTTGGATTTTTACAGGCGAATGCTCACGGTGAAGGAGCACCGTAAAAGAGAGACGGCATACCAGCATCTACAATACCTAGGTCAAAGATCGGTATTGGAAAACAGTATATACGCATAAGCCGGTTACCACCGGTTTCTGACGTCTTAATCTTGTCATATCGGAGGCGCATATCAACTTGCATGATTTATTGCTGTTTATTTTTGTCAGCCAATCATAGCGGGTTGCACTGATATTCGTCATTCGAAATGAGATTCCTTTCATAAGATTAACAGATCAGATTCTTGATTACGGAAATCGAAAACGATTGCATTTAGCGGAGATGAGGAGGGTGTGGAGTAACAAGAATGGATAAAGTAAGGAATGAGTATATTATAGGAAGTTTGAAAAAAATAAAGGACGTCGTTTGTCTTGGTATGGACAAACCAATCTTCAATGAGGGAGAAGAGGTATGAAACGCATGTGACTAAAAGAGTGATGGATATGAATGTTGATGGATGGCGAGGGAGAGGAAGGCCAAATAATAGATGAATGGATTGTGTGAGGAATGATATGAAAGCGAAAGGAGTAAATGATGCCGAGACGTCTGACAGGGGATAATGGAAGAAGAAAACGTGTTGCGCCGACCCCCAGTAGAATGGGACAAGGGCTGGAAGATGATGATGCTTACGGAAATCGGATGCTACATCGGGAGAAACCCCGCGATCTTTGCCTTTGGCTAGATAAGTCGAAGATCTTTGCAGGGTGGCTGGTTGGTTACTATCTACCAGTGGTAACAGCTGGGCGAGAATAACCGAGAATCAAATCAAATAGCGATTGGGGAGTTCTATGTGCAGTAGTAGAATGCTTTAGACTGATGAAGTGGAGCACTAGCAAAGTTGGGTAAAGATATGCGGTTCGACACTACACTGTCTCAAATATCATCATCTGCCTAGCCTTTTCCCAACCATGTTAGGGTCGGCTTCCTGTCTAACCGGATGCAGCTGAATACCAGTATTAAGTATTATACATGGAGCGACTGCCTATGTGACATCCACGGCCCAGTTAGTGCTGGGTAATACTTCCATACTATCAATCCATACGAATATTATAAATGCGAAAGTAACTCTAGCCAGTCTGTTTACCTTTTCACGCCTTAACCGCTGATTAGTTTTGGATGAGAGGACATAAGATACTTTTTATCCCGGTATTACAGTCTGTGCCAGCCGATCATTATAATCTGGATATCTTCAAAGTTCGAGTGAATCGGTTTCTTCTAGGCAAGCGTGCTCCACACTAGGCCGCGTCATCGCTTCACAATAGCTAGTATAGCACTAGTGGACCTTGTAGCATACTCGTAATACCATCACATAGACCAAAAGTCAGAGACAAAATCTACTCCACGAACAAATCAAGACATACAAACGCACTTAGCCACTGACATTCAAAAGATATTTGTTCAAATGATAAAGATAATGACAATAAGGTCAAAGTAATATGTCGCCTACACAAGTACACATGCATGATGGTCATATATTAGGTATGTACAATCACGAGAAATGATATGTATAGACGAAGCCACTTTTAAAATTGATTTTCTCCTTTTAATTGATCAGAATTTTGGGCCACAAAAGGGATGAATGAAACGCAATTACATATGACTGAGATGAGAATGCTAAGGGGGATGTGTGGTGTAACGCGAATGAATAAAATAAGGAATGAATACATAAGAGGAAGTCAGAAAGTGGCGCAGGTGACTGAAAAGTTGTGTGGTAATCGGTTGGCTTGGTATGAGCATGTGATGCGGAGAAATGAGGAAAGTTTTGAGTATGAATGTAGATGGCTATAAGAGTAGAAGAAGACCAAAGAAACGATGGATGGACTGTGTGAAATCCTTCACACAGTCCATCCATCGTGATATGGCTAGAAAGGAGATGACTGCTGAGATGACGAGTAATAGAGAAGTATGGAAGAAGAAGACATGCTGCGCCGACCCCAAATAAATTAGGATAAGGGCAGGAGAATGATGCAATAGACCACAGAGCATATACTTGAGTATGCTCTATGGTCTGTTTCGTTTCAAAAACTATCGGCATGCACGACACTAGACATCGATGTAAAGAAGAAATAACAATCAAGGTTATTTTTTATGGCGCGTCGCCAATTGACTAACTTTCTTTTTTTCATAGCCTTCACATTTTTTTTTATTTAAAATTCCTGCAACGTTTCCGTGTTCATTATTTACTGCGCTTGCCGTGTTCGTAGACATGAAGTCTGAAATGTGACCCGCATTAATTTTTGAATCATCATTCTCTTGTCCATACTTCTTTATAATACTCGTCATCTCATCAGACACATCCTTTCTAGCCATATCATCCTTCACACAGTCCATCCATCGTTTCTTTGGTCTTCCTCTACTCTTAGAGCCATCTACATTCATTCTCAACATTTTCCTTATGCCTCCGCATCACATGTCCATGTTTTGAAGGCAAAAATATGTTTTGAAATTATGTTTCTCACAAAAATTGTTTCTGCATGGTCCTCATTATGACTTGACCAAGATTATGTCTGGACTTTAAACGAGAGTGTGACATCTGAGTTTGTGTTGTTTTGGAGGAGCTCGTCGCTAAATAATAACAGCCGCTCGGGTCGATCTTCAGGTTAAGTTACGCTTGCCTAGGTTGGTCCGCGGATGGGTGACCACCCATTTAATTCCGAGTTTACTCCCTGCCGCGGAAAGCACGTTAAGCAGATGGTTCCGGCTACCATTTGAAGATCTTTAACAGTCGTTACAGGTAGTGGCCAACCAGTCTTACCAAGGGTATCGTATTACCCAGTACTAACTGGGTTGTGGAGGTCAGACAGGCAGGCATTATTTAGCCACGAGCTCCTTTTCAATATAACTTATTTATTATCTTTTTAAATGTAGTAGTATTGAAACGCCTACAATCAGAATACTAAATCACATAAAAAGTAAGCCACCAACAGTAAAAACCGAACTAGGAAATAATCGATTAATTTAAATCGATACAAGCACGTCCCTACGACAATTGACAGAGAACGGAAGCGCCAATGAACTTGGCGGGAAGCGGTCGTGGGTAATTTAAAAAAAGAATTCTTCAATAGCGAGGTTAAAACCTCCTTGTTGATATTGACATTATTGGAGGGAATTTTGTTTTATTTGGGCTGGCGAGGACTTTTATTTTTTGACAAGGGTAATGTGAAGAAAGGAAGTAAATTTTTAATTAATTGCTTTTATTAATAAAATAACACCTGTATTATAAAAGGTTCCATTAAAATAGATGGGCAAATTTTAACACAGCGTTCAGTACGTCTAACCAAAGATATCCAAGCAAAAAAAAACACTGATTAAAGTGATTTTGTTTTAACTGTTTTGTAGATGTGTTTATTTTAGAATGCCGCCAATTTATTATTTTGGGTCAAAATAAAATCACTTTAATCAGTGTTTTTCTTGCTTAGATATCTTTGGTTAGACGTACTGAACGCTGTGTTATTTGTCCATCTATTTTAATGGGACCTTACATAACTTTACAAGTAGTTATCATTTAAGATTGAATAGGAATATGAGGTTATTGAAAGACCCATCACTCAATTCAATCTTTCTTTTACTTTTAAACGCCAAAAGATGGGTGCACGGTTCGGGTTGGTCGTTTCCTATGGAAAAGAACCAACAGGAAACTCCATGATTACTCGGCTGAAATGTATCTACTGTCTTGTCAACAATATACTTTTATTAGTATTTTAGAGCAGGCAATTACTTAAAATATTGATAAGATGTACGAAAAAACCAAGCTTTGCTAAATATGATTCCTGTCACTCTCGCACAATTGCCAAATTAAATGTGCAAGACAGAGACAGAAACATGACCAAAGCATGTAGTAATTCCTGCTTAGATTTAAGTAAACAGTCTGTCATGTAATTAATCCTTTCAACAAAACCATTTACTACATGGATTACGAAGCATATGACCAAGAAAATTCTGTCACGTATTCAGGCAATTAGCACGTGGATTACCACAAAACGTAGATAACGAGTGCCAACTTGTCTAAATGAACAGTTAACACACATAACATATTTCATCACCGCTGCTCTCAAAACGGTGAAGGAAACCATCGTGAGGAAACCTATGTCCTAGAACCAAACATTCGAAGACATGTGACATCTGCCAACCCGCACTGGGACGTGGTGGCTTACAGCCCACTCCCTCTCATATAGAGAACACCTGTGTCCCAGCAGTGGGAACATTACAGGCTGATTATGCTACACGTATCGTATCATATCATCAAGCCTGATTACCCCGAAGGGTCAGGCAAAGGCGTACCAATAGTGCACCCACATTTCGCCAGTTATGTTTAAGTCCACCTCTCGGTAAAGGTACAGCTCTGCCTAACCCTTGGCGAATTACAGCCGTGATGTTATGTTATTTTAAATAAAAGCGTCACGTATATCATTATTCTAAAATTATTTAATACGAAACAAGGCCGCGAACGACATTTTGTTTCTGAAACTTGGCAACATTGCACGATATATATTTTGTAGGCAAAGATTTATCGACTTTCAGCCATCCAGCCAGTGTTCGTAGTTAATGTGGCATTGTTACTAAAATATAATAGTTAGTTAGTTGGTTGAATATTCGGCCTAGGCAAAATTGTGACTAATAATGTTTAGAAACATTTTAACACGGGAGTAGAGCTCATGGAAGGAATTGGGGCAGGCCTTTGCCCAGCAGTGGACCACTACAGGCTAAGAATAGAAAAAGAATCAGTTTGAAAAACAAGTAAGAGCGTCTTACAGCAATGACTCTTTACACAATCACCACATCTAAACTCACGTTCATAAGCTGTCAATTTCAACGGTGAAATTAGCCAGAAGAAATATTATCATTTTATGCTGGAATGGCGGCGATCGTGTACATAAAACTTCATTAATAGTGAAGCTACCTTCCGCTATCCACTAGGAAACATTCTAAATACCGATAAGTAAATATTCTTTCTTTTCTTTCTTCGCCGGACTAGACTGCGCTGATGTGGTCCGCATTCGCGGGTAGGTAAATATGGCTCGAGAATAACTGACTAAGGGATATTTTTTAAACAATAGATCGCTGGCCCTATGAAAGACCTATGCGGGCCGCTCGGTGGCCCGGGGGCCGTATGTTGGACAGGCCTATTTACTTACAAATAATAATTATTACTATTACGGTAATAATTGATTTTGATGAGTTCCACTGAATAGTACCTGGAAATAAAACAAACTTGTTAATAAACAATTTTAAATATAATTTACTACGTACATGTATAATTTTATTAACACGGAATCGTCAGGGTAGCCCGCGAAATTCAAATTTGTTTAGGTTTTTTGCAATTTGGCGGCCAGTGTCAGGTTGTATGTAGAAGAAATATGAGTCGCGCTTGTAAAACGTATGTAGTTACAGAATTATAATAATTAAATTCATCAATACAACCCTCTAAGTTCATTTAACCCCATTGAATGTCTTTTTCATGAAATAGTTATTATTATTCTATTTGAATTTCGCGGGCTACCCCGGCGCATCCACCATAAAAGTATGACTTATGGTCTACTGAACATGGCATGAGATACACACAGAATAAAACCGGCCAAGTGCGAGTCGGACTCGCGCATGAAGGGCGTAACATCGTAGTAGGGGAGCCAAAAGCCACGATGAACATAATATGTTATGGTAAATAATAAAATTGTAATTATGGCCACACTATTGAATTAGGAAATTCCTGTAATGATAGTGATGATGAGTTAATATAAATGTTTAATTCATTTTTATTATTTGTTGTTTTAGCGGCAACAGAATTACACATTCCATGAAAATTTCAACTGTCTACCTATTATGGATCACGAACGGACAGCGGAGGCTTAGTCATACAGTCCCGTTGGTTACTCTTCGGGTACGGAACCCTAAAAATGACTTCTTAGACTTTACACCATTGTTCTCATAGAAACACAGACAGACATCAAATAAACTACAAATTAAATGCGAACAAAATAGCCCTTGAATCACTCAAAGACACTTCCTACGCATTTACATAAATTATTTATCACTTCTGACAAACATATTAACACGTCAAAACTCATGTACCTTCATTATTATGCACACAGTCGGTTAAAAATAAACTTCTTAACATTAACGGAATACTACGTAGATAGTGCTCGAGAATTTCGACCTCACTAACACAGCCCGGCTAGCTCAGTCGGTAGAGCATGAGACTCTTAATCTCAGGGTCGTGGGTTCGAGCCCCACGTTGGGCGAAATCTTTTTGTATTTCCTTATGCTGAAAGAAAGCTTTTTTTCTATCCAAAAGTAATTATTTTCGATTTTAAAATCAGAAAGTTCTATATATTATGTATATTTTTTTTATAAAAGAATCTCGTGTTTTGTGTCCCAAGTAGTTCTTTTTTACAAAGAAAAGCAAATATCCTCTTCCAAAGTTATTATTTTCGATTTAAAACCAGAAAATTTCAATAACAAGTGTTACTAATGATAAAAGTCTTGTGTTCAGTGTCCCATGATATCTGAGGGGTCAAGAAATATGATATTATTGACTTGACTGACTGACGTTGTGAAGATATGCGTTACAGTTGACTAAACTTAACAATTCGTCTTCCATTCGATGTCCGTCTGTCGCAGAAACCTAAATCAAACGGAACTCACTCCTAATCCATTCCAAATACTGTATAATTTCCTTTACACCGAAGCTACACAATCTGTAGCAAAATCGTATTCTCAAAAAATAAGGTTTATTTTTGTTATTCGTGTACTTAAAAAAGCTAGTTTGCTTGAAAATCTAACTTAACGACCAAGGAATATGGTTGATTTTTGTCCAAGCTATGTATTTCGATGTCCGTCTGCAGCGAGTTTTTTATTTAAGCTTAAAATCACTCTTATTTCTTAGAGGATAAGGTTGAGTTTGCTTGTGCTATAAATACCCAGCTTAATTTATTGTAGTCACATTGCAAGCGACTGGCGAATGAAAATATTCATGAGTTTCACGAAAATGGCGCGCAGAGAGCCAAAAATTCGGATGTTATGCATATTTCAAGTTATTTTTGGGTCAAACACATTGATACTAAAGCTTTTTAAGTTTCTTTTAAACAACACCAAATTAAAAACTGATTTAACTAATACTTTTCTGAAAGTTCCTCAGCCTTTTCTCAACTATGTTGGGGTCGGCTTCCAGTGGACTGCCTATCTGACCTCTACAACCCAGTTAGTACTGTACTGGGTGATACCATACCCCTTGGTAAGACTGGTTGTCAGACTTTCGGGCCATCGGCTTCCAATCTAACCGGATGCAGCTGTATTTTACATGGAACGACTGCCTATCTGACCTCCACAACCCAGTTAGTACTGAGTAATACGATACCCCTTGGTAAGATTGGTTGTGAGACTTTCGGGCCACTACCTATAACTGTATCGACTGTCAAAGATCTACAAACGACAGCCGGGGCAAACTGCTTAACGTGCTTTTCGAGGCACGGAGGAAACTCGGTATGTAATAGGTCCCCATCCACGGACCAACCTAGGCAAGCGCAGCTTAACCTGAAGATCGATCCGAGCGACTGTTATTATTTAGCCACGAGCTCCTCTCAAGAAGGTCAAAGATGTACTGTGATGGGCTAAATCGATTGACTTTGTAAGGAAAGGTTAAACCTATGATTCCATTCGACATCTTCCGCTCACAATAGCACCTCGCTTTACCCTCGTTATAGTTCAATTATTTCTCAACAAGACCGCACTAACGTATGTCGTTTACTCATATTATGTTACCATCCTCATGGGAGACGTCATTTGAACGGCTACCGTATGATATGACAGATGGCTATCGAACCAACATAATGGGCGTAAAATACCTCCCTCTATATCATGATGTAGACTGTAAGCAACATACCGTTCTACCTACCACTAAATTCGTACGATTCGTTCTTTGACATTATACTGCACTGTATACCGTAGTCTACAAACAGAAGTAACGAATAGGTACTTAAAAGATTCACTAGATGGCGTTACCTGTCACAAATAGAAGTTTTTTCACATAGTCGTTAGTGGTTTGAATAAGTCCGCGCGTGCTCCGAATTGAAAAGTATTTAAAAATAGTTTTTTCGTGTTTTGAGGCATTATTTTCAATAATATGGACAGGTAAGTGTTTTAATATTTGATATTTGACGTTATCAATAATATTTATTTTCATTATTTTGCTCTTTTTTGAAAATTTCTGTTTGTTGCCCGTAAGCTACATTGACAGATAGGGGTATTATTTTGTATTAGTTTGTGTGTGTATAGATTATATCATGATGGCTCGATATCATGTTCCAGGGCAGCTCGTAAGCGTCCTCTTCGAGTGCTTTTAGAGGAGGATATTACCTCGGTGCTGCAGAATGGTGATGATAGTGAGGACGGTTTGGATTTTGATGATGACAGCCTCGCAGACCCAGATTTTTCACCTGAATTAGAAACTTTTGAAGACAATGCTTCCACCTTAGATATCGACGTGGATTCTATTATAGAAACCTTAGAAAATAACCATGAAAGCTCAATCCCATCACCTCCAAGCAATGAAACTACATCAAACGTTCCTCAACCTTCATCAGCTCAAAGTAATCAATCAAAACAAACTACAACGAAACCTACCAAATTGAATTTACGCTGGAAGAAGAAGAGCCTACAGTTAAATACCGAGCAGCTTACGTTCAAGGGTAACAAGAACTTGGGCACTGAACTTCTAGAGCTAGAAACTCCTATTCAGTTTTTCTTTTACCTGTTTCCACAGGAACTTATCAAGGTGATTTCAGAGGAGACCAATCTTTATCAAGTTCAGAATGATCCTAATAGCACCTTTCGTGTGACAGAAATGGATATCAGACAATTTATGGGTATGGTATATCTAATGTCTCTTATTCGATTACCTAGAGTTACGAACCACTGGACTCCGATTCTTGGTACCCCAATAATACAGGATACTATGTCATTGAATAAATTTGAGAAAGTGCGCCAAACTTTACACTTTAACGATAATAGTAAAAATCTCCCTAGGAACGATCCTGGACATGATAGAATTTTCAAAATAAGACCAGTAGTTGAGTCTCTCAATGCAGCTTATAAAAAGGTCCCTTTGGAAGAACACCTCTGTGTTGACGAGCAAATGTGTTCCACTAAAGCACGGAATGTGTTGAAGCGATACAACCCTCAAAAGCCACACAAATGGGGTTACAAAATTTACGTGTTGAGTGGTGTTTCTGGTTACGCATATAAAACAGAAATTGAAACTGGCAAGGAAAACATTACGCTTCCAGAAGAGCCAGATTTGGGTGCAGCATCCAACGTCGTCATGAGGTTAGCCCGCATGATTCCAAAGCATCAAAATTACCAATTATATTTTGACAATTATTTTACCTCTCTTCGTCTATTGGAATATTTGGCCAAAGAAGGCATTCACAGTCTTGGTACGATTAGAAGAAATAGAATCCCAGACTGTAAGTTGCTACCAGAAAAGGTGATATTGAAAAAACCCAGAGGTTATTCAGAAGAATATGTAGCTGACGTCAACGGCACCGACATATCTAATGTGGCATGGAAGGACAATAAAATTGTCACTTTGGCTTCTACTTTTGCTGGAATACAGCCTGAAACTGATGTTCGCAGATGGGACAAACAAAACTCCAGGTACGTGAGCATAAAACGACCGAATGTTGTAGGGGAGTATAATCGCCACATGGGTGGTGTTGACCTGATCGACAGCATCATGGGGATATACAAGATACAGTTGCGTAGCAAACGATGGCAAATACGTCTATTCTATCATTACTTGGATCTCACAATGGCAAACGCATGGTTGCTTTATAAAAGAGTCTGTAAAGACAAAGGCCTCCCATGTCGTTTATCTTCAGCAGATTTTCGTCTCGATGTTGCAGTAACTCTTTGTAAATTGGGTATAAAGCCTAGTATGTCTAGTCGCCGTTCGTTAGAGAACGAGATACAAGCAAAAAAACATAAAGGACCTGCACAGCATGCACCTCCTATGGCAGTACGGCAAGACCAGATTGGGCACTGGCCTCAATGGTCAGATAAAAAAATTAGGTGCAAGTTCCCAAAGTGTACTGGATTTACTCACAATACATGCGAAAAATGCGGGGTTGCTCTATGTTATACCAAAACCAAGAACTGCTTCAGGAACTTCCACCTTTCATAACTTCCTCTTATATATAGATTTTAGGCTTATGTCTCAGTGTTGCCTCCAGGCTACGCTCCCTGTTTTTCTTTTTTTTTTGAAAAATATTTGAATAAATGAAAAACTATGAAACACGTATATTTTTATTTTGTTTTAATTACCCGTAAATAACGAAAAATAAAAAATCCATGTTCTTGAGTTATAGAGGGTTAACGAAGTCGAAAGGCACTTGTTCTCGCAGACATTGCGATTTTTTTTTGCTTCTGGACCAAACCTGGGAACCTTCTAGTTACGGAGATGTTGGGGGTCACATTTACAACACTTTCACAATTTTTTAACATTTTTACTTTACTTTAAATACCTCCATGACCCCCGTACATCGGCACAATGTTTTGGAGTCCTACCGTAAAACGTGATTTTTTGAAGACGAATCTAACGATATGTTAATTAAATAAATCCGTGCAACGGTTTGGAAGATATGAGGTAATAAAGAATATTACATGCATACAAGATAGGCGCGAAAAACATAACCCTTCCTTGGCAGTCGGGTAAAAAACACAGAAAGAACGAGACCATGAGTTTGGTTGCCTCCAACAGGCCTTAACAGAAATTATCTTTGATAAAATCTCTTAGGACCTCAAAACATCAATGACTTGCCAATTTCGAAAAGCGGTCGCCTACCTTTTCGCCATCATTCTGCATAACAAAACAATGACTCAAGAAAACAGCTCGCTTCCACCTACACATCAGAATATTTAATAATACCCTTTTCCAAGCTTCAGAGAACGTATGAATATCAAGACAAAGAAATCGAGGAAGATTTTAAATTTTTAATGACAACGAAAATTGCGAAGTCACCGCAACGCCTAAGAAAGGAAGCAAGACAGACTACTTAACATAACATCACGCTTTTAATCCTCGTAGGATTAGGCAGAGGTGTACCTAACAAGAACACCCACATTTCGCCACTTATGTTTAGGTCCCATGTAATAGAGGGCGAGCCTATTGCCATACTGTACTGTATGTGCATAGTTCTATGTACAAGTACTTTCTTAATTAGCTACATGTTTGGTAGTGAGGGTACTCACAGTCAGTATTAAACTAGCTTTGGAGCAAAACGGTCGTTTCATTCGTACGAACATTCCATTTGGCGACGAGTTTGTCTTCTACCCGCGTGTTTATATAAAATGACGAATTTCATAGGAAATTTGAGCATTTTTGACCATAAACTGCAAGAATGGGAAGTTTTTCACGGCAGATTGACACAGTTCATCAAGTTGAACAATATTACGGACGTCAACAAAAGTGCAGTTTTGTTAACGCATTTGTCGGACGAATCATACCGTTTGGTTCGGAACCTTGTGCATCCGAAGAAGCTCGAAGGAATCACCTATGATGAGCTAGTGAAGGTACTCAATAATCATTTCACGCCAAAGAGGTCAACATTCGCCGATAGGGCGAAGTTCTATGAAGCAACTAAATCCGACGGTGAGAGCATCGAGGATTGGGCTGCGCGGCTGCGAGGGCTAGCCGTGTACTGCGATTTTGGTTCAGAACTGGACACGCTTCTGCGTGATCGGTTCGTTCTAGGCTTCAAAATGGGACCGGAGCGTGACCGATTATTCGAGAATGACTCAAAGACCCTGACCTTTGGGCAGGCCCTGGAAGTCGCTCAGAAGGCTGCGTGTGCACGGCAGGCACGCGCCGACGTCGTGGTTAAGGAAGAGCAGGTGTTTTATGCGCATGCAGGTGGACGCCGCGACGCGCGCAGTGCAGGTGCTGGTACGGGTGGAAGCCACGCGGCTGGCACCGCCAGTGCCGCGCCTGGGCGAAAATCAGGTGACGGCGAGCAATCCCGTTGTGCAGTGTGTGGGATGAAAAATCATAGTGCGTCTCAGTGTAGATTTAAGAACTACAAGTGTCTTATTTGTGGGCAAAAAGGTCATTTAAAAAGGTTATGTGTGGTAAAGAAGTCAAATTTGAATAAAATTGACACGGAGGAAGCGGAGACATCTCAAGAAAGCGTTTGCAAGGAGTGTGAACTTTATAACTTGAGGTACGTTGACTATAATCCAATTAAAATAACGGTTAATGTGAACAATATAGATATGAATATGGAGTTAGATACCGGGTCAGGAACTACGGTTATTTCTAAGGCGTTGTATTTTCTTAACTTTCCACATTTTATGTTGCATAAAAGTGATCTTAAGATGTGTTTATACAATGGTCATAAAATCACGCCCCTAGGATATTTTATAGCTAAAATATCATATTCAGGTTTATCCGATGAGATAAAAATGTATGTTATAGAAAACGGTGGACCACCTCTGTTGGGCCGTGATTTCATGACCAAATTCCGAATTTATTTTGCAACAGCAAATAACAACATAGTATGTACTAAGAATGAAAGCATTGGGGAAGTGCAACGGTTGTTGGATCAATACCCAGATATATGGAAAGACGAACTAGGGTGTTTTAATAAGTTTAAGGTCGATTTGCACTTGAAAGACAATGCCACACCAAAATTTTTTAAGCCACGGCCCGTGCCTTTTGCCCTGAAAGACAAAGTTAGTGCAGAACTGGATAGATTAGTTAGTTTAGGGGTACTCGTGTCGGTTAATTATTCAGAATATGCAACACCTATAGTACCGGTTTTAAAACAAGACGGTAAATTAAAAATTGCTGGTGATTTTTCTTGTACTCTAAATAAAGACCTAAAAGTGGACAAGTATCCTTTACCACGGATAGAGGAAGTGTTTTCCAAGTTAGGTGGAGGGGAAGCGTACAGCAAAATTGATTTGAGTAACGCATATAACCAATTTAGCCTGTCGGAGCAATCACAAAAATTGACGACCATTAATACACATAAGGGTCTGTTTGCTTATACTCGTCTAGTCTATGGTTTGGCCAATGCTCCAGCCTTATTTCAAAGAACAATGGAGACATTGCTATCCGGTATAGAGGGAGTAAGTATTTGGCTAGACGACATCTGTATCACGGGAAAAACAAGAGAAATCCATTTGTCTAGATTACGAGAGGTATTAAGGAGAATACAAGATGCAGGATTGCGTCTTCAGAAAGACAAATGTGTGTTTTTTAAAAGTAGTGTGACTTATCTAGGTTACGTAATCGATAAGAACGGGTTAAGAACGTGTCCAAGTAAAGTCGAGGCAATTCTAGATGCACCTGCGCCTGCCAACGCATTAGGAGTGAAACGATTTCTAGGCGTAGTAAATTATTACAGGAATTTCATTCCGTGTGCATCTTCTGTACTGAGTCCGCTGAATGAATTGCTGCGCATGGGCGCAGAGTGGCAGTGGGGCGAGCGACAGCAAGCGGCATTCAATAGCGTTAAAAGCGAGCTGGCCAGCGAGCGGGTGCTGGCGCATTTCCAGCCGGAGGCGCCGCTGGTACTCACGGTGGACGCAGGGCCGTGCGGGCTCGGGGCCGTGCTCGCGCACCGGGACGCAGACGGCCGGGAGCGGCCAATCGCGTTCGCATCACGATCACTGACGGCAAGTGAAAAGAACTATAGCCAAATTCAAAAAGAAGCGACGGCTATTATATACGGGGTGAAACATTTTCACCAATATCTTTATGGCCGTCAAGAGCCATTTATTTTGAAGACTGACCATAAGCCATTGTTAACAATTTTTGGCAAACGTAATCTTATATCTGTCACGGCCGCCCTGCGTCTACAGAGGTATGCAATAATATTAGGTGCATACAACTATACGGTACAGTACGTAGACGCTAAAAATAATCAAATAGCGGATTATTTTTCTCGGGCGCCGTTATCAGTAGCGGTCAGTGATAACGATAAACAAGAGGACGGTTCCTCAAAGTACTTTCTTTTCTTAGACGCCAGCGTAGAACCGGTTTTATCCGATGATATTAGACGCGCTACTGCTGCCGACAGTGTATTGAAAACAGTCATAAAATATATGAATAATGGTTGGCCTAGGAAAATACAGTGTAAAAATATATCGCCGTACTTTCATTGCAAAACGGATTTAGAAGTCATAGATGGTTGTTTGTTTCGCGGGCATAGGATAATAATACCGGCTATTTATAGGAAAAAAATGTTAAAAGAATTGCATACGGCACATTTTGGAATTGTTAAGACCAAGAGTGCGGCTCGTAGTCGAATGTGGTGGCCGGGAATCGATGCCGATATTGAGCGATGGGTGGGAGCGTGTGGCGCGTGCGCCAGCGTGCGCAGTTCGCCGCCGCGCGCGCCGCCCGCGCCCTGGCCGCGCCCCCCGTCCGCCTGGCACCGTATACATATTGACTATATGTCTATCGGGCAGGCAGTGTACCTTATTGTTGTTGATGCGTTTTCCAAATGGCTGGAATGTGTTCTTATGGATCGCGGCACTTCTACCAATGCTCTTATTCAAAAATTGAAAGACATGTTTTCTAGATTCGGTGTGCCCTATGTTATTGTATCAGATAATGATGTAAAAATTTGCTCAGCGGAGTTTCATACATTTTGTCGAGTGAATGGAATTGAATATCTAAATTCACCTATTTATCATCCTGCTAGTAACGGGCAGGCAGAAAACTCAGTTAAAATATGTAAGAAAATGATTAAATGCATGTTCGCAGAAGATAGATTATGTCATAGGGATATTCACGAAAAATTACAGGGTTTTCTGTTTGATTTTAGGAATACTATTCATTGCGCGACTGGTCTCACGCCAGCTATGTTAATGTTAGGACGTAATTTAAGATGTAGGTTGGATTTGATTTTACCACAAAGCAAAAATTTAGATAAAAACACCGACAAAACAGTAGTTAAGTGTAAGAGGTGTTTTCAAGTAGGAGAAACTGTATGGGCGAAATGGTTTATCGCAAGAAAATGTATGTGGAGTTTAGGTGTCGTTAAAAAGAAAATAGGTAATAGGATGTATGAAATTTATTTTAACGATTACGGAACTAGCTGTAACAGACACGTAGATCAAATGAGAAAGTATACTACTTCGGATAATAGTGATGCAGTAGTTGTTAGTCCGTCGTCAGAGGTAGCGCCCGGTGTCCACAATGAATCAGATTGCAATCCACTGCCAGAGTCGGCGCCGGGCGCTCCATCGTCATCGCCACCGCAGTCTCCATCCTCCGAATCGCTATCTAATGAGCGAGCTTCCGTGTCACCAGCCCCAGCTAGCACTATGGAGGAGAGGGATGTGCAGGTCACGGCTGGCCGAGATAGGAATACAGTAGCAATAAGTGCTGATAATGTGATGGATCAGAAGGGTTCGGATGATGAGGATTGGTTGGAGGCTTGCGAAGTGATGGAAGACAGATTACAATCGGATGAACAGTGTACCGGTCCAAATGTGGATATTAATCCTAATGTTGTAAACACTACTCCGGTTGGACGTTCTAAGAGGCCCACAAAACATGTTTGTTATAAGAAATATTTTAAGTAGGTTATCAGGTAGCTTTAAGAATATTATGTAATTTTGTATACCTACTGTTAGTAAGAATGTTTTATTTGTTATTGTTACAGGTTTTCAAATTAATGTTAGAGGGAGATGTACTGTATGTGCATAGTTCTATGTACAAGTACTTTCTTAATTAGCTACATGTTTGGTAGTGAGGGTACTCACAGTCAGTATTAAACTAGCTTTGGAGCAAAACGGTCGTTTCATTCGTACGAACATTCCACATACACCGCGCACAAATCCAGACACCGAGCCTGCTACTGAGAAATTCCTGATGGAAAAACTCAATAAGACTTTGCCCGACCTAGAAATCGAACCCAGGACTTCATGCTCCAGCAGTCGCACTTGCGACCACTGCACCAACGAGCCAGGAAGAGGCAAATAAATACGTTGAGAAGTTAAGTATATTATGGTGATGTCGTATAGAGGGGATACTTTGCTACCTATACTATGCGTTAAGCCATTGGTCCTGGCTGTCATTTGTAGATCTTTGACAGTCGTTACAGGTAGTCAGTGACCCGAAAGTCTGACAACCAGTCTTTCCAAGGGGCACCGTATTCCCTAGTACTAACTGGGTTGTGGAGATCAGATAGACAGCGGTTCCATCTAAAATACTGGTATTCAGCTGCATCCGTTTAGACTGGAAGCCGACCGCAACATAGTTGGGAAAAGGCTAGGCAGATGATGTATGGAGAGGGATACTATAAAACCGCAGAACGCCAAAAAAATAATCCCAAAGTTAGAGACTTACAACTCGTTAGTCGGGCAGATATCATAGATCCATAAATAAGAAAGAAAAAATATTTATTCGTCGTAGGGACATGACGTGCATACAAATGACAAAAAAAAAAACAATAATCATAAAACGCATTACAAATATTATAAATATAAAACAGAACAGAAACAATAAAAGCACAACTCACAGTTGCACACAACACACTAAAATCACAACAACGAATCGAATTAGTAGGCATGAGATTTGCATTTCAAATACTTAATTTGGCTTTCAGAAATCAGGAACTGGTTCTTGCAGTCCCTCCTGTTACTATCTTAAGAGGATCAGCAATAGTAGCATCCGGGGGTGCAGTCAAAGTACCACCACCGTTGAACAAAACTTGAGTACTTCCATGGCTCCCCTAGCAAATGCTGACTAAGCTAATCCTTTATTACGCCATCACCTAGCTGTAGCTCGCAAAATATAACTCTATCCTTGTCTTTCTACCCTCCAACAGAAAGAGATAGCACGAGGAAACATAACCCCGCTTTACTCAAACCAATCCTTTAATTAATATAAGAAAAACCCCTTACTAGGAAAAAGGGAGCAAAAATCTGGCACCGATCCAGAAAAACAAAAGCATCATGGTTATTCCTATAAAGAGTAATAGTAAACCAATCTTTATTATACTGTCAAACTAGCTGTTTTCGTTCGCGTGAAATTATTATAAAAAATATTACTTTCCTTTTTGAATCGAATTTTGTTACTAATTTCAAGGGTTTATTTTGTTTTGCACGGAACACTAATTATTCTTATCCTGAAATAAAACTAGCCTTAGTTACTCCTTATGGCTTTAGCTATCTGCCAGTAAAAGTCCCGTCAAAATCGGTCTAGCCGTTACGGAGATTAGCCGGAACAAACAGACAGAAAAAAAAAAAAGTGTTTTTGCTTTAAGTACCGTAAATACTTTCATATGCATTCAGTAAAAAGCTGTTTTAATTTTGGTACTACAAATAGACACTTCAATTTTATTTATTTGTAGTATAGATTATTATAGATAAGGGGAGGACATAACTAAAACCGCTTAGCCACGAGATACACGCTCAAGAACCGCGCGTGTTGCGACAATGACTGCAGAGAGCAGAGCTAAAAGAAGTTGCTTAGCCACGAGCGAAGCGGCGGTACATTTGAACCAGAGAAGATTTAGGATTCGGTAATTCTTGTGTGCACGAGCATCGTGCCACAAAATAATACCCACAGGGCAAACAAAGCCTTTAACTTATAGTGGTATGAACGACAGGGTATAAAGTTCTTCATCCCCCATAGAAAAGGGGGGAACCTCCGATAAGCTGGTGGGCTGACAGTTCTTGTCGGGTTTTCAGTCGCGGATAACTTTAAGGCGAGGTATTCCTGCAAAAGTAGGCATTTAGCGCTGTAGGCTGCGCGCAAAATACTTCTCGTGGACACAGCGCGTTCGTGAACTCGCGTGACCTTGCCTAGCGACACAGCATAGAAATATGCAGTTGGATAAGTAATATTACTTGACTTTTATGAAATATTTTTTCTATGATCAAAATTTGTTACTATCTAGTAGCGATAAATTAGAGCTTTGTTAATAAATGAAATAATTGTCTATAAAATATAAGAATATAAAATAATCATAATTGGGCAGTTTGAGTAACTAATTGAAAATAAACAGCCAGTTCGCTATTAGTAGGTTCGAGAACTGTAAAGATAAAATTTTGATTTGTTTATGTGTTTTTGTGTAAATTGCAATAAGTGTATTTTTATTGAACCTTCCTATTTCATTCAAACAAATTTCATTTTTTTTAATAAAAATATAATTAACAATCACAAAACTAGAAAGAAACTCAACTAAGTAGATGAAATTAAAATATTTACTATAGGCCCGGCGCAGCCCTATCGCGTACGTACCACTCGGCTGTAGGTAATTATTTCAAAGACAAGGCCGAGTCACAATACTGTATATATTTGTACTGTGACATATCTTTGGAGTGCATTCTTTTTATTTGTTACTTTTATTGCTTTACACGACTTTTTTCGCTTGCGTTGTTTATTGCCCATTATAACTTGCAACAATTATAATAAACTTGGTCAAAAACAGACGGTATGGTACGCGAAATTGTCGCGGAAAAAACTGACACAGGTCCGTCGTCGGTAAGCGCCAGCGCGCGACTAATCGGGCCTGTCCGAGCCGCCGGGAACGCTTTTAATTCATTTTAAAACATAGTAATTAAGAAAATAATGTTATCAAGTCAAACTCTGCCACTTTGTCTAGAACTAATTAGTTTCTTTAATTTAGGATAAAAATTAAATGTAAAACATCAGTAATTTAGTCATAATATTGAAAAAAAGTTACAAAAAGGGGTAACTTTGCGATTTTTTTCTATCGAGTGAAGTTCATCAAGTCTTGCAACTGAATGCGACTGTGACTAGATAAGATCCTTAACTATAACATATATTTTTTTTAAATTTTTAAACACTATATTCTTTGTCTCAGATGGTTTTAAAAAACTCAAATGTGCGCCCACCTCGCCTTAACTGCGCGATTTAGAATTTCGATGTTAGTTCTTCATTAGTGTCATAGAAGGCGCTGTAGTACTTTTTGTACTATGTTGATGTAGTGCCGCTATACTGTTGCTACTGCGCTTTTTAGTAGGGTAAGTACTATCATTATCATTGCGCATTCGTAAGAATTTTTCTCTGTCAGGTTGCCTACTCCAGACGCAGATCATCATCAGTCTCTAAAAACTTGTTTTTTCGAATTGCATTGAGTTGCGAATCTATAATAAATAACTTCGTAATGACGGTAATACGAAATCGGCTAGTATTTTCATGGTTGTAACAGCTCAACTAGATCTCAATCATCATCGAGCATTCACATTTCCGAAGATAAACGATGATTCCCGATACTCATTCTTTACCTTGAAGACCTGTACTCACGCGAAGAAAACGAGAGACACCCGCGCATGTAGCTTTACAAGTGGTATCGTCCGAGGTCGTGAGCGGGTAGCAGTGACATCATCGCATTGGAGGGTGGCTAGACGACGAGTAGGGGGGCTAGGCGACGTCTAGGCGGGGCGGATCGGGGCGACAACAAAGATCGCGTGGACTAGTTTTTGTGTTATAATTTTATGTTTATCGCTTTTATGGCAAAGTTCAACTCCTTTTGATGGAGTGGTGTAAAAGGTTATGATTATGTTAAAAGGTGATGGGAAGTTGTTTTTATTACAAAATTGATGGCATGGCAGTGGAGTTTTTTATTATGTTTTGGTGTAAAAGTTAATTTAAGGGCAGTCACCCCTTTGATCGTTCTTGCTGAATGGCTGGATCGCATCATGAGCTCCTAAATATTAAGTAATTTGAGAAAAATGTACTTAAGTCAAGATATAAAAGCCATAAACTTACTCCTCCTAAGGTTACCGCAACAGTACCAACAACTACAGACCGCAGCGACACGACTGGTTTCTAAGTCGTGTAGGTTAGTGGAGGTATACAGGGTGTAAACGGACCCATCACGACGACGTCAACCAAGCATTCTGTACATCAGACTACGTAACTCTACGCAAAAATGATTGCTGGGAAACTTTTTTTGGGATGAAAAATCACGTTTCACGGTAGGACTCAATGTTACGCACTCAACACATTGTGCTGATGGGTGGATTGAATAGTACGGGGGTCGTGGTCGTATAAATCTTACATTAAAAACGTGTATTTAAAAAAAAAAAACTTGTGAAAAAGTTGGAACCCCAAATATCTCCGTAACTAGAAGGTATGGTGTAAAACAAAAAAAATATCGCAATGACGGGAAGAACAAGTGCATTTCTGCTTCGTTAAGGGTCTTGTTACACTCTTTATGATTGATCCAAGTTGCACCTGTGGCAGAACGCATCTGCAAGAGCACCTTGATAACTGCCTCCATCATTAGTTGCCTGCCTTTTACCCCCTAAGTTGGGGTCGGCTTCTGTTTAACCGGATGCAGCTGAATACCAGTATTTTATATGGAGCGACTGCCTATCTGACCCACACAACCCAGTTAACACTAGGTATTTCGATACTCCTTGGTAAGACTGGTTGTCAGACTTTCGACCCACAGACTACCTATAACCTCCTTGGTAAGACTGGTTGTCAGACTTTCGACCCACAGACTACCTATAACCTCCTTGGTAAGACTGGTTGTCAGACTTTCGACCCACAGACTACCTATAACCTCCTTGGTAAGACTGGTTGTCAGACTTTCGAGCCACTGACTACCTATAACAACTGTCAAAGATCTACGAATGACAACCGCTGGGACCAACAGCTTAACGAAGAAACTCGGTATGTAATGGGTGGTCACCCATTTACGGACCAACCTAGGTAAGCGCGGCTTAATCTGAAGTTCGACCCAAGCGGCTGTTAGCTACGAGCCCCGTCACCTTAATAGCTGCCTCCGATCATACAATAAACAAAAAAACCTAGATCAATCAAACATGTCAATATTGACGATTTACTTTTAATCCACATTAAAGATACATTTATTTCAAAGATAATTAAATTATTTACAAACTACAAAACAATAATAGTAATAAATATGTACAAGTAGAAAAGGGTTACAAGGCGTCAAAAAATTCGTCCGCATCGCTGTCAACAGGAAAAGTGCCCAGAAGGCTGGCAGCATTGCCACGTTGGATGGCAATGCTGATTCTTTGGCCAAAAAATAGGCACGCCCTGTCTGGTCACGTGAAGAGTCGACCAACCGCTTGGCGATTTCCCGAGATACCTACTAGGTGGGCACTAAGACCCCATGGCCCTAGTGTTTCAACCCCAAACGGCTCAAACACATAACTACCAATTAAATTATTGTATTTGCGCCGTTTGAGGTTTTCAGCACCTGCAGCAGCCGCTGTCAATATTGATGAATCAAAAACGAATTTGCCATCAAGCCAAACTGAACACGAATCACAAGAACCAATATCGCAATCCACAAGAGACTTGAATACCGCTATTTCATGCTAAGAAACCTCCGTTGCCCTGAACCTGAATTATAAATAATTCAACCCCCTAGCACCCTTCTACATAGATTTCCCATAGGGGTGAAATCTGCCTTCCTAAATAACACAAGATACTGACACTAATAACTTAACTTGAATGTGGTTGACCTACTTTCTGGAGAGCTTAACGATAGAGGCTATTATAAAATTGAATAATTTGAGATTCTTGCTGGTTCTTCTTTATAAGAAACTAGCTTTTACCCGCGGTTTGCTCGCGTTAATTTAGGATTAGACAATCAATTCGGGTTGTACGATGCTTGTAATAATAAAATTCAATCATGATTTGAAAGACACGTACCACCACCTATTAGAATCATTAGAACTTTATTTTGGTTTTCTTCGGGAACAGTACTTTTTTTCGGGATGAAAGGGGTACCTTTCATCCCGAAAAAAAGTACTGTCCGTCTGTTTCTGTACATCTGACAACGTATATGCAAAATTTCAGGATGATCGGTTCAGTGGTTTAGGCGTGAAAAGGTAACAAACAAACTTACTTTCGCATTTATAATATTACTAGTTTTCCGCCCGCGGCTTCGCCCGCGTCGAGTTCGGTTATATCGCGTAATTTTCAGTACTGAATTGATGCCGACTCTTGACCAATAGATGGCGCTGTATGTCCGGAATAAATTTAATTTTTTATTTTATTTTTTGTAATAAAAACTATCCTATGTCCTTTCTCAAGTTCCAAACTATGTCTGTACCAAATTTCACACAAATCGGTTCAGTAGTTTAGGCGTGAAGCAAAGACAGACAGACAGAGTTACTTTCGCATTTATAATATTAGTTTGGATATTTATCATGTTAGGATAGTTAGGATTAGCATTAGCTTTTACCCGCTGCTTCGCTCGCATTATGGTCGGTAATTAACCCACTGCCATACCAAATGCCAATAAAAACAGGAAAAGAATGGCGCTTTTTATCAGTCGACCACAAGGTAAACCACGGACCAATAATTACAATCAAAATTTATTTTTAAATTCCAAGAATGGTGCAAAACGGTTCATTGATACACTGACAATAACACAACTTGAAAACAAAAACGTGTTTCGAAGACCCTCAGAGGGTGATGAAGAACACAAGAAACTATTTTACATGAAGCGACTGCCTATCTGACTTCCACAACCCAACTAGCACTGGGTAACACGATACCCTTGGGTAAGACTGGTTGTCAGACTTTCGAGCCACTGCTGTAATGACTACCTTAACGACTGTCATAGATCTAGAAATGACAGCCGGGACCAACGGCTTAGCGTGCTTTCCGAGGCACGGAGGAAACTCGGTATGTAATGGGCGGTCACACATCCACAGACCAACCTAGGCAAGCGTCTATCTTAGTGACCTCCATAACCTAGTAACTGTATAACGCGACAAGGGTACTCTAAGGGATGATATATATTGAAAGTTTTATGTCCGTCACATCATCTCAGGTCCAGCTGAAAACCAGCGTCGGGCACCAGCTGCTCGGCAGTTTGCTGAACTGGGCCTATTAGGCGCAGCCGTGAGTGAGACACACAATATTATCTCTTTTTTTCTGTTTAGATTTAAGTTTTTTATTTTATTTTTTATTGTGTGGTATGTGCCAAATAAATATAATTATGTTTTTTTTCTGAAAGGCAACCCCGAGCGGGATACAACGAAGGATCGACGTCAGAATACAAATAAAGGCGCATCATAGCCATGGCTAATTAATAACCCATGACAAAACACTACCACAAAGAAATAACTGACCTAAATCAGAATTCACCATAATTTCATTCGCTGTCGGTACAAAAATATAAAATGAGACATCGCACTAAGGGCGCCATGGATTTATTACTATTCAATGGAATTGTGTGACGCATCATACTTGAAAAGGAAAATAAGTAGAATAGAAATATACTTTAGAGAACGACCAATCGTCTATATTTCCAAGAATTCTTCCGAACGATTAAGATTATTTTTACAGGGACAGAGTGTCATCGAGCTGTAGGGGGGAGACGCCATGAATTCATGGCTTTTTCATGAAAACGATTATAACAGAAGGGTACCCATACACCTCGTCTATTTTCTTAGAATTTGTGCCCAATAAATCGATGGTTTTACAGAGGCGCAGTGCCAAGCTAAGGGGGAATGCACTATGAATGAATGGTGTTTCCCCAGAAATGTGAGAAGCGTCAAATATTAAAAAGAAAATAAGGATACTAAACAGGAGGAATTCTGAAATTTAAAAAAAATCTGCTGTTTTCGTTTTTACTATACGTGGTGGCCGTTTACTGGATTTCCAAGAATTCTTCTCGAAAAATGCTGATTTTACAGCGCAGTGCCGTCAAGCTACAGGGGTAGGCGACACGAATTCAAGTCGTTTCCTAGGAAAGCGTGACGCACCTTATTTGAAAAGGATAATAAGTAGAAGGTATACTATAAACCACGTCTATTTTCCACGAATTTTTCCAGAAAAAAGCTGATATTACAGAAGTTTGTGACAAACAGGGGGGACGAATTTATGGCACTTTCCAGGAATGTATGACGCATCAAACTTGAAAATAAGATGCATAGAAACATAGCTCACGTCCATTCTCCAAGAATTTGTCCCGAAAATGGTTTTTTTTTTTTTTTTTTTTTTTTTATATTAAATGGGTCTACTCTTGACCTCAATCTAGTCCTGAGGACAGAGATGAGGTCGACGATGGAACGAGCTTACCCAGAAGAAGCCTATTAACTCGCGCGAATATAGGTCAAAACGGCCTGCCTCGTTGGTCGAGTGGTCGAGGCGAGATTGCTGAGCATGAGGTCCTGGTAAGTAAACTGTAACTAAAATATATTTAACAGTTGTAAATAATGATGATGGGAAATTCAAATGTTTGGTAGCGACCTGCCCGATCTAGGTTTATTCAAACCTATATTTCAAGCAATTATATTGAAGTTGGCTTCCAGTCTTACTGGATGAAGCTGAAATCTGTTTACCAGTATTTTACAACGAGCGACTGCCTATCTGATCTCCGAAACCCAGGATTCTCCAGACAACAGTAGAAAAAAAAAGCATGAGGTCCTGGGGTCGGACAAAATGAAATTGGGTTTTTCCATAAGGAATTTCCCAGTAGCAGCCACGGAGTCTGGATTTGTGCCCGGTTGATGGCAATAGGCTCGCCCCCTATTACATGGGACTTAAACATAACTGGCGAAATGTGTGTACTACTATTAGATACACGTCTGCCTAAACTTTCAGGGATTACATACGCGATGTTATGTTCTGAATTAACTCTCCTATTAACTCGCGACTTAAATAGATTGGGGTCATATGAACTTGGCAAAATATATGGCGTTTTCTAAGAAATATGTGACGCAACGTACTTGAAAAGGAAAATAAGGTACTTACATAATAGTTCCAAGAATTCTTCCCGAAAATGAAGTCAGTTTTAGAACGGATGTTTGACATCGACCCATGGACAGAAGATGCCATTAAGATATAGCCATTCTAGGAATCTGTGGCGTATCTTAAGGCTGAGGCCAAAAGAGCGTAATTTTTTGAGCTGTGTATCACGCTGCGATACGTCGCTGAATAGGACTTTAGTATGACTAATTTTACGCGACTCACAGCTCAAAAATTACGCTCATTTGGCCTCAGCCTAACTGAAAACGATATTAGGTAGTATATTATAGATCAATGTTATGGATGAGAGAAAAAAAACAATGGGTGGATTGTGTGAGGAATTATATGAAAGAAAAAGGAGTAAATGATAGCGTGACAGTTGACCGGGGTGAATGGAAGAAAAAAACGTGTTGCGCCGACCCTCAGTAACATGGGACAAGGACAGGAAGATGATGAGAATTATTATTTTACTTATTGATGATTATTATAGAAAGCCTCCCACTAGGTGGACCGATGACCTGGTGAAGGTTGCGAGGATCCGCTGGATGCGAGTCGCACGGGACCGGTCAATGTGGCGACACTTAGATTAGGCCTATGTTCAGCAATGGACGTCTTTCGGCTAAAAAGATGATGATGGTGAAGTTTATTCGTCTGTATTCTGAGAATTTATCCCGAAACGACAGTCTTTGATTTAAGGATGAGAAGCGCAAATACACACAAGTACCAGGCAAAGAAGATTGCGACTTCTGTGCAAGATTCATAAATATTTTCGGCTTCACAATTTAGCTCCGCATACGCCACCGACATATTTTGAAACAAATTGATAGTATGTCACAGCGAAGTGAACACCTTGAATATTACCAGAGATATACGCGTCTGTTTAGCTCGGCTAACAAATATATTGTTTCCTCTAACCGCAAGATCTGCGGTCAATAACGCGGTTACAGAAATAACAAGATCTTTTCACAAATACATTCATAATAAACTCAAACTCAAAGCATTTATTTCAATGAGACCATAAAAGGCACTTTTGAATGTCAGAAAAACAAAGAAGGCGAAGCTACAGTCACAGACACAAGGCATAATAACTTGTAAAGTACTGTAGTTGCCCATTCCAAAGCGCTGATCTCTATGGATATGGAAGATTGGGCAAGAAACTCCATGAACACTCTTTTCAATCAAAATATTGTTACAAGATCTTGGTTACAACATTCATGTGGGATTTGATCGATGTAAGCCAAATAAAAGCACTGATTTCTTTAGTAAACTTCAGTTTTAATTTCTATCGTCCTTGTAGCTAACGTCCTTCGTTTTATTCTCCCCGCATTCCAGTTACCTTCCTTTCACCTTCCTTTGCATTCACTTGCTTTCTCTTTTACTCCTAGACTATTTCATACTTTCATCTCTTTCATTTAACATGCTTCACATCTGTCACTCATCTTTACGATTCATTCCACTCATCTATCATAACACTCCGTTCCTACATTCATGTTCAGATTAAACATCTACTTGGTGCTTCTCGTTTTTCATAGTAAGAAGTTCCGTCGAAGAGGAAGATCAGACTCCAGACGTAAGTAATTCCTTCCATTGTATCCACGCCTAATGCTTTTACAATAGGCTTACACCTTATCATCACCTGCCTAGCCTTTTCCCAATGTTGGGTTCAGCTTCCAATCTAACCGCTTGCAGTTGAATACCAGTACATGGAGCGACTGCCTATCTGACCTCAGCAACCCAGGTAGTACTGGGTCAGATCAAATCAAATTATTTTATTTCACATAGGCCTACATGGGCACTTATAAATCGTCGACAAAAAGGGGCACGGTTCGGGTTGGTCGTTTCCTATGGAGAAGAACCGGCAAGAAACGCCATGGTTACTCTTTTAAAATGATTTGGTTTTACAATAATATCATGTTACAGCATTAGTACTTAGGGTAATGAGATACCCCTTGATAAGACTAGTGGTCAGACTTTCAGCCCACTGACTACACACCATTGACACATTAGGCGACACTATTAAATATAATAATAACTGCCTAGCAATGTGTGTGCGCATTTATAATAAAATACCGAGGCATTTTAAAATATTAAATACAAAATTATTTAAAACTAAATTTTATAAATGGAATGGTTACTTGAATATAGTTTTATAGCTTAAAAGAATTCGACATCCCACACTAAGAAAAACAATCCCCACTTTACGTGTACAGGAGAATACTAAAAAAAAATACTTTTCGAGATTTTATTTTACCACTTTGTCGGCGTAACTAATCTATATATTCATGCCAAATTACAGTTTTCTAGTACTAAGAGTCTTTGAGCTAAGCTGCGGACGGACAGACGCACGGACATGGCGAACATATAATAAGGGTTATTTGTTGACT
Source organism: Eurois occulta (assembly GCA_950022335.1). Classification (NCBI taxonomy): domain Eukaryota; kingdom Metazoa; phylum Arthropoda; class Insecta; order Lepidoptera; family Noctuidae; genus Eurois; species Eurois occulta. The sequence continues at coordinate 9,772,675 of OX465505.1, forward strand.
ACGGAACCCTAAAAAACAGCCGAATCGAGAATCTCCTCCTTTTTAGAAGTCGGGGTTAAAAAGACCATCGTTAATTCGCCCTAAAACATTCCCCTCTCCACCCCTTCACAACACATCATCGTCTGCCTAGCCTTTTCCCAACTATTTTGGGGTCGGTTTCCAGTCTAACCGGATGCAGCTTAATACCAGTATTTTACGTGGAGCGACTGCCTATCTGACCTCCACAACAGTCCCTAATACGATACCCTTTGGTAAGACTGGTTGTCAGACTTTTGGGACACTGACTACCTGTAACGACTGTCAAAGATCTACCCCTTCAGAACACAACAGAATCAAAAACAAAAAGCAAAACTCCAAACACTAAAACAGATATAAAATCACAACCCGCATACAGGCGACGTCTCCATAAACCCTAGTTTACTGCTCATAATGCAACGTTGTTAGTGTTGTTACGATTCACCCTGACCTATATACGACTGACGCACTGCGTATTTTGGCAGGGTACACTTTGTGGATGGCAGGTGACGGGTTATTAATGATGCTCGAATGTGAAGGCGTATATGGCGTATACATATGTATGTATATGAATTAGGTGGTTGGCAAAACAGTTCAGAAATTGAACGTTTGACGATTTATTCAAGAACTTATTGAATTTTCTAAAGTTTTTTGCCATTAATAATTAATGCACAATGATGATTAATTAGTTCAGTTTTTGTTAGGGTTCCGTACCCAAAGGGTAAAACGGGACCCTATCACTAAGAAATCGCTGTCGGTCCGTCCGTCTGTCTGTCACCAGGCTGTTTCTCAAGAGCCGCGATAACTAGACAGTTGAAATTTTCACAAATTATGTATTTCTGTTGCCGCTATAACAACGAATACTAAAACAAAATAAAATAAATATTTAAGGGGGGCTCCCATACAACATACAAAAGACATGACTTTTTTGCCGTTTTTATAGATAATGGTACGGAACCCTTCGTACGCGAGTCCGACTCGCACTTGGCATATTTGTTTTTATTAATAAATATTATGTTTATTAATAAATTTTTTGTTTATTAATATTTTTTTAATTTTATGATTTTTTTTTTATTAATAAATTTCATGTTTGTTAATAAATTTTTATTTTTCCATTTTTGTAATATCCTATACAAATATTTGCTATGAATTGATTTACATTGTTAACAATACATTTCATGGTAATAGGCTTATCCCCAATAAAATGTAACTTAACATACCCAGATATTTTGCTGTCTATATTATTGAAGAGTTATACGAATGATAGACGAATTGATAACCTCCTCCTTTTGGAAGTCGGTTAAAAAAGCCCTACCCTCATAAACAAACACAAGCGTCTAGCGCAAATAACAAGTGAGTTTGTTAGTATAATTGTCGCCAACCCTTGCGTCAGCTCACAGGGGTGTACCGAGGTCGGAGGGGCTTGGCTCTGAAGGTCATACCAGTGACTCAGAGTGATGTAATGTCGCACTCCATCGGGCAACATTTCCTAGGTATAAAGGGCGAACTCGCAGTACAGGTTTTCGCTGTATAGCATTGTAGCGGCACTACAAAAAGTACTAAAACCAGCCAAGTGCGAGTACCGTCGTAGTAGGGGAGCCCCCTTTAATTTGTAATTTATTTCTATTATTTGTTGTGGCAACAGAAACACACATTCTGTGAAAATTTCAACTGTCTCCCTATTACGGATCATGAGATACAGCGCGCTGACATACAGACGGACGGACGAACAGCGAGGGCTTAGTAATAGAGTTCTGTTGGTTACCTTTCGGGTACGGAACCCTACAAAGTACTACAGCGCAATCTATGACACAAATGAACAACTGACATCGACATTCCGAATCCCGCTATCAAAGTGTTCCGCGACTTAAGACTATAGAGAAACCCGACAACAACTGTCGGGCAGTAGCCTACTAACAACACCCGTCTGGTCGGAGGATTCTCCCTTTTCTATGGGGGATGAAGAACTTAACACCCTGTTCTTAACATTCCTATAGCATCATCAGCCAATAGTGATCTCTGCTGGGACCTGGGACATAAGTCTCCTCTCTATGAGGAATGGTCTTTTATCTTACCTCGCGGGTCCAGTGCGGGATGGTAGATGTAAAACTGCGTCTATGCTAGGCGAGCCAAACACGAGCAGAGCACAAGCGGAGCTCAAATTTCCTTGGCGGGAGTGCTCGGTCGAGGCTGTCCGTCTACGCCAGTGGTTCTTAACCTTTTAGTCATGAGGGACCATTTGACAAAATTTCGGTCTTGCCATAGACCACCCAGTTGGTTTATGGTTTGGAAGTAATACAAAAAAAAAATCCAAAAAACTTAAAGCTCTCTCTCACCCATTCAACCCATTTCAAGTACTGCACCCAATTACCAATCACCATGTATACAATACGTAAATGTAATTAAATAAAAGGTTGATCTATCTTTAGAGAAATTCATTTAAATTTTTTTTACGATATATTTACATTACAGTTACAGATTTTAATGAGATTTTTGTTATTGGAAATTGCTCGCGCCGCGCGCGGTTCCCATAGTGTCGACTCGTTGTCACTTTTTTATTAGGATGGCTCCGCGGACCATTTGGGATGCTTCCAGGGACCACCAGTGGTCCGCGGACCAACGGTTAAGAACCACTGGGTTACGCTAAGCGTATTCGTGCTCCGTTCGTGTTCGGCTCGCCTAGCGTAGACGCAGCTTAACATGCCTTCAAATTTTCGATTCTAAGACATGCTGGGTTAGTGGTTTCCTTCATTGTATTGGGAGCTATGGCGTTAGAAAAGGTTGCATATTGCATTCTGCTTTGCGTGTCGATTGACTCAAATAATACCCGAGCAGTATATTGCCACCTGCTCAGTTCTGTCGTTGGCTTCGTTTAGATCCTGGAAGGTGCAGGTAGCTGTGCAGGGTGGGCAAGAAAAGAGGGCATAACCTGCAGAAGGGTTCCACACTGACATTGTATTTGGGACGAGTCGATGATAGCATTTGGCAAGATTATTTCTACAGCGGCCAATCTGGTCCCGCAAACGGTTAAGAGACTTCCAGATTGGCCACTGCAGTTCCTGTCCAGGAGAAAGATTTTCTGCTTGAAATTATCACACTTCTGCATGTAAATGTTTTTGTGGACGGGATCGAGCTGCATTATGCAAAGACTTTATTTATCCACTAGCAGTTGTCCGCGAACTTTGCGTGAAATTATTATAAAAAAAATACTTTCCTATTTGAATCGTTATTTTTAACACTTTCTTCGGTTTTATTTTATTGCACAGAATCTTAATCCGTTTAACCCAGTTTTAAGTCCAGCCTTTTCGGAGATTAGCCAGAACAAACAGACAGAAAATATAAAAAAAAGTTTTTTTGTAACTAAATAGGGGTGTACCGAGGTCACAGAGACTCTCAAGGTCAAACCGATGACTCAGAATGATGTAATGTCCCACTTTCACTGCTACAGCGAATACTTTTTATTTTAAGTGTGATAAATGAGTCATTATTGGGTTGAAATAAATGGTCTGGTCACACATACATTTCAAGAAGGGGTAGACAGAGGTGGTATTACCCTGTAACTGTATTGGTAATACCAGAGCAGTTCGTAGAAAAGACTAGACAGATTATGATGTAAAGACAGAAAGAAAACCGGTCATGTGCGAGTTGGACTCGTGCACCGAGGCTTCCGTATAAACTTGAAGCCATTTAGTTACTAAACTATATACATATTTACGGTTTTCAGAATTTTTCCTTTACATGTGCTGTAAGACATGGCTTCTTGCCAAATTTCATGATTCTAGGTCAACGGGAAGTACCCTATAGATTTTGTTTCTTCCTTGTGAAATTGCAAAATATGCGACATAAACGGTCATATCTTTTGATCGCGTTGACTTACAAGTTTGATTTTTTCACTGCTCTAAGGGACAGCAGACTTGAGTATTAGATTATAATTTCAGCTTGATATCTCCACGCGTTCCTGAGAAAAAGGGTCTTGACCGACGAACATCAAAGTGATCTTTTAAAGGGTTTAGTTTCTCCCGACTGAGGTACGGAACCCTAAAAAGTATTTATTTAATGATGCTGAGGGATCAATTTATGAAACCTGATATGACTAATAAGGTGGAGATGTCGGCGCACGGGCGCACAAGAAATCAGTTGGAATAAGTGTAACAATGGACAGCAGAATGAAGATTAATTCATTAATGTTATTATTCAATTGACGATTTTTTGAACTTTAAGAATTTGAATTGATAATGTGACATCTCTATATTCCTGTCTTCAATGATAAATGTAATTAATTTAATTTGTGACGTCATAATGTACCATATGTAAGGAGTCATTTGTTTCAATTATTGACATTCCAATTCCCCATGATTTTTTTAAATTTTAATTAAGTACCTATAATAATGTACTATTTTTGAAAAAGGGTAGGATATGGTCCTGAGCTATATTGTTGTGTTTCATCCTTGTGTATACCCATATTCAGGCAAAATAAATGAATTTATTTGATTTAAAGTATTTTTTTAAGACCGTCACTTCTTATGAGCATTATTTCGTGCATTCGTCGACCTGGTTTCCTGCTATAGCAGAAAATCAGGTCGAAAATGACACTACTTACACATTTATGCGGCCCTTACCCTTAAGTCGGAAGAAAAACTATTTCCCTACACCAGTAGCGAAGAGTCAAGTTTTGTAAGAGGTAAGCCGGAGTACATATCTTTAATGTGATTATATTATTTGTCTACAGACTACTGACTGTGCCATTTTTCAAAGGGAAGCCGGAATCGAGTTGTATGGAACCTTCGCCACTGCTACACACACAACTGTCACGCACGCGAATCACAAAATGAAAGCAAAACACTGCGGTGCTCGGTGCGTGCGATGCGATTACTTCCACATATATACAGTAAGTATATAATTTACTACATGAGTAACGTGGGAACTAGTTATAGCCATAATGATATAGTCGCCGGCGGGTATGGGCCAGGAGATTATTAGTGTAATGACTGATCTTTACATGAGGTACCTATTGAGAGTAGGTATACAATAAAACTGACATTACACTATGACAGTATTCACTGAGGGTTAGTTTGTGATGCTAATGCGGTTGGCGCTATATGATAGTCTCGATTAGGTCCTAAATAATAGGCACATCGACGGCACGGTTGCCGCAGTCGCTGAGCGATTGGCTGCTGCCTGCGCTGCGTGTCGCGGGTTCGATTTCCTAACGGAAAAAATATTTGTATGGCTTGCAGGTAGTTTGTGTATGTGAGTTTAAATGTTTGTAAACGCACCCACGATACAGGCGGAATTCCTAGTAACGACGTAAATAGCGAGTCCGACTCGCGCACGAAGGGTTCCTTGCTATCTTAGTGAGAGAGCCCCCTTTATTTTTTGTTGTTATAGCGGCAACAGTAATACAAATTCTGTGAAAATTTCGACTGTCTACCTATTATAAAATCATGAGATACAGCCCGCTGACAGACAGACGGACAGCGGAGGTTTAGTAGTACTAGGGTCCTCGGGTCCCTTCGGCTACGGAACCCTGTAAAACAAATAGGAGGCGAGCCTATGCAATCAAGCGGGCACAAAAACAGACTTCAAGCTGCCAAATACTCCCAGAAACAAAAACCAACCAAAAAGGCAGGCCTATTAGGTACTAATTATCAAGCTATAACAACCATACAACTCCAAACCACCATACTGGTCTAGTTAGCACTGTACTCGACCACTCGCCTCACGTAGGCTCACTTTCCACTTTCGTGCCCCGTTTACAAGCCTGCGTATAGAATTGTGATCAATTACTATCGTTTGCTGACTAGCGTCTAGTGCTACACTGTATTTCACTTTCAAGTTTATGGTGGTGTGAATTTTGTGGAGAGAGTTGGAGAAATGCATGGCTGTTTATGGCAAGTATTCTAGACCGGTAATCTGGCATGAATCTCGATTAGTATGAAATCTGACGGTCAGTGGGTCGTCTTAGGGGCAGAGTTATATTTCACTAGCTTCTGCCCGCAGCTTCGCTTGCATTAGAATTTGACAATCAATTCGGGTTGTTCTATAATAATATAATTCAATCATGATTCGAAAGACACGTGGCGCCATCTATTATCATAAGAACGTTATTGTTGTTTTCCTTGCAAACAGTACTTTTTTTCGGGATGAAAGGTACCTTATGTCCGTTTCTGTGCACCTGACAATGTATATGCAAAATTTCAGGATGATCGGTTCACTGGTTTAGGCGTGAACTTTGTTACCTAACAAACTTACTTTCGCATTTATAATATTAGTTAGGATTAGGATTCCCAATGAACCGTCTTTGTAAGTTGCCTTCAGCCAAGTGTGAACCAACGTCGACTGACTGAATCATCACATAACATCAGTAAGATAGTGGTTAAACGCCAGCCCTAGTGTAAAAAAAAACTTTTCATTAATTTAGTTTTTAATTGGGCTGGTCAGCATTGTCGGTAGCTGGGCTAACTACTTCATAGTAAAGAGCTTTTACGACAAAAGCCCCGCTCTAATTAACAACTCAAATTCAGCTGTACCATACAGTACTACCGTCAGCCGTAGTAGTTAATTTCTGGAGAAAATCACAAATCAATCAAAATATTTTTATTTCACATAGGCCTACAATCCTACATGGGCCAGGGGCGTGCCGTCCATACAGGCAAATAGGCTTAGCCTACCTTAGCCAAATTCATTTATTACAACAAATCAACAATCATGTACTTAATAAAAAATACAAAATATAAAAAGAAAGTTAAAACTCCTGTTATAACACTTATAGCAACTTGTCGCGCCCGTGTGACGTCACACGGGCACACGCTACTACTCCTTAGGCCACCAAACGAACTGCCTTCATTTCTCATCGACTCATTGATGAATTTACGCACACTGGTGCATATTTTCGTGTGTATGAACGGCACACATGTATAGATTATGGGCGGGAACTCCGCCGTAAGGAGACCGCCAGCGCAGTTCTGATTGGCTGGCCTTGAAGGCCAGCCAATCAGAAGTGCCAGTCAAGATGAATGAAATGCAGTGCAGGGTTACCAATTTGTGGAGATTTCCCCGGATCGCGGGGAATTCGAGAAACAGACTACACACTGAAACGATCGTTTCCATAATGACTACGAAAAAAACAGGGTGGTATTGTCGAATATAAACCTTCCAAAAAAATATAAATTATAAGGAATAGCAAAAGCCCTATTAAAATAGTAAAAAATACATGAATTTTATTTTTTCCCAAAATTTTGTGAAATTTCGCTTTGATTTTTGGGAAGTTAGGAAAATAACTGTGGCAATCCGGCAAAATGATGCAATTATTATTTGGTTTCTTAAGAAGCCATATTTGTGTATCCGCGATCTTGAATGTTTTGCTTTTTTTAACGTACTCAATTAAAAGTAATTTGTTGTTTATTGTTTGTTTATCTACTTAAAAATGGTGTTCTGTTGTGAAGTTTGCGCTGATAATGTGTGTTTGTTAGAAGTTCAAAGTAGTAAGTTTTCGCATTATCGTTTAATGTTAAGATTCAACTTGATTTGATTTTGATGATTTTAAGTTATTTATAAAGATACGAGACGAGTTTGAGTGACTGTGACTGAGTTTGAATCTTCAGAAAATCGTGATTTGAACCTTGAATAATGTGGTGAGTTCTTGTATTTATAACTTTTATAACACGCGTTTTCGGCAATAATCTCGTGAATGTACTTACATCCTTAGCTTCTACAAGTTGTGTGTTCATAATAAACTGATTTCGTTTGTGCTATAAAACTATTGTTTCTTTCACTGGATAGCCTACACCCCCACCATACTGTTGTTTTTACAGGCTTTCTTTTCAATTTTTTTTTTTTAAATATTATAAATCAATAAATGTGACTACTTTAGGGTCATCATCATAAGTAGAGCGACGTTGTGATGTTGCGCGAAGTTTTTTTTTTGGGTATCCGTATGCGTGGCCTACCTTCCGTGGAGAACCACTGCACGCCACTGACATGGGCACTTATGAAACGTCGACAAAAAGGTGCACGGTTCGGATTGGTCGTTTCTTATGTAGAAGAACCGCAAAAGAAACACCATGGTTACTCTTTTAAAATGATTAGATTCTACAATATTATCATGTTACAGCATTAGTACTCAAGTATGGGGGGACAGCATAGGCCCGACAGTAAGTTGTTGCTTACTACACAAAAAAAAACGGAAAACAAGATAAGAGGTTAACAAAAGTTAACACACCTCTAGGAATCTCAAAAATCGTAAACTTACAAAGAATTCAAAGTCCTCATATTATTAGCACGTGTATTGTCAAACAGCATTAAAAGGGTATCACATTACTGCACTGCGCACGTCACCAGGGTTTCATCGAAGCTTCACAATAGCATACACACACATCCAGACAGACATGTAGGAATATAGGCCATGGAGTAGCGAGTAAATGGAGTTCTATGATCTATACTGGGTGTCAAACTTACGGACCGCATCAGAAACTCCATATTTCGTTCGCTCCAAAACCCAAATGATGCTGGCCTTACAGCTGCTAGGTTGAAATGGAACTGGGCTGGTGCTGGTGCTAGTGGATGCTTAATAGCAGGAAACGAAAACGTGGCAGGCCCAGAAGGAGATCGTGGGATGAGCTGGACTCTACAATCGCATAAAGTGGAAGGAGGGAACGGAGGTTTTTACCCCTCAGTGAGACAATATAAGTTAAAAATAATCTACCTGTGTCTGTCTAGCTAGCCTCGACCGCTATGAGAAAACTGTTGCGATTTATTTTGAGCACACTGATTTGCAACAGTATTTATTAGGGTTCCGTACCCAAAGGGTAAAACGGGACCATATTACTAAGACTCCGCTGGCTGTCTGTCTGTCTATCCGTCTGTCACCAGGCTGTATCTCATGAACCGTGTAGTAGTTAGACAGTTGAAATTTTCACAGATGATGTGTATTTCTGTTTCCACTAACAACATATATACTAAAAAACAGAATAAAAAATATTTAAGTGGGGCTCCCATGCCACAGACATGATTTTTTTGCCGTTTTTACAGACAATGGTACGGAACCCTTTGTGGTTCGACTCGCACTTGGCCGGTTTTTATATTAGATCGTGATTTTGTCACAAATAAAAGTGCCAAAGAAACTTCAAGATTGGGACAAAATTAGAACTATACAATTACAAAACCGTTTTAATCTTTCACAGTTTAAAACAAGAGTACGAGCACGGTTTAGTATAAGTTTATATAAAGTGTTGAAACAAGACGATAGGACGCTTTTGACATACGTCTCGTAGAAAATACTACTATCTGTAAGCAAAACGACTCGTTTCTTGTTTTTTAATTTAATTTAAACATTTAATTCGAGCAACAAGACTCATAGTGTTAGTAGGTAACTAATTACTTACAAACTATGTTAGTAATACACTTACAAAGACAAAAACAGAAACACATTGTGACATCATCGCAGCAAGGTGACAGACCCAGCCGAAACCTTGCAGCAGTGGTTCACAAAAGCACAATCAAGCCTGCTTGCTATCATAGACAGGATGCTGTTGGCGCTGCCTCGCACCCTACGGACCAAGGATGCGCACCGTTTCCGCATCACTGTGTAAAAACAGTCCACGTGGGCTTCAGCAAACATCCCCGATGCGCTGCCGGGCATGAATCGATGATGGAGTAGATTTACCGAAAAAATAAGATGCTTATTCAATAACAGGCTGTTGCTGGATAAGAAGGGCTGAACAAGAGAGCTCGGTGCTGCAGTTATCACTAATACCCGTATCTATGTATAAACAAGTTTAAGTGATTACTTGAGTAAAAGTAACTACTTAAGATACGATTTTTATTCTGTAGTTTAGTAATTGACAGAAGTTAGAACTGTCAAAAGTTAGAATTCTTAGCTTTGCTTTCTTTGACGGTTCTTGCTTCGTTCAAATTCTTGTCGATTGCATAAAAATGGTTGCATAAGTAATTACTTGAACTCAAATAATTACTTTAACTTGACCATAGATATAACGCTTGTTTGCGACAAAAATGACATAATTCGATAAATAAAAAATACAGAATACATTTTTAATTAAATATATTAATTATTAATTTAATAAATTTATATTTTTTTTTTGCATAGAGACCTTTTATCAAAAGATGAAAGGCTTACTTTACGCATTTCGTTTTTTGATTTAATACTTATTTTCGTTAATTTTATATTCAACTACAAACAACATCGAAAAATCTAAAATTTTGAGTGTCATCCTTTCGTATTAAGTGTTCATGTTCTCTATCCTCCGTGTCTCACACACACTCACAAAACAATCGCCAGACAATTAAGTAGTTGCACATAACGCTGACAAACTGCTACATTTACAATTAGTGTTGACTCTGTGATGACTTCCTTTCGTCTCAGTTGCATCCTCAAAGTGTCAGTCCATTGTCTTGGTAGGATAAGTGGTCATTGAGAATGTTATACGGTTTTAAGGTGATTATACAATGGTGGGTACTGACAACTGTCAATGTATTGAAGAAGCCGTAGAAGTAAAAAATGTTGCACTACTCAGTCGCATAAGCTGCTTTTACGATGACGATCGCAAAACCGCAGCGACAAAGCAGCCGAATCGTCATGCATGATCGACCGCAGCGACGGATTATGTTAGATATTACTCTGGCTTACCGCTGAGAGTAGCCAATTTTCAAAAAAAAATGGCATTGGAACGGAGCGGAGCAGGGTTTAGATTTTATATATGTATTTATTTAAATGCCTTTAACCATCATTATAGATCTTAAACTAGTGCAATAGCCAAGTCACACACACAATCATCTGCCTAGGCATTTTCCCAACTATTTTGGGGTCGGCTTCCAGTCTAACCGGATGCAGCTGAATACCAGTATTTTACGTGGATCGACTGCCTACCTCAAAAACCCAGTTAGTTCTAGGAAATAGGATAACCTTTGGTAAGACTGGTTGTCAGATTTCCGAGGCACGGAGGAAACTCGGTATGTAATGGGTGGTCACCCATCCACGGACCAACCTAGGCAAGTGCAGCTTAACCTAAAGATCGACCCAAGCGGCAGTTCTTATTTATTTATTTATTTATTTAGCCACGAGCTCCTCACAAGTGGCGATATTAAAGTTCTCCGCGGCTTAAGACCATATAGAACACTGTATAAACCTGATAACAACTGTGGGGCAGTAGCCCACCAGACACAACACCCTGGTCGGAGGATCCTCCCTTTTCTACGGAGGATGAAGAACTTTACACCCTGTTCTTCATACTCCTATATTTAATTACAACAGACAACTATGATTATGACGTAATCCCACTAAAAATATCTCCCGTCCCAAAGTTCTCATCGAGCTAGAGAACAAAGGCTCGCAAAGGGCTTATCTGTTGCCCAATTGAGGTCAATTAGTACGTATCAACGAATAGATTAGAAGAAATTTAGCGTGGGCAGCTTGATGGAGTCGAGTTTATTGTTTTAATACATCCTGGATTCCTGATGGAAAAAGGGTTCTATTTTCAATGCTTTTAAATGTTGTTAACGTATCGATTTCATAATGGAAAAAATGTGTTTATTCAGCATTACAAAAACACCTTAACAAATTAACAAAATAAATAAACAAACAAAACTAATAACGCCAACAGGGCCTCTGCTCAGCATAAGATGGCAAGTTGCCATCTTATGCTGTACTGTATGCTCAAGTGATGGTACACCTTGTGTTGCCATTGGCAACACAAGGTGTACCATCACTTGACTCTGATTTTCAGCTATTATAAAAGACTAAAAAAACAAAAACCAACGAAAATAAAATATTGCTAATCTTAATCTCTCATAACTTGTTTTACGTTTTTTGTGTAGTAAGTAACGACTAATTGTCGGGGCTATGCTGTCCCATACTTAAGTACTAATGCTGTAACATATTATTATTGTAAAACCAAATCATTTTAAAAGAGTAACCATGGAATTTCTCGCCGGTTCTTCTCCATAGGAAACGACCAACCAAAACCGTGTACCTTTTTGTCGACGTTTTATAAGTGCCCATGTAGGCCTATGTGAAATAAAATGTTTTGATTTTAATTATGAAAAAAGAACAACAAAAAAATGTATGTGCCCATTAATAAAAAAGAACAAAAAGACAATACTAAAAAGCAAAAATGATAAAATCGAAAAATGGCGTACATGCAGCGTGTACCAGAAAGGTGTGATCATATTTCAGGGTGAAGAAAGTTGTTCAGTCTGGTGGTCTTTAGCACATCCTAAAATATGACTACACATTTCTGGTACGCGCTGTAGATTGCCAACCCATAGCTAACTACCAGTCTAACCAACTGCTTGAACGCGCTAATCTCTGGAACTACACGTGGGATTTGAAAAAATCTTTTTACATTTGATCATAGATAGTCTTTGCATTTGATGGACCAATTCTTGAGGAAGCCTATAGGCTATTTAACATCACGCTACGACCCTGAGGAGCCGAGCAAAAAGAGAAATGGCAGGTGAGACCGCGGGGCACAACCCAACAGCCTGTCTGCCTTCCCTTTAAGAGAACACAGGGGGGGGGGGACCGTGATTTTCTCCACCAGTCTGCAAGACGGGTACAATCAGCCACTCATCATCTGCTTAGTCTTTTCCCTATGTTGGAGTCGGCTTCCAGTCTAACCGGATGTAGTTGAATACCAGTATTTTACATGGAGCGACTGCCTATCTGACCTCCACAAGCCAGTTAGCACTAGGTAATACGGTACCCATTGGTAAGACTGGTTGTCAGACTTTCGGGTCACTGACTACCTGTAACGACTGTCAAAGATCTACAAATGACAGCCGGGACCAACGGCTTAACGTGCTTTCCGACGCACGGAGGAAAGTCGGTATGTAATGGGTACCCACACACGGACCAACCTAGGTAAGCACGGCTTAACCTAAAGATCGACCCGAGCGGCTGTTCTTATTTAGCCACGAGCTCCTCAATCAGCCACTCATTAACTTTAATTAGTATCCAACGCAATCATTGTTCTATTACATTAGAACGCATACTCCGATACTCGGATTGTAGGTGCGTGAGAGAAATAATAAAGATTCCACTCACACGCATGTCCTTCACAATGGTTCTATTAACGTTAAGAAGTGTTTTCATGTACCTACTTTAGTAAGGGTAAAGACAGGCTTTTACAGAGATATTAACCTCACCAGCTCCGCACGACGTCACCTATCGGTTCCAAAACTATCCTTTCTTTCAAGTTGGACCCAACAATAGCCATTCACAATACTTCATTGAAATCGTTCGGTTTGTTTAGTAGATTAGCGTTTACGAATACCTACGACAGGTAAGATTTTGAATTGACATGAACTACAAGAATAAATCATGCTTTGCCTCAGCCTATTGGAGTTATTCTCTGGATTTAGGCATCTCCCAAGCTGCACCACAACACCCTCACCTCCGTCTTCCTCATCCAGCCACATTTCTAAGGTCGTCAGTTTTTTGTGTGCGTGTATATATTGTCTTTAGGTGTGTGTGTGTAAGGAGAGAAATGAAATGCGACGGAACTTTTGTATTTCTTTACTTTTTGACGGCACGGTTGGCGCAGTGGCTGAACGATTGATTGCTGTGCTTCGTGTTGCGGGTTCGATTACCGCAGGGAACAAATATTTGTATGGCCTACAGATAGTTGTTCCGGGTCTGGCTGTTTGTGTTTGTAAACGCACCCACGATGCAGGGGAAATTCCTAGTGAGGGGCACCATTTTTATAAAAAAAAAAACTAGAGAAACTTGTTACAAATATTACGACGGAGTACTTATTTAGTTTGAAAGCGCGTCTATAGCTACTGGCGGTTACGGGCGAACTGGTGCCGCCGAACGCTGCGCGTACGACGTATAAAAAATGCTGCGTCAGCGCTCCTACAAGTTCATCTAGCTCTAGGGGGTCTAGAGCATCCAGGTGGCGTCCTATGCCACGCTTGCTCATATGCGCTCCCCACTCCAACAGTCATTTGCTCCATCGGTCATGACCAGCCGTAAAGAATAGCACACACCATTTTAAAAATACTAGCCGGTCAGCAAGAAGGTAGCGGAGCTGACCTTCCAAGGTGTACTGTAAATTAACGGAGTTGAATCATCCTGCAGCATAGCATAAATATTTTCTTTTGTTTTAGCGGCAACAGAAATACACATTCTGTGAAAATTTCAACTGTCTACCTATTACGGATCATGAGATACAGCCCGCTGACAGACAGACAGACGGACAGCGGAGGCTTAGTAATAGGGTCCCGTTAGTTACCCTTCGGGTACGGAACCCTAAACATGATCTATTATAGTATCTCATCGTCATCTCTTCACATTACTGAAAATTCTACTTATTATCATTTCAAATCTGTATTACGTATCCCGATTTAGAGCATGTAATTCCCCGCAAGAGGAAGATTACTGATAAATCCTTCGTAGATTTTACATAAACTCACATTATAAGGAAAACTGGACTGTAAATCAATTAATTCGCGATACTTTAGTTTTATTTAAAGGAACATATTACCAGTAGATGCAGCATAATTAGCCTATAATGTTCCCACTACTGGGACACAAGCCTCCTGGCGTAGGTTTCATCCACCACGCGGGCCTAGTGCGGATTAGTATATTATTATGTTACATGTCTAAGATTTGTTTAGGTGCTAGGACATGCTGACTTCCTCACGATGTTATCCGTATTCAAATTTAAAAAAAAATCAGACCAATGGATCCATATAGTGTTAATATGAGCTTATCCTATGTTACTAAATAACAATAACTTAAAGATACATAATTTGGTTACATGAACATGTGCACGCACATGTCCGCCAGCGCAGAGTCTAATAAAAGGTCCGTCAACCTTGTCCGCCAGTGTAGCTAAAATACTGTTAGGGCTACCCCTGAATCACCGCAACAACGAAGCACACCGTACCGAACCGTATTAAGAGCATTGGTGATTAAATAAATTGCAGTACACAAAGTAACGCGACTGCCTGGGTTCGAATTCGAACCCACGAACAACTCCTTAGTCGGGACCTAACCATTTAGCCACCACAGCTCCACAATGGAACTTTATATCACAATTTTATAATATCTATAATAATATCTTGGGACAACCAACACACCGCCATTTGATCCCAAACTAGGCAGAGCCTGTACTATGGCAACCAGACAACTGATAAACATACTTATATATTTCTAAATACATACATATTATAGATAAATTACACACCCAGATACAGAACAAATTAATAATCGTACTCATCGCACAAAGATTTGTCCTGTGTGGGAATCGAACTCACGACCTCCGTCCTAGCAGTCAGGGTCACTAACCACTAGACCAACAGGCCAATCAAAAATGTATCTGTTTAAAATAGCTGATAAATGACCCAGGACGAATTCCCGAATAAGATTCCACTTCCTCAACTATGATATCATTGTCAATTTCGCTATCAAGACTCAAGGATAATTTCTGCTTATCCTACTGAGCCGATCTAGATATGACATCAGTCTACGCGAGTTTCCTAGTCATAACAATGTGATATAAACGAGGATATTGTCTTGCTAACTGGCTAAATGTGTATTACACCTCCGCCTGTCCCTTCATGGAATGTTATGTCATGGAATAGTTGAAAGTACAGAATGACAGCTTCATACAACGAACGAAAATCTTCATACGAGGCAAAAACTATATATTAGAATTAGGATAAAACACAGAAAAATGTTTTTAATATAATGAAATTGGCTTTATTTCATTGATAAATTTGATGCTATTTGTCGGAGTAGGATTTTGGGCGTGTAGCCCACCTCCTCGCCAATCGATAGCCAAGCAGTGACGATTAAAATCAATGACTTGAAAAAAAATCTCGGACCCCTTTACTTCATCATCCTCTGTCTAGCCTTTTCCCAACTATGGTGGGGTCAGCTTCCAGTCTAACCGGATGCAGCTTAATACCAGTATTTTACGTGGAGCGACTGCCTATCTGACCTCCACAGCCCAGTTAGTTCTGTGTAATACGATACCCTTTAGTAAGACTGGTTGTCAGTACACTGAGTACCTGTTACGACTGTCAAAGATCTACAAATGACAGCCGGGACCAACGGCTTAACGTGCTTTCCGAGGCACGGAGGAAGCTCGGTATGTAATGGGTGGTCCCATCCACGGACCAACCTAGGCAAGCGCAGCTTAACCTAAAGATCGACCCGAGCGGCTGTTATTATTTAGCCACGAGCTCCTCTTTATTCGCCCTTTACTTATGGTCTATAATTCTATATCGACAGCGGTTAACTTGCGGCTAATTATGAGCCTTGGTAAAGTTGTCTAACTTTTCTAACCGATTTTCGGGTTTTCCGGGTCGCGGGAAATTTTTAGTTAGTTTTCACGATTAATTTGCGGATAATCCAGTACTATACTTGTTTGCCTGCTACATGTGCCATGCTAACTTCAAAGAGGTTGGCTTTCAGACGCTTCCACTCGCTGCACGTGAAGTGTGCCTATGTGTGCGTGCGTTCTCGCTCACAATACAGAGCTGGACTTCTGTTGTCTGTACTATTCCGTGGTTTTGTTATTGAGTTGCCCAACGAAGTAGAAAAGCCATCAGAGGCTCGCAGTAAATTCAACTAGAATGGAAAGGCTTGCTTCGTTGGACAAGAGACAAAAAGATTATTATGGTGGTGGTGTTGTGGTGGCTTCAAGAATGACAGCGATATACTTTGATAACGGGTAATAGATATTGGATGAAGACTTATAAAAAAAGTCAGAAGCCCGAAGGTTTAACCATACAGTCTACTCAAAAGAGTTCCGTATTAGGTACCAAGTAAATAGGTTGTGGAGGTCAGATAGGCAGTCGCTCCATGTAGAATACTTGTAGGTATTTAGTTGTATCCGGTTAGACTGCAAGTGCATCACACCATAGGTAGTTGGAAGAAGACATAAAGACATCATTTTCCTACCCTTATCCCAATTTATTTGTGGTGCAACTATCTTCTTCTTCCATACTTCTCTATTACTCGTCATCTCAGCAGTCACCTCCTTTCTAGCCATATCATCCTTCACACAGTCCGTCCATCGTTTCTTTGGTCTTCCTCTACTCTTATAGCCATCGACATTCATATTCAAAACTTTCCTCACAACATTTTCCTCATTCCTCCGCATCACATGTCCATACCAAGAAAAGCGATAACTACACATGTCTTCAGACACCCGGGGCAGCGCCACTTTCAGACTTCCTCTTATTTTCCAATCCCGTAACACCACACATCCCCCTGCTGAATGCTAATTCTCATCTCAGCCACATGCAAATGCAAGTCCATCACACCATACTTGGGAAAAGGCTAGGCAGATGATGAGGCTAGAAGAATACATGATGTGCTGACCACTAATATATTGGTATAAGGGCCAGAGGATGATGATGGTGAATAGATCTGAGATCGACATCAAAAGTGTGGCCATCTTATGGGGGATTTACACGGGTAGATTTTTGCCGTGCGGCCTAATCGTTTCACAAAGCGGCATCGCAAGTCCATTTACACAGGGGTGCTCTGTTAGAAAACCTCCTCGTGTGCCTGACGGCTGCCGATCCCTCTTGATACGTCTGGAGGGAACAGCAGCTGCTGGGACGGTGCACCCTGGGCGCGGGCAGTATCCTTCCCCGAGGAATGGGAAGAGATTCTTATTCTTCGGGGAATGTTACTGTCTTTCTGAGGACTGCGTCCTTCACTGTCCCCGTCGATTTAGGGCTGCGGGACTGTTCGAAAGAGATACCACGGCCCTGGAACACAAAGGGCAAAAGAAGGAACATGGATGGGTTTTAGTCAGTAAAAGTCTGACACTCCCTTCCGCTCCACCCAGAGCGGGAGGAGTCATTTGATGATTTCCCATCCCAAAAAAAAGGCCATTTACACAGTTGACTGAATCGCAAGCGACTAGATCATTTTCTTTGAAAATGATGAGAGTAAAACACACCTCATGCGGCGAGCGATCGCCTGCAACTGACCACTTACACGGTCGATTTTAGTCACCAGCCGCATGCGGCCGGTCGCCGCGCGTCCAAAGACGCATGATACTCTACTTTGGGGCTTGCGACTCGAGTCACTTGGTGTGTAGTTGAATTGGCATTGAGAAGGTCGATTAATTATCGACCCGTGTAAGCCCTGGATTACCTAGTAATTTTGTAAGTCTACTTTGATGACTTCACTTTAACTAATGTATCTATTGTTAAGGGGCCTTTTACAGTCCACTAGCGCCGCCAATCGACGTGTTGACAATGTGTTATAAAATTACGTTATTGCCTTTTCTACAGTAATAATAGACCACATTTTGTATTTTTGATTCTATTTACGAGTTATGACATTTTTTCGATTGGCGGCGCTAGTGGACTGTAAGAGGCCTCTTAATAAAATAAATTATACTCAATAATTCATAACATCAATCAACAACACAACAATCAACAACAACACAATCATCATCATCATTGTACAATCGTACAATGGTTATTAAAATTTTCTACGGAGACTACAATATACGGAGTTTTGAGTAACAAAGATTTATCAACAACACATAACATCATGCCTGTAATCTCCGAAGGGTTAGGCAGAGGTATACCTAATAGTACACCCACATTTCGCCAGTTATGTTTAAGTCCCACGTAATAGGGGGCGAGCCTATTGCCATCAACCGGGCACAAAACTCAATAATACTTTGCCAGACCGGGGAATCGAACCCAGGACCCCATGCTCAGCAGTCGCGCTTGCGACCACTCGACCAACGAGGCAGTCAAGAAGAAGAAAAAGATTATGAAAGAAGAAAGATTTATCAAATCGTTACATTTTTCCGCTGTACCTCAGCATTCTTGGGTCGCGCGATTTTATTATTCTAACCTGTTGTCGGGAGAATCCTGGGTTTCGGAGATCAGATAGGCAGTCGCTCGTTGTAAAATACTGGTAAACAGATTTCAGCTGCATCCAGTAGGACTGGAAGCCAACCTCAGACCTCAAAATAATTGCCTGAAACACAGGTTTGAATAAACCAAGCTCGGGCAGGTCGCTATCAAACATTTGAATTCCTCATTATCATTACTTGCAACTGTTAAATATATTTTAGTTATAGTTTACTTACTAACAACTGTTGCCCGCGACCTTCGTTGGCGAGAATTTTTTATAACAGAAAAAAAAATCCCCGTTTTTGCAACATTTTTCATTGATGCTCCGCTCCTATTTATAACACTTTTACCAGTACAAAATTTGTCATTGAAGAGCGGGATCTGCTAGCACAGGTATATCTTTTACTTAAAAGGAGGTCCCTATGTATGATTTACTGTAAAAGTTAAGTTTCTGCAATAAACCTTTTATTTATTGGTCGTTTCATGATGTTTTAGCCTAGCCTTTGTCGATAAATGGGCTATCCAACACTAAAAGAATTTTTCAATTCGGACCAGTAAGTTCTGAGATGCGCGTTCAACCAAACAAAACTAAACTGTTCTGCTTTATAATATTAGTATCGGTAAGCATGAATTATAACATTTTAAGAGAAATAATACAACGGGCCTAAATGTGTACCTAGTACACTTTTTGTAATACTTTCTGAAATAAATAATTCTTATTCTAATTGGGTAAGGCTAGGCAGATGATGATGCAGGAGTGTTTCTCCTGTGTAAGCAGAAACTGCAGAAATAATGCGATCGTGTGAAAATTAGGTAAGCCAGTTAAAGTTGTGTGAGGAATGATATGAAAGAAAAAGGTGTAAATGATAGCGTGACGGTTGACAGATGAGAATGGAAGATATAAACGTGTTGCGCCGACCCCAAGTAACATGAGACAAGGGCAGGAAGATGATGATAGTGAGCATCAGTCGGCTGGCAGGGGGAGCATATTGCCTAGGGCGTGCCAGACGTACCCACTTACGTATCATGACTAGAGGAGGCTCTTATGGCGTCCCTGTACGGCGGCCGCTATGATAGTTATCTAGAGGGTATTGAGTAGGTGTACCATAGGTTACACCTCTGCCAGTGCCTACCTATAACAGTGGCTACTGGCGGTGGAGTGCCTAGGGGTCCATTACGGCAAGCTAGGACATGCAGGGCAAGCGGGCTGTCCAGAATCATAAACTATAAAGAGTTGTAGTTATCAAAAGCATGGCAAGCTTTTGGGCTTCTGCTAAGATACCGCCACTGGCTACTGGTATTGTATGATACTATGTGGTATTCAATAGAGGTTGGTTTCGCTGGTCGTAGTGTGTAAAACGAAATCTGTATGCGATTCTGGGTCTTGCAGAGGTGTTAACGTAACTTTTTCTATTTATTTATTTCTGAAAACAAACCGGATTCCGAATTCTTGATCCTATTACATGAGAATTATGATGACAGGTATTTACAGGAATAAGAGGAAAATGTGGAGTATGAATGAAGATGACTATAAGAGTAGAGGAAGACCAAAGAAACTATGAATGGACTGTGTGAAGGATGATATGGCTAGAAAGGAGGTGAGTGCTGACTGCTGAGATGACGAGTTTTAGAGAAGAATGGAAGAAGAAAACACGCTGCGCCGACCCCAAATAAATTGGGATAAGGGTAGGATGATGATGAAGAGCACAGCGCTATATCTCAGCGCCATAATTAGGTATTTGTAACTTGCCTTTGAACACCCCAGATTCTTGCGTAAAAACCGCCTAAGATCTATCTCGCATACCCACCCAAATTCCACTCGCAAATTCTAGGCCAATATCTCAAACCTTAGCCACAATTAGACACAGTTCCCCAAAATTAGCAAACGCTGCTAATTTTAAATACCGTTAAAACTCAAAACAGTTGTTTCGCAATGTTAATTAATTACTACGGTAAATGTAACGTGATGATTACACAGAGTAGATATGCGTCAGAGACTTAACTTCGATATTATGGCCGACAAGCATAAGTATAGCAGCTTATAATGTTCATGCTGCTGGGACTCGGGGCTCCTTTCAGTGCGGGCTGCTGAATGTCACGTTTTCATATTTTTACATCTTCGGTTTCATCAAGATGTTTTCCCCTTCATCGTCAAGAGAACAGTGGTGATGAAATAAAGTTTAGAAGCAAAAGAATTCATGACCTACGGGCTACAACATGTAAGTCGCAGCCGTTTTCATTGAGCCACCATTGCGGTTGACAAACGATGACGAAATTTGAAATTTCCATATTATGGCACTCATTAGTATGCGGACGTCCGTCCTCTCTCTCAAATATGACCATATAAGTTGAACGCTCGCAAACACGACGAGACATAACAGTTTTGTTGAGCGTTTCTTACCGACTAAAATCTCCTCTCGACTTGGCCTCATCGCGTTGCGATCATATCTCGAATCACACTGACTACTTGTAAGAATAACTCATGCCGTGTTAAGAATATTAGCCAGTCACTAAGGCTGACTACCCAGTGTCCTAAAACGTACATTTAAGTACCAACTTGCGAAAGTTATTTTTGGACTGAATGAATTGAATAAAGTTTGAGCTCTGTCAAATATTCTACTCTTTGACTTTCTGAAAAATCGCAAGTTACACTGTGTTCTAGTAAACTCAATTAGAGTGAATTAATTAGAGATAGGAAAGCGAAAGTTTTTGGAATGAGAGCTTTAGAAACTGAAGTTTATTACCAAGTAAACATTGCACTGCTGAAATTGGAGTAGGTATGTTGCACGAATTCGCAAAATGCTGGGGCAAAGCGGCAAAGACTGACCGTAGTAACCCAAAAGATTTTAATGTAACTCTATGAAAACAGCAACAGAGAGCAATATCATATTTTCAAAAGCAGTGACCTTTTGAAGAGTTATGTTATGATTCAGTTGCAATTAACCAGGCAGTAAGTCTAAGACTCCTGCTGCTACAGGAAACTCTTTAGAGGACAAATCCACTAACACTTAGCCAAAACAGGGAGTGAAAATATCAGGAAACGGCTAATACATTTATTTTAGAACCAAATATTCAAGGACATTTGACATCTACCAAACTGCTTATTAGGGTTCTGTACCCAAAGGGTACAACGGGACCCTATTACTAAGACTCCGCTGTCTGTCCGTCTGTCACCAGGCTGTATCTCATGAACCAGGATAGTTAGACAGTTGAAATTTTCACAGATGATGTATTTCTGTTGCCGTTACAACAACAAATACTCAGAAACAGAATAAAAAAATATTTAAGTGGGGCTCCCGTACATCAGACATGATTTTTTTGCCGTTTTTATAGATAATGGTACAGAACACTTCATGTGTGAGTCCAACTCGCACTTGGGCGGTTTTTTTTTCAATTATACCATCGCAGGCACTTTTGAAGGTTAAAAACCAAATGATGAAGCAACAGTCCCAGTCACAAGGCATAATAATTTGTGAAAGTACTGTAGGTGCCCATTCCGAAATGTAGATCTCTATGGAGAAGAATGGGCAAGAAACTCCATGGACACTCTTTTAAATCAAAATATTTTTGCAAGATCTCCCCCTCACCTCGTAAGAGCTCCTCACTTTTTACTTTGTTCATCGAGGATATTTTTCTAGTGTATGTATAATGATGGGTACATATGACATTTGTCACGTTACAGCCAGGATTACGCTAGACCAACAAGCCATTCAGTAAATACCAGGCTTATTAAACATAGACAAGTCAACAAATTGAATCATAAAGCACTTGTTCCATTAATATGACTAAAACAAGTATGTTGTTAATAGTCATACCTAATGTTGATTACTTTTGAGCCTTGTATGAGTATGATGTCATAGAGAAGCCATTCTTTATCTAACGACTGAGGTATTTGACCTGGTCGCTATTTTAAATAGTATTGTTGCTTAATGAATTAATGATGCATGATTGTAGATTAATTTTTAATTTATTTAATGATGTTAAATTAAGATTAGGATACGCTTGCTGAGGTCGGTCAAAGGATCGGTGACCAGCATTATTGAAACATCATTTAATTTCTATTTGTTAAGGGGCAAAGATAGGATGGTAGTAGGACTTCTTGAAAAAGACTTGTTATAAAATGTGCTGTCTGACCACAAACTAGTTTAGATTGCAAAAAAAAATGTTTTTTTGTTTATGTCTGTTGTGCCAATGTTCTACATTAGACGTAAGACTAGGCAATATGGTCGAAAAGCATTCCCCTAGGGGTAAATAAAATTAAAAAAAAAACAATATTATACACTAAAAAAGTATATTTTTTTATAATTTGGATAGCTATTACCTAGGTTTCTCAAAGTTTGATTGGACTAGAGGTAAGCAATAAGCATTACCAATCATCATTCAATGACCGAATCATTATCTATCAAGCGGGACAATAAATTTGTGTAGACAAATGCAGGCCTATCCAAAGCAAAAAATACTCACTGTATGTTATGTAAACAAGGCCTGTACTTTATACAAACATAGTAAAATGACTAAAAGCAAAATAGAAGAACAACCATGTTGATAAATGAGTCAATAGTGATACTTTAAAAAAATATAAATATAGAAATTGTATTTTTACCTTCAATGCAGGGGGTCAAAACTTTTTATGCGATCCATCCATGGTGTTACACTCAATGAAACATTTATATTTACACTGTCACTAACACGAATAAAACAATTAATTATTTTATTGATAATTTTTGTTAAAAAATAAACAAACGTAATTTTTTTATACACTTCACACACAAGCACAGAAATCACGGGAAGCAGCCAACGAGAAACGGCACCGAATTTAAAATGCACGTTTTGAGTTTTCAAAACAGGATGTTATCACGAAAACAATTTTCGCCAGTTCGATTTGTTATTTTCGCAGGAAAATAGGCTCACGACTTTACCTTATCAGCGTTTATTCGCGTGATTAGGATTTATTGTTTTTATCGCTACATAATTAAGTATAGTTCTTTTTCCTTAATTGTAAACGGTATTATTGTTTGCTTTTTATTTATAAAATTGGTGTGCGAACGAAAGAGATACACCCAGAAAAGTCAACAACCGTTTGACAGGTATTGGCACTTGGACGCGTCGCCATTTTTCGTAATGATTGCCAGTAGATTTCTGAAAACTCCCATTTTTACCCGGCTGCCAAGGGAGGGTTATGTTTATATCATACTTCAGTTACTTTAATTATCCTACATGATATTGTTAATTAAAATAAATAACTATGGTCTCTGGAGAACCTAATGACTAATTCTCACTGAACTCTTGTTGAATGTATGGCTATATTGCCATCTATCAAGCTTTTTAATAAGCTTGGTTATCTAAATGGCCCAACAGATGGCTCTAAGCAAATCATAAGGGTGCATATATAAGAGATGGCGCTGTCAGCTTTTACCTACAACTTTGATCACATTTATTTC
Organism: Eurois occulta; assembly: GCA_950022335.1. Classification (NCBI taxonomy): domain Eukaryota; kingdom Metazoa; phylum Arthropoda; class Insecta; order Lepidoptera; family Noctuidae; genus Eurois; species Eurois occulta. The sequence continues at coordinate 9,796,986 of OX465505.1, forward strand.
GTTATTTCGTTATATAGCCTCCATTATTCACAGTTTTGTAAAAAAAGCTACCGAAGCCCCATTTTAATACCTCATCAATGTTCACATCATTTTCACTTGAAAATGTATGTGTGTGTTTGAATACCTACTATGCATACTTTCGTTAATTTCGTTTTACATCAATGGACGGCAGCAAGCTGTGGTTTGCGAAATTAATCTGCCTATTCAGCTTAACGATGGCTTGATGACTGGGAGGCGTTATCTTGATAGGTCGGTATTATATTGGGATAGGTACGCCTTTTATTTTCACCCAAAACCTCCTAAATTTTGTTCTATATCATAAATTATAGTGTAGAATCATCATTTTACTTAGATTACAAAAAGGAAACTACAGAAGAATTTTGCAAGATTTTATTTTTGACCAGATAAATACTTTTATTAGGTACATTTTGTTAACACAAGCAACTTGTGCTTACTTTTAAATACTAGAACTATGTATTTATTTAAATACAAAGCCTTACAAAGACACTACGTCCGTGTGCCTTGTTCCCGAAGGGAAGCCGGCAGGAATCGGCTTCTTAGGTGTCTTTGGCTCTGTTACAAATACAATCTATTTATATCAGTATAAGTTTAATAAATAACATTGATATTTCTTAAAATATTATACAGGTACATTTCTTTGGTAAAAGTTACATTACTTACTTAAAATTAATATGAGATCATTTAATTTTGGAATCAATACATACACATAAACAACATCAATAAGCATTTACAATTAATTTCCCATACAATACAATCGGGTAGGTAAATTCAGACAGAAAATGGTAACCCAAAACGTTTTTTTTTTAATTACTCGATAGCCAATGCCATTAATTTTGAGGACTTGGTATCTTTTTCAATCCCGGGAAATACAAAACCTTTTTTAGCTAATTCTTCGTAAGTTATTTCATAAAGATCGACGAAGCCTGCTTTCTTGGCTATTGCTTGAGATGCTCCAGCCGTGAAGACTGTGGCTGTTACTTTGATGTTCAGCGCTTTGCACAATGGGATCCTGTAAGAAGAGAAAAATAAAAGGTTAGGTATACAAATAGGGGGTAGACAGATGCAGAAGTGGCATAATTACCGATGACAAATTCTATAAGTACAAACAAATTAACAAACACAAACAGTGGTCATGGTAAATATCCCGTTTGTAGTGTTAATGATAACAAATTCTATATTGGGGTTTAGTATGATGTACTACTGAACACGCTGGTAACCGGTTGTGCGTCGCAGAGGAACTGTGTTGCTGAACAATTCTTACAGGAATAACTCTAGCGATAGGTAGGTAGAGCTCCATTAAGTGGTTAGTGGTTACCTACCCCTCCAAAAGACATGTGCGTTCAAATCCGTGACAAGCTCAAGTTGGTTTTTATTAAATTAATGATTGTTTTAGTGTATAAATAAGTTTCAAGTTAGTTATTTTTTAAAATCTGTAATAATGTGTTTTTTTTTTCAATAAAACGTTAACTTTTACTCTCTCGTCCGGGTATAAGAACACTTTTTGTATTATTTTTAAGGATGTATGTCTATGTATGTATATATGTTCTATGTGTTTATCTATGTATGTTTGAATTGCAAAGAGTTTGTAGCAAAGTTAATTTTAAATGCAACTGGGCTAACTTAGTCGTTTTAAGTGAACGTATACCTCTTTGCGCTGTAGTTATAATTTGAGGGTATGGATTAATTTTATAAAGAATAAGTAAGGAAGGGGATCCCTTCTTTTCGCATAATGTTCTTTGTCCTAATATACTTCGGCATAACGATTTTGGCACAATTTGTTTTGGCATAATAATACTTCGGCATAATTTTTTTAGGCATACATTTTATATTGGCAATAATCATCATAAAGACTAATTTGTTTTGGCATAAATTTGATTCGCATAACGTTAGTAGGCCTAATGACTATTAGCATAATAATATTGAGGTTCGGTAAGTTAGGTTCCTGTAAACCCTGTTATTTTTGAATATTATGCTTAAAAAAGTTATGCATTAGAACTTTATGCTTAATAAATTTATGCTTTAGAATATTATGCTTCATCATTATTATGCTTAGAGAAATTATGCTTAAAAAATTATGTGTAAGCTGTTATGCGTAATTATATTATGCGAAAATATAATTATGCCAAACAAAATTATGCTAAGTTATATTAGGTCTTAAAATTTTATGCAAATGAATAGTGAACCGTAAGGAAGTAAAATTAATGGCTACCCTCAAACTATAACATCTATCGATTTCGATTAGACAGAGACTTAAAGATAAAGTGACTCGGACGATAGTAGATAACAATTTCATCGCAATTCAAATGGGCTCGCTGGCTAGTTCGTTCGGCGATGCGATGGTTCGAACTTCGAATCCAATTCGAAACAATGGACTCTATTTTAAGTATTCTTTAGATTATTCGTAACGAATTCAATGTTGTAGTAAAGTAACATTTTAAAACTTGAGGGGTTAGCATATACTGACGCTGTGTGTACTATCCAATTCGGGGATTGAAAAAGGATCAAACCCAGGAACCAGACAAACACTTAGTTTAGAGATCGACCCTTAGCATCAAAGGGGATTGCCCTTCGCGGCATTGAACATTCGAATCTGTATCTTCTTATCACTTATAAATAATACACTTATAAATTTAGGCATCCTTACAGTACCAAGTCTTTAAGTACTGGTAGGTACTTTTGAGTAATATGGCAAAATACATACACGACTATGAGACAGTAAAAGAACGGCAGATTAGGGAAGGCACCCGTAGACTCGACTTGAAGAATAAAAATGTCATACCTAAGAATTGTTAAGTCCACAGCTGTACCAGTCCGTAAAATTACTCAACAGATTGCCTTTAGACATAAAAAGTGCTGTCTACAGTATTAGCACCTTCAAAATAGAACTAAAGGAATTCCTGTTGAATAAGTGTATAAATGCGGTAGAAGAACTGTAATTTTATTGAGAAAATCATGTTACATTTTATTGGATTTTGTTAATTCTGATTTATTGATGTACCTAACTGTAAATGTAATATTATTATTTTTAATTAATTCTATCAATGTTTGCAAATTTTATCTTTACTTATTTATTTTATTGTTATTATTTTAAATTTTAAGGTTGGGCATGTTGTTTAATTTACATTAAAAAAATTACATGTCGAAATACCGCATTGATGAAATGTGAATTTATTATTTTTAAATTGTTGATGTTATTTATTTTAGTGTATAATTATAATTGTGTATTTTTTGTGTTTATATTCAGATATAAATTACTTCATGAATAAATGACTATGACTAGCTACGTATGAATTACGTTTCTAAAAGGTAAAATGATCTGCACTGCCGTACCCGATGTGCGCTTGCCTTTACTGTACCGTTGCAACCACGAAGTTAGTTTCACCGATCAAAACTTTTTGTTTCCGATTTTATAGATTTAAAAAAAAGCAAACGACAGCGACATTTCATCATACTCTTTGATAACCAAAATAATTTGTATATTGTTTTACTTTCTACGCCACAGATTTTTTATAAAGTATCAATTATACACGCCACTGAATAAAAATGGTTAAACTGAAAACACCCAAATGCTTATGCAACAAGGTCGATATTTTGGGAAGAATAACCGAAGAAAAAAAGAAACTACCTAAAAAAGAATTAAATGAGATAAAACTGAATTTGTTTACTGAGAGAAATTCTGACGGAACCGGCTTCCTTATACTTCGAGGGAAGGACGTCCACTTGAGGTATAATCGCCGGATCCAAGACACCGATTTGCGTGCAATTTGCAGATATATAAAGGAATCTCCACGACGCATCACTAAATTAGACCTCAGTTACAATAATATCACTGATAAAGGTTTTTATGTAATCCTAAAAAAACTACTTGTTAAAGGCCGTTCCAGCGTAATGAATTTAAACATTATGAACAATCGAATAACCAGATTATCGGTTGAAAAACTGGCAAAATATGCGAAATTATTAAAGCTGCGATATCTCAGACTAAATGGAAACCGTTTAGGGACAAAAGGCGGCGAGGTTTTCGCTAAATTCTTAATAAATAATACTTCTTTGGAATACCTGGATATAGGAGAAACAAATCAAACTTTACCAAGTATCGCTCAAATTGTGACCTCTTTAAGAATCGATCACGGAGGGAATAAAACACTACGAGTATTCGATTTCAGTCGAGCTATGCCGATGTTTAATCGTTATCCGTATGAATCGAAATGGTTTGCATACCATATTGAATATTTACTAGAAAGAAACTCTAGTATTATCGAGTTGCATTTGCAAAAGAATCAGTTTATAAGTCACGATGTGGAATACTTTGCAAGAGGATTGAGAAAAAATACAACTCTTTTATTTCTAGACTTGGGTTTCAACCGAATTGGTGATTACGGAATCGAATTATTAGCTAGATATCTAGCAGAAGGCCCTCAATTACTTCTTCTAAATGTCGCAGGCAATGGAATAAACGACACGGGCGCCAGAGCGTTAAGTTTCGGGTTGCCATTCTCGAAAATCCGCGCGCTTGACATTGGACGTAACAATTTGACAGATATTGGTGTCATAGACATTTTGAATACGGTAAAAAAACCGTACTTTCTACGGTTTTTGAATATTTGGGGTAATAAAATTACGAATGATTCTTGTGTGATTATTGAAAGAATGTTGATGAGTGGGTCGTTGTTCCAGCATACTATTGATGTTAAACTTTATGCGGTGGATGATAAATTGTACGCAGCGTATTATCCGAATCCTGCTGATCGGAATAAGCATAAATATTATAACGAATTGGAGTTCGATAATGTCCAACCTGTTTACCACATTAAAAGGAATGTCGTCTCTGAAAAGAAAAGAGTGAAAGTGGACTGCAAGCAGAGGCATAAGTTGGACAAAACAGATGCAACTCATTTTTGAATTTTAATGTTTTTAATTTCTAGTTATTTTTAATTTATTTCTAAATGGTTTTAGTATATTTTATTTTTGTGTATTTTTAAATGGACTGTGTGTTTTGTTGACTTTTATTTAATAATTAAAAAACAAGCACATTTTAAATAAAACAGAAGTTGGAAGCAGGCGGCGCCCATTCCTTTTTCATAATTTTATATTCAAATAATATTTTTTTTTTTTTTTGTCATTTTTAGTTTTTTAACAATTCGTGTTAAAACAGTATTATAAACGTGATATGACATGAACATATATTTTTGAAATGGTCTTATCACTAGCTTTCATTTACCCATATTGCTATGGTAAGAAGAAAAAAACAACCCCCCTTTTTTGCCATTTGCGGGCGCCGTTTTCAAAATTTACATAGCCTACTACCACAATTCTGACGAATTCAACGACACCTCATATGTCAAAAACTGTCCAGCCGTTTGGGCTGTAGGGCGTGTTCAAAGAAATGGTGTCATGCTCTGCCGCAGAGCCACCATTTTAGAAACCGATCAATTATATCTTAAAATGATGTACGTCAAACGTACATAATGTACGTATACCGTTATCGCTGTACGTGCATTAGGTAATGACAAAATAGCCATTGATTGTGGCTCTGCTGGAGAGCATACTCTCTAGCAGAGCCACCCAGAACATGTACTCAGGAAAGATAAACGCTACTGTTTTTTGATGAAAACTGTTGTACGAATGGTGTTTATTGCGTACGTGTTGAAAAATATCATTAATAGACAGTGGTTTTATTTATTTTTATTTTACTAAATTTTCATAGAAAGCGCCTGGTTAGTTCGTGTTAGCAAAACGTTTTGTGACTAGGCGCACTACTATAAATATTACTTACTAGCTGTGGCCGCGACTTCGTTCGCGTGGATGTCGAAACTTAACAATGTATTTCTAGTGCGAAGCGCTGTTGGAGGATACCGATACATTTTTTTTTTTTTTGTATTTATGAACAACATTAGCTGTGGAACCATCTGGAGCGTACACAAAAAGATTATTGGGGTTGTTTACGCGTGAAAGAGCTACGTATAGTTGACCATGGGAAAAGTATCCAATACTTAGGTCCACCCCCGCAACGGATAATGTCTGACCCTGAGCTTTGTTAATCGTCATGGCATAACAGAGACTGACTGGGAATTGCACTCGTTTGAAAGAGAAAGGAAAGTGGTTAGGAATTATAGGTATTCTTGGAATAAAAATAATATCACCGGCGCCGCAACCGGTTAATATTTCAGCTTCGATTATGTTTTGCTGCAGATTTGTGACTGAGCTGAGTGCCGTTACAAAGTTTGGGAGGACATAAATTTCTGAGGAGAATTATTGGTATACCGATTTTTGAAACTATTTTGTGGGCTGGAAGTCCGGGTGTGTTGAGGGAATCCAAAAATTCTACCGGGTAGTGCGTGGCGTCATCTTCTTCCATAACTGTACTTATAGAGGTGTATTCTCTACTATTCCCGGACACACGAATCAATATTTTTAAATTAATTGCCGCAGCTTGGTCATTGCGCGGAGTCAAAATAGCTCGCTGACATAGCCAAGAACCGGCTTGATTTCCCATGTTTGTGGAATCACCGTACACAGAAGAAATTAGCTCCTGTTGTGGTGTAACGCAAGAACAGAGATTATCAACCAAAATAACTTTTCCATCTTCTTGTACGGGGTATGTGCCAATAATAATAAATAGTTTTGTAACAATAAATTGGAAAACTCCTGTGCATTTTCGCAGCCTCTTAACTGCGCACGCATATTCACAAGCTTTCTATGAAAAGTTAGTGTAGATTATATATTGCACCATAAAACAGAACTCTTCAGACATGCAGCAATTTCATCGGCTCTCGTTCCTCGGGGTACTATCGGGAGTGTCTGCCGAAAATCATCGCAGAACAGCACCGTAATGCCTCCCATCGGCCGGTCATTTTGCCTTATGTCCTGTAAAGTGCTATTCACTGCTTCTACAGCTTTGCGGTTTGCCATTGTGCACTCGTCCCAAATAATTAAAACACAATCGCGTAAAACCCTTGCTTTATCGCTATTGCCGTGCGGTCTAAGTCGATAGGAATTTTAAATGTTTTGTGTGCCGTTTTTCCTCCAGGCAATAATGTGGCTGCTATCCCTGAAGAGGCGACAGCAAGGGCAATTTTATTATTTTTTTATAAAGGAATAGCTTTAATTACATGTATGTGAAAAAGTGTCAATAAAAAAATGAAATATGTTAATAGTTACAAAAAAAAGGAGCTACGTCTGCCAACAAACTGTTTTGCAGTTTGGTGGAGGTAAATATAATATGTAAAAAATTGTTTCTGTGAATAAACACTTTTTCATTTCATTTCATTACTTTTTTTTATTTTGGTTCCTTATTCACGCCAATATAACTTTGGTTAGGAAAGTTTTATCTTTTCCGCCCGGTGCGTCTAAAAACAGGATTTCACCCGAGGCGTTGTCTACATTGCAGCATACCCTATCAAACGTCTGGCGCTGTTCCTCTCTCAAAGCGTAGCCATTTTGTAAAATTTCTGCGAGTTCCACGGGATTATAACTAATTTCTGGTACGTACTCTCTGTTTATACGTTCCCCATCGACTGTCGGTGTGGGCAACCGTATTGACTGATCTGAGCCAATAAGGACCTGAAGCATGCTTCAGCTAGAGCGTCATCCCAATGCTGATCTCCATCTAATAAATGTCTGTTTCGCAAAGGCGAAAAAATCAAAATTTGCCTCGGGTTGTCTAACGTTTCTGTTATATTTTCAGACTGAAAATATACTCGTTGCCCGCTTTCAAGGTGCACATCAAGATGGATTACTGGTGTATGTCGTTCATGTATTGGGATACTTAAAATACGCCAAACTGCTTCCGAGGATCTAAAAATACTGCACGCATTGATCTCTAGATATAGTCCAGTCTAAGTTCGATAGATGGTGCTGTTTTAATATTTTACTTCGGAAACACTATTATAATTTTATTAATTTACATTTTTTATAAGGTTGTTACTGTTTGTTGTGTTTGTTACTGATTACGATGAAACAAAAAAAAATGAAGTAACATTAAGTATGTTACTTCAATTTACACACATATTGTTGTGTATAAAAGAAGTTGTGAGACCAAATGCACATAACCCTAATTTTACTTCTGGGACACTTTAAATTCAAATATCTTTTGATAGCCTGAACCGATTGCAATGAAACAAAAACTAAATGTTACTTCAAGTTACGCTCAATCGTTGTGTATTAAAGTTATCTACATTGCCTTCGTACATTTTATGTGATGCCCGAACAAATAAACAGACAAACAGACAAAAAATCGAATAATGCTGGAAATGGGTTCTATTGGTTGTCCTTTAACACCCTGGCAATTTTTGTTGGATTTTTTTTTGATGTACAAAAATTACTTTTCTACAGTTTTATTATATGTATATGTTACTGTAAAAGCTCGAATAATGGTTAATCTTAGGTTTTACCAGTAAATCTTAGTTTACCAACACGGGTTGGTAAATGTAAGAATTTTATAAAAACGAACGATTTTTTCGGGCTTTTACCATTAGAATTTAGTACATACTAGGTTTTACCAGTGACGGTTGGTAAATGTTGGTTTTAGGAATAAAACAATTAACTTTCAGTCAAAACTTAATTTATTATTATGTATCTTAAGAGAGTAATTATTAATCATTTATATTACTAATCAGTCAAATCCTTACCTATTTTTTTTATTTGGAATTTTTATTTATTAATTTTTAATAACTAATAATTTAAAACAATTTTTAAATACCTATACCTACTTCTCGAATAGTAAAAAATAAAACAAATAAAATTATCTCATCACAAACATAACTCTTACGTTGCTAATCTAACTGAATGAGTATTTTTCTTATTATTTGATATTTATTTTAATACACAAATCGAAGACAAGACAATTAATCAGTTGTCATTTATTAATAGGTAGTTAAAAAAGTTACTTGTTACACGGAGCGCTGTTATGGAAATTGGAATTACTAAGTAATCCTGTGTTTTGCAAGTGCATTTCTTCGACAAGCATTTTTTGATCACGTTCTGACATGTTTATTTCAACATTTACCGTGTCTTTAAGGCAAATCCTAACATTTACCAAGTGAATGGTGGTAAAAGTTCGAAATAAACGATGACCATAGAACGGTTCGGACTTTTACCATTAAGAGTAGGTAAATCTTAGGTTTTACTGGAAAATCTTAGGATTTACCGTAGTTCGGGCTTTTACAGTAACATATAGACTAGATACGCGCGAAAAACATAACCCTTCCTTGGCCTATTTATAGTTGTGCGCCCAGTCACAAATGCTACAAAACGTTTTGCTAACACGAACTAACCAGGCGCTTTCTATGAAAATTTAGTAAAATAAAAATAAATAAAACCACTGTCTATTAATGATATTTTTCAACACGTACGCAATAAACACCATTCGTACAACAGTTTTCATCAAAAAACAGTAGTGTTTATCTTTCCTGAGTACATGTTCTGGGTGGCTCTGCTAGAGAGTATGCTCTCCAGCAGAGCCACAATCAATGGCTATTTTGTCATTACCTAATGCACGTACAGCGATAACGGTATACGTACATTATGTACGTTTGACGTACATCATTTTAAGATATAATTGATCGGTTTCTAAAATGGTGGCTCTGCGGCAGAGCATGACACAAGAAATGGACCAACATACATACTGACTATAACTGACTTAGTTAAAAGGAACTCATAGTTAATTAACAAACTTTTTCTCGTCGAGTTCGTCCTTCTCATTTTAATTTACTAATGTTGTCACATCAGCCCAGAAGTTTAGTCTTTTATAATCTTTAAAAAAAAGGTAGTAGTGTGTATTATTGTTACTTTTATAAAAAAAATGTAAATGAATAAATAAAATATGGAATGAAACAGAGCCTATTTAAAAAGATAATTATAATCAGTTTTTCAATATTAAACGAATCTACTCTAATTATAGTCGTAGTTAAAAATGAAAATAAAATAATTTGAAAGAAATACAATAACGTCAACATAAATTATGAAAGTACCCATAATGAAGCCGAAAGGCACTTGTTCTCCCCGTCACTGCGATCATTTCTAAGGTTCCGTAGCCGAATCGCAATAAATTAACCTTTACATATTCGCCATGTCTGTCAGTCTGTTAGTCCGTATGTCACAGCCACTTTATTCCGAAACTATTAAGACTACACTATTGAAACTTGGTAGGTAGATGTATTCTGTGAACCGCTTTACGATTTTATACAAAAATAAAAAAAAATACGATTAAGAGAGGGCTCCCCATAGATGGAACTGAATTAAACCTATACGTGCTGGGTGTCCATAGATAGGTCTTTAAAAATGTCATGGAGGAAATTGATTTGAATAAGATTTGATGTTTAGTTTTTGAGATATGGAACTTTTTCATCAAACTGCAGCAGTAACTTTTTTTTTCATTAAGATACTATGAAAAACAAAATTTAGTTTTGCTGTTGAATGTAATAAGTACAATACAACATATTTTATATGAATGAGCGATACGACTTACGTTACATTGAGTTATACCGTAAAATGTGATTTCTCATCCCAAAAAAAAAGTCGTTTCCCAGTAATTAGTTCTGAGAGTTAATTGTTTGAAGTACAGAATGCTTGGTTGTAGGCTTCGTGAAGGGTCCGTTTACACCCTGTAATTATCAAGGAGCGACGTAAGCTGGCGTAGCAGTGATGCTAGCTATGCCGCGGCCGTAGCTGAGGTCCTTGCTACGCCGTAGCTACAACAGAAGTCGTTGCTACGTCAGTGATTGTAGTACTTGCTACGCCGTAGCAGAGTTCCTGGGGCACCGCGCGGTACCCCAAGGTATGTAGTTGCCATTGCTTGCTGTTGCATCAGTATTTACACTGAACCAACAAAAAAGAAAACAGCTGTTCCATACATTTTGACCGTGTATAGGTATTGCACTTTTGTGGGGAAACAGCAGTTTTTTTTTTTTTAATTACCGATGAAAAATTTCTATGCGTTTTTAGAATGATGTACTGAATATGCTGGTAACCGTTTGTGCGTCGGTGTGCCATCAACCTTGTGTATAGAAGAAATACAGAGAATAACGGAGTCTGACTGACTGGGTGACACATCAACACAGCCCAAACCGCTGGTCCTAGAAACATGAAACTTGGAGGGTGCGTTCTTTGTAAAGAGTAAGTTTCCAATAAGAAAGGATTTTTGGAAATTCCACCCCTAATAGGGTAAAATAGGGGATGGACGTTTATTTGAAAGTCCGTCAGTTTGAAGTTAGGATATTCAAATTTTGTGTTTAGGCTGACGATTGCAAATTGATTTATACGTGACGTGTCTCAGCGTTTTTGCTAATTCTACCCCAGAAGGGTTAAAAAGGGGGATGAATAACTATGTTTGTTAACGTAACCTGGATTAACTTATAGGTTACTTTTTAATCCTGGTAGTACGTTCCCGTCGGATATTTTTCATGATTCATGACACTAGTTATTTAATAAACTACAACTTCACTCAATATCTACCGCACAATAGAATCCTATCACTCCAGAAACCTACCTACCTATACTATTCAATAACCTAGCAGGCACGTCCCGCATTCCGGGATAGATTCCCGATAAATTCTCCATTACCCCGGGACTAAAGAATCCGCCTGGCATCTGTAATATCGACTGTAATTGGATCGTCGCTTTCTGTAGAGATGTGAGCTTCCCGGTTTTAATTATTTGTGGGATAGGAAGGTTTAATCGACCGTCGTCTTCAAATGTCTACGCTTGCAATGTCTTCGTACTTCTCAGTTAATAAATAGGATTTTTTTAGAAATTTTGTTTTATTTATTTAGGTTTGGTTTAAAAAAAAAAACAATATGCGTCTATGTAGACCTGTCGAAAGTCAACGACGCTCAAATAAGTTGCACTACACACTGCTATACACAAAAACCTCAACAACTTAAATAATTTTAAACTTCAGCTTTTTACCTTGTTCAATGAATGACAAGACATATTACTCTGTCGATGAATATCTTAATGATAATTTTTTTTTATGTTTAACATCTGTAGATTTTTACCCTATGTTGACAAAATTAATAAATTAATTTGTTGTTTTTTTTTAATTTGTTTTTAGGGTTCCGTGCCTCAAAAATAAAAAGGAACCCCTATAGGATCACTTTGTTGCCCGTCTGTCTGTCAAGACTCTTTTTCGCTCGAATGCGCAGTTAGTTGAAATTTAGATCTAATACTCTACGGTCTCTTTCAGCTGTGAAAAAAATCAAACTTCTGAAACGGTCATTATATATAATATCATTATCGGTCATATAAACGGTCAATAATATCATTCACAAGGAAATCAAAACCAGATGCAAATGTATTCGCTTTTATAATAAACTACCAAGCCACATTCAAAATTTAAGCCTTAATAAATTCAAATCCTTTATAAAACGTAAATTTTGCCAGAAAGGATCTTATACTGTTAAAGATTATATAGAGAACAAAAAAACTTGGGATTGAACTGCTCCAATTTGAATCGAAATTGAATTGACTTTATACCTATTTTTATTTTTTTTACAATTTGACATTTTATGAATTTTCTTTATACACATGACATTGTTTACTTTTTCAAGTATGATATTATTTTTTGACGAATATTTACATGTTAAATATTTTATTTTATTTTTGTTTTTTATTTAGTTTTATGTATATTGACGTTTAATAAATTGACATGATTATTTAATATGACAAATATTTTATTATTTGCTGTAACATGATAATATTGTAAAATCTAATCATTTTAAAAGAGTAACCATGGAGTTTCTTGCCGGTTCTTCTCCATAGGAAACGACCAACCCGAACCGTGCACCTTTCTGTCGACGTTTCATAAGTGCCCATGTAGGCCTATGTGAAATAAAAATATTTTGATTTTGAAACCTAAGGTACTTCTTGTTGACCCAGAATCATGAAATTTTGCAAGAAGCAATGTCTTACAACACATTTAAAGGAAAAATTAAAGCGGAAACCGTAAATATGCAGTTTACTTACAAAATACCTACAAGTTTGTACGAAACCCTCGGAGTTCAACACGCACTTGGCCGGTTTTTAGGATTCCGTAGCCAAATGGCAAAAAACTTAACCCTTATGGATTCGTCATGTCTGTCTGTCCGTCGGTATGTCACAGCCACTTTATTCCGAAACTATAAGAACTATACTGTTGAAACTTGGTAAGTAGATGTATTCTGTGAACCGCATTAAGATTTTCACACAAAATTAGAAAAAAACAATAAATTTTGGGGGTTCCTCATAGGTACTTAGAACTGAAACTCAAATAGGTCTTCAAAAATGATATTGAGGTTTTTAATATATTTTTTTTCTAAACTGAATAGTTTGCGCGAGAGACACTTCCAAAGTGGTAAAATGTGTCCCGTCCCCCCTGTAACTTCTAAAATAAGAGACTGTTAAAACTAAAAAAATATATGGTGTACATTAACCATGCAAACTTCCACCGATAATTGGTTTGAACGAGATCTAGTAAGTAGTTTTTTTTTAATACGTCATAAATCGTAAACCGCAATTTACTTTTCATTCAATCAACTCAAATATATATATTTAAAAAAAAATACACTATTATTAAAACTTCGATCAAAGTTACAACGAACTACAAGAACTTTTATATTGCTTTTACTTGCTGCTACAGAACCCTTCATGGGCGAGCCCGACTCGCACTTGGCCGCTTCTTTTACTAATCGGATAAGAGTTTCATACGGACAGTTTTTGACAGTGGCGGGTAGACTTAACTTACCTTCTACCTTGACGAGTGTCAAGTGAATGCTCCGACATAGAATTAGCTTTTATTTAGGTACTCGTAATTACGAAACCTTTTTTTTTGGGATGTGAAATCATCAAATGACTCCTCCTGCTCTGGGCGGAGCGGAAGGGAGTGTCAGACTTTTACTGACTAAAACCCATCCATGTTCCTTCTTTTGCCCTTTGTGTTCCAGGGCCGCAGTATCTCTTCCGAACAGTCCCGCAGCCTTGGTAGTTACGGAACCTACTGCGTTAATTTCGCCATGTATTCGCAGTGGTTTCTCATCGATAGGTCTAAATTCAAAGACTGTCGAGGATACTGACGGGTTTTTTGTTTTGTTTTCTGCCAAACAAAAAAATGACGTGGGTTGGCGCAGTAGTTGAGCGATTGTCTGTTGGTTCAAATATTTGTATGACCTACAGGTAGTTGTTCTGGGGTCTGGCTGTTTGTGTGTGTTTAAATGTTTGTAAACGCACCCACGATGCAGGAGAATTTTCTAGTGTGGGGTGTGTGGGGGGTTTAATGTTAAAAAAAAAACTCTCTCTAAAAAAACTGGGCCAGCGTGGATTGAGAACATGGATTACGGCACACTCCCTCTCCTTTGCTGGAACACCACACAGGCCTCCTATTTTAGGAGGCCCCAGCCTATAACGGTTCCAATACCGTTATAGGCTGATTATCCTATGTTTACCTGGCAAGCAGCAGCTCCTTGCCAACTCCACATCCTCTCCACGCTGGGTCCACCACCAGGCCGTAAGCTGTCAGATACTTGTCCACACCGTACTTTGCGAAGAGATCCACTCCTCTGCTGACCAGGTCGACGGCACCGAATAGTTGGGCCCAGATCTTATCATCAGTCTAGAAGGGCAAAAAAACGTGATAGCATAATATTACGCCTGTAATCCGAAAGGATAAGCAGAGTTTTTTTTTTCTATTCCGTGGGTCCCCCGTGGTAGTCCCATGTAATAGGGGGCGAGCCTATAGACATCAACCCATTTTGTAATAAAAAAAAAAAAAAAAAAAAAACCGGGCACAAATCCAACCTCCGTGGCTGACACTGAGAAATTCCTGATGGAACAGCCCAATAACACTTTGCCCGACCAGGGAATCGATACCAGGACCGGGCTACCACTAGACTGACGAGGCAGTTAGTTAGAATAGGCCGAGAAAAAGCTAAAAAGAATAGACCCTCACCTGGAAAGGCTCCTCCTTATCCTCCTCACACACAACAGTCAACACATTGACACCGACGAGCCTGGGAGGCTGTTCATCATTGTCCTCCACGCAGACCAGAGAGAAGTTCTCCTTAAGAGGGGTGCGCCAAAGGTTCTGGAGCTCTTTCACCGCTGATGGGTAGTTTTGGATGCCTGTGGAATGAGTTTGTGGTCAAAAAGGGGGAAAAGAATTGAGATAGGTCACGAATCATATTTTGTTCAATATCCAGCCAATACCAAGTTACAAGAAGACCAAGTTTGTGCACCTAGGTCAAGATGCATCTTGACCTAGGTGCACAAACTTGGTCTTTGACTAACATCCAAAAGTCAAAGTCAAGGTTACCCAACGTGCGTAGTATCTTAGGTGTAAAATTAACAGATCGTGTTCGAAACATTACACTGCGCTCCAAAACGCAAATCGTTGACGTACGTGGCTCAAAAGGCTGCCCAACTTAATTGGGACTGGGCAGGAGTCGGCAGGACATGTCTGTCGCATGTCGAATTAACTGTCATAGGATTGGTGCCCTGAAACAGTGACACGGGGTCGCGGCAGACCACGAAGGAGATAGCGGGACCAGCACTACCAGCAGTGGGACAATATGGGCTAGCTATAATATTACAGCCTGACCTGCGAATTCCAAAAACGTAAGAAAATTTGGATTTCGCGGGCTACCACGGCGCCAATAGCTAAAAGCTATTGAATTTTTAACTTTCTTAGTAAGTACTGTTTGCTGTCGTTTGGCTAAATAAAAGTGAAGAGCTACAAAACTCACCAATATACTTGCAAGGAGGCTCATCCCTCATAAAGTACCGGGTCAGTAGTGCCATAGCCTCATCATGCATATCTTCGGTAAGGTCCTGAATCCGCAGGGTTCCCTTGTCTGTGGGAAACCGACGCCACGTCTTTGGGAACGGAATGTTTGAAGGACGTATGAAGACCATCTGGAAATGGGGTATTTGTATCAGGTTTTAAGAAAATAAGCTAAACACCACATTCGTTTGCATCAAGGAGCGGAGTGAGCTGATGTAGTGAACTGGTGGATAATGCTCCCTCTTCTCAGGTACGAGCAGAGAGAGGTCTTTGTCCAGCAGTGGGTCAGTTACAGGCTATCACTACTTCGGTCTTCTTTCTTCATCGTGTGGTTAGTGCCTAACCTGGTGTCTGAGTTTTATGCCGCCCATGGGCCTCTGACTTGGCTTTACATGCCGTCGAGAAATATCTCTCAGGCATACTGGTTTCCTCACGATGTTTTCGTTCACCGAAGCAAGTGATAATTATACAATACGCACATGAATCCGAAAAATCAGAGGTGCGTGTCTTGGGTTCGAACTCGAGGCTTGTCAGTCCGACAGTCACACCACAAGGCTATCACTGCTATATTATTATGAGCCATTATACCAAAAGTAATATAATTCCAATTTGTTAAACACTCAATCACCACAATTTACCGCACCAATCTGTCCCACATACACTCACCGTTTCTTCAGTAAATAACTAAGTATATAAGTAATATATAAACCGGTAAGCAGCCTGTTTGTGCTTTCACCTCGAGGAGCCGAGAGAGAGTGGCGTCGGTAAGGGATGGTATCGGGTAGAGGTACACCGGGAGGGATGAAAGAATTTATATTACTAACTTGCTTTTGCCCGCTGCTTCGCCCGTCGAACAACTTGAAGTGTGGCATAACTTATTAAGATTAGGTCCCAAGTAACAGGTGCGAGCCTTTTGCCGTCAACCGAGCACAATCCAAACTCCGGACTACTACTGATAAATTTCTTACGGAAAAACCCAATAACACTTTGACCGATCTGGGCATCCAACTCATGACTCTCAGGAGTAGCGCGGCCATTAAACCAGAACATAATATCATAATCAGCGTATCATATTCCCACTGCTGGGACAGAGGGTTCCTGTCTATAGGAGGGAATACGCTATAATCTACCACGCGGGCACATCGGAGGTTGGTAGATGTCACATATCTTTGAATTTTCGGTTCTAGGGCATATGAATTTCCTCACAATGAAACACACACTTTTGAGAAAAGTGGTCAATAATTTATCTGAGGTCGGCGCAGCATCGGAGCAGCGTCCTGCACTGAGTATAGAAGAAGAAGACATTCTTCTTCCATACTCACCATCTCAGCAGGCACCTCCTGGTAATGAATTCATTTATAGAAAGTAAAGTGTCTGTCCGGTGTCAAACGTCACACTGCCGTCTGTTCTACGCCAACACTGCTTTATCTCGCCGGGATAAAAATTATACTATTTCCTAACCCAAGTTATGGTCTATCCATGTGCCAAATTTCATCGAAATCCGATCAGACGTTAAGACCTAAAATGTAAACAGAAGAACAGATAGACAGAATTACTTTCGGAGCTATATTAATGTATGGAAGTATGAATTCTTGATGAGAATTCCTGACTGAATTCAGATGAAAGGGAATGTCCAAACTCGAGGGATATTTAAGCTTAATGAGAATTCTGTTTGTGAAGATATACTGGCACAAGTTCATGGCTTAATAGTAGCAGCCGCTAGGGGTCAATCTTTAGGTTAAGCCGTGCTTGCCTAGGTTGGGTCGTGGATGGGACCACCCATTACTTTCTGAGTAGCAGTCTCAGATTCTAAATTTGTGTCTTGTTGGTAGCAATAGATTCGCCCCCATAACGATATAGCGTAATATCGGTGTACCAACCATGAACTTACCTATCGCGGTTTTGTGTACCTCATACTTAACAGGGTTTTCCATCCGCAGTTCCGCACAAGTTGTAACAGTTTTATTAACTTGAGCTAACTCTCATCGAGCGAGGTTTGAACTTTGTTTGTTGATTAACCTAATGGCTTCCTGTTCCTACAGCTGCTTCGTATTGATCCATGTCTTCTCGTTTATCTGCAAAAGTTCTAATTACCTATATTAGGAGCAAAAGATATCAGATATATTATAATAAGTTTGAGTGTTTGGGAGGAGCTCGTGGCTGAAAAATAACAGCCGCTCTAGTCGATCTTCAGGTGACGCCGCGCTTGCCAAGGTTGGTCTGTGGATGGGAAGCCGACCGACCCGATGATGAAGTTTGAGTGTTTGGCTTACTTTCTAGGATAGGAGTAAAAGAAAACATTACAATTATCGAATCTTTTCCTTTCATAGTTTCATCTAAGTTTACTGGCTGGCAAAGAGAGGTCTGCCCCGATTGCTGCTGCGAGAGCACGGCGCTGCACCACCCAAGCAGGCAATGCTCGAGAGTATGAAGCGTCGTGTCCTCGCTGCAGCCGCAAATTTTAACATTGGCCTTGAGCAAGGCTGCTCAACCCCAGGCCTGCGGGCCATAATGTGCCCCGCCAACGCATTTGAATTGGCCCGCCAAAAGTGGTCAGCTGACGACAATTTTCTGAAAACAGGCTCGAAAAAAGATTCAATCCATAATGAAAAATAATTGTTGCTCCTAATGTTAATGTTAAAAGCTAAGTAGGTAGATATCCACCGTTACAATAAGCAGCAGTAAGCAAGTTTTATGTACTAGATGGCCCCGCCGGTTGATAAAATCAAAATTTAGACCCACCTTTAAAATAAGTTCTGCAGTCTTGGCCTGGAGGATCAAAAGTTTCCCCACAGAATATTATCATTAATTGACTAAAGTTATAAATGTTCTTGTTTTCTTGACGTTTTCCATTCTCTTTCCGAACTTTTCAATCTTTCTCTCATCTCATTTCTTGGATCTCTGATCAGGGATACGAATACGAACCGGTACGAATTTGGGCTCCGGTTCTTAAAATGGTTCTTCTTTTCGGTACGGTTCTGTTTCAGTTTCTGGTCCGATTCTGGTTCCAAAGTACCGGTTCCAAGTAAAGGTTCTAATATACCGGTTCCGTATCATCGATGGATGGACTGTATGAAGAATGATAGGTATGGCACGAAAGGAGGTGTCTGATGAGATGACGAGTAGTAGAGAAGTATAATAATAATAATAATAATTTATTTCAAAATAATAAACAGATTGTAGATTACAGCTTTTTAACTTAAATAATAACAGGTAACACAGAATAAATTGTAGTCTACAATAAGGTGGGTGAAGCTCTGTCCTCCTAGCTAGGCTACAAAATAGCCTGTGTTTAGGAGACACAGTTTCGATCCCTAGGTAATGATTGGCTCTGGTACGTGTTACATGTGCAGATTGGCAAAAGTGGTAATTAACAAACGGATATACAAGGGAAATCTACAATGAGTAAATGATAAAGATAAAGTAAACTAAAAAACAAAATAAGGTAAAAAGAAAACAAAAAAAATAAAACAAAATAAAGACAACCGTAACATGCAAATTAAGTGTGTGGGTGTGTTCCGTGTCTGTGTGTGTGTGTGCGTGTGTTGTGTGTGTGTGGTGTGTGAGAGTGTATGTGTATGTGTTCGTGCAGGTGTGTGTAATCATCCGTGTGTGTGCATCTGTGAGAGTAATTAGTGAATGTTGTCAGTCGTTAGATAAATTTCGGTTTCGCCATAATTCAGGTTTGATAGGAATGAACGGACAGACTTTTTAGAATTGAAAAGGGTCGAGCCGTGGACTGGTAAATGCGAGTTGATTTTGTTATACAAAGATGGACCAAGGTAGATGTTGAATTTTTTTATAAAAGCAGTGTGTGCAGGTGGAATAGTGCAGATTAGGTCTTTGCGACGTTTGGTCATTTCTACAAATGGAGTTTTACGATGCTGAAGTAACACAGTGTGAAGAATAAATTGTTGCCGTACATTAAGTACATTGCAGGCTTTGTATAACTCATTGGTTGGAAATAGAATCGGCCGAAAGGTAGAAACCTTCAATATAGCTCTGTGAGCAGTCTCAAGGGGCTTCAATATAGTTTTAGCCGCGCCTCCCCAGCAGGTGATACAGTAGGTGAGGATTGACTGGCAGAGTGCGAAATACACGTTACGGATGATCGAAGGGCTGGCTACGTGTCGTAAGTTTTTAAAAATATAAATTAGTTTCCGTACACGTCCTGAAAGAGCGCTAATATGTGATTTGAAGTTGAGATTTTTATCTAACACAATTCCAAGATATTTTATCTGATCAACTGGTGTGAGAGTAGGACATTGACAGTACATATGGTCATCCATAGAACACAAGTGCGCTTTTATGGTGAAGGAACTATTCGGTTGAGAGGCAGTGCTCACAGAAAAGTGAATGAAACAAGTTTTTGTCGCATTGAGAGTTAGTGAATGTGAATCAAGCCAGTTTAGGGCACTATTAAAACCTTGTTGTGCTATAGTTTGTAGGTCCGACCAAGAGTCAGCAGTAAACGTTATTGCAGTGTCATCTGCAAAACATACAATTTTTGAATTCGGAATCTCGAGGTTGCAGAGGTCGTTAATAAATACTAAAAAAAGTAATGGGCCCAGGACACTGCCCTGAGGGACGCCATACTCGATGGGAAGTTCCTCACTCCTATGGTCGCCTATAACAACGCATTGTTTACGATCAGTAAGGTAACTTTTGAAAAGTTCAAGTGGAAGCCCTCTGACACCAAGGTTTTCCAATTTATTTAGAAGGGTGGGAATGGGAACCGTATCAAAGGCTTTTTTTAAGTCGAGGAAAATTGTTACCACTTTTTTTCTGTTGTTTAAACCACCAACTATATGATTGACTAAGTCATTAACTGCATCACAAGTAGATTTATTTGAGCGAAAGCCGAACTGCTGTGGTGATAACAATTTAAAATGCTCAAGATAGCGTACGAGTCTCTTATTCAGTAAGCGTTCAAGTACCTTAGACAGTGCACTTAAAACAGCTATAGGTCGGTAGTTACTAGGTTCGGCCCCATCCCCACCCTTAAAGATAGGATGAATTATTGCTGTTTTAAAAGGATTAGGGAAGATAGCTGACTGGAAGCAAAGGTTATACAAATAACTAAGAACAGGGGCCAGAGTCAGCGCATATCTTTTCAAAAAAGAAGAAGATATTCCGTCCCATCCAGTAGCAGCAGTGACTCTCAGTGAGTTTATAGTGGATACAACTTCGTCCGGGTCTGTTAGCTCAAGCACAAATGACTTGTCACAGGTAGTTGGGGGTGCCAAACCTAATTGAGTTCGGTTTCCAGGAATTTTGTCTGCAAGGTTCTTTCCAACACTGACGAAGTATTGATTAACATTATTGCAAGACTGAGTAGGTGAGAGTGAGTTTGAGATTAAATCAGTGGAAGTATTTTCAGTTTTAGTCATATTAGTTATGTTTTTTATAGTATTCCATAGTTTTTTAGTATTATTTGTCGCCTTGCTTAGTTCTTGCGAATCATATTTCCTTTTAACTTTCTTTAGGAGTATTGCACAAAAATTTCTGTATCGTTTGTAGGTGATGGATAAGGTTTCATTATCAGGTGTGAGTTTTAGGTTCCTATGCATCGAATCACGATTGCGTATACACCGCAGTAGGCCTGGAGTGATCCAGGGTTTAAGTATTTTTTTACTTGAAGGGATTTTTGTTATTGTTGTGTGTTGATTTATAATTGTGTTTAATATTTCGACAAGGTTTTCGGCCGCCAAGTTAGGGTTTGATATGTAAAAAATTGAAGAAAGATCTAGATTTTTCATAGCCGTATCAAGGTTTATGTAATCCACCTTAGCAATGGTGTTCTGGGGGGATAGTGTAGGCTTGTTAGCACTAAAACATAATAAAGAAGAACTATGATCAGTCACCGTAGAATCATAAACAAACGTTATGGTTTTAGACTTACAGCGGAGCATGATATGGTCCAGGCAATTCTTATCTCTGGTAGGAAGGGTGTGTGCAGGTAGGAATCCATGGAATGCCAATGCATTAAGATAGTCTTGAGCACGGGTATCTACTGATGTCGTCTTGATGTCCAAGTTGATGTCGCCGGTAATGATAACTGACTTAAATTTGGTGAGCGTCAGTAGGATACAATTAAGTGCTGTCAGAAATGAATGAATGTTATCATTAGAAGGAGAACGATATATACAAAGTATCGCTATTTCAGAGTTTACCTCGACAATAAGTCCCGAAGCAGATCCATTAAAATTGGGTTCTACGCAAGTGGTTACGAGGCTTGACTTAAAGTAGACCACAACGCCATCGCTCTGGTTTATATGTTTTGTTGTGGCATAGGTTTTATAATTTTTCATAGTCGGGATTAAAGAATTAGTGTTGCACGGTAACCAGCATTCTGTTAAGACTACGAGCTGGCAGTCTACATTAAGTCGGTGTAATAGTGTCTCTAGATTCAGGTAATTTCGATTAATAGATCGGATATTTTGTGTGAGAATTTTGAAGTATGCATTTTCGTGTTTCAGATGTGTGAATGTTTGTTCCGGAGTGCATGAGTAGGTTTCTGATACAGAAAATTGATCAACAGTTTCAAGTAAATCATTAATACTATTTAGCATCAATAATTGTTAAAATATATATATATATATATATACATATATACTTCACAATCAAAAACGAGGCGACTTATAAGAAGTTGTAAAAATTTAGATTTTCCATAGAATACAAGTTTATGGAAAAGTAAAGCTGAATATGAAAAACTAAAGAGTAGCTTATCTAATATACTAGGTGGGTGCTTTATAATGTAGTTTATGTGTTTTAGTGGTGAGTTTGTAGTGTCTGTAGTGTTTATAGTGTAACATAGTAACTTAATTTTAGTTTTTATTAATAGTAAATAAATAGAATAACCGTTAACAAGTCTAAGTAGGACAATTGTGTACGAAAACAAAAACAGCGGAACAGTAATAAATGTAAATAAGAAAAACATAAGAAGTCATGCGCTTGTAAAGGTGGGCAAATCAATTAATTGATGTTCGGTCCTTATAATGAATGTTTGATTATCCTGGTCCTTTTTCAATATTATGCGACCATTAGATGTCCAACAGTATAGGTAATGGTTAGCCTTTGCAAAATTTCTCGTAAGATAGAATAACCTTTTGGCGTGGGTTGTGAGTTGTTCTGCGACGAAGACAGGAGTGTTTTCTGCATTCAAACCCAGGTGAGAAGAATTTAACTTATTGTTGTGGTTACCTTTATTGTATGCCTTCACTGCCATCAAAAAATTGTTCTTGATAAGTGTGTTTGTAAATTCAACAGTTATAGCTGAGTTGGGGTTTTCTTTTTTAGATGGCTGGCGTGACACGTCGCGTATATCGGACACTTCCAGGTTCAGTTTTAGGTGTTTTGATAACTCCAGTATTGCGTCGTACAGATTGTTCTTCGATTCTCTAGGCCTTTTTGGTACGTTACGAAGCTCAACACTAGTCTTAACAAGTGTACGGTCAAGCGATTCTAGTTTTTCTTCTAGGGATGCCAGTTTTGTAGACATGGAGTTCCTCTCGACTTCTAGGCCGCTGATTTTAAGCTCAAGCGAAGTTAGTTGTTCAGTGACTGATAACATAGACTTTTCGATATCCTTGTTTGTCTCGTCTATCCTAGAAGTGACCGCTTTCACTTGGATTAGATGATTCTCAATTCGATCCAAACGAGAATTGATGAAGTCTTTTAGTAAGTCACTAAGTTCTTTTGTTAGCTCGCTTTTAAGGTCGGCCAAGTTAATGTCTTCAAGGGGCGGACAACGTCGCTTGGTGCGCTGTGTAATGTTGACCAGGCCAGGAGTTTCGGACCCCTCCTTTGTACAAGAGGTCGGAATATCCGAGTCGGAGCGAGTAATTAATTGTTGTGGCGGCGTAGTAAGTATTTTAGACATCTTGGACTTAGAACATTCAGAACAAGTACAAAGACGCCAAACAGGTTGGATTGGAACCCAATTACTCGATGTTCACAGTGGGAGCTTTCAACCGCTGCACAATAGGATCAATTCCTTTAGTAGATTCAAACTATTACCGTCGTAAATACTCGCTAATGCGTTAAACTGTTCAACCAAAACGCGCAGCGTGTCGGGGATAGCTCAAGGTCACAATGACACCGCTCCGTCACTGCACGCCGCGGCCGGGCACTCACTTATTAAGTAAACAGTAATTGTCCACTGATTCGTATGCACTCACTACACGGTCTGTTAGGTATTTATTTGCATAATACGATTAACTTTACTGTTCTTATGAAGTTAGACACTCTTTCTTTAAGAAACACTTGTTAATTTTGGTAAAAATGAATTTAATTATACGGAGCGACAAGAACACGTCCACGCGTTAAGGCGGCGCGGGGGGGGAATGAATGAATGAAGTATGGAAGAAGAAGACATGCTGCGCCGACCCCAAATGAATTGGGACAAGGGCAAGATAATGATAATGATGATCCTCCGATTTAAAGGTTCTCTAAGAAAGAAGGGTTATGTTTGACGCGTGCCTGTAGTTTCTTTTCTTTCAGTTCGCCTTCGAAATATTAACGAGTGAAAGTCTGTACTGTGGGTCTAAAATGGCCGCTTTAGCAGAATCATAATAGGATAATTATAATTATGAATTACGTTAAATTCGTAAAATGGTCACAAGGTGTCAATTCATAATACATAGTCTGTAGTTACGTCTATGACCATTTTAAGAACATTATTTTCCTATTATGATTCTGCTAAAGCGGCCATTTTAGACCCCCAGTACAGTGTCAGCAAATAGTATAAGATAGTGGTTTGAATAATCTGTTAATAAAATTTCTGTTAATTAATAAATTTAACATAAAATGAACAAAGGTAAGTTTCATCGTATTGTATTTACTTAGCTATTAATATGTCCTTTATTCCCGTAAAAAACTATCGTCCCGCACTGAGTGGCATCGTATGAACTTGTTCGGACTCGCTTTGAAGAAGCACCGGTACAATAAAGGTTTTTTTAAAGTTCCAATTTGGGTTCCGGGTTCTAAGTAACGGAACCACTAAGTACCGGTACTTTACCGGTAGAACAATCCCTCTCTGATCTCTCTTTGGATTCTAGATTCTCCTTGTTAAATAGTAACTAGCACTCACTTTTCACCTATAGACAATCTAACGTGCCTTTTTGTTTTCGTGCCTAACTTGGTGTCAGAGTTTTTATGCCGCCCATGGGCCTCTGACTAGGCTTTACATGCCGTCGAGAAATATCTCTCAGGCACGCTGGTTTGGTTTGGTTGGTTCCCTCGCGATATTTTACATCACCGATGCAAATGATAATTATACAAATGCACATGAATCCGAAAAATCAGAAGGGCATGTCTTGGGTTAGAACTCGAGACTAATGGCTTTACAATTATCATTAACACTAGAAACGGAATATTAACTATGTTTAATTGTTTACTGCATGTTTTGAGTTTCCGATATTTCGGCGCTGTTGCAAGCACCATGATGACGGATAAATTGAAGTTATTGCGTTGCGTTGTTGTTGTGTTTTGTTGTTATCCCATTTCTAGTGTCAATGATAAGTTAGTGAACATGACAGTTTAAAAACGTATAATGACTTTACCATCTGACCATGTGACTGACCATCGATGCACTGTGGGAGTCGTCTGAAATAATCTACACTAATATTATAAATAGGAAAAATTTGTATTTTTGTGTGTGAATGTTTGTAATGAATAAACTCAAAAACTACTGTGCCGATTTCAAAAATTCTTTCACCATTGTAAAGCTACATTCACCCTGATTAACATAGGCACCCGTGCAAAGCCGGGACGAGCTGCTAGTAGATAATATGAAAACTTTCTAGCAATAAAGCTGAATAAGGATCATTTCCTAACAACCAACTTGAAAAAAAGTATCGGTTCTCGGTTATTGCGGCTCCCACGGTTCTGCAGCGCATCTGCCATATCATGGAGGCTCGTACGGACGGATCCGCAGCTATTTTACGCAAAAAAGTCGCCTCCTTATTGAGCAGAGTTCGTGCTAGCAGCAATGGCATTCTGACAGATATTGCGGACAAATTTGACTGTCCTGTTCTAATAGTCATTACATTAGGATGCTGATTAAAACAAAATAAGATAAAATTGAGAATGAATTAAATTAATGTAAAGTAAATGAATCACCAAACTGGCCACTAACATAGTTCTTAAGTATTTATGCACTAACCTATAAGGACATTGTTGTTCGTAATAAATAATTATTTGATTTGATTTAACAAACAAATCTTTCCTCTCAGTGTGTCCCCCACGTCCAAGATGCCGTCACGGACTAATCCTCGCCGCTAAACGTTATTTAATTTGACACCCAACGAGCCGCGACATTTATCAACTCGTGCCGGAGTCGTGTCGTCGGATTTACTGAGTTAGAACAAGGTCATTGATTAGTCGGTTTGTTTAATTACATTTTAAGACCTACTATTTACTGGCAGATAGCTGTTATAGGGAGTAATTTAGGCTACTTTTATTTTAGTAAAAGGATTACGGATCCGTGCAAAAAAATTCAAACCCATGAAATTGTTAACAAAATCCGATTTCAATACAGAAGTATTATTTTATAATAATAATTTCATGACGACGAAGGTCGCGAACAGCTAGTATGTAAATTAAAACAAATAACACATTGCCCGATTTGAGAATTGATCCTAGATCTGCAGCAGTACTTGCGACCACGATACCAACGGAGCAGTGTCCGTTAAAGATACAAAAATACGTTTGTTTTAAAAAAATAGGGTAAACTCAATTAACATAAAATTAAAAAAGAAAACAATGACTTAGACAATATAAAATTTAAAAAAAAATGGCTTTTTAAGTAGAGTAAACTTAACTAAAAAAAAAAATAGAAGTTGTTACCTAAAAATATTAAATTTAAAAGAAATGTCGTACCTAATTTAATTGCCGATGCATTGGTTTTTTATTCGTTTAAAAATTCCGTTTAGCTGTAGTCGCATTTGGCTAAAAGAATTTTTTTAAGCTGTAGTTTAAAGAGTCTAGTTGGTAACTGCTTAATAAGATTGGGGATTTTATTATAGATAATTATCTATACTTATAATAAATCTGTAGAGAGGTCAATTCTGTACATGAAATATATTTACAAAATAACTATCGGGGGGTGATTAGTGATCGATACTGATGCCAAAAATGCAATCAGTAAAATTTTTGTCTGTCTGTCTGTCTGTCTGTCTGTCTGTCTGTATGTTATTTATAGAAAAAAAAACTACTCGACGGATTTTAACGAAACTTGGTACAATTATTCTACATACTCCTGAGCAGGTAATAGTATACTTTTCATCACGCTACCATTAATAGGAGCAGAGCAGTGAAAGGAAATGTTGGGAAAACGGGAGAAGTTACTTGGTTTTTTTAGCTTCCGTCGCGTGTGCAGCCTTAATGGTTAAAGCTACATAGAAATCATGTATAACGGAAATATTCCACATAAAATTATATAAAAAATATCCCAAGACAGCATATGTCTATCTTTTATAGTTGACTCACAATAACACGTGTAACTCCCGATAGCTTAGCAGTTCGGAGATTTGTTATTATTATATTTGTTTACTCTTACGTTTATAATATTCTCACTCAACCCCAATTAAAAAAAAAAAACATCAGTTATTCTTCGAACTCCTGGGCAGGTTATAGTATACTTTTCATCACACTACAATGAATAGGAGCAGAGCAGTGTAAGGAAATGTTGGGAAAACGGGAGAAATTACTTGATTTTTTAAGCTTCCGTCGCGTGTGCAGCCTTAATGGTTAAAGCTACATAGAAATCATGTATAACGGAAATATTCAACATAAAATTATATAAAAAATATCCCTAGACAGCATATATCTATCTTTTATAGTTGACTCACAATAACACGTGTAACTCCCGATAGCTTAGCAGTTCAGAGATTTGTTATTATATTTGTTTACTATTACGTATAATATAATACCAATAACACTCACCATCATCCTTATTTTTTTAATGAATATTAGTACCTATTTAATAAAAAAAGAATCATAGAAATCGGTACAAAAACACCAAACTTATACATGAAATACCTACGCTAACAAGCCATCGCGCGTGAATAGAGAAGCAAGCTGTAAGGATCATTTTTGCGTAACGGTTGCCGCGCTCGACACGGCTCGCGGCGGCAGAGTATAAAAGGGGCGGGAGGGGAGTGTCTGCTCATTTAATTTATATCCTTAGTTTGTAAGCCCTGGCTGGGGGCCTTAAAGTAATTTTTGGCCACCACAGGATTGTCCGGTTAAGCAGCTTCAACCTTAGCGAGTTGTTGCGCTGCGAGAGGCCATACCAAAAAAAAAAAAAAAAAAAAAGCGCAAGCTTCATTCGATATTTGGCTGTTGATGCGTTCAGAGTGTTGGACTTTATTGACAGACAATAATTGTTATTTTATAAACCGTGCTTATCAGCGCGACTTTTAGTCTTTAAATAGTTTATTTTAATTTCTTTTGTTGTTATTTTATGAATTAGGTTTAGTTTTGTTTAAATTGTAAACTATTAATAGTTGCTATTTTTTTTTAAGTGAAGTAGTAGTAGGTAGAATAGAAGTAGAAGTAGTACTCATAGAATTTTAGATAAGTACTGATAGGTTAGTTTTGGGTCATTCATGTTTATTTTTTTTGTATTGAGTAGGTAAAAGCGTAGGTACCTACTTTTTCAAAACTATGAGGGAGGACATCTGCTAATTTTTTTTCGAAAAACGACGGAAACGCGGACGAAGTCGCGGGCAAAAGCTAGTCTATAATAAAATCCCCAATCTGTCTGGTGCTAAATAGAAAATACTTTTATGCATCAGTGCCGTTGTTAATTGTTGTCGTCCCGTTATCGTTTCGCATGTCTAAAACTTAATGTTCTAGTATAATATAAATAAGGGTGTGTCTGTGTTTGAATATTGCATGTCACATTGTGTTTCTATTTGCCTATACAAGACGGAAGGAACACCGACGCACTAAACAATTACCTACCACGAATTCAGTACTTATCATTCTGTATCCCCCTTTTTTTCGGATTGGAAATCATCAAATGACCCCTCCCGCTCTGGGCGGAGCGGAAGGGAGTGTCAGACTTGTACTGAATAAAACCCATCCACGTTTCTTCCTTTGCCCTTTGTGTTCCAGGGCCGCGGTATCTCTTTCGAACAGTCCCACAGCCCCTTGCTTGCTGACATCTCTTTGAGGCTCGCGTGGAACACGAACGCGCCGTCGACACGGCCTGTCGTCATAAGACGGAGCCCTAGCCCATTTCTCACCGTCCACAGGCCCGCGCCTACGGTGGCCGGGAGCCATCACGTGGCTCCCGGCGCCCGGGGTGTCTCCAGCGGCGACTGGGACGTGAGGTTCTCTCCCTCTCACGTTCCGCCACCACCTTCGCTAGCATGACTGCTTCGCAGAAGGAGGTGTCGGCTTCCCATTCCCTCTCGCTCCGGACCATGGATCAGGGCCGGACGCGAGAGGCCGCTACGAGGACACGGCGGTGCTCCGCCCAAGCGGAGCAGACCTCCACGGTGTGCTCAACCTGTTTGTAATGTAGCATTCGTGAAGTTTTAGTCACGAGATTTTCATACGATGTTGTACAGTTATTAGGTACTTATATTATATTCGTTTTCCATCACCTCGTGTCTTTCGTAACTGCCAACACGAGGTAGAATCTGTTCTACGTCTCTCGGTAAAGAAACTACCTCGTTTGTATAATGATGATACGCAGTTACTTTAAGAATATTGCGTAATTCTGTGTATTTTGTGATCATATTTATCATATAGGTATGATACAATGGTGCCAATTCTGGTTTGGACAAACTAAACCAAAAAAGGTGTCCAAAACTAAGGCTAGCTTTTCATAGAACTTACCTACGATGTTTTTGTAGACGCTCTCATT
Source organism: Eurois occulta (assembly GCA_950022335.1). NCBI lineage: Eukaryota > Metazoa > Arthropoda > Insecta > Lepidoptera > Noctuidae > Eurois > Eurois occulta. Next base: position 9,826,637 of record OX465505.1, read on the forward strand.
TTCATTATCATCATCCAAAGCCAGACTTTACCCAACGCTATAAGCCTCTCCTTGCTTTTGCCAAGCTCCACACTCTTGTGTCAGCCTCGTTCAGGATACGAGTAGATATGCCCGCGATGGCAACAATGTCGTCTGCCCATCTCGCAGCCGGAAGACTAACACTTCTCTTTCCAGTCCTCGTACGCACAGTTTTACTCCATCTGCCATCACTGCGCCTCGCTACGTGCCCTGCCCAACTTCATTTGAGTTCCATATCAAGATTTCCAATATCAAAGACCTTCGTACGTCTCTGGATTTCGATGTTTGGAACTCGGTCTACTAGTTTTTAGCTTGGAGCGTTTTAGGTACTTACATTTTTATATTTGGCAGAAAATACTATAAACTTTCTTATAGAAAACTAAAAATCATCTGCTGCACACGGAAAATCCGGACAAAATCAACCTCAACTAGTGCGACATTCGACAAGATTATGAAAACAAAACAAAACAAATGAAAACACTACACAAGATTCGGCAACTTGCCAAACCTTAACCTACAATAAATAGCTATACTCATTATTTAGTTCATTTAATAGTTCCCATTTCCGTAGATACAATTAAAAAAAAAAACTTTTTTAAATAAATAACGCATCCGGAACGAGGTGATCCGACAGAGAACCAGAGTTGTCGACATAGCTCACAGAATAAGTAAGCTGAAGTGGCAATAACCCGGCCATTTTAGCCGTAGAACCGAAGACCATTGGGGTAGACGTGTTCTTGAGTGGAGACCGCGAATCGGCAAGCGTAAGGTGGGACGCTCTCAGGCTCGGTGGAGTGACGATCTTCGCAGGATGACTGGTAGCAACTGGATGAGAGTTGCTGAGAAATTCCCAACAATGTTGGGGTCGGCTTCCAGTCCAAACGGATGCAGCTGAATACCAATGTTTGGCATGGAGCTATGTATGTATGCACAAACTTTCGTAAGCACACAGCTGTTACTTCTTCAGCTTTAAATCAAATATTTACTTACTTATGCATGCCAGCATGTATAACTAGCACTACGCCCGCGACTTCGTCCGCAAAAATCGTGATAGCTCGGCTAATATGCATGATATAAATATAATTTATAGCCTGTAGCACCCACGAATAATGTAGCTTTCTGCCAGTGAACGAATTTTTGGAATGGGTCATTAGTTCCGGAGATTACCCCCCACATAATTATAAACAAATTTTATCTCTTTATAAAATTAGTATAGATATAATATAATTGCAATAAACCCAAGTTCGTTGTCTCGCGCAAATCTTTGTTCTCAAATGGTATACAAAGAGAGATACAAGGTGTTTCGCGGAGTAGGGTGGGAGGGGCTGTTGCTGTCTTAGGGGATTTTGGGGACTTATAGTAGTATGTTGAAGGTCGCAGTCGTTTAATCTTTTAGGTTACACTCGTGGTGGCTTAAAGGAATCTCTACTGAAATACTTGGTTAAGGAATGAAAACATGTCTCAAATAACACGAGTGAGACCTGCATCTGTTTGTTATTATTTCAGTTGTATTGTTTTAAATTAATTACATATATGTGTTAATCACCGATCCATATCTGTGTTTGTTTAATATATTCGTTCCACTGCAAGTTGGACTTTCACTTCTGCTCGTCATTAACAACGTCCTCTTCAAGACGCCTGGAAATTAGACAAGTAGTATAATACATTTTACCTTAGTCTCTAAAGTGGTGACCCCGACGTAGTTGCAATGAAACGGGAGCAGTGAGAATTCTTACCTCTTACCTACAGTACCGCCTGTTTTTTTTTGCTTGTGGTTGGAACCAAAATAGGACTTGAATAGGTAACAGATAGCTTAGGTAGCAGATAACTTTCGCATTTATAATATTAATATGGGTGTTCTATTTAACCTACGCTGTTTTAATCTCACATCAATAAATATTCAGTCAACTCATAATAAAAATGCATCAATAAAACTCAAGCACCGACCCACTTTTCGTCTTATTTCCATTACATACGTCAATACAGTTCAAAGTTCAAAATCGAACGGACGATAACAGCCCTCATCCACCCTAAGTCGCCAGACGCAACGCACTTCGTATTTGGCAAGGTGCCATTTTGGAAACCCTCCAGATTTCGTTTATACGTCTCCGCAACAGTTCAATATCGTCTATTTCTCTGTACGGACGTCGTTTCAGTAGTAAAAATAACAAAAACAAATAAATAAAGCAATATTTATTGATTAACAATAAATTTTGAGGTTATAATTGACAGGTGACAGCGCGGGAAATCGCGCGCCATTTTCTAATCGAGACAGGGGTCATTGTGTTACTATTCCTTTGTGGATTTGTTTTATTCTCGTCTGCAGGTGGCGAAAGGTAAGAAATTTCAAATGTTTCTAGTGTGCCTAATAATGTATTTTTGAGTGTGTCGTAATATTACAGGTGCCTGTTTATATAAAACATTAGGTTATTTGTGTCCGGTGAGCTAGTATTTGTGCTGGTAGAATCGGCTTTTGTTTCCTGAGGTCGGTTACCTTTGTTAATGATGTCGAAGTAAATCACTTAATTAGTTAATTAATAAAACCTCTTTATAAGTTATCTGTTTAGTTAGGTATTTGAAAGATTTAATTTCTTTTTAAAGTATTCTGCTCAATTTTTTTAACGATCGTGAATTGGTCAGCTATTTGAAAGTTACAATTCGAATTTGTGTCGATTTTCTTTTGTTTTTCTCGCTGTTCTTTTTTCATTTTTCCAATATGGCAACAGAGGGCCTAAAACAAGACAATCACTATAAATGCGTCACGCAGGTATCTAGAACGACTATAAGAGTATTGAAGTTATAAAGTTTTTGTTATCTTGTGTCAATCCAGAACATTTTTGACTGATCCGTCATCGGCAACGCTGATAGAATGTTTAGGTCCACTTTGTTCAGGTCCTTTGGTTAACTAAAAGATTCTGTCAAACCGGACAGATTGTTGACTAACTGCGGACACCGGCCACTCATGCATATTCAGTACTGGCTTCCGCCCGCGGCTTAACCTGTGTAAATTCATTTTTTTACGCTATAACTTTATAAGTTATGGACTTTTTGTTATTCTAATGTATTACGTTATGTCGCTGTAGTTTTTTTTATCATAATCCGTTCAGTAGCTTTTACGTGACAAAGTAACAAACATCTTTATTAGCGTCCCCACAAACGTTCGCTTTTATGATATAAGATATTATTATACTCTGTTGAATTGATGGGAGCCGCGTTCGCAGTTTCTCTGCAGTTCGTACCTTTAATGTTTTTATAGGCTGAATGATCGGTTGTCACTGCCAACATTAAATTGAAAATCTAAATGTACATCGACCTATTCTTTAGTAGAGGTCAATACCCGTTTATGGTCATCAATTCGGTTAATGCACAAAATGGCGTCTTGGCTGCGCTTAACCTTTAATCATTTGATCATTCGATCTGTAAACAATAGAGTAACATCCGTCAAAGGGAGGGAAGAGAGATTTAAGAGATTTTATTTTGGGACATAAATTGGTATAAATTGTCTGTTTTTTTGCCTTTTTAGTCTTCTGCATTCGCAACTGTTTCTTCTTGATTTCGATTCCCAGGTTTTGGTAAAGCGTTATTGTGTTTTTTCATCACGAATTTCTCAATAGTCATACTCTGGATTTGTGCTCAGTCGCTCCATGTAAGATACTGGTATTCAGCCGCATATGGACAGACTGGAAGCCGACCCCAACACAGTTGGGAAAAAGCTAGGCAGATGATGACGATACTACAAGGGTCGGCCCCTACTACATGGGACAAATTAAGCATACCTAACTGGCGGTGACTTAATGTGGGTGAACTATCGGTACACATCTGCATCATATGTACGTTTTCATTCTCGAAACAAAGCTTAAAGTGAAGGTTTTTATGTGTCTGAATACGACTGCTGGTTTAGACCTCTCTGTGTGACGGACCGGTCCATAATCCATTACACCAGCCATTGCAGGTTGGATGTCTTCTAATTTTTGTTTCTAAGACATTCCGGTTTCCTCACGATGTTTTCCTTCTCTGTTTTATATCTCATCCTAATCCTAATCCTAACTAGGTAATATTATAAATGCGAAAGTAAGTTTGTTTGTTACCTTTTCACGCCTAAACCACTGAACCGATCATCCTGAAATGTTGCAAACGTTGTCAGGTGTACAGAAACGGACATAGGGTACCTTTCATTCCGCAAAAAAGTACTGTTCCCGAGGAAAACCAAAATAACGTTCTAATGATGATAGATGGCGCCACGTGTCTTTCGAATCATGATTGCATTACTTATATTATTATCCAAGCTGAGTACAACCCGAATTGACTGTCAAATTCTAAAGCTCGAGCGAAACCGCGGGTAAAAGCTAGTTGGTAATAAATGAGTTAGGACTTCCTATGTAACGATTAAATGACGTCAAATCTTATAATACATATAACGTACTTGGCTGAATCTGATTAAAATTATTATGATTTATTGGGAGTGGTTCTGATAAAAATAAATGCGTAGGACGTGTGTTTGTAAATATGATGGTGATCGTTTTGCCTTGAACTTTTTAAAAGCATGACTTGGGGGGTTACAGCGTGGGAAAAAGAAAGAGCTATACAGGTCGTCTAGCGCCATCTCTTTCCCACACTGGAATTACTTCTGCTTTAAGACGTCATGGTAGGCCACTAGTATTTAATCTCATTAGAGCTAGGTCTTCGTATCATCACCTGTCTAGCCTCTTCCCAACTATGTTGGGGTCGGACAGTCGTACAGAACTAAAAATAGTTAGGTTAGGATCTCATCTTTATTATGTTTAGTCTTGCCATAAATAATATCTTCTACCTCGAGAGCCTAGAAAATATACAGCCGAACATAGAACCTCCTCCTTTTTTGAAGTCGGTTTCTCTTCACACATTACAAGTATGTATTTACTTATTAAACGCTTTGTTAATCACATAGAAATTCTTTCGGTAACAAAAACCTGTGCCTTTTATCGTTCCTCATCAAGGGTACGTCAATAGATATTCTGCAACTGTCAAAAAATGCAAATGTGTGCAAATTTCGTCTTAAATCACAGTTCCCTCTGGCTTTTGCAGGAGACCATCGGGATATTTTATGTAGATCCTGTTTGTCATACTGGTGTGATAATCTGGTGTGACTGCGAGTCGGCAAGGGTAGTTTCTTGGCAGTAATAAATAAATCTGACAGTTTCGGGTAGGTCATCAAATACTTACAAGAAATATATTTTGTAAACAGCTCGAAACTGTAAATCACTGATTATAACTCAATTTTGCTGCTAACACGAGCGGAAACAATTAAATTTCGATTTAGGTACTTTCTAAACAACGAACATTGCTAAAATATTTAATACTTTGTAAATAAATTGTGGTTTGCTGAAATTGTACTGTGGGCAAGGTTACACTGAAAATTGTACTCTGGCGATTTTTAATCTTTTTTTTAAAAAGCTATCAGTATTAAAACCGGGCAATTATGAGTCGGAGTCGCGCACGAAGGGTTCCGTATCATTATCTATAAAAACTGGCTGTGTGAGGCTGTGGTGTGAGGCATCAGGGGGTCTACAATGGCCGCTTTGCTTTGCTTTGTTTTGCTTTGCTTTGGCCATTGTAGACCCCCAGGTTCTGCTAAAGCGGCAATTGTAGACCCCCAGGGGAGACGAAATAAAAAAAGGGCAGGAAGACGATGTTGATGAGGCAAATAAGTATTTTAAGGAACAATACAAATTTACCCTCCAAATTCTGCTCTCATTTCTTTTTATACGTCTTTGCTCCACAATAATAAGGCCTCAGAAAGTACAGTACCTACATACTCGTATTTGGAAGATATTCTGGCACTATCTGGAAATATCTTCCAAATATGTACATGTCATTCCAAATATGTGCATACACGCATATACATTGGGGTCATTGCCGAGGCCGAAGATCCGAAACGGGCTATATATAGCCGCCATCTTGTTTTTACCGCTTGGCCACGAACTACAAGCTCAAGCGACACATGTTTTGCGACATGATGTCATAACATCATGCTTGTAATCCCCGAAGGATTAGGCAGAGGTGTACCTTGCGTCAGCCACAGCATAATCAGTCTATGTTCCCACTGCTGAGACACAGGCCTCTATGAGAGTGAGTGGACCCAGTGCGAGTTGGTAGATGTCATATGTCTTCGAACTTTCTGCTCTAGGTACGGCTCACAATGTTCCCTTTTATCATTTTGACGTACTGAAATGACACAGAGTACAGTACCTGCGTGGGTTTGTGTCGCGGACAGTACAAAAGAAAGTACAGTAGAAAAAGGTTTACAGCGCCATCTGTGCGTCAAATGAAGAACTAACATCAACATTCTGAATCGCGCTATTAAAGTAATGCGTGATTTAAGAAAAACCCGACAACAACAGCTGCAGTAGCCCATCAGACGCAGTACCCGTCTGGTCGGAAGATCTTCCCTTTTCTATGGGGGATGAAGATATTTACACCTTGTTTTCCATACCCCTATAGGTTCGTACCCTTATGACCTCGGCTCGTTAGTCAGCACCGATTCCACTAACAGCGACTGCGGAAAAAGTGGTTTTCTAAATGCCACGACTTGCTACGACGCGACGGTAAGAGCCCCGCGCGCGTGTCGCTTGATCCAAGTGCGTTGCCCGAGGTCGTGAACGCGTCGTTATTTGCAGCTATTTAACGCGACGGAATTATGGGCACTTTGTTATTTTCATTCGCATAAATTAGCACTTGTTTTTAACGATATTGAAAATATTTTGACGTTTTCTTTATGTATTTACTCAATTAATTAGGCGTAAAAAGAAATTGATATCTTCAAGATTCTTAAATTGTTTTCTGCATAAAAGTGGAAAGATTCTTAAAAACTGATTTATTTTTACGGAAATTAATTAATGTTGTCAAAATAGTTCCAGTGTTTGTTTGATTCAATTGCCATTGAATTCCTTGCTAAAAATTTTACCGACAGATGGCGCTAGGTGTTTTGTCTTGTCACCGATAGACCGAGTTAAGACTGACAACACACAGCGCTCTCTCGTGGCGACAAAACGACCTCATTCTTATGTCAACAATATAACATCTTGATATCAAGCTCCACAGCTAACAAGTTAAAATATTTGACGTGAGATATGACAAATGATTATTTTAGAAGCCGGCAGTGAATGAAACCAATAAGTTGGTGTAATAGTTTACACAAAGAGAATTTCATTCAATCCGTCGATCATCACTTACACCTTTACTACAAGTGTTATTAATTACAATTGATTCAAATCAACCAATAAACGTCACCAAGTCTGACAGTTTCAATGAAATCAAATCAATCAAGAGAAATAAATCAATATTCTTTGATGTTTGAACGCAGTAACAAGGTCACGTCGTCGATGTAGCTGTCAAATGCAAGCGGTTGCCATAGCAACACGCACGTGATTGGCAGAGAGATCAGATAGACAACGTCGGCGATAACCTTGTGCCGTCGCCGTCACGTAAAATTATTGTCGTACGTCAAAATGTAATTTGGGAACGGCTTTTATTGGTATGGTGTTGTTTATTTGTTGAATTATTAAATTTCCTCAAACAAGATGTTTAAAGTAAAAATGTCACATAAAAAACGTGTTTTTAAAAAAAAAAGTTTGTGAAAATGTTGTAACTTTGACCCCCAATATCTCCGTAACTAGAATGTCCCCAGGTATGGTCTACTCCTACTACTACTCTATGGGGAGAACAAGTGCCGTTCGGCTTCTTTAAGCGTCCATGTTTGTGTAGTGTTGTATTTTTGTGTGTTTGTAACGAATAAACTCAAAAACTACTGGGCCGATTTCAAAAATTCGTTCACCATTAAAAAAAAAAAACTCAAAGCACTTATTTCAATTAGTCCATACCAGGCACTTTTGAATGTCAGAAAAACAAAGAAGGCGAAGCTACAGTCACAGACACAAAAAAACTAAAATACTACATTATCTTTGAGTAACATAGGCACCCGTGCGAATCCGGGACGGGCTGCTAGTTCATGATAAATCACATGGAGGAAGAATGATAGCTTTTCAGTTATTTAGAAATCTTTCCGTTGTGACCGGAAGTTGGAAGTGTGCCCGGAAAATGGTGAATTGGTGATAGACCTGTCCCTAACTTACTTACCTCATATGATTCTGGGACCTGTTATCAGCCATTGGCTTTCAGTGCGTGTCGGAAAGTGTATCTCTGGCTATCCCCGTTATTTTGAAACTTAGGGTAGTGATATGGTTTTCTTCTTGAAGAAATATGTCGTGGGCACATGTGGAAATTCCTTGGACACGTATGTATTAAATTAGTATTGTTATCTCTAGTTCTCTTATCGACAGTAATCAATCTATCTAATATTATAAAGAGGTAAAATTTGTTTGTAAGTTTGTATGTAGGGGTGTAATCTTTGGAACTACTGAACCGATTCCCACTACCACCTTCACTAACGGGAAGTCACATTATCCCCGAGTGTCATATACTACATTTAAAACGTTCCCGTGGGTTAATTTTCGTAGTAAATGACGGGAGCGATACCACGAGCAAAAGCTAGTGTGGAATAAACTGTCAGCATCATCTGCTGTCTTACCTTTCCCCACTTATGTTGCAGTCGGCTTCCAGTCTAACCGGGTGCGGCTGAATACCCGTTTTTTAAATGGAGTGACTGCCTATCTGACCATCGTTACTATGTAACACTCCTTGGTTATATTGGGGTTGTGATTTCTGCTGGGCAATGCTGGTTCATCATCATCTGCCAAACCTCTTCAGAACTATATTAATGGATGCAAAATTGGCCTTAATGAAACCGAAAGGTACTTATTCTCCCCGTCAATGCGATCATTCTTTTATTCTATACCATACTTGGGAAGTTGGAATATATGTTTTTAATGATTTAACTTTACTTTAAGTAACTCCATGACCCCTGTGTACCTACTATTCAATGCATCCATCAGCAAACTCCTTAAATAAGTAATTTACCAGCAATAATTATTGCGTAGAGTGACTTAGTTTGATGTGTTGTGTTGATTGAAAAGAGTGTCCATGGAGTTTCTTGCCCAAAGACTCCATAGAGATCTGCGCTTCGGAATGGGCAACCACAGTACTTACCTACTTTCACAAGTGATTATGCCTTGTGTCTGTGACTGTAGCTTCGCCTTCTTTGTTTTTCTGACATTCAAAACTGCCTGGTATGGTCTAATTGAAATAAATGCTTTGAGTTTGAGTTCATATACAGAATGCTTGGTTGACGTCGACGGCTTCGCGAAGGGTCCGTTTTCACCAAAGACTTCTCTATGGTTTTCACCTTAGAGCTTCCAGCCCAATGATGATATATAGTACTATAACCTCATTGTTCCAGCCTATCCGCGTGCCGTTGAATACAGTATTTTACATGAAGCAACAATCTATTAGACCTTTTTGTTCATTGAGGCAAAATTACAGAACAGTTACGTTTTCGCTTCTTCATTCATACCCATCGCGTGTTTGATCAACGTGATTTTTCACTTATCGTTCGATCTGTACAAGAGAGTTCAACAGTCGTTTGGCTAATAGCATGATGATCATGTCCAATTAATTTATTGTAGCTGTGAAATGTCATTGGATAACTGTCAAAAATGATCAATATCGTAACTTTCATGATAACAGTACTGTGTTGTTACTAATTGATGGAAGTACACCTACGCGGGTTTGGCATTTAATTCACTGCCAAATGTAATGTAGGTAGGTAGAGAATCTTTTCATTCATTCACAAAGCAAAAATGCTTTTGATTTAGTCATCAGTTCAAAGTTCGAGTGAATCGGTTTCGTCTAGGCAAGCGTTCTCCACCCTAGGCCGCATCATCGAGTTGCGGCCAAACGCAAGCCTCTTTGGTATTTAAAAAAAGTTAGTACCATAGCTACATAAATCCTGCTGACGCACTCACCTACCTACACAATACACGTTCATGCACTCATTCCTGAGTCCCACACACCCATTCATTCAAAACAGTACATTTACGCTCCTACACACTCCCGCTGTAGGTAATAGTTTCTTTTAATTTCCTATATCCTTCATTTATTCTGATAGTTTATTAACATTCTAACCATACCTACGCACTGATAGCCTAGTGGTGTGTCCGTCAGACTGCCAAGTCATATTAGTTCTCTATAGTTTTTCGGATTCATGTGCGTATTGTATAATTATCACTTGCTTCGGTGAAGGAAAACATCGTGAGAAATCCAGCATACATGACAGATATTCTTGACGGCATGTAAAGCGAAGCCAGAGGCCCATCGGTGGCATAAAGACTCTGACACCAGGTTAGGAACTAACCACACGATAAAGAAGGAAAGAAAGAGCCATTCGCGTCAAGTTAAAAAAAAATATTTAGCTGCATCCAGTTAGACTGAAACCGAACCTCAATTTATGTGGAAAAAGACTGAAATGTATTATTCTTATAACCTTGAAAGTTCATACACTTTTCCACGTTACTAGCCGTAAAAAAACGTTACCTCAACCGTAATTTTTTTCAACCATCACGAAACACCGATGTCCAAAAATCCAAAAATAACATTTTACCTTGAATTAAGATAAAGTGACCAACAGAAATGTACATGTTTTCCCAGTTGGAACCATCCCAAATTGACTGGCTTAACCAGAATTAATATGACACCTCAAATCCTCAAAACCTTTTATATTTCAAAGAAGAGGACAGGTCAACTAAGATTGGTTTCAAAATAGGCCATTGACACTCATTGGTGAGTTGTGTTTGTCAAATAACAGATGGCGCCACGAGAGTTTTGTGTTTACAAACAGAGAGATTTTGCGCACTACAAGCTATTTTTGTCTTCAGCCCACGTAAAAACAAGTGCAATGCCTGTTGAACATAAACTGTGGTTTTATGGTTTGTTTTTCCGTGTACCCCACACAGGATTCGAAAATCATTGTATTTCAATTATTTCTTCATCTGAATTTGGGAATACATTTTGTACTTGTCATCTGGGTAGTCGGTCAATGTAAAATACTAGTACCTATTTGGCTGCGTCTAGTTAGTCTGGAAGCCGACTCCAAGTCCCTAACAGTTAGGTTTGCCTAACTGTTAGGGACTTGGAGTCGCCTAGGCAGATCTGATGATGAGTTCATGAATGATGTAGGTATGTAAATCGGGAAACTTAATATGAAATACTGGAATTAGAAATACTGAAGTAGAATACTGTCTGGTGTTTGGCTGTATGATTCTGTTACCATTGCCTGTCCAAGAAAAACAAGTTTCAACAAGAAATGCGCATCATTTTATTTTCAGCACAAATAATAATAAGTAATTCACCTTGTTTCCTAAGTGCAAACGCATGATTTAATTTCAATTTGTTGTGAAAGATTTCGAGGAAACTCCTTGAGATTTGGCGCGAAAACTACGCATTTTCCCGCGTTTTTGGACGTCGGCCATCTTTGATTTTCCTTTTAACCCTAGATTCATAAACATACGTCTCGCATACACCCATAAGTAGTAAAACACTCGCAGCGCGCAGCGCGAAAGAGATAGAAATACGTGCCTCTCAGTACCTTCATAAAACGACAAGAGCTCAGTACGGCGCCAGCAGTTTTGGCGCGTAAACGTATAGTTTTGGATATACCGAGCACGAGGTGTCTGAGATACGTGTGTTTATGATTAGTGTAACAACTTTATATATTGGACGGTTTTACTATTTTCCTTATAAAACGAAAGAACGCACAGATTTTTTTTTAAAAAAGGTATGTATTTATTCTATTATATTTTACGAAAGTAGTTGTTAGTATGAAACAATGTTATCTATTGCCGTTGTTATAATTTTACTAATTAAACTGTTTTACTATGTATCAATTCGTAGTTATACTTATTTTTTATTATTAATCAAATACTTATTGTGTGTTATTGTTTTCCAGCATGGCTTTTTTGAAAGACGATGAAATTGGTGCAATATTATCGCGAGTGGATAACGAGGAATGATGATAAGATGATAGAGCCTTGGTTACGAAGGCGACGCGAAACACCAACTTTGAGGCGATGCCTAAAACGGAACATCGATGCTATTTTAGGTGATACTTTGCCTGATGCACCAGTCAACCCCGAAAATCAATCCAGAAAATTATGCAACTTTTGCTGTTATAAAAAAAAACGTGTGACTAGATTTATCTGCACGTCCTGCAAACGTTACATGTGTATGGAACATCGTGGTAGTTTGTGCCTAGAATGCTCGGATTGATATTTTTTTAATGTTTTTTTATGTTTTAATTCTTAATAAAAGTTCATTCAAATTAACCATTGTTTTTTTTTGCAATATTTCCTATAATAATTACATTAGGTGACATTAAAAGTAAGGTGTATCAGAGACGTATGTTTATGAACTACGTAACCAAAAATATAGTTTATGAATCTAGGGTTAAATAAATGACGTCTTCGTTTTCTACCAGACTGTCTGGTAGGAGATGTATGATAATCCGATAATGGGTTTTTCTGGGGCATGATTTATCCAAATTAATTACTGTAGAGACGTATTCAAATGCGTTTTGAGACATGTTTTCTGTTTCATGCAACAATTCAATGATTTCTACTGTATCGTGTGGGTGCGTTTACAAACATTTAAACTCACATACACAAACAGCCAGACACGGAACAACTGCCTGTAAGCTATTCAGATATTTGTTCCGTGCGGGGATCGAACCCACTGCGCCAACCGTGCCGTATCTGTAATATATTTTAGTCAACTTAATACAATTTTGAGTTTTTCATCGCCATTGTTGTTGATAGAATGTCACTATAAATCTAGATTCTAGACTCTAGCCAGACCCTCAGGACTTTCATAGGTACTCCCATCGTCAAGAAAAGTGTAAAAATACAAGCGCGTTTAAACTGGCTCTTATGACAAAAAGACGAAGTCAAAATTTCACTGAAATGGTAATTCCGTTATCCTTGAATCTATATCCACAAAATTAAGTCCGCCAATGTCCGAAGTGCCTAACTACTTAGGTACCTACGTTTAAATATTCATTGCCTAGGTTAGCTTTGACCTATTATGCTATACTCCTGCGCAATACAACCAAAAACACAAACAATCCCGACCTTGTTATTCTCGCGAAAAACACCAAATTTTTCCACAACGCAATACTTTGACAATTAATCATTATTTTTCTGCGTTTTTGGATCAACAGTAAACGCAAGCACGATTGAGGTCGACGTTCGTGGCAGATTGCCCATATTCTTGTTTTGTATAATTATGTTTCGATTGGTATCTATGCGTTTACCTTGTAAACACAAGGTAAACAAAAGTTTGGCTAAATTATGTTACGATAGGTGTTTAATCGATGAAAACAAGTTTTTGGGGAATAGCGCAGTATTCCAGGAGTTGAAATGTTTTGGGTAAACGTTCTAGGAATCGTAATGTTCGATGTTAATTGCCTACTTGTACAGGTGTAGGACAAAGAGAGATATTCGGAGTTGATTTGGACAAAGTTCATTTATTGTTCACTAAAATAAGATGGGCAGGTGGTCGTGTTACTTCGATTGAATATATACCGGATTCAGTTGCACCTAAACCTGCGGATGATGTCCTTACTTCTAAATCAATTAAACTCTCCATGACTATTACTTTACTAGCTTTTGTCCGCAGCTTCGGTCGCGTTCATTTAAAATTTGACAATCAATTCGGGTTGTACTCTCTACTGTAATAATATAATTCAATCAAGATTCGAACGACACGTGGCGCCATATATTATCATAAGAACGTTATTGTTGTTTTCCTCAGGAACAGTACTGTTTTCGGGAGTAAAGGTACACCCTTTGTTTGTGGGTACTTTGCCGGATTAACGAGTGCTTTTCAAATAACTTGGACAGAGGCAGTATATCTCTCTTGTTCTTTCTCCTAGACTCTGTGAAAGTTTTGAGCAAGATAGATGCAGTTTTTATAAGCAAATTTATGACATAACTGATGACAGTGACAGTTGGGTCCGTTTCTGTACATCTGCCAACATATATGCAAAATTTCAGGATGATCGGTAACAAACAAACTCACTTTCGCATTTATAATATTATTAAGGAAATAAGGATTTAAGTCCACATTTTACAAATTAATCATAGGTTTACACTCATCAACCTTTCGTAATATTTGAGTATCTCTTGCTGATCACCATCGTCAGCCAATAGAGCTCCACTGCATGGCATTGGCCTCTCCCATCGACCGCCACTAAACTCGATTCTTGACTACGCTGCTCCAACCTTGCTACCTTTGCGTTGTTTCCGTTGATTTCAACAAAAATGCTTAATAATAATTTTTCAGACAACATCTACCTGATGAGACCGATATGTTCCCTGCCAAAAACAAAAATGAATGACAAATTACTCTCTTTGTCCATCTCAATTCCAACTAAACAGTCTTTTAAAATTACGATGGCAATAATTATCTAATTTTTAGTCCATGAACTCATTTGTAAACGCTGTCTGTTGCCAAATCTCCTGTGGATTATAGTAGGTATCATTCCTTGGTTTCCGTTTGCACGTGTGAGATCACTGGTGAAACTAACTTGGCAATTTGGCATCAGTCAGTCTGAACCGTGAAAAGAAAGGATAAATGTAACTAATCTTAGTACGCATTATGCCGAATATCCACCAAAGAGAAACTATTTATTTCAAGTCATCAGCATCATTCTCCTTCTCCTCGACGCTGCATGATTTCTTCTTCCATACTTCTCTATTACTCGTCATCTCATCATTCACCTCCTTTCTAGCCATATCATTCTTCTCCATAGAGATCTACCCTTTGGAATGTGAAACTACAGTACTTTCGCAAGTTATTATGCCTTGTGACTGTGACTGTAGCTTAGCTTTTTTGTTTTTGACTTTCAAAAGTGCCTGTAATGGTCTAATTGAAATAAATGCTTTGACTTTGACTTTATTATCCTTCACACAGTCCATTCATCGTTTCTTTGGTCTTCCTCTACTCTTATAGCCATATCCACATTCATACTCAACATTTTCCTCATTCGAATCCTCACAACTATGCTATTAAAAGGCACTTTTATCTGTCAACGTTTGTAATTAAAAATATCATTCCTCACACAATCCATCCATCTGCATCGTTTCTTGGGTCTTCCTCTCCCTCTCAATCCATCGTTTCCTTGGTCTTCCTCTCCCTCTCCCTCTCCATCCATCAACATTTATATTTATCTCTGCTGTTTTAGTCACATGCATTTTGTCCCTCCTCATCACATGCCCAATTACAATTTTAAAACATCAGTTTAATATGCAGAAGAGTTACAAGAGCCAATGCGCTGTTCATATCTTTTGGATATGAACAGCGCATTGGCTCTTGCCATTGTGAAATGCAAATCACACCACGTGCTAAACCACACGCACCTAACTGCTGTTATCACTTGGAATGCTGCCCATCCTGAAAGCAAGGACGAGTCTGATGACGAAGACCACAAAGAAACCTCAGATGATATGAAGACATGTGTTAGAGACATGTGGCTGTGTTTATCATCTTAATTTAGATGACTAAACATAGAAATGTATTCTGTATTGGGAAATCCCTGGGCGTTTGTAATTGTCATTAAGCGATGGTAAATGATCCAACATGAAACCTAAGTTGCAGAATGGCTGGTCTAACAGGGTATTTGAGTATTACTAGAGTAGCCTAAGAATTTCTTGCTGGTTCTTCTCCACAGGAAACGGCCTTGTGTTGAATCTGGTGTTTCATACGTTGGTTCATCTCAAATAAAATGTTTAAAAATTTCCATTTTATTCTGCGAAAAGAGAAGCTAATAACGCTGCGTTTCCACAAAAGATGAGCGAGGATGCGTAGTGAGGGATCTGTGTGGAACTAACCAATAATTTCAATTCTCAACTTGAGGTATTCTAGCTATGTGATTGGTTAGTTCCACACACATGCTCGATCATCTCTGGAGGAAACGCAGCCTAATGCTAAGCTGTGTTTACGCTAGTCATAATGAGAGAACCAATATTTAAAGCCATGATGACGACGACAAGGAATTACTGTCTTAAGTTAAAAGCTAACCCTTTAACTACCATCAAAGTAGTCTTGAAATCCACTTCCCAACCTGATTTTAGGTCAAACTATTTTGTTCTAGGCCAAACTAGGTCTTAGCACAATAGGACGATCATAGAGTATATATGTGTATACCTATAATAGGCATACATACCAGCACTTTTCTGTTATTTTTATTGTTTCACATTAATTCTTAGTATGTACTGCTGTTGGTGTACCAAATAAATAAATAAATAGAGCACCTCGTCTAAATGAGTTAGGTTAGAACTGTGACCAAACACGCGCGAGCCGAGCGAGCGGTGCTGTGGAAACGGCCGGCGAGCGCTACATCCAAATTCGGCGCAGTGTACAAGATAAACCAGTAAACCGGCTTGGCCTAGGACAAACTAGTTTGCCATGAAATCGTGCACATCTACAGATGCAAAAACTGCGTACGGTGTCGAATCTCAATAAATAATACTTACGACGACGTTGGCATCAACACCTCGAATCATCTCATTTATCACAAACCTGACTGATGGTTGTACGTTCCTATATGCACGGGTATTCAATCTACGTAATATATTACTGTCTATTTACCTCTCTTGGCCGCGAGCTAACCGCTCAAGCAATACGCGTGTTCCAACATTGACGGCGCAGATAGCCAATGAAGCCAATGAAGTACCGCGACGTGATGATGTGGTTATCACACGAAGGAGACAAATGAAAAAAGGTTATAGTCAAATCGCTTTAACTAGGCAAAACAATTAGATATGAACTTGTACGAAAAACTCTTAATTGAAACGATATTTATTGGTACCCGTCTTAACTGCCGCTAAATTTCATATTGCTCGCGTAAACCTGTATTATGATTTTTTGGCACATTCAATTGTCAACTTATTTTGAAGGTGTGATAAAATTTTGATTCCGTGTGCGTTTGATGCGGTGGGCAGTTTTATTTATCTATTAAATAAAACTTGCCTGTTTAACAAATGTTAAATTAACGCTATAATAATGATTAATAGTTGCAAGAGGGAGCGAAGCGAGCTCGAAAATTTTTAGCACTCCATTTCTAAAATGTTTTTTTTTTTGTACCAATTTAGCTACACGGCCGCAGGCTAAACATAGTGCTTGAGTATCAAGTAAATACTGGTTGGCAGGCTAGAAAATGAAAGAGGGGGCGTGTGCCACAGTGACGTATTTTCATAAGTAAGACTAAGGACTATTATGTATTCTGAGCCCAAGGGGGAAATACGCCACTGTCGCACCTTGCTTTTGAAGATATTTTGTATCAATGAAGTTGTAGTTTTTGGATTTCTGTAATTTCTAGCAATATGAATATTTGCTCGTTGAGAATGGGTTTTCATAACATGCAAAGTATTGCTTCGATCGGGTTTGAAATTCTGAAATCGGTTCTCGAAAGACTAGTCAAATGACCGCTGTTGGCGGCCCACAGTAGCCCGCGGGCCTTGAGTTGAGCAACCTTAGTTTACAGCATGCCATGAGTCATCATCTTCCTGCCCTTGTCCCATGTTACTTAGGGTGGGTGGAACACATTTTTTTCTTCCATTCTCCTCTGTCACATCACGCTATCATTTACTCCTTTTTCTTTCATAATTATCATTGCTCACACAATCCATCCATCGTTTCTTTGGTCTTTCTCTCTCTCCATCGATTAAAATTTATATTCGTCACTCTTATAGTCGCATGCGATTTGTCCCTCCTCATCACATGCCCATACCATGACAGTCGATTTCCTTTCAACTTTTCTATAACTGGCGGAACTTTCAAAGCAAGCCACGAGTCACCGGAAATAAAACAAGTGACACTAGCTTTCGAAGTCTTGACAAAACTCGCTTCGCTCTAGGCCCTGAATGGAGCCATACAACTCGATTGACTGATTATCGTACATGCTTAAATCCACGGGCTGAAATCGATGTAATATATCACCATCTGTTTATGAATATTTGTTGTGACAATATGTACTCGTACCTATTGGAGTGCCATTACGAAAGATTTGGAACTCAGTTGTGTTTTGGTCTTAGGAGAGAGATTACGTTTCCTATCCGGTGATTGTAAAGTGAAATTATTTAGTGAGCTGTGCCAAGAGATTGTTTTGGACTGCAGTTTCAGGATTTATTTATCGCAGTTTGAATTTGTACGCTCTTAGATATTGTCGTGTGTGCTTTGAAGTATTGAAAGTGATTGCAGTGGTATTATCTACTACAAAGTCTTGTGAATAATTTGTGATTGGAAATAAAGGGAGGTTGCCTTTAAGCATTGAAGATGCCTACTTTCATAAGTACGTAGTTTTACTATTACTCACAAAAATGGTGGGCATTCTGGTTTCGACGCAGGAATAAGATGCCTCTATAAGCGTATTTGTTTTACAAAGCTAGGAAAGGGATAGATTCATCAGGAGCAGGACATGTAATGACAGTATCCTTCTGTATTTTGTTAGCAACAGTGTCATCATCAATAAATCATTTTCATATTGATTTTGATTTTGATTGGCCTGTTGGTCTAGTGGTTAGTGACCCTGACTGCTAGGACGGAGGAGGGTTCGATTCCCACACAGGACAAATCTTTGTGCGATGAGTACGATTATTTGTTCTGTATCTGGGTGTGTAATTTATCTATAATATGTATGTATTTAGGGATCAGATGGCGGTGTGTTGGTTGTCCCAAGATATTATTTATTTATTTATATGCAGGATTGTATTATATTATACGCAATAAATTGCGCTTAGAAACTCTAATATTTACTCATAATATTCGGCAGTATGGATAGGAAACTAACGATTACGTTGGAAATGATGCGACACTCTATAGCACATTTATTTAGATAGCACGTGAGATGCTTCTGATATTGTAGATGTCCATAGGTTTTAGGTGGCGTGAGTCGGTGTTCCCAAGTTCATATAACCCGAATCTATTTAATTCGCGAATTAATAGGCTTCTTTTGGGTTAGCTCGTTCAATCGTCGACCTTATCTCTGTCCTCAGGACAAGATTGATGTGAAGGCCCATTTAATATTAAAAAAATAGGCTTATGTACCAGCCCAACAACGTAGCAACAACATGAGGCTCTGGAGAGTCCGTTAATGTGAATGATGTTTGTTCCAGTGACAATGCCTTCGGAGGTGGCGCTGGGAAAGTCGATGCAGCGGGAGCTAGCGGACTCCATCATCAGGATGGTGCCGCTGGACGAGATCCGGATACTGCTCGCTTGTGGTGCTAAGGTATTGTTGCTGTTATCTTACGTCATCCCATAGCTGGCAAAGGCTCTCCCCGAGACTTCGAGGTGTTCCAATCCTGGGTGTATGTGGACCCCTCGTCCTGCCATCGTCTTCGTGGTGCTAAGGTAAACTTATATATAATCTGTCGATGGTCTATTTTATTCCCACTCAAGCCTTCTCCTCAGAAAGCTGTTACCTACCTCGCGGACTCAGTGCGGGTTGGTGGATGTTAGGGTTGCCATCTGTCTGTGTTAGGGTTTCACCGGGTTTGTCCTAGTTTGGACGGCGGGGGCCGTCCGGGCGGGGTTTTTAAAATCGTACGGTTCAAACCCGACACTAAAGTAATTGATTTCATGCTGCTCTTTTTTTTTTAATCTTTATTTATTTAGAGGCTTTTACCTTACAAAGGTACGTCAGCCTCATCATACCCTAATCTAAACAACTATTACACGTAATTATAACATACAAATATATTAATGCGTAAGCGAGGGAAATAGTGATGCAGCAACCATTTCATATATCAGTTTCGCTTCTCCCGAATTAGGTGTAGATAATACTCTAATGAAATGCCCAACATCATACATACTAACTTTTAACTCCCGCATCACTATCTCCCTCTCTCTCCTGTTCTTTTCACATTCCACCAGCAAATGTTGGACATCTTCGACTTTGTTACACACTTGGCAATTAGGGGAATCAAGTTTTTTCATTAGGTATCCAAATTTCCTGGATGGAAAATGACCAGAACGCAATCTATGTGCCATAACAACATACGATCTTTTTGTGTGACTTTCAGCAAACCAAGGGATTCGAGGAGGCTCACTTTGCATAGTCTTATAACATATGCCTTTTTCTTTAGACTTCCTGTCGAAATACTCTTTAAAACGATTGTAGCATATGTTCTTGTAATAACCAAGTATTTCTGTGTAGAACGGAGCGATGTCGATTTCCAATATTTCCAAAATAGCTTTTTTTGCAAATATGTCAGCTTTCTCGTTTACCAATATGAGATGGAATCCATTGCAACCTCAAATTAATGTCACTAAGTTCATAAAATAATTTAAGAATTACATAAGCTATCGGTGTACCTCTGCAACCAGAGGCGCATCGAGCTAAATGCATTAAACCACTTTTGCTATCCGTACATATAACAATGTTTTGATTCCCCGAATGGTTCGCACTGTCCAAACAAATTATGTCATAATCATGCTGCTCTGTTATAGATAAAACAACACTGTTTGAACCTAATTTTTATGTCCCGGAATGTAAAAATATTCGAGCTCGCTTCGCTCGCTCTGGCATCCTGTGTCATTTTTAACAAACTTTTTTAATGTGGTTAGAAGATTTTTGTATGAAGCCTAGCCATATTTCAAAATAGCAGCCACGCATGAAACCTACACATATTAATCAATAGCTGGTACTTATACAACAAACTGGTACTTATTAAACAAGTTTTGTATGAGACAAAATCTTCTAAAGCGTCATATTTCCGAGATAATAATATGTTTGTATCGCAATGATTTTTTTATAAGGTCTAACATAAGCTACTTATATTTAAAAAAAATAAGTGATTAAGATTACGTGCACAAAAAAAAAATTAAAACCCTCGAAATTGGTAACAAAATTCGATTCAAAAAGGGAAGTAATACCTACTTTTTTAATTTCACGCGTTTGAAGGTCTTGGGCAACAGATTAGTATTACTATATCTTTCTACGTATTTTTTTCCAGGTCAACGAGCCAGTGACCCAAGGTCTCCGTCCGCTCCACTACGCGATCTGGCAGCGGTACCTAGAGGCTACCAGGCTGCTAGTGGTCCGAGGATGTGACGTCAACGCCAGGGATGACTGCGGATATAGCGCGCTGCATCTTGCTGCTGAACATGGGTTAGTTGGAGCTTAAATATTATTTACTAGCTTCTGCCCGCGACTTCGTACGCGGATCCCGTTGCTTATGCCAGCGACAACGGGGTCGTCAAAATCGAAAATTTGAAACGTCTGATGTAGAATTCTAAGGCCCGGGGACGGGCAAACAATGGGATGAGCGAGACGATTGGAGTCGTTCCAGATCATTCATTTTTGTATGTCAACAGGAAATGCCCATCAGACTAAATAACTTTTGCTAAGACGTCATTCCTTAATTTGTTATAGCGCTGCCATGGGCTTTGGAGTTCCACAGCAGGTGTTCCAGATCTTCAAATTTATTATCACAGCAGAAAATGCTCTTCACGTGGAATATTTTTAGCTATGGCACCATTTTTATATCTCTTATACTGTAGCTGGTCTGTTGCGGTTCTGCATAAGGTATTAATTTTCAAAAATAAATTATAGCCTTTATGTTGCCCAGACTATACAACAAAAAACTTTTCTCTTCTTTCTGTTACTCCGCAGCAGATCCCAAGGGTACACTGAATTAATTTCTGTCTCTTCATGCCGTACTCCAGCAATCCTTTCTCTCTCACTTTCTAACTGATTATGAATATTTTGTTGTATGCGTGTTCGGGACAATGTATGATAATCTCGATCAGCAGTTAGTCGTGCATCACGTTCATCACTCGTTTCAAAAGACCTGTTAGTAGATGTGCGAATTTGCTGAGAACTCAAGCGTGATTTTGTATCCGTGAACGTCTCCGACTCGCGAGACAATGCGTGGCGTTCACGATCAGCGGACAGTCGCGCATCATGTTCCGCACTTGTTTCTAGAGACCTAGCAGCAGATGCGTAGATACGCTGAGAACTCAAGCGCAATTCTCTATCCGTGAACGTCTCCGACTCGCGAGACAATGCGTGACGTTCACGATCAGCGGACAGTCGCGCATCATGTTCCTCACTTGTCTCTAGAGACCTAGCAGCAGATGCTTAGATACGCTGAGAACTCAAGCGCAATTCTCTATCCGTGAACGTCTCCGACTCGCGAGACAATGCGTGACGTTCACGATCAGCGGACAGTCGCGCATCATGTTCCGCACTTGTCTCTAGAGACCTTGAAGCAGATGCGTAGATACGTTGAGAACTCAAGCGCAATTCTCTATCCGTGAACGTCTCCGACTCGCGAGACAATACGTGACGTTTACGATCAGCGGACAGTCGCGCATCATGTTCCTTACTTGTCTCTAGAGACCTTGAAGCAGATGCGTAGATACGTTGAGAACTCAAGCGCAATTCTCTATCCGTGAACGTCTCTGACTCGCGAGACAATGCGTGACGTTCACGATCAGCGGACAGTCGCGCATCATGTTCCTTACTTGTCTCTAGAGACCTTGAAGCAGATGCGTAGATACGCTGAGAACTCAAGCGCAATTCTCTATCCGTGAATGTCTCCGACTCGCGAGACAATGCATGACGTTCACGATCAGCGGAGAGTCGCGCATCATATTCTTCACTGGTCTCTAGAGACCTGGATGTAGATACATAAATACGCTGAGAACGCAAGCGAGCTTCGCGACCCGAAGAGGTTTCTACAGAGCGAGTTGCAGCCTGATGTTCTCGAACAGCATCAAGTCTATCCTGACGCTCTTCGTTAGATTCTTGGGATCTTATGATCCTCAATCTTTTAGCTCCTTTGGAACGTTGGGAAAGATTTTACCTCTTTCTAGGCATGGTTATAGTTTTATTCTGAAAATACCTGATCAATTAAAATCTAAGTGACTGCTCCCTTGCGTTACCGGGTAGGCTACCGTGTCACGAAGATAAATGGAAAAGGAAATAAATGGGAGTTTTAGCCAGTAGAGTCAAATTTTCAACGATTCATAGAATTTTCATCGAAAATCAGTCCTAAACTGTTACCGCCTCACCGCGTGGACGTACTCCCAGCTTATGTTGTTTTATAATTACACAGTGAACTCTTGGAGTTCCACAACAGGTGTTCCAGATCTACAATCTTTATACGTCAACAGAGAGTGCTCATCAGGCTGAACAACTCTTGCTAAGACGTCATTCCTATATAGGTTATAGTATAGCTGGGCTCTTGGAGTTCCATATCAGCTGTTCCAGATCTTCAAATTTTGTACGACAAAAGAGAGTGTTCATTAGGCTGAGCAACTCTTGCTAAGACGTCATTCCTATAAATGTTATAGTGTAGCTAGGCTCTTGGAGTTCCACATAAGCTGTTCCAGATCTTCAAATTTTATACGACAACAGAGAATACTCATCAGGCTGAACAACTCTTGCTAAGACGTCATTCCTATATATGTTATAGTGTAGCTGGTCTCTTGGAGTTCCACATCAGGTGTTCCAGATCTTCAAATTTATTCTCTTAGCAGAAAATGCTCATCACGTGAAACAATTTTTGCTAAGGTACCATTTTTGTATCTCTTATAGTTTAGCTGGTCTGTTGCGGTTCTGCATCAGGTGTTCAAGTTTCCAAGATAAATTATAGCCTATGTGTTGCTCAGACTTTATACCTATACAACAAAACAAAAATCATTCAAATCCGTCAAGTAATTCCGAAGATTAGCGTGTACAAACAAACAGACAAACAGACAAACAGACAGAATTTTTTTTTTGGTTTCGTGCTCTATTACTGTTTCTAAACCCCCCTCAATTATTTTTTTTTTAATATATTCAATGTACAGACACGGTTTTTTTACTGTTTTATTATATGTATAGATTAACAAGCACATTGCATTTTTTCATTTTATTAAGTAGGTACTTGTACTTATTGCCACACAACTTTTCAATGAATGAAGTTTCACAAAGAACTTTCTTGAAACATCTTCACAGCCCAATGGTGGAACATTCTAGGATTATTTTCGAATCTTCTACACAGTTCCATAGTAGAACATTCTAGACTCGAACGTCATCTAGAATGTTCTTGCCGATGTTACAATACTCAGATCTTACTTTCTAGTTATTTAAATATCACAACACTTACTAACAATACTAAGACCTATATTGCTTAGATCTTGGTAAAAGCTTTCTAAAGAGGCAGAAACACGGTACAAATCGACTGTACAACTACAAAGTGCAAATCGCTCGTTTGCGACCAAGGATGACATAACCCAAAAATTTAGATTTATCGGTTATTGTAGTTAGAATTTAAAATTAACGAAAGTAAGTATTAAATTAAGTAACGAAATACGTAAAATAAACCTATCATTTTCTGACAAAAGGATACTATGCAAAAAATATATATATATTGGCAATGTAATGAAACTCATTTTAAAAAAACGCTATCCTGTATTTCTAATTTTTAGAGGTACCTATGTCATTTCATTACTGACGCAAACAAGCCAAATATTTTATTTAACATCAAATACAGTTAACGATCAGGCTATCGTTTTAAATGCGTTTCAATAAATCTTAAGTTTGCCTAAAGAACAAAGAAATGAAAACGCAATTTCACTTTGGGTTTAGTTTACCTAGATGATATATTAATCCTCCTACGATTTTCTTCAGATACACCGAGCTGGTCAAGTTACTACTAGAAAGCGGAGCGGCAGTTGATTATAGACCTGATACTGGTGAGGAGTTCCCCAGGACCACTCTGTGTGATGAACCACTGAGGTTGGCCATTAGGAATAAACATTATGTGAGTATTATTTGTCATTATGCGAGTATTACTGAGCAGGAAGCACCTGGACTGAAAAATATTGTAGGGGCAATCGATCGCACTCATTAAAATCATCAAGCGTAGAGATATCATAGCATACAGAAAATCATTAAATGAACTTGGAATCATAAAAATCATCAATACAACCCGTATTGATGATTTTATGACTATAATTCTGTTAATACATACGTGTTACGGAAAATCATTAAATGAACTTGGAATCATAAAAATCATCAATACAACCCGTATTGATGATTTTATGATTATAATTCTGTTAATGCATACGTGTTACGGTCGCAAATCATATTTTGTTCAATATACAGCCTGACACTATCGTAGCGCGTCCACCTTGACAGGACCTTACTCGCCAGTGGCGCCATCTGGTTAGGTCCAAAACGATAGCTCACGTTTTGGTTGGCTATGTCATGATAAACGTTTCGTTGCTCCCAATAATCAGTTATTTTATGTAGAAAGAAATAAATGATAATAAGTAAATTATTGGTTCAAATTTATTTTTTAACAAAATTAAAACAACATTTAAGACATATTAGCAATGTTAATGTAAAATAATCTACATCTCACTTATGCCTTCTAATGAAACAAAACGTAGCAAGTGACTGTTGCCAGAGGTAAACAACCACAGGACGATCCTCGAATTCCTGTCGATCCATTCTCTTGAGCATTTGTAAGTAACGTACAGACCACAGAGGTACAGACGCCAGCACATCAAGCTACTACAATCTGTCAAATTTCTTTAATACATTTTCAACTTTATCGCTAAAACATTAGGTTCAAGGTTGATGGGGAAAAAATTTATAGTTTCGTGTAGATTGATGTGCTGGCATCTGTACATTGAATCGATTGTGGTAAGATTTTATAAAAAAGAAACCTATCCTCCAGCAATGCCGCCACGAAGAACTAACTTGTTAATAAATACGTGGTTTAGAAATATGACAAGCGCTTTCAAAATGTTTCGTATGTGTACAAAAACTTACAACACGATTTGTGTGAGATTTTCAGATAAAGGGGCTTCTGACTTTTTGACTTTTTTTGAACCTTTATGTCTATTCTGAGTTCAATGGATTTCAGTACGTGAATCTAGAAAGCCCAGACCTGTTTTATGTCGGTATTGAAAAAAAAACTACTGCTATAATAGACATTTAAATGCAACACTACACGTTCAAAATGTATGGAACAGCCAATTTAAAACTGAATTTCATCGCTGGGGTGTCCAGAATCATATACTGGGTCCCCATCATAGTATTTCATTACTAAGGTGTGTCATCCTTAATCCATTGCATTTTCTTGCTTCTCTAAATTAATCGATTTCTCTTCATCACCCATCACTCATCAGATTTGATTCAGGTTTCATTGAGTTTTGATAATTTCCATTCCTTTTTACAGGAAGTGGCCCGTCTCCTCCTTGAACATGGAGCTGACCCGAACAAACGGTACTTCTTCGGTGCTGAGATCAACCTGGTATCTGACCCTGAGTATCTGGAGTTGTTGCTGACTTTCGGAGCTAACCCTGACTCGAGGGACAGAGCTGGGTTGACTCCGCTTATGAAAGCTGCTCGGCAGAAGAAGGTGGCTATGTAGAAATTTAGCCCGTTCTTAAAACTCCTGAAGATGGATCAAAAATCCGGTTGAAGTGACGATGGCAGTCTGTCTCTTAAATCTTTGCAGAAAAACTTTATTTAAGTAGTAACTTTTTTATGAGTGTTCTTGAAGTCTTATCATTTTGAAAGTCATGTGTCATTTTCTAGTCAGCGGTTTTCTTTAAAAAAATCGGAAAAGTGCGAGTTCGACTCGCGTTCCGTACGTTAAATTATCTTAACTCCGTAAGTTCTTTTAAATCTGACCCAAATTTGTTACCTACCATAGATTTCTTACCCCCTGTAGATCTATAGGCAAAGAACTACTTTTTCCAAAATTTTCGGTGATAAATGCAGTAAAGAATTGAATTGGATACGACCTCATTGCATACATATTCATTATGACACCTTAATTTCCAGGGTATTGATGCCGTACTGCTTCTCATCAGCTATGGAGCTGATGTGAATGCCATGGCCGACGCGAGGAACGACTACAGGACCGTCATGCACTATGCCGTTTTAAGTGGTAAGGATATTTTGAGCTGCACCATTTGCTTTATTTACTTAATTGGATCTTAAAATCATTTGCAGCTAATTACACAGCTTCATAAAGTAGATACTAACGGTAAGTGGAAGACAATCAAAATCCATTTTTGTTGCTTAAACTCTAAATTAATGATTTTTGAAGCCAAACAAAACCACTTATGACAAAACTTTTTTCAATTTGAAATTCTTCGGGTATTTCTAGTATGATGAGTACTGACTGACTGATAGAAACCCACTGTCTAAACTAAATTAAACGATTAAATAAAGAAATATGAAGAGCATTACCTTAGCATAGCTCAAATGTGACAAATGAAAGAATCCGCTAAATACTACTACTAACAAAATTTACAAAAAAAAATTGGTTGTCTGTAAAGTTGGTTTACGGACGATAGTTTAACGTGACAACGTCGTAAAAAAACATTGATGAAATGATTGCATACTTGCATGCGGCGCAAGCGTACAATGAGCGTAACGGGACAATGAGTCATCCTTTTTCGTGCATGCAGCCGGCGTTCATCGATTTATTAGACGTTGTCACGTCAAAAAGGAATGAATTATGACCTGAACTAAGTACATACATAAAAATTAAATAGGTATACATAAACAACAACGACGATAGGAAGTACTCGTCCACATTGCTGTCATCGGGGAACTCTCTCAGAAGTCTGGATGAGATGGCAATGCTATGTACCTATACATATATTTATTTCTTTTTTTTACCATTATGAATACTACTCTGGCAAGAAAGTACCGGGAACCGATCAATAATACACAAAATGTTAGTTATTCATCCAAAGTTATTTTATCGCCTTCAAAGTATGCTCCTTCAGAAACGATACACTTACGCCAACGAATAATCCAATCATCAAAACATTTTTAAACGCGTTTTCCGGAATTGAGTTCAGTTCTCGTCGCGAATTCTCCTTTATGTCTTCTACCGAATGAAAACGAGTGCCACGAAGTGGTAATTCGTTTCATGAATGTTGCGTCGGAATTGACTCGTTCTAGCTTGTCCTCAGCGACTCTTATGCGATAGAGTTTTTAGAGAAAGTTCAGGTCTTTTGGGACCAGCCGAACGGCAACATGTTTCAAACCCAAGTGATTATTTAAAATGGTACGGATCGACTCGTAAGACACAGAAAAGTTCTGCGGTTATCTCTCTCAAACTTGAATGAGGATTTTCAGTCACTATTTCCTTCACTTTTGCGCTATTAACTGCAGTTGAAGACGTTGATGGCCTACCAGAGCGAGGCAAATCATCCATCACATCTCGACCGCTTTTCTCGCTCAAACTCTATGTTCGATGTTTTGTCCATTATTAAATACGCAATACACACTAGTTATGATCTAACTAAAACAGCACTGTATTTAATCTAAATAACAGATGCAACTCAAACTCCGCGCCAAAATGGAAAACAGTTGTGCCAAACTAACAAAAAAAAAACATTCACATTCCCGATACTTTTTTGACTGAGTGTTTAAGTAGGTACATGATTAAGTACTTATATGTTTACTAATATTTACACTATGGTCTACATTTCTCCATTCGCAGCTCTGCTGGCTGAAATTTCTTACGAAATAAACAGTGCAGTATTTTCCTGTGTTGTCTACTGTGTGATAGATACCCCCTTCACTTAGATCACCCCCGTTTATTTAAGTAGTTGAAATAGTAAGTTAGGTACTGGATTTCTATTCTTATGCAAGTAATAGTCCGTAGCTGCATTGTTCTTCTAAAAGACTGTTCTTCCCTATCCTCCATTCTTCTTGCAGGCAACCCAGAAGTCGTGAATCTGATGATAAAGCAAGGAGCCAGAGTCAACTATGAGTGTCCAGAGCTGAGCAAGCCGAGCCCGTTGGACCTGGCGATACTGAAGGGAGACGTGGCAATGCTGCAAATGCTGCTGGCTGCTGGTAAGATCCTGGGACTTTACCAGTACCATCATTCTGATTCTCTTGTCTTTATCTAAATTTATTTGTGGTTGGTGTAGCATAATCCGAATGCTATTAAAATAGCTAATGCTGTTATAATAATGAACTTTCATGGTTCTCAAGTTCCAAGCCAATATTTTTTTTAAAAATTGTCAGCATTATTGTTAATCTGGACACAGATTAACAATAATGCTGACAATTTTTATCGATATTGTGCAGACGCCAGTACATCAAGCTACCCGAAACTGTCAAATTTTCCCAATCAACCTTGAACCTAAAGCTTGAGAGATAAAGTTAAAAATCTTTTAAAGAAATTTGACAGATTGCAGTAGCTTGATGTGCTGACGTTTGTACATAGTTTTCGGTGTTAAACACCTAATAGTGAAGTTATCAGCTTTCTCTGTTAACTCCCATCCTAATCCTAATCCTTCAAAACTTATATTGTAAATGCGAAAGTACCTAAGTTTGTTGGTTACGCCTTGTCCTTTTTACGCCTAAACCACTGAACCGATCATCTTGAAATTTTGCATATACGTTGTCAGGTGTACAGAAACGGACATAGGGTACCTTTTACCTCGAAAAAAAGTACTGTTCCCGACGAAAACAACAACAATTTTATGATAATAGATGGCGCCACGTGTCTTTTGAATCATGATTGAATTATATTATTACAAGCACAGTACAGCCCGAATTGATTGTCAAATTCTAAATGAACGTGAGCGAAGCCGCGGGCAAAAGCTAGTCATCCATATGTTTTATATTGTGAAATTTTAAAAACCGGCATTTTGTTTCTTCAGGTGCTCAAGTGAACGCGTCAAGTTCGGTGATCGGATCGCCGCTACACGTTGCTTGTTCTGACAACATTTCCAACAGGAAAGAAATTGTACAAGTGAGTAAAATTAATAAACTTCTTAAAGACGTTCAAGCAGAAATATTCAGGAATTATTCGCACCTTGAAAACAAAAGTGGCGTTATGCAAAAATTGTCATTTTTCAGAAAGACCATTTAAAGTTTTTAACGCGGGATTTGGGTCAATGTCTAAGCAAATAACCGGAATAAAAGACTGCAATTAATTTTACTTAACAGTTTGACTATGTTATTTAACCTATATACTGAAAACATGTCAGTAAATTATCGAGTTATTTAGAAAACATGGTTTTAAAAAAAAGTGCCACTCTTGTTTCGTAAAGCTACCCGTTTTAGAGTAGGAAAAATAGAAAAAAACTAAACAAAAAATGCCATTTTTAAATACATCAAAACTGATACTTTAGTGTAACATTGTAAGCGACACTATACCTACTTAAAATGCCATTTTTTTAGTTATTACCTACTTCAGTAGATTAGCTTGAATTACGTTTAAAACGGCACTAAACATAAAGTGCCACTTTTTTACTCACCGCAGCGTGTGTCCACTCCAAATGCTTGTCTTCAACTGATTTAGTGTCACCTTTCCTTTATGAATTACTACTTTGTAATTTTACCCAAAAGTATAAAGTGACACTAGCGACTTCTAGGGAAAAGTATATGACATTTTTTGCATTAGAAGCGCTATCTTTCAAGGAATCTAGATGTCGTTATAACTCAATATTGCCATTTTCGGTATAATGTCACTTTTGTTTTCAAGGTGGGATTGGTCGGGCAAAGGGGGTTCTTCCTTCAGGAATTTCTCAGTAGCAGCCACGGAGTCTGGATTTGTTAATTCTTAAATATCTCGTCCACGCCATAGATTCTCCTAGAAAGCGGCGCGGACCCGAACCTGAAGGTCTACAACGATGAAGACGCGACGCAGCTCCGCCCGGCTCTAGCGGAGTACCTCGCGAGCAACCCGGAACCTAGTGCTGAGATAGTGGCGTTGCTGTTGAGATATGGCGCCAGGGTTAGTATAATAACCATAGTTTTCTCTTGTATTAAGTATCACAGCTCTTCCCTGTCTCAGAGAAGCTCATGGCCAAATAATAACAGCCGCAGAGGTCGATCTTCAAGGTTAAGCCGCGCTGGCCAAGGTCCTTACCGAGATTCCAACATGTCTCAGAAAGCACGTTGACAAGTCTGGTCCCGACTGTCATTTGTAGATCTTTGAAAGTGGCCCGAAAGTCTAACAACCAGTCTGACCAAGGGGTATCGCATTGTGCGGTAGTAACTGGGTTGTGGAGGTCAGATAGGCAGTCGCTCCATGTAACATACTGGTATTCAACTGCATCCAGTTAGACTGGAAGCCGACCCCAACATATTTCTGAAAAGGCTAAAACGATGGTGTTGATCATTACCACTGCTCACAGAACGGTAATGCAAAACATCGTGAGGAAACCGGCATAACTTAGAACCAAAAATTCAAAGACATGTGACATATACCAACCCGCACTGGGCCCGCTTGGTGGATTAAGGACCACTCTTTATCAGCTCTCAGAGAGAGGCTTGTGTATTTATAAATTTATTTAAGAACAGCTCCTGTGTTGGTCCAAATTATATTGTTTTTTATTTTCATGAAGATATGGTTGCTGTTGGAGTACAGCTGAGAACTTACCAAAAAATATTTCCTTTTTCTAATTACAGGTCATCATGAAAACTCAGTTCCGTGACCCCGACGGTATCTTGAACCATCTCCAGAACGTGACCTCAGAAGAGTACCAACACATCTTCTATCTCCTTTTAGAAGCAGCTGAAGCCTTCGATCTCTGCATGATTAAAAGGAACAACGCCGTCACCGCCACACAAAAAGAAGCCTTAATTCATCGCGCTAAGACTCCAATTTCCTTGTTAGCTCAAACCAGGATATTTTTGAGGAGATATTTCAAGACCACTCTTGTTGATGTAGTTCAGGATATTGAATTGCCAAAGATTCTTCACCAGTACTTACTTTTTAACTGTCGTTAAGAAGAGTTTTTTGTAATGTTAAGGTTTTACTTTAGGCTGAAGATGAATATTCTTATGCCTCCATCTTTTTATGAAGATGTTTTTGGTGTTGCCAGTTGATTTTAGTCTCCCTGTTAAGTGGGTGCTTTTGATTGTCACCGAGCTTGTTAATAGAATTGAAAAAAAAAAGATTTTGTAAAGATGTAACATTTCTGCTGATGAAATGTCGAGAATTCGAGATTTGGGTGTGTTTTTATTATGTTGTCTGATGGTCAGTGTAATTTCATTTTGATACCGGTTCATTTTGATATATTGTCATAAAATATAACATTAAATCGTTTTTTTTTATTATCCTTTGTATTGGAATAAAATAATAATACGTCAATACTAAGATTTTGCATCATTTAATATTTTTTCTTAGATGTTTGTGTTGTTATATCCATTTAATAATTATGCAAGTATTTAGTATTTATCATTATTAGGTATACCAATAATAAATATCATAGTTTTAACGAATTTGCCAAATAATAATGCCATAATTTCTTTTTTTTTAAAAGGAACAGAATTTTGTTGAAAATCAAAGATTTCTAAGTGTATATTTCATTTACTCTTTGACGAATTAAAAAAAAAAACAAATAAATTGAAGATACTGAATCATACCAAGGCCTGATGCGTTCTATTGTGGAAATTAATGTCATCGTCATTCTCTTCCCCTTATTCCAATTTATTTGGTGCCAGCGCACCATGGTTTCTTTTCTTCCATACTCCTCTATTAGGTACTCGTCATCTCAGAACTGTGCGCACAACGTAGGACCCATTAATGATAATATTTATCCGTGGTGCTAGGCAACTGGACTTATCGCAGTTGTAAACGTCCCTTTGTGCCTATTGGCCTTGTTTCGTTCTGTCTCCTGCTGATATGGAGGGAAGTGGAAATTGTGTTTCCTACTCCTCCGCTATTCTTTTCTGATTAATTTCGTTGCGGGATCCAAGACAGTTAAATTGTTTCTCTGGGACTTCGTCGAGCTGATGTTTCGGCGCTTTTCTGATGGTCGCCACTGTTGATTCTGGCTTGCAGGAGTCGCAGTGGTTTGGGAATAGTGTGGCGGGCTTGTCCCATAATAAAAACATTGCGCCTTTTATTCTCGAAGCGATAGACAGAGAAGTAGGTAACTATGGGTTTTAATATGTATCATTATCGCAAGTCATTTTGTATCAATTTAGTCTGATTTTCATTGCTATTTGTGATAATATTGTGATATAATTATTTATATGAATAAGACTTGATTTGAGCTTGTAACCGATGAGTTTCAAGTGGAATGTACAATATGTATTCAATGACTATTTTTTAAGATAAAGTAGGTAATAAATAAATGTGTGAAAAATATACTTATTAGTAGTTTTATTAATTTGTTTAACTTCAAGAAGATAAGTAATCAGGCGTAGGTATGCTTAAACTGGTGTGCAAGTACAGCTCCGACCGCTCTGGCACGGGGCGATTGTATGTACCATAGAGAATATAACCACTAGAGAGCTTATAGGCCGATTTCTTCTAAGAACACGACTCACCATCGCGGGCCGGGGGACGGGGAAGAATGCGCGGCTGCAATTGGTCAATTTGCGTAGGTATGCATATCGTTAGGGCTGCTCTACTTGATATGGAGAAAATAGTCGATATCGATAAAATGGATTTTAACATAATGAAAACTACTCAAATTAAAATTGTATTATTTAATCAAAATCAATCAATACTTATTCTTATTCTTTATTGCACACAAAATAACAAAAAATTAATCAATAAAAAGGTCCAACAATTTAAAATAAAGTAATTAAAATAAACAGTGGCAACTAAGAGATGACCAGTCCCAACTGACAGCGCCCGTTCACGAACATGACGCATGGATCAGCGCCATTCAACTCAACCATATTGAAGGGAACTAAATGACCCGACACACCCGCCACCATCAGTGAGACATTTGAGTGAGCATGACATTCTCTCAGCCACCAGAACACATTCAAACCAATGAAAGATAACAAAATATAAATGGTAACTTTACGGTACATAGTACTCACACATGTGTGTTATGCAATTATATAATTCTAGGAGTTGGAATAGACATATACATTGATGCCACTATACTATTATTGATTTTTAAAATGAATTAATTTGGTATAAGTTTTTCGAATTAAAGTTTTAGGGTCCTGACTGTTCTTTGTAAAAAATGACAAACGAGCATCTACATATTTTTGAATTATGCATCTTGCTAATTCAATTAAATGATTGGTTGATTCTATTTCAAATTGATGAAAATTAATATCCGGGAATAAATTATACCCAATCAGAGATTTTAAAACCGATCTTATAAAATAATCGGTATTATATTTCGAAGACAAAACTTTCGAACTACTTTCGTTGATCGTCCTCTTAATATAAATTTCACAACGACGGCAAATTTCTATGACTGTGGTGGATCCGTACAATAATTTGTTTTTAGTGTCCTTTTGAAATTGTAAGGCGTTTTGATTTGGTACACCAATCAGCGCCCCAATGCAAGTTTGGCATTTTATTTGCTTTATCAGAGCATGGACAATGTAGCCGGCCATATATTCTATAACTTTTTCACCGAATTCAGAATTAGGTAACAGGCTTTCAAGGTCTGAAAAATCTAGGCTATCAGTCTCTAAATCTACGTTTAGGTCTTTGTATCTAGTAGTGATATTGATACGGTTAATCGCAGAAGTGCATTGCAAAATTGAAATTTGACCAAGAGCGCTGCAATTGCCACTGCCACTATTTTTTATTTGTGCATATGTCAGGAGTTTCTTGTAGATGCTTTCAAATACCCTAGCACTAGGATTGTTGTTTGATCCACCGTGGCATCTAATACTTCCAAACAGGTGCTCCAAGTGGTCCTGACTTATTTTGTGTAGAGGAAGATATTTTAAGGCGCACTCTGAGTTCAGAACCAAGTCTTGGATGAGAGCAATGGCACTTTCGATACATACACAAAATCCTATAAATCCGGTATATCGAGGTGATTTAACTAGTTTTACTTCCTGTTTTATTTTTCTAACAATTATGTGTGTGGACATATTTAGTAAAGCATCTCTTGCTGTCTTTAATTTAAATATAACATTCGCAGCATTTTCTGCATTGACTGCTCGTTTAAAATCATACCCATGGGTGTGCGAGTCCAGAATATCAAAAAGGTCATTCATCACATCCAGAAATTGTGTTGTGGGTGTGACATCTTGAAACTCACGTAAATTAAGCTGTTCTTTGCAAAATTTGAGTGCATCTGATACACTCTTACTAAAAAAGAGAATGCTCATGGAAGTATGGAATCCCGTACCATGCTGCATCAAAATCAAACCTTGTTTTTTATAGACTACACTGATCGTATTAACTCCTACAAAAATTATTTTTGAAAAAAAAACCCGCGTTTCAGAGTTATTTTATAAAATCGAAACTAACCTAAAAAGTAGGTCTATTTTTTCGACGCTACCAACGACGTATTTTAACACACATACATTACATTATTGCTCTAAAAACAGCGTAATACACTAATATTAGTAAGAATTACGAGTTAAAGTAACATCCACAGTATGCTTGACTGAAACTCGATTTTATTTTAGACCTTTACATTGCCAATAGTCAGTCAGTACAGTACAAATGTCAGATGCCACAGATAAGATAACTATAAACCATAGAGTATAGTAAGTGCTATAAACTAGTCGGGATTTAGGGATGTAATCGATAAATCAAAATCTTTAGGCTGAGAAAATCTATTTTGTTGCAAATAGCAATAAACCAAACTAAATCGATTTGGTGTACTGATCTTACTTAATTGTAATTAATTTTAGAGTCCGCTCGACAGACAAGGGTTTGTTCAATTGAAACGGAACGTCATTTATATTCAGTTGAAACGGAACGTCATATAAAGGGAGTAAAACAATATTCGTACTTTTAAACTCGAAAAGTATATTTCCAGTTCAAAAATCAAATCCCCGACGCGTAATGCCGTAAAAAAATATGAAACTAATTACTATAATATTTTGGTTTTGAGGCGCGAGACTTTTTGGTACCAACTTTGGTCATTGTCCTTTGGGTTGCTAAGCTTACTTTCATAATTTTAGTTTTAAAAAATATATGAGAAGCCCTTAGTCGATTAGCTAGATGAAAATTTTCCGCTGTTTGTAGATTATGTAAGTTAACGAGATATTGCCACGATATAATATTGCCGCGTTCGTCTTTCAAATTCCTATAAAACTCAAATGCATTTCGCACTAACTTGATCATGTGTGCCGGATCTAAAAATACTGCTATTTTTGAACTATTGCAGGGATTTTCAAAGGTGGATTTTATCTGATCAACTTCAAACGAGCAGCCTAACTTTTTAGCCATAGTAATATTTGCTGGGCAGCCGTCAAATGTAATAGCTTTGACGTTTACACCAGCCTCTTCTACCAAGTGGATCGCCTCTGTTAGAAGTGCGGCTTTTTGTTCTGCATTTATGCCATTTATTAAAAAATATCCTATTGGAATTTTCCAGGATGCATTTATTGGCACCAACAAGAAAACAAGGGCTTCTTTAGCTTCGTCTTGACAATCCGTTTGTAAACTGGCGCCAAAACTCACATGGCCATAG
This sequence comes from Eurois occulta, assembly GCA_950022335.1. Classification (NCBI taxonomy): domain Eukaryota; kingdom Metazoa; phylum Arthropoda; class Insecta; order Lepidoptera; family Noctuidae; genus Eurois; species Eurois occulta. Next base: position 9,862,988 of record OX465505.1, read on the forward strand.
TACCTTCTGCCTTGGGGATGATATTCAACACCACTTCTGATTGCCATTTCATCGAATATGATAGTGGCGTAAATTTTGTTCTTAGATTCTCTGGCTTTCATTTTGATAGTATCTATTGCCTCCTTTGTAAATCCTGGTTTACCGTCAATGGATTGATACCAACTTCTCAGAGTACTTGTAGCAGGTAAACATGTGCTGAAAGTTTGTCTAACGAAATTATACGCCTTGGGGGAATAAAAATGCAACGTTAAGGAGAATGCACGTAATTCAGGTGAGTATTTGATTTTGGGTATATGTCCTGTTTTTGATTTCAATATTTGGCGTTTAACGATTTCTTGATTTTGTACACCTATGCGACTTAAAATATCTTCATTTTCTTGAGTAATATAAGATTTTTTAGTCAAGGTATTCAAAATTTCTTTTAGATTCGCATTTTTTTTAACCAATAATCTATTTTTATCTTGAAGCCTCTTGACTTCTTTCTTTTTTTTACTAAGAGAGTATATAAGATGGTCTATGTGTCGTTTCATTTTGCGTTTACGTGGACTCAGGTCTACAATTGCTGTGTCTACTATATCTTTGTTACTTATTGCTGAACTCTGAAAAATAATATTATATAAGAAAATAGGAAAAGAAAGAGGTAATAAGAAATATTAATATTGAATTTTTCGTAAATACATAGTTGAGAAGAATGTAAAAAAAAGCATACGGGAATTTCATAATCATGGGAAGGCCTTAAAATGTTACTGTCATCAATTGGAAAACGCTGCAAAGGAGTCTGGTCTTCAGTTAGTGTATTAGCTTCAGCTTGCACTTGTGTATTTGATAATGGACTCTGTAATTAAACATGTCGGCTATCAATAAACGCAGTTACATGCAATAATACAATAACCCACGGACTTATCATCGAAATAAATTAACTTACGAGGGCGTGATTGTGATGCGAAGGCCCCGGTACATTAGTATTAGAGTCAGTCATACTATTTGGTGAAGCCTGTAAAGAATTAATGTTTCTCATATTCACGATTTGACTTTTGCCAACATTATATCAATAAAAACCAATAATACCTACCAAAATAGGCAAAAACATCGTTGGTATCGCTGAACTAAATAAACGGCGGCGTTGTTTCAAATATTTAAAACAATCGGGGGTGAAGTGCCTTGAACAAACAGCGCTGTTTTCTGTTGGAAACCAATTTTCCCTATTAACCTTATTTATCCACTTTTCTTTTAGTTCCGGAATCTTCGGAAATCTAAAATGAAACAACATGTACCTATGTCAAGCACACAGATGAAAAATAAAGTGAAAAATAGCTACACAAAACAAGAAATAGAACATTATCAAATTCAAGTCGGTTACAAGTTGATAGGTATTTTATTGCAGTATTTGAATTAAATAAATATTATTTTAATTTTACTATTTTCGATATCGACTTCAGCTATTAAAGGTAACAGCACTAATTTTTACGATAAAAATACAAAGGGAAAGAAAGGGATAGACGTATTAGAATTGCCTGATGAAAGAAGAAGACAGTTACAAAAGACATCAACGAGATACTCAAATTTTGTGCTCTTTCACCCAGCCACCATTTTAACTAGAACTCTGCGGTGGCTCATAATCTGATTAAATCAAACATAATTTTCTTTACTGTTTACTTACCGATGAAAAGTTATACCATCCTTTTTGTAATTCGATGTCCTTGAAGTTTTCCCACACCACATCACCGCGCATGAAGGCATTTTGATGCGTTAAAATTGCGTAAAATGTTGTACCTATTTTTAAAAATTTTGCGTGTACACAGGTCTAACAACTGGACACAACTAAAATGGTTACTAATACCGTAGCCTATATATAGGTGCAAATGCACAAATAGTTTTCGAGCGCGGGGGCACTGTATGCGCAGTCAAGTGGTTTTATAGTCTTTGGTATGTACCCTATAATAATATGTTAAATATTGATTCAAAGTTGCAATAACAAAACGTATTTAACTCATTATCATTAAAACTAGAAACGATAACCATGACCACGATTGCCATGCTCCATGCTGCATGAGTACGATCTACCATGTTCCATGTTCATATTTCTAGTGTTAATGATAATGTTAGCGACCATAACAGTTTAAAAACTTTTATCGTATTAAAATAATTTACTATTTTTACATTTTTAAATATTTCTTAAAAAAAATTATGAAAAAAACATTTAGAGCAGGGTCCAACCAGGCATGCCCAACACACGTCCATCGTGCCAGCCCTCATAATGTTTCCGGTAGTTGTTCGTCAACATAACTTCGTCCATAATCGCACAGACAAAACCTTCAGTCTCCCCAAATAGGTCACCGAAACGTAGCCAGGATACAGACGCTAGAAAATCTACATCGGGCCCATTGAAGAGCCCTGTAGAAGCGCTCGTGAAGCTCCTTGCCTTGCCATACTTCGTTGCGGCTTCCAATCAAACCAGATCCAGCTGAATACCAGTATTTTACATGAAGCGACTGCCTATCTGACCTACACAACCCACTTAGGTAGTACTGGGTGTTACGATACCCCTTGGTAAGACTGGTTGTCAGACTCTCGGGCCGCTGACTGTCTAATAACTGTTAAAGATGTTTAAATGGCAGCCGGGACCAACGGCTTAACGTGCTTTCCGACGCACTGAGTAAACTTGGTATGTAATGGGCGGTCACCCATCTTCTGAGCAACCCAGGCAAGCGCCTTAACCTTAAGATCGACACGAGCGGCTATTATTACTTGTTACCCTAGTACTTATTATACAAGCACAAAAGAATAAAAGAAAACAAAATTAGAGTTTTAATGGTTTATTACTAAATGAATGCATCCAATGTCAGTTGTGAGATTACATGTTTGCAGATTTGTTATTTATCCTGTTTGATGATAAGGGACGGTGTTATGACATCAAAATAGTGAAAATAAAACATGTTTTAATGTGTAACTTATTTCGGCTGGAATTTATTATGAACTTATGATATTAAAATTAACTTAATTCTAGATGCAGGTATGCTGAGTTAGACTACTTGGCGGTCTCTTTGAGTTTTTCTAATTGTTGCCTGAAATAAAAGAAAAAAAAATATTATTAAAACTTTATATACATAATGTACAAAGGCGGACTTAATGCCTTGGACGTTTTCTACCTGTCTACCTTAGGGTGATGCCGAGACAAAACAGTAGGTGCAATAGTAAATAAAATTACCAAGAATAAAATATAATAATAAATACATAATATACATACATACATACATACAAACAAAATATACAAAGCAAATAGTATATTAGTTTAATCAATTAATTGAAATGCCTGTAGTGTCTTTGTTTAGTAAAAGAAATCTTGGAAAATTACAAAGGTATGAGATTGTATGTATGTAGTTTAGTCTATTAGTTGAAGTACTAAAATGTACTGTTATTGCACATAGGTATTTCCTCTTCTGCAATTCTCGCATCAAAATTAGGTTTGCTGTAAGAAAACCCAATTCTGGGTTAAGCTTGCAATTGTACATAAGCTTTAATGAGGTTACCACATATTCAGTACGTCTTTCTGAGCTCTTCACATAGAAATTTTTCATTGGTTATTAAAATAAAAATCAGCTGTTTCCTAGTAAAGTGCACCTACAGTCCTACACGGTCAAAATGTATGTAACAGCTGATATTTTTTTAATAACTTATGAAATATTTCTATTTGGGGGGCTTAGAATGATGTACAGAATATGTGGTAACCGTTTTCAGGTTGTAGTCCCTCACCTTGTATTATCGCAATTTTTATGTATATTTTTTATGTTGTGTGCAATAAAGAGTAAGAAAGGATAACAGTAATCAATGACTGCCTCATTGGTCTAGTCCAAGCGCAACTGCTGAGCATGAGGTTCTGGGTTCGATTCCCAGGTTGGGCAGTGTTATTGGGTTTTTTCATCAGGATTTTCTCAGTAGCAGCCTCGGAGTCTGGATTTGCGCTAGGTTGATAGCAATAGGCTCGCCTCTATTACATGGGACTTAAACATAACTGGAAAAATGTGGGTGCACTATTAGGTACACACCTCTGGCTAACCCTTCGGAGATTACAAGTGTGATGTTATGTAATGTAAATAATAAAGGATAACAGTAATCAAATACCAACATCAAACTTTCTAGGTGCAACACCAACTAATTAAAAAAAAAAAAATTGTGAGGTACTTAGCAGTAGCGAAGGGTAAATTCTTTTAAGAGGTAAGCCGGGGTATATATCTTTAACATGATTACATTATTTGTCTATAGAATACTGACAGTGCCATTTTTCAAAGGGAAGGCGGCAGGAATCGAGGTGTATGGAACCTTCGCCACTGGTACTTAGTAACCCAATGAAAACTCTAACTGGTGGAAGTGGTTGCCTTTGGAATCGCATAGACTGCGAAATACAACAAACAATCGTTGATTTTCTGTTTTTGTTAGAGCAAGTAACTGATGTTTTGAAGAGACTACTCAAATATGTCTTAAGAACCCAAAATGGATGGTGACCGGCTCGAGAACACAAATGTTCTCACTAGACATCATTGGAAAGACTAGATTTCTATTTGAATAAGAATCTTTAATAAGTTTTGATGTCATAGAGAGTACAAAACAATTCTAACCTCAACTGTTGATTGAAATCGTCCTGTACGATGTCATCCTCCCAGTTGTCTTCCCAAACAGACACATCTTCATCATCAGCATCCTCTGTTCCCCAGTCTAGACAGAAAATAGCACAAAAATAAGGAAAAACTCAAGAAAATATCTGGAAAACCTTTGTCAGAAATCTTAGTAGCAAAAATACTCACTTTCAGCGGGAAATTCTTCGAATTCGTCATCTTCTTCGAGAAGGCCGAGATCAACTTTCTGTTTGTCTGCCATTTTAGAATTAAATTCAATGTATTTCACACGAAAATTGTGTTTATTTGGTTTGCCGTCGACGCAAAAATGCAAGTTGGTTTTGACAAGTCACTGTGAAAATGTTGCTAGGTTGGGAAAAGAAAAATGTCCCTTATGTAAATTTATTACATCTGGCAATAATTGGACCGTTTTTTAAGATAATGGGATGTAGTTACGGGGCTTCATCACATCAATTATGCATATTGGTTTGCGAGTTTCCAAGCACTACTAGAAAAATACCTAATTGAATCACCGCATCAAACTGGAAACTTTATCCACGATGTATAGAAATAAACGAAATAGGATGGAATAATAAGAGCAGGCGTCGAGTAAACATCATAACATATCTCATCAGCAGAGATGTTAATAATAATTAACCAACCTCAGCAACAATCAAAAGCAACCATTTATCAGGGAGACTAAAATCAACTGGCAACAACAAAAACATCTTCATAAAAAGATGAAGGCAAAAGAATTTTCATCTCGGCCTAAAGTAAAACCTTAAAATTAGTAAAACTCTTTTTAAAGACAAATGCCGGGACAGAAATCCCGCTAGTGTTCGCGCGCGCAATGAAATTGTACCCGGTCTGTTTTAGTTATTAAGTACTACTAACATAGGCTAAGTTATAACACAGTGACAGTGGACCTCTTTGTAGTCTGTTAAATAAATAAATTATGATTGGAAGATTTTAAATAGCAACTTAGGATCTTTGTTAGTACTTGGAGGAAGAATGATTTTTAAATGTTTCATGCTTGCTAATTTTAGTACCACAATGTTTATAAGGGCTGATAAAAGGCATTTTGATGTGACAACGTCTAATAAACCGATGAACGCCGGCTGAATGCACGAAAAAGGATGACTCATTGTCCCGTTACGCTCATTGTACGCTTGCGCCGCATGCAAGTATGCAATCATTTCATCAATCTTTTGTTATGACGCTGTCACGTTAAACTTTCGTCCACCAAACCAAACCAACTTTACAGACAACCAATTTTTTAAGAAATGAAAATGTTTTGTATTTCTTGCATATTCCTTATTACTAAACTACAGAATAAAGTAGGTAGCAAGTGACTTATTTATAGATATGGGTGTCAGACTGGCTCTATCTGAAGAAGAAAGTAAAGTATTATGCCATAACATTTAGACATGCGTGAGAGAGACCGGTGCCGGTTGCGTGCGTCAGAGTCGGGTTAAATATAAACAGAGGCTCGAATCCCACAGTGGGTGCCCTGTCACAGCGCGCTGTCGCTTAGTTTAGAAGTTTTTTGCTCCTGACTGGAATCCTTACACTAAGGCACTCACCGGAAAGTCCGGTTAGGGTCAGCTCACACCGAGACGCGACGTGACGCGACGCGACGCGACGATACTAGAAGAGGCCAGTGATTTCGTGCTGCGCCGCGCGGCGCCGCGAGACGCATCGCAACGTCGCGAGGCGCATAGTAAAATCGTTGGCAACACGACGCCTCGCTGCGCAGCGCGACGCCACGCGGCGCAGCGGAACGTGTCTACATCTACATTCGCCACGTGCCCCGCCCCGCGTCCACCCGCAGTTTACCATTTGCAAGCGCATGAGAACGACGTAGATTTGGCGGGTACTCGTACAATATGGAGATCGAGGAGAAGTTGATTTTTTTTGTGCAGCTCTACGAATGTTTGTATAATGTATCATCAAAACACTATAGTGACAGAAATGCAAAAAATAATTTTAAAAATTTATTTTGGTATTCTTCTTCCTCTTCCTCTTCTGCAAGAAGTCCGATTATAACAAGATCCCAGTCTATCATTATAATTTCACTCAAGCACTCGACCGAACTGCATCAATTCTACACGAAGTCTGTAGAGAGAAGTCGCCACGGCAGCCTCGGCTGCGCCTCGCGACGCCCCGCGGCGTCGCGCAGCTTCGTGAGGCGCAGCGCCGCTCTTACACGCTGCGCGTACCGGCGATGCAGCGCTGCGTCGCGATGCGTCGCTCTACGCCGCGAGGCATCACGAGGCGCAGCGCTGCATGGGGCAACGTATTCTAAATTCTCACAATGAAATGTGTATCTTTTCGTGTAGAAAATAAAGTTGTATTTTGAGTCGCTCTTTTAAAGTGTACGCGCAGCGTCGCGTCGCGTCGCGACGATACCATTGATTTCGTGCTGCGCCGCGCGGCGCCGCGAGACGCATCGCAACGTCGTGAGGCGCATAGTAAAATCGTTGGCAACACGACGCCTCGCTGCGCAGCGAGACGCCGCGCGGCGCAGCGGAACGTGTCTACATTCGCCACGTGCCCCGCCCCGCGTCCACCCGCAGTCTACCATTTGCAAGCGCATGAGAACGACGTAGATTTGGCGGGTACTCGTACATTATGGAGATCGAGGAGAAGTTGATTTTTTTTGTGCAGCTCTACGAATGTTTGTATAATGTATTATCAAAACACTATAGTGACAGAAATGCAAAAAATAAATTTAAAAATTTATTTTGGTATTCTTCTTCCTCTTCTGCAAGAAGTCCGATTATAACAAGATCCCAGTCTATCATTATAAATTCACTCAAGCACTCGACCGAACTGCATCAATTCTACACGAAGTCTGTAGAGAGAAGTCGCCACGGCAGCCTCGGCTGCGCCTCGCGACGCCGCGCGGCGTCACGCGGCGTCGCGCAGCTTCGTGAGGCGCAGCGCCGCTCTTGCACGCTGCGCGTACCGGCGATGCAGCGCTGCGTCGCTCTACGCCGCGAGGCATCACGAGGCGCAGCGCTGCATGGGGCAACGTATTCTAAATTCTCACAATGAAATGTGTATCTTTTCGTGTAGAAAATAAAGTTGTATTTTGAGTCGCTCTTTTAAAGTGTACGCGCAGCGTCGCGTCGCGTCGCGTCTCGGTGTGAGCTGACCCTTAAGCACACGACAATCTCCTATAGGTTGACCTGGGAGATGCCATTACAAAAATAAAATAATTTCGTTCACAGTTCAACGTGCGCCGGTCGTTAAAATCGCACGACCGGCGCCTGTCTCACTCTGAAAATATGCCTAAATGGCACGGATGCGTAAGGTGTGTGGGACGGGTTTTCTAAGGATAACTTTGGAGCGGAGGAAATCTTCAGAGAAGAAAGGTGTCAAGTGTAAATAAAATCACAAAATTACGAAAAATAACACATTTATTAAAAAAAAACTTACAACAATATTTTTATAATTTCAGTTCTGATAAGCTCGTAGATTGATTTAATAAGTTGGTTTCAACAATTTGTTTTGTACTTTAACAAATAAAAAACATCAAAAATTATGTAGTGAAAACTGCCGTATATCAAAAATAACAAACGTCCATAGGATAGTATTTTATGGGTACCTATTCAGGCAATAGTTCTGTTCAAACTTAATGGCGGCTCGGAAGTTAGCTGCGAGTGACGGTCTGCGCATTATTCAGTCAAGACGATGCGTCCTCTGCGCTCCGCTGATACCTTAAATGGTGTTCTGCGCAGCTTTACGTTAGAAGTTCCGAGCCGCCGTAAAGTTTGAACCGAACTATAATTTGTTGTTGAATCTCATGTCGTTGGTTGTAGTGTAGTTACTTCAGTAAATCAATCCCAACATAGTGAGGACTAAATTCGAAGACAACGATACATCCACCAATTGTGCCCATGTGGGGAGTTACACCACTCCCTGACCTCCCCAGCAGTGGGAATGTTGAAGCCGACTATACAACGTGTAACATAACAAACGGACCATGAAACTGAACGATCAACTTTTGTTCTACGAGTTCTTGAAATTCGCAAAAAAATTACCTTTCTGTAGGAACTGACGCGATCAGCTGATCAACATGTATGTTTAAAACTAGAAAAAATAATTATGAATTTCGAAGTCATACAACAAAAGTTGAGGCCTTGTGTTTATTAATTATTTTTATTTTCTTGTTATGTATTAAGTATGTTACACGCTGTATAATTACAACAGCAGACATGAGATCATTGAATAATTTCGATGTCCAGTGATTTGATTGGCATCAGATTTTAGTGACCACTAAAAGCTGAATCTTACATATAATAAAAAAAAACAACATTATAAAAGAAATTAATGTTGTTACGCTTATAAATTGTTCTCTAAACATTTCTGATTTATCAGCCTCTGATTTTTCGACTAATTTTACTAATTAACACTGAAAACGGGATATTTACCACGTTAAGAATTTGTTTTGTGTTTCTGCTGTTGCAAGCGCCATGATCACAGATAAACACCCAACAAACATGGTAAATATCACATTTCAGTGTTAGTGACCATGCTAGTTTAAAACTTATTCACTAATTATTACGGCTTATCACGGTATCCTACCCAATAATTACGGCTAACCAAAGTATCCTTATCTATATTATCAAGACCAGCTTGATTGTTTATTATAATGAACGTAGAAATACTGTGTAAATGGCAATGCCCAACGGCTATCTAATTTTCTAAGCACAAGATAGGAAGTCTGCGGAAATGGGCGTAATTATACAACCAGAGACGAACGGAGTAATGGACGAGGAGGCTTGATCTTTAAGTTGGATACTAAGTTACTAAAAGTTGATGTTCTGGTTGCCTGCAGTTCCAAATTGATATTCTTCGTCGGTTTTTGTCGGCTGTGCGGTTATGTCGTCTTGCTCCGCGAAGTAACTGTCCAAGATGTGTAAAGTTTTCTTGTATATCTGTGGAAAACAAACAGAGAAATCTATATAATATAACGCCTAAAATCTCCGTCGGATTAGGCAGAGGTGTACCTAATAGTACACCCACATTTCGCCAGTTATGTTTAATTCCCATGTAATAGGGAGTAAGCCTATTTATTGCCATCAACTAGGCACAAATCCAGACTGTGGCAGCTACAGAGAACTACTTAATGGCAAAAACAAACAACTCTTTGCCCAACCTGTGAAGCAATAGCACTTGCAACCATCCAAGACCATGTGCTTAAATACTATCAGAAAAGTCTTTTTAAAGCTTACCTGTTCATTTTCATGATGCTGTAGACTTTCCAGCGAGTCTAAAGCGCCAATTTCTTCCAGTTTCAGGCATAAAGCCTCTACTTGGTCGCATTTTACAGCTGCCTGTAACAATAATAAAAAATATAAATTGCCTGTTCATTATTGTTATATCACCTGCCATTATCCCAATCTATTTGAGGTTGGCGCGAAAAAAATTCCTATACAAAAGAAGACAGACTGCTTCAATGCCTGTATGAATAGCCAATTTTTTTTCCCCAAAATACATAGTTGATTATTCGCAGACTGTTCACGCCGACTGATCCAGCCTGTCCCTCCCCAACGACACCCTCAGCCGAGGCTCGTTTTTTTTCCCCTGGCTGGAGGCCGTACACTCAAGGCATCCATTGGATAGTCCGGTTAAGCAGAAGCCAGCCCTCATAGGATGACCCACGAGATGCTATGTCGAAAAAAAAAATGTTCACGCCGCTGGTGAGTACTAGTTACTCGCAGCAACAAGAGCTTTCAAAGAGAGTACATGCTCCAGCGACGGTCGCTCGTCGGCAGAACATTAGCTTAGAGCCTCTCGCTTGGTACATACGCATACCAGCTGGTAATCGCCCGTCGCCATCGCTTCTCGCTGGCAGTGTGACTGGTGGCTTAGTGAGATCTGGCTATCTTAACTGTAACAAGTTGGTGAGTCCGTCCAGCATTAAGGAGACATTGTGAACGCCTATGCTGCTTCTTCTTGACATATTTGTCACCGTTTACGTACATACATGAATTTGCATTTTTTTTCTATGTGGCTAGGCAGAAGTTTCGGAATGCCACCTACTACGATTCTTACAAACTAATTTCGCTTCGCCCACGTTCATATATCTGGTCATAGACGCACGTACGCGAAAACCAGCAGTACTTTTAGTCGCTTATTTTGGCGAATACCATAATATGACAAGGTTCTAAGTCACCACAGCCACCCGAGTAAGAGACTGGAGGATTTTCTCGCTCAAGAAACTCGCTTCTCGCTAATGACCATATGTTTAGGTGCCTCAGTAAGACCAAAGCATGTTTCCTCACCTGTAACAAGTTTGTGAGTCCGTCCAGCACTATAGAGACAGCCCTGTGATCGGGAGACACGAGCAGCTGGCAGTAGGGCTCCAAGAAGCCACTCGCCAGTAACATGTCCAGCTGTTCTGGAGTACCACCGAGACACAGATTTGTGAATGCCCACGCAGCTTCCTTTTGACATCTGTGAAGAGATTAATTGGTTTTATCATGATTAGAAATAATTAGAATAGCTGGACAGTATATACTTCTTAGCGTGCCGTTGGCAAAAAAGTTTAAATTTATTTGGCCCAAAATTCAGCTGCACGAACTCCGGCCGACTTGGAACTCTCTGAACCCAAGTCGGCCGGAGCAAAGATGGAGGTTCATGGATGGCTCAGATCTTAAGTGAATATGTGGCGTGTCCCTACAGACAATGGCTCATTTTACAACTTAGCGCGTGCCCACCTGAGGACTTGATCATTATTATTATTTATTTATTTTATTAAAAAGAAAGTGTACAAGAATCTTAACTTAAGAACTAAGCCGCACAAAACCGTTTTCACGGTTTGCCTGTGAGAACGGAACAAATAGTATAAGTTATTATATAAGTAATAGCATCGGCGGATCAGCGGAGTGTGTAGATTATTAAGCACTACACTAATGTTGACGCGGAATTGGATCAAGCTTGCCTGCCTGAATGTGATATACATTACGTGCAATGTGCGCAAAAACATTTACCTCGTAACGGTGAGGATGACGTGCCGCAACACCGCGTCGTACTATTCGCTTTTACATAACATAACGCCTGTAATCCCCGAAGGGTTAAGCAGAGGCGTACATAGTACACCCACATTTCGCCAGTTATGTTTAAGTCTCCATGTAACAGGGGTCGAGCCTATTGCCATCAACCGGGCAAAAATCCAGACTCCGTGGCTGCTACTGAGAAATTCTTAAAACCCAATGACTCTTGGCCCGACCTGGGAATCGAACCCAGGACCCCGTGTTTAGCAGTCGCGCTTGCGACTACTAGACACACGAGGCAGTCACATTCGGTTTTATTGCATGGATATAAAGTACTTGTACTCTCATTGACTCGAACTGATAAGATTTAGCACTTCTTAAGGCTCCTTGGTGGTAGATACAGCCAGGGTTCAGAGCAATACACATGTGAAGATAAGATTTGCTTTCGCCACAGTAGCTCATGACAAAGACATAACACTTACTTGATATCCTCAGTAGCGAGTACATGCAAGAGAGCTCCAAGCACACCAGCGTCAATGGCGCGCTGTATCTGTGGCTGGGTGCCGGCCAGGATGTTGCTGACGGCCCAGGCCGCTTCCTTCATGAGGGAGGACTTGCCGCAGAGCAGGAGCGCCATTATGGGGAGAATGCAGTTGGCGTCGATGCAGCGGTCGGTCTGGCGAGAGAAAGCACATTTTAGGTATACATAAATCAGCTAATAACTTCCACACGCTGACAGACAGACGGACGGATGGACGGACAACGGAGGCTTAGTAATAGGGTCCCGTGGATACGGAACCCTAAAAATGGCTCCTAGGCTACCATATATTTTTAGTTACTTACCTGTTCATCCGAGCCAGTGAGCATGTTGCCGATAGCTCTCAACGCGGGCGTGCGTACTGCGGGCGACTTGTGGTCCAGGAGACTGACCAGGCGAGGGAGTAGTTGGGGAGTCATCTGTACTGCTTCTATGCGCTCGTTGGGGCCGTCGGTGAGGTAGGATAGGGCCCAGCAGGCATCCGCTGGAGAGACAAAGTAAGATTAGTATTGATGGCAGCATACATTGAGAGGGACTTCATGTGATAACATAACATCACGGCTTTTAATCCCCGAAGAGTTAGACAGAGGTGTATAGTCACGAGCACTAATTATAAATACTTACCAACTTTTTTAAGTGTTTTTCTCCTATTGTTCTGATTAAAATTTCATGTTGTTACGAACATAGTATTCTGGAACTCATATTTTTATGAAGAAGGTCCTATCTCCAAGTTACAATCGTTATTTCTCGCGAAAATTGCTTTTAAACTTAGGAAAGTGTATACATATTGGTGCTCGTGACTGTACCCACCAACAGATAGTTGTGAAATAAGTTTTTAAACTGTCATGGCCACTAACATTATAATTAACACTGGAAACGGGATATTTACCATGTCCACTGTTTCAGAATCGAGTTGAGAGTGACAGTGGTAGCGGTACTGAGTGCAAAAAACGAACAAGAAAGAGGGTAGACCGATTTGTCTGCTCATAAACACCCACCCGCAATAACTTCAGTTTATCCGTGATCATGGTGCTTGCAACAGCGCCGAAATATCGGGAACCAAAACAAACAGTGGACATGGTAAATATCCCGTTTCTAGTGTTAGTTAGGTAGTTATGAAAACAAATACTGACCCAAAACGTCTTGATCGGCGATCTCCAATAGCTCCGAAATGTAAGGCAATGCTGGAGCTACGTACTCGAACTTCACCAAAGGGTTCTTATTTCTATAATAACAAAATACAGTTTTATTCCATTGCCGCCACACAAAGAATAAGGGCAGGGGCTGAAAATTGCTGCCTATCTGACCTCTACCAGATAGGCAGCGAGTCGGCTTGAAGTAAAATCAGATTTGGACCTCCAAAACCTTCTGAGGGGCTATCCTTTAATCAAGTAAGGTGATGCGGCGTATTGAGAGGTTTTCGGCTACCACTCCTCCCCTCCCAGCATCACATGTATTTGTTATTATTGAAAAGATCAGATAGTTTTAATATCAGTTTAAAAAAAAAGAAAACTTATCGAATTTTTTGGATAAAAATGATGATGATGAGTCACCAACTCTATGGCTGCTTCTGAGAAATTCCTGATGGAAAGACCCAATAACACTTTGCCCAACCCGGGAATCGAATCCAAGACTTCATGCTCAGCAGCGCTTGCGACCACTAGACGAACGATGCAGTTTAACGAGAAACTTTATGAGAGTGTGTGAAAAATTAGTTCTTTTAATGAAATACTCCAGGTTAGGGGGTAAATAGACTGCAAGGAACATTACTAGTCACTGTTACCAAGTAACACAATACATCTTGACAAGACTAGTAGGTACAGTAAGACTTTTAAGGTTTCCGGGAGTTACGTCGGAAAGCTTACTTAGTACTGAGCCTTTGAACTTGAATTTTTAAGCTTTTCTAGTCTTCGACTGACCTATGATCCTATCCACTCCTGGAGTCACTATGAATCTTGAAATCATCACTTTACAAACTAAGTCATACCTGCAGAAGTTGCTGTAAGTCCACACAGCAGTCCTGAGTTGGCTGTGAGGCGTGGAGGCGGTGCAGAGCGGCAGCAGCACCGGCAGCGCGCCCGCCGCCAGCACGGTGTCGCGCGTCTGCGGGCCGTCGCCCGCGATGTTCCCGAGTGCCCACGCGCTCTGTTCGCCGACAACTCCGCCTTGCGCTAGGAGGGCGACGAGTTTTGGGATTGCTCCGCCCTAGTTGAGAGAAAATAATCTTGTATCAATGTTCTTATCTGTGAAATTTGTTAAGTTATCGCTGGGGTCTAACAACCATCATTTGGTCAACTTTATACTTAGGGCTGTTTTGAGAAAATACGACAATAAAAATATTGGTGTGTTCAAGATTTTATAAGATTAAATACCAGTTAACATGATACATGCGTTGGCTATGCTAGGTGTTTCAGGTGGTCAAATGCAGCAGTAACCACATTAAGTGGGCCTCTTTGTTAATTTATTTAAAATGTACTTATTTTAGTTACTAAAGACCGCCGCAGAGGGTTTACCAGCAGGGCAGTGTCATTAGTTTTTATCAGAAATTACTCATCAGCAGCTGGATTTTGAAATAGTGGAAAGACAAGATTTCATTTCATTGTCTACAATTTGTACCCACAACTGTTACGTCGATTGCTTTACGAGAACATTCTAGATTACGTGCGAGTCTCTAATGTTTCAGTAAGGACCAGTCTAGAAGATTAGTCTAAAATGTTTCACTATAGAACTGTCCAGAAGATTCGAGAAAGTTCAATGTTCTACTATGGAGCTGTCAAGAAGATTCACTATGGACTGATATTTCACTAAGTATGATGTTTCACTATGGACTGTGAAGAAGTTACAGAAAGTTGCAGAAGGTTCGAGAAAGTTGCAGAACTTTCTCGAAGGATCGGTCGGCATATAAATAGCCGTCGTGTTTGCAGGAGCAGTCAGTCTGATTTTGGCTATACAACGAAGCGAATCGAAGTGAACTAGAAGCTTGTGCGATATCTAAGCAAATAGTAGTGTATTTGTGATTGAGTTTTAAGTGTTTTGTAATTAATAAAGTTATTTCGTGTTTAATCAGTAGTATTTAATTTATCCCAAAACCAGCTCGTAACAATACATTACACATTAGGAACTTCATTGTAGCTAAATATTGCTACAATAGTCATCATCTGCCTTGCCTTTTCAGTTCCAGTCTAACCGGATGCAGCTGAATACCAGTATTTTATAAGGAGCGACTGCCTATCTGACCTCCACAACCCAGTTAGTACTGGGTAATAAACCCCATGGTAAGACTGGTTGTCACTTTTTGGGGCACTGACTACCTGTAACGACTGTCAAAGATCTATATAGATACACATATATTGCAACAATAGTATGGAATAGAAATTGTAGACAAAAGAAATCTTGCTGGTGTTTAAATTGTTTTTGAAGCCATCTACTCTAGGGTATTTAATTTTATTTATTTATTTGTATCAGACCCACGATCCATGGTTTAGTTAGTAAGTATACTTAAAAAATAATGTTAGTAAATAATCAGACAAAATTCACACCACAAAATAATATTTTCACTTAGTTGAACACAAAATAAAATTTAAATTAAATTAATACAATCATTTTTCGTCAGATAAAATATAAAATGTAGAATGTCTGTAATCAAATTATTAGGTCCACCATCATGATGTATAATTTTGAAATTGACTTACATCAACAACAGCCATGGTGTGTTCATGGGTTCCTGAAGCGATGTTGGTGATGGCCCAGGCAGCTTCAAACTGGAGATCTGGGCTGTAAGAATAAGTTTTTTTTTTTAACTTATAGGTATACTGAAAAACTAATTCTATTATTTATGGCCTCGTTGGTTATGTGGTCGTAAGCGCGACTACTGAGCATGAGGTCCTGAGTTCGATTTCGAGGTCGGACAAAGTGCTATTGGGTTTTTCCATCAGGAATTTCTCAGTAGCAGCTATAGAGTCTGGTTCTGTGAACGGTTGATGGCAATACTCTCCCCCTATTAAATGGGGCTTAAACATAACTAGTGAAATTTGGGTGTCTTATAAGGTACACCTCTGCCTAACCCTTCGTGGATTACAGGCGTGATGTTATGTCATTTTATTATTGAGTGGATATTGAGCATAGCCGATTATATAAGGCTAGTTGGAGCGACAATCTTTGCAGGGATACTGGTAGCAGCAGGATAAAACTGACTGAGGATCAAATTAATTATGAAGAAGAGTGAGGATTGATATGAAAGAGAAAGTAGTAAATGATGCCGTGATATCTGACAGGAGACTGGAGAGAATGGAAGAATAAAACATGTTGCGGCAACCCCAAGTATAATAGGACAAGGGCAGGGAGAAGTAGCATGGCTGATGAAGTAAGGATGCTAAAAAGGATCCTACTAGTCAGTATCAGAGCAGCAGAAGGTCAAACCAATGCCATTTCAGTAATTTTCTGGTAAGCAATGATGAGAGTCAATGGTGCCTGAATCCAACAATTTATTTTTAATTTTTTTTTATACTAAATGGGCCTACTCTTGACCTCAATCTAGTCCTGAGGACAGAGATGAGGTCGACGATGGAACGAGCTTACCCAGAAGAAGCCTATTAACTCGCGACTTAAATAGATTGGGGTCATATGAACTTGGGAACACTGACGAAGGCAGGGAATTCCACTCCTTGGCTGTGCACATAATAAACGATTTACAATTTCCTCTTCACTTGAGTTCCTTATTCCCATGGGGGTAAGCAGACATTACAGAAAGCTACCTGCTAGACTGTTACAATCCTTGCGCCTCGTCCACGTTCATACAACTTGTCCAACACGCATGCAGGTTGCGAGTATTACGTACCTGAATGTTTTCAAGGACCTAGTTTTGGTAATCTACAGAAATCTACTTACCAGTCATCTCGTTCCAGTGCATCTACCAAAGGTTTGATGACTCCGGCACTGACCATGGGGGTGATTGGCGGGTTTTGTTCCCGAGAGAGCATGCGACGGGCCGCGCGGGCGTATGCCGTCATTGTGACTAGGTCACCGGAGCGGAGACCTGTATGGGAAGGGAAGGAAAGATTAATTTTGTAGGGTTCCGTACCCAAAGGGTAAAACGGGACCCCATTACTAAGACTTTCCTGTGTCTGTCCATCTGTCACCAGGCTGTATCTCATGAACCGTGATAGTTAGACAGTTTTTTGGAGCTATACAAGGTGTTAACAGAACCTTCATGAAGCTGTCAACCAAGCATTCTTTGGATCAAACTACGTAGCTCTACGCAAAAAATTATTGCTGGGAAATGACTTTTCTTCTTTGGTATTCAGCTGCATTTTGTTAAGACTGGTAGCCGACACTAACAGAGCAAGCAAGCACAACTGCCTGACTAACCTCCACAGCCCAGTAACAGTCAAACTTTCAATTTTCAAACTGCTGAAAATAGACAAATACAAAAATGAACCATAGCGGCAATTACCTTGCACAATCTCCGCAGGAGTGTATGTCTTCTCATTTTCATGAACTTCATCCCCTGCTTCCGGAGACAGCGCCCTTCTCTTGAGGAGTTGCTCATCGCGAGCCTTTTTGCGCAGAGCTACACTGAGGTCAGCGCGTTTGCGGCGGAGATCCTATAAATTTAAAATTTCTTTATTAAGAATATCCTAAATTAGTGAAGTGAGAATCTGTCAGCATGGACACAACCTTGTTGCCAGGATTATCCACCAGCAACTTGCTTTGAAGTAAGACCTTGTGGAATCAGAAATGCCACACATTGCGAGGTTGTAGACATGGGGGATTAATACAGCAGTTGTGCTGATAGCCGTGGAATTGCTTAATAGCCTCAGGACTAGACTGGTTAACTAAATAGGCTGTTCTGTCCCACTGCAGAGCCTTCGCTTCCCACAAAAACTGGTGGTTTGGTTTAAAACCACAATCTCTTGGTGGCCTAAGAAACATTTTCAAACAATAAAATTTATTTGGATACTGGGACAGAGGATAGTCTGACAGTGATCGTTAATCACGGACAAGGGCCGTCTTAGCTAGGAACAGGCTGGTCTAATATTTACCTTAGAATAACTCTCTGACTAAGAAATCCTTTAAAACAAAAGGACAAGATGACGAGTTTAGAACAAGCTTTGTATATGTCCATGTTTAAATAAATATAGCAAATATTTTTACTTAGATATAGATGCGTTTACAATATTTTACACATAACTTTAAATATTTATAATAACTTTCATGAAAATTATGTACATTTTTTAGGGAAATGGAAGGTATACTGTTTTTTTTATCATAAAATTCAACTGTTTTATCTTTTCTTAGGCACATCATTTGAACTAAAACAAGTGACTACTAAAAATCCTCTTTTCAACAAACTAAAAAAAAAAGAAACGTGTTTTACAAAATGGAACATGATTCGATTTTAGAACTTTCGGAATAATAACTTACAGTCGTGCCATGTCCAGCATTTTTATACGAAGACAAACGGGAAGAGTGAGTTCTCTCGGACATCTTGATTAATTAATCCGAACTTTCAAATAAATAAAATTATATCAAAAACACAATTTCTTGCTCGCGTGCAAACTTTTAAAAGAACAACGGTCGGAAGTTACGAGAATCGGTTTTGAAATCTTTGGATTTTGACATTAAATGGCATGTGTAGCCAGCTTTAAAAAGGAATGTCTTAGCTTTTTCATCAAGATTGTTAATTAAAATTACACAATGAGATTTATTTATTAAATTCTTCACGTACTAAATAGAACAAACACTGCTTCACAGTTATTATAAAGTATCCAAAATTTTTTAGCCTGATTTTTCTGTAATGGCAACATGTGTGAAAGTGAAAAGAAACATTGTTTTTCCTTAATGTTGGTATCTTTAAAATAATTAGGGAAAAGCACAATAATCGATTTATAACCGAGCTAATTTTAATTTTAATCGATTTTAGGTCAAGGTCTGAGGTTAATCATTATGTTGACTGTCAATGTCAGATTTGGTTTGATGCTGAAGTTGACAGTCGTTTTATGGTCACAATTTCTCAGGCATGATTGTCAATTATTATGAATTAAAATTCGTAAAAGTATATTTTGATCATGCCAGTACTTATTCCGTAATAATTTAAGATTTACAATTTAATTAAATATCATTGAGTCACTTTCAATCATAGGTTAACCTTTCACTATCAGTTTAATTGAATCAATTTCACAGATTTAAATTTCAAGGATGTTTTTCAAACCTATAATTATCTGTCTCATAAAAGAATGTTAATGCTAATAGCATTGCATTGAAATTAAAATCAGGAGTACAACGACATGTGCTCATTGCATTTTAACATCGTACAAAAATAAAACAGAACAATAGTCAATTAAAATTTATAAACGCGATGCACATATTCAGCAAACAAGCGTTCGAAAAAAAAAATTGGATTTACAACTCAAACGTAACTCAATTACATGTGGAGACAAAGAAATTTATAGTCTCAACTCTATTATTAATCAAACTGCATTGCGACTGCTTTCGCATCGTATTAATGCAGTCGAGATGAACATAAAAAAAAACAGTACTGAATAAAATAAGAAGAAGTAGGAGGCGCTCGTACGACAGATATTGAGTAGTGGGATGGGCTTAGCATGCGCAAAGACGTATTACAAAAAAAAATATCTCGCTTTCTACTGTTATTAATCTATCTATCAGTCGACACTTTCATCTGGCGACCTCATATACGAAACGATCGTAAATTAACGTTATTAAAACAAGTTTACAAGCGTTCATGAACGTGTAATTACGCAAAACGTTACGCCGCTGGGCGTGACATCACAAATCAGTCCGGTCGGGCCGAAGACAACACGTCTATTCCCTGTCCTTGTCACTCGTTCGTGTCAGAGAGAGATGGGTAGTGCAGGCAGGCCGGTGCTGATCGTATTCCGTCGAGGGTGTCGCCATTTTCGTTTTGACGAATATTGACAGCACGGCAGACAGACAGTGGCGCGGTCGTCGACGCAGCGTCTGCCGGATTATTTTTATTTTGATAGTGAATCATTTAACGACCAGACTACGTTTTCTGACTCGTTACGCGTCGGTTAGCAATAAAAACTGTATTTACCACAACAGTGACGAGTGATAGACGGCTAGTTGACGAAATTTGGTGCTAACCTCTTCGTTCTTTTTTTTTCCTCCCGTCAGTGTTTTTGAGAACTGCAAGGCTGATCGATATGTGCAAGATTTACCACAGATGACTCTGCGTTACTCAACCTTGTGTTGATTTTTTCTGGTAAGTGCATTTATATATTGTTCTTTGGTTGTATTGGAGTCGATAATCGGTGAGCGTTCGATAAAATAGACATTACTGGAAGCGTATTTTCATTCATACATAAAATTATTTGGCTTAAACTTATTATTTACAGCGTAAAATGACAGTAGCTCTTTGTTGCGGTAGCTCCAGTTTGTTTACGAACTGTCAGGGGCAGTACACGGCCTAAGATATATTGCCTGGGTTGGCGACTATGCGTGGGCTTTCTGCGCAGGCGAAAAGCCACCTTACCGCAAACGATATAAGGCTGAAAGTTTGATAACTCGTAGAACGATAACGGCCCGTAGAATTAATTTATCACACGCCGCGCTTGACAAGTTGAAAACATAAATTCGACCTTGGCGCTCCACGTGGTTTGCAGGCTTTTGTGCTTTCTTTGTTTGACAGTTGACATCGATTATCGATTTTTTAGAATCGATTATTTTTTGTGCGTTGTTGGCAGCAGTGCGTGTCATGCTGAAGTAGTTTCGTAAAAAGAAAAAATTAAATAAACAATTTATTTCGAAGCCGAATCCGATCGTGATTTTGCAGATTAATTTTTTTTTTATATTTCTTCGAAATCATTTAAATATTCATTTCTTCTGTGATTGGTAAGTCAATTATTAAAGATTTTATTACCTAATGTTTACATATTAGTTGTTAAGATAACAATCTATTTTATATTGTCGTAATTAAGATAAAATTCGCTCGTATAAGCTCGGATTTTGCGATAATATGGATTTATAATGCCATTTGACTCTGATGTAGAGTGATAACTACATTCTTTTGTTTTTAAATTAATTCTTTAAACAAAATTAAGTGCATTGTCTTCTATTTACAGGTCAACTGTTTTTTAAGTACTTACTTACCATATCATTATTTTTAACTGCTAATTATTTAACGAGTTCTCTAAAATAAAAATAGGTACTGTTATTGTTTTTATGCTGTTCATCAAGCATGTGGGGTTTAAAACTCACTAAATATATTATTTTTTTAAATTATTCTATGCAAGTATAATTTAGATTAATTTACTTATATTTTGCTGTGGCGGACATGGAAGTCTGCCACTGATCTGATCAAGACAATCCTTTGTTTAGGTATAGGTTGCAGATTTGTTTTTCTCATGGAATTGTAATAGCCTATTATCACAATAATTTTTATAGAAAAAAACTGCTCCTCAATGCCTTTCAACAATATCAAAGGGGAAAAATTGCCAGCTATCATTACGGGCTGCAAGTGGTGCCTAGCTATTAACCTGATTGTGGTGGATGCCAATAAGAGCATTGCATAAAACCAAGGTTTGGCATTATTTGCTCTAGTCTAGCTCATTGTAGGTTTTAATCCATGTACCTTGTGAAGATGTCTCCGTCTCCATCTCTACTCTGTTAATAGAGACCAGTCTTTTCAGAACATGGCGAGGTTTATTTTGTCTCCACCATCCTCTGGCAGCCAGTCAGCGGTTAAGGCCACTAGGTAGTCATCTGATATTTTATGTCTCAACCAGGATTAGTGTCTGAAAAATAAAGTTGAGAATTGGGAAGCAGTTGCGCAAAATCATGACCGTTAGAAGAACGGAGGGAAGGCCTTTGCCCAGCAGTGGGGTCATATGTGTGCAGAACAATCTTTCCCACAACTAGCCTATTTTCATACTCCGGGGCAAAGTCCTTCCGCTGCCTGTCCCCACCCAATCCTGTATCCGTTTGCTGATGTTGTTCTTTTGTATCAATGGTACGTCTTCTCTAATTACTCGGGCTAAATAGGTGGTTACCTGGCCCTTGGTGGCAGGGATGTTTTCTGATTTTCACTAAAGATAATATTAAATGTTTAGCATGAAGATTATTAAAACAGAAAATTCATGTAACTGAAACAAACAAAAGTATTATAATTAAGTGAGATTAACAGATAAATTGATAAGATCTAAGCCTACATTATCTACAAGTTGACAAGGCAATCAATATCAGCCAGCCATTCATAATAGTTTTTAACATTTACTTTTTACCCGACTATGAAGGCAGGATTATGTTTTTAATATTGTTTTAGTAGCCATTGCATATTAGCTCAAGCAGGATGCCAATAGCAATAGGTCACGCTGTGGTAATAATACTAGCTATATGTCCTGAAATTTACTATCCTGAACTTTAGTTTACTATGAAAAAAAAAAAGATTGCATGCAGATGAGATGGATGGATATCATGTTGAGATGGATGTGTGGTGTCGAGTGAATGAAATGGATAAAGTAAGAAATTTGCATATAAGGGGAAGTTTGAAAGTGGCGCTTATTACTGAAAAAATGAAAGGGAGTTGTCTGTCTTGGTATGGACATGTGTGTGTGACGAGGATGGAACACATGTGACTAAAAGAGTGATGATGTTGATGGCTGGAGAGGAAGAGGAAGACCAAAGAAAAGATGGATGGATTGTGTGAGGAATGATATGAAGGAAAAAGAGTAAATGATAGTGTGGCATTTGACAGGGGAGGATAGAAGAAAAAAAATCGTGTTGCGCCGACTCCAAGTAACGTGGGACAAGGGAAGGAAGATGATAGCCTGAAGTTTACTACATATAACTACCAACCTTGTACCATTTCCTTTAAATAAATATCCAGTCAGCAAGGTGGACAAATATATTTGTCTTTGCCAGTCAGCAAGGTGGACAAATATCTTTGTCTTTGCCAGTCAGCAAGGTGGACGAATATCTTTGTCTCCCAGTCAGCAAGGTGGAGAAATATCTTTGTCTTTGACAGTCAGCAAGGTGGACAAATATCTGTCTTTGACAGTCAGCAAGGTGGACAAATATCTATGTCTTTGACTGTCAGCAAGGTGGACAAATATCTTTCGTCTTTGCCAGTCAGCATGGTGGACGAATATCTTTCTTTGCCAGTCAGCAAGGTGGACAAATATCTTTGTCTTTGCCAGTCAGCAAGGTGGACGAATATCTTTGTCTTTGCCAGTCAGCAAGGTGGACAAATATCTTTGTCTTTATCAGTCAGCAAGGTGGACAAATATCTTTGTCTTTGCCAGTCAGCAAGGTGGACAAATATCCTTGTCTTTGCCAGTCAGCAAGGTGGACGAATATCTTTGTCTTTGCCAGTCAGCAAGGTGGACGAATATCTTTGTCTCCCAGTCAGCAAGGTGGAGAAATATCTTTGTCTTTGACAGTCAGCAAGGTGGACAAATATCTGTCTTTGACAGTCAGCAAGGTGGACAAATATCTATGTCTTTGACTGTCAGCAAGGTGGACAAATATCTTTCGTCTTTGCCAGTCAGCATGGTGGACGAATATCTTTCTTTGCCAGTCAGCAAGGTGGACAAATATCTTTGTCTTTGCCAGTCAGCAAGGTGGACGAATATCTTTGTCTTTGCCAGTCAGCAAGGTGGACGAATATCTTTGTCTTTGCCAGTCAGCAAGGTGGACGAATATCTTTGTCTTTGCCAGTCAGCAAGGTGGACAAATATCCTTGTCTTTGCCAGTCAGCAAGGTGGACGAATATCTTTGTCTTTGCCAGTCAGCAAGGTGGACAAATATCTTTGTCTTTGCCAGTCAGCAAGGTGGACAAATATCTTTGTCTTTGCCAGTCAGCAAGGTGGACAAATATCTTTGTCTTTGCCAGTCAGCAAGGTGGACAAATATTTTTGTCTTTGACAGTCAGAGTAATAATTAACACTAATAACAAATAAATAATAAAATCCAGACTAGCGTACCTACGTATATTCCTAATAACATGTTGGTTAATAATAATTTTTAAAACATTAGATTTAAATTTGGATTTTGAGCATACAAAAATATCAATAATAACAAAATTACAATTAAGATTCCACCATTCGACGGAATTTCCCGAAGCAAGTAATAATTAGACAATACGCACATGAATAATCTCAAAAATCAGTATACAATACGCACATCTCAAAAATCAGAGGTGCGTGTCTTATTAGGTTCGAACTTGAGACTTATGACTTGGCAGTGCGAAGGTCACATCACTAGGCTATTACTGCTTAATTCAATTAAAAGAGCCGTCAAAGTACTCCCTACCTTCAGATACGGGCCCAAGAACGATCGCCGCTATAGATTTTTCATCAACAATTTCCGCAGCTAGTCAGCGATGAAAGCGCTGCTGTTGTCACGTAACGTATACATGTGTCTCTGCATCACGAGTATCACGCAACTGCCTGGGACTGCATATTTACTGTCACGAAGACTTACGAGAGGGTTCATTGGAAATCTGTAGTATATTGCAGCAAGCAGTCTAGCACGGTGACTGCGTCGAGGAAATGGTGGATTTTGTCAATAGAGTGATTTCGGTCAGTGTACACGAAACAGGGTACTTTGAAAAAGTCGACGTAGCTAGGTGCCCCAAGTCTCGAGCTCGCTTCGCTCGCTCTTGCATGTAACACTTTTTTGGAAAAAAAATCTGTCTTTCTTCCTCAGTGCCCCGTTACGTACACTCCAACCGTGATTTCGTAATTCTCACTAAGACTAAACCAATCAAGCGTGTCACCATTTACTTGCACTCCGAGTCTCCGACACAAATGGTATATAAAAATGACGGCTTTGAATGGCGTCCCGTGGCAGAAGTGGTCCACTCAACGCACTTTCAAAGCCTCAGACTTCATTAGTACCTTTACTTAAATTTTTCATTGGCACGACGAATCCATGCTCTGTGCTGTAGAAAGTTGCATAAAATACATTGGGTTTAGCCAAAGACAATTAAATACACTTTGTGTCTTAAATCTCTTTGGTATTGGATATTCGCGTATTCTCGCTTTATTTGGTGCATTGCGTGTCGGTGCCAGTTTTCGGCGCAGTATTTGAAACTCACGTTCTAGTCGCGTCGAGACCACGACGGACGGATGCTCCGTATTCCAATACTCATCTACTAAAGTATTTGTAAAATAATGTGTGTAAAAGTACCCTTAACGAAGCCGAAAAGCACATGTTCTCCCCATCATTGCGATTTTTTTTTTTTTGTTTTAGACCATACCGGGAACCTTCTGGTTACGGAGATATTGGTGGTCAAAGTTACAACGTTTTCACAAGTTTTTTAAAATACAAGTTCCTCCACGAACCCCGTACTATTCAATGCATCCATCAGCACAATGTTTCGAGTGCGTTACATTGAGTCCTACCGTAAAACGTGATTTTTCACCCAAAAAAAAAAAGTCGTTTCCCAGCAATAATTTTTGAGTAGAGTTACTTAGTTTGATGTACAGAATGCTTGGTACGGCTTCGTGAAGGGTCCGCTTACACCGACTGTCGTAGATCAATGTGTGATCTTAACTGCAACAAATTACGCGTTGAGCTTTGCTTGATCTGCAACACGACTTGGAAATCAGATCTGACGTCAAATCGGCCTGACATCAATGCGTTCTCCATTTGAATTTGATATGTAGGATTGTAGACATAAAAGAAGACTGAAGGTCCAAAATCATCTGCCTAGCCTTTTCCCAACTATCTTGGGGTCGGCTCCCAGTCTAACCGGATGCAGCTGAACACCAGTATTTTACATGGAGCGACTAACGAGAACATTTAGTACAGCATAAGCCATTAATACAAAATTAAATAAAGTAATCCTTCTGCTCTGTCGACTAATATAGGTACATTATGTCCCTACTTTACTATGTCGACTAAAAAGACGACGAACGAGCAACATTTAGTACAGCATAAGCCATTAATACAAAATTAAATGAAGTAATTCTTTCACTCTGTCTTCTCACAGAACCAAAAATATTCTAACATTACCGCCTTCCATTCATCAGCAAACAAGTCCAATCCAGGGTTGGTCTCCACGAGCGCATTGAACATTACATATTTTCACGATACAGGCTTGCGTTTGTCCGCAACGCCTAATGTGTAGCGAGGGTGCAGCACGCTTGTCTATATATATTTGCCTATAGATACAAGTAAGTCAGATAGGGGTAATCCAATGGGCCAAAATGAGATTGTACAGCTGAATCACCAGCCCATAATAATCTTTCCACAAAGACGTAATTCATCACGGGCCCAGTGCAAGTTGGGCTGTACTAAATGTTATAAATAAATAAATAGAAAGTTCAAGATATGTTTTCATGCATGTTTTTTGGCAAATTAGATCCAGACGAACTGATGATTGATAAAATCAAAATGGGTCATTGACGTCACAATCTTATCTAATGAACATCTTATCGTGAACTGCGACGTATGTAATTAAAAGATAGTCATCTTATCTATTAATCTGATAACTAATTATGTCACAAGAATTGGACAGCAAGGAGAATGTAATATCGGCAAGAGGTGGGCAGCAGTGACCTGTCTATCGAAATCAGCATTTCAATTTCTTATTTGGCTGTCCCTAGTGAGTCTCTCTCTTAGACTATGTGGAATGACGGTTTCAGAACATGTTTTAGGCATTATAATTTCCAGAAGTGGTCTACATGGATACACTAATCCCAGCTAGCAGCTAGTTAGCTTTTCCTCGGCTCCATTCACAGGTTTCCAGGTTTCTATTGATCTTCGTTGTCCCCCTTTTCATTTGCATTTGGTCTGGTTTTCCATTTTACCAGGGTTACTGGTTTTAATAGGGTGCAGCTTTTTGTGGTATCCTTTATTCTTCCAGTCTAAGTGAGAATAGAAAATCCGTCATGAAGACGCTGATTCGTAACATTTTGCGCATTTTATTACCGTCATTTTATGAACTGGACTCTTTTATACCTACTATTTTTTTTTGTTTGCATTTACTTCTTATTTGCCTCATCTGAATAATTGAATTAAATAATTTAACTGCATTAGTCAACTCATGGCTCAGACAAGCAAATGACAATCACTTTCGAAGCATTTCGTATTTCTTCAGCTACTTTCCAACAAGATTGATTTAACCTTTTCGGTAGGTTTTTCAGTCCCTTAAATTCATTACTTTTCCATCGTCGTTAATTGCAAATAGTATAATGTTAATGTCTTCTATGCCCTCAGATTAAACCTCTCTGAATACCTCCAGACCTCTGACCCACAACAATGCGTATAATCTTAGCTGTATTCAAGGATCTTACAGAAATCACCAAATTTGTCGCATATCAGGACGCTCATATTCCTCGCCTGAATGTAGGGCAGTTAGGACAGATTACCAATGAATTTAGAAAATTCTTAAACAAAGAGAGTGTAGGTACTATGTTTTGGCTCAGCCTCCCAAACACTCATCTAGTTAATAATTTCACAAACACATTTTTGTTAAGGATATCAAAAAAGTTTCGGACATAGTGGCAGTTAAAACTCAGACTCGTTCCGCTTCAACTTTTTATGTTTTGAACCCTCCGTCCGCTCAGCGGGTACTGTCACATCCTACCGTATTTTCTGGTAGGTTGGATGTGTTGCCAAAATGTGTGTTTTTGGGGGATAGAGGGACAATTTTTATGTTGTGAAAGTAAAGTTGAGTTTAGTCATTATGTCTGCTGGAGGATTTTTTAATTTAAGATATTTCACTAAGTTGTAGCTAAATAATGCCTTTAATGATAAATGACGTTTATTTTGCAAATAGGTTTTAACAAACACTTTTTACACGTCGTTTTTTTTTAAACTAGATGAGGCCGGTGTTTCCTACCTGACTACTCTGAGAAGAAACAGCCGAATAAACTCAGAGGTCTTTTAAGGTCTAAACATGATCACCATCATCATATCAACCCGGAATGACCCACTGCTGGGTATAGGCCTCCCCTTTCTTCTGCCATACTTCCCGGTTCTGTGCGTCCCTTATCCAGGTGTTTCCCGCGAACTCGAACGCGGCTCGTTGGGTTGACGATATCGTCAACCCAACGAGCCCTAGGACGGCCCTGGTTTCTTTGGCCAAACCTCGGCCACCACTCGTTCAAAGCCTTGCTCCATTGGCCATCTCCGCGTCTAGCCAGATGTCCTGCCCAGGTCCACTTAAGGCGCACCGCCCGGTCCCCGACGTACAGACATAATCTTGGTCAACTCACATGAGGACTATGCAGATCAGTGTCTGAGATGGTCTTTTGAAGAATGAACCATACAGATTTAAGTGGATTTGTCCAGCCAGGGCAAGCATTTGTTAGTTATAGTGTAGGGTAATAGATCTGATGATCTCTATTGCATAATGAAAACTACAGATTTCATGACATATTTCAAACAGTATTTGAGCTAAGTATCTGCGAGAAACAAGAATTGTAGCGATGCATTTTGTGTCCCTCTCTGTGGTGCGTCTTCAAAGAAAAGAAATGTGTTCAAAGAAATGTGCTAGTAAAAAATTCGTTCTATTCGGTTTCACGATTTTTTGAATCCAACTTGATAAAGGGCAATGCTTTCTTTATTCTTAGTATCGTTTTCTCAATCATCTTGCGTTGTTATAGAAAAAGTCATAAGAAAATCTTTTTTAAACGTCCATTGTATTGCGCTCTCCGAATCAATATTCCTCAATGTCTTTAGGCAAGTTCTAAATGAACAGTTACTATTAAGCTCTCAATATTAAAACCTGTTTGAAATTTAAAAAACCATTCGACACTCGAAACCTATCTAATTATGTACTAACAGTATTAATATAGCGGCTTTTATAGCCATATTAAAATCTTATTTACATGCCATGTATGGCGTAAGATTGATTAATTTCTGATAATGGAAAGCTTCTTTGTTAATAGTTAATGCTATTTTCATCAGCTACATATTAAGCAGTGTGAAATTTTAATCATAGGTAACTCTGTCCGAACAGGAAAATCACCAGGGCCATAGACATATACAGCCGGTGTTGATACATCTAAAATTAATTTATGAACCTGCAGCCCGATTTCCCTATTCCCACTTCAATATCTTCCAAAGAATATTTTATCAAAAATGTTAAAAAAAGGTCTGGTAACTTAAAATTTATACCGTAGCCAAGATTTTTGTCAAGAATGCAGAAACTCGAGGGGCGAATATCGTACGTATTTTCCCGCGAAAAAACCGCTTTGACAGCGAAAAAGGCGGGAACGGGCGCCATTACTAGCAAGTGACGCCAGGCCGTTGTATAATTGGTGTCCACAAGTTATGGATGAATTTAATAACGCCGAGATATAGTTCGTGGCTTGTGTATTTGTGGGCAAAAGACAACAGCTTTGATGTATTAGCTATTACGTTTTTGATTAATGTTTTTGGGGAAAATGTGATGATATTACGAAGGGAAAGCTAGTAAATATTGTAAGAAAGAAACTTAATGAAATGTGCTAACATTCCATGTTTAATGGTTGTTTTTAAAATCCTGTAACGATAGGCGTAAGTCACAGCTAAATAAATAAAAAAAAAACATAAAATAAATTGATGACATCGCTTCGGGATTTTAATAAATATCCTTGACTTGTCGTATATTTGTATGATTTCATGACACCGAAGTATTGAATCAAAACATACGGTACCGTATATATTCGCACTGTTTTCTTTCGGAAGATATTTCCACGGCTTTTACTTCCTGATGGAGCAAGGGTAAATTATGGGGATCTATAGGGAGGCCTTGGCTCCGTAATAGACAACTTCCGCCTGATATGACATGACTGCATGGGGTCTTATCTCGCGCCAAGGGAGTTAATTGAGGATTATGTGGTGTTACATGATGACGAGGTTTGCGAGAAGCGACATGTAGGAAGTATTTAGGGACTGATTGACCTGGTTTCTTTGGATCGTATTATTGAATTTCTAACTTACAGTTTTGGATGCACATAAGTTCAGATACCATCAAATGACGTATCAACTTGCCGAAGAAAAAGCCGAATGCAATCGTTAATAGAAAACGCATGTGACTAATAGGCACCCATTTTTTTTGTTTTTGCATGCATCTTTCTAATATGGGTCATTTAATTAAAATAAGATGACTTATGACACCTGTCAAATTTCTAGGAATCACAACTACTTTCTAAAGCCTGCTATGTACTGCATGTATCTGCATCATCCAAGAATCGGTAGAAAATGCTTCAGGCATTAATCCACCGAACTTTGTGCAAATAATTTCTGAACAACAAACGCGAAAGTAACGTACTATCCTTGTTTTATCAGATGTAACTAACTCCATTCCTTCCTTACTAATTGTATAACTTAACCCACACAGACCTCGTATATCGCAGCCGTTTTTCGCCAAAAACCTCATTTCACCGGAACCTTACCTAACGAGAAACGGAGAAGTCCGGAACATTTGCGACTGAAAACTTCAAAAATTTAAAGTGGCAAGCACAAAGAATAGGACAATCATCCCGCACCAGCCCTGCCGGTAATACTGTGTAATAACGGACTTCGGACCCTTTATTTTAGGGTTACCTAACTAAGGGACTCCGTAGAAAATAAAAGAATTTTGCAGAGGAAAATTTTTGGTGTTTTTTTTCGGGGTACTGGCTTAATGAGTGATTGAGAGTAAGGTATTTGATATAGGATTCTTAATAGATTTGTTTTAGTAAAGTGATTGACTTCAGTAATGAAGAACATCCGTAATTCATGTCATCATGATTGTCCTGCCCTGATTTCGATTTATTTGGGGACAGTGCAGCATGTGTTCTACTTTTATATTTCTGAGTTTAAACTCAGAAATATAGCGATTATTTTGGACTCTAAAGTCCAAAATAATCGCTACAGAAACACCGTGGTAGAATAGACGAATTAGCATAATCTTTAAAACTCCTTAGCTGCTATCGAAAGGAGACAAAAGGCTTTTGGTAGAGGAAAACCTCTTTTGGAAACGTTTGTTAGGATGTAATACACATTCAACAAGCGTGGTGAATTGGCAATCAATGCTCTTTCTTTATCTGTATGACAGGAGACCATCACTATGCAGTGGGTCGATTGCCTATCTGATATCATACGTTATAAAGCTACTGCGTTGATCTCTCTTCTTCCATTATTCTTCATCCACTAAGAATGATCTTCTTCGTGTCGATGATTCTTATATTTAAGATAAATGCATTTCGACCAGCCCCCGTATTCACAAACGCTTCGATTCGGGAAGTCGTATATGTATTTTTTTTTTGGCATAATGAAAGCGAGCGAGATAGACATACGAATTTCTCAATCGAAATAGAATATAAGCGTTTGTGAATATGGAGGCAGAACTGCTACATCGACAGCGTTGTTAGTTGCTAAGAACTATGCCATTAAATTAGCCACAACCTTTGAAAAATCGAAACACTTGACTGCCTTTCTTCGTTGCATAGGAATTAGAAACTACTTCTGAAACAAATTGAAACGCTTTGACAAAATCGTAAACGTTAATGTAAGTCACAGTAAAACTAAACTGTCTGAACTACGAATAGTTACAGGAATTAATTTATGAAGACTAGTTTTAGGTTTACTTGTAATAGAAAATTAGCATACGCTACTGAAAGTGCCAAAATTTGGACCGACTCAATTTAGATTGTCGTCGATACGCTAAAAAGTATCAAGTTGAGAAATTGTGAAATTATTATTACCTATTTTGAGTATTTTCTACGGTGTATTTTAGACCGACCGGCATATCTTACGTGGATGTTCCAAAACTATGATAAATGGAAAAGTTTTAAAACCACTGAAGCTTTGGCGTCAATCTCGACCCAGAAGACTGCTAGTCTTGCCAGTTTTAATGAATTGCCATTCAACGTCCCTGTGGCAATGCTGCCAAACTTCTGGCCACAAATCTGCATTGGCTGATTCTATAACCATAAAGCGAGTCAGACCGCTGGTCAGGAAAAGTATCGACCAGAGAAATGTAATTTTCAGGGAGTATTCTGATATTATTCTCTGTATGCATATGTATGAATTACATAAAGTCAAAGATCAATAAATGTTCCGTTGGACTTTGAAAGCATCAATCACTGTGTGCTGAAACAATAAACATGAGTTATTGATGGTTCAATTGACTTGAGAGTATCTTTGATTGGAGCAAGAATACCCTCAAATGACGTATCAACTTGCCGAAGAAAAAGCCGAATACAATCGTTAATAGAAAACACATGTGACTAATATAGGCACCCAATATTTTCGTTTTTCCCACTTTTTTGGGGTTGACTGCCTAAGTAGCCTCCACAGTCAGTTGCTGGGTAGCACGATACCTCTTGGAAATGCTAGTGCTCCGATTCGAGTTACAGTAGCCCGAATTTTGAAAGTCTGCTTTGTGAAACCCTCGTGTCACAGAAAGTACGTTAAGCCGTTGGTCTTGTGCCTGAACTCCACGATTCTGTTCGATTGTCATCCCATCGGATATTGAGAGTAAGGAAAAAGTATACCTGTGTTTACAAACGCACTTGCGATATGTCTTGAGTATTTTTCTAGTCTCTGCTGAGATTGACCGCTAGCCGTGAAATTCTGTCAGGACTTCATCAGAATCTCTCTCCTATTCAAAATTTCGTTCTCCGAAGCAAAAATTCGTTACTACCCACGCACGGGTACAAATGTGTGGTCTGTTTAAAAACGATGATTACCTCTAATATCGTCAGTCACGATCTAGCATCAATTGTTTACCCTCGATAGCTGCCGGTGTGAAACAGAACCAGTTATGTCAGTAATTAATAGGAAAACAAGTGCTGTGTGTGTGGTGCAAGTAGTGGGAGGTAGCGATTTTGTTTTGATATCATGGTTTTGGCAATGGCTTGGCTGAAGTAATTAGTTTTGATTTACTTTTTGGTTCATCCATTAGGTATGCTTCTTAATTGATTTGAAGACCCGGTCTGGGTTATAGGTTGTGTGAACTCGTGTGGTAATTTTAAGACCTTTGACAAATGAATAAACTTACTCGTAGTTTGTAGTGTGGACACAGTTTCAATTTGTGATTTGCGACTGTTATAAAATTGTTTGGCACTTTAGCCCCATACCAAGGGTTGTTTAATTGCTCGTTTAGTGCATACTTTATCCGAGCACAAGAGATAAAATGTTCATCAAGTGGCGCACAAATAATTTCGTGAAAAAAAATCTCTGTAAAAATTGTGGTTTAAAAAAATCATTCTCCCGCTGCCGCTTACAACTCGCACCACATATCACTTAGACCACACACGGCCCATCACGCTCACTTAGCGGCCCGCCGTTTATGGGCATTTTAACATGCGTGAATTAATGATAATTTTAATGTACCCTCCATTTCATTTTATTTGTTTTACTGCATTTTTTGTTGCCCCGACGTGTAAACTTGTAAAATACGTTACCTTTTAGTCGTTGAAAGGCTAGTTAGACTGATGTATTTTAGGGGTTAAGTTGAAAACGCCAGGGTAGCCTCACAATTCAAACTTTCATACTTTTTTTACAATTTGCAGGTCAGTGTCGGGTTAGATGTTGATTAAAATATGATTCGCGACCGTAACAAATATGGCTTTACAGAGTAATAATTAATAAAATCATCAATACAACCCTCTCTTTTCATTTTATACCATTGAATAAAAAATAAAAAAGTAATACAAAAAACAAATGACAAACAAATGTACAAAGTACAAATGTGGGAAAAATAATATAATAAATAATAATAAAAAAATGAAATAAAATGGGAGATGGTTTGCGTCCATCGCATGCGCCACCAAACCATGGCAGATGGTTATTTTTACGGTATTTACGTAGGATTTCATAGAAAAACAGTTTCATAGTAAGTAGACCGGCCTTTTCGTAAACATCGATTGTCGGATGCTGGAATGGTAAATGCAATAGTACTTTTAACACCGCACGCTGTGCTCTTTCTGCTTCCTTATCAAACGTTTTATTGGAGACTCCCCACGCGCATCTAATTATACATTCGCACAATGCTTGATACGTGCGAAGTAAGAGCTTTTCAGCAACAATGCGTAGTTTTTTGAATAACGACGCTATGCGACATAACTATTAGGTTAATTTTAGGTTTCTTTGATTATTGGCGTCCTCGCCACGACTCTTCTGTATAAACCGTGCCTTATACTTACACCATTATTTTTAGGTCGTTCTGGAACCGAATACCATTAACTCGATCATCGAACTCGAAACGATTGGGACTATTTTTTTCAAAAACTAACAATAAAAAGAAAACACGAAAGAATAAATTTAATGTTTTTTTTTTGTGAAATAAGGAGAATCGATCGATGAATGAATTTTTCAGTGGGTATCGTTCGCATGTGTTGCCGATCGTGGATACGTTTTACACACACATATGCATTTGAGTTCTCATTATTTAAAAAAAAAAACATTAAATTTATTCTTTCGTGTTTTTTTTTATTGTTATTTTTTGAAAAAAATAGTCCCAATCGTTTCGAGTTCGATGATCGAGTTCATGGTATTCGGTTCCAGAACGACCTAAAAATAATGGTGTATAAAGCATGACATGAGGAGACGAGATACCGCGTGACGTGACGTGCGGAGCGAGTAGCGACGACCGAGGGAAATAAAAAGTGACGCGCGCGCGTTTTTCTTGACGGAAGTCGCATTCGCATCGTCAGTAGCGTCAGCACTGTAAGCCTAAGTAAAGTCATCTCTCGATGGGAAATTTTAGACTTGTCATTTTAAAGTCGCTTCTACTTCGTTACAAACAAGAGATGACGATAAATTGCGCAATGCAGTATATAATTTGCCTTAGTACCTTTTGCTATTTGATTTGTAAAAAAATACGTTAAGAAACATGTACGATGTCCGAACTGCTACTAGTTGGTCGTGTGCATTGAAATATTAATGATCTTGTAAATGAGTTTCTTTTAGCAAAAGTACTTAATGCCAGAAAAAATCTTAGGTACTGCATCCAAACTTAGTATTGGTGCGAGAGAATATATTGAAACATCTCCGTATTCGCGTTGATAGCGAGCGAATCGGAAACCATCTTGGTTTTAATTTACGAGGTTACAAATTCATAAAATGAGCCTTTATCTTTTCTACATACGTATAATAAACCAGCGATGATAAACAAACGAAACAACCACGAAATACCAAAACCACGTTCACACAATTTTCCAAACTAAATAAACAACGCACCTACCTGCCGATCCATTTAAACGTTCGAGGCGTGAATATAGGCGAGTTTCCATCTGGGCCCAAAGAATTTATGTTAATATTAGTTAAATAATAGAAGAGGTTGGCATTGAGATACAAATTCGTGTATTTTCCGAGGGCGCCAAAATAGGAAAGGGTGAGTTTGTCGGTGTAGGGTTGGGAGAGTATCGATAGTTTAGATGGCGAGTTGTCGATAGTTGTATATTGTGCATTTTTTTTTTAGTTAAATTGTCGATTAGAGTTTTTTTCATGTTCCTTCTTCTGGTCCATTGCTAAGGTTTTGTTTAAACTTCCTTTATAAAATTTTGGCCCAGGATCTATTTGTTTTAAAGATCTTTCCTAGTTTTTTTTTTGCGGAATGTCTGTTATATCCTAAGATTTTGTTTATTTTTTGTGTGCTAATGTGTTGCAATATCAACTAAGTGCTTTGTGTTAGGACAGCAGTTTACACGAGACAGTAAGTTTACACGTACACAACAAAAAATTAAATGTTGTGTGTGTTTTGGTGATCAAGTTCTCTGTAGGTCACTCATAGCTGTCCAACAAGGTTACACGGTCAATCAAATGTCGTTTTCTCATTAGCTTCGATTCGTGATTCTAATCATTTTACTTACAAGTGTTTTTATAGACACCTTCAACATGGTGCCCAATTTGAAAGTGTGCAATTTAAATTAAGATTATTTTTATTACGGGCGATAGTTTCCAAATATGTTCGCGTAATTATATAACACTGACTTGATCTATCTTTGAAAAAACATGTTTCTTTGGGCTAAGTGGTCTACATATAGATTTAGACCCAAAATCTAAGCATTTATTTCAAAATCTAAGCTTATGGTTTTTCAAAAACAAAAAGTAGAAGCTACAGTCGCAGGGCATAATAACTGCGAAAAGACTGTAATTGCCCATGCCCAAAGCGTCGATCTCTATGGAGAAGAATAGGCAAGAAACTCCATGGACACTCTTTTAAACAAAAATATTTTTACAATCCGTGCTGGTCACCCTGTACATACTGTGAAGGTATCTATTGGTTGCTTAAAATATAGCCTCGGGTGTTACTGATGTGCGTAGGCCATGACGAGCTAAGTAGGTATGTTTAGTAATTATTTATTACGTTATTTTTCTAAGTATGCGCCTCAGGCTTCGTTTATATTGCGTCTTTATATGTGGAGCTGCCAAAAATAGTTTCGACTCTGCAGTCTTCAAAGAAACCGGTGTCTTAAAATACTCTCTAAAGATTTGGTCAACACACTACGGAATTTATGAAAGCATCTTTGGACGCCAAACTGACAGATAATATGCTGAAGTGTCTGTCAGTGTCCGCAATCTGTCCGTAACGGTTTGATTGAAACTTGACTGTGACGATACATGGATGTATGTATAATTTTACCATGATATGAGCTATTCATATTGTTTGATGATAAGTTCGTCGTGAAGAAAGTTTTGAGTGCGAATGTGGATGCCTATAAGTGAAGAGGGAAGACCAAAGAAACGATGGATGGACTGTGTGAAGGATGATATGGTTAGAAAGGAGGTGACTGCTGAGATGACGAGTAATAGAGAAGTATGGAAGAAGAAGACATGCTGTGCCGACCCCAATGATGATGATGACAGTCATGATAAGTTTTTATATGGTTCCCGACATTAATATTTTCTATTGTTCTAGCCTTTTGGCTAGAATCAAATGCCGAGGCACTTGTAGCCATGCATACATGCTTCATACGTCATATTTTCAACAGGGCTGACATAGTTTTCGGTAGCTAAATGTGAATCATCATCTTCCTTCCTTCCTTGTCCTATGTTACTTGGGGTCGGCGCAACACGTTTTTTTCTTCCATTCTCATCTGTCAACCGTCACGCTATCATGTACTCCTTTTTCTTTCATGTCATTCCTCATACAATCCATCTATCGTTTCCTTGGTATTCCTAGCTGAATGTGAATGAGCTACCGAAAAGCTTTCCAATACATTTTTGGCTTCTCTACCATCGTTGTTGCTGATAAAATGTGACTTTTCTAGTAAATGGATTTTTTCTAGAAGATTCTTTTGATATTTCTTGACTAAACAATGACGAAATCATTGAAATTTTCGACTCATTTCCATCTTTATATCATCAATGTCCAAAATTGTGTTATTATGGCTGGATGACTATAATTATAAGTAAAGTTAATCTATGTTTAGTGTTAATATGCAGCTGACCCTGAGTTATTCGTAATTGACAGGTATTAAATACCGCCATGTTTTTTTTTTAAATTATGTTTATGAAAATTATTTAAGTAATTTTGTAATATTTTGGGAGTGCTATGTATAATGAGTACCAAGATAGCAATTAAATGCGCGAATATTTTATTATTTACTGTAAAACGCGAAAATGTCGAGATGGGCAGATGCTATTGTTGCCATCACGATTAAAACCTGGACGAGGCTAGCACAGAAGCGTGGCGTGGATAGAATAGAAGAAAAAAGTTAATGAATGAAAAAACAATGAATGAATGAATGATGAATGTGTGAATGAAGTCAGGCTCGAAACATCGTCTTAAAATCCTAATTCATTCGTTCACTAACAGGCCATGCGCAATTGCGCAGCCTACTGTGTATAAGCATGAAATTTTGCGCAGGAGTAGGTACCTTTCTAAACTAAGAGAGGTTTTTTTTCAATTCACCCCTTGAAGGGGTCATGTGGGCTGCGGGACTGTTCGAAAGAGATACCGCGGCCCTGGAACATAAAGGGCCAATGAAGGAACATGGGTGGTTTTTAGTCAGTAAGAGTCTGACACTCCCTTCCGCTCCGCCCAGAGCGGGAGGAGTCATTTGATGATTTCCCACCCTCCAAAAAAAAAAAAAAAAAGGGGTCATGTAGTGGATTTGGAATGGGCCAAAAACCATAGTTATTTCACCAACCCAAGACTCCATCAAATCTGTCTGAGATCCCTGAGGCCGAATGTGCTCGCCAAGCAGTCAATAGAGACCCGTGGAAAAGGATCGCGAAGGCAGCGACCGCAGTTGTGGGCGACCCCTCATGACCACGACCACTCTGCCAAAAGTGAACGACTAAGAAGAGAGTTCCTTCACAGTTATTATGCTTTGTGGCTAAATAGCAACTCCATCATTTGTTTTTTAACAATTGAAAACTGCTTGTAACTGGTCTATTTGTGTTTGATGAAAGTTTATATAGAAGTTCGTCATATTTACCGATGGGCAACCCCATCGGACACGCATTGTGTAATTACTTTAAATAATGAATAGTATTAAAAAATACCTCAGGGAAAAATTATCGCGAAATTCCGATGAGGTCACCAGTTTATTAATCGTTAAAGGTAACCTATAGGTCAGTAGGACGACCATATTCAGCAACTCATTACAAGCCAATGATGACGTATTAGTAATAGTGTTAAATATTCATTTATTATAAAATTATGTCTGTAAAAGTCTCGAGTTTGAATAGGCGCCAACGTTCCACCTTGGCGAAGCTCCTTGAGCTATGTTATTGTCCTCAAGAAAGATTGTCACTGCATGATGATTGATTTGCCTAGGAGCCAAAAATACGGCAAGCCTATAAGGCAAGCAGACTGTTCAGATACTTTTACATCATGAATAGCAGAAGGTTATAACGGCAAGCCAAGTTTTTAGGCTGTGTTTCCACCAGAGATGAGCGTGGATGCGTAGCGAGGGATGTGTGTGAAACTAAACAATAATATCGCTTCTTTTTCACAACTTGAGGTATTCTAGCTATGTGATTGGTTAGCTCCACTCACATCCCTCGCTACGCATCCTCGCCCATCTCATGGAAACACAGCCTTAGGCTTTTGTGAAAGTACCGCTACTAATTGATTTATAGGTAAAGCCTACATGTTTATGAGTTGTTTCTTAATAAGGCACATAAACACATTTTTCTCTTCCTTTTCTCACGCACTATTGTCTACATTTCTTTTTCATTTCTCCTTTTGCAGGTCTGCTGGCAGAAATTTCTTGAGAAATAAGCAGTACCTTTGTACTCATGTATTATAATATTATTTTACTGTGTTGTCTACTGTGTGTACATAAATAGTGAAATAAATAAAAGATGGATGTGGTACTGGGTCACTTCTTCTCCCAGCTAAAAGACTAGGAAGTGG
Source organism: Eurois occulta (assembly GCA_950022335.1). NCBI lineage: Eukaryota > Metazoa > Arthropoda > Insecta > Lepidoptera > Noctuidae > Eurois > Eurois occulta. The sequence goes on from OX465505.1 coordinate 9,902,417, forward strand.
TGAACGACGGGCGTTTTCGAACAGTCTTGTGTCATTTTTGACTTTTGAAAACGTTTAAGGACAGTAATTCCACTCCGTAGCAATTTAAACAGATTATCGGACCTAGATTATGTCATCATAATTCTCCTGCCCTTAACCCAATTCATTCGGGGTCGGCGCAGCATGTCTTCTTGCATACTTCTCTATTACTCGTCATCTCATCAGTCACCTCCTTTCTTGCCATATCATCCTTCACACAGTCCATCCATCGTTTCTTTGCTCTTCCTCTACTCTTATAACCATCCGCATTCATACTCACAACTTTCCTCACGACAAGGACCTAGATAATGTCTGGACTTTAACTGTGAGCTTGTTTCGGTGTTTCTTCACAAAATAGTAAGGTGGGAAACACCGACCTGATTTATTTTATTTTCTCATATCGCTCCTCAATTTTAAAAAAAGATGAATTAATTCTAAAACGAACATAAAAAACAAAACAACCAACCTATTTCAAGAAGCTATCGATACCTCGTCTGCGCCGCACTACGTGGGGGTAGCTACATTTTCATGTAGGTCGCATAAAAATAACGCACCCGCCTCCCCTGCGCATCTGTTCAAATATTGAGTACCTACTGTGCACGCTACACGATGAGAATATCTTGCAGTGTCAGGATCAGGGCTGACTAGTAAGGAAAAAGGTTTTTGGGGAAAAACCGAAGGGAAAATTACGATGCCTTTTTCTTCGACCTATTGGGTCTGGCCTATGGCGTTTGTCAAATTAAAGTGTCGATAAGTTCGAGGTTTGGAGATGAAAATATACACGTACAGACGCTACTACAATCTTTCAAATTTCTTTAATAGATAGAGCCAGTACATCGAGCTACTACAATCTGTCAAATTTCTTTAACAGATTATCAACTTGATCGCTAAAGCATTAGGTTCAAGGATGATTGGGAAAATTTGACAGTTTCGGGTAGCTTTATGTGTTGGCGTCTACGTATAAACGACTTGAGGAACTCGTGGCTAAATAATAACAGCCGTTCGGGTCGATCTTCAGGTTAAGCCGCACTTGCCTAGGTTGGTCCGTGGATGGTTGACCACCCATTACATACGTGTTTCCTCCGTGACTCGGAAAGCAGGTTAAGCCTTTGGTCCTGTTATTTGTAGATCTTTGACAGTCGATACAAGTAGTCAGAGGCCCGCAAGTCTGACAACCAGTCTTTTCCAGGGGTATCGTATTACCCAGTACTAACTGGGTTGTGGAGGTCAGATAGGCAGTCGCTCCATGTAAAATACTGGTATTCTGCTGCATCCTGTCAGACTGGAAGCCGACCCCATCATAGTTGGGACTTTGTTTCTTTCACAGATGGGGTTTTTTCTTCAAGAGTTTTTTATTTTACACCTTTATAGTTGTAGTATCCCACACAATTTTTGGTCATGAATTAATTTTACATTGTAATTAGAAGTTATTAAGGGACTATCATGTCGTCAACATAGGTCAACTCACACCGAAAGAGCGGCGAAGGGCAGCGAAGCGGAGCGCAGTTTCAGTTTCATATGAATTTTAACTTTATTATCATTACCATAATACTTATTATCGCATGAGAAACTCGAACGAGTCGCGCGGATGCCCGCGGCGCCGCAGGAATTCCGGGGAATTCCATAAACGGAGCCGTGCGACTGCGTGAGAAGTTGCGGGAAGTCCCGAGAATGTTCGGGCAGTCGCGAGCGATAAATAACAATACAATTGAACCATATATTTCTTTTAAATCTTTCCCTCCTTATCTCTTCGGCCTCTTCCTCTTCTTCTTCAATTATATGTGCAATAATAATTAAATCCAAAATACCCATTTTCACTGCTTAAACACAAGTTTCCTCGATTTTTGTTGAAATTGAACTGCGCATAGGAGAGCGACCCATAAATTCATCGCGGGTGGGCTCGGGAAGGCGCGCGGATTCCCGCGACTGCTCGAGAAGTCGCTGGAATGCTCGAGAAGTCGCGGGACTCCGTGACTCCGCGCTTCGCTGCCCTTCGCCGCTCTTTCGGTGTGAGTTGACCCTAAGAAAAAACCGAACAAGTGCGAGTTCGACTCGCGTGGAGAGGGTTCCGTACGTTAATTATCAAAATTGCCTAAGTTGTTTTATATCTTACCCAGGTTACCATAGATTTCTTATAGGTTTTCCTGTAATCAGCAGAGAACTATTTTTGCATTTTTTCCAAATTTTTCGGCCCTTTTTTTTCGAAAACTGTAAAAAAAATATTTGAGATTCTCACAATGAGCTTGATATGTAACACGATATAGTATAAACAAAACTTTTTTTTCATTTCCATTTACCGCCAAAAGTGGCCCCATGTTTAAAATTCATTAATTTACGTTACACGTCCGTATTAGGGTCACCGACTTACATATGTGTGCCAAATTTCAACTCAATTCGGTCAACTAGTTTCGGAGTAAATTGACTGTGCCAGACCGACAAACAGACAGACACGCGAGTGATTCTATAAGGGTTCCGTTTTTTTTCATTTTGAGGTACGGAACGCTAAAAATACGTATTAAAGCGAGCTAACTCATAATTAAGTACCTAAGCTGTTTTTTGGGATGGCAAGTCATCTCACGCTCTGGGCGGAGCGGAAAGGAGTGTCAGACTTGTACTGACTAAAACCTATCCATGTTCTTTCTTTGCCCTTTGTTTTCCAGGGCCGCGGTATCTTTTCCGAACAGTCCCGCAGCCCTGACAGGCATCGGCCCTTGCAGGCCCCTCCGGTTTGCTGACATCTCTTTGAGGCGCGCGTGGAACACGAACGCGCCGTGGACAACTCATAAGCTTTAAAAAATAATCACGTGAATCGGCTCAGTAATCATTGAGTAATCGGTGTACATATCTACATAGCATAATCAGCCTATAATGTCCCCACTGCTGGGACACAAATCTCTCTATGAGAGAGAGTGGGCTGTAATCCACCACACGGGCCCAGTGCGGGTTGGTGGATGTCGCATTCGCATGTCTTCGAATTTTTGGTTCTAGGACATGCTGGTTTCGGGTAATGCGTCTGCCTGGTTTCGATCCCACGACTTCAGTGTACCGACGACAGCACAGCAAGCTATCCGAAACTGTCAAATTTTCCCATTCAACTTTGAACCTTATTTAAAGATCTATTAAAGAAATTTTGACAGATGTAGCTTGATGTGCTGGCGTCTGTACAGTCACGAGCACCACTTTCCTGAATTTAAAAGCAATTTTCGCGAATAACGATCGTAACTTGGAGATACTATCTTTTTCATAAAAATATGAGTTCCAGAATACTATGTTCGTAACAACATGAAATTTGATTCAAACAGAAGGAGAAAAACTGTTTTAAAATTTGTAAAGTGGTTACATATTGGTGCTCGTGACCGTAAATACACACATAACCTTCTCGTTTTTAAGGAGTCGGTTAAAAAAACAGCAACAGCCATCTACATTCTTATCTCAACAAACTGCCTCGCTTTACTAATTACTGAGGAGGACACTTGATTTTCTTTCCTCTCCCGATTTTCTCTTCCGGTTAATTTCGTTGCGTATTCGAGAGAGTTAATAAGTGCCTTGGGAGCTTTGTTCGTTTTCTGTTACTGAAACTGCATTTGAGATTCAAAATAAGGGGTGAATGACCTAAATTACCATGATAGGTGACATGCCTGTCAACCGATCGTGGTGTTCAGGTCTATTTATAATTGGTGGGTCTGTTTCGGGATATAATAAAGATAAAAAAACAGAGTCGAAACTACTGTCCTTCAACATTTATTTTGAATTTAATTAATTTAAGAATAAAGGTCACTATACTGCAAAACCAGAGGTAAAGTAATATTGAATGGACGGTGTTAGTATCTTACGTTTCGATCTGTCAAAATCATGTGACATTTGGTCGAGATTTTCACAGTGAAGTTAATGTAAGTTACGCTTAGTTACGTTTTTCGCTTTCGTTTCAGTGTCTCACTCGTAAGAGCCTCTACGAGTATGACTAAACTTAAAAAAGCCATTAAGGGTTAGGTTACCACACTAATCGATCGATGGCAGAAATGACTAGCATAAGCATAAGCATAATCAGCCTATAATGTTCACACTACTGGGACATACGGCCTCCTCTCTATGAGAGGGAATGGGCTATAATCCACCACGTGGGCCCAGCGCGGGTTGGTAGATGTCACATGTCTTCGAATTTTTGGTTCTAAGACATGCCGGTTTCCTCACGATGTTTTCCTTCATCGTTTTTGAGAGCAGTGGTGATGAAATAAATTACAAAAAGTAATGCGCCTGCCTGGGTTCGAACTGTTTGTAAGCCGGGGCTGCCAACACTGGGCCATCGCTGCTCTCAGAAATGACTGTGATCGAACAATTGGTGAAGTAGAAACTTTCGATCGACCTCGACTTATACAATCCACCATCGATCGATGGCCTCGATCGACGATCGATCGATTGGTGTGGATCCTATTGTACGTCTGGCTCATCCTGAACGAACACTAGACAAGCCCGCTCTTATCAACTTAGCCGGAAACTAAAGGCAGCACCCAAAATGCTAACCCTGATCTTTAACATAAATCAATTTAATTGAAACTAGTTGTCAGGTCACGACAGGCCGTGTCGACGGCGCGTTCGTGTTCCACACGCGCCTCAATGAGATGTCAGCAAACCGGAGGGATCCGCAAGGGTCGATGCCTGCCAGGGCTGCGGGACTGTTCGAAAGGGATACTGCGGCCCTGGAACACAAAGAGCAAAAGAAGGAACATGGATGAGTTTTAGTCAGTAAAAGTCTGGCACTACCTTCCGCTCCGCCCAGAGCGGGAGGGGTCATTTGATGTTTTCCTATCCGAAAACAAAAACAAAAGGTCTGGTGGCCTACCATGACGTCATAAGGAGGAGTAATTCCAGTGTGGGAAAGAGATGGCGCTAGACGACCTGTATAGCTATCTCTTTCCCACACTGGTATTACTCCTGCTTTAAGACGCCATAGTAACCCCGCAGGTTATATTTTGTTGAATGAGCTTCCAATATTTCATCCCGATATGAAAGACAGTTAGGTTTTAACATTCAGAAATAATTCAGAAACTATTTTTAACCCTTCAACAGCGCAGCCCTAACCGTTCCCAAGATTGGTTCTTATCATATTTATACAGTATTGTCTTTCCGCTGTTTATTTACCCTCGTTTCCAGGAAAACTGTAAATCTATACATATGTTTAAGCTTCGCCCTTTGCAGTGTTGGCAGAATTGCTGGCAATTGGCGCCCTTCGTGAATATTTTAAGTTTGGCTTCGGGTGTCGATCTGGTTTTTCCGTTGTCTCAGTTACGAGTATTTTAAGGTTTCGTGTAACAGCAAGATGTAGTTCTTTCGTGTTTCTAAGTATATTTTTAAACAACATGTTGTAATGATTAAGACTCAATCTTAACTATTCTGAATGCGAAAATATAGATGAAAGAATGTTTGTTACTCAATCACGCCAAAACGGCCGGACAGATCTGGATGAAATTTGTCACAAAGATAGACAGGCTACTTTTTATCCCGGAAATACGAACCGGTTGGTAATTCTCGAACTCCACGTGGGTGAAACCGCGTAAGCTAGTGATATAGGTATATTTAGAAATTATCACGTCGATAGTGTTTTATATAGTTTTGTCTGTTTGTTCCGGCTAATCTCTGAAATGGCTGGACTGATTTTGACGGGACTTTTACTAGCAGATAGCTGATTTTATAAGGAATAACTTAGTAACTAACAAAAGGAGGTTCCGTGTAAAAAACAACAACACAAACAATAAACATACAAGACATACAATTAAATTAAACTTATTCATTAATATATACATTATTGGTCATAAAAATAAAATAAGCACAATAATTACAATTTTCTAACCGACACTGCAGTGGCAGGCGACGTTCAGTGGCAGGTAGGGCAGTCCAACCTGTTCGATCATTGCCAGGATAGCATTGGCTGAATACCTACTGTGTATCTAATAATAATTTCCTTTATTCATTATTTCTCTTATCTACTAAATTTTTTTTTACTAACAAAAATTATATCATAATCTGCCTGCCTTTTACCAATTATGTTGAGGACGGCTTCCAGTCTTACCAGATGCTCCTGAATAAAAAAAAAACATAAGATACAAATAAAAAAAAATTAAGTAATTAAAAAAAATCGTACATAAACGTCATTGGTAATAGCACAATATAATTAAAATGACGATATTGATTGGCACCTGCATTTTGATTAGAGAAAATTAATTCGTGGAATCAGTTTGGGAAATCTGATTAGATAAGAAATTGTTCCTCGTTGATGAGATTGTCTACATTACAATTGATTGCAGTTGTGTAGTCATCAAAATATATGGAAGCGAATATGTGACATCATAATCCTTAACCTTTTCCCAACTATGTTCTAAACCCGTTATGACCGCGTATGATGACCGTTCTAAACCCGTTATGACAGCGTATGATGCCCGTTCTAAACCCGTTATGGCAGCGTATGATGCCCGTTCTAAACCCGTTATGACCGCGTATGATGCCCGTTCTAAACCCGTTATGACCGCGTATGATGCCCGTTCTAAACCCGTTATGAGCGCGTATCATGACCGTTATAGACGGGTACAATACGCTGTTGATACGTACGAGTAGGCATAATAGTCAGTGTCATGTTTGTTTCCGATACGTTCATATGCTAGCGACGAAATTATTATTGTAAAAGTTTATGTCCCGATTTCCCGTACACGGTTAACCCTATAGAACTTCATCATCATCTGCCTGCCTTTTCCCAAGTATGTTGGGGTCGGCTTCCAGTCTAACCAGATTCAGCTGAATACCAGTATTTTACATGGAGCGTCTGACTGTCTGACCTCCACAACCCAGTTAGTACTGGGTAATACGATACCCCTTGGTAAGACTGGTTGTCAGACATTCGGGCCACTGACTATTTGTAACGACTGTCAAAGATTTACAAATGACAGCCGGCCGGGACCAACGGCTACTTACGGCGTACTTTCCGAAGCACGGAGGAAACTCGGTATATTATGGGAGGGTTAATATAGCTCGTATTATTACGAAAATCATTTCTGGCACAGCTTAATTAGCCTATATGTTCCCACTGCTGTGACACACGCTCTCTTTGACATGGATTGTGCTACGATCCACTACGCTTGCCCAGTGCAGGTTGCTAGATGCCACATGCCATCGCTGTTTTTGGTTCTGCGGTTTCCTCACGATGTTTCCCTTCACCGTTTTGAGAGCAATTGTGATGAAGTGTTTTCCTTCTTTCTTTTAATCAGGTTTGTCGAAAACTAATAATAAATAATAATAATAATAAAAAAATATTTCAATCACCTTTGGATCATATAGTACATCACAACTATTATATAATTAAAGCAAAAATTTCAAATCAAAATTAAATTAAATACAAAAACAAAATAAAAATCACAATAAAATTAACATCTAAATTTAAATCACTGTCAAAATTAAAATTCAAACTAAAATTATGTACCTAGTTATGTGTTTGTGCCGTTTGGGGTTGAAACACTAGGGCCATGGGGTCCGAGTGCCCACCTAGTTTTTCGGGAAATCGCCAAGCGGTTGGTCGACTCTTCACGTGACCAGAGGGCGGGCATATTTTTTGGCCAAAGAATCAGCATTGCCATCCAACGTGGTAATGCTGCCAGCCTTCTGGGCACTTTTCCTGTTGACAGCGATGCGGACGAATTTTTGGATGCCCTGTAACCCTTTTATACTTGTACATACATATTTATTTCTATTATAGTTTTGTAGTTTGTAAATAATTCAAATTAAAATTACATTATAATGTTAAAAAAAAATAAACATGATTATTTAAAGAAAATATTTACTTTTATGAACAAATTAACAACTAAAATTAAAATCAAAATCACAACGAATATAAAAATCAAAATCAATAATTAAAATCAAAACCAAAATTAAATAAGATCAAAACAAAATCAAATTAAACAATACAATACAAAGAAAAACAACACTAAGAAACAAAAGTCCTAGGCTTTTCGCAAACATACGATTTTTCCAATTATTTCGCGACGTATACTCGAACAGGCTTACAAATCAAACGCTTAGCATAAATATACAATAAAGTGAGCTAGTGTTGAGGTCGTACGTGATACTAATACGACAGATCTGTTTTGAATATCGGTTTAATAATAGTCAAAAATGGCGACCAGAGTATTGTTGTTTAGGCTTTCGATTGGGCCAAGTTTTTGACCTAAAGATTTGGGTTTTATCATCAGCCTACAATAGCCCATTGCTGGATTCCCGGCAACGCTCATCCAGTTGCTACCAGCCACCCTGCGAAGATCGTCGCTCCACCGAGCCTGGGGTCCCTGAGGGCGTCCCATTTTAAGCGCAGGCCAGACCGTCAGCTAGCGAATGACGCATCGTTTCGCCTCTTTTCATACTTTGGTTCACACCGCGAACTATCAAAAAACCCGAACGAAGTATGAAAAGGGCGTCGTTCGCGTCGCTCGCCTGCCCGCCAGCTGGTGATGTGGCCTGCGCTTTACGCTTGCCGATTCGCAGTCTCCACACAAGATCACGTCTACCCCAATGGTCATCGGTTCTACGGCTAATATGGCCGGCTCATTTCCACTTCAGCTTCTTTTGTGAGTTATGTGGACACCTCTGGTACTCGGATCATCTCATTTCGATTCGAGTTTGTTGATGTCCAATTGTAAATTTAATTTAAATTGTCGAATATAAAAAGAAACAAAACCATCAATTATTTTAACGAAGTTCACGACTACGGTCTTCAAAATCACTCTCATATAGATCAAACACCACTACAGGTCACTAATATAAATAGTCAGAGAGCTATAAAATTAGACTTTAATCAATACTAGCACATAGAAATAGAACTGTGTGACGAAACGTATGCACTTAAAGGTCGTGAGATCTAGACTGACCTTTCACGATGAAATAGGACTTGTATTTGCTAATGGCGTACTGTCTTTCTCTTTAGGCTAATTTTCGTTCAGCACAGAGCAAAATGTTAATTCAAAAAGAGAAGTTATTCCTTTTTTAAAACGATTGCCCAAAAAAAGGAGTGTTATGTTTTCAGGGTTCATGTTTGTATGTTTGTGAGTTTATTCCACCATAACTTCTAAACGGATTAACTGATTTCAATGTATGTGGTATCGTTAGAAGGGTTGAGTTATTCCGGGTAGCATAGGCTAGTAAACATTGCAACTGAAAACGCGGTCGACGGTTTCTTTACAGGTCTGCCAACTTCGATGAAAAGATTGGTTTTCAGTTTTCCACTTTTGGGCACAATGGCGTTCTAATTGCACAGTAAATATTATAATCTGTTTAGTACCTACCTTGTGGCCATTCAACACTAAAATCATTTAACTCGTTTTTAAGTTTTTATTTAACTTTTTTAATTCAGTTTTATGGCAGGCGTGTTTTTAATTATTTGTGTTTTTTTTTAACATAAATAAAAATAGCACATCAACACGCCTGTACTATATTTCCCCGTAGGTTTAGGCATAGGCGACAGTATAGTACACTCACATTTCGACAGTTATGTTTTCTTGTTATAGGGGTGAGCCTATTGCGATGGCAAAAGGCTCGGTCGTCGATTTTTTTTTAACTTTCTTTTTGTCACTTCTAGGAACTTAATAAAAAAAAGTCACATGAAAATCCGACCACTATAAATTTCGTTCCACCTTTTGAGTATTTAGTAAGAATTAATGCTGATAGTTGTCTATTCCTGAACCCTGACTTCATGACTAAATGGTTCAGTAAACTGACAATTATTTTACTCTTACCAAATCAGAGGGCCTACTTGAACATTAAAAACTCAATCCAACAATCGCACTTCACATCTATAACTCCATTAAAATAATGACCACTTGAAAAAAAATGAAACAAATTAAATTTTGCACTCTAGCAACACGGGGACGCGACGTTCAGAAATTGAGCTAATTGCAAAAGGCGGGAAACACGTCGAGAGGATTTCCGAACGTAAAAGCAAAGATGGCGGCGTGATTTTTCCTTTTTAATTATCGTTTTCGAATGGAGCGAGTTTAAATTGAAGGGCCCTCGAAGGGAGAAAATGGCGGGAAAAGGGAGTCCATGTTTTTTCTATTTGTTTTTATTTCTTTGATTGGGGAACGAAGGAATTTGTATGGCGTTTGTTTTTTTGTCTGGTCTTAATTTGTGATGGTGTTATGTCCATTGTTTTTGTTCAGTTGCCTGCTGTAGGTTAGATAATTGTGTCACTATTTGATATCCGTAGAGGCGACTATTCAATACTCATGCTGCCGCAATTTTTAGGTTTATCTTTCGTTTGACATATTGCGGCATACATCTGCAACAAATAGGAACCTATTTATGAACACGAATTATAGAAAAAAAAAATCTGATAACAGACCTGGTTTGCGACAAAGTAAAAAACACGTGTAATTTTTTTGTGCGCATAAAAATCGGAAATGTGTGACGTAAAAAACATTTTTCCTCAATATCGGATTGAATTTAATTATGTGACCACGCAAAAATGTGAGCAAGCAAATTTGTGTCAAAAAAAAAATCACGTGATTAAAAGATGGCCCCCAAGGCCCTAACAAAAGCTATCTATCTGCATAGCTTTTCTCAACTATGTAGAGGGTTCGGCTTACAGTCTAACCTGATGCAGTTGTACTTGAAGCGACTGCCTATCTGATCTCCACAACTCCGTTTTGAGGTAACACGATACCCCTTGGTAAGACTGTTGGTTAGACTTTCAGGCCACTGAGTACCTGTAACGACTGTCAAATATCTTCAAATGCCAGCCGGGCTATAATATAACATCACGCCTTGTAATTCCCAAAGGGTTAGACAGAGGTGTATCTAACGATTTCGCAGAGTATATTACCATCAAACGGGTTTTATCAAAACTAGTAAAAATATCCATAGTTTGACGCAGTCTGTTTTGATCGAAACCTCTTTTCGAAACAAAAATAATAGTTGGTATAAATTGTACGAAAATCAAATGTAAAGTTGGAGACATTCTAGCGATTCGCGGTTGCATACAGAATATATCTGGCGTCTATTTTACCAGTGCGGTGTCGTTAGTGGAGCGGGTAGTGATGGGACATGAGTTATCGATAGATTTCGTGGCGTGTGTCGATGTTTTTGTTGGAGTGAGAGTTGATGTTATTTTTAATGATACTTTTTTTTTATGGCGTTCTCATAGTTCTTTGCTTATTTCTTCAGTTGTAAAGATGGAGATAGACCTTTTAACAGTTGAGTCAGAAATATTCGTAAACGTATACATAAAGACAAAACTTGTACTTTTTACGTGGGGTAGAGTAAGCTACGGTACGTCCCGTTGTTTTTATTCCATACTAGCTTTTGCCCGCGGCTTCGCTCGCGTTAATTTAGAAGACAATCAATTCGGGTTGTACTCTGCTTGTAACATAATTCAATCATGATTCGAAAAACACGTGGCGCTATCTATTATCATAAGAACGTTATTGTTGTTTTCCTTGGGAACAATACTTTTTTTGGGATGAAAGATGTCCGTTTCTGTACACCTGACAACGTATATGCAAAATAGGATGTTTGGTTCAGTGGTTTAGGCGTGAAAAGGTAACAAACAAACTTACTTTCGCATTTATAATATTAGTAAGAAAGTAGGGATATCACTGAAATAAATGTAAACATTTAGTTTGATTTGAAGAAGATTGGAAATACCATTGCTGACCAGATACCAAAGAATATTCTAGACCCGTCTCTTCGCCCTTCGTTTCGCTGGGTTGTTTGACCCCAGTAGACCGAACTTCGATTCTGTCATCAGCGTCATTCTTTTTTGTAAGTAAGTAACAATAAATTAGAAAGTAGGACATGGTCTGATCAGAATCACCGCAGATGGAATGGATGTTGGATGAGTCAATAATCCTCTTCCCGAAATTGTGTGATATACTTGCAAGAGAAGTTATTCGTTTTTATATCTGGCCTACTATGTATAATGTTTATGTAAAACATCATAATTAGCACAATAACACCAACATACACTAGACTACCCGCATCAGATCATAAAAATACCATCACACACATTCTACGCGATAACACACATACATACATAAACTCGCGCAATTTTCAGAAGCCACCTGCTACGCTCCTTACATACTCCTTTCGCCTCGTCCACGTTCATATACGTACCCAGGTTGCGAGTACCACATAGCATAATCAGCCTATAATGTTCCCACTGCTGGCACACACGGCCTCCTCTCTAGAGAGGGAATGGGCTATAATCCACCACGCGGGCCCAGTGCGGGTTGGTAGATGTCACATGTCTTCGAATTTTTGGTTCTAGGACATGCCGGTGTCCTCACGATGTTTTCCTTCACCGTTTTTGAGAGCAGTGTTGATGAAATAAATTACACAAAGTAATGCGCCTGCCTGGGTTCGAACTCACGACTTACTGTTTGTAAGATCAGTGGGTCACCACTGCCTTCTACCACATACCTTGACCTCTATGAAAAACATCACAATTAAGGTCAGTGTACGTTCTTCTAGGCCGTCCGCTCCCAGCAATTTCGCCCGATAAGTTTCACAAAAACTTCCATATTTTACAGAAATTTTCCACAATTTTCCCTGTAAGCTATCTGTAGAAAACAGGAAAGGTACGGAATTAGGGTCCGCACATAAACAAAGGACGGAAGATGTTATTAACAAAGATAGTGAGTCGGTTTATAAGGCAGGCGTTCCACCAAAAGGTTCACTCTCTGAAAAGTTGTTCTTTTAAGTGTACTAGCTGGTACGTGGAATTTAATTTATACATAATAAATAAAATAGAAATAATATTTATTTGTGTAAAACATAGTGCTTAAGGATGAGCATACATGTTTTGCTTATATATCACAGCATGCATAAATTATAGGTTACGTTAAACAATGATTCCCGTCAATAAATTCTTGAAGTGGCTGTTTGTAATTTCAAAATTACAGCTTTTTCTAAATGCCTATAATGATAGTTTTTTTTTTTAATATTTTTGTGTGTCTGACTTAATTGTTCCGGCTAATATCTAAAACCGTGGGCAATCCCACGGTTTTAGATATTAGCCGGAACAATTAAGTCATTTTGACGGGACTGTAAAAGTAACCTAAGTTACTCTTTATAACATCAGCTATCTGCCAGACATTTTCTTCTTCCATTCTTTTCTTCAATGTAAGAAGAAAATGTCTTGCGGCCGACCCCAAGAATGGGACAAGGGCAGGAAGATGATGACTTAAGGACTTAGGCAAAACATAAAGAAAAAGAAGCCGTATCGTGTTCTTGGTGTTATTGCTACAGTACGAGAAGAGGTCTTACAGAGGCTCAGGTTATTATTATTGATTTATATTATGCTACAGTGAGCATCCTTGATGGTCATCCCCCTCAGCATGATTCTGTTTAAGTACCTATTATGAACACACACATACCTTATTAGTAACAAAGTACTAAACTGTTTTATGTCCGTGACATCACCATCTCAGGTCTAGTTGAAAACCAGCGTCGGGCACCAGCTGCTCGGCAGTTTGCTGAACTGGGCTGGCGCAGCCGTGAGACCCGCAACGTTTTCTCTTTTTTTCTGTTTAGATTTAAGTTTTTTGTGTGGATTTAAGTTTTTTTATTTTATGTTGTGTGTACTTCTGGCATGTGCTAAATAAATATGTTTTCTTTCTTTCTTCTTTCTTTCATGAGAGGCCCTGCCTAGGATCCTCTTGTATCAAAAACTTTTAAACTTGAAACTACGACTTATTAATATTTTGCTCTTTGTAATCTTCATTATCTTCATCCTGAATTCTCCCACTGCTGATTATAGGCATCTCTTTTCTTCTGCCCATCATGACGTTTCTGTGTAATCTTACTCAGCCCAAATTCATTACCTTAGTTCCAATTTCACACTTTCTGTTTTCAATTTTGTCAGTGCTAAATGACATTTTATCGTGTAGCTGGCATTTTGTAACGAGTGGATCTTTTGTAATTCATTTACTGTATCGTAGAACCCTAAACAAATATTGACTGAAGTGTGTCCAGTAGTTTTGTTACCTACCACTGTTTGTTGTGTTGATTTTGGTGTCATTGTTGGAAAAAGAGCGAATCTGGGACTTAACAAATACGTACAAAAATAGGTGTTTTTGCTGAGCAGAATAAAATTCTTTGAAGAGTACGAGGCTTTAGAAAGACTGTTCAAGTCTGTTGCCAAATTAAATGGTTGTTTTCAAGTTATCGAAGCAAAATGGCAAAAAACGGAACCCGTATAATTTCGCCATGTCCGTCTGTCCGTCTGTACCTATCCGGATAGCACACAGCCATTTTTTTCGAAGACTATCGCACTATATCGATTAAAATTTGAATGACACTCCCCTGTGGAACATCTTTTAATTTACATAAACCTCAGTAGACAGCTAGACGGGGTCGCGGCAGACCGAGGAGAAGATGGCAGGACGCCTTGGATGACTTCCTCGCGAACAGGCGAGAAGAAGCACACCATCATGAGAAGTGGAAGGGATGGAGGGAGGGCTTTGTCCAGGAGAGGGCCTATACAGGCTAACTAAAAAAATAAAATAACCTCAGTAAATCCCAGCTGTAGAATAAGTGTAAAAGGACTATTGATCAGCTATGCTGAAAGTCGAGGATCTACTGCCAATCGGTTTCTTACACACTATTTATTCTTGTCACACATTCTCATCAAGAATAACGACAATCATCGTGACCTATTCAACCCTGACGAAATTAACCTTTCACACTCATTACAAGCTAATGAGATGTGTTGACCATTGTATGTAATTAGTCCAGGCGGAAGCAATCTTTGTTCCGCCATTCTTCTCCGCATAGAAAGGATAATTCTGAAATTCATATTCCGGGATCCGCTTTCTGACATTCTCTACTCTTCTTCCACGTTTCTCGATTTAGGAGTCCAAAGAATAACAGCCGCACTGGTCGATCTTCAAAGTTAAACCGCGCTTGCCAAGGTCGGTCTGTGGATGGGTGACCACCCATTACATACCGAGTTTCCTCCGTGCCTCGGAAAGTACGTTAAGCCGTTGGTCCCGGCTGCCATTTGTAGATCTTTGGCACTCGTTGCAGGTATTCAGTGGTATTACCCAGTACTAACTGGGTTGTGGAGGTCAGATAGGCAGTGGCTCTATGTAAAATACTGCATGGGATTAAGCTGCATCCGGTAAGACTGGAAGCCGACCCCAATATATTTGGGAAAAGGTTAGGCAGATGATGTTACCAGTCTTTATCGAAGAAGTTCTGCTCGTCCTGCCATCTCTGTCTGGGCCTGGCGCTATGTCGCCAAGTGCTTGGAGTGCTGTGATTGGGTCATGCTCTTGGCCAATGGGCAGACTTCTTCTCGGAAGACAAGTGGTATTTTATTATAAAGAGGCAAGTTTCGTGATGGAACGGAGGTATTCCTTTTTTTACGTCTTTGAAATCTTCAATGGATGTCCTCCGCTGTGGGGCCGGCGGCGGCAGATGTTCCTCCTCGTCTATTCTGGCTGGGGTGCGGGAACACAATAATTGCATTCTTCAATATATCAGTACTGTTCACGGAGTTATTCCTACCTAACCTATCTTTAAGTTTCATAACCTGAATAGTCGGTTTTATATATAATTTTTTAAAATTTAGAACGAACCTCTTTTCCAACGCACCACTAAAACATCGACTTTTTGGCAACACAGCGCGACACTAGTTAAAAAGCGCGGGAAATAAGTCCGCCATTACAATGCGTCCTCCGTAGTCGCCTGGTACACAGAACACGTTCGTATATGTTGAAAACTTGCTATTTATTGATATACGATTTGTTTTGCTTGAGTATTTGTGTGGAGACAGGTCTAGGTTTATCCCTAAGTATAGATATAAATATGTGATGTGCCTAGTTAGAGTAGGTATAAGCTGCTATTTCAGTGTACCTAATTTCATTTTTTTTTCATTTTTCTGTTTTTTGACTGTCGATTAGTGTTCCGTAGCCGAAGGGCAACCAACGGGATTACTATTACTAAACTTGCGCTGTCCGTCCTCCCGTCCGTCTGTCCGTCCGTCTGTCAGCGGGCTGTATCTCATGATCCGTAATAGGTAGACAGTTTAAATTTTCACAGAATGTGTATTTCTGTTGCCGCTATAACAAAAAAAAAAAAAAAAATTAATAAAAATTATAAAAATGAATTAAAAATTAACCCTACTACGATGGTATGGAACCCTTCATGCGCTAGTGCGACTCGCACTTAACCGGCTTTTTTTTATATTTCTTTAAAGTACTCTTATCTGCTTTTGTCTTTCATTCGGCATATTTCACTCGAAGTGAGGCATTTGAACACAAAATAAAACAAAAATGAATTTATTTGTGAACAAATCCAACGAATGAAATAAAAACCTGAAAGTTGTTCTTGTGTTATTTTTTCGGTGTCATTTGTGAACATGGAATGAAATATGAATCAACATAATCTTAAGATTGTGATTCTCGCGTTGCTTTACAGAGTTAGTTTTTAAATTGAACGGTCTATACAGTGTGTAAACGAAACAAACCCTCCACGAAGCCGTCAACCAAGCGTTCTGGGAACATCAAACTAAGTAACTCTACGCAAAAATTATTGCTGGGAAACGACATTTTTTCTGGGGGTTAAAAATCACGTTTTACGGTAGGACTCAATGTGACGCTCTTAAAACATTGTGCTGATGGATGCATTGAATAGTACAGGGGTCGTGGAGGTATTTAAAGTAAATTTACAACATAAAAAAAAAAACAAAAAACTTAAAAATAAAAAACTTTGAAAAGTTGGAACTTCCCAATATCTCCGTAACTAGAAGGTTCCCAGGTATGGTCTAGAACTCTAGAACAAAAAAAATATCGCAAATGAAGAGGAGAACAAGTGCCTTTCGGCTTCGTTAAGGGTCTATTTCTACCCTGCTTATTATAGGTAGTAAATGACGGCGCAACCACAGCCACCCTTTTCTTTAATATTACCAACTTATAAGGTAATCCCCTTACTGCAAATGTAGTTCAAAGTCTACGCAATTATGTTCACAGGTATCTAACTGACGGAACCCCCCGTATCAAATTAAAATCTCTCCATTGATCCCCATAGGGTGTAAAATTGTGCGTTTACACTTCCGCATTTCGCCAAAGACATAGTCCTTTTGTGAAAGGGGGTCAAACTATTGCTATTGTGTTAGGGGAACCCAATTCAAAGTTGAAACAATTTGCTACGTTGCTATCTAATAGAAATGATCTCACTCAAATGCTACTGGTTTTGAAACCTTATTTTGATACTCGTAAAGAAAAAGGTGTACCTAAATGATAGCGTGACGGTTGACAGAGGAGAATGGAAGAAAAAAACGTGTTGCGCCGACCACAAGTAACATGGGACAAGGACAGGAAGATGATGCATTTTTTGTATTCTGAAAAGTACCGTCACCTGCCGAACTTTTTCTCAAATCTGTTGGGGTCGGCTTCCAGTCTAACCGAATGCAGCTGAATACGATTTTCTATCTGCCCATCACAACACAGTTAGGTTTCTACTGCGTAACACTGTTTATGAGCAGGCTTATGCCGTTGCGTTGTGGAGCGGTGTCGCAGCGGCGTCTTGCATATAAGAATGATATTGCATATAATAAGATGCCACACGGCGGCGCACGACGCGCTCTGGCGCTATTTTGGTACAAAAATTTTGACTCCGAACATTTCTGATTTTGACACACGAATGCTACCTGACAAGCGGGGTTATGACACTAGACATACCGACTTGTTAATAAGTAGTGGCAAGAATTGAATTACAATTTCTTCGTCTTGATCCGTCTATACAAAGTGTAAAGGACCCTTCAAGAAGCCGTCAACCAAGCATTCTGTATATTAAACTAAGTAACTCTAATCACGTTTTTCTGGACTCAATTTAATGCACTCAAAACATTGTGCTGATGGATGCATTGAATAGTACGGGGGTCGTAGAGGTATTAAAAGTAAAGTTATAAGTTGTATTTCAACTTGTGAAAAAGTTGCAACTTTGCATATCTCCCTAACTAGAAGGATCCCAGGTATTGTCTAGAACAAAAAAAAAATTATCGCAATGACAGGGAGAACAAGTGCTTTTCGGCCTCGTTAAGTGTACTTTTACACCCATTATTTCATCGCTCGTAAATATTTGAATATCTTTGCTTTACACTTTCATCAATACTTTTAGAATAGACCATGTCGCGAAAATCCAGGTATGGTCTAGAACAAAAAAATGATACCAATGACGACGAGAACAAGTGCCTTTCGGCTTCGTTAAGTGTACTTTTACACCCATTATTTCATCGCTCGTAAATAAATAAATGTCTCTGCTTTACACTTTCATCAATACTTTTAGAATAGACCATGTCGCGAAAACCTTACCAAATAGTGTAGACTCAGCTCCCGCAAACACGAAGCGAAATAAGTAAACATTTTCTTTTCCTCTTTCCTTATTTTAGCCAAATCGGCTGGGATTAATTATCTGCCGTCTATATCTGGGCAAGGGGAAAGGAAAATTCGATGCAAAGTTTCTATTCAGAACGTGTAAAAGGATGTTTTCGTCTTGTGCTTTTTATGCCGATACCTTGTCGTCTTACCAATAGGAATTATCTAAAAACTGGGTTGTGGGCTTTTGGAAGTCAGATAGAATAGAGTAGAATAATCTTTATTTGCATGAAATAATTATGGTACATTGAGTTGTTAAAGGTGAATAGGTTCTACATATTCCGCTTACTAAAATTCAGCATGGATAGGCAGTGGATCTAAGTCCAGTGTTCCAGTGTTTGAAGTCTGGTTCGCATTCTGTCCATACCGGTTTTGACTGCAGCGATTTTAAAATTGAAAATTGTTTCATACATATTGGGTATGAATGTAGTGGCTATAAGAGTGGAGAAAGACCCAAAGAAACGATGAATGGACTGTGTAAAGGATGATATGGCTAGAAAGGAGGAGACTGCTGAGATGACGAGTAATAGAGAAGTATGGAAGAAGACATGCTGCGCCGACATTAAATAAATTGGGAAAATTATTTGGGATAATTGGGTTGTTATTTGGGATTTGGGAAGAAAATTATGATGATGATGTTTCATTCATGTTTACTTCTTTGTAAGAAGTTATACATAGTAGCTATGGGAGATACTTATCGTGCTTGGTGTAAAAAAATATCTTATAATTATGTTAGTTGAATTTCCGTGTCAATAATCGGTCAACTTACAGTTACTTCTACATTAATGTCGCGCATTCCAAATTCCAAACTCAAGGTCTGCCAGCGAGCAATGGAGCGCAGCATTCTGAGCGTCAAACTAACCGACCATGTACGCAACACAACACTGCGCTCCAAAACACAAATTACTACCGTTGCTCAAAAAGCCACGAAGCTGAAATAGGACTGGACTAGCCACGTCTGCCGTAGGCCAAATGAGCTGTGGGCCATAATAGCCACTTTCTGGAGCCCTTACACAGCCAGATGGCGTCGCGGCAGACCACGTAGATAATGGTGGGACTAGCTGGACAAAACCAATGACCAGTGGTCCTAGTATGACGGTGATCGAAACAACTGGAAGTCATAGGCCTTTGCCCGGTAGTGAGATACCGCAGGCTAACAGTATCAGCATCAGTAATGTCAGGAGTTCCTTAAAAGGCCTGCGCAGACGATGGACAACTTGTCCGCGAACAATTTTCAACAACCAATGAACGTCAATCAAAATAACCACCAATGAACATGAACGGTCATTTCTATCTGGCGGACTAAAGTCCCTAGTCTGTGCAGGCCCTTAGACCCTCGAGTCACTCCCAAACAATATTATAATCTTTACTCACAAAAGAGCTATCTTAAAGAGTTCTTACCCACCCCATAGATATTAAAAACCGACCCTACCCACTATTACTTTAGCGAAACAGTAAAGAAAATATAAGTGGTATTTTATATCAATCCACTGGCAACATTTGTGATGAATGTGTTGCCTGGTTTTAATATCTTTTTTTATGGCCAGACCGCGTTTGTAATGTTGTCTGTTATTTCTACTGTTTATTGTTTATTCTCTTGTTTTCTTGTTTATATATTTTGTTTATTGGTTCGGTCTTTGAGATAGTTTTATTTTATTAGGTTTTTGTTATCTTAAGTCTTCTAAAAGTTATAGAATTGTGTTAGCATAGTTTTGTCTACTTAATTTATTTTCGAGGGTTGAGGCTTTGGTCTGGTGGTAACACACGCGACTGTGGAATTCTGGGTTTATTATATGACTCGGGCAGAGCGGGCGTGAGCTCGTTACTAAATAATAACAGCCGCACGGTCGATCCCTAGGTTGGTCCATGAGTGGGTACCTATAACATACCGAGTTTCCTCCGTGCCTCGGAAAGCACTTTTAAGCCGTTGGTCCCGGCTGTCATTTGTAGATCTTTGACAGTCGTTACGAGTAGTCAGTGGCCTGAAAGTCTGACAACAATTCTTACCAAGGAGTATCGTATGGCCCAGTACTAACTGGGTTGTGGAGGTCAGATAGGCAGTCGCTCCATGTAAAATACTGGTATTCAGCCGCATCCGGTTAGACTGGAAGCCGACCCCAATTATGTTGTGAAAAGGCTAAGCTGATGATAATGATATCTAAGTCGAGAAAACTGTAAGGTACATACCTTTCGAGTTTTTCCATGTAAGTTTCAGTAACAAACGGATTTCGCCGAAGCAATGAAAAGCTAAACTTATACGGTGTCTCACGGGATTGTTCACGATATTTTGACGTTGTTGCAACCGCCATCGCGGGTTGGCAGGGAATGCAAGAACACTCACGGAAGATATCCCGTAAGTGACAGTTTAGTTTTAAAACGTGAAAGCTTAAAACAGACAATGAAAAGCTACTCAGGTGCAGATTCGTAGATGACTAGATCGCCCTAGAATGTGGTGCTGTTCCACAAACGATGTGGCAAGGGGGAAGCGCTCGGGTGCTTTCATTGCGAGGATCGCCCGGACGACACGGTGGAGCACACCGTGGAGGTCTGCTCCGCTTGGGCGGAGCACCGCCGTGTCCTCGTAGCGGCGATTGGCGGCGGCGACCTCTCGCGTCCGGCCCTGGTTCAAGCCATGGTCCGGGGCGAGAGGGAATGGGAAGCCGTCGCCTCCTTCTGCGAAGCAGTCATGCTAGCGAAGGAGGCGGCGGAACGTGAGACGGAGATAGCCTCAGCCTCACGTCCCGGCCGCCGCGGGAGGAGAAGCACCGGGCGTCGGGGGCCACGCCGTGATGGCTCTCGGCCACCGTAGGCACGGGCCTGTGGACGGTGAGTAATGGGCTAGCTCGCCGTCCGTCCGTCGTATGACGACGGGCAGGCCGTGTCGACGGCGCGTTCGTGTTCCACGCGCGCCTCAAAGAGTTGTCAGCAAACGGGAGGGGCCCTGGAACATAAAGGGCAAAAGAAGGAACATGGATGGTTTTTAGTCAGTAAGAGTCTGACACTCCCTTCCGCTCCGCCCAGAGCGGGGGGGGTCATTTGCAATTTGCAGGTCAGTGTCAGGTTTTATGTTGATTATGATTCGCGACCGCAACAAATATGGCTATCAGAGTTATAGAATCGCATGTGACTACAAGAGTGATGAATATAAATGTTGATGGATGGAGAGGGAGAGGAAGACCAACGAAACGATGGATGGATTGTGTGAGGAATGATATGAAGGGAAAATGTGTAAATGATAGCGTGACGGTTGACAGAGGAGAGTGGAAGAAAAATACGTGTTGTTCCGATCCCAAGTAACATGGGACAAGGGCAGGAATATGATGATGAGATATAATAACCATTAAAGTCATCAATACAGAACCTCTTAAGTTAATTTAATCCCATTGAATTACTATTTCATGAAACTTAAGAAAAATTGAATCACGCGGAAGCTTCCATCTTAAAGAATCCTGTTGTCTGCTCGTGACCAGAAGTCCGGAACTGCTTCCGTATTCACAATCGCTTCGATTCGATTTCGATTCGAGAAGTCGTATGTCTATCTTTTTTTGGCATTACGAAAGCGAGCGAGATAGACATACTTTCAGAATCGAAATCGAATCGAAGCGTTTGCTAATATCGGGGCTGATGGGTGCTCCTAAAGACGCAAAAGATATAGCCAAATTCTAGACTTGTAGTCGTTAATAGCAATAGACTCGCGCATAACGTACTATAATCCTTTGCCGACTGTGTGATGTCGTAACTAAGGTCAGGCCCTAATTCATGTGCGATTGCGTCAGTGCGGGATGTGGTCACTTACCTCGGTACATTATAAAAGTCCCGGAATAATATTACGTTAATGATCCAGTAGTAAAATTTACAAAAAAAAAAAATGCGCCACGCCTTGTGGTGTGTTATGAAGGAGTTAAGGTGAAATCACATAAAGGGTGTAAAAAGACCCTTAACGAAGCCGAAAGGCACTTGTTCTCCCCGTCATTGCGATCATTTTTTTCTTCTAGACCATACCTGGGAACCTTCTAGTTACGGAGATATTGGGGGTCAAAGTTCCAACATTTTCACAAGTTTTTTTTTGAAATACTGGTGTTTAAGGTTATAACTTAACCGTAAATACCTTCGTGTCCCATTTACTATTCAATGCATCCACCAGCACTATGTTTTGAGTGTGTTACATTGAGTTTTACCGTAAAACGTGATTTTTCACCCCAAAAAAAGTCGTTTCCTAGCAATAATTTTTGTGTAGGGTTACTTAGTTTGATGTACAGAATGCTTGGTTGACGGCTTCATGAAGGGTCCGTTTACACCCTGATATTCTAGTTTCTTTTGGCCATTCAAACAAAAGAAGGAGTCAGGGTGAAATAACGTATCTCTATCTCATTCTGTTAGGTAAAATCGTCATTTGACTGAGCGAGAAGTCCGGTCACAAGAATCCGCATTCACTCGCGTCGGAAGCACTTTAACGCGCGATTGGACCGCGCACTTTAGTGAGTTGCCCAAGTGACAAATAGGGAAATAGATGCAAATACTGATCTGTCCGTGTAAAGATTTCTCCTGAATTTGTCGACTTACTCAGATCCAAGAACCTATACTTCAAGAGCGAGCGTAGCGAGCTCAAAAATTTTTTCACTCGTCTCGAATAGCTAACCTATGTTGCAAAAGCTAACGTAGTGTTCAAATAAACGTGTCCGAACTTACGATCCGGGACAAATGAGCAATGACTGGCAAGTCAATAGACTGGCTAGTCAACAGCTCATTTGTCAGTTGCTCACTTCACGGACGCAACGCTTCAAAGTACAAACCAACAAAACGCTTTGCTTCGGCATTTATTGTACGAACCGCTCGCACCAGTCTGTAGTATTCACTGGTGGCTTCTCTGTTTCCTTATAATCTGGATCTATTCAAAGTTCGAGTGAATCGGTGTCTTCTCGGCAAGCGTGCTCCACCCTAGACCGCGTCATCGCTTCAACGCCTCGGATTCCGCATCTACGATGCGCCGCCACTCAGGACGCGCACTAATTCCGTGTCACCTTTCCTTCTAGATGAGGCAAGCACACTTAGCAGCACAATGAACTCCTCCTTAACTCCTTGTTTCTTTGGTTCTAGATGAGGCAGCCACGCTGGTGATATTGGCGGTATGCAGGGCGGCGGTGCGCCCGCCGCGGACGCCGACCAGGCGCAATTTGAGGCCGACAAGCGGGCCGTCTATAAGTATGTATTGTTTATGTTATAATCAGCAGTCATAGCCTAGTGGTGTAACCGTCGTACTGCCAAGTAGGTCTCGACACGCACTTCTGATTTTTCGGATTCATGTGTGTATTTTATAATTATCACTTGCTTCGGTGAAGGAAAACACCGTGAGGAAGCCAAACCAGCATGCTTGAGAGATATTTTTCGACGGTTTTTTTATAAAAATCCGTTCCACTATTTTTTTTTTTTTTTATCGTAGTCTATTATTTTAGATATTCAGCAATATGTTTGATTTTCGTTTGATTTTCATAAAGCCTTTATACCCAGCCGCAAAATCAAATATAGAAATAATTGAAAGGTTCCAGTCAAAAGAGGTCCCATTTATGTGTAACAATTTATGATAACAAAATGGTAATTTTATCTTTTTTTTTTTACTCTACAATGCTGTCCTATTTGACCCAAAGGTTGGCTGGAAGTCCGCCTATGTACCACTCTTGTACATGAAGTTTAAACAAATAAAAATATAAAGAATAATAACGAACGCTCCTTGGTATGTCTCAAACAACAGACTCCATCACGACCTCTGCATCAAAACTGTAATAGAAGGAAATTCAGAAAAGACTAAAGCGTACAAATCATCCAAACCAGCTAGCAGTAAATCTGATGAACACCCAAACAGTCGTTAGAAGACTAAAGAAGAATATTCCTCAAGTCCTAATTTAGGAGGTTACAAGAATAAACGGGGCAGTCACTGGACAGCTTCCGTAAAAACCCTTTATCAATAAATACCAATAACTTATACTCATTTTCTCCCTTCTAGACACCCTCTCTTCCCATTACTGGCGCTCCTGCTGGAGCGGTGTGAACAAGCCACGGCAGGGGCGGAGTCCCCGGCCGCCGAGGCGTTCGGCGCAGACCTGCAGGCCTTCGTGCAGCACCAGCGGAGAGACAGGCGGCCTTTCCTGGTCGACGACCCAGAGATAGATGGACTTATGATTAAGAGCATTCAGGTAGGAGACATCAATGATGTACTGCTATAATTATGTCTAACCATTTTCCAACCGTGTCGGTGTCAGCTTCCAGTCTAACCGGATGCAGCTAAACAGCGACTACTTATCTGACCTCCACAACCCAGTTGGTACTGAGTAATTCGATGCCTAGACTAGTTGTCAGACTTTCGGGCCACTGACTACCTGTAACGACTGTCAAAAATATATAAATCGGGACCAACGGCTTAACGCTCTTTCCGAGGCACGGAAGAAACTCGGTATGTATTGGGTGGTCACCCATCCACGGACCAACCGAGGCAAGCACGGCTTAACCTAAAGATCGAACCGAGCGGCGGTTAATATTTAGGCACGAGCTCCTCCTGTGGACTGACCACACCTTACTAACCCATTAATAAAGCTTTTTATAATTTTATAAGTATTTTTATGACTCAATGCAAGAAAATCAGTCACTAACACTCACCCATTACATTTCCAGGTGCTAAGAATCCACCTGTTAGAACTAGAGAAAGTGCAGGAGCTATGTCGAGACTTCTGCGGCCGGTACATCGCGTGTCTGAAGACGAAGATGCAGAGTGAAAACCTGCTCAGGACTGATTACTCTTCAGGTTAGTTTATTAACATGGTGTGAAAAATCACGTTTTACGGTAGGACTCAATGTAACATATTCAAAACATTGTGCTGATGAATGCATTATACAGGGTTATTTGTAAAACACCAGAAACCTCTTAAGAGGTCATTGTACTCATCACTATGAACAACTTTTACTATGGGACCAAACCTGAAATCGCGAAAAAAAAATCAGCTGTTCCCTACATTTTGACGAGTTAATCGATCATAACCCTGTATACGCGCGTCGTGGACGTATTTAAAATAAAGTTACAACAATAAAAACTTGTATTAAAAAAAAAAAACAACTTGTGCAAAAGTTGGAACTTTGACCCCCAATATCTCCGTAACTAGAAGGTTCCCAGGTATGGTCTACACCAAAAAAATTATCGCAATAACAAGTGCCTTTCGATTTCGCGTACCAGCGGTTTTTCTCGCCAATGGATCACCGCTCGTTAAGGGTAATTTTACACCCATAACAGTCAGTCAAAACTTGTTAAACGAATCGCATGTGACTAAAAGAGTGATGAATATAAACGTTGATGGATGGAGAGGGAGAGGAAGACCAAAGAAACGATGAATGGATTGTGTGAGGAATGATATGAAAGATAAAGAAGTAAATGATAGCGTGACGGTTGACAGTGGAGAATGGAAGATAAAACGTGTTGCGCCGACCACAAGTAACATGGGACAAGGGCAGGAAGATGATGAACAGTCAGTCAAAACTTATATTTTTTTTGTTCTATCTTTCAGGTGGTGTAGAAAGCAACAACAATCTGTCTGGCTCGATAGACGAGCACTCGAGCACGTCGAACTCGCCACAATATCAGGTATGAAATGTATGTTAACCTTTCATATGAATTTATTTCACACAATACATATTTATGAAACTTTAATATATTAAACCGGATTTCAGGCGTTAGTTTGTCCTAGGCCGGGCGAAACCAGGTTACTGGGTTATCTTGTCTAGATACAGTAACCCAGAAAAGGCAATTTTACTGGTATTTTTTGGTCACAGTTCTAATCAAATCTTGGCCTAAGCTTAGCCGACAGCTCTAGCCTGGTGACTAGACCTGGGACAAAATAGTTTGACCTGTAATCGAATTTGACCGGTAAAAAATAAACATTCTTAGAAAAATGTACTATGAGTTCACTGACGGTCTGCAGTTTTTACCCTTCATCATCATTTCAGCCGAAAGACGTCCACTGCTCGACATAGCCCTCAAAGCCCGCAAGTGTCGCCACATTGACCGGTTCCGTCTCGCATCCAGCGGATCTTTTCACGGTTTCACCCTTATAAGCCCCAAATAATAAAGTTGAAAAGTGGTCGACCCTCGGTGAGCTCGGTAGTACAAGACTACCTCTTAATCAACTATTTACTTTACCGTAATGCGTTAAAGTTGAATTTTGAGTGACCATTTCTTGTAATGAAATAATCCAAATTTATTTTCACCTAAAATGGATATGCGACTTGAAAAGCAACTTTAAATAATACTATATACCCTGATTACCAGTAACATATCGTTCAATCCCACATCTCTTGCGTACAGTCGCCCCCCGCCCCGCTGTCGGCGTCGTTCCCGGCGGTGTACCCGCCGCACGGCGAGCTGCCCTATGCGCCGGCAGCACGAGACACACGTGAGTAACTATAATATGCTGAGCTTTACATAATAAAGGGGCTTTTTCAATTTGAAAATTTCACCCCTGTAATACAAAGTCTAACATATTTCCAAGACAATCACACCGTAGACTCTATTTTTCTTTTTTTAACTTAGGCTATTCTATTTTTAATGACCATTTGAGCGAGCCTGTACAGCAGTCCGGCCTCCTTCGACAAAGGGAAGGACAAAATGCTGTTACAAAATAATCATGTTGATTTTGTCTGACAAGGATGGAATAGGTTATTAAGTATCCCTGCCACTTACCTGCTGGCCAACAGCTACACGCGTGATGCCGTAGCGGCTGCCGAGAAAACAAATAAAGAGAAGCAATGTCACGGCATCCATATTTCGTGTCTAAACTGTAACTGAACCCCAGAGACACACGCACCTTGTCGCAAATCAAGACACAAACTTTTACCTTAGATTTAGTGCTAAAAGGATTCTGCCCACTATACCGTACCATACCATGACCGTGCTATGCACGTATCAGATAAAAAATATTCTTTGTATTGAAAAGTATGAGGTGACCGTTCCGTCATCGACCAACATCATTTCGTGCCATCCAGACGCACGTAGCGTGTACCGGCTCTGGCAAAATAGCAGTGCATGGCTCGGGACGGTGACGGAACGGTCTAGTGAGCCATAGTCTCATACTTTTCAATGCAAAGACTATAGAGTTTAACCGCGTATGATGCCCGTTCTAAACCCGTTATGACCGCGTATGATGCCCGTTCTAAACCCGTTATGACCGCGTATGATGCTCGTTCTAAACCCGTTATGACCGCGTAATGTCATGTTTGTTTCCGATACGTTCATAGTATACTAGCGCCGAAATTATTATTGTAAAAGTTTATGTCACGATGTCCCGTGCACGGTTAACCCTATAGAACTTCATCATCATCTGCCTGCCTTTTCCCAACTATGTTGGGGTCGGCTTCCAGTCTAACCGCATGCAGCTGAATACCAGTATTTTACATGGAGCGACTGCTTATATGACCTCCACAACCCAGTTAGTGCTAGGTAATACGATACCTCTT
Source organism: Eurois occulta (assembly GCA_950022335.1). Taxonomy (NCBI): domain Eukaryota; kingdom Metazoa; phylum Arthropoda; class Insecta; order Lepidoptera; family Noctuidae; genus Eurois; species Eurois occulta. The sequence goes on from OX465505.1 coordinate 9,930,340, forward strand.
GATAAGACTGGTTGTCAGATTTTCGGGCCACTGACTACCTTTAAAAGATGTCAAAGATCTACAAATGACAGCCGGGACCAACCCCATAGAACTTAATAACCCAATTAAAACCTACTTAGTGTAATTTTGCTTGTTTGCAGCGTCACTAGTGGTGCAAGGTTCAACGCCGATCAGTCAGATTGGCGCGGGGCTGCTCTCTACCGACTCCTTTACTGGTAAGTACCTTCCGTTATCACGGTATTGTAGTAGACAGGGCGTCTGGGTTTAATTTTAAGTATACTGAACATCAAATCAAATAGAACAATTCAATTTTTGTTTTAAAAAAATTGTCAAAAGTGGCTTTCTTGATTCACAAGGTGAATAAGCAACTTTCTTTAATATTCAGATCTAAAACATGTATCAAAAGAAGAATTAAAAAACCGTCAAAAAGTTCGTCCACATCGCTGTCAACGGGAAAGTGCCCAGAAGGCTGGCAGCATTACCACGTTGGATGGCAATGCTGATTCTTTGGGCAAGAAATAGACCAGCCCGAGGTCACGTGAAGAGTCGACCAACGGCTTGGCGATGTCGTGAAATACTAGGACCCCATGGCCCCAGTGTTTCAATCCCAAACAGCGCGAACACATAACTGATTATTTTTCTCATAAGGAATTAGTTTTTTTGGGCAATGATCAGATTTCGACGACAAAGTTAAATAAGAAAAGTGGAAGTCTCTGAATAGACTCCGGACCCAGGTTGGTCGTAGTAAGGAAAACCTGCTCAGGTGGGGATTCATTAATGACTCTGCCCTGGAGTGTATATGTGGTGCTGTTCTACAAACGATGGGGCACTTAATATCGTGTCCTGCGTGTTCTGTTGTTTGTTCGCTACAGGAACTGATGGGCGCTACTGAAAGCGCCAAACTAGTAGCTCAGTTTTGGGCTGATACAATTTAGATTGCCATCGATACGCTAAGAAGAAGAATAAGAAAAAAATGTTGTATTCGCTTTCTATTTTTTGCGATTATTTTGCGCAAGTAATGCCCAGCCATCTTTTTAAGGTTATCGCTTCATCGTGGCACAGGTACTTACATCAACCAGCAAAAGTAACATAGGACGCTCACAGGCAATAGGCTATTTGACAACATCGAATATAAAAATAAGTATCTAGCCCGTCAGTTAGATCACCAAAACATATTGGTAACGTATTTTTTCTTTTATCACATAATCAAAAAATGACGGCGATACAGCGCATCAAAGTTCAAGAGAGCTTGTGACGTCACTGTACAGTAAAAAGTAACAGAAATTGTGACTTCACGCGAGATTTCAACGCGCTGTATCGCGGTCATATTTCGTTTACATGACAAATGAAAAAATACGTGTTGAATATTTTTTGGTGAACTTACTGAAGGAATAAATAGTTTTTTTCAGGCAAATACCATATTCAGCTCTGTTAACAGTTTTGGAAAACGTTTGGGCGAACTGTTTGTGCCTGCGGTTCTGACGGTGTCCGATGTATCTGTCGGGCACAAATAGCCGACAGAAAAGACTATAGAGTTCTGGACAGTCGATACGTCTCCGTAAGGTTTTACAGGCTACCGTGAGCTGATCAAAAATCTGGCAGAATAGATGCGGAAGATGGATGACAGAATCTGAGGCCGGAGACACCAATGTCAGTGGTTCGCGCGGTTCACCGAAATGTGATTGGAATAATCACGATTACTATAGTTTGTTTTTTAATTATTTTACTCTTTGTCGTCCACAGGCACAAACTCAAACAACTCCTGCTCCTCAGTTTCCGGTTCCCCTCCTCCAGAAGACGACAGCACAGAAGACTCGAGCGGCAAGCGAGGAGTCCTGCCCAGGCACGCCACCCAGGTGATGCGCGCCTGGCTGTTCCAGCACCTTGTGGTGAGTGCCTGTTCAGTATCAGCTTAGCTCATGGTACGGAGATAGAAGACTGGATTGGCAAGCAAGGAGTCCTGCCCAGGCACGCCACCCAGGTGATGCGCGCCTGGCTGTTCCAGCACCTTGTGGTGAGTGTCTGTTCATCATCAGCTTAGCTCACGGTACGGAGACAGAAGACTCGATTGGCAAGTGAGAAGTCCTGCCCAGGCACGCCACCCAGGTGATGCCCGCTTGGCTGTTCCAGCACCTTGTGGTGAGTGCGTGTTCATCATCAGCTTAGCTCATGGTACGGAGACAGAAGACTGGATTGGCAAGCGAGGAGTCCTGCCCAGGCACGCCACCCAGGTGATGCGCGCCTGGCTGTTTCAGCACCTTCATCATCAGCTTAGCGCAGGGTACAGAAACCGAAGAATCGAGCGGCAAGCGAGGAGTCCTGCCCAAGCACGCGCAGGTGTTGCGCGCCTGGCTGTTCCAGCGTCTCCAGTGTGTAGCTCTTAGCCAGGTGGCTTAGTTCTTAACTCCTAAAGCTTGATACCCATGTCACTAAACTATTATCATCTTATCCGCAGCATCCATACCCCACAGAAGAAGAGAAGCGCACCCTAGCGGCGCAGACCAGACTCACACTGTTGCAAGTCAACAACTGGTTCATTAACGCGCGCCGTCGGATCCTGCAGCCCATGCTCGACTGTGCTGACAAACCTGGTGAGGATACCTATATCTGTATATAACTAATGCAATACCGGGATTTATTTAATCACCGCTGCTCTCAAAAATGGTGAAGGCAAACATCGTGAGGAAACCGGCATGTCCTAGAACCAAAAATTCGAAGACATGTGACATCTATCAACCCGCACTGGGCCCGCATTCCTCGTAGAGAGGAGGCCGTGTGTCCCAGCAGTGGGAACATTATAGGCTGATTATGCTTATGCTATGCAATACCGGGATCCCGAGATACCGAAATCCTGCAAGCAAAATGCGGGACTACTTATTACTTTCCTGCCCTTATTCTAATTTATTTAGGGTCAAACTCAAACTCAAAACATTTATTTCAATTAGACCATTACAGGCACTTTTAAACGCCAAACAAAAAAACAAAAAAGGCGAAGCTACAGTCACAGTCACAAAGCATAATAACTTGAGGAAGCACTGTAGTTGCCCATTCCAAAGCGTAGATCTCTGTGGACAAAAAAGGGTAGAAACTCTTGGCGCAGCATGTCTTCTTGTTCCATTCTTCTCTATTACTCGTCATCTCAGCAGTCACCTCCTTTCTAGCCATATCATCCTTCACACAGTCCAACCCTCGTTTCTTTTGGTCGTGAAAGAAGATGTATCTAGAAAGGAGGCGACTGCTGAGATGACAAGTTATGGAGGAGCATGAAGAATTAGACTATGCTACGCTGGCCAGAAACTAGGGTCCTGTGGGAGACTCAATCTTACAGGCCTTTGCCGGCAGTTGGGAACGTTCCAGGACTTCCAGGCTAATTATGTCTATGTTTCCAGGTGGTAAGAAAGGCAAGAATGGTTCGTCTATAAGCAAGCGGTACTGGCCTGATGCGCTCTCTAATCCACAGTTCACAGCTGGTGAGTTACTTTGTCATCCTTAACCTCTACAAGTTGAGGACTAGTAACTCCGTCATAAGCCTGGTGTTAAAAATATGGTTGAAAAAGAAGCTCCTGAAAATAAAGGGTGTAGATATCTAAATAGAATAGATATATATGAATAGATCCTTAACGAAGCCGAAAGGCACTTATTCTTACCGTCATTGCGATATTTGTTTTTCTGGACCATACATTCTAGTTACGGAGATATTGATAGTCAAAGTTCCAACTTTTTCAATACTAATTTTTAAGGTTATGATTTTAGTTTAAATACCTTCAGGAAACCCGAACTATTTAAACCGCCGTCATTCCGATCTCGCCGTCGAGGTCCGTCGCGACGTCCCAGTAACGTTCCCCTCCGTCCCTTGCCAGAGCCAGCCCGCGACGCCGAAGTCGGCTGAACCAGTAGCTTTAAACCAGCCCCTAAATAATCTAAACCAGATCCAGCCTGTCCCCTTGCTGCCCTCCTGTGACGCCCTAAGCCGAGGCTCGTACCCCACAGGGGGTGCCCTTAGCGAGTGGTCGCTTAGTTTATAAGTTTAGTTTTACGCCCCTGGCTGGAGGCCTTCCACTCCAGGCATCCACAGGACTTGCCCGGTTAAGCAGTAGCCAACCTCAGAGGTTGAACTGCGAGATGCCCTACATAAAAAAGAACTATTCAATGAATCCATAGCACAATGTTTTGAGTGTGTTACATCGAGTCCTACCATAAAACGTGATTTCTCGTCCCAAAAAAAGTCGTTTCTCAGCAACATTTTTGGCGTAAGGTTACTTAGTTTGAGCCAATGGGCGAAAGTCAGATAGCACGCAACGAGACCATCTGGAAAAATTACGTTTTATTTGACAACTTGAGTGTAAAGTCGTTTTCTTATTCTAACTAATCGTTGACCATGTTTCCAGGTCTCCTCTCATCATCAGAAGACGAGGATCCAGAAGGCGACCCGTCCGGCGACGAACAGGACTCGACAAGCGAACAGACAGAACACACCACCTACCCTATCCAGCAGCCCATGCATTAGGACGGTAATGTGACGTTTTGTGTACTAGTGCTACATTAGTTTTGTTGGGAATTCTGACGTTCAGCAAAGTTTTTATGAGAGAGGTAGTAGTACAAGGATATATTGGCGCTTAAATGACATTGGCAGGTCAGCATACATTTCTGTAATGAGTAAGGTCAGTCATAGCTCTTTGTAGATGGCGTGTCCAGAGCTAGGTCCCAAACTGACCAATGGGGTCCAGCTATTTTGACACATATAATGACAGTTACAGATGTTCAACCAATAACGATGCTTAGACCTAGCTATGCTAGCGCCATTCGTTTCATAGTTACCGTCCCCATTGTTGTAAATTGTGATAAAAAAAGCAAGATGGCCGACGTTAAGGCGTTAGTTCCGATTAAAGTCACGCGCGACAAGATCCTTGGGACAGCTACAGCAGTGACGTAAAGTTGCTAATTAAACAGAAATAAAATTACATGAATTTTAGTCGAAACTATGGTTGGTAACTTAAAGAGAAAATGTGAATATAAAATAACTACCGTTATCTTAAGACAAGATTGATATAAAAAATCGACTACTACTGAACAAATTACAAAAAAATACTCAACAAGCAAGCAAAACTGTTAAACCATACTAAATAGCCATAATAACGCGGGTAAAATAGTGACAGTTAGTGACAGTTGACAGATTCTCACAAAACTAGTGATGCACCCGTTCCTCAAGCTCGCGTAATCGATTGAAAGAAAAAAAAACTAAATCGAGTTAGTCGATACTCAGTTATGATTCAATGTATACGTATTAATTTAAAAAAATCTTTTCATGACAATCGCCATGTCACAATGAAAATTCATTTATTTATATAAAAAAAGACATAATATAAAGTATATTGACAGTATACCGTAAGTTTAAGTGTAGCATAGAAACATTTCGGATAGTAACAGTGTTACGTTTAAAAAAGGAGAAATAAATCATAATGTCTTTCGAAAATAGTGATGTGCGAACAGTTTTCATTAGGATGAATGGAATATTAAATAAAAATATAATATGTTACTAACTTTATATGACTCATAAATGTATACGATTCATTTTAAAAGAGTTAAATAAAAGTTATCCGGAAAAATAGAAGAAAAAAAAATAACTGGACGAAATTTGAAAGTGCGAAAGCTGCTGAAATAAAAAATACGATATCAAACATCTTGTATACGAAAACTTATACGATATCAATTTTGTATACGAATGCAATATTTAGGTTTATTTGTTACTTTAGTTTTACCGGCAAAAGTTTATATACGTCAATTTTAATGATAGGACAAAAACTATTTACCTAAAGAATGAATAAACATTTCTCTAGGAAATATATTTAAAAGTTATTTAATCTGTTGAATATTATTAAATACAGGAATACCTTTACCGCTTAAAATGTATGCAAGCACGGCTTAAAATAGAAATAAAATATCTCTTACATACAAGGTGTAAGGAACACCGACGCGAAAACTAATATTAATTAGGAATTTAAAAAAAAACAGCTGTTCCATACATTTTGACCGTGAGGTATATTTAATTTTCAGTATACTATGATGCAGTGTCTGTCTTTTGATTAAAATATTGACTTAACCTTCCATATTATGAATAAAAAAAAATTAGTTGTCTGTAAAGTTGGTTTACGGACGATAGTTTCACGTGACAACATCGCATAGGCCAATCGAGTGGAAGAGAGATAGATGCGGCGCAAGCGTACAATGAGCGTAACGGGACAATGAGTCATTCTTTTTCGTGCATGCAGCCGGCGTTCATCGATTTATTAGACGTTGTCACGTCAAAAAAATTAAAAATAAAACTTCAAAATAGGTGCATGATCCGGTTTGGTCGTTTCATATACTTACGCTTTTAAAATAGGTAAAAGACAGTGAGTTCGCACATTACTAAACACAAAAACAATTTAACTAAATAACACTGTTACTATGCAAAATCTTAACCTAGAACTTTGTATACGTAATCCATACCTCAGATATTATAAAAACTATTCATATTTAGCGACAAAACTAACGGAATACAACACTCTAATGGTGGACTTTTTACCTGTTTTCTTTCTGAATAAGATTAATTAATACTTAAGTCACTAAGTTATAGAACCAGGCCTTAATTAACTCTGTGTTTGATTGTCAAGCTCCGGTTCGGATGCTGGTGGTCTCGACTAAGTGAAACTACTGCTTTTCGATATGAAGACTGTATATTATTTTCTGGGTGTGTTACAAATAAAAATGGCCGATGTATGCGGACGGTAAGTGACGGCGAGTATTGTATATCATCATCGACCATTTTTCACCATCTCATCACATCTGGAGCTTAATACTCAAACACTCTGGTGTAATCTTTATGAAATTGTGAAACACCGATTCGGTTGTGTTGAAACTAAAACTAAACTGAAACGCAAATGAGCTAAAGTAACATATTAACTATTTAATCATCTCCAAATTCTATTGTTTATTAAATTTATAAATATTTTGAAGTTTATTTTAGTTGCAGCAACATCGGAATCTACTTTATTATATTTTTGCCAAACATTGTGCTTCCATGATTTTATAAATCTATGCTTGAAGAACAAAGATCGAAATGTACGCATTTAAAAACAGGCAAAAAGTCCAGCGTTTAAAGAACTACTCGTTTTTGGCAAACCCGCTACTGTTTGTAAACACTAATTATATGTAAAATAATAAAACTCCGCATTTAGTCATCCAAAAACTTTTTTTTTTGCCTATTTCAAGTGTATTTGTCAAAAACGAGCAACATAAAAAAAAATCTCTTAAATAGACGAAAAGCCCTCAAAGAGGCCATTTTATTTAGCGTTTTGTCAATTCTTAAAAAGCCGGTTGTGAATTAAACACTTTTTTGAGTTTTTATCTCCCCATTTGACCGACTGACGCAAAGAAATAGATGCTAAGAATATTTTCTACATTCAAAACACTAGAATAAACCGTCCACTGAAATATTGTATGTATTTATTTATAAAAAAAAACGTAATTAGTTTTGAAATATACTCATTGTTAATTTCCTTTAATTTACTTACACAGCCATATTAGTATTAGGTGTCTCTTTGGTTGGTGTGGAGAGCCGATATTTTATTTTAAAAAAAACAAGAATGAAAAGTTTTTTTCTGAGAAAAAAAAATCAGTACAGTATAGAATAAGTCAGTTGAAAATATTATGTCGTTTATTTTGTATAAAAAGCAAGTTAATTAATAAGTAAAATAAACTGTTTCCTATATTTAAGTTTTAAGTTAGATTCTAAGTAAAACATGACCATTATTTTGTATGTTTCTTTACGTGTCTTCACAAAAAGGCAAATATTTTTCTGTTATTTTAGAAAAAAATAAACATTACAATTTTACCACAAAACCGGTAACTCCACATCAACTAATCTAGCTTCTAAGTATTAAAAAAACGAATATACGATTGTAAAATATACGATTCCCTTTAAATATAGTATACTTCGAAAACTTAACGTTCAATCCAAAATTGTATACGCGAAAAAAAGTATTAAAATCGTAATTGACATTTAAAATTTAGTCAAAGAATGTTAAGTGAATAATCGACTAAAAATATAAGTGGTTAGTCACATCACTAAATATTGACAGCTTGGCAAAAAAAGTTTAGAAAGGGAACGATTTTATTTCTTAATTAGAAGCATGCTGACAGCTTTTAAACATCCACCCAGAAACATTAAAATACTTCAAGGATAGTTATTTTGAAGTATATACTCAAGACTATTTCTTACCAAATACTAACTGCGTCGTGGACGTCACATAAGCAGTCGCTCCATGTAAAATACTAGTATTCAGCTGCATCCGGTTAGACTGTAAGCCGACCCCAACATAGTTGGGAAAAAGCTAAGCTGATGATAATGATATCTGAGTTGAGAAAAGTGTAAGGTACCTTTCGAGTTTTCGAGAGAAAGGCTAGGCAGATGATGGTGTACCTAGGGGTCAAAATACGGCCAGCCCATAAGGCAAGTAATAGGTTATAAGGGGAAGCCAAGCTTTTAGGCTTGTTGGAAAGTACCGACACTCCCAACCACCTTAGGGTCGGCTTCCAGTCTTACAGATGTAGTGGAATACCAGTATTTTGCATGGAGCGACTGCCTATCTGATCTCCACAACCCACTTACTGAGTAACTTAACCTAAGTTTCTACTCTTTTTTCGCCAAGTCTGTCTTATTTAGTAAGTTGCCTGTAGTATTAGTCAGTTAAGCTAAAAACTTTTAGTCGATTATCCATTTCACATCTCTATTTAGGTGTAAAAAGCATTGGCGAGAAAAGTTAATGATTGTAGATTAAAAAATATCGTAAGAAATACAATAATAATATTTCTTTTTAAGCAATGTTTTTAAAATGGACTTCCAATTTCAATTTTTAGGTTGTACTAATGTGACGTTTGATAATAAATAAATAATACTTCAGAATAGAAAAAAAATTGTTAGTTACTTAAAAATGGCAGCTTGCCATAAGTCTTGTAATATTATACACAAGTTGACTTCCAATCGTTTTAATGTTTTAGCTGCAAACAGAATTTTTGATATTTCATTTGCAAAACTTTCTGTAAGTTCATTTTTATTTCGGTACAGTCACGGACACCAATTCGTTTACACTTATTAAAATTTTCTCGAGGAATAATTTCAATGTTATGTACCTATTACGTAATATTATGGAAGCCAAAATACTATGTCCGTAACAATTTTAAATTGCAATCAATACAGTTAGAGAAAATCACTTTTAAAATTAAATTAAACATATTGGTGCGCGTGAAAGTCACTATGCAAGTCTTGCAATATTAAATGTCTTCCTTAGATTTTTACTAAAATGGCGCCACAGTAGTACAATCTAGAAATAAATGTTTAAGTATTAAGTTAAAATCGTAGTATAAATACGATATTTTTTGATCTTAAGAATGGATTTATAAGCTGGAGTTAAGGGAACCATTGATATATCGACGTAAACAAGAAAAAAAGGCAAAAAAAATGCATAATTTTCAATACATACTACTGTTTTCATGGCGCAATATGCATAAAAGCCTCCTCTCTATGAGAGGGAGTGGGCTGTAATCTATCACGCGGGCCCAGTGCGGTATGCAATATGGTGTTTTAATTTGTATCGAATAATTTTAGAGTCCACCAATAGCAGAATGAAGACAAAGATTTATTTCTTATATAACTAAATAATCATTAAATATGGACAACCAATATTTTAGACTTACTAAAAGAATACACATTCGACTAAAATAGTTTCCAATATTAATTTGAGAATGGATTTTTTTTTTTAAATTTTTTTCTTCTTCTGATTATAAGATGTTTCCCTAACTCCAGTTTACCAATTAAAAAAATAATTAAACAGTGATTACCCTGTTATACGAAGAAACGAATATACGTAAAAATGGAAAGGTGAAGTTAAAAAAAATAAGATTTTTTTATGATAATATTATTAAAATAACTATGTATTAGTACATATTATACAGTATACTTATACATTGCGTAGTGATAATAATGTATTTTTAAATAATAAAGAACTGTGACTTGAAATAATCGCCAGTAATTTAGCTTTTAAGGCCTGTAGGTCATTGTGAGGCCGATGGAGGCCAATGAAGGTTAAAATGGTCAATGTGAGGCCGATTGTGAGCCAAAATAGGCCGTGTATTGTTTTTGAAAAGGGAACGCTTTGACTTAATTTGCTAAAAAAAAAGAAAAAAGGACTAGTTCAATATTTTTCGCCTAAAATTACATAACGACACTAATGCTATTTTTTTAAAACTTTATTTCAGTTTTTATTTCAAGGATGTGTTGAGTGAAAATGGCTAATAGTCCGCATGGCGACCGTATAGCTATACAATACCAGTTTATGCGGATCTCTCATTGTATTGGAAATCTATACAAAGCGAGGCCATGTTATACTGAAAATATATGACTTGCCGTGTGCACCTTCATATAACGAAAAATATTGATAAAACCGTATTATTATGCAAATAACACAATTGTAAGCTATATGTTGTGATCAATACGAACCTAATCATATAAAATAAAAGCGTAATAAATCAAAGCTTTCCCTTTTCCTCCCGACACACTGCCCACGCGTGGGCACAGAGCCCAGCAATGTTCATCAAGTCCAGGACTAGTATACAATAGTTATACTCGCTTGTTTAGAGATAAGAATAACTTCAATGTTATACTTTTATGGTACACCATCATTTTTGCTAGTCAATAAAATCATTTTTAGGCTGATTTATGTGTTTTATTTGAAAAAATATTGAAAAAATATAAATATATAAATTAAAAAATATTATTTACAAATATTTTGAAAAAACAAATTGTTTATGAATATTATTAAAAAAAATATTTTTATAAAATTATGAAAAAAAAAAATGTTTAAAAAATAAACTCATGCATAATGTTAGTGTCCATGTTAGTTTTAAAACTTATTCCAGAAATACTGGTGGTGGTGTATCTAAATCCACTGGTAATATATTGCTGAATACTGGTATTCAGCTGCATCTGGATAGACTGGAAGCCGACCCCAACATAGTTGAGAAAAGACTAGGCGGATTATGACTGTTGGTGTTTCTTAGAGATCACAAATGAAATGGGAGGTAAAAATAAATAAAATACAATTCTTATAAACTTTACAATATTTTTATTAAACAGTATATTTTAGATACAAAATTCCTTAACTATTATTTACAATTATAACCTAAAATTCGTATAAAAATATTTATAGAACCACCGATTTTCCTTTTTATAATAAAAAAAATAATTATTTTATCGTTAAAAGAAAGTCTTTACACATTAAAGCTTTATTAAACTCTAATTTCATAGTTTGGTTGGAATATACTTAATAGTCGAGTTTTTTATTTAATCGATTATTTAGTTGACGTTTGGTAAAATCCAGCCATTTTGTTTTTTTGACTCAAGATCCACAGATAACATTTTGACTTTACTGTGCTATCGAAGTCGGTTTCATATGCAAATATACGCTTTATTGGCAATATTTATGTTTTATTAGTATTATATTTGTTTCAAATTCACTTCAACGTGAACACTATCCGCACGAAAATAAAATTAATAAGTATTCGTTTCTTACGTTTTGAAAAGTATAGTCAAAATGCTTGAATCTTGCTCCAAGTCGTCGGGTGCATATTTCTAATTATTATACATAGTATCAAGTAATATTATAATGTAGTCATCTTTTTAATCTCATTATTATTATCAACAAATTAAAATTGTTTGAACGTCTTGTTCATTCTTTTAAATAAAATATATTCAGGTTTTCATAATCGAAAACATACAAGTAATTGAAGGAAGAAAAACATAAGTATGAAAGTATAATTTCAATTTTAACGCCCACAATCTCAAACGTAACTTAGAGTTTAAGAATCTGGCCGTTAGGAGAATAATATCGTACAATTTTTAATTTAATAAGTACATTATTTGAGCACATTTTCATAGGATAGAATGTCCTTAGTTTACAGGACTGGAATGTTTTATAACATAGGCCCGTTTCCCATATATTTTCGAGCCATTTTTATTCTAACCCCAAAATTTTATTAAAACTGAAACCACGGCTTTTAATGAGTGACCACGGTTAACGATGTGGAATCGGTATGAGCCGATCCTGTAATAAAGGCGAAATGGAACCTGATTTCTTTTGTTTCGCTTCGAAAGATGCTCTTTCTGATTGGTTTAAGCCGATTCATGTCGCTAAGTGTGGTAATTCCGTTAGACTAATTAAATTTGCATGTTTAAGAAGTATTTATATTAATTTCATTTACGTAACTTTAGAGTTTTATCAAGGCAATGTTTTAAGGTATTTTGGCCAATATATCTAAGATTTTTTTCTGTCTATAATGTTCAGCTAAGATTTTTATGACAATGGTAAAGTTGACTTTGGCATTGTCAGAATTTTGTCAGCAGTAAATTGCTACTGGCTATTAGCAGTAGGTTAACTGTAGGTACAATGAAGGTATTTTATAATAAAAGGGATGGCCTAACATTATGCAATTTTTAAGTAACTTAGATAAATATTGTATCTGATAAGAATGTTATGCAAGAAATATCAAAAACTACAACATTAAGCTAGTTAAAGTAGCCCTTTTCATACAAAAGATAAAACCTTCGCTGAAATTATAAACAGAAAACAATAAAATGAGCAAATATTCCTTTAAAAGCTAAGCGAACTCCGTTAAAATCGGAATCCTTTATAGTCAGTCGTCGACACAACCCTATATAAAATTAAAATAGCCTATGAACCACTACACCGATTAGGTACAGTTTTTTGTGTATACAGGGGGGGTGACTATGGCATCTTAAAGCAGGAGTAATTCCAGTGTGGGATTGAGACAGAGTTATACAGGTCGTCTAGCGCCATCTCTTTCCCAATTTGAAATTACTCCGGCTTTAAGACGTCATGGTAGACCACCAGAGGGCCTAAAATTGTCGCATTAGTGGAATCATATTAGGACAATACTATGAATTACATGTCAATTCGTAAAAAGGTCACTAATTGATAATTCATAATATGAATTGCGTCTGTGACCATATTAAGAATTTTAACGTGATTCAAATTATCATTTTTATTGGCGGTCAGCTTCCCTAGACGAGCTTCTTTAGAAATAGCTCTTCAGCTACTACTTAAAATAATTGATTTTCGTGCTTGAATTAAAGACTAAACTTGAAAAATATGTGACGGTCATAAAGTCACGTGATTTAAAAATGACGAGGCCATAAACATATTTTTCTGGTTACTGTACCTGTACCGTTGTCAGTTAGTGGTCGAGCCGCCCCCATAAGTGTTTAAACAAATATAGTATTTAATACCCTGATACACTATACTTTATTGTCAACACTGCTTTCGTCAGTCACTTTGGATTTGTCAGAATTTATTTCACTTGATTCTTCTATATTTACGTATTTAATCAATGTGCTACATTTGTAATAACTTAGAATTATTTTTGTTCGTCCGTCACTAATACAATTATGTTTTCACAAAAACACGACCCTAACCTTTTCCCAACTATGTTGGGACCGGCTTCCAGTCTAACTGAAATGAGCTGTTACTCAGCACGCCTTTTAAAGTTTACGACGCTGACAAAAACAAAGTGAACCGACAGACCCACTGGAAAAGCGGAGGGGGATAGCTGATAAACCTAACGCATTCCCCACCCTAGTCCTGATTAAACCTATGTTCCGACAAAATAAAACTATTATCAGACCTTATCAAAGATTCCCTTTCCGCTTCACTAAAGCTAGACTTAACGAAATCACCCCTCAACACATGCTTAAACTCTAAACTGCAATCAGTTTTCACGTAACTTAATTCTTGGACCTTATCCCCACATTGGTTTAAGGGTATGTATGCTGATTCTCGATTTGGCAGGAGTTTATGTGAGCCGCTTATAATCAGTGTTGAGCTACGTCTGATAGTCTGCCTTCCAAGCTCGACGATTTCCAGCGAATTTTGTCCGATCACCAAACTCTTGTATGCTTTTATGAAGACGTATGCGAGTGTCAGAAAGCCGGTCAGGATCATGGAGTAGGTAATGACTGGTCCGATGACCGGTCCCACGGTTGTGGCAAGGTAGATCCATCTCCAGATTGGCGGTGAGAGCTCGTGGATGCCCTGGAAGTAAAAGGTAAGTGGTTAGTGACTTTGAATTTTAGTTTGTCAGACTTTGGAGTTGTCATTTTTTAAGTTGTCACTTATACGAGGTGTATACGGACCCTTAACGAAGCCGAAAGGCACTTGTTCTCCCCGTCATTGCGATATTTTTTTGTTATGGAGCATACCTAGGAACCTTCTAGTTACGGAGATATTGGAGGTCAAATTTCAAAGTAATTTTGTATTATTGTTTTGTTCTGTGTCAAAAGTTCCTTTAAATAGTTGGAAAACATTGTCGCGACTAAAATAATCATTTTCCAAGAAAGTCTTGTTTCAATCAAATGTTTGTTTCTTGAGAAAGTAAATGAAAGTGATGGTCCGCGCACGCTAAATGGATGTCGGAGTATTCTGTCAATATAACGACACGTGTTTTCCCTTTGGGAGAATGAAATGGCATTTTCTTGTCGCATCTAGCAGGTGACTTGCCAGAAACACGCTTTAAAAAAAATAGAGCCAAATTGAGAACCTCCTCCTTTTTTGAAGCCAGTTAAAAAAATTAAATGAATACTTAAAGGTTAAATGGAATTGATAGTTTCAATCTTTTTTAAAATCTAGGAGTTAACATGGCAGAATAAGAACCACCAGGCCATAAGAAGGCATATTTAACGCATTGGCTGAACGTTGCCCCGCACTTGGAAGTTCTCCTGTATCGTGTGTGCGTTTGCAAACATATAAAAACTCACATACACAAACAGCAAGACCCGGAATAACTACCTGTAGGCCCTACAAATATTTGTTCCGTGCGGGGATCGCACTCGCGACACGCAGCGCAGCAGTCAGTCGCTCAGCCACTGCGCCAACCGTGCCGTCAAAATAAGATTAAAACTTATGGTGCCGCAACCGCACACGTACCGCGTTACCGCGGTAAGTGTGGCCGGGAAGATCGTTTCATCGCGTAGTAATCGGGCGATGACGAATGCCTATCGGGGTACTGTAGTTTAACTTACGCGCATCAATGCACGCACCTGCGTCACTTCCGTGCAGTCCAGACTTTGAAGTAAGCGAAAAAATTGTAATAAATAATAATTCACAGATTTAGAAAGCAACGTCACTAGTTCATCCATTTTCAATACTGCCTACGTCGTCAACACAAACAGAGATCGAACACCACCCGGCACGACACCAACGAGACATGCATCTAATGTAGTCAAGAACATGATGTTTTAGTCCCGCCAACGTGACACGAATCTTCGGCCGCTAATAGCCCCACCATAATAATAAGATTAACTACGTACTTCTTCAATCCACATAACCGGGAAGATGGTGTCAGGGAAGTTATTGATATTGTTGATGGGGATGTTGGGCGCGTGGTCCACCTTCAGGTTCAGTTGGACCCTCACGAAGCCTTCTAAGGGTACTCCAATTTTCTGGAAGAATAAAAGATTGTATAATTAGTTAAAGGATAAACAGAGTGGAATGGCGATTTGGTGAGTTGAGGGTTCAATTCCTTTATATTGCTCTCATCATCTGTCTGCCTTTTCCCAACTATGTTGGGGTCGGCTTCCAGTCTAACCAGATGCATCTGAATACCAATACTTTACATGGAGCGAAAGAAAGAAAGAAAGAAAACACATTTATTTGGCACATGCCACAAATGCACACAACATAAAATAAAATAAAAAATAAAATAAAAACTTAAATCTACACAATAAAAACTTAAATCTAAACAGGAACAAAAAAAAAGGGAAAAGTTGTGTGTCTCACGGCTGCGCCAAATAGGCCTAGCGACTGCCTCTATGATCTCCACAACCCAGTTAGTACTGGGTAATACGACACCTCTTGGTAAGACTGATTGTCAGACTTTTCCGAGGCACGGAGGAAACTCGGTCAATAATGGGTGGTCCCCATCCACGGATCAACCTAGTACCCTAATTATACCTACATTTCGCTAGTTATGTTTAAAAATGGGATTTAAACATGAATGCATGCATTTTTTTTACATGGGGGCGAGCCCATTGTCCATCAACCGGGCACAAATCCAGATTCCGTGGCTGCTGTAATTTTCCACTCGATGGTTTAGTGGTCGCAAGCGACTGCTGAGCATGAGGTCCTGGGTCCCGGGTCGAGAATGTTATTGGGTTATTCCATCAGGAATTTCTCATTAGCAACCCCGGAGTCTGGATTTGTGCCAAGTTGACGGCAATAGGCTCGCCTCTACACGGGATTTAAACATAACTGGCGAAATGTGGGTGTACGAGACGACATAGTTGCCATCGGGGGAAAAACCTGGATGAGGCTGGCACAGGAACGTGGAGATTGGCAGAAGAAAAGAGTGGTCTATAACCAGCTGTGTGTGAATTCAGGCTGTGAATGATGACGATGATTACTTACCGGTTGTATCATGAAGTAAGTCTCGTGTTTCTTCTTGTTGGGCTTCAGGCCGTCGAACGGCAGCAGCAGGCTTGGGTCAGCGTCGTAGAAATGGGGGAAGGAGAGGTATACAGGAGCATCTGTTATGGAAAGATAAACATGGTTAAACCTGGATCTTTTAAGAATATAGGCAAGGTGAATTAGATACTCTGCATGATCAGCCTATAGCGTTCCCACTGTTGGGACGTAGGCCTTCCCTCGGGAATGGAAAGAAAGAAAAGGCATATATAAGGCTAACACAGCACAAAACAAAAAAAATATTGAATTGGTTGAATTAAAAATAAAATAAAATAAATGTAAAAAAGTAAACATACGAAAAAGATAAAAACAAACGAAATTGGTCATGTACCTACGAAGCCAAAAGGCCCTAATCTCAGCATGGTGTTGTAATATTGAAAAAAAGTCACAGCGCGGGTATTCTGATCGGGCCGAAAGTGATGTCACGGTGAGATCGAATATAAATTTAAATTAAAAAATAAAGTGAACCACGAATAAACAAATATAAATATGTAATGTAATGTATTATAAATACGAACTTAAGAACAATAAAAATATAATAAGAATAATAATTGTTTTGAGTTCCCGATGCGTCTATGTTCAGTCAATATGACCCCAATCTATTTAAGTAGCGAATTAATAGGCTTCTTTTGGGTTAGCTCGTTTCATCGTCGACCTCACCTCTGTCCTCAGGACTAGATTGAGGTCACGAGTAGGTCAGTAGGCCCATTTAATAAAAAAAAAAACTCGCCGGTCTGGGTTCGTCTAATATGCTAGGTAAGACGATAAGCCTTGGCAAGACTGGTTGTTAGGCTTTCGAGCATCTACAGTACCCGTAACGACTATTACAGATCTGTGAAAGACAGCCAGGACCAACGGCTTACCGTGCTATCCGAGGCTGGAGAGGTCTCGGTAGATTATGGATGGTCACCAATCACCAACCTGAACAGGCGAGTACCTAAGATCATGATGATGATACACTTACTGTATTGACAAGGGCTGATGTTCTGCAGACCTCTGGGAGGACACTTCTCCCCAGGGTAGTAGCATTTGTTGTCAGGGTTGATGTCTGCGCTCTCGAAGGTGGACGGTGGGGGCGTGTAGAGACCAGCTTTGATGCCTGGTGAAAAATAGAGGGCATTAGTTTTGAACTGCCAATATATTATTAGGGTTACACATTAGTAGAATAGAATATAGAATAGAATAATCTTTAATTGCGTGGAATATGATACATTGAGGTGTTAAAGACAAATCGGTTCTACATATTCCGCTTACTAAAATTCAGCATGCAAATGTTATTTAAAAACTTAGATGACAATAAAAGTGTAGATAAGCATGAGTTACAAATTCAGCTTAATAATATTAATAATAAGTACCTATTAAGTTATACGACGTAGTTACACAAAAAAAAATGTTAGGTTGGTATGTACAGTAAAACCATTAGGTACAACTGGGCATAAAGGCTAAAAACTCACTTATTGTGTATTGTACAAAAATCCAGCATGCAAATATTGTAATATAATAACTAAGCTAACAATTAAAGTTAAGAAAAGCAAGGGACAAAATTCTAAAATAACTACTTTCGGAAGTCGGTTTCCAAAATTGTGAAATCTTTCCCATCAAAACGAAACAAATAATTGAAGACTTACCATCTTTGTAGACATCCTCCCTGTACTGAAGCGGCAGGATCCTGCAGAGGTCTTTATCGTACACGTGGACTGTGTCAGACTTGGTCAGCGACCGAGGTGGAAAAAAGGACCCTTCGGATGCACTGGAAACAAAGAGATAAATTGTTAGTTAATACAACATAAACAACAACTACAGCAACACAACAACAACACAAAACAACAACAACGACAACACATCAACAACAACGACAGCAATACAACAACAACGCAACACAACAACGCAACACAACAACAACAACACAACTGGACAACAACAACACAATATACAACAACTACAACTAGTTCAACGTACCATGCCAGGCAATGCCCGAAGGATTAAGCAGAGTGTACATACCCAATGGTACACCCACTTTTCGCCAGTTATGTTTAAGTTCCATGTAAGGGGGCGAGCCTATTGCCATCAACCGGGCACAAAATCCAGACTCCGTGGCTGCTACTGAGAAATTCCTGATGGAAAACCCAATAACACTGTCCGACCTGGGAATCGAACCCAGGACCTCATGCTCAGCAGTCGCGCTTGCGACCACTTGGCCAACGAGGTAGTGGTGTTGCTTACGGTTATTGGCAACGAGAAAGAGAGTTAATCTCAGACAGTTAGGTAATGTAGGCCTCTACTCTTTCTCAAGTTATTATGCCTTGTGACTGGGACTGTAGCTTCGCTTATTTTAGTTTTTTTTTTGACATTCAAAAGTGCCGTAATGGTCTAATTGAAATAAATGCTTTGAGTTTTGAGTAGGTAATCAATAAATGACACGCTTGGTGTTCATACGGATCGTGATACTTGGGTTATCTAGGTAGGTATCTATCTGTGGGTAATTCACTCTTTGTTAGATAACACAAATGACATTGCCTCAGCATCCACAGGCCGCTAAACCTCGACCTTTATTCAAAATAAATAAATAAAACTACAAAATAAAAACGACATTGACCTCGTTCGACCATATTGACGGAAACAGGATATTTTTAGCGAAAAACTGATAATATTAGCGTTATTATAGATCCGTTTATCTATTACAACACCTTCGGCCGAAATGGTGTATTTACACGAGGTTACTTACTCGCCCGTTAAAAGGCGAAAATTTTCGACGAAGACAGTTTCTCGCGTGTCGGAAACGAGAATGGAAGCGACAATATCTATGTGACTTTTGCTGGTTCATACCTCGATTTTCGTAAGATAGTTGTCTGATTTTAGTGCTTTAGACTGTCAAATATTTACGAATGAAGAAAGTTATAACCCAATTCGTCGAAACCACGAGGCGGGATGCCCTAGATTCGGATTTAGGGCATCCAGTCTCGCGTTTATTCTTCAGAAAAATCTGGTGCGTCGTACTCACAACCGCGTCATGGCGTGGCGTGTAGACGTATGAGCGTGGACGTAGCAAAAGGAGTATGTAAGGATCGGAGTAGACGCTCTGTGGTTTTAATAACAATAATCATTTTATCAGACAACCAAAGATAAAATGCACAAGATAATCTTATACAATAATAAACTAATACATAATAAGAACCTTATTAAACTATAACTATACACGTCACTTTGTCGACGTTGACGTTTGTCGAATGTTGGAATCAATGCGGAATGTAGTGTTTGTTTTTTCTGGCTTTATGCTGATTATTTAATTTTTTGTGTTATTAATACATTTATTGTTAAACTACTGTTCGACACAAATGTAAATGTGTTGATGAATAAATAAATAAATAAATTGCGTCGTATTTCGCTGCGTGGTGCCGCGTAACCGTCCTCGAAAACGTCGATATACGACACCTTTCGGTAAAAAGTTCTCTTTGAAGAAGGTCTGTAGATGTTAGGTTGGAACTCGTACCACGAACGACTTGAAGTTGATGTTGTGGCGCGATTCCAACCTTTCCTTTTGGTCTTCAATTTCAAATACTCTACGAATTCCTCAATCTTCTTGTTTTAACTTGCCCGTGCCTGTATATGAGGCGAGAAATTCGTCCCGTGTAAACAAGCCTTCGTACGTCATACGTTCAGAGTAAGGCTGTATTCATAATATTTATTGAATAACTCGTTTATTTTCAATTTTACACGAAAAATTGTTACAACCGAAGTTGTTTGGGATTAAATTTTCTACAATTTTGGTGTTACAAATTTTTACGAACACTATGTTTGCTGAACAAATATTAGATACTAATGTATTCTAAGTAGGTAACAAGTTTATTTTAATGAAAATACAAGTGCGAATATTTATTTAGAAGGACTAGAGGAATATTTTGAGGACTAGGTTTTGTCTACGGCTTCGCTTGTTTATTGGTCTGAAATTTACCCATAGGAACTTAGCATAATCAGCCTATAATGTTCCCACTGGTGGGACACAGAAGCTAGTTACCAATAGCTAGTAATAACAGTCGCTGGGATCGATCTTTAAGGTTAAGCGGTGATTGCCAAGGAAAGTCCATGGATGGGTGACCTCTGATCATCCATTACTTATCGATTTTCTCCCGTGCTTCGGAAAGCACGTTAAACCGTTGGTTTCGGCTGTCATTTGTAGATCTTTGACAGTACAAGTAGTTAGTGGACCGAAAGTCTGACAACCAGTCTTACCAATGGTATCGCATTACCCAGTACTAACTGGGTTGTGGAGGTCAAATAGGCAATCGCTCCATGTAAAATACTGGTATTCAGCTGCATCCGGTTAGACTGGAAGCCGACCCCAACATAGTTGGGATAAGGCTAGATCATGTCATATACCTCCTATCTACCATTTTGGCTATGAGGCAGAAAAGTTCTGGAGAGGTGAATTGTAGTTTACACAAGAAAAAAAAACTTTTGAAAGATTACCAGTAAAGTGACTAATTTCTTAACAAGATTTACTTTAAAGTATTTGCACATTACTATTGATATTCTTCAGAGTATTGCTAAAAGGAAAATAACTGGCATTGAAACGACGTAAATATCATATTTGTTTGGCAATACATACATATTTTTATTTATTACTAGCTTATTCCCGCGGCTTCGCGTGGAGTTCGGTAATGTCCCACGGGATCGTACTACCGGGATAAAAAGTATCCTATGTGTTAATATAGGTTATAAACTATCTGTGTGCCAAATTTCATCCAAATCCGGTCAGAAGTTTTTACGTGAAAGAGTATAAAACATCCATCCATCCTCATAAACTTTCGCATTTATAAAATTAGTAGGATGGTGGTTTTGTTGTTGTTGCTAGCCCATACTGTCCCACTGCTGGTCAAAGTCGTCCCGCACAGCCTTCCAACGGTCACGATTCTGTGCTACTATTTTCCAATTCTCAAGGAAGACATCCCTGACCACCAGCATGCAGAGTAAGCACATTTCTGCCAGCACCCTCAGCCTCATCAAGCGCCCTTGGCATAGCACATTGCAGTTTTGGCCGGTTGAGAGCTTAAAATCCTCTCCCAGTCGAAGCTTGTAGCCAGCCACATCGCCGCGCGGTACCACATCCGACGCACTGGAGCAGACGCAGCGGCTACATATGCAAACACCGTTGCTCCTATTGAGAAATTCCCAGTGGAAAAACCCAATAACACTAACACTGTGCCCGACCCGGGAATTGAATCCAGGACGGCTTGCTCAGCAGTAGCGCTTGCGACCACTAGCAACGAGACAATAATTAAGTCATAATTATGTCAAGTTTATGATTATATGTTTTCATTGTCACTGATTTTCTAAAGTTAATGTGTATTTAACAATGTTTGCGTAAAACAGTTAATGTCTCATTAACTATTATTGCAAATAGTTTATATATAATTAACTGCACAACCAATTACATACATCATACAAATAGCAATAATTTATAAGTACCTAATAAAAACTGCTGGTAGTTATTTAAGATGATTGTTAAGACGTTTTTCCTTAACTTTTGTGTGTTTTGTATAGTTTATAAAACAACGATTATGAAAGAAATATTAAACTAATAAAAAATAACTTATAATTTTTTAGAATAGAATAGAATAGAATTTTATTTTGCAAACATGGGTAATACACAATAGTTGTTATAAAATATCAAAGCTCAGCCATATTTTACCATTCGGCATGCAAACATTTACATTATTTATGAAACTTGTGCTTACATTTTAAAGATCAAATCGATTATATTATTATTGCTACAATTATCATTCAATATATCAATTAATAAATTATCATTTTCATTACAATTATCATTCAGTATAACAGTTAATAAATTATCATTTTCATTACAATAAGATTATCATTCTATTAACAAATTATTATTATCATTAAAATTAGTCAACAAATATATTTTTCTCTGTTAGAAATTCATTTATACTATAGTAAACTTTATCCGTCAAAAATTTACGTAGTCTACTCCTAAACATCATCGTATTCAAATCTTTCCAACCACTTGGTAATTTGTTGAAAATAATTGGGGCCATGCAATAAATACTTTTGCGCATCAAAGTGGTTTGACATGGTACTTGACAAAGTTTGCTATTGTCACGCCTATTCCTTGGGAACACATCAGCTAGGCGTTCAAAACGACTTGGATTTTGCTTCACAAACATAGCTACTTCGAAAATATAAATACAAGGAACAGTCAGGATATTGTATTGCTTAAAATAGGGCTTAAAGAATCCGGCTCGAAGGACAGTTTGTTCTAGCACTCAAAGTCCAAGTTTTGGTTAGTTTTTTGGCCAATTTCAACGGAGATTAGCCATTAACGCCGAATATATTATATAATTATTACAATGCACAAGTATGCGCAGACACACTATTCTTTGACGCTCATAATCAAATGAGTCAGCAGTCCGACACGAGAGATCAAGTGAAGGCCTAACGGCTTTAAGAGCTTTCTGAGGCAAGGATACCCACTTTCTAACCTAACTCCTGGACATAACACACAAAACATAACGCCTGTAATCCCCGAAGGGTTAGGCAGAGGTGTACCGTACACCCACATTTCCCCAGTTATGTTTAAGTCCCATGTAATAGAGGCGAGCCTATTGCGACCAAACGGGCACAAATCAATGAGAAATTCGTGGTGGAAAAACTCAATAATACTTTTCCCGATCTGAAAATCCTACTCCATGGAGTATGGAGTAGTTGCGTTCACTACCACGAAACTAACGGGGCAGTTAATTTTCAGAATAATTTGACTCACCGAATGTCGTTGCAAGGCTTGTCCTTCCAGTGAGGTAGATGGTCCAATCCATTGATCTTGTCCATGTAACCAAATCTGTCCATCTGATTTTGTCCAGTGTACATCGTTGATACTTCGTCTAGAGTGCCGTTTCTCTGTTAAAGAAATGGAAATTGAATAAAACAAAATACCATTACGGGTTTAAGCACTGGTGTACCTAAAACTACACCGACATTTCGCCAGTTATGTTTAAGTTCCATGTAATTCCGAGCAAGCCTATTTGCCATCAACCACTACAAATCCAGACTCCGAGGCTGCTACTGATGGAAAAACCCAATAACACTGCCCGACCCGGAGATTGAATTCAGGACCTCAAGCTCAGCAGTCGCGCTTGCGACCACTAGGCCAACGAGGTGGTCAATAAAACAAAATTGTATCTACATAAAGAAGTAAAACCAGTCTATAATATTCCCTCTGCTGGTATACAGGTAATACGATAGCCCTTGGTAAGACTGGTTGTCAGACTGACTTCTGACTACTCGTAACGACTGTCAAAGATCTACAAATGACAGCCGGGACCAACGGCTTATTAAGAGCGTTTGTACAAAAAGTGGCAACGTTGCAAATAGCTGTCAACTATTTCGCTGTTTTTATTAATTTGGCAATATATATATGAAATATGGCTAACTAGTAAACTAAAATATTGATTATGAAATGCAATAATTAATATCGTAACACCGAATATTTAGTTTTAGATGTAAAAAAAGTATTTGGAAACTTTCCAAATGCCTTTTTTACACCTAAAAGTTACAATATCAAATTCAGTGTTTTAATTGCAATTCATTATTCATATTCTAGCTCACTAGTTAGCCATATATGTAATATTGCCAAATATAATTAAAATAGGTAAATATATGACAGCTATTTGCGACGTTGCCAACTTTTTGGGTGAACGCTCTTAATGTGCTTTACGAGTCACAGAAGAAACTTTGTATTGTCATTGTCCCATCCACGGGCAGAACTCGGCAAGCGTCGCTTTACCTTGAAGATTGATGCGCGGCTGTTAACATTTATTTTCGAACCTCTCCTAGAGATCGATAAGTTCTCAATTTCAGATGCTCAGTTAAAAAACCGGGTGCCTGTCTTTTCAAAAAAACAATTGACTCGTGCTAAATCAAAATAAATTATTTTCCATTAAAACCAATGACTTTCATGCGTGTATCGAGTTAGAACCAAATGAGTTTCGCACATCTGAAGCCCTACCACGAACGCGCGGTATTTAATAAACGTAACACAAATATGTCGATTTTTGAATCGATAATACAATTATCTTATACCGTTTTAGTTAAATTGTTTGCAACCAGCACAATCATTATCATCCATCATCATCAGCTTAGCCTTTTCCCAACTATGTTGGGGTCGGCTTCCAGTCTAACCGGATGCAGCTGAATACCAGTATTTTACATGGAGCTACTGTCTATCTGACCTCCACAAACTAGCTAGCACTTGGTAACACGATACCCCTTGGTAAGACTAGTTGTCAGACGTTCGAGCCACTAACTACCTTAACGACTGGCAAAGATCTACAAATGACAGCCGGGACTAACGGCTTAACGTGCTTTTCGAGGCACGGAGGAAACTCGGTATTTAATGGGTGGTCACCGTGGTCACAATCATTATCAAAATAGATATGAATAAATTCTTAAAATTATGAAAATATTATCATTAACACTAGAAACTGGATATTTACCACGTTTACTGTTTGTTTTGAGTTCCCGATATTTTGGCGCTGTTGCAAGCACCATGATCACGGATAAACAATTTTCATGATGAAAGGTACCCTATGTCCGTTTCTGTACACCTGACGACGTATATGCAAAATTTCCCAATGATCGGTTCTGTCGTTTAGGCGTTAAAAGGTAACAAACAAACAAACTTACTTTCGCATTTATAATATTAGTTAGGATTTTCAAACGACATCTCATTCTTTGAAATTGATTCAGTAATTTAATTTATTCGAAGTAAAAAGGTGTCTTTTATGGGGTATCGTATTACTCAGTACAAAATGGGCTGTGGAGGTCAGATAGGCGGTCGCTCCATGTAAAATACTGGTATTCAGCCGCATTCGGTTAGACTGTAAGCCGACCCGTAATTATTTAGTTTTCAAATATATTTTATTTTAATTTTTAGTTTGTCAGAATTAGACTTTTTTTTTCTAACAAAGCAATGTATCTAACACTAAATTTTGCTGTGCCCTGACAGGGTTGACAATGGATCTTAGTCTTTTGTTAACAACTTAAAACCATGTTTTACCTTGTGGAACGCAAATCAATATGAATATGACCTCAACATAGTTAGGAAAAGTCTAGACAGATGATGAGGCAAGAAATCATCTTACATAGTCTTGCAACGTTGAGGAGGAGCTCGTGGTTTAATATTAACAGGCGCTCGGGTCGATCTTTAGGTTAAGCCGTGCTTGCCTAGGTTGGCCTGTGGATGGGTGACCGT
This sequence comes from Eurois occulta, assembly GCA_950022335.1. Classification (NCBI taxonomy): domain Eukaryota; kingdom Metazoa; phylum Arthropoda; class Insecta; order Lepidoptera; family Noctuidae; genus Eurois; species Eurois occulta. The sequence goes on from OX465505.1 coordinate 9,956,179, forward strand.
ATTACATACCGAGTTTCCTCCGTGCCTCGGAAAGCACGTTAAGCCGTTGGTCCCGGCTGTCATTTGTAGATCTTAGACAGTCGTTACAGGTAGTCAGTGGCCCGAAACTCAGACAACCAGTCTTACCAAGGATATCGTATTACCCAGTGGATCAACTGGGTTGTGGAGGTCAGATAGGCAGTCGCTCCACGTAAAATATTGGTATTCAGCTGCATCTGGTTGGAATGGGAGCCAACCCCAAAATAGTTGGGAAAAGGCTAGGCAAATGTCTTGGAATGTTGGGATACAGAACCCCGTTTTACTAGAGAGAATATTTTAGGAAGCTACCGAGTTTTTGCTTAGGAAGATATAAAAAATAATACTTACTGCTAGAAGTAAACCCATCTGACTGTTCGGTCTCTTTCCTTTCGGATAGAAATAATGAGCCAATGTTACTAGCGGGTCGTTGTATCTGCAAATAATATGAAAGAGTTAATATCAGAAAACTTAAATTTAGCGTTGTACAGTCAAGATCACCAATATGTAAACACTTAACAACTTTTAAAACTGTTTTTCTCCTACTGTTCTGATTAAAATTTCATGTTGTTACGAACATATCATTCTGGAACTCATATTTTTATGAAAAAGGTCCTATCTACAAGTTACAATCGTTATTTCTCGCGAAAATTGCTTTTTAATTTAGGAAAGTGTATATATATTTGTGCTCGTGACTGTACATAAGTTTAGAATATTATGTAGAATTAGATGACAAGACATATCCATCTTACGAAGATGACTACAGACCCACAAACTGTTAATAGGTACACTCAAAAGGACCATGGGCCACTATCTATTAAATCTGGGCGTAACACTAACAGAAATAAATATATAAAAAACAGGCCAAATGCGAGTCGGGCTCGCGCACGAAGGGTTCCGTACCATTATCTATAAAAAATACGAAAAAAACACGTTTATTGTATGGGGACCCACCTTAATTTTTTTTTTTAATTTTTAGTAGGTATTTGTTGTTATAGCGGCAACGGAAATACATCATTTGTGTGTTGAAAGCTGTATTTTTTTCAGCTTTCTAGCTATCACGGTTTATGAGATACAGCCTGGAGACAGACAGACAGACAGACAGCGGCGGCTTAGTAATAGGGTCCCGTTTTACCCTTTGGGTACGGAACCCTAAAAAGGTGAAAAGGACACCGACGCGAAAACGTTTACCACGTATTCAGTACATCATTCTGAACCCCCCCCACGTAGGAATTATTCATTGGTAATTTAAAAAAAATCTGCTATTCCATACATTTTGATCTATAATAAAAAAATAGCAGCATCGTCTGAAAAAGCCCTACACGGCAGGCATCAAGCCTGCCTGAGCCAGCCACACGTCGATAAAATAAAGTCGAACGAATGGCTCAAACGAGGTGAATTGTTTCCTGAGACCGAGGGTTATATGCTGGCCATACAAGATCAAATAATAGCTACTCGTAATTACAGAAAATACATCATAAAAGACCTAAACCGGCCTACTCTTGACCTCAATCTAGTCCTGAGGACAGAGATGAGGTCGACGATGGAACGAGCTTACCCAGCCCAGAAGAAGCCTATTAACTCGAGACTTAAATAGATTGGGGTCATATGAACTTGGGAACACTGACGAAGGCAGGGAATTCCACTCCTTGGCTGTGCGCATAATAAACGATGTCTCGAAGCGCTTCGTGCGAATGTGTGGAACATCGACAAGGAATGGGTGATAACCCGCAGTACGTCTAGACTCCCGATGGAAGAAGGGAGATGGTGGAATGATCTCGTGGAGCTCTTGTGCACACTCACTTGTGCAGACATTGCAACAATGCCTCCGAAACTATACAACATATTATAACAGGAGCATGTAAATCGCTTGCACAAACCGATTATAAACACCGCCATGAACAAGTCGCTGCAATCATACACCAACAGTTAGCATTTAAATATAAACTAGTTTCTGAAATGATACCGTATTATACATACATATAAACCAGAAGTATCATTAGAGAATAACGAACAAAATATTTACTGGAATCGAACTATAGTGACCGATAAAACAATTACTTACAATAGACCTGACATAACCGTTCATGACAAACAGTTTAGTCTGTTCATAAGTAAGACTTTTCAGGTATACGGTAAGTTTCTTTATTATTTATTTAAACATAAAGTTTTAATACAGGTTCATGTTTGTTTTGTACCATTAAACCAGAGATGGTTTGTATTGGTACTCACATTCGCTAAAACAACACTGCTTAATAACTATTTAACAAATATAGGTAAAAATGAAGGTGCATGATAAATATTACGCACGTAACTACACTCGAGAGCAATGAATCCGGGTCACTTAAAGAATCCTAAAAATCTCGGAAACTAAAAATGCTAGGTTAATGCAATAAATTGTATTTAATAGACAATGTAATACTCCTTAAATAATTGTATTAAAACTTCTTAGTTATTGTAAAGTTATATCATAAAAAAATCAAATTTGAAAAAGGGCCACTTTCGAAGATGGAACTACGAAATTACAGCATTTGGTTTTGCTTTTGTTTGTAATCTGTCATTTATGTGGGTACATAAACCATGTTGATAGTGCTCTATATTCATTATTCAAGCTGAAATTATGCCGCTTACGCCTGAAGAATGCACCAGAATACTTACAATGCTGGAAACCGGCCGGAGTCAGCGCGATACAGCCAGGACTGTCGGTGTGTCGCTGTCAACAGTACAAAGAGTTCTCCGACGTTACGAAGAAACTGGTTCTAACCTACGCAGACCAGGAACGGGCAGAACCAGGTGTACCACAGCACGAGAAGACCGATACTTGGTGAACACCATGCTTCGAAATCGCTTTCTCACAGGAACTGAACTCACAAATCAGTTTCGACGCCTCGGAGGAAGTAACCCAAGTGCATGGACAGTAAGACGTCGGCTTGCTGAATCTAACTTAAAACCCCTTAGACCTGCAAACGGCCCTAAACTGGAGCGTGGGCATCGTATTTCATGACTAAGATATGCCCAGAGCCACGTAAATTGGAGTATTGAATATTGGTCAAAAGTTATGTTTTCCGACGAATCAAAATGTATGCTCTACAAGCACGATGGAAGACACAGCGTGTATCGAAGACCAGGGGAAAGATTCAAGCAAGCATGCATCGAAGAAAAAGTAGCCTACGGTGGTGGGTCTGTACTTGTGTGGGCCGGAATTTCTTCTGAAAGTCGCACAGAGCTGGTGATCATAGAAAACGGCTCTTTAACTAGCGTAAGATATGTGGAAGAAATCCTCAATCCTCACGTTGGTCCATTTATGGTCAATTTAGGTGAGGATGCTATATTTATGCATGACAATGCCCGACCTCATACAGGTAGGATTGTGAATGACTACCTTCAAGAGATGAACATTACTCGTATGGAGTGGCCAGCGCGCAGCCCGGATATCAACCCGATCGAGCATGCTTGGGACGAGCTAGGCAGATGCGTAAAACAACGAAACCCTCCCCCAATCACGCTTCGTGAGCTCAAAATTGCTCTCACAGAGGAATGGGAGAATATTCCCCAAAATCGTATAAGGAACTTGGTGTACAGCATGCCAAACCGCGTAAACGCAGTAATGGAAGCACGAGGAGGCAATACGAAGTATTAAAATTCAAGAAAATCGTAATAAAGTTCAAAAATTTCATGTTTCCTATTTTTGTTTTAAGGAGAGATCAGCAGTTTTTTTCTTTATGTAATTTTGTGTTAATAAAATGTATGGCGACTCATATTTTTTTTACTTTCATTTAAGGAGTATTACATTGTCTATTAAATACAATTTATTGCATTAACCTATCATTTTTAGTTTCCGAGATTTTTAACATTCTTTAAGTGACCCGGATTCATTGCTCTCGAGTGTATTTTAGCCGTAAACATCTATCAGTAGAAAGCCGGTTCTAGTCAACGTATCCTATACAGGTAATTCTTCTTCTTGCATTGCATTTTTGTTAACGGGTATATATTAAGGATTCTATTTAACCTTTTGTAAATTAATGTATCGATGGAGTGGGCAAAGCGTTGGCTAAATTTAGTTTTAGACAGCTTAGTTCTTTCGCATACTATGTCCTTTCGTCGTTTTTGGAGGAGTAGTGGATTGTAGTGTAGTTTGCTGTGCTGTTGGAGAACAACGCTTTGTATGTACAATTGTCTCACTCACGGTCATGACCTCCCATTTTTCGTATAATGTTTTTGTAGGGAATCGGATAGGCTTCAACGTCGCAACTTTCAATATTGCACGTTGGGCGACCTCGACTGACTTCAAAGTTGTCTTTGATGTCCCTCCCCAAGATGACAGACAGTATGTTATTGCGATTGACAGAGAGCATAGTATATCTGCTTTAGCAACTTAAAATCAGCAATGTGCCTCAAGTATAGGCACATTGCTGATTATTGCCTCTATTTATAATATGTATTGCACTTTTGAAGGGAACAGCAGATTTTTTCTAAATTACCGATGAAAAATGTCTATATGGGGGGGGGGGGGGGGTCAAAATGATGTACTGAGTACGTGGTAATCGTTTTCGAGTCGGTGCCCCTCCCACCTTGTATATGAAAGAATAACTTTTAATTGGGACTTCACTTCATACTGTACCAACTATAAACACCAAGTACCTAAGTCGCTGGAGAACAGATTTAGAGGTACCTGAAATATGTTGCCTTTTATATTACCAAGGATTTTACCTAGTGTTACGTAGGGAGATTCCCTACGTCGTTCGACATCGGTGGACGTTCTATTTACGGAGATATTGGTGATCAAAGTACCAACTTTTTCACATTTTCTCTTATATACAAGGTTTATGTTATAACTTTACTTTAAATACCTCCACGACCCCCGTACTTATACAATGCATCCATGAGCATATTGTTTTGAGTGTGTTACATGGAGTCCTACCGTAAAACGTGATTTTTCACCCCAAGAAAAGTCGTTTCCCAGCAATAATTTTTGCGTAGTTACTAAGTTTGATGTACAGAATGCTTGGTTGGCGGCTTCGTGGCGGGTCCGTTTACACCCAGTATGAATCGAAGTACTTGTTATGAGCTATGATTTGAGATAAGTATGTTTCAATTCAGTTAGACTTCCGGCCATTTTGAACATTATGAAGTATTTAATGTCTTACCCAAAAACCAGTTCTTCAGCAGTAACATGAACGAATGGTTTCGCTCGGTCTCGATACGTGATCGCCAGGCCGGAGACCAGCAGGTTGAACACCCAGCTCGCCAGGTTCGGGGAGAAGGAGGTCACCGTCTGGAATTTAATAAATCGTTACTTCCTTATTCTTACTAATCCTTAGACTTACTTCCTTACTTAATATTATAAATGCGAAGAATAGTTTGTTTGTTTGTTACCTTTTCGCGCCTAAACCACTGAACCGATCATCCTGAAATTTCGCACATACGTTGTCCGGTGTACAGAAACGGACATAGGGTACCTTTCATCCCGATAAAAAATACTGTTCCCGAGGAAAAAAAACAATAACGTTCTTACGATAATAGATGGCGCCACGTGTCTTTCGTATCATGATTGAATTATGTTATTACTAGCTTTTGCCCGCGGCTTCGCCTGCGTGGATGTTGAAATATATCCGACGGGGATATACCTACTTCCCCCTGTCTATCCCTTCAGGGGTATAATTATCAAAAACGATGAGACACGTATAAATAAATTTTCAATCGTCAGCCTAAACACATGAAGATCCTAACTTCAAAACTGACGGATTTTCATATAAACTTCTATCCCCTATTCTAACCCTTTAGGGGTGGTATTCCCAAAAAATATTTCTTAGTGGATACTTACTCTTCACAAATAACACACCCTCCAAGTTTCATGTCTCTAGGCAGCTTTGGCTGTGTGTTGATAGCAGTTTGGGCTAGCAGTTTTGGCTGTGTGTTGATATATCACCCAGTCAGTCAGTTTACCATTTTATATAAATAGATTATTCCTTTATTTATTTTTTCACACATTAATTACATTTTTTAATATTTGAATATAAAATAATATAAAAAAAAAACATTTAAAAATAGATTATTGTTATAGAAAAACTTGAGTAATTGATTGTCAAATTCTAAATTAACGCGAGCGAAGCCGCGGGCAAAAGTTAGTCTTTAAATAAAAATATAAGTAATAGTCTATAAGTAAAATATTACGTGTTCCCTATAGGGGTGTTGGTAATTCCGATTGTCGTTTTAGGGTTTGGTATAACCGATTCGGAAAAAAGGTGGACGTGATACCGGACACAAAGAAGAGAAGTCAGTGTCCTGTGACCACAATCTGTCCTTACCTGTGTAGAATTAATTGCCGTTTTCCTCTGATAACTGATCGTATCAAGGACATTTATCAATACAAACAAGAGTTGAGGTTCAAACAAACTACCAAGTGGGGTAAGGTGTGCTATCTTCAATATTTGATCATTATGAAAACGTTAGGGGCTGTCTCCACGAGCGAAAGCATCGCGACGATATTATCGTCGTTGCCACGTATTTCTATACACTCTCTTAGAGGCCGTCTCCACGAGCGAAAGAATCGCGACGATATTATCGTCGTTGCCACGTATTTTTATACACTCTCTTATAGGCCGTCTCCACGAGCGAGAGAATCGCGGCGATATTACTCCAAACAAATACGTAATATCGCTGCGATTCTCTCGCTCGTGGAGACGGCTCCTTAGCAAGACAACGCCAGTACCTACAGTCTACACTGTGCCAAAACTCTATAATTATCCTAAATTCCTAATGTGTGACACGATACGTCAACGTAAAATCACAATGACGCCTTTCTATTATTAGATTACCAAAACTATCCAAAATTGAAAGCATTGATAGCCTTGGTGGTGTGACCGTCAGACTGCCATAAGTCATAGGTCTCAAGATCAAACCACGCTTAAAACACGCACCTCTGATTTTCGGATTCATGTGCGTATCGCATAATTATCCCTTGCTTCGGTGAAGGAAACCAGCATGCCTGAGAGATAATTCTCGACGGTATACACCACTATTTTTAGGTTAAACGATTGGGACTATTTTTTTTCAAAAAATAACAATAAAAAAAAAACACGAAAGAATAAATTTAATGTTTTTTTTTGTGAAATAATGAGAATCGATCGAAAAAGTATTTTGAAAAAAATTGTCCCAATCGTTTCGAGTTCGATGATCGAGTTAATGGTATTCGGTTCCAGAACGACCTAAAAATAATGGTGTATAAGCCAAGTCAGAGGCCCATGGGCGGCATTAAAACTCTGACACCAGGTTAGGCACTAACCACACGATAAAGAAGACCAAAGCTATCCAAAATTTTGAAAGACATGTTTTCGGATCTTACCAGCAAAGGAATATTAGGCACCACCAGCTTCTGATTCTTATCCACGGACATCTCAGGAACGAAGCGGAGAATCTTGTTGTGTTGGTAAGTCACTGTGTCGTTGTCGTGAAACTTTATGTTCACCTTCTCCATGTCTTCTCTGTAAGAGAAAGAGGACAGTTAGTTGTTGTACATTTATACTTAGGGTAGTATTTAAACGCAAATCAAAAAACATCCTTTTTCTATGCAATATGATTCCGAATTCCGATCAAAATTACTGATGGCACAGCAAAATACGAGTATTCAACTCAAAATAGCAAAATCTTTTTCATCAATGCACAGCTAATAATCTTAATGCACATTATACTGGGGTTGCCCCTGACGTCGACCGTCTAGGGTTAGCGTTTCCGTCAGCAGGTCGACGGATCCCCGCTGCGCGAGGCTCCTATTTCTGTCTGCAGGGTTTACAGGAACCTAACTAACCGAACTTCGGGGTGCCCCTGACGTTGACCGTCTAGGGTTAGGGTTTCTGTCAGCAAAAATTTGCTGTGCAGTCAGTATTTATGCTATGTATGTAGTATTTTTGTACAAAAATAAATTAAACTGATGTAAAAATGAATATAAATGATGAGTATTTATTGATAGGCGATTATTTATTTGATATGAAATTTATAATATCCCTTATACTTATAACTAACTGTTGCCTGCGATTTTCGTTCGCGTGAAATTATTTAAAAAAATATTATTCCCGTTTTTACGAATCGAATTTTGTTTTGAACCTAGTTCTAAGGTTTTCTATATTTTGCACGGAACCCTAGTCTTTTTTTCTAAAATAAAAGAAATACAAAGACAAAGTTCCTCCAGATCTTAATCTTTCAGATCAAGTTAAGCGATGTGGGTTTAACCAAAATTAATGTTGTTGTTTTTTTTAAATAAAAAGTTTTTTTTTTTTTTTCGTTAAGTCTTACTCCTTATAACAACAGATATTTGCCAAAAATAAAAGATATCAGTAAAAGTCCCGTCAAAATACCTACACGTTCAAAATGTATGGAACAGTTTTTTTTTTATAACTTATGAAAAATTTCTATGCAGGGAGCCTCAGAATGATGTACTGAATACGTGGTAACCGATTTCGCGTCGGTGTCCCATCCACCCTGTAAACTTTCATACGCATTCAGTAAAAAGCTGTAATTTTGAAATTACAAACGGACACTTCATCATCATCTTCCTGCCCTTGTCCCATGTTACTTGGGGTCGGCGCAACACGTTTATTTCTTCCATTCTCCTCTGTCAACCGTCACGCTATCATTAACTCCTTTTTCCTTCATATCATTGCTCACACAATCCATCTACCGTTTCCTTGGTCTTCCTCTCCCAAAAAGACATTTCAATTGTATTTTTTTGTATAGATGTTTCCGTGGGACAATTTCCATACGCAACGGGAGCGCAGCCACGGGCAAAAGCTAGTTACTAGTAAAATTAGGTCCACAAAAATGAATCAACCCCTATTTTTGTGCCCTTAGGGGTGGGTTTCGTGTGGAGAAGCTCGTGGCTAACTAAAACCAGCCGTACGAAAACCAGTGTTGGATACTTCACGTTGACCTAGAATCATGGAATTTGGCGTTATGCAAGGTTATGGTAAATCTCTCAAAATTGTGCGTACAATCTTACATTGAAAAGCATGTTTGCGTAGGAGAGCAGCGGTGGCCAAATGGTGGCGGCCCCGACTTACGAACAATAAGTCGTGGATTCGAACCCAGGCAGGCGCATTACTTTGTGTAATTTATTTCATCACCACTGCTCTCAAAAACGGTGAAGGAAAACATCGTGAGGAAACCGGCATGTCTTAGAACCAAAAATTCGAAGACATGTGACATCTACCAACCCGCACTGGGCCCGCGTGGTGGATTATAGCCCATTCCCTCTCATAGAGAGGAGACCTGCGTCCCAGCAGTGAGAACATTACAGGCTGATTATGCTATGTAGGAGAACACGTTCTTGTTTATTTTTTCTTCATTCGCGAATAACGCCGATAAGTTTATTTTTATTGGGACAAGCCCGCAACACTATTCCCAAACCGCTGTAACTCCTGAAAGCCAGAATCAACAGTGGCGACCACCAGAAAAGCGCCGAGACAATGAAGCTCGACGAAGTCCCAGAGAAACAATTTAACTGTCGCCGATCCCGCAACGAAATTAATCAAAAACCGGCCAAGTGCGAGTCGGACTCGCGCACGAAGGGTTCCGTACCATTATCTATAAAAACGGCAAAAAAATCATATCTGTTGTAAGGGAGCCCCCCTTAATATATATATTTTTTAATTTTTAATATTTGTTGTTATAGCGGCAATAGTAATACATCATTTGTGAAAATTTCAGCTTTCTAGCTATCACGGTTTATGAGATACAGCCTGAAGACAGACAGACAGACAGACAGACAGACAGACAGCGGAGTCTTAGTAATAGGGTCCCGTTTTACCCTTTGGGTACGGAACCCTAAAAAATAATAGCAGAGGAGTAGGGCAACCATAATTTCCACTTATCGACGATAAGTAGGTCCTATGCACGCTGATATGAATGTTATGCCCTGAAAGATGTTTACGGTTTCACCTATGCCTTGTTACCACAATAAAGATGTTATGAATTTACTTTTAACTTAGCTATTACATGGGACTTAAACATAACCTGCGAAATATGGATGTACTATTAGGTACACCTCTGCCTAACGCTACTGGGATTACAGCCGTGATGTTATGTTATGTATGTATGTTAGATTAACCGATCAACAAACAAGTTTCGAATTTTTTAATTTTTATGCTATTTATTTATTACTAGGTATATTACAAGTATCAAGGAGGACTGTAGCAAGGGATCGACAAATGTGGAGGGAACTTGAAGAGGCCTATGTCTCAAGACAGCTTGATCTGGTAGCTGATAGAACGAATAAACAAAAGTAAAAATTATAATTTAAGTTTAATTTAAGTAAACATGTAAGATATTGTTATAATTGAAGTTTAGATTTAGTAAACAATTAAGTGTAGTACTAAAATAATGTGAATACGAAGGTAAATAAAGTAAATAAAGGCAAATAAAGGCTATTTTTATTTTATTTATATTACAAGTTTATAAGGTCCCATTAAAATAGATACCAAAAAAAAACACTGATAAAAGTGATTTTATTTTGACCTAAAATAATAAATTGCCGGCACTCTAGAATAAACACATCCACAAAACGGTCAAAACAAAATCACTATAATCAGTGTTTTTTTTTGCTTGGATATCTTTGGTTAGACGTACTGAACGCTGTGTTAAAATTTGCCCATCTATTTTAATGGGTCCTTATATGCAGATTACAAATAGAACTAAAATAAAGATAAAAAGAAGACTAAAAGAAAATACCTACAATGTATACTAGTATATACGACGACACTAGGACACGTCTTAGGCGTCAAAGTACTCCTCCGCATCGCTGTCATCTGGAAACGTGCCCAGAAGACTGGCAGCAGTTTCTAATTGTTCTAAACAAACTGGATTTTTTACTATGTTTCCAACAATGTGTGTTGTTTTTTGTTTTGTGTTGTGTGTGTTGTCTGTGGCCACACGCTAAAACATCCATGTAAAGCTTCAACTCTTTGTAAATGACTTCCTTAGATAGTGCCATTGTCGTTAGTCACCATTTTCGGTTGATCGCCTTCAAAGTTTTACTTTTAAAGCAAAACCAAGAAAAATGACTTAACAATCTAGTCATAATACCAATTTGTCTTTACAAGGTAGTTTTTTATGTAATATAAATGCATTGATATATAAAAACACAAAAATGGCTGATTTTTATCTTAAATTACCTTGAATTCAAACAACTTCAGGTTAATGAGGGTCACAAGAAAAATATTCTAAATTTTATCAAAAGTTGTTCGTTTAAAATAATAATTTTGTTGAAACAAAGAATGAGGCTGAAGATGGGGCGGAAAGATCCTTTTAAATATATGTGCATTTTATCTTTATTTTAACCTGTCAGGAGTCTTGTTTTTAATAATATTTTTTCTCGTAAAAAAACAGCCAAGTGTGAGTCGGACTCGCGCATGAAGGGTTCTGAGCCATCGTAGTAGGGGCAGCCCCCTTTAATTTATAATTTATTATTTGTTGTTATAGCGGCAACAGAAATACACATTCTGTGAAAATTTCAACTGTCTACCTGTTACGAATCATGAGATACAGCCCGCTGACAGACGGACGGACAGCGGAGGCTTAGTTATAGGGTTTCGTTAATTACCCTTCGTGGACCGTATGGAAAAAACCTTAACCCCCTTACCCTTACAACGACCCGCCCGTTTCACACGTTGTGTTTTTCCGATCTGATTAAACTTTGAGATGATTTTTTACGAGCATTTTATTGTCTCATTGCCACGCTGGGCTGGTGGTCTCAAGCACGACTACTAAGCATGAGGTCCTTGGTCCGAATCCTGGGTTGGCCAAAGTGTTCGGAGCATGTTTATTACTAGCGTTTTGAACACATAGAGACTTCAGAATTTAATTCCCTAAACGATGGTGAGCACTTTTGCAGGAGGTTTTTTTATTGAAAATAACCCGACAAGTGTGATTCGACTCGCGTGGAGAGGGTTCCGTACGTTAATTTTCTTAATTCCGTAAGTTGTAAGTATTAAATCTAAGATTTCATTTAATAGGCAAAGAACTATTTTTTGTATTTTTTTCAAAATTTTCGGCCCCGTTGTTTCGGAGTTAAAGGGGGGAATGGTCAATTTTCGTCTATTTTCTTAAATAGCTTTAAAACTATTCAACTTAAAATTATATAAAATATACATTTAAGATTCTCACAACAAGCCCTTTCATTTGTTATGTCACACAATATAGTTTGCAAAACTATTTTTTAATTTTCTAATTTACCCCCCAAAAGTCGCCCCATGTTTAAAATTCATTGATTTACGTTATACGTCCGTATTAGGATCACCTACTTATATATGTGTACCAAATTCCAACTCAATCGGTCCAGTAGTTTCGGAGTAAATTGGCTGTGACAGACGGACGACAGACACGCGAGGGTTCCGTTATTTTTTTTTAAGATACGGAATCCTAAAAAGGTCTCAATGCAAGTGGAGGGAGAGGGAGAGAAGGACTAAAGAAAAGATGGATGGATTGTGTGAGGAATGATATGTAAGAGAAAAGAGTAAATAGACTGAGAGTTTGTGAGATGCCCTGACGGTTGATAGAGAAGAATGGAAGATAAAACGTGTTGCGCCGACCCCAAGTAACATGGGACAAGGGCAGGAAGATGATGAGTTTTCTTTATTTATCGTTTGGTTAGTGCCTAACCTGGTGTCAGAGTTTTAAGCCGCCCATGGGCCTCTGACTTGGCTTTACATGCCATCGAGAAATATCTCTCAGATAGCCTAGAGGTCTCTAGTTCGAACCCAAGACACGCACCTATGATTTCTCGGATCCTTATGTATAATCACTTGCTTCGATGAAGGAAAACATCGTGAGGAAACCAAGATGATGACGAGGCCTATGTGCAAGTCTGCCTAATCCTACAGCGAATAAATGCATGATGTTATGATATCTGTATAAAAAATACCGATACCTCACAAGCATACTGCCGGATAATTTCGTCACTGCATTGACTAATCGTGAGCCAATATTTGGCCAGCAATTTTCTCCAAAACCAAGCCTGGTTGTGTAATAGTGGTGTATACAGAGTCAGACATACGTCGTATTTCTTTTGCTGTTAAGATATAGACGGATATTCAAGGTATAAATAGACTCTTCACGACGCCGCCAACCAAGCATTCTGTACATCAAACTAAGTAACCCTACGCAAAAATATTGCTGGGAAACGACTCTTTTTGGGGTGAAAAATCCAATTTTATAGTAGGATTCAATGCAAGTCTTCTTTAAAAAAAAAAATTGTGAAATAGTTGGAACTTCGACCCCCAATATCTCCGTAACTAGAAGGTTCCCAGGTATGGACTAGAACAAAAAAATTATCGCAATGACGGGGAGAACAAGTGCCTTTCGGCTTCGTTAAGGGTACTTTTACACCCTTTATGTTTTTCTGTCTCAAGTTAATCTCATCATCACCTCATCTGCCTAGTGTTTTTCCATTATTTGGGGTCGGCGCAGCATTTCTCCTTCTTCCATACCTCTGTGTTACTCTCCATCTCAATTCCTTTCTAGCCATATCATCCTTCACACAGTCCATCCATCGTTTCTTTGACTTTCTACTAGTCTTTCTGGACAACATTATCTTCACATGGCCTATACCCACACCATCCTTAACCATACCATACCCATCACGATTCATTTATCATTATAAAAAAAACCGGTTTTAAACATAAATAAAAATGTAGGCCACACAGCTCAAATACATCTATTTGCGTCTTACTATATTTACTAGATACAATATTTCCTTGACACTAACAAATGTAGCGTTTAATATTGAACTAACACAGATTTAGCTTTAGACGAGGTCAGGCAGTGGATGGGAGACCGTTCATTATGCCGTTAAGCCGTTGGTCCCAGCTGCCAGTTGTAGATCTTTGACAGTTGTTAGGAGTAGTTTGAGTATGAATGTGGATGGGTATAAGAGTAGAGGAAGACCAAAGAAATGATGGATGGACTGTGTGAAGGATGATATAGCAAGAAAGGAGGTGACTGCTGAGATGACGAGTAATAGAAAAGTATGGAAGAAGAAGACATGCTGCGCCGACACCAAATGAATTTGGACAAGAGAATGATGATTATACGTAGTTAGCCCTAAAGTCTGACAGCCAGTCTTACCAAAGGAAAAGAGTGAGTCGAATTTTAACAACAGATTATCCTACTAATATTATAAATGCGAAAGTTTGTGAGTATGGATGGATGGATGTTTGTTACTCTTTCACGCAAAAACTTCTGACCGGATTTGGATGAAATTTGGCACAGAGATAGTTTGTAACCTGGATTAACACATAGCACATAGCAACAACGCATGCTGGGCACAGCTAGTGTTTCAGCTAATCCAATAGCTAATGTACTTTCTAGCGGATTAAAAAGTATCTTTTATCCTAAACCAAGCCAGGATCTACTTAAAAGTAGCAGAAACCCACCTGCTACAATGCTTACATAGGTACTCCTTGCGTCTCCACGTTCATACCTCTGGTCATACACGTACGCCGGTAGCCAGTACTGCGCACCTGACCTTTCTGGAGAACCTCACCAATAAGGTCAGTGTGTGTCCTTCTAGGGCGTCACCTCCCGGCGTTGCCACTAAAGTGCCACCACGAGGTCAATAAATCTTTTATTTATTACCTTTAATTTTATAGTTTGCTCTTTGATACTTCCCCGAACATTATATCATAGCTAGCTGTTGCTCGCGACTTTCGTTTGCGCGAAATATTATAAAAATACACCTTCCCTATTTGTATCGGATTTTGTGACCAATTTCAAGGGTTTAATTTTTTTTTGCACGGAACCCTAATCCTTTTTCTAAACTCCTTAAAACATCTGCTATCTGCCCGTAAAAGTCTGTCAAAACCGGCCACGCCGTATCGGAGATTAGCCGGAACAAAAATAAAATGTTTTTTAGTTATTTATGCCGTATATACTTTCATTGCATATGAAAATCTATAGTACGGCAAAAAAACTTTTTTCTTTCAGTAAAAAGTGTTAAATATGAAATTATAAACATATACTTCGATTTTATTTGGTAGATATAATTCAAGCGTGGAAGTTTATCCACTTCCTAGCCCTTCAATTGATGACCTTCAGAAGCTAATGTCTCATCAATTCCGGGTGACTCGTTTCCGAGGTTAGAGCACAAAAACGGTTTTTCCGAATAAAGTAATAACTTTTAATGTAATTTATGTTTTTCGGTCATAATCTTGCGTACCTATTGTCAGTTTTTGCTGTGAAGTTCGGATTGAAAACATTTTTTTTTTGTGTTTTATTTACGTCAATCGTCAATATTTCATACCATATGTCATTTTTGATTACACCCCCGTGAAAAATCATAATTTACCATCATGCGTGAAATCTCCGAAGGGTTAGGCAGAGGTGTAATTAACAAATAGTACACCCACATTTCTTCAGTCATGTTGAATTCCATGTAATAGTTTTCTTTTTTTACAAACATTAAACTCACATACACAAACAGCCAGACCCGGATCAACTATAGGCCATACAAATATTTGTTCCGTGCGGGGATCGAACCCGCGACACGCAACGGAGCAGTCAATCGCTCAGCCACTGCGCCAACCGTGCCGTCTATTGACGTCGACGTCTAGATGACGCACCTATTGCCATTAACCAGTCACAAATTCAGACTCCGTGGCTGCTACTGAGAAATTCCTGACGAAAAACACAACAACAATTTTGGCCGACACGGGAATCGAACGCAGGACCTCATGCACAGCAGTAGCGCTTGCTACCATTAGACCAACGAGATGACGTTAATGTAATTAACGATTTTGTCAGTTTTTGTTATTATACCTAATCTGTAAGTAGTTGAAAATATTTTTGTTTTCGGGTTGAATCTACGTCATTGTTCTTTGAGGTCGATATCTGACATGCTTGGTGCTCATACCCATATTTTATGACATATACTTCACACGACTCCACCTACTTCAATCAAATTGACAGTATACAACGTCATGGTTATTTTGACATTGAAATCATCATCTGCTAGCCTCTTCCCAACTATTTTGGGGTCGGCTTCCAGTCTAACCGGATGCAGCTGAACCAGTATTTTACGTGGAGCGACTGCCTATCTGACCTCCACAACCCAGTTAGTTCTGGGTAATACGATACCCTTTGGTAAGACTGGTTGTCAGACTTTCGGGCCACTGGCTATCTGTAACGACTGTCACAGATCTACAAATGACAGCCGGGACCAACGGCTTAACGTGCTTTCGAGGCACGGAGGAAACTCTGTATGTAATACGGTCACCCATCCACAGACCAACCTAGGTAAGCACGGCTTAACCTAAAGATTGACCCGAGCGGTAGTTACTATTTAGCCACGAGCTCTCTAATTTTGACATTGAAATAATGGATGTAAAAAGACCCTAGAAGCCAAAAGGCACTTGTTCTCCACGTCAACGCCACCGTTTTTTGTTCCAGACCATTCCTAGGAACCATCTAGTTACGGAGATATTGGAAGTCGAAGTTTCAACTTTTTCTCAAGTTTAAAAAAATACATACGTTAATCCTAACTAATATTATAAATGCGAAAGTAAGTTTGTTTGTTTGTTACATTTCCTCGCCTAAACCACTGAACCGATCATCCTGAAATTTTGCATATACGTTGTCAGGTGTACAGAAACGGACATGGAGTACCTTTCATCCCGGCAAAAAGTTTTGTTGCCGAGGAAAACAACAATAACGTTCTTATGATAATAGATGGCGCCACGTGTCTGTCGGAATATTATTAGAAGCAGAGTACAACCCGAATTGATTGAAATCAAAATTAACGCGAGCACAGCCGCGGGCAAAAGCTAGTGTTATATAATTATAACTTTACTTTAAATACGTCCATGACCCCTGTATTATTAAATGCATCCATCAGCACAATATTTAGAGTGCGTTACATTTGATATAATATAACTCCAAAAAAAGTCGTTTCCCAGCAATATTTTTTGCGCTGTTTATTAGTTTGATGTACAGGATGCTATATATCAAACTAAGTAACTCTGCGCAAAAAATATTGCTGGGAAACAAACGCTGGCTACCCGCTGGCGCTGGCTTTTTACACGGTTTATATTAGTGCTCAATGTAACGCACTCAAACCATTGTGCTGCATTGAATGGTGCCCGGAGGTATTTAAAATAAAGTTATAATTTAATTTGTATTACAACAATTTGTATTGAAATTAAAATATATATATATATATTACTTCCCTATTTGGATCTGATTTTGTTAACGATTTCATGGGTTTTCATATTTTTGCTCGGAACCCTAATTTTCTAAAATAAAAGTAGTGGTATCTCCTAATAACATCAGTTATCTGCCAGTGAAAGTCCCGTCAAAATCGGTCCAGCCATTTCGGAGATTAGCCGGAATAAACAGACAGAAAGACAGACAGACGATAGACAAAAAATATATTATTTTTTGTTATTAGTACCGTAATACACGGCCGCGGCGGCGAGATGGGCAGACGATATGGTTGCGGGAATATCCTGGATGATACTGGCACAACAGCGTGGAGTTTGGCACAAGCAAAGAGTGGCCTATACCCAGCAGGTGAAGTCAGGCTGTGGAAGTTATGATGATGATGAGAACTGTTCGCATTCAATGTTGTGCAACGAAAGTATGATTGACGAACTTTAGTTCCATTTACGTAACTAGATGGCGTTGTTCGTTTAGATATCAATCCTAGTTCGCGGTGTTAAGATTTTGGGGGTATGAAGAACAGGGTGTAAAGTTCTTCATCCCCATAGAAAAGGGAGGATCCTCCGACCAGACGGTGTTGTGTCTGGTGGGCTACTGCCTGGTGCTTCTATATAGTCTTAAGTCGCGAATAACTTGCGCGATGCAGGATTTAGATGTATTTCGATGTTTAGTTTGTCCTCTGCGTCATAGATGGCGCTGTAGTACTTTTTGTTTTATGTTGCTGTAGTACTTTTTATAGTGCCGCTACAAGATTTTCCGTCGACAACATATAAGGATTTGAATGTATGATTTTTTTTAAGTTTGAAATTAGTATTGAGATTACACCAACGTTTTTTCATATGCATTCAGTAAAGAGCTATTTTTTTAAAATTACAAACATACATTTCAATTTTATTTATTTGTAAATGCTTATACAGGATGTATTATAATATAAATGACCAGCAAATAATGCATAGTAAAAAACCTTTTAATTCTAACCTCATCAAAAAATCAAAATTGAAAACAAAAAACGTCTGATGAAAACAAAATAAATGGCCATTACTTACAATAATATTTTTTTCAGAAAATACGAAAAACATGTTTTTTTTTAGTTTAGTTTAATAGAAAAATAAAATGACATCATAAGCGGGTTTTATATTTTTTTGTTAGCAATAAACACAATATTTAATGACTTTATAATAATATCTACTTACTTACAATGAATTGAAAGTTTTTACTTCAAAAACCCACAAAAGGGACGTTATTATTAGCTTTCTGCTATTTTTGGAGATCTGTTTAAATCAAAATGTGGACAGTCCTGGCCCGAGAAAGGCAACGATTGATGCATTCGAGATGTGGTGTTGGAGCCGAATGCTGCGAATACCTTGGACGGCGAAACGCACCAATGCATCGATCGCGTGTCCACCTTATGCCAACAACGTATTCTTTCGTACTTCGGCCCCACAGTGCGCAGAGGTGATGAAAATTTGGAAAACTTATTGTGGTTGGGAATACAGAAAGCAAAAGATCGCGCGGTCGTTCACCAACAAGATGGATCGACCAAATTAAAGACTCGGTATCCAAATTCTACACGGTTGTTAGAGACGCGCTGTACTGAAACCGCTGGGGCAGATCATCCGCTCCAGAGGCAACTCTAATGCTGACCACGATCCTCAGACATGAGGGACCGACCCCAGAGAGAGACCTGTCCTATTGTCTGTTAGTCCAATTTCATAAAAGTATTTTTTTACTAATTACAATTAAAAACTATTTAAAAATCTAACAAGAAACTATAATAGGGCATTAAATAACTCTTCCTCAACGCTGTCAGATGGCAATGTGCCCAAGAGACTGGCAGCATTGCAGCACTTAGCCTCTGGCCAAGATAAAAGTTTGAGTTACTAGAAGCGTCAACTACTGCCTGACAGTCCGCTGTGCAGAGCGTGGATGTGGGAGGAGACAACGGTAGTGCATGTACTCTTCGAGTGCACCGGCGTCACCCAGATCAGATATTAAACCGGCGGCGGATGTCCTGAGAAGACCGGGAAGACTGATCTGCTTCTGGAGGGAGGTGGGCTGGTTGGAGTAACGGCCACCATGGCTCACGCACAATGGTCCACTTTAAGGACTAAGTACGGAAACCAAAACCCTAACATAAAAGCACCAACTAGGCGTTTCGAAATTTTCTTAAAAAGGCTGTGAGCACGAAGTGCACGGATTAATTAAATATTATGCGTTCACAAGTTAGGAACGTGCGAAACAGGTTTATGTTACTATGCATCCATTTCATCTAGCTAGGTACATTGGGTTTTTGTTTTGTCTTGCACTTTTCTCGACCTTTTTCTTTAATATGTAGCCTTATTTGTTATTATTGTACACACATTTATTCTATTTAAGTACCTTTTCATACACACACATACCTTATTAGTAACACATACACAATACACCTTATTGTCATTCTTATTGTACACAAATTTACTCTATTTAAGTACCTATTCATACGCACACATACGTTATTAGTAAACAAAGTACAAAACTGTTTTATGTCCGTCACATCACCATCTCAGGTCCAGTTGAAAACCAGCGTCGGGCACCAGCTGCTCGGCAGTTTGCTGAACTGGGCCTATTTGGCGCAGCCGTGAGACACACAACTTTTCCCCTTTTTTTTCGTGTTTAGATTTAAGTTTTTATTGTGTAGATTTAAGTTTTTTTTTATTTTATTTTTTATTTTATTTTATGTTGTGTGCATTTGTGGCATGTGCCAAATAAATGTGTTTTCTTTCTTTCTTTCACTCGGGTTTCTACCCCAAACGGCATGAAAATATAGTTTCCACAAAGGTAGTGCATTCCGCAGCGGCAATGCTAGCTCAGCGACATGAGCTTGGAAGATGTGACGGCGGCGCAAGAGTATCGACATGTTGCATGCCACACTAGAGGCCTACCCATCTTCCAGGGAAACAAAGACATGCTGTCCGGTCTTTTGCCATCGTGGCGTGCAAAGCCAATGGGTTCTAAAACAGCTAGAACGCCGACGGCGACGGTGACAAGAGCTCGTCGGATGATGTCATTTATGTTCGTGTGCCGTCTAAAACGGCCTGCACTTCGGCTGTATGACAGTCTGATTGGAAGGGAGGGGCTTTTTGATGTTCCCGCAACCCTTACAAACTTATTAAAGTTTGCACCAGTGATTCGTGCAGTAAGAATACTCAATAGTGTCTCTCGGCGTTTGGACATATTTTCTTGCTCTTTGGCGGAATTCCAGAGGGTGACACTTAGTATGTTATCCACTGTGTAACAAACCCGTTACTTGAGACTGGAAAATTAGCAATGCATGACTACTTTTGTTAGCTTGGGTCATACCTGTTAAAACAAATGTATGTGTTCATGAAATTGACAATACGTAGGTATTACAAAAATATAATATGACGTATTAGGTATGTAACTGTGAGGTTGAGATGTTTTTCTGTAGATACGCACACTTAAGTCTTTACCCGAAGGGTTATCGTGTTTAAATTGTACCCATCCGTATCATTATTATTTTAATTTTAACAAAGTATCACAAAAAATCACAAAAAGGGAGACCCTTTTTCTGTTGACCGATTTTTATATTCAGTTTACTCAGAATACGTTTGTGTATTTGTGTCGCTGAGTCGTTTGTAGTTATTATTTGTTATACAAAATTACTCGAGATGACTCCTCAAGCTAGCCTGGGGATTTACAGTGACACATCATAAGTGATCCATCATCGATGACTTAATCCAATAATCTTATCCGCTGAAAAATTATCACCTTTAGTCGAGCAGTTTTCTAGTTTTCCCGGAGTAAACTGACAAACACAATGATACAATACAGGGTGATTTTTCAACGTTGGCAATATTTTCAGGGCGTGCAGTACCTACTCATGAAAATGAATGACTTTTATTATGGGACCGAGGGACCATGAAATTCCAGAAAAATATCAGCAAATTTTTTCTAGTTACGCGACCAACAATGTATGGAGCAGCCATTACTATTGTGTTACAGAGTGCGTTACATTGAATCCTACCGTAAAACGTAATTTATCACCCCAAAAAAAGGTGGTTTACAAGCCATACATTTTGCGTCGAATTTCTTAGTGTTGATGTACAGAATGCTTGGTTGACGGCTTCGTGAAGGGTCCGTTTACACCCTGTATATGGCAATACAGTATTTTTAACGAATAACAGAAACGTTCTACGAATTTCTAGTTTTTCCGACACCGCAAATTGACAAACACCATACAGACAGAGTCATTCAAAATAATATAATATCACTAGCTGTGCCCGGCATGCGTTGCAATGCATGTTTTCCTACCTACTACTTTCACTACCCTACCTACCCTACCTACCCTATCTACCCTACCTACCCTACCTACCCTACCTACCCTACCTACCCTACCTACCCTACCTACCCTACCTACCCTACCTACCCTACCTACCCTACCTACCCTACCTACCCTACCTACCCTACCTACCCTACCTACCCTACCTACCCTACCTACCCTACCTACCCTACCTACCCTACCTACCCTACCTACCCTAATTTTCCTGAATTTTCTTTGCTATAAACCTCACGGAGCCCGAGACCTTTCCAACGAATGCAAAACCGTGGAAATCGGTTCGTGCGTTCTGGAGTTATAGCGTCAGGAAGGAAAACCCGACTTATTTTTATATAATAGATAAATATACATAGATGACTACATACTATTTTCATGAAATGAAATCATGAATGGAATCATAAAAAATCCGCAATTTATTTCGACGATATCATGGTTTGCCGGTTATTGGTAGTTTGTGGTTATTTTTATGTATGTCACTATGACACGTCGATCATGAGTTTGGTTTAGTTTCTGTAATATAAGAATCACGAATTACGTATTAGCAAAAACTCGAAGGTTCTTTGTAGTAAATAAAAAGCACGTGTTTGGTCAGTTTGTTACGATTCGTGTGGAAAAAGATCCGTTATTGCAATTGAAGAAACCAGTAATCATCATTACCGGCCTAGCCTTGTTGGGGTCGGCTTTCAATCTAACCGGCAGCTGAGGATAGGCAGTCGCTCCATGTAAAATACTGGCAGTATTTTACATGGAGCGACTGCCTATTTGACCTGCATAACCCAGTAAGTACTTTATAAGACGATACCCCTTGGTAAGACTGGTTTTCAGACTTTCGGGCCATGGACTACCTGTAACAACTCTCAAACATCTACAATTGACAGCCGCAACCAACAGCTTCACCCATCCACGGATCAACCCAGGCAAGCGCAGTTTAACCTGAAGATCGCCCGGAGTGGCTGTTATTATCCACGAGCTCCGCCAAAAATAACAAAGGTAAAAGTAAATATATAAAATGAGATACAAACCTGTAAACGAACGGCCCCACCTCCACCAGCTTGGGTTTCTCGCCGTTCTCCAGGAAAGCCTGAGGGTTAGTCACGTTGAAGATGTAGACCTTCGTCAGTCTGATGACGCCAGGTTTGTGCCAGTAGCTGTAGCTTAGGGATCCGTTCCAGAGCTTTAGTTCCTGTAAGAAAAAGAAGAGAATAATACAATACATAATACTACTTACTATTATAATACTACAACACTACTTCACACTACTTACTACTCACTACTACTAACTATACTACTGCTACGATCCTTACGTACTCCTTGCGCCTCGTCCACGTTCATACATCTGGTCATACACGCACGCCGGTAGCGAGTACTACGCACCTGACCTTTCTGGAGAACCTCACCAATAAGATTAGTGTATGTCCTTCTAGTGTAGTCCTGGCGTTGCCATGAGACTAATTTATTTAGAAATTTATGGAAACTAGGTCTACTCGATAAGGAGTACACTACGTTTATACTTTTAGATTCTGTTCATCCTACGGGGGTCAAAATCAATCGTCTAATATGAATATATGAAACTACGAACTTTTGGCGCAACTGTAATGGTGTTGTGTTAGTTTGGTTGGTATAATGACCACAAAAACATAACATCTCGGCTGTAATTCCCGAATAGTAAAGCAGAAGTGTTTCTACATATATTCTACATATATACATAGTACACCCCACCAATAAATTTGGTACATACACGGACTTTGGGCGATTAAAAAGGTAAAATACTGATGAAAAAACCCATTAATATTTTGGCCGACCTGGGCATCGAACCCAGGACCTCGTGCTTAGCCCGAGCAACGACCGTTAGGCTAACGAGGCAATCATAATGCTCAATCATTGAAAATATCTGACTAAGCACGCAGATTTTTCTGCATAGATTATTTGCATAGAAAGTAAGAATGAAGAAAAGAAAGATATTAAAGCATAGTGATATTAAATGTAGGTATACTCACCCTAAATATAATATAATCCAGCCAAGGCACGAACGATAGTATGATTCCTAGCACCACAGTACAAATACTGAACAGAATCACTATCAAACGACCTGGAACAAATGAAAAACAAATGAATATGGTGGCGTAACAAACTACTTTACTTAATAAAATCTTTAATTCATTGATAGGTGCACAATTTAAATCTTGGCAAAGGTCTAGAAGCATGAAGTTGTGCACAAGCCGTCCTTACGTAAAAAAAACGCGAAGGTAACGAAATATTTAGGAAAATTCATCCCCCGAAATGGGTAGACGTATAGGGGTAAAGGTTTAGAAGTTCGTCGTTTTTACCTATAGAAGAAGGATAGAATTGAGAACGTTTTAATATCAAAACTGCCTCTCGTCAGTGTACTCTATGACCCAGGCGAGATCAGACAAGGAGCCTACTCCATCATTCGCCCAGCCTTTTACCAACTACATAATTATGTCGGGGTCAGCTTCCCTTTTTACCGGATGCAGCTGAATACCAGTATTTTACATGGAGCTACTGTTTATCTAACCTTCATAACCCAGTTAGTACTGGGTAATACGATAGCCCTTACACACACACACACACACACACACACAACACTCATACCTACATATATTAGATTTAGGAATTTATTGTAACGGATATATTATTAGTGTAACAATAAAAATGTAAACGGTACGAAGGAGCCTGGAACTCACGACACAGGGAATCATAGTGTGAGTTTCAGGAAACAATGCATTGAATGTACTTTTTATGAATAATAAATTATTCTTATTCTTATTCCTTAGTAAGACTGGTTGTCAGACTTTCGGGCCACTGACTTCCTGTATCGACTGTCAAAGATCTAGGAGTTAACTCACTACATGTAAAGTACTGGTATTTAGCTGCATCCGATTGGTGCGTAGCCGGGTTATTTTTAATTTATTTTTCACGGAACCCTTTGCAGGAAACCAAATAAAATCATGTTATACCTATCGTCCAACGTTCGCCATTTTGAAATCCCTGTGACGTCAATAAACTAAACCGCATCCTGGATTTAGGCAATTATCTAAAATTACCTAATGTGTTGAAATTGAGTTAGCATTGGATACTATCTGTATGTGCAATCTTTTAACCAAAGTAAATGATAAGATATGAATCGATGTCTATTTTTAATTTATTGGATCTTTTTCCTGTATTTTAGACAGATATACATATATAGGTAAACTTTTAATGAACGGATGTTTGCGTAATACCGGTAGCAAAAAACGAGTGCCGCAGGGTAGTATTTTTGGACCAACTCTTCTCCAGATTTATTTTTAAATTAGTTTATGAACTGCACTTAATCATCGTTATAATTATAACTAGTAACCTGCTCTTGTTTTTCACAGTTTTTACTACTAGACAAATTATAAAATAAATTATCTAATGATGGTGAAAATCACATTAAAAGGAACAACTCGGTCGCGAAGACCGAGATACCAAAAGTGATATGTATAGATCATCATCTGCCTGCCTTGTCCCAACTAGATTGGGGTCAGCTTCCAGTGTAACCGGATGCAGCTGAATACCAGTATTTTGCATGGAGCGACTGCCTATCTGACCTCCACAACCCAATTAGTACTGGGTAATACGGTATCCCTTGGAAAGGCTGGTTGTCGGACTAGATATAAAATTAAATAACACTAGTCACCCAAGGATTCTCTTCGCTGCAATTATTTCTGACCACCCAGCAATTATCCCCATGTTTTCTTTAAACAGTCCCTTTTATAACTTTGTTGCAAAAACCATGACCACACTTAGACCTCATTGTATTATTACACGTTGCAATTGGTGACGTCAAAAATGACGCATTTTCTATGTGATTCACAATAGATGCGATGAAGACAGCGACATCAAAAAAATAAGTAAGTTTATAGGTGTATGAAGACCATGGTGTAAAGTTCTTCATCCGCTATAGAAAAGCGAGGATCTTCCGACCAGACGGGTGTTGTGTCTGGTGGGCTACTGATGTCGGGTTTTTCTATATAGTCTTCAGTCGCGGATAACTTTACTTGCGCGATGTAGGAATTTGATGTTAGTTCTTCATGTGTGTCATAGATGGCGCTGTACTACTTTTTGTTCTATGTTCCTGCGGTAGTTTTTTTAGTGCCACTATAAGTAATATAATTATTAGGATAAAGTTCAAAAGTGATCAACGTTTCTCATAGGGTAATTGTTTGTATATTTGAACCGCCCACTTAATTACTGAGTGATGTTGTCGTTGAAGATAGACGTCACGCAAAATTTAATAAGAGAACTTCAGTCAAAGGTGAGGTGAATGACGAAACACCTAATTAAATTGTGATTAGTGTTGGAACAGGGGTAAAGACCAGTCTTAGAAGGAAGTATCGTATTACCTAGTACTAACTGGGTTATGGAGGGTAGATAGGCAGTCGCTCCATGTAACATACTTGTATACAGCTGCAACCAGTTGGACTGGAAACCGACACCAAAATAGTTGGATAAGGAAGGCAGTTGATGGTGGAACCGTGGTTGTAGAATAAAACAAGAGGAGGCTCTTTACTTTGTATAATATATTTCATCACCACTGCTCCCAAAACAGTGAAGAAAAACATCGTGAGGAACCCGGCCTTACGTAGAACTAAATAATAGCCTACAAAGGGTTCCGTAGTACCAAACAATATTTTTAACGCTCGTTCTATTAATGAGAGTTGAGCTTAATTTACACTCAAAAGCAAAACTAAATTAGTTTTTCATAGTATGTTAATGAAATGAAAAACAAAGTTACTGCAGTTCCTTAAAAAAGTACCATTACCTCAAAAGGTAAATATGAAATCCATTTCAAGCCAATTTCGTAGAAAGTTCTCTTTACGTTCTACAAAACTTAGAAATTAGAGGGTGGGGGGGGGGGGCAATTGGGGGAGAAATTGTGCCCCACCTGGATTTCTACGACTTTAGAAAGCAAATATCGTAACGTCTCCACATTACAATATTTGCTTCTAAAGTCGTTGGCACAATCAAAGGGAGGCCTATACCCAGCACTGGGTGAAGTCGGGCTGAGGATGATAATGATGAAGGTAGTAAGTAAAAATTTGGACTGAGAAGAGACCAACAGTCCCAGGTGATGGAATATTATAGACCACTTATTCAAATCGTCTTACTATCCTTTCCTTACTAATATTATAAATGCGAAAGTAAGTTTGTTTGTTACCTTTTCACGTCTAAACCACTGAACGGATCATCCTGAAATATTGCATATACGTTGTCAGGTGTACAAAAACGGACATAGGGTACCTTTCATACCGAAGAAAAGTACTGTTTCCGAGGAAAACAACAATAACGCTCTTATGATAAATAGATGGCGCCACGAGTCTCTCGAATCATGATTTAATTATATTATTTTAAGCAGAGTACAACTCGAATTGATTGTCAAATTCTAAATTAACGCGAGCGAATCCGCGGTCAAAAGCTAGTGATATTATAAATGCGAAAGTTTGTGAGGATGATGGCTGAATGTTTGTTACTCTTTCACGCAAAAACGGTTTTGGATGAAATTTGGCACACAGATAGTTTATTACCTGAATTAACAAATAGAATACTTTTTATCCCGATAGTATGATCCCATGAGACAGTTACCGACCTTCATGCAGGCGAACCAGCTAGCATAAGCTAGTAAAATAATAATTAAAACATTAGACTTTGCCATGACAATCAGTATCCTGTAACCGTATCACACCTGCCCGACCTCTGTATCTTTGACGCCAGTCATTCATGGCATAATTATTTTGTAGTAAACAACTATAATGCTAATAATTGCGGCGGGTTAAGTCAAGGAAGTTCTGGGTAATGGTGGCTTTAAATAGGTGCGTTTTTAATGTTAGGTTGTGGGTTCGGGAGAGTGGAGTGAGGAGCGGGGCGGGGAGCGGAGCGATTTTTTAGACACAAATATTTCATCAGGTTTGTCGTTTTCGTTGAGAGCAAGGTAGAGGTGTGGCTGGCTCAGCTGTCGCTAGTTATGTTCAAGTTCCATGTGTTAGAGGCGAGCCTATTGCTGTCTACCGGGCACAAAGGTGGACTCCAGGCTGGTTCTGAGATAGTCATCATCTGCCTGTCTTTTCCGAACTATATTGGGGTTGGCTTCTAGTCTAACTTTGTGCAACTCAATAATAATTCATTATCATTCTCCTGCCCTTATTCCAATTTGAAGTCGGCGCAGTCTTCTTCCATACTTCTGTATTACTCGTCATCTCAGCAGTCACCTCCTTTCTAGCCATATCATTCTTCACACAGTCCATCCATCGTTTCTTTGGTCTTCCTCTACTCTTATAGCAATCTACATTAATAAATTATTAGTATGAATAAGAGGATTATTCCACAAATATTCCCGCTTATCGCTCCGCTTATCGCTCCGCTTATCGCTCCGCTTCTTCATATAAACGCTACCTTATTAAAAATCTTCCAACTAAGCCGAGGTGATAGATCATTGTTGTGATAATGCGAATAAATCGCTCATTATAACCACTAGGTAGATGGGGTTTTCCTAGAATTTGCTAAACATAGCATAACATCATGTATATTCCTAGGGCTAGGCAGAGTTGTCTGACTGTCCATCAGCATTTCGACAGTTATGTTTAAACACACATATCCAAACTCCATCCAGGAGCTCGTGGCTAAATAAGAACAGCCGCTCGGATCGATCTTTAGGTTAAGCCGTGCTTACCTAGGTTGGTCCGTGGATGGGTGACCACCCATTACATACCGAGTTTCCTCCGTGAATCGGAAAGCACGTTAAGCCGTTGGTCCCGGCTGTCATTTGTAGATCTTTGACAGTCGTTACAGTAGTCAGTGGCCCGAAAGTCTGTCAACCAGTCTTACCAAGGGGTATCGTATTACCTAGCACTAACTGGGTTGTGGAGGTCCGACAGGCAGTCGCTCCATGTAAAATACTGGTATTCAGCTGCATCCGGTTAGACTGGAAGCCGATCCCAACATAGTTGGGAAAAGGCTAGGCAGATGATGATGATCCAAACTCCATCCACCAACTATGTTGGGGTCGGCTTCCAATCTAACCGGTTGCAGCTGAATACCAGCACTTTCAAATTCAAATTCTTTAATTCGAGCGGAGGCTCTTATAGGGTTAGTAACATAATCCTTAAAAATTAAGTGTTAGTAAACAACACGATACGGTGACACATGTAACTGACAACAGTGAACCACATAAGGACAGTCCACTCTGCCAGCAATCATTCTCAGAACCCTGTTGGGGCTGGCCATGAAGCGAGCTACCATCGATGCTGCTCGTTTTCGCATTTTACATGGAGCGATTGCCTATCAGACCTCCACAACCCAGTTAGTCCTGGGTGATTTGATACCTCTTGAAAATGTGGTTGTCAGACTTTCGGGCCACTGATTACATGTAACGTCTGTCACAGATCTACAAATGACAGCCGGGACCAACTGCTTAACGTGCTTTCCGAGGCACGGAGGAAACTCGGTATGTAATGGGTGGTTATGTCAAGATCGTCCCGAGCGCTTGTTATTATTTAGCCACGAGTTCCTCGTGCTGATGAACTATGCAACTCTTCTTTTACAATTCTATGATTCACAGTAATAAATAAATTAAACATGAGGAGATTACCATTCACGACACATTTTAGTACCTGTTATAGGATCTTCATTATTTTTTACCGAGAACTATTGCAAGGCTGAGGTTCATAATATTATTTTCATGTTAAGTTGATTGTTCTGGGGAAACTCCCATTCTAGTGGTTATGGTAAGCGATCTGTCACGAACTACCCCGTTGGTCTAGTGTTTCCAAGCGCTTTTGCTGAGGTCATGTGTTTTATTCCTCACTATCATCTTCCGGCCCTTGTCCCATGTTTCTTGGGGTCAGCGCAACCCGTTTTTTTGTTCCATGCTTCTCTGTCAACCGTCACGCTATCATTTACTCCTTTTTAAAGTTCCGTACCTAAAAAGGAAAAAAAACGAAACCCTTATAGGATCACTTTTTTGTCCGTCTGACCGTCTGTCTGTCTGTCAAGACCCTTTATCTCGGGAATGCGTGGAGATATTGAGTTGAAATTAAAACTGTATACTCAAATCTACAGTCCCTTCAATCTGTGATAAAATCAAACTTCTAAGTAACGTAAAAAAAAGATACGGCTGTTTATGCCGCAAAAACCGTATACTCCGACACTCTCAAAGGAATCAGAATTTATAGAGTACTTCCCGTTGACCAAGAAACGTTGACAAGAAGCATTGTCTTATGGCACAAGTAAAGGGAAAATCCGTAAATATGTAGTTTAATAACAAAATACCTACAAGTTTATACGGAACCCTCGGAACGCGAGTTAAACTCGCAATTGGCCGGTTTTTTCTTTCATATCATTCCTCACACAATCCTTCCATCGTTCCTCGGTCTTCCTCTCCCTCTCCATCCATCAACGTTTATATTCATCACTCTTAGTCACATGCGATTCGCCCCTCCTCATCACATGCCGATATCAAGACAGTCGATTCCCTTTCAACTTTTCTGTAACTGCATTTTCAAGCAAAAATCGATAAGTATCATTCGTCACTTGTATGTGTCTTCAAGATTCACACTGACTTTTGAAAACAGATGCGTAATAACAAAGGAAATGGTGAATTACTGTTTCATCTTTGAATCAAGGTATAAACTGGAGCGATTAAAGTTAAACAGTCTCTGTCATACTAATGCTACCTAAGGGTACTAAGACCCGCCTTAAGTCAATTGCTCAGCCATTGTCACAAATACGTGACAAGCAAGCGCGTGCCCTGTACGCCAAACGACACAAATATGTGACAAAATGGTAGGTGAAAATGTGGCTTGGCGTGGAGGGCACGCGCGTGTGTTTATGCTCTGGCATTCAAAAGGTTAAAGGCGACAGTGAAAAGGCGAACCAAATCGTATTCTTAACCGCCATTTGCGGATCCATAAATTTTACAGATGATTTTCTTATAAAAACTGTCCAATCGTAGGCGTTTATGTCAATATATAAACAAACTAGATGTCAATGTGTCTAATGGAGTGGATTTAGGCCGTGTAAACCTTGACTTGAGCTGACCCAGCGACTATAATATCAGTGTATGTGAATGCAGCTGACAAAACCAATATTGTACATGGAGCGGCTGTTTTTCTTCAATACAACACAGTGAAGTTCTAAGAAACTAAGAAAGAGCACGAACGCAAAATAGGTAGATAATCCTTACTTAGGTACTTACTAATATTATAATTGCGAAAATAGGATTGTTTGTTTGTGTGTTACCTTTTCACGCCTAAACCACTGAACCGATCATCCTGAAATTTGGCATATACGTTGTCAGGTGTACAGAAACGAACATAAGGTACCTTTCATCCCGAAAAAAAGTACTGTCCCCGAGAAAAACAACAATAACGTTCTTATGATAATAGATGGCGCCACGTGTCTTTCGAATCATGATTGAATTATATTATTACAAGCAGAGTACAACCCGAATTGATTGTCAAATGCTAAATTAACGCGAGCGAAGCCGCGGGCACAAGCTAGTAAAGAATGATTCTAGGTAAGTCAATAGTTACTTATATAAAAAGACACTTTACAGGACAATATTTGAATAGACGCTTTCCTGTTTACAAATATCGTTATGGACATGACTACAAACATAGTCTATTGATTTTTCATTGAAAGGACTATTGTCCAGAACTCCTTTATACATACGTACATCTATAAACTCACGGCTTTTTTGCCATGGGGTAGGCAGAAATTCACCAGAACACCACCTGCTAGATCCTTGCTTACTCTGCCCATCATCTGCCTAGTCTTTTCCAGTTTTCCCAATTATGTTGGGGTCAACTTCTGGTCTAACCGGCTGCAGCTGAATACCAGTATTTTACATGAAGCGACTGCCTATCTGACCTCCACAACCCAGTTAGCACTGGGTAATACGATACCTCTTGGTAAGACTGTCAGACTTTCGGGCCTCTGACTCCCTGTAACGACAGCCGGGACCAAGGCTTAACGTACTTTCCGAGGCACGGAGGAAACTCGGTATGTAAAGGGTGGTCATCCATCCACGCAAGCGCAAGTTTTCCTAGGCAAGCGCGGCTTAACCCGAGTGGCTGTTATTATTTAGCCACGAGTTCCTTGTATTCTCTACTGTCATAGTTTATTTCTAGCTATTTTGCACGGAACCCTAATTCTTTTTCTAAAATAAAAGTAGCCTTAAATACTCCTTGTGACACGAACTATCTGCACGTACAAGTCCCGTCTAAATTGATCCAGCCATTTCGGAGATTAGCCGGAACAAACAGACTGCATACAGACAGACAAAACTTTAAAAAAATGTGTTTTTGTTGTAAGTACTGGATATGCTTTCATATTCATTAAGTAAAAAGCTGTTATTTTGAAATTACAAACAGACACTTCAATTTTATTTATTTGTATAGGTTTTAAGTTTATAAATTAAACCAAAAGTCATAGGTGAATTACCTATATACCTAGTGACTATTGAGTTAATTGTACTCGTGTGCCCTGCAGTTATTCGCTCACGTTTTGTATTTTGACACGTGTGCAGTTAACCACACGTGTCTTAAGCTAAGATCATAGTAACGTGATCTTTCGAGATGAATAAAACTTTGAACAAAAATAGATATAATGTTAATATGTCTTGGGTGATTGGCTATCGTTATTGGGAAAACCGTACCCACACAGCCAAGGATAGACCTGTGTGTGTGTGTGTGTTGATTGGCCTGTTGGTCTAGTGGTTAGTGAACCTGACTGCTAGGACGGAGGTCGTGGGTTCGATTCCCACACAGGACAAATCTTTGTGCGATGAGTACGATTATTTGTTCTGTACCTGGGTGTGTAATTCATCGTGTCATCCTCTCCAGCACGACCATGGATGATTACCTTAGTTTTAATGCGGTACATATTCATGAAAAAATTAGTACTTTATTGTACCAGCGACTTTAAAAAATGTACTCACATATTTTCGCTGTTACAACATATCGACCGTGGCCGTGGTAGGTAGAACCTTTCTGGCACGACCACCATAGATTTTAGGTATTTTTATCAACTTTAATATGAAATGTTATATAAATATATTGTACTGAAATGTACTCCATTTTATATTTAATTTTAAGCACTCATTTACCCGTTTTAAAGAGATTTTTTTCTGCGGTGCAGCTATAGCACTATGTTCCGCTATTACTATTTCTAAGTAGGCAAAATTCAATAAAATTACATTTTGCAACACGTAATTCGAAAAGTGGTATATAAATTAGATTAAAAGACGATTAAATTAGACTACGATTATTTTTTTTATTTTTTTTTTATTAGATTTTGTTTTTTATTTTTTTTATTATTATTTTATTTATATAAATAAATAAAATAATAATATATGTATAGTCCCATGGATATTTAATATTTTTGTTTTAACAACCATATCAAAAATATGCACCCTTCATGCACCTGGGTGAGTGCGATCGCACTCGCACCATCTCCGGACCGAGCTGAATATTTTTTAAGACCTCACTTAGCTCGATCGGACAAACGGTTCGGCAGTTACAGTGCCACGAAGAAAATGTGCGGACAGACGACACACACAAACAGACATAGAACTTTTAGCATTGGCAGCAATGCAATTAATTGAAGTCAGCGCCATCTGTTATAGACCGGTGGTGTAGCGGCACTACAAAAAGTACTACAGCAACATTGAACAAAAAGTACTACAGCGCCATCTATGACGCAGAGGACAAACTAAACATCTAAATCCTGCATCGCGCAAGTAAAGATATTCGCGACTTAAGACTATATAGAAGAACCCGACAACAACTTACTGTCGGGCAGTAGCCCACCAGACATAACACCCGTCTGGTCGGAGGATCTCCCCTTTTCTATGGGGTT
Organism: Eurois occulta; assembly: GCA_950022335.1. NCBI lineage: Eukaryota > Metazoa > Arthropoda > Insecta > Lepidoptera > Noctuidae > Eurois > Eurois occulta. The sequence goes on from OX465505.1 coordinate 9,989,627, forward strand.
TAAGAACTTTACACTCTGTTCTCCTACCCCCAAAGTGGTATACCTCAATTGTGTGTTACATGAAAAAAAAAAATAGTTATAATTCGAATCCATACAATGTGACCTTAAAATTTAAAGTCACATTGTACGGATTCGAATGATAACTATAATCTTTTAATTACTTTTATTTTTATTTTAGTTGCACTTGGCTTGTGAAATAACTAGATCCCGGAGCCTTCATATTCACCTAGGTATTTTTGCAAACTACCCACCTTACACTAATAATACTAGAGATTTTATTCATTTTTATATATATAGATGGAGTACATTTCAGTACAGTATATTTATAATATAACTTTTCATGTTAAAGTTGATAAAAATATCTAAAATCTATGGTGGTCGTGCCAGAAAGGTTCTACCTAGCACGGCCACGGTCGATATGTTGTAACAGTGAAAATATGTGAGTACATTTTTTAAAGTCGCTGGTACTATTAAGTACTCATTTTTTCATGAATATGTACTGCATTAAAACTAAGGTAATCATCCATGGTCGTGCTGGAGAGGATGACACTAATTCATCTATATTATGTATGTATTTAGAAAAATATAAGTATGTTTATCAGTTGTCTGGTTGCCATAGTACAGGCTCTGCCTAGTTTGGGATCAGATGGCGGTGTGTTGGTTGTCCCAAGATATTATGTATATTATATTATATGTTGGTGGCGGCTAAGATTGGCGTGATAATCAAAGCACGCGATAATGTGAGTGCCGAGCGTGTCAAAGGTAGCCGCATCAACGCTACGCAAGCGCCAGCGCCGGTGAAGACCCGCCTCGCTTCCTTGTAGTGCACCTCGCGCGTCGCGACCTGCGGGACGAGCTGCTGGAGGGAGCACGAGTGCATCGCGGCATGAGTACAGCGGACCACGATCTGCTGGGCCCTCCATGTTCCTTCTTTTGCCCTTTATGTTCCAGGGCCACGGTATCTCTTTCGGACAGTCCCGCAGCCCTGGCAGGCATCGGCCCTTGCGGGCCCCTCATGTTTGCTGACTTCTCTTTGAGGCGCGCGTGGAACACGAACGCGCCGTCGACACGGCCTGTCGTCATAAGACGGACGAACGACGAGCTAGATCTGCTGGGCCCTGCGACGCGTTTCTACGTCAACGAGCGCCTTACGAAGGTGAACTGGGAGTTGTTTCGTAGCACGCGTGAGGCGGGCAGTCGCGGGTTGGCAGTTCGTGTGGTCAAAACGTGGCTGTATCCTCGCCCGGTACAAACCCGGTGATGCCACTTGCCACATCTGCGGTGAGGCTGATATACTGCGCACCTTCGACCCGCCACTGGGTACTACTGCAAATATGTATTGCACTTTAAAGTTACCGTCTTGTTTGTTTGTTTTCGTTCTTTTTGTTTCTCCAATTTAGTTTAGTTTTTTTTAGTTAAGGTCTCATTATAAATATTCAGTCATGCGGACTTTGAAAGTAAGTTTAGTAAAAGGTAGTAATATTAACTTTGTTTGCACATTTTAAGCTATGTTTTGTATCGGCAGGTGTGTGTCTCGCGGCCCACCTCAGTAATAATCCAATTTATCGTGTAATCCAGTTTTATAACACTACACTTATTTACTTACACCTACTCATCACAAAACTTCTATTACTACACCACAGTTTAAAACGTTTGTTTCATTTTATATTATAAACTATCCACCTTTACATTTCGACTTAGACTAATAATATATCAAATTACAATTGTATGTGCACTGACGATAATATTGATTTTGTTAAATGACGGAATTTATTTAATAGTTTCATAATGACGACTAGTATTTTAAAGTTGGTTTATTAATTAGCTCATTACAGGTCATGGTGACTTGATTGTGCACTCAACAGGCATTGTTTTGATAGTATGACCATTAACGAAACTTGGCTCCGACCAGGCGAGGAGGGACGCGCTCCGGTGGTGCCGGGCTATCGTCAGCTTCACAAGCTGCGGCCAGCGAGTGTTCGCGCGGGCCGTATTGAGGGCCTTGGGTTTTATGTGCGGCGGGGTTTCAGCGCGCTAGTCCGCTGACGACCAGCGGACTAGCGCGGTCGATCCCAGCTTCGAATCGGTCGAACAAATGTGGTTAACGATCTCACTTTTGACACAAAATGCGATAGGAACTGCTTACCGTCCGCCGTGGCTTGACCTGATCCTTTTCCTGGATGCCATAACAGATTCTACAAGTTCATTGGGAAATTGAGACCATTTCATTCTACTTCTACGTTAATTTCGATCTTCTATGTACTGACCTGAGAGCAAGAGATAAACTGGGTTAGCATCTTTCGATTCACTCAATGGCCATTCTATTGTAGTTGGTGATAAATTCAAACCGTACTTAATAAAGTTTCGGCCTCTTAAAAATGTGTGCACGCAAACTTTTTGGAGTTATCGCTGTGAAACTTAGAATTATTTCGTCGCTTGACACTGTCAATGATATGGTTGTTCGGTCTAAGCAACCGAACACTTGCTAACGCAGCAGCTTACAACAATCATTGTACCTGCTTGTACCTAAGTGACAATTTTATTCATACTTTACCATCAGTGCATTACCAGGCATCAAACGGACCGGGTGCATTCATAACATTTAACATAACATTTTACTATAAAACGTTTAACATAACATTTTAGTATAAGACATTTAAAATTCAACTTGAAGAGCCTTTAATAAACTTTTAAAACCAAATCCAAACAGGGCTTTAATATTACCTACGACCTTGCACCCCGCACAATGGTGTATGTCTTTAACACTCATCTTACCTGTTTGTTTGATGTCCACGCACCAATCAGGACGTGTACTATAAGCGAGCAATCGTTTCAGTGGATCAGTCATAATTATGATGCCGATGGCAGCAAAGTAGAAACGGACATCTACATTTTTGCGAAAATGCTTTTTTTACAAAAATGAGCTTATTTCAATCCTATCTACAAGTCTGTATTAAAATTATTTCAAATTTCATAATAATTAAGAAAATCTGCCACGTAAATAAGGACATCTACACTCGATTTTATAAAGACATCGCAGTAGAAACGAACATTTGAATATGTCCGCCTTTACTTCGGAGCTTTGGCAGATGAATGAAACGTCAACAAAAACATCAGTCACTTTTTACATTCTGCCGTGTTCTTATATCAGTCTTATTTTAATTTTATATCTGTCTGTTATTTACCTATTTGGCAATGGTGCTTTTGATAATAATAAAACATAATAATAAATAGCATTTTTATATTTTATATATATTTTACGTAGTTTGGTAACTAAATAAATGAATTTAACTGATAGATACCGATGGAGTTTAGTGGTAGATAAATCATTTATTGATAATAATAAAATGTTAAATATTAAAAAAAAGTAAATAATCTTTTTTTACTTTTTTTCTTTAATCTGCAAAATTTGGTAAAAAAAGAGGAATACTGTTTGCATAGGTACTGCTTGCTAGGGATTATTATCTTAGTTCATTAGATATTTTAAATGAAATGGGCGCTTTTTATCACAACGTATAAACGGATAACAGGCAGATCTCTTCTTCTACGTTCAAGTTTTTTCAGAGTAAAAAAAGACATCTACATTATTTCAGAAAAACAACGTTATAGCGATAAAACTTGTTACACAATTCATAAAGAAGGTTATTTTAATGCACCATAGAAAATTTCATGATAATCGGTCAATAACTCTCAAAATGGCAACTATTTTTTACTAAATCAGCTATCCTGTAAAATTGTGATTTTGTACATGTCCGTTTCTACTTTGCTGCCATCGATGCGTTTAGGCGACGACGCACTAAGTAGTTATAGAAAAACCAAAATTCGACTAAGAAAAAATACTGCAATGACTTAAAACACTTAGTGATTAGTTCGCTGTACAATGAAATAATTGCGTACTTCGAACAGAAAATAAATACTATAAAACAAAACCCTAAATTATAATTAACACTAGAAACGGTATATTTACCATGTCCACCATGAGTCTTTAGTGTGCGTGTGTGTAACTGTAGGGTCTTTAGGTTGTGTGTATACGGAGAGAAATGAAATGCTGCGGAAGTCTAAAGTTACTTTACTTATTTAACTTGTTACGAATATTACAAACGAGTAGATAATTAGGTTGGGAGCGCGTCTATAGCTTATGGTGGTTCCGGGCGAACTGTAGTCACCGAGCGCTGCACGTACGACGAATACAAAACTGATGTGTCAGCGCTCCTACAAGTCCATGACCATATTCATGACAGTTTAAAAACTTAAACCCTAAATTGCTATGGAAACATCTAAAATCCACCTTTTCGTCCTTTAAACCCAGACAAGACCTTCCGTCATTTACAGATCCTGATTTAATTAGTAAAAACTTTTTGATTGTTCCCGGTAACCCCATAGCAAGCGCATCGCTTATGAATTATTATCTCAATCATAGCCACGGTGAAGCAATTATTACAATCACTCCAGTGGACCAGAACAATGGCTCATGCACTATCGCTAGTCTTATAAGTAATGCCGAAGGGTACGACAACACGTTAGATGTTGTTACGGATATAATAAACTGCTCTATAGTGACGTCAACGTTCCCTGATCTATGGAAAATTGCCTCTATTAGGCCTTTGCCAAAAAATTAAAATCCATTAGCCCTAAAAGATCTGCGTCCCATTAGTATGTTACCATGCTTATCCAAAGTACTAGAGGAAATCGTCAGCCACCAATTTACGGTTTTTCTGGAACAAAATAACGTTTTACCTGATTTACAATCAGGGTTCAGAAAACAGCGCTGTACATCTACTGATTTACTGGATGGAACTGATAACATTTTATCTGTCCTACGTAAGGGAATGTGCACATTACTTGTTTTGACAGACTTTTCCAGGGCATTTGACACTGTTAAAATACCGGTGCTATTGTCAAAGTTAAATTTTTATGGTTTCGACCCTGAAGCTATACAATGGTTCCGGAGCTACTTAAGTAATAGAGAACAACCAGTAGACCTACGTTAGAGTGACGGCACTTAGATCGGCACTTATACCCGTAGAAAGAGGAGTCCCGCAGTGCTCTATTTTAGGTCCCATTTTATTCATCTTGTACTGCGCAGACATAATAGGATGCCTACAGAGATCATCAGAGATGCAAGTACCACATATACGCCGACGATGTACAATTATATATTTCCTTCAGGCCGGAAGAGTATGACAGCGCCATTAAGGATCTTAACGAAGATCTCAAACGAATCGCTGTTTGGTCCGAGGAGAACTGCCTGTCGCTAAACCCCACAAAAACAAAGTATATGGTATTTGGTACCAGACAGCAGCTGTCTCGACTACCTATGATTTAGAACTAATGGGTGAACCAATTGAACGAGTGATGAGGGCTTACTTACCCGTATCACTACGGGAAGAACTTGTGGAAACCTTAGTCCATTCTCGGTTGAAATTCGCCGACACTGTTTACGGCCCGCGCTTATTAGCTCGTACAGATCGGCTCATACAAGGGTACAAAACATACCTCGTAGAAGTCATGTCACACCTTTTCTTAACAAGCATTTGGCACCAAAAATGAAGCCCAGACGCAAACTACACCTGGCTTGCTTTTTATTCGGTGTGGTCAAATACCGAAGACCGCACTACTTGTTTATTAAACTAAGTTGAAGTGGAATAAGATAATTTTCGCAACAACTCTGAAGTCAGTCGCATAATACAGCTTCTTTAAGAGGCAGCTTTCGTTACGCGGCTTCCAAAGTATGGAATAACCTGCCACCACCGATAAGACTAATCAACACGATATGCACTTTCAGAAGTCGTTTACGGCAGTTTCTCATACAAGCGCAACGTTAGCTGGATATGGTTGCTCTAAATGAATCTGTAATATGATGAACGGCTCTACCTTCCTACCTAATTTAACTTGATGGAAACACCCAAAACACTTTTTTGACCTGGGAATCGAATGCTCAGCAGTTGCGCTTGCGAACACTGAACGACACAAAACAAGACGTTTTTGCCATAAAGAAATGGAAAATTGTTTATAATATAATAAAACCTACCTAAGCAGGTACACTGATTAAACACAAAAGAGATGATATAAGTGACTTAAAATCTATTATAATATTATAAAGAGGTAGTTTGTGAGTTTGTGTGGTTGTAGGGGGTAATGTCTGGATCCACTGATCCGATTTTGAAAATTGGTTTACCAATAGAAAGCCACGTTATTTGTGAGCGTCATAAAAATGAAAAGATTCATAATTTCATCACAAGTAAAAATGTTTACCGCCCAACGAATCGGGCACGGGTCAGCTAGTTTATTATAAATGGATATCGTCACACTACAATTATTAAATAATCATGGACATTTTGATGGATAACTAGATGAAGCCCGCGGCTTCACCCGCGTGTATGTATGTTAGTATGTTATCCTTAAGAGATAGACATATATGCGATCGCGGACTTTTCTATAGACCTATATAAGATACACAATTCCACCATAAGTACATCATTTTGTTATATCTCAAAGGGTTTAGGCAGCGTTTTCGTTGAAAGCTCCCAGACGGCGTATTTTTTTCCGACACCACCAACAAATATCATTATATTTTAGCCAATGTATACAAAAACATGACAAATGATATACTAAAACCTTTCTCGAGAACTACTCTATCCATTAATGAAAACAAAATGAAAATCTGTGCTGCAGTTTTTGAGTTTATCGCGAACAGATAGACGCGGCGGAGAACTTTGTTTTTATAATATGTAGTGATTATAAATGATCAATGCTGTTGACAAACGCTTACCTCTCATTTCCTTCATTCTCCTTTATCTATTTCAAGTTTCACTTTCGTTTGAAAATACTTCAATGCCCTTTTTATGAACGGCACGGTAGTATCACTCGGCTGCTTGCAGTTTAGTGTAGACGAATTAATGCAATACTGTGCGTTAAAAAAGTTATCGTGTGACACTGGTTCGTTTTACTATGCGTCCGTCCTATTTAAGTATCGGTTTGATTTTTTCTTTTATTTATTTATATATTTAGTACACCAACAGCAGTACATAATAAGAATTGAAACAATATAAATAATATAAAAGTGCTGGTATGTATGCCTATAATAAAGGTATACGCAGCATTCACAAAGAACAACAATATAATGTTCTCAAATCATGATAATAAAAAAATCAAATCAATATTTATTTGTGAACCCAGATATTACAATAAAGGTCTTATACATTTTAATTGAGCTCTATGCCCTACCAATGAAATTGGTGTACAAATATTAGTTTCAAAAGTTAAAGTTCTTGTTTATTGTTGTTTTGTTTTGCACTTTCGTTTATTCACTCTAGTTTATTTTATTAATAATTTATTGTTTGTTTATTTAATTCAATGTAAGTACCAATTCACCACCAACATCGACACTAAATATAAAACTGCTTCACATTCGTAATAATGAGATTATTATTAATCCAGGTCCAGTTGAAAACCAGCGTCGGGAACTAGTTGTTCGGCATTTTGCTGAACTGGGCCTATTTGACGCAGACGTGACGTACACAGTGTCTACTGTGTGCGTCACGGCTCATTTTATTTTACTTTTTTGTTTAGATTTAAGTTTTTTATTTTATTTTTATTCTTATGGTTCTGTTTTATTATTAACTAGCCGACCCACCCCGGCTTCGCACGGGTACATGTATTATACATATAAACCTTGCTCTTGAATCACTCTATGTATTAAAAAAAAACCGCATCAAAATCCGTTGCGTAGTTTTAAAGATTTAAGCATACATAGGGATATAGGGACGGAGAAAGCGACTTTGTTTTATACTATGTAGTGATGACTTTTAATACTGCTCGCACTTGTGGCATGTGCCAAATAAATGTATTTTCTTTCTTACTCTGACTCATACTGTTGTTTAATTGTTTTTTCTCTTTATTTGTTTTGGTGCCTTTTACCATTGTTAAGAAAATCAATCCAATAGAAAAGCTTCCTCCTGGGCACGAGTTGCCGTGGCCGACTTGGAAATCCCTAAACAGACTTCGAACCCAGGTCGTCCGGAGCAAAGACAATCTCTGCAGATGGGGGTTCGTGGACGGCTCAGACCTCAAGTGCGTACGCGGTGTCTCCCCACAAACAATGGCCCACCTTCCATCTTGCACCGCATGCTATCACCTGCGCTCTTGATGATTTAATTACTGCATCAGAGAGCGGGGTTCGCGTGGCTGAATTTTAGGCCAAACTTATTTGTTTTTTTTTTTTGCCATCGATACGCTAAGAAGAAGGGCCTTATAACTAACACAAACTATACTAACGAGTTAAACAATTACATAAAACATTTGGACTAAAGATTAGAAGTCACCGATGAAGCACTGTTATTAAATGACATAACTTTTTGGCACCTTCTGAAGTTGATTGGGATAAAATTGATTGTATTAATCCTAGGTTAAGCGTATTTAAGACTAATTATCTCAAAAGTGACTCCCTCTGGCGGCTGTTGCGGACACTATCCATCAGAAGATGCTGTTGTTTAATGATTTAATCTTTTTACTCTGGACGCTCTTAATAGAGATATTAATGTGTGTAAATAGCAATGCTCGGGACCGGTTTAAAAAGACCGGTTAATATTGATTAAATACCGGTAAATATATCGTTCCTTCATTTACCGGTTAAACAAGTGAACTGTTTTTATGTAACCCAAATGATAAAGGTTACCGGTTACATAAGCACAAACGGTTTTGACACCCAAATTAACCGGTTAATTTCGTAATTCATACATTTTTTTCGCCTAATTTTTTAACGTTTCCACCAAGTTATACTAACATTACCGTGCGAGGGAGGATGACGGGGGCTGAACTTGGTTTTAACCGGTTAATTATCACTTTCACACCAAAATTCATAAAAACCGGTTTTCCACATAAACCGGTAAACACCGGTAAAGTACAACCTTTTACCTAAATCTATTTCAGTTTGGGTTCAATGACCGTAACCGGTTAAGAACTTCAACCGGTTTCCGAAACCTGGTAAATAGACCACTAAAAGGTACTTTTGAATTGTCAAAGACAAAAATGATGAAGCTTCCAGTCCCAGTCACAAGGCCTAATATCTGTGGACGTACTATAGTTGCCCATTCCAAAATACCCATGAAGACTGATTGTCAGACTTTCGGGCCACCGACTACTTATAACGGCTGTCAAAGAAAAACACAGCCGAGACCAACGGATAACGTGCTCTCCAAAGCAAGGAGGTAACTCGGTATGTGATGGGTGGTCAACTGGTCACCCATCCACAGACCAACCTAGGAAGCGCACCTTAACCTGAAGGCCATTAATCCGAGCAGCTGTTATTATTTTGCCACGAGTTCCTCCATTAAAACGTCCACACGTGTTACGGATAAACATCTAAGAAATAAGAAAACTAAAGACATCTTGATTACGTATTAGTTACCTAGAAACTATTATAACCACTCGTGTTTTTAATATACATGATGTAGGGTAATTGGAAAAATGGAATATTTGTGAAAATTCTAGAAACTGGAGGGATAAGGGTACCTTGTTTTCATTAACTGGGTTGTGGAGGTCAGACTACAGACATCATCATCTGCCTGCCTTTTTCCCAACTTTGTTGGGATCGGCTTCCGGTCTAACCGGATGCAGCTGAATACCAGTATTTTACATGGAGCGACTCTCTATCTGACTTCCACAACCCAGTTAGTACTGGGTAATACCATACCCCTGGTAAGACTGATTGTCAGACTTTCGGGCCACTGACTACCTGTAACGACTGTCAAAGATCTATAAATGACAGCCAGACAGCAAAGATGTAAAATACTGGCATTCATTCCCATTCTATCATCGGACGACCCAGAGATACGGCGAAGCCTCCCCGTTACATGGTGGAATTTCCACGGACCCGACCAAATCGCTATGCTTCCACATGTATTGTGTGAACCACAGGTCTGTGGAATTCTCCGGCGGCTTCTCTGTTTCCCGATCATTATAATCTAGATCTCTTCAAAGTTCGAGTGAATCGGTTTCTTCTAGGAGCGCGTGCTCCACACTAGGCCGCGTCATCGCTTCACATCAGGCGCGTTGCGGACAAACGCAAGCCTACAATTTTTTTTTTTTTTTATTACAGATGGGCCTGCTCTTGACCTCGATCACGCCTGGTGGAAAGCGATGGATGAGGTCTATGATGAAACGAGCGTGCCCAGAAGATGCCTGTTCACTCTTGCTTTGAAGGCAGACGGGTTATATGTGGGAGGGAACACAGACACACTATTTAGAATAAATTAAAAAAAAATCTGCTGCATCCATTGTCACACTGGAAGCCGACCCCAACATACTTGGGAAAAAGCTTGGCTGATGATGTGTAGGCTGATGCTGACAGGAAAGTTTTCAAGCCATGTTCAGACCAACCAGAATAAAGATGTATTTTGACGTTTTTAGAGTCCATAAATTCAAAGGAGAATGTCAGTTTTATAACGGGTGCTGGTCCAATTGTGTTTCAGATAATATGAATTGTAACTTAAATGACAGGTCTCAATCAGTACAACATTTTTTATTACGGTAGCATGCAGTAAAATATCCCGGGCGTATTTACATTTTTATATGTGTATTAACTTTAAAAAAAGGGTAAACGGTCTCATGATAAGTGCGAAAATTACTATTCGTTGATTACGTTATGTTGTAAATTGATTTTGCAGACCTATAACGGCGGGCGATACGTTTCCGCTATATATACCTACCAATCTCTTTACTCAATACAGAAATCGTATTAAACATTATTACTGCACATGCAGGGAAACGCACACTGGGCTGCTGCACCCATATAATGTGGTGAAGAATGGTTTTTGAGGTGGGCCAGGCACGCGGATTAATCGCCCAGCAGAGTTTTTAGATAACGTTATCGATGAAGAATAGTAGTTATAATCAGTTTTGTCTATGCTAGTAACAAACATACATAAAATAACAGTTTTTCCTCTTTTTCTTGTCTCTTTGTCTTTCATCCTTTTTACTATTTTTAAAAAGGTAAATACACATGCAAAAAAGACAATTCCTCTGGGATATATATTTTTTGTCCTGTCCTGTCATTTAAGGTACAATGTATATCTGCAACACACTTGGACCGAAGTTGACAACCTCCTTTAACTGTCTTCCTGGGTTCGATTCTCGGGTCGGGCAAAGTGTTATTGGGTTTTTCCATCAGCAATTTCTCAATAGCTGCCACGGATTCTGAATTTGTGCCCGATTGATGACAATAGGCTCGCTCCCTATTATATGGGACTTACACATAACTGGCAAAATGTGGGTTTACTATCAGGTACACCTCTGCCTAACCCTTTTGGGATTACAGGAGTTATGTTATGTCTTAGCATACTGGGTTTATTACAGAAACCTTTCTTATGTACCTTTCATTCATTACCGCAATGGGAAAAATGCGAGAGCTATGTATTAATGTCTCTTAACATGTGTGGACTTTGGAAATCCAAGTATCACTACATAGTATAAAACAAAGTCGCTTTCTCTGTCCCTATATCCCTATGTATGCTTAAATCTTTAAAACTATGCAACGGATTTTGATGCGGTTTTTTTATAGATAGAGTGATTCAAGAGGAAGGTTTATATGTATAATACATGCACCCGTGCGAAGCCGGGGCGGGTCGCTAGTTTCCGTATAAAAACGATCACTGCAATTATCCTACGACATACATAACACCGCAAAATATTCAATTATGGTATAGTAATTGACATACAATTACTATTAAATAGCATGCAAGGATCACCTATTAACCTTATGTGTTTTATAAGTAAATAATTATAACAACTCGTGAATTTTCCCCGAAGAAGTTAATTGAGCTACTTATGTATTAATTCCTATGTAATATAGACTAAGCGACGAGACGTGGATGGGTGATCAATGTGATCATCTATTACAAGGTACAATAACTTGCCTGCCAGGGCTGCGGGACTGTTCGAAAGAGATACCGCGGCCCTGGAACATAAAGGGCAAAAGAAGGAAAATGGATGGTTTTAGTCAGTAAAAGTCTGACACTCCCTTCCGCTCCGCCCAGAGCGGGAGGAGTCATTTGATGATTTCCCATCCGAAAAAAAAAACCGGCCAAGTGGGAGTCGGACTCGCGCACGAAGGGTTCCGTACCATTATCTATAAAAATGGCAAAAAAATCATATCTGTTGTATGGGCGCCCCCCTTAATATTTTTTTTTTTAATTTTTAGTATTTGTTGTTATAGCGGCAATAGTAATACATCATTTGTGAAAATTTCAGTTTTCTAGCTATCACGGTTTATGAAATACAGCCTGGAGACAGACAGACAGACAGACAGACAGCGGAGTCTTAGTGATAGGGTCCCGTTTTACCCTTTGGGTACGGAACCCTAAAAAAGGTACAATAACTTATTTTCAACGTGGGACAAAATTTTGATACCGTAAGTATTAACTTGATTCTTTATCGTGTGATTAGTGCCTAACCAGGTGTCAGAGTTTTTATGCCGCCCATGGGCCAGGCTTTACTTAAATTCCGTCAAGAAATATCTCTCAGGCATGCTGGTTTCCTCACGATGTTTTACTTCACCGAAGCAAGGGATATCATACAATACGCACATGAATCCGAAAAATCAGAGGTGCGTGGATTCGAACTCGAGACCTATGACTTGGCAGTCCGACGGTCAAACTATTAGGTTATCGCTGCTATTTTTTGTGATAACAATCTATCAATATGGGCATGACGTTGTCGACTTTTGCATAGAAGTTCCAGAATACCTAAGAAGCAGTACCTAATGCATGAGCAAGCAAAGCGAGCTCGATTTTTTTTTGCCTGGTGCTATTTTCGAGCTCGATTTGCTAGGAAAATTTTTGAGTTTCTTTTTGACCATAAATTAAGCAAAAAGTGTGTTTGTCTTAAGTAAATACGGGGTGGCAGACTAGAATATAAAAGAGGGGGCGCTCGCCCTTCTCAGTTTGCGAGCCATGGCCAGGCCCACGGATAAACATATATTTTCTTCCTTTTTGATATGACAATGTTTTATTTTTGACATATAATTGTAATCTATTGTATGTTTTGGATTAATTGTAATTTGTAATTGAAATTTTAATGATTCATATTTTTATTGACTAATTTATTTAAAAATTACTTTGACATTTAATTTTATCTAAAAAAATGCTTGCTGAATTGTAATGATATCTAATCTTTAATAAATGATGATGATTTATTAAGTACCTACATAATTTCTATAATGTAATTTTGATGAATATTATCAAGGTTAAGGCACCATCTCTTTCTACCAATTTGTACGCAACGATATGCGGTTGAACATGTTAGAACTATTCTGTATCTCATTGGTATCTTGCATGCAATGTATCATGTACACCATGTTTAAACAAATAAAATTTTACTTACATAAATACCACCGTCAGGACAAAACAAAAGGATTCAAATTAACAATAAAACAAAATATGTTTTTAAACTGTCATGGTCACTAACATTATAATTAACACTAGAAACGGGATATTTACCATGTCCACTGTTTGTTTTGAGTTCCCGATGTTTCGGCGCTGTTGCAAGCACCATGATCACGGATAAACTGAAGTTATTGCGGGTGGGTGTTTATGAGCAGACAAATCGGTCTACCCTCTTTCTTGTTCGTTTTTTGCACTCAGTACCGCTACCACTGTCACTCGCAACTCGATTCTGTTCCCGACACACGAAACTCACTGTGTCCGATCGCGAACTTTTTTCGGCACTTTTTCGGTTTTTACATAGCTGAACCACTGGATTCCATGCTCTCGACAGTTAAAACCCATTCTCCCGGGTGAAGTTCCTATATTTGGTAATCTCGACAGCTTCTCTCACCAGTCTAGGAATATAGTGTCGTTCTGTCGAGATGACCTGCGGGCAATGTAGCTCTATCCAGTGGTTCGATCCCGACTCCAAAAGATGTTGAGCTATGGCCGATTTTTGGGTGTCATTGTTTTTCACCGCCCTGATATGCTCTGATATGCGACAAGCTACCGTCCGTTTCGTCTGACCGATATACGACTTACCGCAACTGCAGTCTACTTTATAAATTCCGCGCTTTTCCAGAGGAAAGTTGTCCTTCGGCGAACGCAGCATCTGAGACACTTTTCTGAAAGGAGTGAAGATAGTAGAATGTTGGCAACCTTATCTGTCACTCCCCTCACGTACGGCAAAAATGCTGGCTGCCTCTAAACCTCGCACTTCCGGTGCTTACAACCAGTTTTTTGTTTAGCTTGTGCGGGCTTCCCTGTATATCCGTTTCTCTGTAGGACCCTCTGCACATGTGTCAGCTCAGCATTTAAATGTTCCTCGTCGCATAGATCATATGCGCGGTTGGTGAGTGAAGTCACTACAGAGTTCAGGTGTCTGCGATGGAGGTGAGAATCAGCGTGTATATATCGATCCGTGTGAGTCAATTTCCTATAGACTGAGTGGCTTATAGAACCGTCAGTACGGACCGCTATTTTAACGTCCAACAATGGAACTGTCCTCTCATTTTCCATCTCGTAGATGAATTTTATTTTACCATGAATACTGTTAAGGTGTGCCAAGCATAGTTCTACCTCTTGTTGGTCTCCTTCAATGATCCCAAAGACGTCATCAACATACCTTTTCCACAGTTTTATAGGTGTAGATGCAGTGGAGACCGCCAACTCTTCAAAATGTTCCATCCAAATGTTGGCTACCACTGGAGCCACTAGACTACCCATGGCTACACCATCAATCTGCAGGAAGTATTGACCTTGGTATATGAAATAACTCGTAGATAAATAAATATCGGGAAATATCGGGAGCTCAAAACAAACAGTGGACATGGTAAATATCCCGTTTCTAGTGTTAATTTTAATAAAACAAAATTATATAAAAAGTAAACTCATGAAAAACTTAAAAATAAGACATACATTCTTGACTTGGCTCGCGAGGTTGTTGACATGTGGGATGTGAGCTCAGCGATCATTGTGCTGAAAGTCGTTTCGCATGGCTTAATTGCCAAGAACCTCGATCCAACCTAAGGAGGCTCTTGTTAGGCAGCTGGATCAAGGGTTTGATTCAGAAAACGGTACTCCTTGACACGGCTCGTATTGTTAGGAGGTTCCTCTCTTTGGAGCCCTGACCGGCCGGTAGCTGATACCGGTGGGCTATAATTTTTTATATAGTTCTTTTACATGTTTTTTTTTTAAATTAACGTTTAAAAATGTATGAAATTTGTATAAAGATGAATAAAAGACATACATTAAACTAAAATTGGTCCGGTCCATTGGCCAAATGGCATATCTCAGCATGGTGCATTTTGTTTTTTTTTTGTATTCTGATAGGGCCCAAAGTGATGAGTCAGATACAAATAAAAATGTATAATAAAAGATATTTTCAAAAAAAATTCTATCCTTATAGCTGTTCTCAAAAGTCTTTCGTCAGATGACTGCTGTTAGGGACACCCGACTTACGAACAGTAAGTCGTTGGTTCGAACCCAGGCATTCATCATCATCATCATCATCATCAGCCTATAGCAGTCCACTGCTGGACATAGGCCTTCTCAATCGCACGCCATTCAACTCGATTCTCGGCAACTCTCATCCAGTTGCTACCAGCCACCCCGCGAAGATCGTCACTCGACCGAGCCTGAGGGCGTCCCACCTTACGTTTGGAATCAGGCATTACCTTGTGTAATTTATTTCATCACCACTTCTCTCAAAAACGGTGAAGGAAAACATCCTGAGGAAACCTGGATGTCCTAGAACCAAAATTCGAAGACATGTGACATCTACCAACCAGCACTTGGCCCGCGTGGTGGATTATAACCCATTCCCTCTCATAGAGAGGAGGCCGTGTGTTCCAGCAGTGGGGACATTATAGGCTGATTATGCTGCAACGTCCGTGTCTTGGAAAGCAAGTTAAATAATTGCCAGTCGTTACGGGTCGTGGAGGACATAAAGGCTGTCAGGCGGTCTTGCGGAGTGGTATATGTAAAATACTGGTATTCAGCTGCATACGGTAAGACTGGCAGAAAATGTTTTTGTAATGTTGTTATATTTCATTGACTTTTTTATTTTTTATTTACAAACTACAAAACTATAATAGAAATAAATATGTACAAGTATAAAAGGGTTACAGGGCATCCAAAAATTCGTCCGCATCGCTGTCAACAGGAAAAGTGCCCAGAAGGCTGGCAGCATTACCACGTTGGATGGAAATGCTGATTCTTTGGCCAAAAAATAGGCCCGCCCTCTGGTCACGTGAAGAGTCGACCAACCGCTTGGCGATTTCCCGAAAAACTAGATGGGCACTCGGACCCCATGGCCCTAGTGTTTCAACCCCAAACGGCTCAAACACTTATTAATTAACTACCAATTAAATTATTGTATTTGCGCCGTTTGAGGTTTTCAGCACCTGCAGCAGCCGCCCCAGCGCAGCCCACTGTGCTAGGAAGATGGGATGGCGCAAGTGTGTCGACGCAAGTTGCGTCCCACACCAAAGGCCTACCCAACTTCCATGGCATTATGGTCATACCATCTGGTCTCTTCCCATCGACGCGTGCCAAGCCATTGGGTTCTAAGACAGCTGGCACCCCGGCGGTGGCAAGAGCACGACGGATGAGATCATTAATGCTAGCGTGCCGCGCAATCCGACCTGCACTCTTACTGCATGAAAGGCCATGGTGTCCGAGGCAGTCGACTGCTTCACCACATTGACAGCGATGTGGAGCCCCACAAGGAGCGCCCAATCGCAAACACGTAGCGAGCGCGTTTTTCATTGACTTGAATGTGTCCTGGTGGCTGAGAGAATGTCACTGTGCTCACTCAAATGTCTCGCTGATGGTGGCGGGTGTGTCGGGTCATTTAGTTCCCTTCAATATGGTTGAGTTGAATGGCGCTGATCCATGCGTCATGTTCGTGAACGGGCGCTGTCAGTTGGGACTGGTCATCTCTTAGCTGCCACGGTTTATTTTAATTACTTTATTTTTAAATTGTTAGTTTAATCTTTTACTCTGGGCGCTCTTAATGTGCACGTCTTTGTACATCGTTCTCACATATATGTATAATCTCAACATGAATGATGTAACCAAGATTTTGTAACAATATTTTGATTTGTCCATAGAATTTCTTGCCCATTCTTCTCCATAGAGATCTACGCTTTGGAATATGCAACTACAGTACTTTCGCAAGTTATTATGCCTTGTGACTGTGACTTATTTTTTTTTTGACTTTCAAAAGTGCCTGTAATGGTCTAATTGAAATAAATGCTTTGGGTTTGAGTTGAATGCAGATGAATGTAATACGGCGAGCGGAAAATGAAAAAGAGCAAGCAAAAAAAAAAACGAATTTAACTAGAAAATATTTTTGTATTCAGTTAGCATAATAATATTATTTAAATAAATGAGTATTATAATTCTATGATGCTCTGTGAATAAATGTGTCAGAACTTACTTTGTCAAACTGTCATTTATGGTTTAAAATTAATGACCTTTTCTTAGAATTTTTTTAAAATGTTTTTGGGTTTTCAATCAAGAATCTCTTAGTAGAAGGGTTAGGCAGAGGTGTACCTATAACAGTACACTCAAATTTCGCCAGTTACGTTCAAGTGCCATGTCTATGTCATGTCGAGTCTATTGCTACCAACCGGGCACAAATCATGATTCCGTGGCTGCTACTTAGAAGTTCCTGATGAAAAATCCCAATAACCCTTTGCCCGAACTGAGAATAGAACCTTAGACATCATGCTGAACAGTCCTCGTTTCGACCACTAGGACAAGATGAAGATGATGTTTTTAATTTATTAACATACTAGCGACCCGCCCCGGCTTCGCACGGGTGCATGTATTATACATATAAACCTTCCTCTTCAATCACTCTATCTGTTAAAAGAAACCGCATCAAAATCCGTTGCGTAGTTTTAAAGATTTAAGCATACATAGGGATATAGGGACAGAGAAAGCGACTTTGTTTTATAGTATGTAGTGATATATGAGGCACACAGCAATGCCACATTTCGCCAGATATGTTTAAGTCAAATGTAACAGAGGGCAAACATATTATGCTCGCCCCCTATTAATATTGCTATTAATACTTTATTGCATAACATGATTCTTAGGTTATTTCCCTTTACACAGGTACCCAATGACGCATAATAAGTTATACAAAATTACGGAAAATACGTGTAAACAACGTGCGTGATTAAGTTTAAAATCATGTAACAAAATTTTGTTTTTGGAAAAATCACTACCAACATCGGAGGAGCATATGGCTAAATATTAACAGCCGCTCGGGTTGATCTTTTGGTTAAGCCGCGCTTGCTTAGGTTGTTCCGTGGATAGGTGACCACTCATTGCATACCGAGTTTCCTCCGTGCCTCGGAAAGCACGTTAAGCCGTTGGTCCCGGCTGTCATTTGTAGATCTTTGACAGTCGTTACAGGTAGTCAGTGGCCCGTATCTGCCACGCCTTTTTCCATGTTGGGGTCAGCTTCCAGTCCAACCGGATGCAGCTGAATACCAGTATTTTACATGGAGCGACTGCCTATCTGACCTCCACCACCCAGTTAGTACTGGGTAATGCGCCCCCCCCCTGCCCTGCCTGCTGATTGACAGACTTTCGGGCCACTGACTACTTAACGACTGTCAAAGATCTAAGTTTTTAAACTGTCATAGTCACTAACATTATAATTAACACTAGAAACGGAAAAACGTCCGCGAGCGGACACAGTGAGTTTCGTGTGTCGGGAACAGAATCGAGTTGCGAGTGACAGTGGTAGCGGTACTGAGTGCAAAGAACGAACAAGAAAGAGGGTAGACCGATTTGTCTGCTCATAAACACCCACCCGCAATAACTTCAGTTTATCCGTGATCATGGTGCTTGCAACAGCGCCGAAACATCGGGAACTCAAAACAAACATGGTAAATATCCCGTTTCTAGTGTTAATTATAATGTCAAAGATCTACAAATGACAACCGGGACCAAACGGCTTAACGTGCTTTCCGAAGTACGAAGGAGTCTCGATACATGACTGGTCAGCCGTTTGCGGACTGACCTCGGCTAGCGCTGCTTTACCTTGAAGGTCGACTCATGCTGCTGTTATTATCTAGCCATGAGCCCCCCTACTGCGCAGTTTCATTTATTTAGTAGTTAATTTACGCGTATTTTTAAACACGATTTAAGCACGTGGTTATTTATCAAAAGATTATTCAGTTTTTTTGACGTCACTAATTTAGAATGATTAGTGATTAAATCTGCCTGGGACGTCAAAAAAAACTGGCTAATATCCTGTTACCTAATTATGTTATAATGGTAGATAATTTATTTAATTTATAATTTCTTGCAATTTTAAAGACGCATTTGTCTGGAAATAGCGTTGTATTTAAATAATTAAACCATTTATTAATAATTAACTTAAAAGACTCAAACTCAGGTGTTTTTCCGGGAAAATCTTGACCGTGTAGGTACTGCTCTTTTTATTTTATTTATTTATGTTACATGTTACAGAAAATACAAAAAAAAACCTGAAAAACTAAAGATCACAAACATGTAACCCACACCAATATCCACGTCTTAATAAAAGAATAACAGACTGGTAGATTTTACAGAATACAGAGCCTTCTGTGACAGCTGTTTTAATATATTACAAATTAATTAAATTAATTTATTCCTATGTAATTCAATTAAAATTATCTTAATTTAGTTGGACACAGATTACAAATTATTTCAATTCCATTAAATTATTTATTTTATTCTTGAATTAAATAAATAATTTAAAAATTGAATTATTTTGATTTGAAATAGACTAATTTCAAATCAAAATAATTAAATTCAGTTAAATATAATTCAATTCAAAATAAAATACAAAACAATTCAATTCAATTAAATTATCACCTTCTCTAAGAAAGTAAGTTTTGTAAGAAACAACTGATTAAAAAAAAACCTGATATAAAATTCTTATGTGGAGGTGTTCAGAATGACGTACTGAATACGTGGTACCCGTTTGTACATCGATGTCCTTTCCACCCTGTATAAGACCCTGTCCTTGTCGTATACAGGGTGTAAGATGATTTCTTGAAGAATTACGTATACAGCGTGTAACGGAAGGGGGGTATCAACCCTGAAGGAGGTGAATGTGCTCATGAAACTCAACAACCTTCCCCAAAGAACATAGGTCGAAATATGAAAAAAATATTTGGCCCTCCCATAGTAAATCAATCAGCTGGTAGTCAGTTTTGTAAGGGAGGGCCGGAATTTTCCGGACTCGTCCGGAATGTTGGCTTAGTGTCCGGTATGCGGGAGGAATTCTAAAACGTCCGGAATGCCCAAAAAATAGAATTTTAAAACCGTCTATTACTTACTATAAAATTAAACTGCTGGACAAAAAGATGGTTATTTTCTTCAACTAAACGGGAGTTTTCTGGAAATTTTATTTGGAACTTGGAACCTTATGTTTAGTTTAATCAGCCTATAATTTTCCCACTGCTGGGACACTCGGCCTCCTCTCTAGAGAGGGAATGGGCTATAATCCACTACGCTGGCCCAGTGCGGGTTGGTAGATTTCACATGTCTTCGAATTTTTGGTTCTAAGACATGCCGGTTTCCTCACGATGTTTTCCTTCACCATTTTTGAGAGCAGTGGTGATGAAATAAATTATACAAAGTAATGCGCCTGCTTGGGATCGAACTCACGACTTAGGTACTGTTCATAAGTCGGAGCCGCCACTACTGGGCCACCGCTGCTCTTTGAAACCTATGTTTAAAATATTCCCAAAGAACCAACTTGTCTCGATGCGACAGCCCCAACTTGGTACCCGAAGCATGCTTTGAATTCATGTTAACATTTTACATGTTTGGTGACCATTTGTTTCTAATTGAAAAACGGTCTTGCGGTCTAGTGGTCCACCAGCGTGACTGCTGAGTATGGGGTCCTGAGTTCGATTCCCGGGTCGGACAACGTGTTATTGGGTTTTTCTATCAGAAATTTCTCAGTAACAGCCACAAAGTCTGGAATTTTGATGATTGATGGCAATAGGCTCGCCCCCTGTTACATGGGACTTAACTTGCGAAATGTGGGTGTACTATTCGGTACACCTCTGCCTCCTTCCTTACAGGCGTGATGTTATGTTCTAAACTGTATGTTTAATATTAATAGGTATATCTGCTGTATTTTGGTCACATAATAACAACAAGCAACAGGTTCTTAACCTGCATCTTGATATTGTCTAAAACCTGTCGAAAGTATGACGTCAAACGTCAAAACAATCGCTGAATCGGGTGTCCATTAATACGGACAACATGTAATTGAAACATAAACTTACTGGCAGACCACTTTAAGTGTGCATTTCAATGTGTTACATGTCAAGCAAAAATGCACCAACATGTCAAACTTGGTACATACATTATATTAGTTCTGTGTTTTCCCGCCTGCAGAGATAAGTTGGTTGCAAGTGCAAAGTAAAGTAAAAAATTAGCAAAAAGGCCTGTCAAAAGAGGTTTGACATGCTTCGCAGACATTGCACAAAAAGTATGGATGTCATTAGCCCTTGTAGGGTGAACGGTTTTCATAATGTAAAAGTTCATTCGTGCAAAAGTCCATGGTCACTAATGTTTTTCGCGAAAATGGGTTCCGCAAATGTCCCAGATCCACTGGCGTCAAACTAACCGACCATGTATGCAAAACACTGCGCTCCAAAACACAAATTCGTTGTTTGTTTCCGACGTTGCTCAAAAATCCGCTAAGCTGACGTGGGACTGGACTGGCCGCATGCCCAATGAGCTGTGGGCCAAAATAACCACTTTCTCGAGCCCTGACCCAGCCAGAAAGCGCTGCGGCAGACCTCGTAGAAGATGGCGGGACGAGCTGGACAAAACCAACGACCAGTGATCCACATTAGCTCTGGATCGAAACAACTGGAAGTCCTGGGGTCCCATGTTAAATGCGCAAAACCAGACTCCGTGGTTGCTACTGAGAAATTCCTGATGGAAATACCCAAAAACACTTTCGCCGACCAGGGAATCGGACCCAGGAGCTCATGCTCAGCAGTCGATTAAGCAGAGCAGTAATGAGTAGGTAACTAAAGGATCCAACCCACACTGGGCTGACTGTGTGGTAGATGATGGTTCCCTCCCACAAACATACCCTGCGTCCTAGCAATCCCTACTATATGTATAATATTATAAATGCGAAAGTAACTCTGTCTGTCTGTCTGTTACGCTTTCACGTCTAAACCACTGAACTGATTTTAATGAAATTTGGTACAGAGGTAGAGTTGACCTTGAGAAAGAACACATGATAGTTTTTATCCCGGATTTTTGAAGAGTTCTCTTGGAAACGCGATATAACCGAACTCGACGCGGGCGAAGCCGCGGGCGGAAAACTAGTAAGTTATATTTTATTCTGATGATGCTACGCTTTATATCATATCATAGTCTCGAGTACCAATATGTATACACTTTCCTAAATTTAAAAGCAATTTTCGCGAGAAATAACGATTGTAATTTGAAGATAGGATATTTTTTATAAAAATATGAGTTCCAAAATACAATTTTCGTAAAAAAAACTTGAATATTAACGTTGTGCATTTTTGATATTTTGAAATGGTTAGGGAATAATTTTGCACGAATTGCTTTAATTATCAATATAAAAGTACTATCATTTATGTGGTAAAAATGTAAAATACAATATTCATTTATTGCGCTATCGGACACAAACATGACAATTTATATTACATTAAAAATTTAACACTTCAGAACTCCCTCCGTCTTACGCTTTTTCGATCAGGTCACGTGTCCTGACGCGAGTTTAAGATTTTATACCCATTACAGAAAAAGTGCTCAACGCCGCTAAAGAAGTTTTCACTTCAAAAAATGAAATTTTAATCAGTACAGTAGGAGAAAGACATTTTTAAAAGTTGTTGTGGTTACATATTGATGCTCGTGATTCGAAATTTTTAATTCATCAATCGAATTCAAAAATGAGGAGGATGCCAAACCGCATTTTTTAATTTCTCATTGGTCGTATTTAAAAAAAAACAAGTTCTGCAAGAAGTAGGTGACTTTTGTTTGTTTGATCAATTTACCACCAACTTTCGATGCTTCATCTATTTTCCATGTTTGAAGTCAAATGTATTGAAGTCCCGTCAAAATCAGTCCAGCCGCTCGGGTCGATCTTTAGGTTAAGCCGTGCTTACCTAGGTTGGTCCGTGGATGGGTGACCACCAATTACATACCGAGTGTCCTCCGTGCCTCGGAAATCACGGTAAGCCGTTGGTCCTGGCTGTTATTTGTAGATCTTTGACAGTCGTTACACGTAGTTAGTGACCCGAAAGTCTGACAACCAGTCTTACCAAGGTGTATCGTATT
Organism: Eurois occulta; assembly: GCA_950022335.1. Lineage (NCBI taxonomy): Eukaryota > Metazoa > Arthropoda > Insecta > Lepidoptera > Noctuidae > Eurois > Eurois occulta. Next base: position 10,012,960 of record OX465505.1, read on the forward strand.
ACCTAGCACTAACTGGGTCGTGGAGGTCAGATAGGCAGTCGCTCCATGTAAAATACTGGTATTCAGCTGCATCCAGTTAGACTGGAAGCCGACCCCACCATAGTTGGGAAAAGGCAGGCAGATGATGAAGTCGAATTTATTTTTATACTGTTAAAAATACAAGACATGTTATTGTAATAGGTTTATCCCCAATAAAATGCAACTGAAACATAACTGGCGAAATGTGGGTGTATCGTACACATCTGCTTACCCCTTTTAGAGTATACACACGTGATGTTATGTTATGGAATTGTGTAAACAAAACATATCCAAACAATTACAGCAATTACGACCAATTTTCTGTCTATTAATGAAAAGTTCCATTGTTTATATCCGAAGGTCAGCATCAGATGTTCAAGAAAACCACCACCGGCCACCGACCACTTCGGACAAAAACTCGCAGAAAACAACAAAAAACAACTTCGGGTGTCAATTTTTGTTGTCGTCGCGGTTTGTGTATTTGTCAAGTTGACATCATTTAAGTACAGGCATGCTAGATTATGTAAATGAACTGCATTCAATTATGAATTATAACAACTTCTTATAGATTATTAGACAATCCATTTGTAAAACAGCTGAATACCAGTATTTTACATGGAGCGTCTGCCTTTCTGACTGCTATAACCCTACTGTGTAATACGATACACCTTGGCAAGACTGGTTGGTAGACTTTCGGTTTCTGAGGACCTGTAACGACTGTTAAAGATCTAAGACTGATAACCGGGTCCAATGGTTTAACGAGCTTTTCGACGCACGGAGGGGTCCATACAATGTATAAACGGAGTCTACACGAAGCTGTCAACCAAACATGCTGTACATCAAACTAAGTAACACTGAGCAAAAAATTTTGCTGAGAAACGACTTTTTTTTGGTGTGAAATATCACGGGTGCACAATGTTTCATTGTTTAGAGGTCATCAAATTATTCTATACTATTAAATGAGCAATATTTGTATGTTTGTTATCACGTTCTCGAAAACGGCTCTAACGATCTCGATGAAAGTTGCAATTTAGGGGTTTATGGGAGCGAAAAATCGATTTAGCTGGATCGAGAGGGAGAGGAAGACAAAAAGAAAAAATGGATGGATTGTGTGAGGAATGATATGAAGGAAAAAGAAGTAAATGATAGCGTGACGGTTGACAGAGGAGATTAGAAGAAAAAAACGTGTTGCAACGACTCCAAATAACATAGGACAAGGGCAGGAAGATGCAGGCTTGTGGACGGTGAGTAATGGGCCAGCTCGCCTTCCGTCTTATGACGACAGGCCGTGTCGACGGCGCGTTCGTGTTCCACGCGCGCCTCAAAGAGATGTCAGCAAACAGGAAGGGGTCCGCAAAGGCCGATGCCTAACGGAATGCCTGGTAATGCCGATGCCTGCCTACTGTTCGAAAGAGATACCGTGGCCCTTTTTTTTTGGGATGATGAGATACCGCGGCCCTGGAACACAAAGGGCTAAGAAGGAACACGGATGGGTTTTAGTCAGTCCAAGTCTGACACTCCCTTCCGCTCCGCCCAGAGCGGGAGGAGTCGTTTGATGATTTCCCATCCGAAAAAAAAACAGTAAGATGATGTAATTGATGGCTCTCTAATCACAGCAACCATTCGACTACGTAAATAAGTTTTTTTTTAAATATCATTTATCAGTATAATATAAGTTCAAGCTCGCACCTACAATGTAATGTTTAGAAAGCTGATGCCTCAGGCAATATGTACGATTGCCCAGGGCATTGTCAATAGCCCAGTGACCCAGTGAGAGCAATACTTGTTACTTTAGACTTTTTGCACCTTGTGAATTGAATAGACGAAGTGATTGGACGATTTTAATGAGGTTGTATGGCGTGTTTCGTTGTTGACTAACGTATAGCCAAAGAATTTATTGATTAAAGTTTTATTCTGCTGCATATACACCATTATTTTTAGGTCGTTCTGGAGCCAAATACCATGAACTCGATCATCGAACTCGAAACGATTGGGACTATTTTTTTCAAAAAATAACGATAAAAAAAAACACGAAAGAATAAATTTAATGTTTTTTTTTTATATAATGAGAACTCAAATGCATATGTGTGTGTAAAACGTATCCACGATCGGCAACACATGCGAACGATACCCATTGAAAAATTCATTCATCGATCGATTCTCATTATTTCACAAAAAAAAAACATTAAATTTATTATTTCGTCTTTTTTTTTTATTATTGTTATATTTTGAAAAAAATACTGCCAATCGTTTCGGGTTCGATGATCGAGTTCATGGTATTCGGCTCCAGAACGACCTAAAAATAAAGGTGTAAGTATAACGTCCCATTTAAATAGACAAATTTTAACACAGCCATCAGTACGTCTAACCAAAGATATCCAAGCAAAAAAAACACTGATTAAAGTGATTTTGTTTTGCCAGCTACGATTCTTACATACTCCTTTCGCTTCCACGTCCATACATCTGGTCATACACGTACGCCGGTGGCGAATACTCAGCACCTGACCTTTTTGAAGAACCTCACCAATGAGGTTAGTGTGTATGTCTTTTTAGGGCGTCCCTTTGCTGCTATGATCCTACGATACTCAATTTGCTTCGTCCATGGCTCGATTTAATATATCATAAATATCATCACACCCGTAATCCCTGGAGGATGAGGCAGAGCCGCCGAATAGAATAGAATAGAACACAACTGTTTTACAATATTGCTAATTTTATGGCGACAACAGCAATGGAGGTGTACCTGATAGTAAACCAACATTTCGCAGATTACGTTTACGTAAGTCCCATGTAAAGGTAGGCTAGCCTATCAGCGGGTCACTACTAAGAAGAATTTCTGACGGGAAATCACAATAATGCTTTTGCCGTCCTGGGGCCCAATTCTGCCATTACAATAGTGTATTATAATTGTTGATTTTGACTTGTCAAAACTTGTCAAAATCAACAATTATGAAATCAATGACAGACCATTCTGACACTATTGTCGTCTATTGTAATAGCAGAATTGGGCCCCTGGGAGCCGTACTCTATCATACGCCCTCATACCCAGCAGTCGCAATTGTGACCATTAGATCAACAAGGCGGATTACTTACAGTGGATCAATACAAAGTTCCTCCAGATCTTTCACAAATAAATAAATAATTAAATCATGTATTTTTAAAACAATATATTGTAATTTAAACAAGCGAGACGCCTCACTCGCGCATAATCTTTCAGACTAAGCGATGTGGGTTTAACCAAAATTAATGTTGTTTTTTTGAAATAAGAAGTTTTTAATTATTATTTTTTTTGCTCACTTAACTTAAGAGAGACTTAATATCGTTTAAAAATTGATATCTACTCTTAAATGACTCCATCACCACCTAACTCCGTGATATCGGCCATAACTCAGTCCATAACAGCATTCGAGCGATAGCATACCTAATATTTATGTAGTCGAGTGAAAAGTGAAAGCACGTCTATTTCTGCCCATCTCACTAATCTCGGCCGGTTTGAAGATCCGTGCAAGGTCAATGGCATGTCTATAATGATCTCATGTAGAAGATAGATTCATTATTTTTTATAGTGTGAAGATGACGTAGTTAACTTAAAAAATGTAAGAAAAAGTTTTTTTTTTAAGTTTATTACCGACTAGTTTTTGTTGTTTTGCTTTTGTTTTGTATTCAGCTTAGCTGCCGGTAAGACTGGAAGTCGACTGCAATATAGTTGGAAAAAGGCTAGGCAGATGATGATTTTATAGGGGTCGAGCCTTACATTATTGACCGGGCTCCTAATGAGAAATTCTTGATGAAAAACGGGTACTCAATAACGATTTTATTTTGGAATCGAACCCAGGACCTCATGCTCAACAGTCGCGCCTGCGACCATTAGGCCAAGAGGCAGTCCAGGCTATGTTTAAATAAATATTAACATATATACAGGCTGTTGTTATTTGTTTCACTTTTAATTCACACCATGTATGTAATGTCCCCGCTATGTGGCAACACATAGTACATACTACGTAGGCACTCGCGTGATGAATACTTTCACATAGGACTTTCATCTTTTACATCATAATTTGAGTGATCTTACATGTTATAAATTCTTCTTACAATGTTTGTTTGAAAATAATTTCGAAGTTATTTTGCAACTTCCATATGCACGCGGCTTTGCTCACGTGATCGTAATATCGGGATAAAAAGTATCCTATATGTTAATACAGGTTACAAACTATCTGTATGGCAAATTTCATCCAAATCCGGTCATTATTTTTTGTGTGAGAGCCATAACATAATGGACATCAATCCATCCATCCTCACAAACTTTCGCATTTATAATATTTATAGGAAGTAATTGGTTGGATATGCCGTGATTGACTTGACTCATATTTAAAATTTTCACTAAATAATTGTGTTGTGGACAGTGGACTGCCTCGTTGGTCTAGTAGTCGTAAGCCCGACTGCTGAGCATGTAGTCCTGGGTTCAATTCCCGGATCGGCCAAATTGTTTATTGGGGTTTTCCAATAGGAATTTCTCAGTAGCAGCCACGTAGTCTGGATTTATGCCCGACTTAAACATATATTGACGAAATGTGGATTTATTTCACACTACTGGTGTGATGTTATATTTACAAGCAAATAAGTAAACCAATCTTCTTATGAGGTAAGACCATGATTACCATTGCAAATGGCGAGCCAATTATGTGCAGACGTAGTATAAATTTTACTGTCTTGGATCTTGAGAAAACCCCATTGTATTGAGATGGGACGTACTACAACAACTTGAAGACCATAGAGCTCGGAGACCCGACCGTCGTTAGAGGTGGCATCGTCAACTTTCCTTATAGAAAGGATCATGCAATAAGGTAGCAGGCCCGAAGGCACCTAAGAAGCCGATTCCTGCTGAATTCCCATCGGGAACAGGGCCCTCTACGTAGTGTCCAGGTGTCCACTGTATATTACATAAAGGTAGCCCGCGAAATTCAAATTTTCTTACGTTATTGCAATTTGCAGATCAGTGTCAGGCTGTATTTATTTTATATTATTAAAAGCTTTGTTTTTGGAAGTAGGTGTTGTCATGTGTTAATTTTACCTACATGGCAACTAAAGTGGGCATTAAAGTATCGGCCGAACTTGTTCTTTGTCTATTTCCTCATGTCTGGCATTATGTCTGGTTTCCGCAATCATAAAAGGTGGATGGATTGTGTGAGGAATGATATGAAGGACAAAGAAATAAATGATAATGAGACAGAGGAGAATGGAAGAAAAAAACCGGCCAAGTGCCAGTCGGACTAGCGCACGTAGGGTTCCGTACCATTATGTTTATGACCGTACCGTTCATGTTTATGAAATAAAATGTTTTTTTTTTAATTTTTTTATTTGAGAATGAAAGGTAAATTGCGGCTTACGATTTATGACGTATTAAAAAAAAACTACTTACTAGATCTCGTTCAAAACAATTTTCGAAGGAAGTTTGCATGGTAATGTACATCATATATTTCAGGGGGGGGGGGACACATTTTACAACTTTGGAAGTGTCTCTCGCGCAAACTATTCAGTTTAGAAAAAAATAAATTAGAAACCTCAATATCATTTTTGAAGACCTATCCATAGATACCCTAAACGTATGGGTTTGATGAAAAAAAAATTTTGGGTTTCAGGTCTAAGTATGGGGAACCCCCAAAATGTATTGTTTTTTTTTTCTATTTTTGTGTGAAAATCTTAATGCGGTTCACAGAATACATCTACTTACCAAGTTTCAACAGTATAGTTCTTATAGTTTCGGAAAAAAGTGGCTGTTACATATGGATGGACAGACGGACAGACAGACCATTGACCATTGGACCATTTGGCTACGGAACCCTAAAAACTACCATTATCTCAAAAGGTAAACATCAAATCTTTTTCAAGCCAATTTTGTAGAAAGTTCTCTTTACGTTCTACAAAACTTAGAAATTAGAGGGGAGCAATTGTGGGAGAAATTGTGCCCCACCTGGGCAAAATTTCTACGACTTTAAAAGCAAAAGCAAAGCTAAAAACGCATTGCGCTTACCCCAAATAACATGGGACAAGGGTAGGAACATGATTATGTCTGGTTTCTGCAATTTGGCGGTACCGGTTTGACGGAATATGCGGACAGATGGGAAGATACGGCACCATATTTTTTAATACTGCCGACTGTAGACGTTTCTGCATTCCATACTCTGTGTTGTTTACAAATTATGTGTGTTATTTTATATCTATAAATCAAAGGTCATGGTTATAGACTAGCTTTTGCCCGCGGCTTCGCTCGCGTTAATTTAGAATTTGACAATCAATTCGGGTTGTACTCTGCTTGTAATAATATAATTCAATCATGATTCGAAAGACATGTGGCGCCATCTATTATCATAAGAACGTTATTGTTGTTTTCCTCGGGAAAACACCAATAACTTGTTTCTTTTCAGGATGAAAGTTACCCTATGTCCGTTATGGTACACCTGACAACGTATATGCAAAATTTCAGGATGATTGGTTCAGTGGTTTAGGCGTGAAAAGGCAACAAACAAACAAACTTACTTTCTCATTTATAATATTAACAATAATAATAGTTAGCATTGTTTGCAAGAATCACAGACTTGGGACTTTTCTGATCATCATCATCTTCCTAGCCTATTCCAAACAATGTTAGGCAACTGAATACCAGTATTTTACAGGAGCGACTGCCTATCTGACCTCCACATTCCATTCTTCCATTCATCCATTCCATTCTTCCATTCTTCTACATAGAGATCTACGATTTGGAATGTGCAACTACAGTACTTTCGCAAGTTATTATGCCTTGTGACTGTGACTGTAGCTTAGCTTTTTTGTTTTTTGACATTCAAAAGTGCCTGTAATGGTGTAATTGAAATAAATGCTTTGACTTTGACTTTGACAATCCAGTTGCTGTATAATACGATACCCCTTGATAAGACTGGTTGGTCGTTAGTCTAGTGGTAGCAAGTACTGTTGCTAAACATGAAATCCTAGGTTGGATTACCGTCATTGAAAAGCAGTTTTTGGAGTCTTCATAAGGAATTTCTCAGCAGCCACGCAGTATAAATTTGTGCCCGATTCATGGCAATAGGCTCGCCCCTTATTGCATGGGACTTAAATAAAACTGGCGAAATGTGAGTGTACTAGCGTCAAATTATGTGTTTTTTTTAGTTCAACGTAATGTCACGCATGTGATCTCCGAAGAGTTAGGTAGAGGTGTACCTAATAGTACATTCATATTTCGCCAGTTATATTCGAGTCCCATGTAATAGAGGGCAAGCATATTGCTATCAACTGGGCACAAATCCAGACTCCGTGGCTACTGAGAAATTCCTGATAGAAAACTTAATTACAATTCCGATCCGGGATGCGAATCCAGGACCTCATGCTCAGCAGTCGTGATTGCCACCACTAGACCAATGAAGCTGTCAAGTTTTTAGTTTAACTCCACAGTTGTTCCAGTCTAACCCCACAAGGAACTATCAGTCATTGTGTCTGTCCCTTTGACTAACGGCTTGGCTCTTAGCCAGAGTAATGACTAAACAAAAACAATTGAATTGACATCTTTTGTTTTAACACTTCCTAGACCCTTCTTTAATGATTCGAAATTATTCAACAGTTTGTCATTTCACTGTACGGTATTCGACATACCCTCACGTATTTTGTATTCCCAGAAAAATTACCATTATGTATAAAGGGTGTAAAATATTACACCTATTACACTACCTAATTCTTTTTCTATAATAAAATAAAATAGCTTAAGTTACTCCTTATAAAATTAGCTATCTGATAGTAAAAGTCTTGTCAAAATCGGTTCAGCCGTTTCGGAGATAATCCGGAGCAAATAGACAGACAGACAATTTTTTTTGTTCTAAGTAGGTAAGTGTATATACTTTCATATGCATTCAGCAAAAAGCTGTTATTTTGGTATTACAAACAGACACTTAAATTTTATTTATTTGTATAGAAGTCATTTTTAGAAATTAATATGTCTAGTTTTACAGTTTTAATCAAATTCGAAACCCGTCTATGATTTAAAAAATAGTTGTTTTGTCTATTAAAATATGTTTTTGAATGAAACAGGTTCACGGAAAATATATATGTTATCAAATTATTTATGAGAAACGCATTATGTTCGAAAATTATCCTACGGGACCGTTTTAAATGTAGCCTGGGACACTCGGAGATAATAAATAAAATTCATTTATTTCAGATAACATGGTCCATAAAGTCCGATTTAAATTAAAATAAATTAACATTGAAATCAACAACCGAAATTTTAAAATAAATAAACATTAGAATCAGAATCAAAAATTAAAAATTAAATAAATTAACATTAAAATGAAAATCAAAAACTAAAATAAATTTCCATTGATGTCAAAATTAAATTAAGATAAAATTAAAATACATTTCAATTAAAATAGCTTCCCGTTAGTGAAAGAATTTTCGAATTTACCCCCACTTACAATCTTATAAACTTTACCTCTATCTATACATATAATAAATCTGTAGGCGTGGCGTTTCTGTACATTAAAAATATTTAGAAAAAAAAATACTTAGTAGGGATGTTAAAGGATCACACACAGAACCCATTTCTACCATTTTTAGAATTTATGTCTGTTTGTCGGTTTGTCTGTTCGCTTGTGCGCGCATCACGAAAAAACCCCTCATTGTATTCAAAATCGAAATTTATATTTATTGAAGGATAATAAACAACTACAACATAATATAAAACATAAGATAGCTAGCTATAGCTACAAAACCATATCTGATCAATAAAAATTTCATTTACTTATATTATGCAATAAAAAATTATAAGGATTAGATTACAATTAAGATATTTTTTCATAATATTAGATTTAATTATTTTTTTCGAGCATGTAAATTTATCATTATCAATGAAATTTGAATTATAGGATTCCAACGTTCGATGAATAGGGCAGAGTAAGCCAGAGTTTGTACGACAAGAATTCAGCACGAACAGAGTACGTCGTGCACGTACCTGACGCACGTGAACCGTTCGGGAGACAGAACACAGCGTTTTTTTAATTTAGCGTTTATTTCATCAAAATCGACCAACAGACGCAAAAGATTTTAATTTTTAAAATTTAGTTAGTAACCTCATACGCGATTTCTACAATAAAATGTAGATAATTATTTACGTAAATAGGTTTTAGTCAAAGTGTAGTCGGAATGGCTGAAAATAAATTTGGTTTTTTTTTTCTTTTGTATTTACTCTTTGCATGGAAGTAATAAGTACTACTTACAACCCATTACGAAATAAAATCTCTAACTAACTTAACCTAACCTTAACCTTTACTTTCTTTTTCTTTTTTACATTTTTGTTTTTTTTTTTTTAATTTCAGTTTGATAAAATCCATGACGTTGTAATTTTATTCCGTTCGGGAATCGAACCCGCGACACGCAGCGCCGCAATCATTCAGTCACTGCGCCAACCGTGCCGTCATATAACTGTGGTTATCGGACATTGCTGCAACTTTGCTTTAGGGTGGCCGGACTGCACATTCCATTTTCAAATTGCCGCTGAATCTTGCAAGCGAAGATACCCCAACATGCAACATCACCAAAAACGGGGGAGTCCTTTTGCAGCAGTGGAAGTTAATAGTATGACGAGTGCACAATGTCGCAGAAGCATGCATTAGAGGCGTTGAACAGCAGCTTGCAGGACATCCGCGGCAACTCTAATGCGGCTCTGTAATCATGTGCGTTATAACTTTATGTAATTAAAATAAACAAAATTAACACTGCCCGACCTCCGCATCGATCACAGGACCTCATGATTAGTAGTCACACTTGGGACCACTCGACCAACGAGGCAGTCTCTCACACACACACCAAAATTTCCACGCGAACGAAGTCGCGGGCAACAGCTAGTTATTAATATGGATAAAAAATATAATTTCACCAATGACATGATTCGGTTTTTTCGGTTTCAACACGTGTTTAGAAACTTTATTTAAATATTGTTTTTATTCTACTTTTGAAATAAGACTAAAAGTCGTTGGACTGTCTATCAATTTCGCTGCGTTTTTGTCTAAACTGTCTAGGGTGAAAAAGACTGGTATTTTTTATGAGTTAAATCATTCTGTTGTTAGAGTCTATAGCAATACTACAAAAAGTCCTAAAGCCTAAGTTGGGCTAAAGAAACCAGCGCATTCAAAGTCAAAGGTCCATTATTTAAGCGAGGAGAAGGGCTGTTACGTATTTTATCAAAATAGAACTCTTTCCTTTGGTTTGTCGTATCCCATTATTTCCCAGAATTTGATCCTTATTAGCGACACTACCGAATGGAAATCGGATCGGTTCCTGGCTAGGAATATTGATTTTTCAAAAATCCAATAATGCAGCAAAATGGGACTCAAGACTCGTTTGAGCATTCTTCGATATTTCTCATAGTTTCGGATTTGGCCATCCACAACTACTTGAAAAATTCAACCTGTATATCGAGAAAACTAGGGCTAATTAGGTAAATATTTTATTATATTATTTAAAGATTTATGCAACACATATCAAGGGGATTTTCCTACCCGTTGGCATCCTTAGACACTACGTAGAATCATCTCTCACGTGCGATTGTCTTAATTTATTCATTCGCTTAATTATTTATGCTCTAGTACTAGCCTAAACCACAAGATTTTAATGTATGTTAATTTCCGTCAGTATTTTTCCAAGTTGACCTTTGATTTCAATGAAATAATAACAGATATGATAAATGGATCATCTTATTTTATTAAAGCGACTATTTTAACGGTCTCACAGGTTGGTCGTGCAAGGTTAAGCAACGCTTGACGAGGTCTGTCCGTGGATGGGTATCCATCCGTTATATACCGGGAGAGCGGACTCGGAAAGCAGAGTAAGTCGTTGGTCTCAGCACTAATTAGTTGATCTTTGACAGTCGTCACAGGTAGTCAGTGGTCCGAAAGTGTGACAACCAGTCTCACCAAGGGGTGTCGTATTTTTTTTTTGGCAGTGTTGGGAAATCCCCACGAACACCTCGACAAACTAACTGGTTTGTGAGACAGTCGAGGTAGTGCTGGACTCGAACCAGCTAAAAACCACTCCGGCCTAGCCAGTGTCCCCCTGACGTAGTCAGAGACCTTATTGGGGTTTTTAGTATTTTTTTGTTGTTTGTTACTATAGATTTTTGCTATTTTGCGGTAAAATTCTATTTTAAATTAATTATTCCATACAATATTATTGCTCAATTTAATACTTTAATAGTCTATATAATCTATGCTTTACTCTATAATATACTTTCTTTCAGAAATATTCATTTAAGATAAAACATAGACAGAAAGCAAGAAAATATATTTATTTATAGTTTTGAAATGTTCTTGTTCCGGTTCACTACCCGAGTTAAAATTTCAATGCAGAATTCTAAAAATGTTTAAGAACGTTTTTTGTTGTCTCCAATAAATTAAACTTCAGTTGTTTTTATTTATTATCGTCTCCAATTTGTGTACCGTATTATGTCTCTCCGAACAGAAGACCGGGTATTCCGTTCGAATGTGGGCGACCGACTCCACTGCAGCCAGTTCACAGATGCACGATGGGTTCCCCTTACACTTGAAACGGTTTTAGTTAAGATGCCAGTAGGCTTAACCTTTTGACGTGACAACGTCTAATAAATCGATGAACGCCGGCTGCATGCATGAAAAAGGATGACTCATTGTCCCGTTACGCTCATTGTACGCTTGCGCCGCATGTAAGTATGTAATAATTTCATCAATGTTTTATTATGACGTTGTCACGTTAAACTATCGTCCGTAAACCAACTTTACAGACAACCACTTTTTTTAAGATCTTTAAGGCGTCTGTCGCGTCTGGTAAGAACATTTTTGTCACGGAGGCTGTTTCTGCTGACTGTTCTGGTATCTCCTGTTCCATTCGTCAAGCGACCCCACAAGGATCTGCCGCTTGACAAATGAAACCGAGCAGCGGTAATAGTCCGGACCGGAGTGCAGCTTCCTTCGCGAGGTGGTCCGCACGCTCATTGCCCTCTAGCCCCGCATGTGCCTTTACCCAGAACAAGGGCACAACTTTGTTCTTGGATAAAGCCGCGGCCACGTTCATTCTGGCCTCCGCGGCCAGGGCGTGGAGGAACCTTGGTTTGTGACTATTTGAAGTGCGGCCTTTGAGTCACTATTGATACCGAAGGTCCCCTCTTTGCGCTTGAGGATTCCCGCGTGGCCTGAAGTTCCGCCTGGTAGACCGTGCAAATGTGCAATACGACGGCAAGCTAAGCTTGACGGACTTGATCTCGGCATCACTGTCCCAAAATGACAGTGCTGCTCCGACCTTGCCCGAAATCTTGCTGCCGTCTATGAAAACCCTGACTGCTTGAGCGTTGTGGCTGTCCACACACATCTGGTCTTCCCGGCATACGAACTCCATGGCCGTATGTTTCGCCGGGTGCGGAGTCTCCGTAAATGCCACCACCCGCTCCACCTCCCTGCCCGCAAGTGTTGGCTGTGGTACCCCTCTCTTCGCCTCATTCTGAGCGGCTGCTTCCTGTTTTCGGAGGTCGAGTGGGAGTATCCCAGCCAGCACCAGAGACATGTTCAGTGAAACGGTGCGGTAGGATTTACAGCGCTTCTGCGCGAATAATCGTTGGACCGTGTTTAGGCTTCTTTGCACTCCGACCTTTTTGGCTGCCGGCGCCGAGGCGCTCGCGGCGTATCACCGGTTCCACTGCTGGTGTGAATGATCTCCGGGTGAAGGCCCAAGCACACTTTGGTCGCACGTGTCAGCTGTTTTTAAATGTTTACACCTTTTCTGCAAACGTTTGCAACATGGGTGTTAAAAGTGAGCTGGTGGTCGACGGTGAGCCCTAGTATTTTTATTTCCTTAGACACGCCAATGTCTACCCCGCTCATGCTCAAGAGTGGAACTTCGTACTTCAGCTTCTTGGTAATCACCGTTACACAAGTTTTTTGCGATGCAAACTTCAGCTTGTTTCGGATGCCCCACACCCGAACATACTTGAGGGTGGCATTGGGTGTCGTATTAGGTACCCAGTATACAAACTGGGTTGTGGAGGTCAGATAGGTAGGCGCTCCATGTAAAATACTGGTGTTCAGCTGCATCTGGATAGACTGGAAACCGATTTTAATATAGTTGGGAAAAGGCAGGCAGGTAATACTCCTTGGTGAGACTGGTTTTCAGACTTTCGGGCCACTGACTACTTGTAACGACTGTCAAAGATCTACAAATGACAGCCGGGACCAGCGGCTTAACGTGCTTTCCAAGGCACGGAGGAAACTCGGTATGTAATGTGTGGTCACCCATCCACGGACCAAGGCAAGCGCAGCTTAAAGATCGACCCGAGCGGCTATTATTATTAAGCCACGAGGTCCTTGTATGTATGTGAAAATATCTAGCAAATATAAATTATGATTTTAAAAATAGATTTTTAAGTATCAGACTTAAATATAGATCTATTATTAAAATCATAATTTACCGTTTCAAAAGAAGTCGTAGACAAGTTACTCAAAGACGTGGACGTAATAATTTATCGTAGCGAACGGCAAATTGCATTTAAATATATTTTGCATATAATATAAATAAATATACATGTATGTCAATGCATTGTAGATAAATACATTTGTGTAAAGTTATGGTTTCTTTCAACAGAAAACTAGTTTTCGGGTGTGGTGTGACTGTGAGCGATTTGGTGTGGGGCCAGAAGAGTGTTGAATAGCGTTTGAGTTCAAAATATGACCAGGATATTTGTGATGTACCGCCAAGGTAATTAATTGCTACTGAAATTAAAAACTTACGTCAACTTACCGTGTTTATTGTCCTCTAGCACATCGTCCGCGACTTCGTCCACAAAAATTGTGATAGCTCGGCTAATATGCACGATATAAATATAAATTAAAGCCTATAGCACCCACGAATAATGTAGCTTTCTGCTAGTGAAAGAATTTTTAGAATTGGATCATTAGTTCCGGAGATTACCCCCTACATACAAACTTAAACTCAAACTCAAAGCATTTATTTCAATTAGACCATTACGGCACTTTTGAATGTCAAAAAAAAAACTAAAAGAAGCGAAGCTACAGTCCCAGTCACAAGGCATAATAATTTGAGAAAGTACTGGAGTTGCACATTCCAAATAAATGTTACCGCTTTGTAATATTAATATAGATTTAAACAACTATTGAAGAATGACAATTCTGATATGAATATAGCGCTAATTTAGTTATTGTCAATTGGCTTGCCAAATAATTTCGGGTTTTCGTTAGTCAGGTAAAAACGAATGTAGAGTATTGGCTTTTATATAACTTTTCGAGCGGAAAAGAATCCGTACGAAAAACATTTCACTTGTAGACTTTTGAAATTGCCTAGTGGTGTGACCTTCCGACTGCCAAGTTATAAGTCGAACCCAAGACACGCAACTCTGATTTTTCGGATTCATGTGCGTATTGTATAATATCACTTACTTCGGTTAAGGAAAAAATCGTGAGGAAACCAGCATGGCTGAGAGATATTTCTCGACGGCATGTAAAGCCAAGTCAGAGGCCCATGGGCGGCATAAAACCTCTGACACCAGGTTAGGCACTTAAGAAAACTAAGAAGTAAAATAAATTCACCCTGTCACTGTCCAAACACAAACTATGACGTCTTAAAGCAGGAATAATTCCAGTGTGGGAAAGAGACAGAGCTATACAGGTCGTCTAGCGCCATCTCTTTCCCACACTGGAATTATTCCTGCTTTATGACGCCATGGTGGGCCACCTAGTTTTGAACTGAAATATTCATAATTAAAATTCCACTACCAATCAACATAAAAACTGTTAAAACGTTTACCCGCTTGCAGTGAGACCTAACCTCTATACCATAATTATGTACATAAATACTTGTAGAGAACTCAATACAATGTGTGGAGTATAACTAAACATGGAAGACCATTCTAAAATGATTTTTATTTATGTATAACTAGGCGTGACTCTTTGGGTTAGTGGTTGTGAGTGTGAAAGTACAGCATGGGGTCTTTTTTTTTTTTTTTTGGGGGTGAGAAATCATCAAATGACTCCTCCCGCTCTGGGCGGAGCGGAAGGGAGTGTCAGACTCTTACTGACTAAAAAACACCCATGTTCCTTCATTGGCCCTTTATGTTCCAGGGCCGCGGTATCTCTTTCGAACAGTCCCGCAGCCCTGGCAGGCACCGGCCCTTGCGGGCCCCTCCCGTTTGCTGACATCTCTTTGAGGCGCGCGTGGAACACGAACGCGCCGTCGACACGGCCTGCCCGTCGTCATACGACGGACGGACGGCGAGCTAGCCCATTACTCGCCGTCCACAGGCCCGACAGCGTGGGGTCTGAGGTTCGATTTTTGTTTCGAAAAAAGTGTTATTGTGTTTTCCAATCAGAACTTTCTCAGTAGCAGTCCGGGAACAAATTTTGTGTGCGGTTGATGCCAAAAGAATGACTTTATTGATGATAACACATAACATCACGCCTGTAATTCCCGAAGGGATAGGCAGAGGTGTACCTAATAGTACACCCACATTTCCAAACAAAACAGAAATTTGTATGGACAATAGGTACACGTCTACCTCAAACCCTTCGCTGAAATACACCCATGATTACATTTAAAAATAAACAACTTGCTAACCTCTCCCTTTACAATCGGTTAAGGTTAAAACAAAATTGATAAAACAATCACATTTCTCCCGCTTTCGAAATCAATAAAATGCTAGACGGGATACCGATTACAAATTACAATGAAACAAAAACTGACGTCCTGCATTGATAGCGTTACCAATGAACTTGATATTATTATCTTCAAACTGTGTTCCGTCCTTATCGAGTATGTGGGCGTGCGTTGTCACGCGAATAGATGTGAAGTGACCTTAAGATTTGTCGGTGCAGCCTTTTGATTAGGTCCATCACCCTTTTACCACCAGACTAGGAGATGTACTGCGGCGTACCATCCACACTTGGTTGATATCCCGAGTAGTCGTACTCGGCGCTTCTGTATCTGTGTTCCCTTCCACATTTAACCCGTCTGCCTTCAAAGCAAGAGTGAACAGGCATCTTCTGGGCACGCGCCAAGAGCAGGCCCATCACTACGTAGTACAAAACAAAGTCGCTTTCTCTGTCCCTATATCCCTATGTATGCTTAAATCTTTAAAACTGCGCAATGGATTTTGATGCGGTTTTTTTAATAGATAGAGTGATTCAATAGGAAGGTTTATATGTAGGTATAATACATGCACCCTAGCGAAGCCAGGGCGGGTCGCTAGTTTATAATAAAACAAAAAAAAGGAAAATGTGTTTTTTTATGACATTGGACTTCATCATCATCATATCAGCCCGGAATCACCCACTGCTGGGCATAGGACTCGCCTTTCTTCTGCCACACTCTTTTTAATATTAAGTTATGATTATTTATTTATTTTAAACTTCATGTACAATAGTGGTACATAGGCGGACTTAATGCCACAAGGCATTCTCTACCAGTCAACCTTTGGGTTCAATAAGAAAACATTGCGATAGGGTACAAAATATCTAAAAAATAACTTGTTGTTTTCGAAAATTTATTTAATTTCGTCTTAAAAGGGGAGCAATAGTGGTGGTAATCAATGCACGTTGCTGCTTTGTATGAAAATAGGGCTTCGCTCTTCAGCGACACACATACCTACAGGTAGCAAAAATCCTAATATATGAAGGTTAAGTAGCCATTTACAAATCCCTACTTCCCTACTATATTTAATATTTATTATATTATAAATGCGAAAGTAACTCTGTCTGTCTGTCTGTTACGCTTTCACGTCTAAACCACTGAACTGATTTTAATGAAATTTGGTACAGAGATAGAGTTGACCTTGAGAAAGAACATAGGATAGTTTTTATCCCGGACTTTTGAAGAGTTCTCTTGGAAACACGATATAACCGAACTCGACGCGGGCGAAGCCGCGGGCGGAAAACTAGTATTATTATATTTATACCTTCGTTCGCTTGAAATGATTATAAAATAAGACTTCCCTATTATAATTAGATTTTGTTAACAATTTCTAGGGTTTTTTTTTTGCACGAAACCCTATTATACTATTTTTTCTATAAAGTTACTCCTTATAACATTAGCTATCTATTATCTAGCTATTAGTAAAAGTCTTGTCAAAATCGGTTCAGCCGTTTCGGAGATAAGCCGGAGCAAATAGACAGACAGACAACATTTTTGTTCTAAGTAGGTACCGTATATACTTTCATATGCATTCAGTAAAAAAAATTGTTATTTTGAAATTACAAACAGACACTTCAATTTTATTTATTTGTATAGATGTATATAGATTAAATACTTAAATCAAATATATGTCAAGGTTCTCCATAAGGTAATAACATTTACGCCCTTCCTTAAAATATATGCAAATTCTTGCTGAGTTTCCTATTAAATGAATTATTTGTTGTCAAACTTTGTTGTTTCCCAAATATTATTTATTAGATTAAGTAAATAGCAAACGGTATTTTAAATATGATTGATGTAAAACATGTCGTTGAGATTTGTAGAGGAACAAATATAAGATTATGTTTATTAAACATGTTTTTTTTTGACAACTTGTAAAGAAGGTCAAAGGCCTCTGTTTACGCTCTGTCCGAGACCTCAAACGATGCGATTTATATCAAGCGAAACGCACGAGTCAATTTTTTCCGTAGTCGCAAGTCGCATCGCGGTGAGGTTTTCTTGTTTTAGGGTTCCGTACCCAAAGGGTAAAACGTGACCCTTATAGTATCACTCGCGTGTCTGTCTGTCCGTCTGTCACAGCCAATTTACTCCGAAACTACTGAACCGATTGTGTTGAAATTTAGTACCCATATGTAATTCGGTGACCCTAATACGGACGTGTCACGTAAATGAATGAATTTTACACATGGGGGAAACTTTTTTTTGGGTAAATTAGAAAACATATGAAATGAAAGAGCTTATTGTAAGAATTTCAAATATTTTTTTTAATAATTTAAAGACGAAAGAAAGAGCTTTGAAGTTATTTAAGAAAATAGGCGAAAATTAACCATTCCCCCCTTAACTCAGAAACTACAGGGCCGAGAATTTTAAAAACAATACAAAAAATAGTTCTTTGCCCATAAATTACAGAAAAACCTAAAAAAAAATCTTAGATTTAAAAAAACGAACTGAATTTAGATAATTAGGTACGGAACCCTCTCCACGCGAGTCGAACTCGCACTTGTCCGGTTTTTTGTTCTGGACCATACCTGGGAACCTTCTAGTTACGGAGATATTGAACGTCAAAGTTCCAACACCTTCACATGCTTTAAAAATATGTAAGTTTACAATGTAACTTTACTTTAAATACCTCTATGACTTCTGTACTGTTCAATGAATTCATCAGCACAATGTATTGAGTGCGATACATTGAGTCCTACCGTAAAATGTAATTTGGCACCTCAAACAAAACATCGTTTCCCAGCAATAACATTTGCGTAGAGTTACTTAGTTTGATGTACAGAATGCTTGGTTGACGGCTTCGTAAAGGGCCATTTTGCTTCGCTTTTGGATTTCCGTAATTGCCCCACGGGATCGTATACCAGGATAAAAAGTATCCTATGTCTTAATGCAGGTTACAACCTATCTGTGTGCCAAATTACATCCAAATCCGTTTAGTAGTTTTTGCGTGAAAGAGTAACAAACATCCATCCATCCACCCTCACAAACTGTCACATTAATATTTTATAATATTATATGTATAGTAGGATACTTAATGACGATATAGTTTAAAACCCCAATGTCAGATAATTCCATAACTGCAAACTTCATAAACATATTAAAAACATGCGTCAGTGACATTTCAAGGTATTGAGCTTAAACTTGAGGTTAACTTATGTAAAGTAACACGTCATGAGTAACTTGTAAGTTAACTACTAATTCCTTTGAACCTTGCCTTGGTTGCTGGTTAACCCGCATTACTCAATTGTAACAATGTTTGTTTAAAATGATTCAGAATGGTGAGAAATCACGACTAAAATATTACATAACATAACATGACGCCGGTAATCCCCGAAGGGATAGGCAGAGGTGTACCGTGTACCTAATAGAACACCCTCGCTAGTTATGAAATACTGACATCCATATATCAACCTCGACAAGCGTTGCTGTACCTTGAAGGTCGAGCGTGCGGTTGTCACTATTCAGCCACGACGATATGATGGTATTTTGTAACAATTCATCCAACAAATTTTATTAATATGCGAAAGTAACCGAGCCGAACGGATTGTGGTGACCAAGACCTGTTAGGATAAGTTAAATCCCGGTGGTATGTTTTTGTAGGATAATTAAGGACCTAAACGTGGGCGAAACCGCGGGTAAGTGCTAGTATTAGTAACCTGACTTATAATTTCAGACCATCATAATATAATTCCACACAGATCCATATTTGTGTGTTAGTAAGTACTTAAATATACCAAATTACATCCTGAACTTAAACAATTACAAGTTAGATAATTTTATTTGCAGTAAAAAGTTTTGTTCGAAGTCACGTTTCAACGTAAATATTTTTTTGGGTCAAAAAATTATTAAACGTGCAGATTTGGGGTTTTTCTGTATTTTAAATAACATGAACTTTAAAAATATGAGTCTCCGAATATTTCGTGGGTACTTTGACCTCTGTCAAAATACTGTCATGTACAAAATTAAGCATTCAATCTTTCTGGGGCATTTTCATATCGTGCTTGTTTTGTGAAAAAAGTAAGAATACGATTGGTTTTTATTATCTTGCGACAAAGTTAAGTTTTTAGCACTAGCTTCTAGTACTATCTCACAACACTATCTTAGACACCCAGTACTGACATCCAGCTAGGGCTTCTTGAACAAGTTTCTAGCACTGGCTTCCAGCAGTGTCTTTTAGCACTAGCTCCCAGTACTACTCCTGCTACTACTAGCTTCTACTACCAGTTTCCATACTCACGATTAAACGAGTTGTTGAGTGTGTCCCGTGATTGGTTTAGTTGGAATTTTAGGTTTAATCAACTGACGTGTAGCACAAGCGCAGTACTAGCATCGAGTTTTAGCTTCGAGTACTAGCTTCTAGTAGTAGCTTCCAGTACTAGCTTTGAGTACTAGCTTTCAGTACTAGCTTCGAGTACTAGCTTCCAGTACCAGCTTCCAGTACTAGCTTCCAGTACTAGCTTCCAGTACTAGCTTCCAGTACTAGCTTCCAGTACTAGCTTCGAGTACTAGCTTCGAGTACTAGCTTCGAGTACTAGCTTCGAGTACTAGCTTCCAGTAGTAGCTTCCAGTACTAGCTTTGAGTACTAGCTTTCAGTACTAGCTTCCAGTACTAGCGTCCGTACTAGCTTCCAGTACTAGCGTCCAGTACTAGCTTCCAGTATTAGCTTCCAGTATTAGCTTCCAGTACTAGCTTCCAGTACCGCGAGGTTATTAATGGCTGTAATTTTAGACGTCAGAAGTGTCGTTTTGGCTACGTTTATGCCCATTTAGCTATAACTCTTAACTAACGAGTTTTTTCAAGTAATTTATAGTAGCATATTACCTTCAATACGACCTCTAATTATTCACAAGTGGATATAAACGGCGGATACGACGTTGGTCTGGTGGTTGCAAGCGCGACTGCTAAGCATGAGGTCCTGAGTTCGATTTTCAGGGCTTTTCCATCAAGAATTTCTCAGTAGCAGCCACGGAGTCTGGATTTGTACCCGGTTGACAGCAATACCCCCTATTACATGGGACTTAAGCATAACTGACGAAATATGGGTGTACTATTATGTACACCTCTGCCTAACTCCTCCGGCATTACAAGTGTGATGTCAAGTACTTAAAGTATAATATTACCTTCGCTACGACCTCTAATACTCGACAAGTAAGTAATACCTTATAAACGGCGGATATGACCACAATTCTCTACAACGGCTGACCCGATTCCGATGCGGTTTGCGTTAAGCAACGCTTGGGTTGTTGTGGCTTCGATATCACTTTCAATAGTTTGTAGTTAGATGAATTGATTTTGAAAATTGATGATTTAGATAATGATAGTAATTCTATACTAATATTCTAGAGAGGTAAAATTTGTTTGCATAATCACTCTATAATGTTCCCACTGCTGGGACACACGGCCTCCTCTCTAGAGGAAATGGGCTATAATCCACCACGCGGGCCAAGTGCGGGTTGGCAGATGTCACATGTCTTCAAATATTTGGTTCTAGGATGTAAGCATAACATACAAACATAACTAATTGAGGTGTTAAAAATTTCTAGAACAAGCTATGACGCCCTTGATTACAATAAAATTGTTGTTCGACTACATTTCACTTTTAGCATACCTCTGGGAAATTAATTAATAAAAAGAATTTATATATGGCTTTCATAATAGTATACGTATACACATAGGTTGGGTTTTACAGATCTCTCTTTTCGCACGTACGTGTGACTTACTACTTGAAGTATACAAGGTGTAAACGGACACTTCACGGCATTCTGCTCACTAAACTGAGTAAGTACACTGCAAAAATGATTCAAATAAAAAAATCTGTGTTTACAAACATGGTGCTGGTAGCATTGAATAGTACAGGGGTCAAGGAGCTGCCAGGCCTGCCAGGGCTGCGGGACTGTTCGAAAGAGATACCGCGGCCCTAAAGAAGGAACATGGGTGGGTTTGAGTCAGTAAAAGTCTGACACTCCCTTCCGCTCCGCCCAGAGCGGGAGAGATTTGATGATTTTCCATCCCAAAATAAAGAAAATGGTTCAAGGAGGTATTTAAAAAGTACATTTTAAAACTTGTATTTTTTTCAAACCTGTGAAAAGTATGGAACTTTGACCTTCAATATCTCCGTAACTAGAAGGTTCCCAGGTATGGTCTAGTAAAAATAAATGATCGCAATGCCGGGAAGAATACGTGTCTTTCGGCTCCGTTAAGGGTCTGCACAAGCTCGCCACTCTATTCCCAAACCTCTGTAACTCCTGAAAGCCAGAATCAACAGTGGCGACCACCAGTAAAGAGCCGAGACAATGAAGCTCGACGAAGTCCCAGAGAAACAATTTAACTGTCTTGGATCCCGCAACGAAATTAATCAGAAAAGTATAGCGGAGGAGTAGGAAAACCATAATTTCCTTCATATCAGCAGGAGTCAGAACGAAACAAGGCCAATAGGCACAAAGGGACGTTTACAACTGGGATAAGAAGTTTCGTTGAAGGTCATTTATACTCATTCATTTGAGAGTAGACGCAGCAAAAGAAGTATGTTACGATCGTAGCTGATGGCGTTCCGTCATATCTGCCTACCCCCGGTAGTAATAAGGCGTGAATATATGTATTTATGCTACAGAACTCTTTACATAAAATCTACTTTCTAAATTGACCGGCTACCTTAACCTTGTAACTACTTAATCAAATATTTTCTACTAATTAATTTACATAACTTCAAGTTTCTTGATAATATTATGTAACAAAAAAATATCTTTCAAAGTCATTAGAACGACTTGGCTAGTCTTAACAAGGGGTATCGTATTACCTAGCACTAACTGGGTTGTGGAGGTCAGATAGGCAGTCCCTCCATGTAAAATACTGGTATTCAGCTGCATCTGGTTAGACTGGAAGCCGACCCCGACATGGTTGGGAAAAGGCTAGGCAGATGATAATGATAGAACGACTTGGCTATTAGAGAAAAATAATATACATAACATCACGGCTGTAATCCCCGAAGGGTTAGGCAGAGGTGTACCTAATAGTACACCCATATTTCGCTAAGTTGTTTGTTTAATTCCCTTGTAATAGGGGGCGAAGTTTAATTGACATCCACCGGTCACAAATCCAGACTCCATGGCTGGTGGAAAAACCCAATAACACTTTGCCCGACCCGGGAATTGAACCCAGCACCTCATGCTCAGCAGTCTCGCTTGCGACCACTTGACCAACGAGGTAGACTCATGTAAACTAAACTTATACTGTCACTAACGGGATATCTTCCGTGATTGTTCAGTATTTTTCGTTATTTTGTGCTCCCGATATTTCGACGCTGTTGCAAGCGCCATGACCGCGGCTAATAATGTCACGGGAGATATCCCGTAAGTGACAGTATAAGTTAATTTTCATGATAATTACATTATTTACAAATCTATAATAGTAATAAAAATATGATGTACAAGTATCAAAAGGGTTACAGGGCGTCTACATCGCTGTCAACAGGAAAAGTGCCCAGAAGGCTGGCAGCATTGGCACATTGGATGGCAATGCTGATTCTTTGGCCAAAAAATAGGCACGCCCTCTGGTCACGTGAAGAGTCGACCAACCGCTTGGCGATTTCACGAAATACTAGGTGGGCACTCGGACACCATGGCCCTAGTGTTTCAACCCCAAACGGCTCAAACACATAACTACCAATTAAATCATTATATTTGCACTGTTTGAGGTTTTCAGCACCTGTAGCAGCCGCCCCAGCGTAGCCCACTGTGCTAGGAAGATGGGATGTCGCAAGGGTGTCGACGCAAATTGCATCCCACACCAAAAGCCTACCCAACTTCCATGGCATTATGGTCATACCATCTGGTCTCTTCTCGTCTACTATTGGTAAAAGTTTAAGTACCTATATGTTTAGTTTTAAACCGTGAAAAGCTTTCACGGTTTCAACTAAACAGCGTCATCTGGACTGATGAGAAAACTGTTTTATTTGAAGCAAACCTGTATATTAACCTAATGATTTTGCTCTTGATTCGACCTAACTATACAACATTTAACTGTGATCAATCGTTTAAGTCGAGGTGGTCTAGTTACAAGCAAGTATTTATATGTCCTTAGATGAATTACTTAGGCAGTGATCTATTGAGCGAACTTTGATTTTACTCAAGCTAATTTCGTACGATTTTTTTTTTTTTTTTTATTCTAATTGGGCCTTCTCTTGACCTCAATCCTGAGGACAGAGATGAGGTCGACGATGGAAAGAGCTTACCCAGAAGAAGCCTATTAACTCGCGACTTAAATAGATTGGGGTCATATGAACTTGGGAACACTGACGAAGGCAGGGAATTCCACTCCTTGGCTGTGCGCATAATAAACGATGTAGCAAAGCGCTTCGTGCGAATGTGTGGAACATCGACAAGGAATGGGTGATAAACCGCAGTACGTCTAGACTCCCGACTAGACTGACTCTAAATTAACCCTATGTATACAATACATATATGAATTACTGGTAATTATTGGTAACTACAGTTTTGAGCCGTTTGGGGTCGAAACGCTCGGGTCATGGGGCCCGAGTGCGCGTCTCCTTTTTAAGGAAATCTCTCGCCGACTGGTCGACACTTCGCGTGACCGGGCTGGCTCTTTCTTTGGCCAATGAATTAGTACCTATTGCCATTCAACGTGGCAGTGCTGTCAGTATTCTGGGCACATTTCCAGATGACAGCGATGCGGAGAAGTGCTTTAACGCCTAAGACGTGTCCTATTGTCGTTGTTGGATATATATAGGTACTTTCTTTTAGTCTTCTTTTTATCTTTATTTTAGTTCTATTTGTAGTCTGTATATAATATACATATTACACATATTATATCTTAAATAAACTTTACGCAAAAATACTATATGAATTTAATTTTAATATTCGTATTACCAACTGTAAGATAGAGAAAGACCAAAGAAACGATGGATGGACTGTGTGAAGGATGATATGGCTAGAAAGGAGGTGACTGCTGAGATGACCAGTAATAGAGAAGTATGGAAGAAGACATGCTGCGCCGACCCCAAATAAATTGGGATATGAATAAGATAATAAAGGCAGGAGAACTAAATTAAATACTAAAACCAATTGTGACCAAGCAAATGTGAACATTATCTTCTACAACCAAAGTCTTATTTGCGTATGGACCGTTATTTCACAAGCTTGAGTAAAATAAATTTGCTCCTTATAACTCAGCCTTGTTTTATTACTAATACTTTAATTTAACTTTGACCCCAAGTGTTAAGATTAATTACAATCAACCTTCATCGGTTATTACATAAAATGATATGATATTATTAAATCATAGGTTTGATCCAATGATTTATTTAATAAGATCAAATTATTTTAAAATAATATTTACAATTTAACTCGTTGATCCAGAGGTCGTAAGCATGACTACTGAGTATGAGCCTGGTTTCGGTTTCCGGGTTGTACAAAATGTTATTGGGTTATTCCATCAGGAATTAGGGTTCGCTCGTTGGTACGAGTATTGGATATTGTTTCGCCTAATACCCGCTGTATTTTAGTTGTAGTTTCTCTTTAACTAAGTACATACTTAAGTGTGTATAATTCTCTAAATTATGTAGTCGATGATTTTGGTGCACGGTAAAACTCTAATGAGTTTATGTTGGCACCAACTTAACAGAATAAATTGTATTGTACTACTGAATAAATAAATAATTTCTCAGTAGCAGCCACGGAGTCCGGATTTGTGCCCGGTTGATGGCAATATGCACTTATTACATGGGACTTAAACATAACTGGCGAAATGTAGGTGTAGGTACTATTAGGTACACCTCTGCCTAATCCTTCGGGGGTTAAAGGCGTGATGTTATGTTATGTGTTATAAGATGAAAAACCTACTAAAATATTGAACTGAACCTTGTTTGGTTTTTGGTCTGAATGCGCCAATCTCTGGAAATAACCCTAGCATAAAAAAAATGTATTTGCTATTGATAGGCCAATTCTTAACGAAGGTAGCTGCAGCTGAAACCGCGGGGCACAGTTAGTTTTAAGTATACAGCATGTAAAAAAAATAACGATTATTTTAGAAAAATAAATACAGGATGTATACAAATTATTGTTTTTTTTTAATCGTCTGACTCTGTAGTCTTGCATTTTCAAAAAGTTTGGGTTTCAATAATTTCTATAATCAGCTGTTTCCGGGAAACTGCGTGCAGTACAATATCATTATCCTACAATTATTAAAAATAAACATAAATTAAATACAATTATTTCAATATCTTGCGTTTAGTCGTCACGCTCGTTTTTTTGCAACGTCTTTCAGGGACCTCGTGCACTGCACGGCCACGACCACGAGTTTTTACCACGAATTCGATCAGAAAAAAAGTTCCGACCCGTTTTGTTCAAATAAACACAAATCACACACACAAATCAACAAATCGACAAATCGTGGTCGTAGCCGCATAGTGCGCGACATCCCAACTAAATAGTTGTAGAAAATCTTTTAGCTCTTGGATAGCTATCTGGGATTGAAACATAACTGGCGAAATGTGGGTATACTTTAAGTACATCTCTGCCTTACCCTTCGGGTATTACAAGCTTAATGTTACGTTAGCTTCCAGTACTAGCCTCTGAAGTACTAGCCTCCAGTACTAGCCTCCAGTACTAGCCTCCAGTACTAGCCTCCAGTACTAGCCTCCAGTACTAGCCTCCAGTACTAGCCTCCAGTACTAGCCTCCAGTACTAGCCTCCAGTACTAGCCTCCAGTGCTAGCCTCCAGTGCTAGCCTCCAGTGCTAGCCTCCAGTACTAGCCTCCAGTACTAGCCTCCAGTACTAGCCTCCAGTACTAGCCTCCAGTACTAGCCTCCAGTACTAGCCTCCAGTACTAGCCTCCAGTACTAGCCTCCAGTACTAGCCTCCAGTACTAGCCTCCAGTACTAGCCTCCAGTACTAGCCTCCAGTACTAGCCTCCAGTACTAGCCTCCAGTACTAGCCTCCAGTACTAGCCTCCAGTACTAGCCTCCAGTACTATTCTCACTTTTTACGACTTTTTCACCTACAAAGTACCAACTAGGTGTGCTATATTTAAAATATTGTTTTATTTATAAATCTTCATGTGTGCTTATCCAATTGTGAGAGTGTAAAGATATGTTATAAGATAAAGAAAAGATAGTGATTTACACGTTTCTTTTTCCGTAATTATGGTGTAGGTGAGCGTTGTTACGAGTAAGTATGATTCGAAACTATAATAAGCTACAAATTAATGAAGAAAAAATAATACTTGTTTTCAATGTCACTATAATGTAGGTCACTACACTTTCTAAGTAAGTAAATACACCAACAACATCACACATCGACATCGACATCGTCTTATGGTGAAGAAACAGTGCTGGAAGACAGCACTAGAACGCAGTTTGTGGGTACGGGAAGACAAGAGGGACAGTGCTGAAAGATAACACTTGAACACACCAACACAAGACAGTACTTGCAGACAGCACTGACAGACAGCACTGACAGACAACACTGACAGACAACACTGGCAGACAGCACTGGCAGACAGCACTGGCAGACAGCACTGGCAGACAGCACTGGCAGACAGCACTGGCAGACAGCACTGGCAGACAGCACTGGCAGACAGCACTGGCAGACAGCACTGGCAGACAGCACTGGCAGACAGCACTGGCAGACAGCACTGGCAGACAGCACTGGCAGACAGCACTGGCAGACAGCACTGGCAGACAGCACTGGCAGACAGCACTGGCAGACAGCACTGGAAAATAGTATTGGAAAATAGTACTGGAAGATAGTACTGGAAGATATTTACTAGAAGCCGAAGTACGAGAATTTATATCGTGTTTTTCTCAGTTTACCTACAACGTAGAAATTCATAATAATTATCGTATTTTGCGGGTTTTAACCGCGAGTTGATGTTAATTCGACCTATTACAGGACGAAACCGACTGGCAAGTAGCTGCTAGCATGCATTACGGTTTTGCGTGTTCGGTGATTAGTGGGTTTCATGTCATGAGTGACGAGCGGGATTTGAAAGAGTGGGCTGTTCAACTTGGAGAAGCCGATGTCTTTTATAGATACCTAATATTTTAAAGCTTCGTCTAGTTGATAAAGAAGTTCATAATGACTGAGTAAAATTTGCTCTTTCAGGCTTAGGGTGTAGAGAAACTAAGCTTGTAGATTAATATTTTTTCTAGAATAATCAAAGAATATGATTGAAGCCGTGTAAATGACTTGTCTCAGTTGATAATATTGTTAAAATACATAGCTGAAAATCGTTCGTTTCATTCTCTGAAGTTTCTTTTAAATGCAGCGAATAATCTCGTCAATGTTTATTCAAACCAGTTTCAAATACAAACACAAGACAGGCCACAGTCAATAATAAAATCTTAATCATTTCTCAATAAAGAAGAAAGTCAACGAACTTGTGACATAAATAAAATATTTTGTCCGAATATTAATAAGTTTGTAACTTGCACCATTGGGTTGTTACGAAAATCGGATGCTAGAGTGTTGTAAGGAAAAATTGCACAAATCGTACGATTCATATTTCATTTTACGAGGTTAACATAATCAGCCTATAATGTTCCCACTGCTGGGAGACAGGCCTCCTCTTTACGAGAGGGAGTGGGTTCTAATCCACCACGTCCCAGTGCGGGTTAGTAGATGTCACATGTCTTCTAATTTTTGGTTCTTGCGTGGTTTTCGTCACACTTTTAAGCTAAAATCCTGTATACGAGAGGTTGAGAGAAAAGTCATCCAGCCTAGCTTTTTCGATTACAGGGTACTGTTTTCAGCATTCAGTTTTGTATGCAATTTTACGCCATCTGACAAGCCTTGTCCCCAATTATGTTGTCGTTGGCTTCAGGTCTAATCGGATGTAGATCAATGATGGTATTCGCAATTGACGTGCTTATACGAGGAATCAAAAGGATTAAGATACTCCTAATGTGAAAGGACGTGAGTTTATGTATGTATGTTTGTTTATGCTATAAATATCTAGTAAAAAGTTACATTTAGTGTTCTAGTTACATCTCTGTCCTCACCTTCGGTATATATAGGATCGATGTCATTATAATTCTACAAAACTTTTACAATTTAAATTAAAATAATTAATTAATAAACTAATTAATTATTATTTTATTAATTTAATTTTTAAATTGAAATTACAACATAACGGCTAAAAATAACTCACAAAATGCCAACCATCTCTTTCTTAACCTTGAACATCACTTGACTTTCCAAAAGATATTGATAAATAGTATTTTAATGAGTTAGCCTCGTAATTTACGGAATTGCATGCGAGGTCGGCCATCTTGATTTTGACAGCAAGGTAGTGTTGCTACACTTTCGGTTAGTCATATCTTGAGGTAGATCAGTCATATACCAGGCTTAGTTAGAAAACACATCATAGTTATTGTTATTTCCTAGGAATACGCACATACACAGTAGATTTCACACAAGAATCTGCGGTTTTTTTTCCAAGAATACTTGAGTCAAAATGTGCCTAGGATTTTCCAAAGAATTCAGGGTGATCAAAAAAAGTGGCTACTGGCTCATATATATGTTACGGCTAAAGATGGGTGTCAACATAAACTTAAGATTAGCCGGCTAAACTCCGAACTAACCGAACCTCGGGGTGCCCCTGTCGTCGACCGTCTAGGGTTAGCGTTTCCATCAGCAGGTCGACGGATCCCCGCTGCGCGGGGCTCCTATTTCTGTCTGCAAGGTTTACAGGAACCTAACTAACCGAACCTCGGGGTGCCCCTGACGTCGGAGTTTAGCCGGCTAATCTTAAGTTTATGTTGACACCCATCTTTAGCCGTAACATATACAAATATAATTATGAAGAATCGTTTTTTTTAAATCTTATAATAAGACCTACTTATACGGGGTAGAAGGGACACCGACGCGAAAACAGTTACCACGTATTCAGTACATCGTTCTGAGCCCCCCACATAGAAATTTTTCATCGGATATTAAAAAAAAACAGCTGTTCCAAACATTTTGACCGTGTAGGTATTGCACTTTTGTAGGAAACAGCTGTTTTTTTACACGGTGGAAGGGATACTGGACGCTAAAACGGTGACCCCGTATTCAGTAGCTACATCATTATGAAAACTCCCCCAAAGAAATTTTATTAAACATAGGTGTAACATTTTTATAATTTTAAGAATTTATTTATATTTATGAATAATACTGATTGTGTTTGTTGCAAAAACTACAACTAAAATTCTAAAGGATAATTTGTATTTTCGATTCAAAAATCAACGTATTTACGTTATTTTTACACCGTGAAATTTTCATCGAAGTTAGCGTTTACGATTCAATGCAATACGTTAAAAATCGTGCTAGGCTCTCAGCCTGGCACGGCAGCATGTTTGATTTTGATGTACGAAAATATCTGAAAAAAAAAAACAAAAACAAAGAATACGTACCACAACCCAATTTCTTCTGCTGGGATATAAGCATGCTGAGCGGCACTCGGCGATCAGGCGTTGGTGCTAAGCCAAACAGCCTGTTGCGGGCCGTCTGGCCCACGGTGAGACGGGTCATGGTCGTGCCTGGTCGTACGGGGTCGGCAGTGGTCGATAGTAATCGACGAGTCTTGCTACATGTGTGGTTTAATCTGTGAAAGAACAAAAGATCTAGTTAATAAAGTTGTCTTTGAATTTGGGTCTACGAAGACACATTTTAGACATAGAAAAACTAATAAATATTTTCCAGAAAAGTTACGTAGAGGGGTACTTAATAGTACACTCACATTTCGCCAGTTATGTTTAAGTCCCATGTGAAATGGGGCCAGCCTATTGTCATCAACCGGGCACAAATCCAGACTCCATGGCTGCTACTGAGAAATTCCTGATGGAAAAACCCAATAACAATTTAACCGACACGGGAATCGAACTGAAGACCTCATGCTCAGCAGTCGCGATTGCGCACTAGACCAACGAGGTACCTAGTCAATTATGTTTAACTCTCATGTAATACTTAATACTGAACTGTGTACTTATAATATTAACTATTTTAAATAACACTATTACTAACAATTACAAATAACTACACAATACATTAACACAAAATTACTTATAACTAAAACGATACAACTTTATAATTATAACAATGTAATCTTCACACAAAATTAACTTTAGTATGTTTTACAGTAAAAAAAAAAAAATAATGATGAAACCTGGCACATAAAAAAAATAAAGGCCAAGATTTTATTTTACAAAACACAAAAAAACATGTAATTTTAAATATACTTAAACATGTAACATATTTTATAGAACGTTAAGCCGTTGGTCCCGGCTGTCATTTGTAGATCTTTGACAGTCGTTACAGGTAGTCAGTGGCCCGAAAGTCTGACAACCAGTCTTACCAAGGATATCGTATTACCCAGCAGACCAACTGGGTTGCAGAGGTCAGATAGGCAGTCGCTCCATGTAAAATATTGGTATTCAGCTGCATCCGGTTAGGTTAGGTTAGTTACAAGTTTTTAAACTGTCATGGTCACTAACATTATAATTAACACTAGAAACGGGATATTTACCATGTCCACTGTTTGTTTTGAGTTCCCGATATTTCGGCGCTGTTGTAAGCACCATGACCACGGATAAACTAAAGTTATTGCGGGTGGGTGTTTATGAGCAGACAAATCGGTCTACCCTCTTTCTTGTTCGTTTTTTTCACTCAGTACCGCTACCACTGTCACTCGCAACTCACGAAACTCACTGTGTCCGCTCGCGAACTTTTTTCGGACCTTTTTCGGTTTATATCCCGTTTCTAGTGTTAATTATAATGACCCCAAGATAGTTGTGAAGGGTAAATGATGATATTTTATAGAACAACTCACTCACAAAGATCAAAGAAAAAAATAAACAGCTTTTATTGCGTTTTCAACAAATCAACAAAAAGTAGTAGTATTTATTAATTAGACTAAACTAAATATACACATAATTAATAAAAAACTGTAAAATAAACTAACAACAAATTGGCACCAAAAAAAAGTCGTACTCAACGCTGTCAGCTGGTAATGTGCCCAAGAGACTGACGGCATCGTCAAATCAACAAAAATAGATATTATTTAAAATCTTTCCTAGGTGGAAAGGTTTTCAACATGAATGGTTAGTTAACACCAATTAAAAATATTTTGTTTATAACATACTTAATGATATTCAACTAACACGTCCTAATCAAAACAATCACGCGAACACGTGAATGTCGCGTTTGTTTTAACAAGTAGTCGCGCCGACAGAGGGCGCTTTCCAAAATTCCAATGAGTGACATTTTGACGCGACGATCGTGTATCGTAACAATGAGGCAAACGTCGTCGTGAGAAAAGTTTTGAGTTTGAATGTTGATGGTTGTTAGAGTAGAGGAAGATCAAAGAATCGATGGATGGATTTTGTGAAAGATGATATGGCTAGAAAGGAAGTGACTGCTGATATGAAGAGTAATAGAGAAGTATGAAAGAAGAAGACAGGCTGCCCGACCACTAATAAATTAGGATAAGGGCAAAAGAATGATGACCGGGAATTCGTGCGATTGTTCGTATTAGTTAGGTGGAACCCTCCTCCACGAACAAGCTAAATCAACAATAAACTAACTGTATTATTCCAAACATTCAATTTTATAACTATAATAAATCGGAGTCATAATTTGTATGCAGAATCATAAAATATAAGTTCGATAATAAATAACAATTACAATCTAGTTGATTGGATTTGTATAAAAACTAAATTATAATGTGTTTATTATCATACTAGTTTCTGCCTCTGGCTTCGTTTACATCGAAGGAAAATAAATACATGAACGCATCCGATCAGTGAAAGATTTTTTTAAATCGGTCAAGCAGTATCTGTGATTACCTTCAACATCCAAACTGTTAAAGGTGGGAGTCTCAGGGTAGCCCGCGAAATTCAAATTTTCTTGCGTTTTTTACAATTTGCAGGTTAGTGTCAGGTTGTAGGTATGTTGATGAAAAATGAGTCACGCAAGTAACACGTATGCAGTTACAGAATTACAATCATTAAAATCATCAATACAACCCTCTAAGTTCTTTTAACCCCATTGAATGACTTTTTCATGAAATAGTTATTGATTGGGGTTACATGAATTTCATTATGAAATATAAGTAAACTATAAACGAATTAATGTGACTAAAACAGTGATGAATATAAATGTTGATGGATGGAGAGGGAGAGGGAAACGATGGATGGATTGAGTGAGGAATGTTAAGAAAGAAAAAGGAGTAAATGATTGCGTGACCAGACAGAGGAGAATGGACGAAAAAGAACTGTTGCGCCGACCGCAAGTAACATGGGACAAGGGCAGGAAGATGATGAAAAATGAATTAACGTATTACACACATAAATTTCTCTAGATAAGAGTACAGGAAGAATAAAGAAACGATGGATGGCTGTGTGAAGGACGATATGTCTAGAAAGGAGGTGGCTGCTGAGATGAGACGTGTAATAGAGAAATATGGAAGAAGAAAAGCTGTGACTCCAAACAAATTAGAATAAGGGCAGGAGACTGATGATGAAAATGACACAACACTTTTTTTTCACATCAAATCAATCCATTACGGAGTTCAAAAGAACAAGGAGGACAGTAATATATGCTGAGATTTAGAGGATTTTTTCCGTGCGTCAATAGGTTTGGTGAGGTGAGCAATTATTGCATATTTACTAGTAGTAAAATACAGTAATTTTGACAGACTTCGTAGAGGTATGCTTGATTAGTTTTTTATATGATTGGTCGTAAACTACCTGATTATAGCTGTGCTGCCCGATCAAAAAGTGCAAACAAATAATATCAACGGCTTTTGTTTTTGTTTTTTCGTCGGTTAAGAAGTTAGAGGTTTGTGCTGAGGGTAAAAAAATATCAAATAAAGAGATTGATTCTGTATGTAAACCTTGCTGTGAAGCTAAACAAAATAGATTTCCGTTTCCACCGTCAAATTCTAGAGCAAATGAATTGCTAGAGATAATACACACAGATCTTTTGTGGTCCGATGGAAACACCTTCTGCAGGAGGAGGAAAGTACTTCATAACCTTCATAGATGATTTTTCTAGAAAAGTATATGTGATTTTATATCCAACTTATTCTAAAGAATAAGTTGGATTTGATAATGGGAGAGAATATGGTAATAAAGATTTTTCTGCTTTTCTAGAAACCTCTGGTATCAAGCATCAAACCAGCGTTCCGTACACCCCGGAGCAGAACGGGCTGGCCGAGCGCATGAACAGATCATTGGTTGAGCGCGCTAAATGTATGCTTTTTCATAATCATCTTCCTGCCCTTGTCCCATGTTATTTGGGGTCGGCGCAACACGTCTTTTTCTTCCATTCTCCTCTGTCAACCGTCATGCTATCATTTACTTCTTTATCTTTCATATCATTCCTCACACAATCCATCCATCGTTTCTTTGGTCTTCCTCTCCCTCTCCATCCATCAACGTTTATATTCATCACTCTTTTAGTCACATGCGATTCGTCCCTCCACATCACATGTCCATACCAAGACAGTCGAAATGTATGCTGTTTGTAGCTAATTTAAAGAAAACATATTGGGCTGAAGCAGTTATGACAGCAGCTTATGTTATTAATCGGTCACCATCAAGAGTTTTGAATGAGGTAACACCACATGAAAAATGGTCCGGTAAGAAACCAAACATTTCACATTTAAAGATATTTGGTTCTAAGGCCATGGTACATGTTCCTAAGCAAAACCGTTTGAAATGGGACCGCAAATCAAATGAATTAATTTTTGTGGGCTATTGTGAAAACACAAAGGGGTATAGAATGAATGTATGACCCAGTTAGTAAAAAGATGGTAATCAGCAGGGATGTGATTTTCATTGAGAAAACAGAGAATACCAAAAATATCACACAGGAACCTGTATCAGTGCCACCACTTACTTCTATTACCCTTAGGTCTACTAATGATACATTAGAGTGTGAAGAGAGAACTACTGATGTAAGCAGCCCACAAAATAGTACACAAAATGACACATTAACACACACAAGTGATGTATCGTTTGATAGCTGCAATGGTTCTGATGACTCCACATATTATCCAAATACAAGTGATCGTGATGATAGCAATAGCAATGATGATTTCCAGAGAAATATCACTTAAAGATCACACCAAAGGCATAATAGGCTGGGAAATAATTTTATGTGTATCACACAAATTACAGATCCATTAACTGTAAAAGAAGCACTATCAAGTTCTAATGCTAAATAATGGAAAGAAGCGATGGCTGAAGAATACAGATGTTTATTAGAAAATAATACATGGGAGCTGACTAGTCTACCACCAGATAAGCATTCAATACCATGCAAATGGGTTTATAAGACTAAAACAAATGAAAATGGTCAGATAGTTAAATACAAAGCTCGACTTGTGGTAAAAGAATGTGCACAAAAATTTGGAATAGACTACACTGAGGTATTTTCACCGAATGTAAGACATGCATCATTAAGATATTTATTTGCTTTAGCAGTGAAATATGATTTGGATATATGGCAAATGGATGCAGTATCTGCTTTTCTTCAGGGTGACATAGAGGAGGAGATTTATATGATGCAACCACCTATGTATAGCAATGGAAAACAAGAAGTGTGTCGTTTAAAGAAGTCATTATATGGTTTGAAACAAGCTAGCAGGTAATGGAATAAAAAGCTTGATTTTACATTAAAACAAATGGGATTAATACAATCAAAGCAAGATCTTTGTATTTACTATAAAATTGAAAAGAAGGACAACATGATATTTTTGGCAATATATGTCGATGACTTAATTTTATTTACTAAAGAAGTCACAATATTATATAAAAGAAGAATTGCATAAAAGATTTAAAATGAAGGATCTTGGAGGGTTATGTTACTGTTTGGGAATACAAATGTGGAACGAGATAGAGTGAGAGGAATAATTTATCTCGTTTAAAGGAGGATGTTGGAACAACACTAAACACAACGCAAACCGATTAAATATTTTTAGTCTGTGGCGCGTGTCTACTCTATGGCGCGTCTACTTGTCTCTGTACACTATCCGTTACTTTGCAATATACGCTAACAGTTAATTTCTATTTTCCTTCTTTTCATTAAGATTCCCAAATGTTTATGTTTTGATGATTTATATGTGTAATTCTTGAAAAAACAAATATCCATTTTCTGTGTTTGAGACAATCATTAATCTGTTTAAGGAGCTTACGAGGGCGGCACTGAAAATTTCGGGAATCAAGGAAGTGACACAACATTACTATTTAAAAATGTATTTATTGCTTTTCGAAGTATTCTCCGCGAAATTTGACACATTTTTCCATACGATGGAACCAATAATTGAAGCAACCATTCCATTCGGAAGTTGGGGTCTCCAAAATGGCCGTTTTGTAGGTGTCCACAGCTTCTTCAGGTGATGAAAATCTCTGACCACGCAATTTATTCTTAATTTTAGGGAAGTATAGAAATCATTAGGGCTTAGGTCGGGGCTGTACGGCGGATGGTCTAAAAATTCTATGTTTTCTTGCTCTAAAAACTCTTTTGTTCTGTGCGCGGTGTGAGAACTCGCATTGTCGTGATGGAGGATGATGCGGCGATAGCAGTTCTCTTTACGGAGTTCAGAAACGACCTGTGGCAAACAAATGCTAGTATACCATTCTGCATTAACCGTTCCTTGTCCCTCAAGAGGAATAGTCGCAACATGGCCGGTTTTGGAGACAAACGTGGCCACCATTTTTTTTGCAACACTCCGTGAACGAACAATTTTTGTTGGCTTTAACTCATTTTCGAACACCCAAACTCGTGACTGGTTTTTTGTTTCGGGTTCGTACGCTTATATCCAGGATTCGTCACCTGAAACGATGTTGTATACAGCATTTGAGGATCCTGCGTGGAATCTTTCGAGAGTTCTGACGCACCAAGTAACGCGAGCCGCTTTTTGCTCTTCACAGAGCGAATGCGGTATCCATCGGGAAAACAACTTTTTTACACCTAATTGTTCATGCAAGATTATTTGTATTTGACTCATGCCAATGTCTAAAGTTGCCTGAATTTCGCGGTATGTCACATGTCGATCTTCCTCAATCAGCTTACGCACAGCATCAACGTTTTCTTGGGTGACTGCAGTTTTTGGACGACCTTGACGGGGATCATCACTGAGCTGGACACGTCCACATTGAAATTCAGCAAACCAGCGATAAATTGTGGTTTTGGATGGGGCTTCATCACCAAATGCAGAAATCATCCGGTCAACACACTGTTTTTGTGTTAAACCACTTCAAAAGTCATAATAAATCATCGCTCTTGAATTTTCTCGAGTCAATTCCATTTTCTCAACGACTGAACAAGTTTGATAAAACCTTGTGACAAAACCGAGAATCTTTTTTTAAATAAATAAATGGTATTCGATTTTTAAACCCAAGGAGTTTTCAATTAAAAAGATTTTAAAATGACAGGAACAGTGGAAATATTCCATTCCCGATACTTTTAGTGCAGACTATGTACAGTCAAAAACTAATTGATGACCACAACACTAGTCTTTGCAATTTACGGAGTATTATAAAAAACTGTGACTGGATCCAAGAGTTTTTGAATAAAATAAAGATATTAAATTTTCTGTAAGATGAAGCTATTGGTTTAGTGGACCATTTTATTGTGGACTGCCTCGTTGGTCCAGTGGTCGTAAGCGTGACTGCTGGGCATGAGGTTCTGTTTTAGATTCCCGTGTCGGGCAAATTGTTTTGTATGGTTTGTGCCTAACCCACCATTTGTACATAGGTAACATCTATATTTTAAGCAAAAAAATGATTCTTGATTCTAAATACCTACGGGTAAATACATCGCCACTATTATAAACAATGTATTAATCTAACGAAAAATAAATAGATTAGTTAGACCGGTTCACTTACGTCAATGATCATAAGCCAACTTATTTTAAGTAATGGCTTGGCCACGAGATACATGCTCAATCGATACGCGTGTTGCGGCAGCTATTGAAGAGAAAACGAATGAAAGAAATTGATTAAGTCAGGTCTCAAATTTGAACCCAAGAGCTTCTGGAGAACCTCTGGTCAGTGGATGGGCCACCCATTACATACAGAGCTCCCTTTGTGCCTCGAAAAGCACGTAAAGCCGTTGGACCCGGCTGTCATTTTGTAGATCTTTGTCAGCCGTTACAGTTAGTCAAAGACCTGAAAGTCTTACCCAATACTAACTGCGTTGTGGGGGTCCGATAGGCAGTCCCTCTATGTAAAGTACTGGTATTCAGCAGCACAGATAGACTTGAAGCCGACCCCAACATGGTTGGGAAAAGGCTAGGCAGATGATGACGATTATGTGCGTATTGTATAGTTTTATTATTACTAGCTTCGGTGAAAACATTGTAAGGAAACCAAACCAGCATGTCTGAGAGATATTTCTCGACAGCATGATAAGTCAAGTTAGAAGCCCATGGGGGGCATAAAAACTGACACCAGGTTAGGCACTATAAGCCACGGGAAAAAAAAACGAAACCTTGACACGACGGAAGTCGGTGCAAGTAAACAAGTGACGTGCGAGTGTCGGTGACGCAGGTCGCATCACCTGAGGTCGTGGCCTGGGAGGAATAATTTAGTTTTTTTTTATAAATTGTCGCATTAGATATTGATGTGGGTAATTATCTTATGGCTTTTGGACCCGGATCTTATTATGAATATAAGAAAAAATATGAATTATAAGGTTACCTAGGTTGTAAAATTATAGCAAAAGTAGTATAACTGATTAATTTTACGAAACATGCGTAATTAAAAAGTACAGAGGCGGAATTTTTTGATTTAATTTAATAAAAATCATAACCAAGCGGTTTTAAATACATAATTAAAATAAAACCGGCTTTTTGATGTATTAAAATAGGGAATTAAATGAGTACTTAAGGCGAGGGATTCCATCCAGAGTGCACTAATTAAGAACATACTTTTAATAGCACGAAAACTATGCCACAAAGCGCACACTATGCTACATACAGGGTGGAAGGGACACCGATACCACGTATTCAGTACATCATTTTGAACACCACACGTACAAATTCATTCATCAGTCATTTTTTTTTAAGTCAGCTGTTCCATATTTTGACCGTGTAGGTATTGCATTTTTGTAGGAAATAGCGGTTTTTTTTAAACCGTCTTCACAAAAGAAGGAGGTTCTCAATTCGGTTGTGTTTTCTGTTTGTTTTTTTTGTTTAGTACCTCATATCTCAGTCTTTTATGAACCGATTTGATTTTTTTTTTTATGTGCATATCCTTTATATACTAACTTTGCGATTGGTCCCATCGAAATTTCATCAAAATTGGTACAGTAGTTTGGTTTTTTGTCTGTTTGCCTTATGTTGATATGATGGTCCTTAATAACTTCCAATGTAAAATTGATTCATTACAAGAATTTGTGATAGCCTAGTGGTGTGCCCGTCGGACTGCTAAGTCACAGGTCTCGAGTTCGAACCCAAGGCAAGGCACGTACCTCTGATTTTTCGGATTCATGTGCGTGTTGCATAATTATCATTTGCTCCGGTGAAGGAAACCAGCATCTCTGAGAGATATTTCTTGACGGAATGTAAAGCCAAGTCAGAGGCCCATGGGCGGTATAAAAACTCTGACACCAGGTTAGGCACTAACCACACGATAAAGAAAGAAATACAAGAATTTGTGTAGTATACTACAACTAAAAAGGGTAATATAAAAAACTAAAAATATTTAAAACTAGCTTCTGCCCGTGTAAGATTATGGGTGGTATACACACATATATGTATATGTATAGGTATTAATATCCACTGATTATCAAGCTATGAGTGTCAGAATGGTTACTTGTTATTTACTGTGTCTAAAAGTATCTCTAAAAAGGTGTGTAGGCAAAAGGGTTTTTATCAAGAAAAAGCACAAAGACAAGACTATTCATTTATTTCGATTAGGCTTGTCAGATATTTATAGGTAACGTTAATTACCTATCAAGCTACGTCCATTCGCAAACCTAGGTCTTCGTGGAGAAGAATGGACAAGAAACTCCACGGTAACATCTTTTAAAGTATTAAGCCAGAACAATTATATGTTGTCACACATAATTCTAGTACATAATTATCAGTAATATTCATAGTATATTATCAAATAACTTACATTAACATTGTAGAAACTTAGGGTAATGCAAATAGGTTCCAGCTTTACACATTTGGTATCTTCATTACTATGTCACTTTCAAACTTAATACTATACACATGGCACACACAATACATCTCTCAGGGTATGTCCTAATCCTTAGAACTGTTGCAGTATAACAAGCCCCGAATTGGCGGCAACCTCTATTTTTATACACGTCAAATGTCAAATACTCAGTACATCATTCCCGCCATAATAAACCAATGGCAAATGGTCACATAATATAGCTAAATAACTAATATTACAGATAATAATTAACAAATCCTCTGTAAGGGAACTATTTTAAAACTTCATTAGATAATTTAGCAAACTAGTAAGTATTTATTTGTAATCTATATGTTTAATCGGATAAAATATGAACATCAACTGATAGTTCAAAGAATTGATTGAAACAACTTGATATATTGAAATTGCAACATAAAATCTGGGACACATTATAAATATCACTTAAATATTACTAATTAATCTTAAACTGAATAAACATTTAACTTGATTATTCAAATATAACAACAGTCTTTCGTTTGGATACTAAGCCTTTTAAGCCACAATAAAAACTATTTCTATAAAATACATCGTAGTATAAAATACCTTTAGGAAAAGGTATATTACGTTTATTTTAAATAAGAACCTTTATGTTCTCCAATATTAATTTACGATGATTATAAATTTAGTAATAT
The DNA here is from genome assembly GCA_950022335.1 of Eurois occulta. NCBI lineage: Eukaryota > Metazoa > Arthropoda > Insecta > Lepidoptera > Noctuidae > Eurois > Eurois occulta. Next base: position 10,053,525 of record OX465505.1, read on the forward strand.
TTTTGAAATGCAACGTCGCCATACGTCAATGTTATTTTACGTTTGACAGCCGACGTTGCTGGATCATATTATTATTAGTGTAGTCATTACTGAGAGTTTTTAAACAGTCAGATATTATACATAAGGGTATGCTTAACACATACATACACATACACGACACACACAAACATGTAAATAAGGTTATGATTATTGTAGGGATGTTTTTATTCGTGTTCAACTAAAGAAAGACGTGAATTATCGTATTAATAAACTGAAATTCTATGTATATCTATCACCCGCGACTTCGTACGCGGATCCCGTTGCTTATGCCAGCGACAACGGGGTCGTCAAAATCGAAAATTTGAAACGTCTGATGTAGAATTCTAAGGCCCGGGGACGGGAAAACAACGGGATGAGCGAGACGATTGGAGTCGTTCCAGATCATTCATTTTTGTATGTCAACAGGAAATGCCCATCAGACTAAATAACTTTTGCTAAGACGTCATTCCTTAATATGCTATAGCGCTGCCATGGGCTTTGGAGTTCCACAGCAGGTGTTCCAGATCTTCAAATTTATTCTCACAGCAGAAAATGCTCTTCACGTGGAATATTTTTAGCTATGGCACCATTTTTATATCTCTTATACTGTAGCTGGCCTGCTGCGGTTCTGCATCAGGTATTAATTTTCCAAAATAAATTATGGCCTTTATGTTGCCCAGACTATACAGCAAAAAACTTTTCTTCCCGTTACTCCGCAGCAGATCCCAAGGGTACACTGAATTAACTTCTGTCTCTTCATGCCGTACTCCAGCAATCCTTTCTCTCTCACTTTCTAACTGATTATGAATATTTTGTTGTGTGCGTGTTCGGGACAATGTATGATAATCTCAAGCAGCAGTTAGTCGCGCATCACGTTCATCACTCGTTTCAAAAGACCTGTTAGTAGATGTGCGAATTCGCTGAGAACTCAAGCGTGATTCTGTATCGGTAAACGTTTCTGACTCGCGAGACAATGCATGTCGCTCACGATCAGCAGACAGTCGCGCATCACGTACTGCACTTGTCTCTAGAGACCTAGCAGCAGATGCGTAGATACGCTGAGAACTCAAGCGCAATTCTCTATCCGTGAACGTCTCCGACTCGCGAGACAATGCGTGACGTTCACGATCAGCGGACAGTCGCGCATCATGTTCCGCACTTGTTTCTAGAGACCTAGCAGCAGATGCGTAGATACGCTGAGAACTCAAGCGCAATTCTCTATCCGTGAATGTCTCCGACTCGCGAGACAATGCATGACGTTCACGATCAGCGGAGAGTCGCGCATCATATTCTTCACTGGTCTCTAGAGACCTGGATGTAGATGCATAAATACGCTGAGAACGCAAGCGAGCTTCGCGACCCGAAGAGGTTTCTACAGAGCGAGTTGCAGCCTGATGTTCTCGAACAGCATCAAGTCTATCCTGACGCTCTTCGTTAGATTCTTGGGATCTTATGATCCTCAATCTTTTAGCTCCTTTGGAACGTTGGGAAAGATTTGACCTCTTTCTAGGCATGGTTATAGTTTTATTCTGAAAATACCTGATCAATTAAAATCTAAGTGACTGCTCCCCTGCGTTACTGGGTAGGCTACCGTGTCACGAAGATAAATGGAAAAGGAAATAAATGGGAGTTTTAGCCAGTAGAGTCAAATTTTCAATGATTCATAGAATTTTCATCGAAAATCAGTCCTAAACTGTTACCGCCTTACCGCGTGGAGGTACTCGCAGCTTATGTTATTTTATAATTACACAGTGAACTCTTGGAGTTCCACAACAGGTGTTCCAGATCTACAATCTTTATACGTCAACAGAGAGTGCTCATCAGGCTGAACAACTCTTGCTAAGACGTCATTCCTATATAGGTTATAGTGTAGCTGGGCTCTTGGAGTTCCATATCAGCTGTTCCAGATCTTCAAATTTTATACGACAACAGAGAGTGTTCATTAGGCTGAGCAACTCTTGCTAAGACGTCATTCCTATATATGTTATAGTGTAGTTAGGCTCTTGGAGTTCCACATAAGCTGTTCCAGATCTTCAAATTTTATACGACAACAGAGAGTACTCATCAGGCTGAACAACTCTTGCTAAGACGTCATTCCTATATATGTTATAGTGTAGCTGGGCTCTTGGAGTTCCACATCAGGTGTTCCAGATCTTCAAATTTATTCTCTTAGCAGAAAATGCTCATCACGTGAAACAATTTTTGCTAAGGTACCATTTTTGTATCTCTTATAGTTTAGCTGGTCTGTTGCGGTTCTGCATCAGGTGTTCAAGTTTCCAAGATAAATTATAGCCTATGTGTTGCTCAGACTTTATACCTATACAACAAAACAAAAATCATTCAAATCCGTCAAGCAGTTCTGAAGATTAGCGTGTACAAACAAACAGACAAACAGACAAACAGACAAACAGACAGAATTTTTTTTTTGGTTTCGTGCTCTATTACTGTTTCTAAGCCCCCCTCAATTATTTTTTTATTTTTTGTGTTTTTGGAAGTCGGTTTTTTTGTGCAATTTTTTTTTTTTAATAACCGACGAATGATTTCTATGTAGTGGTTCAAAATGATGTACTGAATACGTGGTAACCGTTTTAGGGTCGGTGTGCCTTCCACCTTGTATAGTTTTACAATTTATTTATTTACCTACTACATATGTATATTGCTAAAAGAAGATCATTAACACTAACTAGGATTAGAAACACCCGTATTGCTGTCACGCTCTACTGGCCACAGACATAACTCTTTTACTATCTAGCAGTTACTTGTTAGGTAATTGAAACTCTTATGTAACGGTTCGGTTACACAGACTATCCATTCATTGTAGTTAAAATAACTTTAGCCAAAAAATTGAATTTACTGGCCAGTGATTTTAAAAGAACAAACAACTTTTCGAAAGTCATTCTGAGTTTTAATTTTTTTTATTTTTGTTATGCTTTTACTTTGTTTGTCTCATTAAAAATCAGGCGGAACCCGCGGCCCGCGGGTCCACTCGACTTAATGCATGTTTGAATTGGTCAACTGGACCCGTAGACCAATTTTGTGATTTGTATAGTCAATTAATAATAAATAAATATACATAATAAATATAAAGAATTTGTGATAGCCTAGTGGTGTGACCGTCGGACTGCTAAGTCACAGGTCTCGAGTTCGAACCCAAGGCAAGGCACGCACCTCTGATTTTTCGGATTCATGTGCGTGTTACATAATTATCATTTGCTTCGGTGAAGGAAACCAGCATCTCTGAGAAATATTTCTTGACGGCATGTAGACCAATTTTTTTATTTGTATAGTCAATTAGAAAAGTTTTGTTGAAATTTATCTATATCTATTATAAAATTATAAAATATTATATTTTACAAAATATTATAAAAATCTGTATTTAATACAAATAATTATTTGTAGCCAATTATATAACAAATGTATCCCGTAGACAATCGAAAGCCCATTTGGCTTTGTCTTCTGCAGTCACAATCTGTCCCCATTCGTCACCATCGGCGTTGTCACCACTAGCGTCAAACAGGAAAAATCACGTTTGTTGCCATTGAGGGATTTAAGGCACAAATTATGAACCCCAAAAAAGGTGGCATGAGTTCAAGGTGATGATATGTATTTTAAGAATCGGTTTATCAGTAACTAGCGACCCGCCCCGGCTTCGCACGGGTGCATGTGTTATACATATACACCTTCCTCTTGAATCACTCTATCTATTAAAAAAAACACATCAAAATCCGTTGCGTAGTTTTAAAGATTTAAGCATACATAGGGATATAGGGACAGAGAAAGCGACTTTGTTTTATACTATGTAGTGATGAATACTATCTATCATTTAAATACCATCTTGGACTCATGATAGCCTAGTATTTATCGTGAGGTTACTGCCCATAACTAAGAGAACGTGTCGTGAACAGAATACAATCCTAAATGTATGACAGCATTCCTCCTAACATTTTTCTACACGCTTGTACTCAAATTTGAAATTTGATGATATTTTTTTTTAACTTAAACAACGGGTCCAATCGACAAAAGAAAATAATATAAAAATAAATAAATTAGTAAACTCATCCTGCGGGCCCCAAATGAGTTGACTGAAGAGCCAAAATTTGATGCTTTCTACTAATTTTTAAGTTGGTTAAAATAGTCGCCCCGAAATGCAACGCATAACATAGGTAGCATAGAATCTTTTAATTAATTACTTCTGTAATCTCCGAAGGTGTCACCCACATTTCGCTAGTTATGTTAAGTAAGTCCCATGTGGACGAGCCTATTGCCATCAACCTAGCACAAATCCAGCCTGAGAAACTCCTGATCCGCATCGGTGCCATGTACTGATATGAAGACAGGTCAAAACATACAGATATCTGCGCTTTATGCAAAATATGCATATTGTATACGTAAATCTTTCGGAACAATTTCTTGAAAATAATGATAGTAAAAACTGCCCTTCAAATATCGAGTTTCCTCCGTGCCTCGGATAGCAGCTGATGAAATCCTTTCTTAGTGGATACCTACTCTTCACAAAGAATACATGTGTAATAGCATAAATATGGAATTGATTGGGTTTATATGTATTTGCATTGTGCTAACTTAAGAATCTCTAGTTAAGCTTGGCATGTAACTGTTTTTTATCCCTAACAAATAAAATAAAATACACCCTCCAAATTTCATGACTCTAGGACCAGCGGTTTGGGCTGTGCATTGATATATCAGTCAGTCAGTCAAGACTTTTAATTTTATATGTAGGTATAGATAACGAATGTAATCGATGATTTGTCACTGTCACGGAAAATTAATAATTAGGTAAGTATCATTCGGTATGACGTCAATTACGAGTCGACATTAATAAAATAACGACAATATGACATTCAAGACGAATTGTAAATTAAATAAGAACGTGTTTATTGAATTGGAAATTAGATTAGAAATGTTTTAGCAAAAATAAAGGGCAAATGCGAGTTGGACTCGCAAATACTTCCATGTCACCAAACAATATTTTTAACGCTCATTCATAGGTCAATTTACACTCAATATAAAAACTAATTTTGTTTTCCACAGTATGATAATGTTACTGCTGCAGTTTTGACGAAAAAGTTTCAAAACAAAATATCTAATTTTATTCAAACCAATTTTCCTAGAAAGTTCTTTTTATGTTCAAGAAAACTTTTTTTTTTAGGATTTGCCTCCTCTTACCTCACATTTTTAATTATTTTTAACCGACTTCAAAAAAGGAGGAGGTTTCTCAATTCGATCGTATATATATATATTTTTTTATGTGTGTTCGCCGACAACTTCGTCGTTTATGAACCGATTTTGATACATTTTTTTTTTATAATTTTTAATCCAGTGATATTATAAATAAAGATGCGTTCAAATATCGTTGCGTTGTGACGACTGCGACAGATAATACGGAACGTATGATACAGAAAGAGATAGCTACTGCGCTTGAAGTACTTAAATTACGACAATTGTCTGAATTTGTCTGCAACAATTTGCGCGCGCTAGTACGATATCTATATTTTTATTTTATATATAATCATCATCATCTGCCTAGCCTTTTCCCAACTATGTTGGGGTCGGCTTCCAGTCTAACCGGATGCAGCTGAATACCAGTATTTTACATGGAGCGACTGCCTGTTTATTTTATATATAATGTCATTGTTTTAATCAATGTTACTTTCAATCTACCGATTTGTTAAAACCAACGACCAGAACTGAAAGTCTTCTATGATACAGTTTACCAGTTTGTTTGATGTACAAATTGTGAAGATGACGACCATGTCATGGAACTTCAAAAAGCGAAACGTGGATGTCATAATGGGTGTAAAAATACTCTTAACGAAGCCTAAAGACACTTGTTTTCCCCGTCAATGCGATCATTATTAGGGTTTCGTACCTCAAAAGAAAAAAATGGAACCCCTAATAGGATCTCTCGGGTGTCTGTCTGTCTGTCCGTCTGCCGCAGACAGTTTATTCCGAAACTACTAGACCGATAGAGTTGAAATTTGGTATACATATGTAAGCCGGTGACCCAAAGACAGATGTGTAACGTAAATGACTGAATTTTAAACATGGGGGCCACTTTTCGTGAGTAAATTAGAAAAAGTAATTATTTAAATTAAAAAAATAGTTCTTTGCCTATACAGGAGAACCTAGAAGAAATCTATGGTAACAAATTTGGGTCAAATTTAAAACAACTTACGGAATTTAGATAATTAACATACGGAACCCTCTCCACGCGAGTCTAACTCGCTGTTTTTTAATCTCAGAAACTAATTTGACACATGTAAACGTCAAATTTACAAATAATGTTGCCTGCTCTTTTGTGTAGTGTTGTACCTACGATACCGGTTTGTTGAATGGTAACTTTTTATAATTATTAGACGATTACAAAAAAAACCGGCCAAGTGCGAGTCGGACACGCGCACGAAGGGTTCCGTACCATTATCTATAAAAACGGCAACAAAATCATATCTGTTGTATGGGAGCCCCCTTAATATTTTTTTTTAATTTTTAGTATTTGTTGTTATAGCGGCAATAGTAATACATCATTTGTGAAAATTTCAGCTTTCTAGCTATCACGGTTTATGAGATACAGCCTGGAGACAGACAGACAGACAGCGGAGTCTTACTAATAGGGTCCCGTTTTACCCTTTGGGTACGGAACCCTAAAAATGACAGATGCCATCAGTGTTGTTCCCGTACACGATAAAACGGATATATAAACCCTTTTCTCTTACAAAACGGCAGAACTTTAAAAAAATACGGCAATTATTGAACTTGACACGATACAAACAATTAAAATTTTAAAAATAATTATGATAATACAGCAGTTGGTGTGTGATTTTAAATACGGCAACACTGTATCCCGTTTTATTTACCTTATTCGTCCTTTAACCTCTGAAGTGTTCGAATGCGTCCGTTTGTCTCTATTGGGATTCAATATCTAGTGTTGTTTCATTATTTTTTATATTTTCATACCATTGAGCCAATCGAAAAATTTATGATCACTAACTTATTATAAAAAACGATACTACTTGATTTTATTAACGGCAATTTACGGTAGTGGCTCATCACTATTTAATCATTGCAAAAAACTGGCAACCCACGTAATGTCAATTTAGTCTCTGAGATTAAAAAACAGACTATAGTTCCAACTTTTTCACAAGTTTTTTTTAATGCAAGTTTTTAATTTTATAACTATACTTGAAATACCTCCTTTCCCCTGCACTATTCAATGCATCCATCAGCACAATGTTTTGAGTGCGTTGCATTGAGCCCTACTGTAAAATGTGATTTTTCACCCCAAAAAAAGGAATCGTTACCCAGAAATCATTTTTGCGTCGTGTTACTTAGTTTGATGTACAGAATGCTTGGTTGACGGCTTCGTATAGGGTCCACCAAGTTACACCTGGTATACTGAAATAAACCTCTTGACCTCTGTTAATTCCTTTGGTGTGATAATTAAGATCAAATAATTCCTTTTTAGTGCATAAGACGCATCTGCAATGCACACAGCAACTGAATAAAAAAAACATTTCAGTCTAAGGAAATCCGAACAATGAAAAACATCTCATTAACAGCATCGTTTAAAATTGATTGCAATACCCGTAATTACTGACATGTCGATTGTAATAGTAATTAAAGCATGTTATTAATTATTAATTACGTTGGAGGAAGTTTCACAATAAGCCCTTGGGTGTTAATACAGCTGAGACCTATTCAAATATACGTAGGTATTAAAACCTCATCCTCTTCATTTAGTTCAGTGTTAACATAGCGTTACGACTGTAATGGTCGAAGTTTTAATCGTTTAAATTCTAAAAATGGTCATAGACGTACCCTACTATTATGAATTTTACCTTGTGACCATTTAACGAATTTAAACGTAATTCATATTATTATCCTATTATGATTCTACCAAAGCGGCCATTTTAGACCCCCAGAGGTCCTAACATTCTATACACCCACTTTTCGCGAAAGTAGTCGCAAGCGAGACTGCTCAGCATGAGGTTCTGGTTTCAATACCAACGTCGGCAAGTGTTATTCGAGTGTTCCATCAGGAATTTCTCAGTAGCAGCCATGGAATCTGGATTTGTGCCAGGTTGATGGCAATAGGCTCTCAAATAAAAAATCTAAAATACAATTCTATCTTTCACTCTCTCTCATAGAGAGGAGACCTTTGTCCCAGCAGTGGGAATATTATATACTTATTACACTGTTCAACAAATCCATAAAAACTCAACATAAACATAGTCTACGCAACGTATTTGAGCATTATTGCATGCGCACGCACATTGTGGTCAAGGATCGACGCGCGGCTCTGATTGGCTGCCGACGCGTTCCATATTTGAACATACTCATAACGGTTTTTACAATTATTTGATGGGTCTATGTAATGTTTGTGTTTTGTGAATGTGTTTTTTTGAAGTTTTCTTGTCGTTTGGTAAACTGGTCTTTTGGTTAAGCCGCGATTGCCTAGGTTGGTCCGCAGATGGGTGACCGAAATTCCTCCGTGTCTCGGAAAGCACGTGAAGCCATTGGTCCCGGCTGTCATTTGTAGATCTTTGACAGTCGTTATAAGTAGTCAGTGGCCTGAAAGTCTGACAACCAGACATGCGAATGGGTATCCTATTACCCAGTACTAACTGGGTTGTGGAGGTCAGATAGGCAGTCGCTCCATGTAAATAGGTACTAGTATTCAGTTGCATCCGGTCATCATCATCTACCTGCCTCTTTCCAACTATGTCGGGGAGTCGGGGTCGGCTTCTAGTCTAATCGGAAAACCAGTACTTTACATGGGGCGACTGCCTATCTGACCAGTCTAGTCTGGTCCAGTTAGTAGGTACTGGGCAATACGATACCCCTTGGGCCCTTGGTAACAGCGACTGTAACGACTGTCAAAGATCTACAAATGACAGCCGGAACCAACGGCTTAACGTGATTTCCGAGGTACGGAGGAAACTCAGAATGTGATGGGCGATCACCCATCCACGGACCAACCTAGGCAAGCGCGGCTTAACCTGAAGGTCGTCCCGAGCTGCTGTTATTATCTAGCTACGAGCTCTCACTTTGTGAAATTCCATGACCGATAATTTAGTTTTCGCTTAGTATATGTGTTAGAAAAGAGTTTCTTAGAATAGGCCCTTTACTGTTATTGTTTCTAATTTAAATGTGACCTACATAGCTGCCCACCTCATAACTTACAGAGCGTGAAGTTAGGTCGAATTTAATAAGTAGGGCCATAGACCATAGACGGCCAATTAGAGTCGAAATACCTTTAACTATGAATAATAATTATCAACTTAAAATACTTATAGAAAGAGTTCTTACATGAAATTACTTTGAAATTAAATAATTTATTTTGTTAATGTGATTGGAATAATGAGGATTTCGTAGCTAAATAATAACAGTTACACGGCTCGATCTTCAAGGTTAAGCCCCGTTTACCACGTTTGGTCTGTGGATGGGTGACCGCCGATCACATACTGAGTTTCCTCCGTACCTCGAAAAGCACGTTAAGCCGTTGGCGACGGCTGTCATTTGTAGATCTTTGACAGTCGTTACGAGCAGTAGTGGCTTGAAAGTCAGACTACCAGTCTTACCAAGGGCTATCGTATTACCCAGTACTAACTGGGTTGTGGAGGTCAGATAAGTCGCTCCATGTAAAAGCTGTATCTGGTTAAACTGGAAGCCGATCCCAACATAGTCGGGAAAAGGCTTTTGAGATGATGCCACTAGTACACCGTCGGGTTCATCAAAACAGCGCTGCTTACCTCTTAGTAGAAAAGGCGTAAAGTTATGTATTTTGCATTGGTTTTAACAAGCATTTTTATTGTCTTATGAAATATGTATTTCGAAGTCCCGGTTTCAAGTAACAACTTTGATTTACATTATCTTGCGAAATAACTAAAGTGCTATTATGGGGAAAATTTGCTCCAGTTATAAACACGTGGTGTCTTTGAATACCTACGTAGATTTTTTTTGTACGTATAGTGTAATTTACTTGGGGGCAGACGAACAGTTGAAACGCTTGGTCGAGCGTTTGGAACGCTTGGATAACCATTTTTGAATGTTTTTGCTGCGGTAACAAATATTTGGAATAACTCTATTTATATTGGGTGATTAATTTCTTATAGTTATTGAAAGAACAGTTGATTTTATATTTTTTATGTTTTTTGTGTACAGCAAAAAGAAGGAATGAACACGTAGCAACAAAAACAATCTACTATATTCATTTATTTATTTAATAGCAGCCCGTCTCTGTTTTGCTCGGATGCCTATGTTACTCAGGGATAATGTAGAATACTAATGGTGAAAGTGAAATTTTTGAAATCGGTCCAGTAGTTTTTGAGTTTATTCGTTACAAAAATACAAATATTTAATCTTTATAATATTAGTATAGATTGAAATGCCTTAAATTACACAGATCACCGTTTACAAGGTCTTAACCTAATGCAATAGCCAAGTCAAACACACAAAATTAAAATAAAAGCACCAAATACATCTCAAGATCATAAAGATCATTGTAGTAAATTACAACATAGTGTAAACTTTAGTACTTTTGCAAATTCACCCCAGTGACATGTTAATATATCAATTTCGACCTGAATGTAATTGATGGTGCGAATTGCTCGAGTCTGAGGGTTTTGGCGATACGACCAGCAGTGGCGGGGGCCGTCGTCTCCACACATAACATTCGGGTACGCACAAGTGCAACTGCAGCAGCATTTGATAAAAATATTCTAAAATAGTTACTGTTAAAAAGATACTCCCTAAAAACGCTTTAAAACCGCCCGTCTGCCACTAAACAAAAATTTACCGACTGCACAAGAAGCTAATTACGTGCTATTTTAAATTAACAATTCAGTGTAATTGGAGCGTACTCATTATTACTGTACGAAAGTTATTTACAACCATTCTAATATATTAATGAAAAAAAAAACCATTTTTAACTTACATATAACCTCACACCTGTAATTCCGGTAGGGGTAGGCAGAGGTGTACCTAATAGTGCACCCACATTTCGCCAGTTATGTTTAAGTCCCATGTCATAGGAGGCGAGCCTGAAATTCCTGATAGGAAAAACCCAATAACACTTGGAATCGAACCCAGCATCTCATGCTCAGCAGTCGTGCTTGCGACCACTAGATCAACGAGGCAGTCTTTTCTATAAGTCTTTTAAATTTATCTTTGGTAAATGAAAGATGATTTTTGATCATTTACGAAGTTAATATCAATGTTTTCTTTATTTTATTTAAACAGCTACAATATGTGTTTAGACAGAGCAAAGATTATACAAAATATTAACAATATTGCAGCCCACTACATTATCCGCATATTAACAAAAGAAAATATGATAATGAGTGCCACTAGATAGGTAGGTAATCTATAATTACATCACATTAATAAAAAAATAATTATACAAATATCAAATAGTAATTATTAAATAAACGAAATATTAATTAAATCATGCAAAATAGAATATCCAATTGATTTGATTGCTTGGCAACTTTACTTCCATATAGCAATAAAAAATAATATTAAAAACATAAACATTAATGATAATATGGGAAACGGCATATCTTCCGTATTTATAAACAGTTCAAAATTGTCTCATAATGAACTTACTTTTATTACTACACTTTATAATAACTTTTATAAATATAATAAGTTCTCTTATTATTTTATGAGATAGTCGCTAAGGTCAGGTTGACCTTTCATTCAATGGTTTAACTTTAACTTTTATAAGCTTTATTTAGTTTCACTAGTTTTTAGGGTTCCGTCCCCAAAGGGTAAAACGGGACCCTATTACTAAGACTTCGCTGTCTGTCTGTCTGTCTGTCTGTCTCCAGGCTGTATCTCATAAACCGTGATAGCTAGAAAGCTGAACTTTTCACAAATGATGTATTACTATTGCCGCTATAACAACAAATACTAAAATTAAAAAAAAAAAATATTAAGGGGGGCTCCCATACAACAGATATGATTTTTTTGCCGTTTTTATAGATAATGGTACGGAACCCTTCGTGCGCGAGTCCGACTCGCACTTGGCCGGTTTTTTTTACCGTCTGAAAACCTTCAACCTGGGTATGCTTTGCCGTGGTCGACTTATAAATCTCTGAATATAAAAGAAAGAAAGAACGAAAGAAAGAAAACATATTTAGTTGGCACATGCCCCAAGTGCACACAACATAAAATAAAAATAGAAATAAAAAACTTAAATCTACACTGAAAAAAAAAGATATAATATTGTGTGTCTCACGGCTGTCAAATAGCCTCCGAACCCAAGTCGGCCGTAGCAAAGACAATCTCTTCGGATGAAGGTTCATGGACGGCTCAGATCTAGAATGTGTGTGGCGTGTCTCCACAGACAATGGCCCATCTTCCATCTGACGCTACATTACTTGACCTTATGCTGCAGTCAGGACCAGCTCCACACGAGGAGGAGGCTTTTGGTATCGTAATGTGTTGGTTTCCACTTTGAATATATATATTGAATATAACCAGCAATCCAGATTCTGCCAACAGGATACATACCTGCAACAAAAGACATTTTAAATTAAAAAAACAATGTAGTAAATATCAAAGAATGGCGTGTCAAAAACGCTAACAGTCTACAGTCGCTATGCAATAAAAAGGTTTTCGACCTTTGCAATAAAATTAAAGATACGAGTATATTGCATAAAAAGTTACGATAATTCCGGATTCATGAGACATCTTTAAAGTACTATTTATGTATTTTATTAATCTAGCTGTTGCCCGCGAGTTGCGTTCGCATGAAATTATTATTATAAAAAAACTAGCTTATGCCCGCGGCTTCGTCCGCGTGGAGTTCGATAATTCTCCCACAGGATTGTACTACCGGGATAAAAAGTATCCTATATGTTAATCCGGGTTATAAACTACCTGTGTGCTAAATTTCATCCAAATCCGCTCAGTAGTTTTTGCGTGAAAGAGTAACAAACATCCATCCTCACAAACTTTCACATTTATAATATTAGTGTGATATTACCTCCCTTTTTGAATCGAATTTTGTTACCAATTTCAAGGGTTTTAATATTTTGCACGGAACCCTAATTGTTTTTCTAAAATAAAAGTAGCTTTTGTTAGACCTTATAAGATTAGCTATCTGCTAGTGAAAGTTTCTACAAAATCGGCCAAGCCGTTTCGGAGATTAGCCGGAACAAACAGACAGAGAGACAAAAACTGGAAAAAATGTGTTTTTGTTATAAACCTCCCCTAATCCTATGACTCCGGTCTGAAACAAAAACTTTCTATTCGCGAAGTATATATTTTCATAAGCATTCAGTAAAAAGCTGTTATTTTTATACCACAACGGACCACTGACTACCTGTAACGACTGTCAAAGATCTACAAAATGACAGCCGGGGCCAACGGCTTAATGAGCTTTCCGAGGCACGGAGGAAACTGCGGATTTATTAGATGGTCACCCATCCACGAACTGACCTCGGAAAGCGTTGCTTAACCTAATGTATGTATGTATAAATAAAATCCGGGACCACCGGCTTATTCAGCTTTCCAAGGCACGGAGGAAACTTCGTTTATGTAATGGAGGGTCACCCATCCACGGACTGACCTCGGAAAGCGTTGCTTAACCTTATGTATGTATAAATAAAATACTCCGTCCTTCTGTAGGGCATTGATCATCACGCTTGTTGATTAAAACAAGGATTTGAATAAAACTTGTGAACAAGATTAAAATATAATAAACTATCGACCCGGCCCTGATCCGGTCGGGTTCATTGTACTGATATGAAGACACGTCAAAACATACAGATATCTGCATTTTATCCAAGTAAAACAATAATTTATTGTGCTTGAATACCTTCCGGTATCAATATTCTGTAAACATAAGATTTTGATCAGGTTTTCATTTTCATAATGAAAACCACATCAACTTCTTAAGTCTACTTTAGGTTCACAGCAAGCAGATTTATGCCCATTTGCACCCAAATATTACTTAGTCTTTTGAACTCCATTGTCACATATGGACGTGACCAGCAACCACGTGCCTACGCCAAACGACACAACTATGAGACAAAATGGTAGGTGAAATTGTGGTCCTGCCAGGGCTGTGGGACTGTTCGAAAGAGATACCGCGGCCCTGGAACACAAAGGGCAAAAGAAGGAACATGGATGGGTTTCAGTCAGTAAAAGTCTGACACTCCCTTCCGCTCCGCCCAGAGCGGGAGGAGTCATTTGATGATTTCCCATCCCAAAAAAAAGGTGAAATTGTGGTTTGACGTGGAGGGCACGCGCGTGCGACTATGCTCTGGCTGTCAAACGGTTAAACGAATTTAGCGAGGATGATGATATTTCTACTGTATATTTCTTTTAGTTGGGCAATGTTTTATTCGGTTTATCCATCAATAGTTTCTCAAGAGCGGCCCAGAGTCTGAAGAATCAAGATCTGTGCCCCGTTGACGACAACAGGCTTCTTCTTCTTAGCGTAGCGATGGCAATCTAAATTGTATCAGCCCAAAACTGAGCTACTAGTTTGGCGCTTTCAGTAGCGTCCATCAGTTCCTGTAGCGAACAAACAACAGGACACGATATTAAGTGCCTCATCGTTTGTAGAACAGCACCACATTTACACTCAAGGGCAGAGTCATTAATGAATCCCCACCTGAGCAGGTTTTCCTTACTGCGACCAACCTGGGTCCGGAGTCTATTCAAAGACTTCCAGGTCAGGCATGGCAACAGGCTGACTGCCTATTATATGGCACTTAAATATAACTGGCGAACTGTGGGACAACTAAGTGTACAACTGCTTATCTCTTCGAGTATTACAAGCGTAATGCAATTTTGTTACTTTTTAAATTCAACTTTTCAAATCTGCCAATTAAAACAAAAAAAATATCGTAACCCAACGAAATTTTTCGAATTAAAATATTTTGCAAAATACTTTATCTTCTATAGTAAAGTAGGTAGAACACTTATAAAATATTCTAGATTTCTTAAGCCTGACGTCAAGTCAACATAAATATTTCTATAACGGTAACACTTTCAAAATTGCATAATTTCTGTGTCATACGATGTCTTGATTTTATTTAAAAAATGTCCTAGAAATGAAATAGTCTTTCATCTTAGTCATGATTCTTCTGCATTTATCACTATTTATTTGTGGTCGGCGCTGAATGTCATCTTCTTCCATACTTCTCCATTGCTCGTCATCTCAGCAATCCCCTCCTTTCTAGCCATGTCATCCTTCACACAGTCCATCCCTCGTTTCTTTGGTCTTCCTCTACTCTTATAGCCATCCACATTCATACTCAAAACTACTCACGACAGTTTTCTCATTCAACAATACTTAGATCTTAAGGAAGAATTAAAATTTGTAGTCTGTATATAATGTACATAACATAAATAAACATTTGATAGTGTAAAAAAAAACCGGCCAAGTGCGAGTCGGACTCGCGCACGAAGGGTTCCGTACCATTATCTATAAAAACGGCAAAAAAATCATATCTGTTGTATGGGAGCCCCCCTTAATATATTTTTTTTAATTTTTAGTATTTGTTGTTATAGCGGCAATAGTAATACATCATTTGTGAAAATTTCAGCTTTCTAGCTACCACGGTTTATGAGATACAACCTGGAGACAGACAGACAGACATACAGTGAAGTCTTAGTAATAGGGTCCCGTTTTACCCTTTGGGTACGGAACCCTGAAAAGGAAGAACAAATAAAATATGAATGAATGGTGTGATAGAACAGAGAGTGAATGAGTATATGATGTTTGACAGAGGAGAACGGAAATGATAGATAAACCTAATTTTGGTTTATCTACGATTATCAACATTGAACGCGTAAGTAGGTATACAAAGTTTCGTGTCAGTGCTACAAACCGTTGAGGAGTTCTCTCGTGAGGAAGCGATCCTGGCTGCAGGATCAAGTCATGTCTGTCATAAAAATATATTGTCACCAGACCCAAAGGTGTGTGCAAAATTTCAACTCAATCGGATATCAACAAGTGATTAAAAAATGGTTTGCAAAATTTGAAGTGGACATCTTTCATATACGAACAGTGTAAGTTAAGGAACTTCTAATTGTCTCACATTTCTTGCAATTTGCAGGTGAGTGTCTTGCAGCAGCATAATCAACCTATAATGTTCCCACTGCTGGGACACACGGCCTCCTCTCTAGAGAGGGAATGGGCTATAATCCAGCATGCGGGCCCAGTGCGGGTTGTTAGATGTCATATGTCTTCGAATTTTTGGTTCTAGGCCATACCGGTTTCCTCACGATGTTTTCCTTCACCGTTTTGGAGAGCAGTGGTGATGAAATAAATTACTCAAAATAACTTACTGTACGTAAGTCGGGTTCGCCATCACTGGGCCACCGCTGCTCTGGGCCACTGCTGCTCTAAGTGTCAAGTTGTACGTCGACTTAATTCCATTGACATGACATTTTAAAGAAATAGTCATTCAATGGGGTTAAATGAACTTAAATAAAAACTTGTAAAAACGTGTTGCGCTGGCCCCAAATAAAATGGGACAAGGGCAGGAAAATGGCAATTTATGCTTGTATTACGGTACAGAAAACAGACATTAAGATCGTACTAAAGAAAAATCTAGAGTAACAACCGATCATTTGGAAACCACAAGATTAACAAAAAAAAAACGGCCAAGTGCGAGTCGGACTCGCCCATGGAGGGTTCCGTAGCAGCAAGTAACATAATAAAAGTTCTTGTAGTTCCTTGTAACTTTGATCGATGTTTTAATAATAGAAATCGTATAAAAAAACTACTTACTAGATCTCGTTCAAACCAATTTTCGGTGCAAGTTTGTATGGTAATGTACATCACATATTTTTTTTATTTTTATCATTCTCTTATTTTAGAAGTTACAGGGGGGGGGGGGCACACATTTTCCCACTTTGGAAGTGTCTCTCGCGCAAAATGTTCAGTTTAAAATGAAATTAGAAACCTCAATATCACATTTGAAGATCTATCCATAGATACCCCACACATAAGGGTTTGATGAAAACAAAAAATTGTTGAGTTTCAGTTCTAAGTATGGGGAACCCCTAAAATTTATTGTTTTTTTTTTCTATTTTTGTATGAAAATCTTAATGCGGTTCACAGAATACATCTACTTACCAAGTTTCAACAGTATAGTTCTTATAGTTTCAGAAAAAAGTGGCTGTTACATACGGACGGACAGACAGACATACATGACGAATCCATAAGGGTTCCGTTTTTTGCCATTTGGCTACGGAACCCTAAAAAGAAACAGTTTACAAAAAACAACGGTTTTCAACCGCGACCGTCAGGTTCACAGTTATCCGTCACTTTCTAAGATGATGGCTAGGCTAAGGTGCGGGTCCTACCGTCGGCGGTTAGCGAGGAGCGAGTGGAGCTAGTGGGTAGCAACGAGTTGATTGTTCCACAGACTGTTCTTGTCGGGCGGCGGTGTGTAGACTCAGATGAACTAGCGAGGCTCTGTACACGTGGTGAGTATTGATAACTAAACACGGCTAGACCTAAAAAATCCGGCCAACTGCGAGTCAGACTCGCGCTTGAAGGGTTCCGGTATCATCGTAGTAGGGTTGCCCCCTTTAATTTTGTATTTTTTTTTATTATTTCTTGTTGTAGCGGCAACTGAAGTAGACATTCTGTGAATTGCAACTGTCTACCTATTACGTATCATGAGATACAGCCCGCTGACAGACACACGGACGGACAGCGGATTACGGAACTAAACATATTCAGAAGATAAAAATAAATTAAAAATTAAAGGGGTCTACTACGGTGGTACAGAACCTTTCATTCGAAAGTCCGACTCGCACTTAGCCGGTTTTATTCTAAATGCAAAAGTAACTCTGTTTGTTACTTTAAACGGCAAAATTTAGCAAGGATGTAGATTATATCCTGGGGAAGGACGTAAGCTATTATTTTTATTATTATTCTCACACATTCACATCAAAATTTCCACGCGAACGTAGTCGCGGGCAATAGCTAGTCGTTTATATTTTTCTTGAGCGAGGAAATAGTCGGTAGCTAGCCACTTCTACTGTGACTGGTGCCTTACTAAGAGAATGGTTTGGATGTGGGGCAGATGCTGCGTAACGGCACTCGAGATGTATAGTGAGTGAACGAAAGTGAATGAATGAAAGTGATTGGTTATTTCTGTGAAAAAATGTGTAGAGATGGTTTTGATTTATTTATTTATTTATTTAACACTTCAAGCACAGAGTGCAGAGGCGGACTTAATGCCATAGGCATTTTCTACCAGTCAACCTTTGGGTGATGCAGAGACAAGCAGTGGTAGGTGTATTCTGAAAAAGTTTTAAATAGTACTACGATAAACTACAAGGACATATAAAATACTATAAATGATATATTTAAAATACTATAAATATAAACTACTACTCTATATATATATTTACTGGCTGTACTTGCATACACGTTAGTTGACCTTTGCTTTAACCATTTTTTTTTAAGTACAGTACCTACATTGAATTACCTTTATCAAATTAATTATTAAAAAAATAACATTACATTACTTCAAATAAAATTTACCGTTTAGTTAAATTAGTTTAAATTTATTTTTTTAATTTATATCACTTTTCACGAAATCGTCCATACAAATGGGCCATTTCATACCCCTTATACTATTACATTTAAAACATTATTGATTGGTCTACCTAAACCTAACCTAACCTAAGGCATTTAGGTTTATTTCCCCCAGTTCTGTGACATCTATCTTTTCTTCTTTTTCTATATATAACATGGTAAACTGACTGACTGACTGGGTGATATATCAACACACAGCCCAAACTGCTGGCCCTAGAGACATGTAACTTGGAGGGCGTTTTTCTGTGTGAAGAGTAATATCTACTAAGAAAGGATATTTTTGGAAATTCCATCCCTAAAGGGGTAAAATAGGGGATGGAAGTTAATATGAAAGTCCGTCAGTTTTGAAGTTAGGATCTTCAAATTTTGTGTTTAGGCTGACGATTGAAAATTAATTTATACGTAACTATGTTTGTTACCGTAACCTGGATTAACCTATAGGTTACTTTATAATCCCGGTAGTACGTTCCCGTCGGATATTTTTCGACGTCCACACGGGCGAAGCCGCGGGCAAAAGCTAGTTTTTTATACAGAATCCCTCAATCACAAACAAAGTTTTTTGACCATAACAAAACCTTTATAATGTATTTCAAAGATTTTGTTTTGTTTTGATTTACAACATTTTTGGTCGTCCATTGCCACAATTACCATGCTGTACCCTTGTTACCCACGTTAGTCAACTTCTCAGAGGTTAATCTACACAATAGTGAGAACCTCATCATAATACGCTCATCAGTTACGTAAGAATAAATCGTAGTAACACTGAAATGTAATGTAATCTTTGATAACCTGCGTTTTTAAGCGTCAAAACGTCAAGGACTGACTTGAAAAATTGTGATAATGGCGACCTCGTAAATGCCTTGATGGTCTGGTAGTCGTAAGAGCGACTGCTAAGTATGAGGTTCTGGGCTCGATTCCCAGGTTGTGCAACATTCTATTGAGTTTTCCTTTCAACAGTAAGCCCTTCTTCTTGTATTTTAGTATGGATCGCACGACTTTACGACACACGTTTCGTGGCTGTTACTGAGAAATTCCTGATGGAAAAAGCCAATAACACTTTTCCCGACCCGGGAATCAAACCCAGGACCTGTTGCTCAGCAGTCACGCTTGCAGCCACTAAACCACCGAGGCAGTCGACTTATTAATTAAGTTGTATTAATTAAATTACCTACAGGGTCAAAATGCACAGCTGATTTTTAGGGTTCCGTACCCAAAGGGTAAAACGGATTGCCGCTATAACAACAAATAATAATAATAATAATAATATAAGCCTTTATTCAGACATAAGAAATTGTTTATATAAATAATAACTTAAATTAACGACTCTGCTGAGTCGGCGACACCGACAACCTAGTCTGTTTGCCCAATTTGGCAAAGGCCTCCTCCATTCCTTTCCACTCTTCTCGGTTTAGCGCTTTCCTAGTCCATAGTTTTCCTGCTATCGCCTTTATTTCGTCTTCCCATCTTCGGATCGGTCTACCTCGATTTCTTTTCCTATTTCTAGGGTACCAAAACATTGTGTTCTTGTTCCACTTTTCGATGCCTCTGATTATATGACCTGTCCATTGCCACTTAAGTTTTCTTATTCTAGTTGTAACGTCTTCTATTTTCGTGCGTTTTCTGATACATGTGTTGCGTACTCTGTCAGATTTCCTTATATTCAGCATGCTTCTCTCCATTGCTGTCTGGCAAGTTTCTAGTTTTTTGTTTTGGGCTTTGGTAAGAGCCCATGTTTGGCAACCATATGTTAGAACTGGTAGCACGCAGGTGTTGTAGAGTTTTGATTTGACGGACACCTTCATTTCTTTGTTCTTCATAATTTCTTTTAGCCGCCAGTAGCATTTCCATGCGTTCCCAATTCTAGTGTCTATTTCCTTTGACATTATGTCAGTAGTTGAAATTTGTTGGCCTAGATAAGTGTACTCTTTGACATACTCAATTGGTTCGCCGTTTATGATAATGGGGTCTTCAGACGCATTTGTTAATGCTTTGGTTTTGGAGGTGTTCATCGTTAGGCCTACTTTGCGGCTTTCTATATCAAGGTCTAGAAGCATGTTTTGTAGATGCTCTTTTGTTTCGGCGAATAATATAATGTCGTCAGCGAACCGCAGGTGGGATAGTTTTTCTCCGTTTATATTTAGTCCGTACTGATCCCAACTAAATTTTCGGAAGATTTCTTCTAAGACAGCTGTGAATAATTTAGGCGATAACGGGTCTCCTTGTCTTACACCTCTGTTTATTTTTATTTCGTTCCCTTCTTTTTCCAATTTTATTTTAGCCGTACTGCTTGCGTAAACGTTTTTTATTATTCTGATGTACTTTTGTTCGACTCCTTGGTTTTTTAGACAGTACCAGATATTCTCGTGCTCAATTGAATCGAATGCCTTGTTGTAGTCGATAAAGCAGCAATAGAATGACACATTAAACTCTTTGTTCTTCTCAAGAATTTGTCTTACAGTATGTATATGGTCTAATGTTGAATAGCCTGCCCTAAAGCCGGCCTGCTCCCTAGGCTGATTTTCGTCCAGAGTTCTTGTTATTCGGGCTAAAATTATTTTGGCAAAGATTTTATAAATATTGGACATTAGACTGATGGGTCTATAGTTATTTATTTTGGTCCTGTCACCCTTTTTGTGGAGCAGAATGATCGTTGACGTAGTCCACTGAGACGGAATTATTTCGGTTTTTAATATATCATTGAAAATGTATTTTAGTATTGGTGCAACGTAGTTTCTGCAGCTTAAAAGCAATTCGTTATTGATCTGGTCTGGACCAGGAGCTTTATCGTTTTTTTGGGTTTTGATTGCCTTATGTATTTCATCTTCTAGTATAGGTGGCACACTATCGTTGTTGCTTAGTTCGGTGTTTCCCAACTGGCTCTTGCTAGAGTATAGATTTTTGTAGAAATTCGTGGCTATTGATAATATATCTGATCTTTTGGACGTTGTCTTGCAATATTGGTCATTCATACTAGGTATCCAGTTGGTTTTGTCTGATAAAGCTTTAAGGGCTTTTTTTATACCACCAGTCTTGTTGATGAATCTTTCAAAAGTGTTATATCTAAAGTGTTCTCTATCTTTTCTTATTTGCATTTTTATGTCTTTACTCAATTTTCCTATTTGATCTCTAATATCTTTTGTTTTATTTTCTGTGCTAATTAATTTTGCTCTTTTCTCTAGGAGTTCCTTGGTTTTCTCTGATATGTGTCTGTTATTCTTTGATTCGCCTTCGATGCTGGTTTTAGGACTTGCTATTAGTATTTCGTGCATTGTGTTGTATTTTTGTTGGGTACTTAAACGCTCTAGAGATGACTCTGTCACGGAATTAAGATGTTCTTTTATAATGGCTATTCTTGCGTTATTGTGTGATAATATCGTTTTCGCTTTGAAAGGTCGGCTTGATTTCAGAGCAGATGATACGTTCAGACATGCTCTCAGCATTCTGTGGTTACTATTAAAATTTATATTTGCGATGGTGCCACAGTCGTCAAATGATTTGGGTCTGTTCGTTAAGATGTAGTCTATTTCATTTTTATGCCGGCCTTCTGGCGATATCCATGTCCATCTATTTGAAGCTCTCTTTTTGAATTGACTGTTCAATATTTTCATGTTGTTTTCGAACGCCATTTCCATTAGTTTTTGTCCGTTTCTTGTTCTTTTTCCGCTGCTGTATGGGCCCAGGACAATATCTTCTCCTTTCCTTGGTATTCCAACTCTTGCATTAAAATCACCCATAACAATGCAGTTTTTTTGGGCGTATTCTTTTATGGCAGCAGTAAGGGTTGAGTAGAATGACTCAATTTCCAATATCGTAGATTGCTCGGTTGGCGAGTAAATTTGCACTATGGACCATATATCTTTGCTAGGGGGTATCTTTATATTCAATATAGCAATCCTTTCTGATATGCCAATTATTTCTGTAATGAAGGTTTTGAGTGTTTTTCTTATCAGGAATCCTACTCCATGTCTTCCTGGTGTTTCGCCTTTGTGATACAATATGAATTGGTCATGCTCCTCAATAGCTTCACCATACCTTCTTACTTCGCTTAAACCGATAATGTCCCACTTAATATTTCGTATAGAATATAACAGTTCTTGTAGGCTTTCTTCAGTCCTTAGTGAGAGTGTATTGTATGTTGCTATATGTATGTATTTAGAGTTTTGCTGTTTCTTAGTTCTCAAAGTATTCATTTGAGATTGAGGGATATTATTTGGAGGGTAGTGGTCGTCTTCCCCCGCGGTGACCAGCCGTCTTGGGGTGTAGGTTGTTTTGTTGGGTAGATAGTTTTTGTTAGATGGTTTTGGTTTTCCGTTGTCGGTGTCTATTGGTCGTTTTTTGTGGTTGAAGGCAGTGACATAGACGAGGATCTGCCCCGTGCCATGTAGTTTAGCATATTATTTGTTTTATTTATCTTTTTAGGGGCCGATGCGGGTTGGTTATTAGGTGATTTGTTTGGTGAGACACTGTTGTTTCTTTTCCTCTTGTCTCTTTTGTCATCTTTGGACTCCTTGGTGACAATTTTATCTCTGACAAAATAACAAATTTTGCCCTTTGCCCTTTCTTCTTTTAGCTGAGGCAGAAGTTCCTTCCTCTTCTCCAGGATTTCTTTGCTAAAATCTTCCTTGATATAGATTTCTTGATCCAGTTTCTTTTTGTTTTTGAGTATTTCATTCTTTCTCCAGTTTGTTGTTAATGTTACAAGGATAGGACGTGGTTTGTTATC
Source organism: Eurois occulta (assembly GCA_950022335.1). Lineage (NCBI taxonomy): Eukaryota > Metazoa > Arthropoda > Insecta > Lepidoptera > Noctuidae > Eurois > Eurois occulta. The sequence continues at coordinate 10,076,858 of OX465505.1, forward strand.
TTTCTTTGCTCCTAGTCGATAGGCATTATTTATTTCTTGTGGGTTGATATAAATGCTCATGTTTTTTCCAAGCAGTTTTGTAATGGATTCGATTGGGGACTCGTTGCTCTGATCTTCTTGTATACCAAAGAAAATGATGTTGTTTTTTCTTTTCTGATCTTCCATTAACTTGATTTTGTCGTGTAAGGTCTTGACTTCAGTCTTCAAGTTGTTATTTTCCTCTACAAGAGCCGTTAATTTTTCGTTGATACTCTCCGATACCTTTTTAGTGACGGCTTCGGTTATCTCCCGTGTTTGCGCTGACATTTCCTGCTTCATTTTTTGCCAAAAAACATCCATTTGTTGTTCCATATTTAGGTGATTTTATATGGTATAGTGATTCCGTGTTGGCAAAGCTGGTTTATATTGCCAAAACTATTTTAGAGTGGGCAACATCAATTTCAAGTTGGCAGCACCAGCTTCAAGTTAGCAACACTTGTTTGAAGTTGGCAACACTTGTTTGAAGTTGGCAACACCGGTTTTACGTTGGTAACACCACCCAAATGAACTAAATGTGGTCTATGGTTGTGTTGTGCTCGGTATGTTGGTATCACTGACTGTCAAGTGTCCACGTCAATGAATGATTTTGTTTTTCTAACCTGTTCGGCGGTTTAAAAGTTTCAATAACGAAGTAAATGTTTTATTCATGGGCTTCTGTTGTCCACTATATATTCACCACGTACAATCACCACTTCTCACTACGTCGATGACAGTTTCCGGTTGTTTTTTGATGATATTGATAGTAAATTAGAATTATTTCGTGACGAGTAACAGCAATACGTGCTTACTTTTTGACACCGGAAACGGAAGCTCAACAACAAATACTAAAAATTAAAAAAGAAAAATATTAAGGGGGGCTCCCATACAACAGATATGATTTTTTTGCCGTTTTTATAGATAATGGTACGGAACCCTTCGTGCGCGAGTCCGACTCGCACTTGGCCGGTTTTTTTTACGTATAATCACGGAACTCCACGCGAGCGAAGCCGCGGGCATAAGCTAGTACATAAAAACTTTGATAAAAAAAATATATAAATTGCTCTGTTTTTGTAATAATTATTCAATCAATTACTACTATACATTATCTAACGGGTTGTAAAAACAATAAATAAATTGATTGTTTAAGAAAAAAAAAGATTTAATTGTTTAATAATAGTCTGTCGGTTTTATTATATTATAACAACACTAGCTCATGCCCGCAGCTTCACCCGAGTAAGTTCGGTAATTGTCCGACGGGATCGCACTACCGGGATAAAAAGTATCCTATGTGTTAATCCAGATTATAAACTATCTGTGTGCCAAATTTCATCCAAATCCGGTCAGTAGTTTTTGCGTGAAAGAGTAACAAACATCCATCCATCCATACTCACAAACTTTCGCATTTATAATAGTGTAGGATAACATAGGTACATAAAAACACACCTGCTTATACAAAAATGGTCGGCAGAGGTGTATTATACAATTCCTTTTTTTTTAAGGGGAAGCGCCGGGGTAGTCCGTGGCAATTATCTTACGTTTCCAATTTCCCATTGAATAATTATTTCATTAAAGAGTCATTCAATTGGGTTAAATGAACTTAGAGGGCTGTATTGATGATTTTAATGATTATAATTCTGTAACTACACACGTGTTACTTGCGCTACTCGTTTTCATCAACATACAACCTGACACTGGCGTGCAAATTGCAAAAAACTAAAAAAAATACTCTTGCATTATCTATTGTAGCTTATAATACCTATATCTTTGCTTGATTTCGGGATCGAACCTGGAACCCTTTTTTTTTTTTTTTGGAGGGTGGTAAATCATCAAATGACCCCTCCCGCTCTGGGCGGAGCGGCAGGGAGTGTCAGACTCTTACTGACTAAAAACCACCCATGTTCCTTCTTTCGCCCTTTATGTTCCAGGGCCGCGGTATCTCTTTCGAACAGTCCCGCAGCCCTGGCAAACCTGGAACCCTATGCTTAGCAATCTAAGACATAAAAGATGAACAATTTGCCTCACCTTGTAACCGAACCAACGACCTTTTTGCAGAACAATGATGTAGTTATTTACTCAGTAGATTTTTTCGAATTCATTTCGGTTTTGTTAATGTACAGTAACTCTAGTTAAGACGGCATACCTTTGCCTTTACGGTTAAACTAACCAACCAATTTTAATGGAATTCTGTTAAACGGTAATTGTTCTATAAGGAGGACGTCAGTAGTCTAAAATTCGGGGAATTTTAAGAATAATTAAACGGTTTGTTGTGACCACATAATGCGTCATGATCTGTTGACATTACTTTTGGAATAAATTGGCTATGACAGACGGATAGACAGACACTCGAGTGATCCTATAAGGGTTCCGTTTTTCCTTTTTAGGTACGGAACCTTAAAAACACGTTGTATATCGCGAATCTGTGCTAGGGTTTCAGACAAAATTACTATTCGTCCATGTGTAGGCTGTAAATTGGACCTACATCAATATAGAATAAATTCATAATTTAATTTATTCACTCACTCACCATATGGCTTGACTAATTACAATTGATGAATTGATTGGACCGGGTAGCCTAATTAAAACTATGTTGATTGATCTAGCTGGCGATGTTTTTAATAGCTCTAGTTTTTGTAGGCAATTTTGATTGATTGTAAACACCAATTATTTACAGTACGTCATATCCGGAATATAAAATGGACAACTGTAAAACCAAATTGGTGGATAAATTCTGTTTAGCTTACCGATTATATGGAAGAAGAAGACATGCCTCGCCAACCGTAGATATACTGGGATAAGGACGGCACGGTTGGCGCAGTGGCTGAGCGATTGACTGCTGTGCTTCGTGTTGCAAGTTCGATTCCCGCACGGAACAAATATATGTATGGCCTACAGATAGTTGTTCCGGGTCTGGCTGTTTGTGTATGTGAGTTTAAATGTCTGTAAACGCACCCACGATACAGGAGAAATTCCTAGTGTGGGGCAACGTTTTTTTTTTTTTAAAAAGAAAAGGGTTGAAAAATGCTGATTCCATAAGTATTGTTATTTCAAGAGAATTGGCAGTAGTCTTTTTCACACACACACACCCCCTACTCACCGGCTCACAGCCACACACACACGCACACAATCACACACCCACATCCCGCCCACACGCATGCAAAGTCAATAGACAACAAGATGTAGTGTCATAAATATATGTTACGGCTAAAGATGGGTGTCAACATAAACTTAAGATTAGCCGGCTAAACTCCGACGTCAGGGGCACCCCGAGGTTCGGTTAGTTAGGTTCCTGTAAACCTTGCAGACAGAAATAGGAGCCCCGCGCAGCGGGGATCCGTCGACCTGCTGATGGAAACGCTAACCCTAGACGGTCGACGACAGGGGCACCCCGAGGTTCGGTTAGTTCGGAGTTTAGCCGGCTAATCTTAAGTTTATGTTGACACCCATCTTTAGCCGTAACATATATATAATATAATAATAAATAAAAATAAATAAATAAATAAATATCCCTGGACATTTTCACACAGCACCATCTAGCCCCAAGCTAAGCAACTTAATGCTTGTGTTATGGTAGCTAGATGGCTGATAAACTACATATATACATTTTTTTTTGTAAATACATACATATTATAGATAGAAAAACACCCAGACCCGGAACAACTACTTGTAGGTCATACAAATATTTGTCCCGTACGGGAATCGAACCCGCGACATGCAGCGCAGCAGTCAATCGCTTGACCACTGCGCCAACCGTGTCGTAATAATATAATAATAATAATATAATAATATAATATTATTATATAATATATTATATAATATATGTGTAAGGATCAGATGTGCCCGTGATGGGGACACAGATTATGGGGACAACGGGAATACACCGTACATTCAAGTACCTACATTCTCTTTATCTTTTTACTTCACTACATAATATAAAACAAAGTCGCTTTTTCTGTCCCCTATATCCCTATGTATGCTTAAATCTTTAAAACTCCGCAACGGATTTTGATGCGGTTTTTTTTAATAGATAGAGTGATTCAAGAGGAAGGTTTATATGTATAATACATGCACCCGTGCGAAGCCGGGGCGGGTCGCTAGTTTATAATAATTTTTAAAGTTACGTATATAGATAGGGGCCTAAAACTTTAATTAAGAAGGTACTTCATCCATTATCATCTGCCTGGTCTTCCCAACTATGTTGGGGTCAGCTTCCAGCTCACGAATGTCAGTGTTTTACAAAAAGCGACTGCCTATCTGACCCAAACCACTTATTTTACAACACTAGATACTTACTCCTTGGTAAGACATAATTTTTCAGCCTGTTGAACCCCTTTGACGACTGACAAAGATCTAGAAATGAAAGAGTCATGAAGGGTCTCGTCGGTTACCCATCCACGAACCGTCCTCGGCAAGCGTTGCTTAACTTTAGAAAAACAACATTATTTAACCACGAGCTAAATAAAAGCTTCTCAAATCTATGCCCCTTAACTAAGTAAATGGTACTGCTCACTCAAGACTAGTAACAATGTCAATATATGCAAAGAAAGTTACTCTTACCTCTTAAGCTGGTATATAACGGATGTAACATATTTTGATAGTAATCAAGATTTCATTTGACCTGACAGTGTCCTACTCCACAGGCGTGTTTAATGTTTCAAAAAGTTTGCACCTGTATAAGTATATACAAATAAATAAAATTAAAGTGTCTGTTTGTAATTTCAAAAGAACAGCTTTTTGCTGAATGTAGTTTGATTTTGTTACAGCTTAAAGGTATTATAGACTTGAGTATTTGATATGAATTTCAATTTGATATTTCTGCGCTATTGCAAGCACCATACAGCGTACTGCAGGTTATCACCCATTCCTTGTCGATGTTCCACACGTTCGCACGAAGCGCTTTGCTACATCGTTTATTATGCGCACAGCCCAGGAGTGGAGTTCCCTGCCTGCGTCGGTGTTCCCAAGTTCATATGACCCCAATATATTTAAGTCGCGAGTTAATAGGCTTCTTCTGGGTTAGCTCGTTCCATCGTCGACCTCAACTCTGTCCTCAGGACTAGATTGAGGTCAAGAGTAGGCCCATTAAACATAAAAAAACCATGGCCGTTAAGGGTAGCCCATGTAATCCATCCATCGTTTCTTTGATCTTCCTTTACTTTGCCATCCACATCGGGATGCATAGGTATTTAATACTTCCCTCGCGATATACCATTTTGAATGAAGGACCCACATACCATTTTGAATGAACAGATAAATTTTAAAAGAAACATAAATCTTCCGCAAACGGGAATGGAACTCCTGACCCTGAGCTCAGTAGCCGACATGCAATTACTGAGTCATTCGGGCTATCGTCTGTCATAATCTTTATATTTATAATCGTTCGCGACTTTCCTTAAATATATTATTGATTTATATTGGCAGATATAATTGCGATGAGCTCGTGGTTAAATATAACAGTCGCACGGGTCGATCTTCAAGGTTAAGCAGCGCTTGCCAAGGTCGGTCCGTGGATGGGTGACCATTATTGTATATTATACGTTAAGCCGTTGGTCCCGGCTGTCATTTGTAGATCTTTGACAGACATCACAGGTAATTAGTGGCCTGAAAGTCTGACAACCAGTCTTACCAAGGAGTAACGTATTACCCAGTATTAACTGGTTCGTGGTTTAACCGTTTTGTGGTTTCTGCCTACCCTCAAGAGAAAAAGGTGTGAGTTTATGTATGTATGTAATCAATACAGAAACAATAATGATTACCTATTATTTAATAATATAATGTGCTATTGTAACCTAACCTTTATTAGAGATTTAACTATTAAGCTATCTAAAGAATCCATTCGTTATTTTTATTAATAATAATAATAATAAACATTTATTTCAGACCAGGTGGTCCATATCAATGTACTTAAAAAAAAACAATGTTAGTATTGAAAAGTATTGTCTATCCTATTCTTAAAATGTATAAATCTTCTAAAAGCAATAATGAATGAAGATAAAATTTATTATGCAATCAACAGTAATATTTTTTAAATAACATAACATAACTTAACGCCTGTAATCCCCAAAGGGTTAGGCAGAGGTGTACCTAATAGTACACCCAGATTCCGCCAGTTATGTTAAAGTCTCATGTAATAGGGACAAGCCTATTACCATCAACCGGGTACAAATCAAGACTCCGTGGCTGTACTGAAAAATTCCTGATGGAAAAACCCAATAACACTTAGCCCGACCTGTTAATCGAACCCAGCGCCTCGTTTGCGACCACTAGACCAGTGTGTTAATAATTACCTTGGAGAAAACTTAATAACACTTTGCCCCGAGTGAGAATCGAATCCAGAACTCCTCGCTTAGCTACCAAACCTACCAATAGCGAAGGGTCAATTTTTATAAGAGGTAAGCTGGAGTACATATCTTTAATGTGATTATATTATACTAATGTGATTATATTATTTTACATTAAATTAGATTAAATTATTTAAATTGTATTACATGTTGTTGTTTATTATCTAATTGTATTGTGTTGTTTGTTTGTATCTGTGTGTACATAAATAAATAAAAAGTAATGAATTGAATTGGATTAATTTTAATTGTTAAATTGGACTGTTAAATTAGTTTAGTTTTAAATTGATTGTAATAATAACTATTTCTCTAAAAGTCGTACTAACATAGTTATTAAGTACTCACTACTAACCCATATGGACTCTTGTTCGAAATAAAGTACTTGATTTGATTATTAGTCTATAGAATACTGACTGTGCCGTTTTTCAAAGGGCAGCCGGTGGGAATCGAGTTGTATGGAACCTTCGCCACTGGTACCTACATTCCATCTCTAGAAGTTTAGACCAACGCAGCATAGGGTATGTGATTACTGACGTATTTTAGTTTTCCATTACGTCAAACAATAAACAAAAAACATTGTTTGTCCTTACGTGACATTGTTATGATATTATATGCTTAATAATTAAATTTTCCTAAACATAATATGTCATTCACATTTTTTTGCTGAAGGTTATTTCCAGAATTGACAGCTAAAATCATGTCAAGCGCGAGTATTTAAAGACGGGTTCTGTACACGTCCCCTGTGGACGGTGAGTAATGGGCTAGCTCACCGTCCGTTCGTCTTATGACGACAGGCCGTGTCGACGGCGCGTTCGTGTTCCACGCGCGCCTCAAAGAGATGTCAGCAAGTATGAGGGGCCCGCAAGGGCCGATGCCTGCCAGGGCTGCGGGACTGTTCGAAAGAGATACCGCGGCCCTCGAACACAAAGGGCAAAAGAAGGAACATGGATGGGTTTTAGTCAGTAAAAGTCTGAAACTCCCTTCCGCTCCGCCCAGAGCGGGAGAAGTCATTTGATGATTTACTATTCCAAAAAAAAAAGGGTTCTGTACACGTAATTCATCATCATCATTATAGTCATTTCAGCCGAAAGACGTCCACTGCTGGACATAGGCCTCGGGACCAAGTGTCGCCATATTGACCGGTCACGTGCGTCTCGCATGCAGCGGATCCCCGCAACCTTCACCAGGTCATCGGTATACCTAGTGGGTGCCTAGTGAGACACGTATTCATTTAGCACAATTTGATAGTTACCCAGTTAAGGTAATAGTAGCAGCCCAAACACAGGTTTAAATAAACCTTGGTCAGACAAGTCGCTACCTAACATTTGATTTCGCCATTATCGTACTTAACTTGCAACAGTTATATTTATTTTAGTTATAGTTTACTTATAAGCACTAATTATACAATTCTTTAGAAATAATACTACTGCACCTAAATGTACACTTTTGTAATACCTACTTTTGTTTAAATAAATTATTCTTATAGTTAGTCGTGGGTTCGAACCCAGGCAGGCTTATTACTTTGTGTAATATATTTCATAACCGCTGCTCTCAAAACTATGAAGGAAAACACCGTCAGGAAACCGGCATATCCTACAACTAAAAATTAGAAGACATGTGTGTTATGTGTGTGTGTGTGTACCAAACCGCTGCTTAACGTGAAAATTCGGTATTTATTGGGTGGTCACCCATCTACGGACCAACCTACTCAATCGCGGCTTATTCTAAAGATCGACCTGAGCGGCTGCTATCACTTAGCCACGGGCTCCTCCGCTGCTCCCGAAACGATAAAGAAAAACATCGTGAGGAAACTAGCATGACCTAAAATTCAAAGACCTGTGACCTCTACCAACCCGCACTGGGACGTGGTGGATTACAGCCCACTCCCTCTCATATAGAGAAGACCAGTGTCCCAGCAGTGGGAACAATCAAGGAAGTGTGGGACAACAGGCACAAAATCGTCCCGAGTGGAGACGTCGTCGTGTGCATCGACCTTTATAGACAGAAGAAGGTTTTTTTTTTATTTTTTTTTTCGGGAGCGGGCGGAGCGGGCGGAGCGGAAGGGAGTGTCAGACTTGTACTGACTAAAACCCATCCATGTTCCTTCTTTTGCCCTTTATGTTCCAGGGCCGCGGTATCTCTTTCGAACAGTCCCGCAGCCCTGGCAGGCATCGGCCCTTGCGGTCCCCTCCAATTTGCTGACATCTCTTTGAGGCGCGCGTGGAACACGAACGCGCCGTCGACACGGCCTGTCGTCATAAGACGGACGGACGGCGAGCTAACCCATTACTCACCGTGGCCGAGAGCCATCACGACGTGGCCCCCGACGCCCGGTGCTTCTCCCGCGGCGGCAGAAGAATGTTTCAATTAGATTTAAAACGTGAGGAACTTAAAGCTAGACCACCTACAGCTATGCTCTACAATGTTGTCAATGGTGTTCTGACATGTCCGCTTTGTGCTTGGCCAAAGTAGGAGGGAGTGATATGAAGTTTCGAATGACGTCATTGTTTCTCAAACCCAATAATAATATAATAATATCTTAGGACAACCAACACACCGCCATCTGATCCCAAACTAGGCAGAGCCTGTACTATGGCAACCAGACAACTGATAAACATACTTATATATTTCTAAATACATACATATTATAGATAAATTACACACCCAGATACAGAACAAATAATCGTACTCATCGCACTAAGATTTGTCCTGTGTGGGAATCGAACCCACGACCTCCGTCCTAGCAGTCAGGGTCACTAACCACTAGACCAAATGGCCTATCAAAGATAAGGCTTTATCGGGGTCGCAAATTCGATCCCCAGACAAATTCAGATTGGAATATGCTATTCGCAACAGTGGATTCCAATGCCAAGACTTTCGTACTAGCGTACCATTCAAACAGTTTTTCGAATCAGCGTGTTCGCGACAATGTCATTCGATTAGCGGTTTTCGACTTTGTGTTTTCGAACTGGCGTACCACTCTTATTTTTTTCGAAATAGCGTACGTCGCATTAATCAAATCAAAAAAATAAAATCATTTATTACCCAAATAATACAATCCAATTTGTTAGTAAAATAATACATACGCATCTTAAACACTAGAGTGTTAGTACATAATTATATTGACTGTAAGAAAACCCAATTTTGGGTTAAGCTCGCCGTTGTACATAAGCTAAATATTGTAATGTTGTGTGTACCTATATCTTTTAATTTTGTGTGCAATAAAGAATTAAGAATAAGAATAAGAATTATATTTGGAAAATTTTGGTAATAGTTACTTACTAATAATGTCAAAATCACCATTAATCATGTCAAAATTATTAATAATACAATAACCAGAAGATAAAAAGAAATAAGTAAAGCACAATAATCAAATAAGCCAAAATATTAAAATAAAACGTTACTTCAAGGCACGATTTGACGGCAATACTTGTGTTGTGGTCCAGTGCTTGAGTATTAGACCTTCCGCCCTGTCGGCCACAGTGACCAAGAGGCTGTTGGCGCTGCCCCACACCCGCCACATCAAGGAGGCGACACGCTTTCGCATGGAGGTCATTCCAATCTTCATACCAAGTAGGATATGCTAGCCACTTGAGAGCACATGAAAGAACAGCACACCAAAGCTCTCGACAATCACTCTAGAAAGCCATACAATGCAGTCGCTGTAGCCGCAATTGGCTAGATGGCATCATTATCATCAGTGTTGAAGAGCTTTTCCATTTTCTCACAGAACCTCTAAACAAATACATAATTTATATAAATAATTTATATTTGTCACTCTGTTTCAACCTTATCGGCAACATTCCAAAAACCGGACGTCAATAAAAATAATCTATAAATTACACAACTAACGTGTTTTTCTATTTAAATTAACCTTGAGTTCAACTTTGACGGATTTTGGATTCACCGATTGACACTAAAAAGGGCCCCCAAAAAGTTTTACTGTAACTGTCGTCATTCAGGTTTACATTCTGTAGATTTTTTTATTATTTATTTATATATATTCAAGAATGGTAGGTAATCTTATAAACTAAGCCCCACAAAACCGTAGTAATGGTTTGACTGTGCGAGTCTCTATTAAACGTACTTAAAATTAGTTATTATTTTTATGTAGCACTTGTACACATTTCTAAATAATATCGCACATTCTCTAAAAAACTGTCATAACACAAACTATGTAGGTTTTTAGATAATACCCCACTCAATTACAGTTATCCTTGCTCTATAATTGAAAAAAAAACCGCCATAAGCATACAAAAATAAGTTGCCGAATGACACAAGCGAAAGTTTTTACGCTAAGTATCATTAAGAACACAATAAATGCGTATATCTGAAAACTGATTTTTGTGTTAAGACAGCTTTTTTGAGGATATCTTTTTAATTTATTTTTAAAACTATTTTTATTCGTTTCACTCCTTATTTTTGCCGGCAGACTGTTCAATAGATATGGTATTCGTTTATTTAGGGTTCTGTCATCAAAGTAATTAGTGACTCTGGGTACATTGAATCTGCCGGCAGCCATAGATCGTGTGTTATGGTTATTATTTACGTGAATTAAGTTATGCTCTTGGGCACCATGGTAGTTAACTGCTGAAAGATACTTATGTTTGTAACAGACCGGTAGAATTCAATAAATAATTTTGACTGCCTCGTTGGTTCAGTGGTCGCAAGGTGGTGCTAGGCTTGGGTTCGATCCTCAGATCAAATAAATTTTATTAAGGTATCTTTTCAACTATATGATCACCGTTTCTCCTGAAATCATCATCCGCCAACCTTTTCCCAACGATGGAGTCACAACACAACTACAACTTGGGGTCGGCTTCCAGTCTGACCGGATGCAACTGAATACCAGTATTTTGCGTGAAGCGACTGCCTATCTGACCTCCACAACCCAGTTACTAACTGGGTTGTGGAGGTCAGATAGGCAGTCGCTGGGTAATACGATATCTACGAGACTGGTTGTCAGAATTTCGGGCCACTGAGTACCAGTAACGACTGTCAAAGATCTACAAATGATCGGTATGTAATGGTTCTTTTTAATAATTAATATAAAAGAATAAACATCTAATAAAGTAGGTGAGATATGTGTGTAGAGATGTGTCATCAACTCATCACAGAAACGGAAGATATATAAGGTCCCATTCAAATAGATGGACAAATTTTAACACAGCGTTCAGTACGTCTAACCAAAGATATCCAAGCAAAAAAAAACACGGATTAAAGTGATTTTGTTTTGACCGTTTTGTGGATGTGTTTATTCTAGAGTGCCGGCAATTTATTATTTTAGGTCAAAATAAAATCACTTTAATCAGTGTTTTTTTTGCTCGCACACCTCAAAAAGAAAAAAACGGAGCCCTTATATGATCACTTTGTTGTCCGTCCGTCTGTCACACCCTTTATCTCAGGAACGCGTGGAGGTATCGGGTTGAAATTAAAACCATATACTCAAATCTACAGTCCTTTGAAGCTGTGAAAAAATCAAACTTCTAAGTTGACGTAAAAAAAAGATACGGCCATTTATGCCGCAAAAAACGTATGTTTCGACACTGTCAAGGGAATCAAAATTAAAAGGTGACTTCCCGTTGTCCTAGAACCATGAAATTTGGCAAGAAGTAATGTCTTACAGCACGTGTAAAGGAAAAATCTGAAAACCGTAAATATGTAGTTTAATGACAAAATATCTGCAAGTTTGTACGGAACCGCACGAACGGACTCGCACTTGGCCGGTTTTTTTTTTATACTATCTCCACACAACTACGTTCAAAGTTTACTCTCACCAAGAGTTGAAAGTTTACAAAATTGCACTCAAATCAACAGTGAAAGAACACTTTCTAATGAGCGCCAACAACAAGACGGACAGCTGGTGAACTTGTCATTATAATAAATATACGAGTATTTGTCAGAGTGTGAATATAAAAAAGTTCTTTGAAATGTAAAAAACCGGCCAAGTGCGTGTCGAATGTAGGGTTCCGTAGTTGCCCATCAAAATATGCGGAAACTTTTTTCCGATTTGTATCCGAACGATGATTTTTATTGTAATAATAAAAAATAAACTCACATTTGCAGTTGAAAAACCTGCGATCCCATACATTATGTTTAGGAAAATGTGTTGTCCAAGTACACTTTATAAATTGGTCGACTATTACTCGTTAACTTGTAGAGCCTATTTTGTTGTGATAGTTTTCCTTTTAACTTTATTATATATGTATACTACCACCGTGTTTTTTTTTCAAAAAGCCAAACATAACCGTTTAGCTGGTAGAAGGGCGGGACACTTGAGTTTAACAAAAATGGCTATTTTTTCATATATTTCACAAACGAATCGATTAATCTAAAAATTATTATTTATCCAAATATAAATATAAACCAATTTCAATTTTTTTTTTTGTTTCACGGATCCCTAATTCTTAAATAAGTTACTCCTTAAAATATCAGCTATCGGCCATTAAGAGTCCCGTCAAAATCGGTCCAGCTGCTTCGGAGATTTACCGGAATAAACAGACAGACAAACATGAAAAATATATATACTTTTTTAAGTTTAAAAGTACCGCTTATACTTTCATATGCATTCATTAAAATGCTGTTGTTTTGATATTACAAATAGACACTTTAATTTAATTTATTTGTATATATTAGAAGCGTATCGAATATCTACAACTTAATTTCTCATTCTGAGCATCTGAGCCCACAGAAACTATGCTCACATGCATACAATTGACCCATCCCGAAGCAAAGGGAAAACTCTATGATTTAATATTATTATACGTTAAAATGCAAATATGTAGTTTGTCCAAATGTATCCGGTTTTCAATCGAAAATTGTGTCAATGGTTAAAATGTCTTGTTTATAACACCCACGTGTTCTTTTTGACAGATTTAAGTTAAACATACTTATGTGTTTTTAATGTAATATAATATCTGTTTTATTGACTGAGGAAACATTAATTACTGTTTAATTTTGACCGTTACGAATGTTAATGACGGAAAGCACATTGAGCCGTTTGGTCCCGGCTGTCATTTGTAGATCTTTGACAGTCGTTACAGGTAGTCAGTGACCCGAAAGTCTAACAACCAGTCTTACCAAGGGGTATCGTATTACCTAGCGCTAACTGGGTTGTGGAGGTCAGATAGGCAATCGCTCTATGTAAAATACTGGTATTCAGCAGCATCCGGTTAGACTGGAAGCCGCCCCAACATAGTTAGGAAAAGGCTAGTCACATGCGATTTCACGGAACTATAAAACTCAAAGTTTTTTTAGGAATTTTGCGCACAATGCACATTTGTTACATCTCTCAAATGACGGGACTTTGGCATCTGATGACCCTCAGCTTCTCTCTCAAGTAACGGTATATATATTTTGTAACTGACTACAAATTGGAGTGAGGTGCGTTCAACTTTGTTGATAATGACATGGTTTGAGCAACAAATCTTTCTATTCACGCTTGCATTGCTTGTGAGGTAAGCTGTGGTGTAGCTTTTGATGGTTTATGCTGAGAAAAATAAGCCTATAATGTTCATCACACATAATCATCATGCATCGGCTTGTTAGATAATTGGTGGATGGGATACCGACGCGAAAACGGTTACCATGTATTCAGTACATCATTCTGAGCCGGGGGGCTAAAACAGCTGTTTCATATAAAAGTGCAATACTTACACGGTTAAAATGTATGGAACAGTAGTTTTTTTTTTAATAACCGATGATAATATTCTATGTGGGCTCAGAATGATGTACTGAATACGTGGTAACTGTTTTCGCGTCTGTGTCCCTTCCACCCCGTATACATTTATTCATCAAAAAGCTTAACTAGGAGATTTTATTTTCCTCTTTTAGGGATTTTAAATAAACATCTCGTTATTTTCCAGGGGTTAGGCAGATGTGTGTTGTACACACAAGTTTCCGTCATTTATGCTTAAGTACCATACATGGGGAGCCTAATTGCCATGAATAGGTCTCAAATCGAGACTCCGTGGTTGCTACTGAGAAATACCTGATATAACATCCTAATAACAGTTCACCCGACCCTGGAATCAAACTGCATGCTTTGCAGAGTACCGCTTGTTACTTACTAGACCTCAACAACTCAGGTGTAAGACTGTAAGTCCTCCTCGAGTTAGAGTGGCACAAAGAGCCATAAAGCGAGCCATGCTCGGCATAACCCTCTTAGATCGAGTGCGTAACACCGAAATCCGCCGTCGGACGAAAGTCTACGACATCGGGGACCGGGCTGCGCCTCAAGTGGACCTGGGCAGGACATCTGGCTACACGCAGAGATGGCCGATGGGGCAAGGCTTTGACCGACTGGTGGTCAAGATTAAGCCAAAGAAACCAGGGCCGTCCTAAACTTTGTGGGGTTGACTATATCCTCAAAGTCGCGGGAAACACCTGGATAACGGACGCACTGAACTGGGTGTCAGAAGACTGGGAGGCGTATACCCAGTTGTGGGTGATTCCGACCTGATATGATGGACTTCATCAGAAGTCCATCTCTCTGTAGCCTTTTAAGGAACTAGCATGGTATTCCGCGTTCATGACCCACCAAATACTAATAATAAACATAAAGAAATGTATATCTATTGCAACACAACTGGTTTAGAGCCGACGTTTGCCTAACGCCTTACTGGAAATGTGTGTCTATGTGTCACAGGCCTTATGTAACGAAACTGCTGTTATGTAAGTCTCGCGTTGATCTTATAGTGCAATAGTTATGGTTATTAATATATGTATTCGACTGATTTTATGAGTATTTAGTAAGTGTGTAAGATAAAGTGATGCATAGTTAATACTGATTTTCAACTAGTCCGCGAGTTTCGTCAGCGTTCCCTAATTGAATCGGTTTTTTTTAACAATTTCGTGTTTGTTTTTTTTTGCTTGGAACCCTAAACTTTTTTCTAAAACAAAAGAAGCCTAAGTTACTCAGTATAACATCAGATATCTGCCAGAAAAGTCCAGTCCTGTCAAAATCGGTCCAGCTGTTACGGTGATTAGCCGGAACAGACACACAGACAAAACATATAAACAATTTTTTTTTTGTTATAATTGCCGAATATACTTTCATATGGATTCAGTAAAAAGCTGTTATTTTGAAAATACAAACAGTCACTTCAATTTAATATTTCTTTAATTCACTTCAAATTATTGCCAACGTTTAACAAATCACTCAGTATGAACACTTTTATCTCCCAATTATAACCTCTTTCAAGATTATATTCCGCCGAGTCGATTGTTTGGTGTATTCCCGTTGTCCCCATAGGCCATGTCCCCGTTAAAGGGGACAAAGAGAATTTAATGAAATAATTAAAATTACTTCCCGTTGTCCCCGTACGCTGTCCCCGTTAACTTCTTCTGCCCGTTGGCCCCGTTGAGTTAAAATTAGAAGTGAGAGTGCCTAAATACAGAGAATATTGTACCTATACAAATGAAATGGAACCAATGACTACATTTAAAATTGAAAAACACATACTATCTGAATAATAGCTACACATGTTATTTAACAAAGGTTGAGCAACGGAGCTTTGTTATATACTAAAAACTCCGACACGGTGTTTTAGGAAACGTATTGTTTGTCGACTGCCTCGTCGGTCCAGTGTTCTCAAGCGGGACTACTGAGCATGAGGTCCTGGGTTCGATTCCCGGGTCGGCCAAAGTGTTATTGGATTTTTCCATCAGAAATTTATCTGTAGCAGCCACGGAGTCTGGATTTGTGCGCGGTTGATGGCAAGAGGCTCGCCCCCTATTACATGGGACTTAAACATAACTGGCAAAATGTGGGTGTACTATTAGGTACACCTCTGCCTAATCGTTTGGGAATTACAAGCGTGATAAAGCTGTTGAAGTGATTTTTATCTCACGAGCTCTTCGAAAACCGCCATTCGTGACGATTTTTGCGTTTTTCCCTCACAAAGCTAACACAAATATAGTGAAGTGTCGTATTCTCCTCAATCTTATGATTTGTACAAACATTTTGCATAATACACGGATATACAAGCACTGTGCCCATTAACATCTTCATATACAGCGTTTTCTTTTTAAGGTTCCGTACCGAAATGGTAAGATAAGAACCTTTATAATGCGACATCATCATCATCTGCCTGCCTTTTCCCAACTATGTTGGGGTCGGCTTCCAGTCTAACCGGATGCAGCTGAATACCAGTATTTTACATGGAGCGACTGCCTATCTGACCTCCACAACCCAGTTCGTACTGGGTAATACAATACCCCTTGGTAAGACTGGTTGTCAGACTTCCTGTAACGACTGCCAAAGATCTACAAATGATAGCCGGGACCAACGGCTTAGCGTGCTTTCCGTGGCACAAGGAAAATATCGTGAGGAAACCAACGCCTGAGAGATATTTCGCGACGGCATGTTAAGCCAGGTCAGAGGCCCATGGGCGGCATAAAAACTCTGACACCAGGTTAGGCACTAACCACATGATAAAGAAGAAGCTTATGCATATGTAGTTTTGAATGCCATTACTGTTTTCGCTGGTATATCACTTTACCTAGCCTCTCCAATATAAATCCAATCTTTGAATTCTCTCTTTGATAGTTTGAAATAGAATAATAGTTTCACATTAACCTAGATAATATTTTTAACTGACGCCTCATAAATATTGTAAGACTAATTCGTACTTGTTTTATTTAAATATTTTTATTTTTTTAATGTAATCATTTTAAGAGAGCAGCGGTGGCCTAGTGGTGGCAGCCGCGACTTACGAAGTCGTGGGTTGATAGGTTCGAACCCAGGCAGGCGTATTACTTTGTGTAATTAATTTCATCACCACTGCTCTCAAAAACGGTGAAGGAAAACATCGTGAGGAAACCGGCATGTCCTAGAACCAAAAAAATCCAAGACATGTGAGATCTACCAACCCGCACTGGGCCCGCGTGGTGGATTATAGCCCATTCCCTCTCCTAGAGAGGAGGCCGTGTGTCCCAGCAGTGGGAACATTATAGGCTGATTATGCATTGTAATCATTTTATTTGTGTACCTATATTTGCGCGCCCCACGTGGCAGAATATGATGAGAACATTTATTTATTAAAGACCATTTATTGTACCATGTTGTACCATATTCGGACAAATAAATGAATTTTGAATTTGAATGAATCATTTTTTCGGGTTGGAAATCATCAAATGACTCCTCCCGCTCTGGGCGGAGCGGAAGGGAGTGTCAGACTCTTACTGACTAAAAACCATCCATGTTCCTTCTTTAGCCCTTCATGTTACAGGGCCGCGGTATCTCTTTCGAACAGTCCCGCAGCCCTGGCAGCACTCATCACAACTTCAGTTCTCATTCACCTTTGACTGTCTTAATATCACATCTTATGGCTGTACCTTGACTGAATATCAAAACAAACAGTGGACATGGTAAATATGCTGTTCCTATTGTTAATTATAATATTGACTGAATCTTTGATACATGCAGTCGTGTACAGCGTGTACTCCATGTAAATTACTGGTAATTCAGCTGCATTTGGTTAGACTGGTAGCCGACCACAACAGAGGGAAAAACTAAAAACCGGCCAAGTGCGAGTCACAAGGGTTCCGTAGTACTGAAGCCCCCTTTTTTATTATAGCGGCAAAAGAAATACGCATTCTGTGAAAATTTTAACGGTCTACCTACTACGGATCATGAGATACACGGACAGACAGACGGACAGACATGCTGACAAACAGTTCCGTTGCTTACCCTTCGGGTAAGGAAAAACACTGAGATTCAGTGAACAGACATAAGTGAGTTCCCGTAAACGCCGACCCTTCGCCACTTGCCAGTGTTCCAGCTGGGAAGAAGTTGCGGAACAGGCTCCCCAGCAACACATCTGTCTGTTAGGTCAGATCTAGGGCTAGGACGATGAGGGTCTAAGTCCGTCAGTTTTGAAGTTAGGATCTTCAAATTTTGTGTTTAGGCTAACGATTGAAAATTAAATTATACGTGTCCCAGCGTTTTTGATAATTCTACCCTCGAAGGGTTAAAAAGGGAGATGAAGGTACATAACTACGTTTGTTACCGTAACCTGGATTAACCTATAGGTTACTTTTTAATCCCGGTAGTAAGTTCCCGTCGGATATTTTTCGACATCCATGCGGGCGAAACCGTGGGCAAAAGCTAGTTGCTCAATATATTTCTTCGAACAGCTCGTGGTTACTATCTGGACTGTGTCACGTCAATGCATACCTAGAACCTGCCGTCATCCTACGTGCCTGGCCTTAGTCCTGAGTCTTCTAATCTTCTAAAGACCTATGAAGCGTGATTGCGCATCCAAGTAGGCCGCTGTAAACGCAATTTGGTCAAATGGGGAATCAAAGATCCTTGCGACACACAGTGTGAATGCGGTGCTCCAGACCAGACGATGTCCCACTTGCTGGAGTGTCCAGTGCCCCAACACCTGCAACTTAGAGGACCTAAAAGACGCCACAGATGCCACGATTAATGTGGCCATACTGGGCCCATGAAATTTAAACAAGTCGTACTATCGACTATCGACAATAAAGAAAAAGAATTGATTTCCTGAATTACTTCGCTAATTCATACCTCTAAGTAAATCTATTACACATAAATAAAATCGAAGTGTCTGCTTCTTACATGAAAAAATAGCTTTTTACTGAATGCATAAGAGAATAAATAACAAAAACACATTTTTTTAAATTTTTGTCTGTCTCTCTGTCTGTTTGTTCCGGCTAATTTCCGAACCTGCTTAACGAATTTTGACGGGACTTTTCTACTTGGCTACTTTTATTTTAGAAAAATAATTAGGTTCCGAGCAAAAAAAAAATTAAAAATTGGTAACAAAATCTGATTCAAAGAGAAGTATTTTTTTTTTTTGGAACGTGCATTGCGGGCAACAGCTAGTTGATCCATAAAAAAGCCTTCGCCGCTAAAAGGCCTGTAGCATTTATAAACTATACTTCTTTGCAATTACTGTAATCTTAGTCATCAAGGCTTTTTATATTTCTAGGTTACGACCGAGACCTAATAACTAGACCTTGTTAGTTGAATCAGTGTTTTATTACAAATTCATGTCGATCTTTTAAGATAAAATTGACGGTAGGCACTTGTTGTGCATCTTACGAGAAAATGTTTGTGGTGGATTTTGTCATGTCTTGTGTTATGGAAATAGGAAATAATAGGTCTTTAACTATGAAATTGTCGTTCTTATCTCACATTTTGTTCTATTTGTAACTTTGATGTATAGTTATATTTTTCCTAATTCCATTTTTATTGGATTAATTGTTAAATGAAGTGCCTTTTAGAGTTAAAAAACCGTACTAGTAGTTGCATATCACCTCATGGGGTAGTGTGTCAAATCACCTGTTTCAAAGTGCCACCGGTTTCACTACTTCAAGTAGGTATATTTTTGTCATTGACTGTGTTTTGAGAATTTAAGATACGCAGTGCAGTTTTTTTCACTCTAACTATAGTTTGCAATTGCATCATAATCGGTTCAGACGTTTCCAAGAAAAATAAAAAAAATATTGGTATTGAAATATCACTTTTCACGAAATCGTCCATACAAATCGGCAATTTCATACTTTACCACCTAATATGTAAGATGTTCTATGCGAGAGAATTAGTTGTGTTTGACGTTTATATGAATTGTAGGTAGGTACCAGTGGCGAAGGTTCTAAACAACTCGATTCCTACCGACTTCCTTTTGAAAAATGGCACAGTCAGTATACTATAGACTAATAATATAGTTACATTAAAGATATGTACTCCGGCTTACCTCTAACAAAAATTGACCCTTCGCTACTGGTAATAGCTAAGTGCATTTTAAGGTTAATGCTAAAATCTAGCCCAGAGGAAGACCTTCGTAATAATATTACGAAGGTCTTTGGCCGTATCGTCATCTGCTTGCTTTTCCCAACTATGTTGGGGTCGGCTTCCAGTCTAACCGGATGCGGCTGAGTACCAGTATTTTACATGGAGCGACTGCCTATCTGACCTCCACAACCCAGTTAGTACTGGGTAATAAGATACCCCTTGGTAAGACTGGTTGTCAGACTTTTGGGCCACTGACTGCCTGTCTGTCAAAGATCTACAAATGGCACATTGGTTTTTCTTTTGTGTACGTTTCCATCAAATTCAACCTTTTGATGGAAAAGGCACAACACCGCCGTTGTACGCTGAAAATCATGATTTTGAATATGAATTTGATTAAAAAGTTGAAGCATTTTCTATCTATCAAAACTATTCTAAGATCACTTTACTGAATCACGCCATTATAAAGGAAAACATAGTTGGAAAAACTAAATTATACTTAAGCGTGTTAGCACACGGGCTTGTGGAACGCGAGTAATGGGCTAGCTCGCCGTCCGTCCGTCTCATGACAACAAGCCGTGTCGACGGCGCGTTAGTGTTCCACGCGCGCCTCAAAGAGTTGTCAGCAAAAAGAAAGGCGCAAGGGCCGATGCCCGCTAGGGCTGCGGGACTGTTCGAAAGAGATACCGCGGCCCTGGAACACAAATGGCAAAGAAGGAACATGGATGGGTTTTAGTCAGTAAAAGTCTAACACTCTCTTCCGCTCCGCCCAGAGTGGGCAGGGCCATCAATCGATGGTATAATCGATAAGTCGACGTCGATCGACAGTTTCTACTACACCAATTGATCGATCGGTCATCGGCGATCGATCGATTGGTGTGGTATCGGCCTAACGCATAATCAGTGATTTAAAGTGTCCCCACTGCTGGTACACAAGCCTATTCTCTATGAGTGGGCTGTTCACCACGCGGGCCCAGTGCGTGTTGGTAGATGTCACATGTCTTCGAATTTTTGGTTTTAAGACCATGCTAGCTCCCTTACGAAGTTTACCTTCACCGACGTCTATGATCTCCAAGATAAACTTAGAAAGTAAATTTATGAATTGCAAAAGTCACATTGTGTGTTGTGCTCGGATTTGAACCCACAACCTCTTGCATGAGAGGCGAGGCATCTCCACGCTTGCTCAATGCATTATGGCGCTGTAAGCCGAAATACAAGTTCCTCCTAGTTCGGCTCCAGATGCTAATACTTTTTTGTACATAATACTATTCATAGCGTTTATTTGCAAATTAGATTAAGTACTTTTGTGAAGGAAATAAATAAAATGATATATTATTATTATTTTGAAGATTTCAGACTTAAACTCGTATCTATAGACAAGTTAAAGTGATGTGAAGGAAGGTTGAAGCTAGCGTGATGATCACACAGCTCGTTCTTTCTTCGTATGAAAAGATGCCTCTAGCATGCAATGAACCAGTTAGAGGTTGGCATAAAAACTGTTTGACGTCAATACCCACCTTTGTTATTTAAATATTTGAAATGTGTTTATTGATAACCCAATTAATAAAATTAAAGAAACTTTAATGCTTGGCCACAACTTCCACAAGATACACGCGCAAGGGAAAGAGATAAAAATTAAACTTAAACAAGACAAGCTTTTATTAAAATGAAAAGAAAAAAAATAGGTATATCTTTTAACATTGGAGGCGTATACAAAGTTTATTAACCGTTGAGGAGTTCTCTCGTGAGGAGGCGATCTTGGCTGTAGGATCAAGTCATGTTTGTAATAAAAATGTATTGTCACCAGAACCAAAGGTGTGTGCAAAATTTCAGCTTAATCGGTTGGGGGGAACTGGTTTGAAATTCAGTTGTAAGATTTGACCAATACATATTAACTTGCTCAAGGCTCAAGGCAAGTTAAGTAAAAGCTTATAAATACTAAAACAAAGCGAAGTTGCGGAGAAAACCAATGAAAGAAGTTTGCCACAACCCACCGCTATACGACTTTGAAGCGACGGGTAAATAGGTGAAGCGCACGCATGTCTTGACGCAAATCGCATCGTCCAAGGTCGCGGTCATAGTCGCGGTCGATCGTGGTCTAAATAAATGCACACAAGCCCGTCTGCCGGAATAAGGTTACAGTTCAACTATGAGTTAGAATAGACAAATGTGACTGCCTCGTTGGTCAAGTGCAATAAACAAATCTTAGGAAGTTTCACGAAAACTAATCGAACTTAAATCATGTACTCGTATTAGAATAATTTGATACAACGGTAAGTTTAAGGATCGTAAATAAAATTCGAATACATTAATTAAAGTTAGATTATTTATTTCGGGATTTTACGTGAAAATCCCGCAATTTGGTAATTGCAAGTTTAGTTAAAAATAGCCTTTACACATCTTAAATAAAGCTTATTTTCAACTTATTGAAGATTTTTCCCGTATCCCGGGAAAATAATATAGTCGTACGGAAGTCTCCACTTTCTGTCTCTGTTTGTTTATTTATTTATTAGAACTTTATGCACACAATGTACAAAGGCGGACTTAATGCCTTGGGCATTTTCTACCAGTCTACCTTAGGGTTATGCAGAGACAAAAACAGTAGGTGCAATAGTACAGAAAATTACAAAGACTAAAACTACACTCTCCACTCCACACTCTCTCTCTCTCTCTCACTCTCTGACTCTGTTCTCCGAAGTTTAGTCAAATATAGTCAGCCTATTCCGATCACTGCTCATGACATATCCAGTAATAAAGATACATGGAAGAAGACATTAGTATAAGGGCAGAAGAATGATTATAGACCAAACATACCAGTAAATTGAAAGTTTTAAATTACTAACAAAAGTGT
Source organism: Eurois occulta (assembly GCA_950022335.1). Taxonomy (NCBI): domain Eukaryota; kingdom Metazoa; phylum Arthropoda; class Insecta; order Lepidoptera; family Noctuidae; genus Eurois; species Eurois occulta. The sequence goes on from OX465505.1 coordinate 10,099,824, forward strand.
TACTAGAAATTCTCGAGATACAGGTTTTATTTCATTAGTTAATGTTAATCGCTACTAAATTGCTAGAAAGCATTTTTCAATTATAGAATTTCTAGACATTAACCATTAATTGGTTTTATAGAAAATCTGCCGGTACCCGTCAAAAGATTTTTTTTAATTTTATTTGCTCAACTCTTATAATTTCTCCTGAATCGTCAGTGCAAGTTGAGAGGCTCGTAGCTAAATAATAACAGCCGCGTGGGCGATCTTCAAGGTTAAGTTACTCTTGTCAAGGTTGGTCCTCGGATCCTTATCATATCGAGACCCCTGAGAGCTAAGATAAGCTGGTGGTCTCGGCTGTCATTTGTAGATCTTTGACAGTCGTTACGGGTAGTTATAATATTATAAATGCGAAATTATGTTTGTTTGTTACCTTTTCACGCCTAAACCACTGAACCGATCATCCTGAAATTTTGTATATACGTTGTCAGGAGTACTGAAACGGACATAGGGTACCTTTCACCCCGAAAAAAGTACTGTTCTCGAGGAAACGAGGAAAACAACAATAACGTTCTTATGATAATAGATGGCGCCACGTGTCTTTCGAATCAGGATTGAATTATGTTATTACAAGCAGATTACAACCCGAATTGATTGTCAAATTCTAAATTAACGCGAGTGAAGCCGTGGTCAAAAGCTAGTTTATAATATTAAGTAAGAAGTAAGATGAAATCCTCGAAGGTCCGCTAATTTAGATTTGACCCTGCATTGCGAGGTACTTACTATTATTAAAATTAAAACCTTGCATGTTGCAATGAAAACAATGATCACTTACAGTTGGGCAAAGTTCGAAAAGTGTTTGTTTAATATTGACCAACGTAGTTAAAGTTAACATTGACATGGACCGGTTTTTCCAAATATTCTCTTGCACGTGTTTATTTTTCTGCTGCAAGACAAAAAAACTGACAACCTAGACCAACAACTTAACTTTCTGAGGCACGACCTTCTTCATCATCTGCCTAGTCTTTTCTTAACCATGTCGGAGTCGGCTTCCAGTCTAACCGGCTGCAGTGAATATCAGTAGTTTACATAGATCGACTGCCTGTGTGACCTCCACAGTTAGTACCTACTGGGTACAATGTACCTTCACTCGTGGAGGTTACACTATTCTACTAACCCCTGAGTGAATCATTAGTAATTATCACCCACTGTTGTAATGTGTATTTTATCCTATAACTAGCTCATGCCCGCGGCTTCACCCGCGTAAGTTCGGTACTTGTCCCACGGGAACTACCGGGATAAAAAGTATCCTATGTGTTAATCCAGGTTATAAACTATCTATGTGCCAAATTTCATCCAAATCCGGTCAGTAGCTTTTGCGTGAAAGATATAGGATTTGTTCGTGTTCAACATTACTTACCGCATTAATTTGTGTACGAGTGCATAATTCTGTTTAAATGTGCTTCCGAATGAGCAGTAAGTCATGAGTTCGAACCCAGGCAGGCGCATTACTTTGTGTAATTTATTTCATCGCCACTGCTCTCAAAAACGGTGAAGGAAAACATCGTGAAGAAACCGGCATGTCCTAGAATCAAAAATTCGAAGGGCCCGCATGGTGGATTATAGCCCATTCCCTCTCATATAGAGGAGGCCGTGTGTCCCAGCAGTGGGAACATTATAGGCTGGTTATGTGCTTCCGAAGGGGTGGAGACCTGGTGTCCTGAAATACAGGCCTTTCGTCTAGCTTAGGCACCAGTCTCCCACAGTATAAAAAACCGGCCAAGTGCGAGTCGGACTCGCGCACGAAGGGTTCCGTACCATTATCTATAAAAACGGCAAAAAAATCATACCTGTTGTATGGGAGCCCCCCTTAATATTTTTTTTTTAATTTTTAGTATTTGTTGTTATAGCGGCAATAGTAATACATCATTTGTGAAAATTGCAGCTTTCTAGCTATCACGGTTTATGAGATACAGCCTGGAGACAGACAGACAGACAGACAGCGGAGTCTTAATAATAGGGTCCCGTTTTACCCTTTGGGTACGGAACCCTAAAAAACGTATACCTAAGATATATTATGATGAGAAAATAAATCTTTATCTTATCTTATCTTTTATCTCCTTTAGACAAGACATACGCAAAAGGTCAATACATTTTTCCGTTACGATTATAATTAAGAATACATAGAAAAACGAACATAATTTTGAACACAGATCACCTGATATAAAACATGTTATAGTAATGAATGATGTAACAAAAAATAGTTCTAAAACGTGAGCTTTATAATGATATCAGACTTGGCTATAAATCTTATTAAAGGTACAAATTGAGGACAGGCCGTGTCGACGGCGCGTTCGTGTTCCACGCGCGCCTCAAAGAGATGTCAGCAAACATGAGGGGCCCGCAAGGGCCAATGCCTGCCAGGGCTGCGGGACTGTTCGAAAGAGATACCGCGGCCCTGGAACATAAAGAGCAAACGAAGGAACATGGATGGTTTTTAGTCAGTAAAAGTCTGACACTCCCTTCCGCTCCGCCCAGAGCGGGAGGAGTCATTTGATGATTTCCCATCCGAAAAAAAAAGGTACAAATTGAGGAAGACCACCACAATGGCATAGACGACTGGTTTCTGCCATCACAATCTTCATTCTCCTGCCCTTATCCCAATTTAATTGGTGTCGGCGCAGCATGTCTTCTTCCATACTTTTCTATTCCTCGTCATCTCATCAGACACCTATTTTCTTGCCATATCATTCTTCACACAGTCCATCCATCGTTGCTTTGGTCTTCCTCTACTCTTATATCCACCTACATTCGTACTCAAAACTTTACTCTCGACATTTTCCTCATTCCTCCGCATCACTGACACACCTTCACAACCGATTACCACATTACTTCTATGATTGGTTGTTATTTAACTGTATGAAAACTCGACATTGCCGTCAGTTGCTTTTTTTTCATAGAATTACCATTGGAACCTGTGAGAAATGTGGGTGAACACCTCTACTAAATATAAAAACTAGAGAGGTGTCAAGGGACACCCGGATGGAACGAAGTTCCTTTCGATTAAGTAGTGAAGGAATTGTAAAAAAAAAATCATCATCACCACCCATCCACAGACAGACCTCGGCAACCGTTGCTTAACTTGGATCACCCATCCACAAGCAGACCTGGGCAGTCGTTGCTTAACCTTGCTCATCCATCAACAGACCAAAGACGAAACGAAAATATCTGGCTTGCTTTCTATAACATGCGCACGCCGCACGGCTTACAATAGCTTACTATAGCAAAAACACATTACCCTCCTTTGCGTCGCGCAGTCGGGTAAAAGTGTCGTACACACTTTTCGTCTGAATTTTTTCCGTCTAGCCTCCTTTCGCAAAGCGCCATAAGGAACTTCGTTCCAATAATAATTATGTTTGTGAATATTATAGTTTACTCTTCATCTGCCCAGCCTTTTCCCAACTATGTTGGGATCGGCTTCCAGTCTAACCGAATGCGGCTGAATACCAGTACTTTACATGGATCGACCTCAAGATTGATCTGAGCGGCTGTTATTATCTAGTCACGTGCTCCTCAATGTTATAGTTTGCGCCTCGGGTCCAGTTATATGGGGGGCCGGCGTCCCTCTGGACCCGTTTAGGGGGACCGGAAGAGGGCGTTGTCCGCCCTCCGCCGAAACCCGATACGTCAAAGTCTCTAAGCCTACCACGACATGTAATTATTAATGCATACTTTGTAAGGTGTATATGTACCTAAATAAATAAATTATTATTATAAATTATAATAGTAATTAAACGGCTGATGATTAAATCTCATATTTTAGCTATCAAGGCATTATCTCCGTGATTGACAGCCAATTATAAAATGTATTTAAAGTCATAAGGGTCAATTTACTTTTTCCTAAGTCTAGTCGCTATTCGTATTGAAATGGCAAAGTTATTGGCCTAGATTTAAACCTGTTTTTATGTCTGTGAACTGAGAATATTGAAGTCAGTTTGTGTTAATAAAATGTGTTGTGATGAAATGAGATTTTTGTTGACTGTAGCTTGCATTTTATGAAAACAAAAGAACAACAAACAAAATAACAGATTTTTACTGAATGCAATGAATACAGGGTGAATTTTTTAACTGGGCGTAGATGCCCAAATCTTAAACTATGAGGAATAGCGAAAAGTACTCAAAGTAGTCTCGAGCCCGATTTTGGTAAAACCTAGAACTGCTTTATTGGATTTCTGAAAAATCTATATCCCTAGCCAGGAATCGAATCCATTGATTTTGGAAAAAGAAACGCACTGTATTATTATTACACCATTCGATAGTGTCGCTGATAAGGATCAAATTCTGTGAAATAATGACATACGGCTAACATTTTTATTCCTGGCTAGGAATATTGATTTATCAAAAATCTATAGTTTTAGTTTTCATCAAAATCGGGCTCGAGACTCCTTTCAGTATTTTTCTCTATTTCTAATAGTTTCGGATTTGGCCATCCACGTCCACTTGATTTTTTTTTAAACATTTTTTGTTCGCCTGTCTATCGGTATGAGTGGCTCTGTCTGTTTGTTCCGGCTAATCTCCAAAACTTTGTCGGGACTTTTACTGGCCGATATCTGATGTTATAAGGAGTAACTTAGGCTACATTTATTTAAAAAAACAGGTTAGGATTCCGTGCAAAAAAATTAAAACCCTCGAAATTGTTAACAAAGTCTGTTTTAGAAATCACTCTTTTCTCGACACAGTAAATTGTTTTTTTTTTATTAATCTTCTGAACACTTTTCTCATGACAGCTATGTGGACTAATTTTTTGACACCCTGTAATTCTTTTTACCCTTTTGATACTTGTACATATTTTTATTCTTATTTTAGATCTATTTGTTTTGTAAGTAAATAAATTATAATATATGTATATTTGTCCGATTGTCAGGATTGATTCCGCTAGGCTCGTACATAATGTGGGTAAACGATGGGTTTTGTACAATGAAAATACTCTGGGTGCGATATACTGTTTCAAAACTAACAAATTACTTGAAATTACAATTTAACACAATAACACGGGACACAATGAATCGGGTACAGTTCCAGGACGTCCTTTCGTATGTAATGTCGTTCTCGCCTTGAGTTGTAAACATCAGGGCTCTGTAGAAGCACGCTGTGGTGGGGGTAGACTTGTATGTAGGTCTCGTGATGTCACCACTGGCGTACTTCACGATTCATTTTAAGTCCGTGCCAATGACCGAATCCGACATATTTAAGTAAGGTTATTATTTATTATGCTTTAAATAGACTACAGTTTTTTCTTTTTTTGGGAGGGCATCTCGCAGTTCATCTTCTGAGGTTGGCTACTGCTTAACCGGGCAAGTCCTGTGGATGCCTTGAGTGTAAGGCCTCTAGCCAGGGGCGTAAAACTAAACTAAGTGACCTAACCCTGTGGGGTACGACCCTCGGCTTAGAGCGTCGCTGGGGAGGGCAGCAAGGGGACCGGCTGGATCTGATTTCGATTAATTAGGGGCTGGTTTATAGCTACTGGCTCAGCGTCGCGGGCTGGCTCTGGCAAGGTACGGGGGGAACATTACTGGGACGTCGCGACGGACCAGACGGACGCGGCGGCGAGGTTTGAAACAGACTACAAATAGAACTAATCTATTTGTATTTTTTTTTAAATTTAGTAGCTCACGTGTGAAATAATTTTAATAAGCCAAAGCTCCGCCAAAGCCAACGTGTGGACCTTGGAGATTAGTGAAAAATGCCTACACTTGGCTTGATAAAAACTATACTTGATAATAATTTAAGAGTCACTTCCTGTTTAAAAAACACCAAAAGTTATGTGGACACGTCATGTAAATTAAATTACGACAAATTCATGGAAATAAACATTTTTCCATTCATACATAGACAATAATAGCCTCAGTTTTAGGTATCAAGTTGAATGTCAGTGTCAAAACGAGGCTGTCAAAATTAGATATTTAATTTTTTTCCGTGAGTCTTTAGCATAAGTGGCCTACAACTTTCCAGCTCAGGCGTCGTCTATATGAGAGGGAGTGGGCTGTAATCCACCACGCGGGCCCAGTGCAGGTTGGTAGAGGTCACATGTCTTCGAATTCAACTTGAGTAGAGAGTTGCTCTGAGCCCTAACAGTGAGAACATTAAAGACTGATTATCATTCTTCTCTTCTTAGCGTATCGATGGCAATCTAAATTGTGTCAGCCCAGAACTGAGCTACTAGTTTGGCGCTTTCATTAACGTCTATCAGTTCCTGTAGTGAATAAACAACAGGACACCATATTAAGTGCCCCATCGTTTGTAAAACAGCACCACATTTACACTCCAGGGCGGAGTCATTAATGAATCCCCACCTGAGCAGGTTTTCCTGGCGACCAACCTGGGTCCGGATTATGGTTCTAACATAATAACACAATCATCATGATCATCCACAGCCCGACTTGACACACTGCTGGGTATAGCCCTCTCTTTTTGGGTCAAGTTCCACGTTCCTGTGCCAGCCTCATCCAGGATATACCCACGATGGTAAATGTCGTCTGCCCATCACGCCGCTGGACGACCAACACTTCTATTTCCAGTCCTTGGACGCCACTCGGTCACAGCTTTACTCCACCTGCCATCACCGTGCCTTGCTACGTGTCCTGCCCAACTCCATTTGAGTTCCATAACGCGATTTCCAATAACGAAGATCTTTTAATTATTAACATAGATAATAGAAACAATATGTTTTCCCCGGATCTCATGATTCTATCATTAAAAGTTGATGACGCACTAAATCGGCGCCATCTTGGAAAATACGTACTTTGATTAATTTTGATCCTGGTAAACATTCTTTGGTGACCAGTTTACCCCCTTTTACTCGGCCGTCTACTACTACATAACGCCCCGTTTACAACCTCAGGTAATACGATTGAAGTCACGATTTGCGACACCACCTGGGTTGAAGGCACTTGTCTTCTTCACGTGAGTAATCTTCGGGACTCCTCATCTCCCTGCCCTTGTCCCATGTTACTTGTGGTCGGCGCAACACGTTTTTTTCTTCCATTCGCCTCTGTCAACCGTCACGCTATCATTTACTCCTTTTTCTTTCATATCATTCCTCACACAATCCATCCATCGTTTCCCTAGTCTTCCTCTCCCTCCCCATCCATCAACATTTATGGAGGAGCTCGTGGCTAAATAAGAACAGCCGCTCGGGTCGGTTAGTCACATCCGATTCGTTCCCTCCTTATCACATGTCTATGGACATGTGATAAGGAGGGACGAATCAAAAAACCAAGACAGTCGATTCCCTTTAAATTTGAGTAATCTTCGGAACTCCTGATCCGATTCTGAAGTTCTTTCACTAATGGGAAGCTATTGAGCTACGTACCATGAGCTCATAGACAAAGAGTCCCTTGTCAAACTTGAGCTCCAAAGCCTTGAACAACGCCGCAGTTGCCAATCTATCGGTTTTTTATCGGTTACATTTCAAAGACTGTGCCTTGGAATTACACAATCTAATTCCCCCATCATATGATGAGAACCAAGACGGAAAAATGGACCAAAAAAGCCTAGTGTAAAAAAACGATACATTTTCCCTGAGGGTCCATCATCTGCCTGCCTTTTCCCAACCATGTTGGGGTCGGCTTTCAGTCTAACCGGATGCAGCTGAATACCAGTGTTTACATGGAGCCTATGACCTGCCTATAACCTTTATAACCCAGTTAGTACAGGGTAATACAATACCCCTTCGTAAGACTGGTTGTCACTAAACTTTCGGCCCACTGACTACGTGTAACTACTGTCAAAGATCAACAAATGACAGTCGGGACCAAGTCTTCCGAGGCACGGACGAAACTCGGTATGTAAAGGATGGTCACCTATCCACGGACCAACTTAGCCAAACGCGGCTTAACCTGGAGACCGATCCGAGTGGCTGTTATTATTATGCCACGAGCTCCTTCCCTGAGTGTCATGGGCAATATTTAAAATGTTCCCGTTGGATAGTATGTTCTTATTCATTATTGCACACAAAATAACATATTTACATACAAATTGCAATAATATAGCTTAATATAGTATCCGACCACAATGCGAGCGAAGTCACAGGTAAAACCAAGTTTTCATTCAAAGCGATGTCACGTGCGTAGCTTACCATGAACTGCTATTTATACATTTTGATTTATATTCAGATTTTGAGAAACATTACCGGTAAAAAACCGGTTTAAGATTACCGGTTTTTATTTTGCGTTCATGTAAAACAATATTAACATAACATCAAGCCTTGTAATCCTCGAAGGGTTAGGCAGAGGTGTACTTAATAGAACACCCATATTTCACCAGTTATGTTTAAGTCCCATGTAATAGGGGGCGAGCCTGTTGCCATCAACCGGGAAAGAGTCCAGACTCCGTGGCTGCTACTGAGAAATTTCTGATGGAAAAACCCAATAACACTGCCCGACCGGGGAATCGAACCCAGGACCTCATGCTCAGCAGTCGCTATTGCGACCACTAAGCCAATAAGGCAAACAACAATAAGTAGGAAACAATATGTTCACGAAGCCGTCAACCAAGCATTCTGTACATCAAACTAAGTAACTCTACGCAAAAAATATTGCTGGGAAACGACTTTTTTTGGGGTGAAAAATCAAGTTTTACGGTAGGACTCAATGTGACGCACTCAAAACATAGTGCTGGTGGATGCATTGAATAGCACAGGAGTCATTGAGGTGTTTAAAGTAAAGTTATAACTTGATACCTTTTGATACTTGTACATATTTTTATTATTCTCTTTATTCATTTTTCTAACACATTATTTACATTTTTAAATATTTTAAGTAACAAAAATTATAAAAAAAAACATTTAAAAATATAAAAAATAGTAGCCCACCGGTATCGGGAACAGGGTCCAAGCTACCGGCAGTCAGGGCTCCATATTATTACTATTATAGTTTTGTTGTTTGTAAATAATTTAATTATCTTGAAAATAAACTTACTATTGCTATCTATATGTAATAAATAAGAGTTATAATATAACTTACCCAGGTATCTGATATGGTTTAAGTCGATCTGTCTGAAGAGAAAATGAATAAAAGCAATCTTTACCTGAAACAATATAAACACCATTTTTAATTAAAATTGTAAGTCTAATCACCGAAAAGATCTAACAAAACAAAGATTCCAATTAAAACACAATGAATGACGTTTTTGTATGTGAGAAATAAATACTGCCTTTTTGGTCGAGTGGTCGCGAACGCGACTGCTGAGCATGAGGTCCTGGGTTCGATTCCCGGGTGGATCAAAGTGTCTTTGGGTTTTTCCATCAGGAATATCTTAGTAGCAGCCGCGGAGTTTGGATTTGTGCCCGGTTAATGGAAATAGGCTCGCCCCTTATTATATGGGACTTAAACATAACTGACGAAATGTGGGTGTACCATTAGGTATGTACACCTCTGCCTTACCCTTCGCGGATTACTGGCGTGATGTTATGTTTATGTTGTGAAAATAAATAACGAATCGCAGTTATGTAATTAGATACTTACTAAAGTCTCATGTACTAAGGGCGAGCCTATTGCCACCAACGGGCACTACTCAATTAATTCATCACCACTGCTCTCAAAACGATTAAGGAAATCATCGAGAGGAAACCGGCATGTCCTAGAATCGAAAATCCAAAGACATTCGACAACCACCAGCCCGAACCACGTGGTGGATTACAAACTCCCTCTCATAGAGAAATAAGTACCTAAATTCAAAGTACATTGTACTAGGTATTTTAATTTTAATTTAATTTTAAGTTTGCATGCTGAAGGAAGTAAGCGAAATATGAGAAAGCTTTTTATTTGTAAGACCATGTAACTACTATATTTCATGCAAATAAAGAATCTTGAATCTTGAAACCTGTGTCCAGCAGTGGGAACCGTAAAGGTTGATGGGACACGAATCCAGACTCCGAAATAAAATATAATAATAATAAACCCGGACAAAGATATAAAATATGCAGAAAAATGCGGATATACCACTGTGTTGCTATTATTATAATACTCATTTATTATTAATTATTAGTAACATAAACAAGTGACGCAATTGTATATAGTATATAGATAATTAATACGACAAAACGGCAAATTTCCTTAAAAAAAAAACAAATCAAATCATTTATTGCTTTGCAAACATGGGTAAAATATACATAGATGTTTCATATTTATAAATAAGTTCTCCACATTTCACCGTTCCATGGGCATGCAAATAGTGTACCTGTCTAAACATTTTTTAGGGAAACAGAAAATACTTAATCATCAGAGAAATAACAGTTCCGTGATTTTTTTCGTATTTGGACACATTTACCTTACGCTGTTTTTTTTAACCGTTTTGAAAGCAGCTGCTGATACAATAGTAAACAATTACTAGCTGTGCTCGGCATGAGTTCCAATGAAACTTTTTTACCCTACCTTGCCTACCCCCTTATCGCCAAGCGGTGTGAAATATACTTTACGACCTATTTTCATTCCTACCAAATCATCATCTGCCTAGCCTTTTTCCAACTATGTTGGGGTCGGCTTCCAGTCTAACCGGATGCAGCTGAATACCAGTATTTTACATGGAGCGACTGCCTATCTGACCTCCACAACCTAATTGTTGGGTATCTAATATTAAATGATATTATAAAAAAGGCATTTGTTTGTAAGTTTGGTAATCTCCGGAAATAATGAGATGACCCATTCCAAAAATTCGTTCACTGGCAGAAAGCTAATTATTCGTGGGTGCTATAGACTATAAATTATATTTATATCATGCATGTTATCGAGCTGTGCTGAGAGGAGCTCGTGGCTAAATAAGAACAGCCGCTGGGGTCGATCTTTAGGTTAAGCCGTGCTTACCTAGGTTGGTCCGTGGATGGGTGACCACCCATTACCTACCGAGTTTCTTCCGTGCCTCAGAAAGTACGTTAAGCCGTTGGTCCACATTGGACATTTGTAGATCTTTGGCAGTCGTTACAGGTAGTCAGTGTCCCGAAAGTCTGACAACCAGTCTTACCAAGGGGTATCGTATTACCTAGCACTAACTGGGTTGTGGAGGTCAGATAGGCAGTCGCTCCACGTAAAATACTGGTATTCAGCTGCATCCGGTTAGACTGGAAGCCGACTTCAAAATAGTTTGGAAAAGGCTAGGCTGAGATGATGATGTTAACCGAGATATCGCAATTTTTGCGTACGAAGTCGCGGGCGATGTACTAGTTATTAATTTATTATATATAGCTTAAGTTTCATCACATTTCTAGAAAATGTTTGACATTAATTTTGTTATTACCAAATGTTTATTTTCCAATTAGTGTATGACCGTAACCTAATATCATTTGATTAACTTTACAGTCGACTGCCTCGTTTGTGTAGTGGCCCCAAGCGCGACTGCTGAGCATGAGGTCCTGGATTCGATTCCCGGGTCATTCTACGCGACTCATAGCTCAAAAAATTACGCTCGTTTGGCTTCACCATAGGGAACTTTTTACACTCATTAATATCTTTTACACAGTCCATACACGGTTTAGTCTACTGCTACTCGAATAGCCTTAGGTATACTTACCTACTCAAAACTCTAAGATTCACATTAATACTCAAAACTGAAAATTATAGAAAAATCTGCTTATAACCTTCCCACTGCTGGGAAACAGACCTCCTCTGTACAATCGGGCGAATCGTAACCCAACTTAAATAACATGATGATAAAAAGCATTTTTTTTATTGTATAGCCGTGTAAATTAATTTGTTAACCTAACAAACCGTGAAATAATGATTTTATCGTAAATTATAAAACAACTAGCACTATTGCCGCGACTTTATCTATTTAATCATTACACGATTTCAAAGAGTAAACATCGTTTTAAAAAGTGAATAGTTTTACTTTTGTACTAAATCTAAAATCGTGAAAAAGACGGTACTTCATACATTTTTGCTCGTATATGTCAACGAAATGTTGTTTTTACCCGACTGCAAAGCCCAAAAGGAGGGTTATGTGTTTGATCTGTATGTATGTATGTGTCTACATATAGGTGGCCCATTTTAATATAAAATTATAAAATGGAAAGGGTCCCGCCTGGTTTCAACTTTACTGAATTTTAAGTGTTTGTTTTGAGCTTGTCAGTTTTTTCAGTCTAGTTTTATTGACTCCTTCCACTCTGGGCGCAGCGGAAGGGAGTGTCAGACTTTTACTGACTAAAAACCATCCATGTTCCTTCTTTTGCCCTTTATGTTCCAGGGCCGCGGTATCGCTTTCGAACAGTCACGCAACCCTGGCAGATTTTAATCACACTTTAAATTAGCAACAATTAAAACAAATATTTACATATTCCGACCACATTAACCTTAATGAAATGCAAAATAAAAGCGTTTATTTATTTAAACTTCATGTACAAGAGTGGTTTAGCAAACAGTCACTAGATCCAAGTTATTGTAACACCAACCGTTTATTTAATTAAAAAACAGAATAAATTATTTAAATTCTTAATTAATTAGTAGTAAGCAATTAAATAAATTAAAAATGATTAATTGTTCTACATCATGTAGATGTATGAACTATGGACTTATTATTTTAGGAAGTTTAATAAAAAAAATATGTTATTTTGATGTTTTCTTTAAACAAATAATTAAGATTAGGGGTTAAAGTATGAAATTGCCAATTTGTATGGACGATTTCGTGAAAAGTGGTATTTCCATACTAATTTTTTTTTTTTCTTGGAATCGTCTGAACCGATATGAATGATGCAATTGCAAACTTTAGAGTGGAAAAAGCTGCGTTGCACTGCGTATCTTAAATACTCAGTCACAGTCTATGACAACAAAATACCTACTTGAAGTAGTAAAGCCGACGGCACATTGAAACAGGTGTTTTGACACACTACCCTATGAGGTAATATAATACTAGTACGGGTCTTTAACTCTAAAAGATATATATTAATTGATAAATTACGTACTAATTTATCAATTAATCCAATAAAAATAGAATTAGGAAAAAATATCTGTCTGGTGGGCTACTGCCCGACAGTTGTTGTCGAGTTTTTCTATTATAGTCTTCAGTCGCGGATAACTTTACTTGCGTTGATGTTAGTTCTTCATTTATTTCCATAGATGGCGCTGTACTACTTTTTGAATAACCGCTACAAGTCCATGACTTTTCGCTTCAGTGGTAAAGGAAGGTTTCATTTCAAAAGCTCCTTCATGGGCTAGTAGCTCTTCTCTGAACATAACAGAACAAAAAACATATCATCACGCTAGTTATTTCCTTAGAATAAGGTAACGGTGTAGGTACAGACGCCAGCACATCAAGCTACTACAATCTGTCAAATTTCTTTAATAGATTTTCAGCTTTATCGCTAAAGCGTTGGGTTCAAGGTTGACTGGGAAAGTTTGACGGTTTCGGGTAGCTTGATTAGCTGGTGTCTGTACCTAAACCATATCCTAATTTCGCCAGTATTAGGCTCGCCCCCAATTATAAGGGTCTTAAAAATAACGGCCAAAATGTCCCCCACATTTTGCCCGTTATTTTATTTGAAGAACACCTGTGTCTTATCCGTCGTAAAATTTAGGCGTGATGTTATTTTATGTGGAATATTAAAAACACAATAGGTCAAAACGACTGGTAAAATTAGCATGATTTTAAATTATCTATAATTATATATTATTTCCTATTTGTCTAAATAGGGTTCCGTAGATTATAATGTGAAAATCTGCCACTCTCTCTGTCTGTCTGGCTCTCTGTTTGCTTAAAAATATTTAAATTATTTCCATTAAATAAATAAATAAACATACCTAATACACTGCCTTATTATATTATAAGCTTGTTTTTAACATGCCTTGTTAGATAATTAGTATGTATTGGTCAAATCTTGCAAGTGAATTTCAAACCAGTTCCCCCAACCAATTGCGCTGAAATTTTGCACACACCTTTGGTTCTGGTGACAATACATAATTTTATGACTGACTTGATTCTGCAGCCAGGATCGCCTCTTCACGAGATAACTCCTCAACAGTTAATATCACGAACGCAAAACTTTATACACACGTTCTATGTTGATAGATAAACCTAATTTCATTTCAATTTGTTTTATCTTTTCCTAATTTTCTTCTTTTATATTTTTTTCTTTTCTTTCATTTTTTTTCTGTTTTTTTCATGTCAACTTTTTTTGTTTCTGTCCTGTTGTATTTTATAATATTTGTTATGCGTTTTACGATTATTGTTATTTATTTTTTGTATGCACGCTATGTCCCTGCGACAAAAAATTATTTTTTCTTTCTTTTCATTTTAATAAAAGCTATGTTTTTTTATGTTGCATTTATGATGACTTTCGTCAAGTATGTCATGCTGTACCTACTGGTTTTACCATGAACACGGGAACGTATTAAAAATATGTTAATTCTAAAGATTGTACGTCCTAACCCAGTGTTAAGTACCTATGTGCTAGATTTTATCGAAATTGGTTCGGCCGTCAAGGTGTGAAAAGTAACAGATCTACTGAGTTACTTTCACGTTCATGATATGAGTATGAACTGTCACTTCTAAACGCAAATAAAAGTATTTCATTTTCTTTCTAATAATTTACGGAACCCACGAATAACAAAGTCAACTCACACTTAACCGGTTATTTATTATTAGAATATTACGTAAGAATATAAAAATATGTTTTCAAAATTAAATGTCAATGTCTTTTATTAATTCTTTTAAATGTGTTATGAGCCTATATGTATATTGAAATAATTTATACATATTATAATAAAATAGTTTGAAGTAATAATCTCCTATTATTCAAACAGCCCCATTTATTTTATTGTCAGAATAGCTGACAAAGTACGGGGTGAAATCATCGGTTATTAAAAAAAAACAGCTGTTTCCTACAAAAATGCAATACCTACACGGTCAAATTGTGTCGAGCAGCTGTTTTTTTAAAAACCGATGAAAAATGTATATGTGGCCCAGCTCAGAATGTACTGAATACGTGGTACCGGTAACCGTTTTCACGTCGCTGTCCCTTCCACCCCGTAAATTACTACCCTATTTGAATCGGATTTTGTTAACAATTTCATCAATTTTTGTTAAAATAAAATAAAAATGGGTTTTAATTTGTGTATATACACGGAATCCTAATCCTTTTCGTAAATTAAAAGTAGCTTAAGTTACTCCTTAAAATAAGATAAATAGCTGATGTTAAGCCATCTTTTTTATTATACAAGGTTTATGTAAAAGGACAATGACCAAAGTTGGTACCAAAAAGTCTCGCGCCTCAAAACCAAAATATTATAGTAATTAGTTTCATATTTTTTTACGGCATTACGCGTCGCGTCGGGGATTTGATTTTTGAACTGGAAATATACTTTTCGAGTTTAAAAGTATGAATATTGTTTTACTCCCTTTATATGACGTTCCGTTTCAACTGAATATAAATGACGTTCCGTTTCAATTGAACAAACCCTTGTCTGTCGAGCGGACTCTAAAATTAATTACAATTAAGTAAGATCAGTACACCAAATCGATTTAGTTTGGTTTATTGCTATTTGCAACAAAATAGATTTTCTCAGCCTAAAGATTTTGATTTATCGATTACATCCCTAAATCCCGACTAGTTTATAGCACTTACTATACTCTATGGTTTATAGTTATCTTATCTGTGGCATCTGACATTTGTACTGTACTGACTGACTATTGGCAATGTAAAGGTCTAAAATAAAATCGAGTTTCAGTCAAGCATACTGTGGATGTTACTTTAACTCGTAATTCTTACTAATATTAGTGTATTACGCTGTTTTTAGAGCAATAATGTAATGTATGTGTGTTAAAATACGTCGTTGGTAGCGTCGAAAAAATAGACCTACTTTTTAGGTTAGTTTCGATTTTATAAAATAACTCTGAAACGCGGGTTTTTTTTTCAAAAATAATTTTTGTAGGAGTTAATACGATCAGTGTAGTCTATAAAAAACAAGGTTTGATTTTGATGCAGCATGGTACGGGATTCCATACTTCCATGAGCATTCTCTTTTCAGGATGATCGGTTCAGTGGTTTCGCATTTATAATATTAGTAAGGATGGACTTACTTTTAACCTCAAACTAGTCCAGAGGACAGAGATTAGGTCGACGATGGAACGAGCTAACCCAAAAGAAGCCTATTAACTCGTGAATTAAATAGATCTTAGATAGATTAATAGGTTTGCCAGTAAAAGTCCCGTCAAAATCGGTCCAGCCGTTTTGTTGTAAATTGTAAACTAAAAGGCCAATGTCTCAATAATCTTCACTGAATCAAATTGATTAATTACGTGGATGAGAGAACTATGGAACATGCACAACTACACTCTAGAAATTTTCTTTTGGAATAGATTTTAAAGAAAAAACAACAAACTCTGATTGCCGTTGCTGCTCAATATAACTTCAATACTGATCATTTGGACGTTAAAACTGCATTCTTAAATGGCGATTTAAAAACTTATATAAAATACTCGTCTGCGTGACCGTCGACTGATACAAGATCTCATGTTTTTGTGCCAATTAGTTAATAATAAATTGGACTGCAGTGCACTAGTTGAGCGTATCGGGCTAAACGTACCTTACAATATGCCTAGATATCCTATGACCAACTTGTTCAATTGGCGTAAACTCGCCACTTAACAGACTCAGTAGAGAGATGAATTCTTTATCAAATCCCCACCTGACCTTTGACATTCACCATGTTTCCATAAAAATATTTAATCGTTGACCGTTTTGTGGATGTGTTTATTCCAGAGTGCCAGCAATTTATTGTTTTAGGTCAAAATAAATACACTAATCAGTGTTTTTTTTGCTTGAATATCTTTGGTTAGACGTACTGAACGCTGTGTTAATATTTGTCCATCTATTTTAATGGGACCTTACATAGTACTAGCTTATGCCCGCGGCCTCGCCCGCGTAGAGTTTGGTAATTGTCCCTGGGGTCATACTACCCGGATAAAAAACATCCTATAAACTATCTGTGAACTAGGTCCTAGATGGCGCTGGCGACAAGCGAACATCAAAGTAAATGAGCTCCGTATATTATTTTTGTAAAAAATAGATTAAAGTGTTTATTTATAATTAAATCTACTTAAATCTGTACAGTGTGATATTAACTATATGGACAAGTGTTATCTCCCGTGTAAGAAGTGAACTTTTTGGACAAAAATACAGTTTTTTTCTCATGAATAAAAATATCATTACAAAGTGCATTAAACATTACAGTGCAAAAATTTCTACAGTAACAATCGTTAAAGTGTTAAAACAGTTGTAATAAAACGAGCCAATCATTCAATGGTAGCAAAATATCAAAATAAACAATAACAACATTCATAAACTTCTTGCTTCTATAAACTTGAGTGAGCACTAAAACGATGAAAAGTGTAATTTAAAGCATAATAGTGTGGATATTCTGAACACATTAGTTACAAAAAAAACTGTTTTTGTGGAAAAAAAGTGCAAAAATAACTATTGCATGAATCATCATAACGTCTTTTTAAATTTCAAACTAAACAATACGATGAATGTGAATCACTATTTCGCCTAATTACTCAACGGCACAGTTGGTCTAGCGGCCGCGGTCACAGCCTCGCCTCGTTGAAGTGTGGACGGCGGTGTCGTGAGTTCGATCCCCAGTGAAACAGGATTCTCTTTTTAAAGTTTATTTCAAACTTTACAACCATCGTATAATAAATCAACATGAATTTTCTGGATAACATAACATTCCGACGCACGAGGACCAAGTCTGATTCAATATTAAACGACAGTGAGGTAGTAGCTAATAAATCAACATTAAATGAGACCGTTACGAGTGTACCCGAAATGTCCGATGATGAAGACGACATAGTTAAGAAACTACGTGAACAAATTACTCATCTTACATTAGAACTACAGAACGCCCACTTAGAAATTGAATCTTTGTCTGTGGAAAATAATAATCTCAAGGCCTTAAACGAAAAATTAAGTAAAAATAATGATGTTAATAAGAATGTAACTTTAACACCCACCAAACTACAGACGTCCAACTCAAAAAGGAACAAAAGCAGTAACAATAAAACCAATAAACAAACGCAAACAGAAACGCCGAAATCGAAGATAAATAACGATATTAATAAACTAACACCACCAAGAGTGAATATAGTCAAAAACTATTCAAAACGTAACAAAATATGTATTATAAGCACAGACAACAAAAATAACTTGCTATATACTGCACAAAACGTATTTGAGAACTGTGAACTTTGTCACTACGTCACACCCCATGCAAGTATGCAAGTTTTGTTAAAAGGTATTAGAGCCAAGTTAGCGAATTTGACTTCATTGGACTACTGCGTTATTCTACTAGGTGAAGAGGACTTTAAAGTTACAAATAGATATTTAGATGATATATTACAGATAAGAAAAGACCTGCAAGAAATCACAAATACTAATATAATTATCTGCACCCCTACGTACAAATTTTTTACAAACAACTACCTGTACAATTCAAGAGTAGAAACTTTCAACAATTTATTATATTTGGATACCATTACTCACGAACATGCTTACTTTTTGGACAGCAATGAGAATTTGATATATGACGATACGATGTTCGACAGACGCACCGGCGCGATAAATAGATTTGGAATGCAGTCATTGTTCAAGGACATTTATAGAATGACTGTTTATATAGAATCCTCCATCGCTAGCTGCAAATATGGAGCTGACCAAAACAAGGAAATGTCACCGAGCCAAAATAACATCCCAAAACCTACTCCGCAGAAGCTTTTTCGGTCATAAATATATCACCATAATGCACCAAAATATAGCAGGCTTAAGGAACAAATCGGATGCATTAACAATCTGCTTACAAGAACTATCGGATAGTAAAACTGATATTGATGTTATTTGTCTGACTGAACATTTTATGATGTTGGGCCATGAAGATATATGTATGATACCTAATTTTTGCATAGCTGCCTACTTTAGCAGAAGTAATTCTAAAAGAGGAGGTTCGTGTATCTACGTGAAAAAAGGTCATCATTGGAAAGCGATACAAAAATCGATGTTATTCACTGAGTGTTCAACTTTTGAATGCTCTGCAATAGAACTTATAGACTACAAAGTTGTTATTATCTGTTTATATAGGGTTCCGGTTGCTAGTAACCTAAGTAATTTCTTTGAGAGATTGGATAAGATGCTCAAATATGTAAACAAAAATTATAATAAGCATAATATTGTAATAGCTGGGGATTTCAATATTAATATGTTAAAACAAAATAACATCACATCTGAATTTGAATGTTTACTTCTTAACTATAACCTAAGACTTAAGATAACTGAACCTACCAGAAAAATCAGCAATACATGTATTGATAACTTTGCTCACAACTACCACAATAAGTGTAAAGCTGAAGTTATTGACTTAGCATTATCTGATCACACGGCTCAGATACTGAGATGCCAGGTCAAAAAGATATGCCTGATAAAAAGCTGGAAAATTAAACGTAGAGATTACTGTGAGGAAAATCTTAAGAAGTTTAGAAATTGTATAGAGAAATTGTCTTTTTCGGAAATGTACTCAGCCTCTGATCCAAATATAGCCTATAATGCTTTCATTGATTCTTTCAAGTTATTTTATGAGCTTTGCTTTCCATTTAAATATATCACCATTAATACACATCGTAAAGCTAAATGGATAACGCGAGGAATCAAGACCTGTAGTATCAAAAAACGTCAACTTTTATGGCAATACAGGAAAAAACCTAGCCAGATAAATAAAGCTAAACTGACAGAATTTTCAAAAAGGTACAAAAAAGTAATCAAATTCACACAGCGCGCACAAAATAATCATTTAATTAACGCGTCGGATAATAAAAGTAGAACAGCATGGAAAATTATAAACGAATCTAAACAAAATCTACCAAATGATGCTATAACTAACATTAAAATAAATAACAAAATAATAACTGACCCTTGTGAGATATCTAATGCTTTTAATAATTATTTCATCGATAAAATAGCACCTAAGGATGATTCACTTAATATGCAGTATAAATTGTATATGTCTACTAGGCAAAAATCCATGTTTCTGAAGCCATGCTTACCGCATGATGTATTGCAGATTATTAGGAGTTTAAAAAATACGAGCAGTGTAGGTCATGATACCATATCAACTAAAGTCTTGAAATATATGGCTACAAATATTTCTGCTCATCTTTCTTACCTGATAAATCTATCTATTGAGGCTGGAATCTACCCTGACAAATTAAAAATTTCTGTCATAAAACCAGTCTACAAAAAAGATAATAGAGAATGTCTAGAGAACTATAGACCCATTGCCTTAGTTTCAGTTATTTCCAAAGTATTCGAGAAATATATTTACAAAGAGCTTAACAACTATTTAGAGAGTAACAATATTCTAGCAAAAGAACAAAAAGGTTTTAGACATAATAAATCTATAAATATGGCCATATATGATTTTCTGGATTTTGTTATGGTAAATGTTGACAAAAAAATACCTGTCTGCTCTATCTTCATGGATATGACACAGGCTTTTGATCACGTTGAACATGATACATTGCTAGGTAAACTTAATGATTATGGAATGAGAGGTAATGTACTAAAATTATTTGAATCATACCTCAAAGGCCGTCACCAATACACTGAATTGACCAGAGTGAATACTCTAACAAAAAAAGAAGAA
The DNA here is from genome assembly GCA_950022335.1 of Eurois occulta. Taxonomy (NCBI): domain Eukaryota; kingdom Metazoa; phylum Arthropoda; class Insecta; order Lepidoptera; family Noctuidae; genus Eurois; species Eurois occulta. Next base: position 10,120,481 of record OX465505.1, read on the forward strand.
ACTTTTAGATCGTGTGAACGTCAACTAAACTACGGCGTTCCTCAAGGAACCGTTTTAGGACCACAATTTTTTATTTTGTACATCAATGACTTACCCAATGCCACTGATAATCCCATAGCTCTTTTTGCGGATGACAGTACAGTAACAATAAAATGTAAAGACATAAATACTTATGAAGATGACATAAACAACACATTGAGGTCAGTCATGAATTGGCTTAATATTAATAATCTCAAAGCTAACTTAAGTAAAACTAAAATAATGTACTTTAGACAACGTTTGCCGGCACCGAATAACCTAAATGTAAAATTTAACATGCAATCAATAGATGAAGTAGACAATTGTAAATTCTTAGGCTTATATATTGACGACAAAATGACCTGGAAGCCTCACATTGAACAGCTATGCAAGCGAGTTAGTAGATCTGTCTATGCCCTACATACACTTGCACGCAAAATAAACTCCAGTGCACTTTTAATTGCGTATCATGGGCTGGTGGCATCTATTCTTAGATACGGCATAATTTTTTGGGGGAACTCTACTGATAAAGATCTTGCCTTTAAGGCACAGAAACGATGCATTCGGGCTATGTTTGGTCTAAAATCAACAGAAAGTTGTGTGCCTTTCTTTAAAAAGCACAGTTTATTACCACTGCCGTCACTATACATATTTGAAGTGGCAGTTTTTGTTAAACAGAATCCTCATTTATTTACATTAGCATCTACAGTTTCTAATCGGACCCAAAGGGACAAAAGTCGTCTGTATATTCCAAAAACTAATACTGCCTTAATGTATAAAAGTGTCTTTCACATGGCACCAGTTATATTTAATAAATTGCCAGCAGAGTTAAGAAACCTACATTTTAATTTATTTAAACAAAAACTGAGAAGTATGCTGTGCCAAAAATGTTATTATAGTCTATCAGACTTTTTATTAGACAAATTTTGACATCATCTCCTAATTGTAATTATTGTAATAAGTAATCCGCTTCTATGACATTATTGTAATAATTCAAACTGTAATTAATTATAATTTATCTTGACATTTACTTAAAAATATTTTGACTTTTTGACTTGATTGTTGTATAAATTGTAACTCGTAATGTTTGTATGCCTATAATAGGCTGATCATAGCGCACTATTACCTTTTAAACCATGACCAACCACTGTACCTATGTTTCACAAATAAATATTTCTGATTTCTGATTTCTGATTTCTGAACTAAATTTTGTCCAAATCCATCCAGTAGTTTTTGCGTGAAAGAGTAACAAACATCCATTCACCCTCACAAACTTTCGCATTTTTTAGTATTAAGTAGGATGTGCCACAAACAAAGTTTGCAGGTGACCCACATAGTTCTATTTGCTATATAAATGAATGTTACTACCACAATATTCGTCCACATTCTACTAATATTCTACTTTGAAACGAGTATACAAGTAGTTCTTTCGTAATCTACCGGTTTGTGGCAACATGACTGGTCTAGTGAACTTGCGCCAGTAACTAGCATACACTACGTTCTTACTTTCAAACGAGGCATGTACGTAAACATAGCGGTGTGGCTGTTTTACCTGTATACCTATACAGGCATATTTTACCTGTATACTATACAGGGCAGAGATGTAACTTATTGTTGAACTAGCTTTTGCCCGTGGCTTCGCTCGCGTTAATTTAGAATTTCAAAATCAATTGTAATAAAAGTGTAAAATGAGTATTAAAAATGTTACTTTGGGAAAGTTGTTTGTTAACATGAGTACAATCACGTACGTATAAGTATCGGTCACTAATTACCAGTCGCCCTATACAGGGTTATTTGTAAAACACCAGCAACCTCTTATTATATTATAGCAACCTCTTATAGAGGTCATTGTAATTGAAATCAGCTGTTCCCTACATTTATGATCGATTTACTCGTCAAAATATAGGGAACAGCTGTTTTTGTTCGGGATTTCAGGTTTGGTCCCATAGTAAAAGTTGTTCATAATGATGAGTACAATGACTTCTTAGGAGGTTGCTGGTGTTTTACAAATAACCCTGTTTATTGATGCTCGTGACTATATCGACGAAAACACGTGATGTTTTTTTGGATATTATATATTTGGATATTATTATTATTTGGATTATTATTATATTATTTGGATGCCACCGAGGAGCTTTTAAATAAACTTGAGCGTTTGCAAAATATCTGTATTCGTTTTGTTTTTAATCTCAAAAAGTATGACCATGTTTCCAACTTTCGCAAGATACTCAAGTGGCTCCCAATCCGACTTCGCAGGAACTCTCGAATATTGTGTCTGCTTTTTAACATCCTGCATAACCCTAAAACTCCATCCTATCTGCGGGAACGCTTTTCCTACTCCCGTCCCTCTGATGCACCTTGCAGGTCGCATCTTAGGAACCTCCTTAAATCCCCTCCCCACTCTACCGACTTCTATTCCTACTCCTTTACTGTACACGCTGTGCGGTTGTGGAATTCTCTTCCGCCCGATATTAGGGACTGCCAAACTGTTGCAGTTTTCAAAAGAAGAGTGAAAGAACACTATCTTTCCATTTCGCCATAGTTGCATAGGTATTTATATATGGTAAACGTAACGTACGTACGTCGTCGTCGTCGTCGTCGTGTCGTCGTACGTTTACGTATGGTATGGTGTATGGTATGGTGGTATGGTGGTGGTTGTATGGTATGGTGGTATGGTGGTGGTGGTGTATGGTGGTGTGGTGGTGGTATGGTGGTGGTGTATGGTGGTGGTGGTGGTGTGGTTTTGGTATGGTGGTGTGGTGTGGTGGTTGGTGGTGGTGGTATGGTGGTGGTGTATGGTATGGTGGTATGGTATGGTATGGTGGTGGTGGTGGTGGTGGTGGTGGTGGTTTTTTATGGTGGTAGGTTTTTTTTTTTTTTTTGGTTTTTGTTTTTTTTTTTTTTTTGGTGTTTTTATTTTTTTATATGTATTATATATATATTTATATGTATTATATTGTATGTTATATTTAAATTCGTTATTTGCTTTGTTTGTATGTATTCAATTTTCTCTTTATCGTTAACACACTATGTCTACATCTCTTGTTATCTACTCTCCTTTCGCAGGTATGCTGGAAGAGATTTCATTAGAAATAAGCATCACCTTTGTACCTATTTTTTTTGTTCCTTTCTTGTTTTCTGTATTTAGTGTGTACATAAACTGTTAAATAAATAAAAATAAATAAATGTTTATGTTTTTCGGTTGAAAACAAAGATAACGAATTTTCTCAGTTAAGAGGACCTGTATGAGACTGTCAAGGAGTAGATCAGTTACTCAGAAACTTAAAGCTAATTTCCCAGCCTCGAACAAAATAACTCGAAATAAATTGTATCAAGATTTTTAGTAAAAATTTCGTTCAATGATATCTATATATACATAAAAATAAATAAAATTGAAGTGTCTGTTTGTAACATTAAAATAACAGCTTTTTACTGAGTGCATTTGAAAGTATATTTTTGTCTGTCTGTCTGATTGTTCCGACTAATCTCCGAAACGGCTGCACCGATTTTGACGGGACTTTTACTGGAAGAAAGCTGATGTTATAAGGTCTAACATAGGCTACTTTTTATAATAATAATTAGGGTTCCGTGCATAAAAATTAAACTCTTGAAATTGTTAACAAAATCCGATTCGAAGAGGCAAATAACATTTTATAGAATAATTTCACGCCAACCAAGGTCACGGGCGACAGCTAGTATTGACATATTTTTCTAGAGCTTTTTAAATAATGTTATTCATACATTAAGTAGGAAATATTTATTCATATTTTACTAGGTAGCCATTAAACTAAACAATAATTTTATTCATATTTTGCTAAATAATCAACTGTTAGTCTTTTTTAAGTGCTACTTAAATTTGGTAGACGAAACAGTTTTGGAAAATCTTTTTGCTGTCTGTCCGTTGGTCACAGTTTCTTTTGGAACTATTGGAGGTGAGAAATTAATTTAAAGCTTAGTCATAATAAAAAAAAACAGCAACTGCTGAGCATGAGGTCCTGGGTTCGATTCCCAGGTCGGCCAAAGTAATTACGGTTTTCCATTAGGAATTTCTCAGTAGCAGCCACGGAGTCTGGATTTGTGCCCGGTTAATGGCAATAGGCTCGCCTCCTAATACATGGGACTTAAACATAACTGGCGAAATGTGGATGTACTATTAGGTACACCTCTGGCTCACCCTTCGAAAATTACAGGCGTGATATTATTATTATTTAAGGTGTTATTTACGTAATTTTAAATAAATAAAATTTATTTATTTATTTAACACTTCAAGCACAAAGTACAGAGGCGGACTTAATGCCATAGGCATTTTCTACCAGTCAACCTTTTTTTTAAATTATGTTATTATTAGATACAGATACTTGAATTGTAGAAGAAAAACCGAAAATTTATCTTCCTAAGAGGATTTAAACCCAATCCTATCCCCAAATAGTTTTTTTTTAATTCTACCATTTATTTGAAGGACGAAGAAACAAAAAAATATAGGATAGGTAGGTATTTGGGTGGATGCGTAGGCGGGTAGGTTTATATGTTATTTTTATCTTATATATTCTGAGTGCTTAATGCACTGACGTCAATAGACTTTGTTCTTGCCTTTTTCCTTTCAAAGACGCTCTTGTTTTATTAGATTGTCATTAATTATTCTACAAAAACAACGGCCAAGTGCGAAGCGGACTCGCGTGTAAAGAGTTCCGTACCATCGTAGTATACACAGAAATACACATTCTGTGAAAATTACTCTACTTATTACTGATCATGAGATACAGCCCGCTGACAAACAGACGGACAGCGGATGCTTAATAATTAATTATTACCCTTCAGGTACGAAACCCTAAAGAGTATATATAATTTTGTTTAGGTATTAACATTTCCAAGTCTAATTTTATTTTTATTTTTTATTCTCATACAAAATAACTGTCAAAATATCGTGTTTTTTAGTACTGTTGAGTTCGATAGCTTTTATTTATGTGTAAATCACTAAATTTACTGTATGATAATTTTTAACCTTTTATAGCTTTAGATAAAATATTAAAATATTCTATTCCACAGCGTCTATGTACAATAAAAATAAAAAACAATACCTACTCGATCCAAATTTATGTGACAACTGATTATATAGAACAAGCTGTGCCCCGTGACCTTTGCGCGCGTGAAATTATTATTAAAATATTACTTACCTCCCTAGTTGAATCGGATTTTGTTAACAATTAAAAAAAAAACAAAATATATAAAAAATGTATATACAGGGTTATTTGTAAAACACCAGTAAACTCTTAAGAGGTCATTGTACTCATCATTATGAACAACTTTTACTATGGGACCAAACCTGAAATCGCGAAAAAAATATCAGCTGTTCCCTACATTTTGACGAGTTAATCGATCATAAATGTAGGGAACAGCTGATTTTTTTTTCGCGATTTCAGGTTTGGTCCCATAGTAAAAGTTGTTCATAATGATGAGTACAATGACCTCTTAAGAGGTTACTGGTGTTTTACAAATAACCCTGTATATAATACAAAATAAAAGTTAATCTAAGTTACTTCTTATAACACCAGCTATTTGCCAGTGAAAGTCCCGTCAGAATCGATCCAGCCGTTTCGGAAATTAGCCAAAATATGCAGAAAATAATTTAAAAAAAATGTTTTTTGAAAAGTACCGCATACACTTTCATGTGCATTCAGTAAAAAGCTGATATTTTGAAATTACAAACAGACACTTCAATTTTATTTATTTGCATAGACATATACTAGATTTTACCCGCAGATTTTATACTGGGATAAAAAGTATCCTATGTCTTATCCTAGTTAATGATCTACCTGTGTGCCAAACTTTATTGATTATGTTCAGCCGTTAAGGTATAAAGACGTGTCAAACAAACACACACACTTTTATATTTATTATAGTAGACAGAACTGTCACTCTTTGATAGGGACATAGCTATTACCTGAACGACCTGGAAATATCGAACATAGTCGTCTACGTTGTATTAAACCCAATGTTTTTTTCATTTTTCTGTAAAGATCAAACATGTTGTTGTAAAAACCCACAGTTATTTTCATTAGCATAACACAGGGATTTTCCATAAATAATACATTATTAACACCATAAAAACTTTTTAAACTCACAAAATAAATTAACGTACAAATTATATTAATATCGGTTCAGTAATTCCTGAGATTAATTGCGCTATAAAGACATACATCTAACATAAATACACAACATAACATCGTCGAAAGGTCAAAGGTGTTTAGTACACCTTCATCTCGCCAGTTATATTGTTAGTCCCATGTAATAAGGGACGAGCCTATTCCCATCAACCGAGCACAAATCTAGACTCCGTGGTTGCTATTGAGAAATTTCCGACGGAAAAACCCAATAACAGTTTGCCCGACCCAAGAATCGAACTCAGGACCTCATGCTCAGCAGTCGCGCTTACGACCACTCGACCAACGAGGCAGTCCTACATTTTTATTTTGTATAATATACCTTTGGCAGTCTTTACAGGTAGTCAGTGGCCTGAAAATCTGACAGCATACCCTAGCAAGGGGTATCGTATTACCCAGTACTAACTGGATTGTGGAGGTCAGACAGGCAGTCACTCCATGTAAAATACTGGTATTCAGCTGCAACCAATTGGACTGGAAGCCGACCCCAATATAGTTGTGAAAAGGCTAGGCAGATGATGTTAATACCTTTACCCACATCTTGCTAACCTGGCAGAGACACAGCCATCTAAAGCCAATATTAGCAGTGTTATACGGTATTAAGGTCGGCAATTGCAATCACTAACCACATATTTCTGGCAACGCCTTCATCCGTGTGTCTAAAAATGCTGATATGAAAAAGACAGAAGCAGAAGGTTCACACCACACAACGAGCAAAAACGCCCGGACTCATACGTATTACTTCGTGTACTTATTTGATTTTATCAACACTGCTCTGGGATGATGACGTGGAACTTACAAGGTGTATACGGACCCTTCTCGAAGCCGGCAACCAAGCATTCTGTACATCAAACTAAGTAACTCTACGCAAAAATGATTGCCAGGAAACGGCTTTGTTTTTGGGTGTGAAAAATCACGTTTTACGGTAGGACGCAATTTGGCGCACTCAAAACATTACCGTCGTGAAAGTACACTTCTCATCAAAAAAATCGAAACACCTCGCAGTTTATGATTTGATAAGGATTATCAGAAAAATGTGTATATTTAGGAATAAATGTAAAATGTCATTTAATAGTGAGTAGTATGAGGTTTTTAAATCCTAATGTTATTGTTCTAAATTCAAATTAAGTCTTCATAGGTTTCGTATTTTGTATAATGAGTATTTTTACCCTGTATGGAATATGAAGGAAATGGGTAAAACAACACGCGTAAATGAAAAAAAATGTAAGAAACGTTTATTTAATAACTTGTATTCCCTCCGCGAGCTCTTATTACTGCTTCCATACGGTTCTTCATCGATCGGATGAGAGTCACGATCACATGTTGTGGTATATTATCCCATTCCTCTTGGATTGCATTTTGCAGCTGGCTAAGTGTTTCTGGGGCTGGATCTCTTGCTCGAATTCGTCTCTTTAATTCATCCCATAGATGTTCAATGGGATTCATGTCCGGGCTTCTTGCTGGCCATACCATAATGGAGATACCGACTTCGGTAAGATAATCTCGTACGACGCCCGCGGTGTGAGCTCTAGCATTGTCGTGCATGAATATGAAGTCGTTGCCAATAAAATGTGCATAGGGCATCACATGAGGTTCAAGACACTGTTCGATGTACCGATGAGAGTTTAGTGCAGGCAGCCGTGGCCCAGACACAAAGGCAAGTTCTGTCTTACCGTCGGCGCTGATTCCTCCCCAAACCGTCCACGAACCGCCACCATAGCTGACCTTTTCTTCAATGCAGCATTGTGCAAAGCGTTCTCCATCTCTTCTGTAGACCTTGTTCCTTCCGTCGTTACCATACAGCATAATTTTACACTCATCAGAAAACAGTACTTTGCTCCACTGAAGGTATGACCAAGTTAGGTGCTCGCGTGCAAAGTTAAGGCGCGCTCTTCGATGGTCTGCAGTTAATTTCGGCCCATTCGCTGGCTTATGCGGTGCCAATCCGCGTTCCTTCAACCTTCTTCTTATTGTAGAGTCACTTACAGCTACTCTTCGTACAACGCGAAGCTGCTGCTGCAGTTGAAAAGCGTTAAGGCGTCGATTTCGTAAAGAAGTTGTTACAATAAATCGATCATCTCGCTCAGAAGTGACCCGATTCCTGCCAGATCCTGAACGGCGCGTGAACGAACCAGTCTCCCGATAGCGTTTGTAGACTCTATGAACAGATGATAAGCTTAGATGCAATCTTGCAGCCACAACACGCTGACTAAGTCCAGAATCCAGCAATGCCACCACTTGGGCGGCTTCTGCGGGCGAAGTATCCATATGTTTTAGAAAAAAAAGTTTTTTCAGACGTCCCAAAGTCACAGTAAATGAAATAAGAAACAAAAAGTTTAAAGACAAGCGCTAATTTTTAGTTTTTAAACGAGAAACGTACTCCAACCCTAAATACACATTTGTCTCAAAACAGTGATTAATTTCATTTATAGGATAAACAAATGAAATTCTAATTTTGAATTTTGATTTTTTTCTTCTTACTGTAATGACCAAACTGCCAGCTACACAATAATGTTTTTTTTTTTCATGGAATTAATTCTCTTTTGTAAAAAATTAGGACAAAAACAATAAAAACGAAAGTGTTTCGATTTTTTTGATGAGAAGTGTATTTAAAATAAAGTCATAATATTAAAAACTTGTATTTAAAAAAAAACTTATGTTAAAGTTGAAACTTTGAGCCCCAATATCTCCGTAACTAGAAGGTTCCCAAGATATGGTCTAGAACAAAATAATCGCAACGACGGGGAGAACTAGTGTTTTTCGGCTTCGTTAAGGATACTTTTACACCCATTATATTCCGAAGAAACTAAAATCAAGTCTTTCATTCAATCTAGGCTGAAGGTCAGCACTTTTTGAACGTCAATTACACAAGAGAGTCCCCCAAAACGGCCGCCCTTCGCCACTTCCTAGTATTTTAACTGGGATGAAGAACTGGCGGAACAGACTCCCCAGCAACACACCTGTCTGTTAAGATAGAAGAACCAGATTTAATACAAATATATCCGTAGGGTCCGAAGACATTGAGAGGGAGATAACCTCACGTCCCAGCCACCGCGGGAGACGCCCCGGGCGTCGGGGGCCGCGAAGTGGCTCTCGGCCACCGTAGGCGCGGGCCTGTGGACGGTCAGTAACGGGCTAGCTCGCGTCCGTCCGTCTTATGACGACAGGCCGTGACGACGGCGTGTTCGTGTTCCACGCGCGCCTCAAAGAGATGTCAGCAAACAGGAAGCGCCCGCAAGGGCCGATGCCTGCCAGGGCTGCGGGACTGTTCGAAAGAGATACCGCGGCCCTGGTACACAATGGGCAAAAGAAGGAACATGGATGGGTTTTAGTCCGTGCAAGTCTGACACTCCCTTCCGCTAGAAGTCATTTGATGAATTACCATCCCATAAAAAAAAGAACGGTCCGAAGACATCAGCTAACCCGCACTGGGTCCTCATGGTGGATCACGGCCCACTCTCTTTCACACAGAGGAGAAAAGAGGAGGAGAGGAGGCCTATGTCTCATCTTGCTAATTCATCATCTGGCTAGCCTTTTCCCAACTATGTTGGGGTCGGCTTCCAGTCTAACCAGATGCAGCTGAATACCAGTATTTTACATGGAGCGACTGCCCATCTGACCTCCACAACCCAGTTAGTACTGGATAATACGATACCCTTTGGTAAAACTGGTTTCGAGCCACTGACTACTTGTAACGACTGTCAAAGATCAACAAATGACCAACGGCTTAACGTGCTTTCCGAGGCACGGAGGAAACTCGGTGTGTAATGGATCCACCGATCAACCTGTCGCGGTTTAACCTAAAGATCGACCCGAGTGGTTGTTATTAGCCACGAGCTCCTCTTCATCACCCATCATCATCATCATCAGCTCATCTGGCTGATTCTCTTTGAGAAACAAATGGAAATAATACTGACCTTCTCTGCTATTTTGTATAGTAACCACGGTATCAAGTTTTACGTCGCTTGGCTCAATATTTCACCACTAAGCTTGCGACACCGGCCATCGGACCATGTCTTTCTTATATCATATATTCACGCCTGTAATCCCCGAAGGGCTAGGCAGAGGTGTACCTAATAATGACACCAACATTTCGCCAGTTAAGTTTACAAGTTCCATGGGGGGCGAGCCTTTTACCATCAACCGGGCACAAATCCGTAGCTGCTATTGAGAAAATCGTGATAGAAAAATTTTACTGGGAATTGTATCCACGACCTCATGCTCAGCAGTGGCGCTTGCGACCCTTGGATCAACCGCTTGGTTGTATTTCGCCATTCTGGTTGCGACACCAACCATCGGACCATGCCTTTCTTATAGCTTCGTTATGTCATTAACCGTTGGTTAATCGGTTAAAAATGTAATGGAATTTAACATTTTAGTTTTGGTATGTTAATACTAATCATTTTAAAAGAGTAACCATGGAGTTTCTTGCCGGTTCTTCTGCATAGGAAACGACCAACCCGAACCGTGCACCTTTTTGACGACGTTTCATAAGTGCCCATGTAGGCCTATGTGAAATAAAAATATTTTGATTGATTGATTGATAAATTAATCTCGGATTGGCACAGAATATTAGAAAATTGACTAAATAAGTCTTTTGACGGGACTGGTAATTAAAACTAGACCCAAATCCAATTCTTGTCCGAAATCAATTTGATTGTCTTGCAAAAACTTTATAGTAACTGGGTGTAAAAATACCGAATACATAAACGAAGCCGAAAGGTAATTGTTTTCCCCATTATTGCGATATTTTTTTTGTTCTAGACCATACCTGAGAACCTTCTAGTTACGGAGATATTGAGGGTCAAAGCTCCAACTTCTACACACATTTTTTTTAATGCAAGTTTTAAATGTTCTTATTTACTTTAAATAATTCCATGACACTACTATTTCTATTTACTACTATTCAATGCATTCATTAGCACAATGTTTTGAGCGCGTTACATTGAGCACTACCGTAAACCACGATTATTCCGACCACAACAAAAAGTCTTTTCCCAGCAATAATTTTTGCGTAGTTTGATGTACAGAATGCTGGGTTGCCGGCGTCGTGAAGAGTCCGTTTTGTATACGTAGATAGATAAAAGATAACGTTATTGCATTGCTGCTGCTGAGCATGAGAGGGTTCGATTCCAAAGTCGGGCAGAAATTTCTCAGCAGCAACCTGAATTTGTGATCGGTGGATGTCATTTAACTCGTCCCCTATTAACTGGGATCAATCTTTACTGACTAAAGGTAACCGTCGGTAATATACTGGGTGGAAGGGACACCGACGCGAAAACGGTTACCACGTATTCAGTACATCATTCTGAGACCCCTATATGGAAATTTTTGATCGGTTATTAAAAAAAAACAGATGTTTCCTACAAAAGATGATGATGATGTTTATCTACGGTCAAAATGTATGGAACAGCTGATTTTTTTTATAACCGATGAAAAAATTCTATGTTCAGGCTCAGAATGATGTAGTGGATACCGTTTTCGCGTCGGTGTCCCTTCCTCCGCGTAGGTACAATTCTGCCTAACCCGTCGTTGATTACAGGCGTGTTTTTTTGTTACTAAAGGCGACATGTAACTAATCCACACTTTTTCATACATGTCTTAGAAAGAACCAAGTATACAACATGATGAAAAGAACAAAAAATATATATCTTCAAACTAAAATAGATTGTAACTTTTTAGTCAGACAACCAGTCTTACCAAGGGGTATCGTATTATCTAGTACTAACTGGGTTGTGGCGGTCAGATAGACAGTCACTCCATATAAAATACTGGTATTCAGTTGCACCCGGTTAGACTGGAAGCCGACCCCAAAATAGTTGAGAAAAATGGTAGACAGATTATGACCAGATCGTAACTTTTTACTTAAATATTAAAACGACTCGTCAACCTCGCACACTTAAGGAAAACCAAAACAAGAAAATCTAGCCACATCGATAAAATCTGGAATAAAATCTAGGCTAAACTGCTAGTGAAAGTGTCATCTTATCTTGTTATATAACGAGAAACAGGTATTCTCAGAACACGTTTCTGCTATGTGCTGGGTGTGAGGACATCTAATGTCGGTGGGGACATTATATTGGTCGTTAAAGTGCATTGCATCTAGGTATTAAGGTTTGTCCTAGTTCTGAAACCTAAGTTTTAGGAAGTATTTGTAAAGCACCTTTTAACCAAAAAGTTACTTCTTGCAACACTCATCATCATCTGCCTGCCTTTTCCCAACTATGTTGGGGTCGGCTTCCAGTCTAACTGGATGCAGCTGAATACCAGTATTTTACATGGAGCGAGTGCATAACTGACCAACACAACCTAATTGCGAATCGCGTAAAGTGGGACGCCCTCAGGCTCGATGGAGCGACGATCTTGCGAAGATCGTCGCTGGTTCGTCGATCGTCGTCGGATGGTTGTTGGAAAAAAATAAATAAATAAAAAAAATATTTTTTCTTTCAACTGGATGAGAGTTGCCGAGAATCGAGTTGAGTGGCATACGATTGAAGAGGACTATGTCCAGCAGTGGACTGTTGAAGGCCGTTGATGATGATGAATACGTTCTTGTGGAAAAACTCCGACCTCCAAGCAGGCGTAGCCGCGGACAAAACCAAGTCTTTAATTGATATTAATTAAAAGTCTCAATGCCAAGGCTTTGTTCTGCTACTTAACTCACAATGTCATCTGTCTAGCGTTTTCTTCGCTAAGTTTTTGTTATGATTTCCGGTCTGTTTCGGAAGTTTCCATTTATTTATTTATTTATAACTAGTTTTCCGCCCTTGGCTTCGCCCGCGTTGAGTTCGGTTATATCGCGTTTCCAAGAGAACTCTTCCAAAGTCCGGGATAAAAACAATCCTATATTCTTTCTCAAGGTCAACTCTATCTCTGTACCAAATTTCATTAAAATCAGTTCAGTGGTTTAGACGTGAAAACGTAACAGACAGACAGAGTTACTTTCGCATTTATAATATTATATAGTAGGGATTTTACTTCAGAACGTGAAATTCCATATAAAATTGTTAGTAAAGCTTATAACTATACACTTAAACTAAATTACATTGTATTAAAAAGGACACGACCAGAACAGTGTACCTTATTTCAGTGCCCCACAATAGGACACTCAACCCTTTCTGCTATGGTGTTTAGAAGGTCATTGGAGCTGCCGCGCACACGTCGCATCAAGAAGGCCACTCTCTTCCGCACTATTGCTCTAAAGCAGTCGGTGTTGGCCTCCGCAAACATCCCCGATGCACTACAGTATTGCGGCAACCCCAACTACATACTAAACCCATTGTTGTAGAGGACCCGTGGGGCATTGAAATCCTTGAAGCATTGACGAATCCAATTGATTAATTCATTATTTGTTTACACTTTTATAGAAGGAATATCATGTTACGGTCGTAGCAGATGGTTTCTGCCTACCCCATGTCAGAAGGATTGATTGAGAAGATTAATTTTTGTTTTTTAAAGATTTTATACGTTTAAAAAGAAATGAAAATCCTTCCTTCCTTTTCTTTCCTCTCGCAGGTCTGCTGGAAGAAATTTCTTATGAAATAAACAGTACCTTTGTGCTCTTCTATGTTGATATAATTTGTCCTGATAAATATTTGTGTGTACATAAATAAATAAATAAAAATTTGCCAAACAGTCAAGCTTCCTGACTCTACAGCTTGGCATCATCATCTGCCTAGCCTTTTCCGAACTACGTTGTGGTCGGCTTCCAGTCTAACCGAATGCAGCTGAATACCAGTATTTTATATGGAGCGACTGCCTATCTCACCTGGGACTGAGACTGAGACTGGTTGTCAGACTTTCAGGCCACTACGGTCTACCTGTAACGACTGTCAAAGATCGACAAATGACAACCGGGACCAACGGCTTAACGTGCTTTCCGAGTCACAAAGAAAACGCGCTATGTAATCGGGTGGTCATTCAACTTCGGGCTACCAAGAAATTAAAATAGAAAAGTCCAAAACTAACAGCTACACCAGAGAATTGAGCTGAAGACGCAGGGTCTTCGGTCAACAGTTCCGGACACTAAGAGCTCCTTTACGGACACGCGGCGCGTCGGGCAGTGCGTTGCGCGGGGCGTCGCGCGGGGCGTCGCGCGCGTTTTTTCCGCTTACGAAGATTTAGTTTCCATGTTGAGTGTAAATCGACCTATGAATGAGCGTTAAAAATATTGTTTGGTACCACGGAACCATTTGCGAGTCCAACTCGCATTTGCCCGGTGTTTTTGCTAAAACATTTCTAATCTAATTTCCAATTCGTCTTGAATGTCATATTGTCGTTATTTTATTAATGTCGACTCGTAATTGACGTCATACCGAATGATAATTATTAATTTGCCGTGACAGTGACAAATCATCGATTACATTCGTTGTCGATACATAAAAAACTAGTTTTCCGCCAGCGGCTTCGCCCGCGTCGAGTTCGGTTATATTGCGTTTCCAAGAGAACTCTTCAAAAGTCCCAGATAAAAACTATCCTATGTTCTTTCTCAAGGTCAACTCTATCTCTGTACCAAATTTCATTAAAATCAGTTCAGTGGTTTAGACGTGAAAGCGTAACAGACAGACAGACAGACAGAGTTACTTTCGCATTTATAATATTAGTAGGGAAGTAGGGATAAGCAGTAGCAGCGGCCCGCTTTATCACACACCAAAACACAAACATGACAAGGTACGATGTTGTTTACAAAGACGCGGTGCGTGATGTGGTGCTTGAGGAACAGCGGTGCCCGCCGCGACAATAGCGGCGGTTCTTATAGCGTGTAAGGATTGCGGCAGGCACCGCTGTGGTGCACGCATCTTTGCTGGAGGAGGGAAGGAATACACGACGAAGAAGAATGAAAGAAAGAAAGATTGACTTCTCACCGCACCGACTTCATTCACCGATCATTCTTCGTGCAGTCTATTTCTCTGTGGAATGCGCTTCAACAGGAAATCAGGATGGCAACCAATCGTTCGTCTTTTAAATTTAAAGTTCGCGAGTACATTCGGAAGAAGCTGGCAGTTTCGTCACAACGGTAATGTTTTCCCCATTGTTTGTCTTTTTATTTTAGTGTATCCGTGTAAATGTCTATTTAAATTAATATATTTTAATATATTTATAGTATTTTATATGTCCTTGTAGTTTATCGTAGTATTAATTAAAATTATTTTCAGATATACACAGACCACTGCTTGTCTCTGCATCACCCAAAGGTTGACTGGTAGAAAATATAATAGCTTGAAGTGTTAAATAAATAAATAAAGTTCTATTAAAGGCGGTGTCATTTGCCACATGTTCGTATTTACGCGTGTGACGCCGCGTGCACGCTGCGTGCACGCCGCGGTGTTATCTGTGGGCATCCCAGCATTTTAAGTAAACGCGCGTAAAATCGCTTCTCTGTATACGCTCTCACACATCGCCATATGGTTGAATTGAAAGCGGGCCGCGCCGCACAACACGCCGTGTCTCCGTAAAGGAGCCCTAAGTAGACCAACGAGTCATAGATATTGTCTTGACAACCAGGACTTACTATTGGTACCTATGATGCAAGACTCAGTTATTACCTAGTGATAATAATTGTACTTAATAACTACACACAATGGTAGAACAAAAAACATAAAACATGGCTACTGTTGAATGAGTAATTTGCTCATGCACAGATCAATGGTAAATATTCTGAGTAATGAATTGAGATTTATTACATTTACTAACTATTGCCCGCTACCTTTGTTCGCTGGATATTATTATAAAAATTAAATTCAGTTAACAATTTCGTTGGTTTTATTTTTTTGTACGGAACCCTAATCGTTTTTCTAAAATAAAAGTAGCTAAGTAACTCCTTAAACCACCAGCTAACTGCCAGTACAAGTCTCGTTCAAATCGGTCCAGCCGTTTCGGAGATTATCCGGAACAAACAAACAGACAGACAGACAAAAAATTAAAAAAAAAAAGTTTTTTGGCTATTAGTACCGTATATACTTTCGTATACATTCAGTAAAAAGCTGTTATTTTGAAATTACAAACAGACACTTCAATTTTATTTATTTTTTTAGATTATAATGTTACACAAGACAGTCCTTAGTGCTTTAGCCGGGAAGAACGTGCCCAGCAGATTGCAAACAATAATATTCAAACTAATTGACGTTCGGAAAGTGCTGATCTTCAGACTAATTTGAATAATTAACTTTTGATTTTTTTAATACATAAATAAACAGGATAAAAATAACATTTCGCAGGAAATATTCCCATTACCTTTAAAAAGATTATTTACGAGTTAATGTCGTTAAAAAATATACCTTTTAAAGTTAGAAGATAAAAAAAAAACAAGCGTTTTCCGAGTTCAAAGTTTATTCAATATTAAACTTCCGGAGTTCTGTAAGGTCAAAGACTTTATTTGTTATGTTTTTGTGTGCATTCGTTTAAAATAGGCCGAAATGAGATTCGTTTGGTCAAGGTTAATAGTTCCTTTCCGGGTCGTGACAAAAATAGTGCGTCATTCTAGATACCAGGCCTGTCCAACATACCAACCCTTGTTCGACGAGCGAGCCCGCACCGCTGAGCCTGTAGTATTTAACCAATCCCCCAAAAATAATTTGACCCAGCTCGACCCCAGCTGCCCCCTCAATGACGCACTAAGCCGAGGCCCGAACCCCACAGGCGGTGCCCTTTGTGACTGTTCATTTAATGTATATCCTTAGTTTGTAAGCCCTGGCTGGGGGCCTTAAAGTAATTTTCGGCCACCACAGGATTGCCCGATTAAGCAGCTTCAATCTTAGAGAGTAGTTCCGCTGCAAGAGGCCATTAAAAAAAAAAAGAAAAAAAACTAGGGGCCGCATAGGTCTTTCATCCGGCCCGCCAGCTATATAAAACTTTATGGGAAATCAATAAATATTTCGCGAACATGTTTAAAATGCCCCTAATTCAGTTATTCTGGCTGATCTATTGACCTACCCGCGCCAGCAGACCACATCATGACACAAGCTTGTTTTATTTAACAAAAAATAAAACAAGCTTGGTCACTTTGCATTTTTTTTTGACCCGTTACGGGTACAAAAATACTAAACTTGACCCTCCATAAAATTATATTGGACACCCCTGGTCTATACTAATATTATAAAAAAATATAAAAATTTCTTTATAAGTTTGTATCTAGGGGGAAATCTCTGGAACTAATGATCCAATTCTAAAAATTCTTTCACTGGCAGAAAGCTACATTATTCGTGGGTGCTATAGACTATAAATTATGTTTATATCGTGCATATTAGCCGAGCTATCACAATTTTTGTCGACGACGCGGCTAGTCTATATATACATATAATAAAACAGTAAAAAAACTGTGTCTGTACATTGAATATATTAAAAAAAAATAATTGAGGGGGGTTTAGAAACAGTAATAGAGCACGAAACCAAAAAAAAAAGTCTGTCTGTTTGTCTGTTTGTTTGTACACGCTAATCTTCGGAACTACTTGACGGATTTGAATGATTTTTGTTTTGTTGTATAGGTATAAAGTCTGAGCAACACATAGGCTATAATTTATCTTGGAAACTTGAACACCCAGCTAAACTATAAGTGATACAAAAATGGTACTTTAGCAAAAATTGTTTCACGTGATGAGCATTTTCTGCTAAGAGAATAAATTTGAAGATCTGGAACACCTGATGTGGAACTCCAAGAGCCCAGCTACACTATAACATATATAGGAATGACGTCTTAGCAAGAGTTGTTCAGCCTGATGAGTACTCTCTGTTGTCGTATAAAATTTGAAGATCTGTAACAGCTGATATGGAACTCCAAGAGCCCAGCTACACTATAACCTATATAGGAATGACGTCTTAGCAAGAGTTGTTCAGGCTGATGAGCACTCTCTGTTGACGTATAAAGATTGTAGATCTGGAACACCTGTTGTGGAACTCCAAGAGTTCACTGTATAATTATAAAATAACAGCTGGGAGTACCTCCACGCGGTGAAGGCGGTAACAGTTTAGGACTGATTTTCGATGAAAATTCCATGAATCATTGAAAATTTGACTCTACTAGCTGAAACTCCCATTTATTTCCTTTTCCATTTATCTTCGTGACACGGTAGCCTACCCGGTAACGCAGGGGAGCAGTCACTTAGATTTTAATTGATCAGGTATTTTCAGAATAAAACTATAACCATGCCTAGAAATAGGACAAATCTTTCCCAACGTTCCAAAGGAGCTAAAAGATTGAGGATCATAAGATCCCAAGAATCTAAATAAGAGCGTCAGGATAGACTTGATGCTGTTCGAGAACATCAGGCTGCAACTCGCTCTGTAGAAACCTCTTCGGATCGCGAAGCTCGCTGGCGTTCTCAGCGTATTTATGCATCTACATCCAGGTCTCTAGAGACCAGTGAAGAATATGATGCGCGACTCTCCGCTGATCGTGAACGTCATGCATTGTCTCGCGAGTCGGAGACGTTCACGGATAGAGAATTGCGTTTGAGTTCTCAGCGTATCTACGCATCTGCTTCAAGGTCTCTAGAGACAAGTGAGGAACATGATGCGCGACTGTCCGCTGATCGTGAACGTCATGCATTGTCTCGCGAGTCGGAGACGTTCACGGATAGAGAATTGCGTTTGAGTTCTCAGCGTATCTACGCATCTGCTTCAAGGTCTCTAGAGACAAGTGAGGAACATGATGCGCGACTGTCCGCTGATCGTGAACGTCACGCATTGTCTCGCGAGTCAGAGACGTTCACGTATAGAGAATTGCGTTTGAGTTCTCAGCGTATCTACGCATCTGCTGCTAGGTCTCTAGAGACAAGTGAGGAACATGATGCGCGACTGTCCGCTGATCGTGAACGTCACGCATTGTCTCGCGAGTCGGAGACGTTCACGGATAGAGAATTGCGCTTGAGTTCTCAGCGTATCTACGCATCTGCTGCTAGGTCTCTAGAAACAAGTGCGGAACATGATGCGCGACTGTCCGCTGATCGTGAACGTCACGCATTGTCTCGCGAGTTGGAGACGTTCACGGATAGAGAATTGCGTTTGAGTTCTCAGCGTATCTACGCATCTGCTGCTAGGTCTCTAGAAATAAGTGCGGAACATGATGCGCGACTGTCCGCTGATCGTGAACGTCACGCATTGTCTCGCGAGTCGGAGACGTTCACGGATAGAGAATTGCGCTTGAGTTCTCAGCGTATCTACGCATCTGCTGCTAGGTCTCTAGAGACAAGTGCAGTACGTGATGCGCGACTGTCTGCTGATCGTGAGCGACATGCATTGTCTCGCGAGTCAGAAACACGGCATGAAGAGACAGAAGTTAATTCAGTGAACCCTTGGGATCTGCTGCGGAGTAACGGGAAGAAAAGTTTTTTGTTGTATAGTCTGGGCAACATAAAGGCTATAATTTATTTTGGAAAATTAACACCTGATGCAGAACCGCAACAGACCAGCTACAGTATAAGAGATATAAAAATGGTGCAATAGCTAAAAATATTCCACGTGAAGAGCATTTTCTGCTGTGAGAATAAATTTGAAGATCTGGAACACCTGCTGTGGAACTCCAAAGCCCATGGCAGCGCTATAACATATTAAGGAATGACGTCTTAGCAAAAGTTATTTAGTCTGATGGGCGAAATGCCCATCAGACTAAATAACTTTGTTGTATTTGTCACATAACTGTTGACATACAAAAATGAATGATCTGAAACGACTCCAATCGTCTCGCTCATTCCGTTGTTTTCCCGTCCCCAGGCCTTAGAATTCTACATCAGACGTTTTCAAATTTTCGATTTTGACGACCCCGTTGTCGCTGGCGTAAGCAACGGGATCCGCGTACGAAGTCGCGGGCAGAAGCTAGTTTGTTAATAAAATGCAACTTGGCGGGCTTTCCGAGACACGATGGGGTTTTGATATGTAATGGATGAGTGTCCACAAATCGACCTTGCCAAGTGATTGACCTGTGCGGCTGTTATTATTAAAGAACGAGCTCCTCAAGACCTGCAACCAATAGCTTACAATACAAGTTGTAAACGGACCCTCCACAAAGCCGTCAACCAAGCATTCTGTACATTAAACGGTAAGACACAATGTAACGCACTCAACACATTGTACTGATGAATGCTTTAAATAGTACAGGGGTCATGCAGGTATTACATTTAACACTTGTATTAAAAAAAGAACTGGTGAAAGAGTTGGAACTTTGACATCCAATATCTCCGTAACTAGAAGATTCCCAGGTATGGTCCAGAACAAAAAACAAATCGCAATGGCCAGGAGAACAAGTGCCTTTCGGCTTCGTCTCTCTATGATCTCAGGAACTACTAATTCGAATCGAAAAATTCCTTTAGTGTTGGATAGCCCATTATCGAGGAAGGCTATAGATAGGCTATTTAACATCACGCTACTACCAGAAAGAGCGGAGCATCAATAAAAAATGTTTCAAAAACTGGAAAAATAATAATAGTAGTATGATATTTTTATAATAATTTCACGCGAAACAAGGTCGCGAGCAACATCTAGTATGTAATATAACAGACAGATACATTTTAGAATTATATTATAATCAAGGATTCTAGACCCACGTTTTCATCGCACGTGTTTTTAATAGTGCATTCATTAATAAGAATTGTAAATTCATTTATATATTTATAATAATCTATTTTATGTTTTTTATCTAGAATCCTAACTAATATTATCGTTAATATAAGTTTTTAAACTGTCATGGACCATGGTCACTAACATTATAATTAACACTAGAAATGGGATATTTACCATGTTTATTGTTTGTTTGGAGTTCCCGATATTTCGACGCTGTTGCAAGCACCATGATCACGGATAAACTGAAGTTATTGCGGGTTGTCAAAACAAACAGTAAACATGGTAAATATCCCGTTTATAGTGTTAAAGATAATATTATCGTAACTAATATTATAAATGCGAAAGTAAGTTTGTTTGTTTGTTACATTTTTACGTCTAAACCACTGAACCGATCGTCCTGAAATTCTGCATATACGTTGTCAGGTGTACAGAAACGGACATAGGGTACCTTTTATCCCGAAAAAAAGTACTGTTCCCGAGGAAAACAGCAATAACGTTCTTATGATAATAGATGGCGCCACGTGTCTTTCGAATCATGATTGAATTATATTATTACAAGCAGAGTACAACCCGAATTGATTGTCTAATACTTAATTATCTAGAGCGATGCCGCTCAAAAGTTAATATGTTCATAGTTTGTTGAAGTTATATTTAATAAGCAATGGTTACTTTATGTACACAGAAAAATTTTGAATGCCTCGTTAGTCTTATATAGTGGTTACAAGAACTACTGCTGAGCGATAGGTCCTCGGTTCGATTTCCCGGGTGGGCATCGTTATTGGGTTTTTCCATTACGAAGTATTCAGTTGTAGCGAAGTTTGGATTCTTGCTCAGTTGATGGTAATAGGCTACCATCTCGCCTGAGGTGTTAGGCTGAGACGAACGTATAGAACATTTCGCGAGTTACATAATAGGGGGCGAGCCTATTGCCAAAACCGGACACGAGACTGCTACTGAAAAATCGCTGGAGTAAATACCTAAAAACAATGCTCGTACTGAGAATCGAAACCAGGGCCATGCTTAACGGTAGCGCGACCAACGAGATAGTCTGCCTCGACTGGTTTAAAAATAAAACTATTTACGAATTTATTTCACAACTAATAACATAAGTTATGCATGGGCATGCTATATGTAGTAAAACATTACAAAACATTCATTTGAACGTCGCTGTTCAAGGATTATTACTACATTTGATGGCATTCTTAACTCATAAATCATCGATTCCTAAATTCATCATCTGCTGCCGAGTCTTTTTCAACTCTGTTGGATTTACTACGGCAGAAGCGCCAGGGTAGCCTGCGAAAGTCTATTACTTACAACTATTTCATGAAAAATTCGTTCAGTGGGATTAAATTGGCGTGGGAGTCCGTGTCTACACAGTAAGACAGTGGTTAGGGGCAGGGCTGTTCTGAACCGCCTCTACATGTTTGTAAAACTTTGTGTATTAAGAGCAAGATGATAATCATGGTATTCAAAATGTGCCATCGAATGTGGCAATGCTGCCAGCCGTTTGGGCACTTTTGGTTTTGACAGCGATGTGGACAAATTTCTGGACGCCCTATAACCCTTTTGATACTTGTATATATTTTTTTATTAATATTATAGTTTGTAGTTCGTAAATAATTTAATTATCTTGAAAACATGGGATTAAATGAACTTAGATTGATGATTTTAATGATTATAATTTTGTGAATACTATGTAACAGTCTTCATCTTCCTGCCCTTGTCCCATTCTACTTGGGGTCGACGCAACACGTTTACTTCTTCCATTCTCCCCTGTCAGACGTCACGGCATCATTTACTCCTTTCTCTTTCATATCAGTTTTTACACAATCCATGCATCTTTCCTTTGGCCTTCCTCTCCCACTCCATCCATCAACATTCATGTCCATAACTCTTTTAGTCACATGCGTTTCATACCTCCTCATTACATGTCCATACCAAGACAAACGACTTCCTTTCAATTTTTCTTTAACAGACGCAACTTTCAAACTTCCTTTATTATAACCATTCCTGTTCTTTTCTTGTCTTCTCTGTCTTTTTCCTACCATGTTACAGTCGCAAATCGTATTTTGTTCAACTTAAAGCCGAACACTGACAAGCAAATTGCAAAAAACGTAAGAAAATTTGAAAATTTACTTATAATTTCTTGTACGTTTATTATTCTTTTATTGTTTTGTACACATATCTATTTTACACATTTAAGTACCCTATTCACCACCACCATTGACTCAACATATAAAACGGTTTTACAGCCGGAACCTCTCTAATGCAGGTCCAGTTGAAAACCAGCGTCGGGCACTAGTTGCGCGGTATTTTGCTGAACTGGGCCTATTTGGCGCAGCCGTGACGCACACAGGGTTACAGTTCTTGCAAACCTATGGCAAATAAATGCATTTTCTTTTTTTCTTTCTTTCTTTTTTTCTTTCTTTCTTTTTTTCTTTCTTTCTTTCGTTCTTTCTTTCTTTCTTTCTTTCGTTGTTTCTTTCTTTCTTTCAATTTCACCTGTTATATAAACTTTTATTTTCATCAGTGCTGAAATCGCTTGTTATAAGCATGTGTCATCATCAGCTTAGCTTTTTTCAAACTATGTTGAGGTAGGCTTCCAGTCTATCTCCACAACCCAGTTAGTACTGGGTAATAGTCCACTGACTACCTATAACGACTGTCAGATCTACAAATGACAGCCGGGACCAACAGCTTACAGCACTCTCAGAGGCACTGAGGAAACTCGACTTGTAAGAGATGGTCACCCATCCACAGACCAACCTTGGCAAGCGCAGCTTAACCTTGAAATCGACCCGTGCGACTTTTATTATTTAGCAATAAGCTCATCCAATCTCCGACCTATGACTTTCTGAATTTAAAGCACAAATTAATAATTGTGTAATTCAATTAAAAGACTGATAGCCACAAGTCTTTTTCTTGCTTTAGCAATTAGGAAAAGGTAACTTATGTCTTACACCCGTATCTATAAACAATTCACAGTGATTATTTGAGTAAAAGTCATTATTTAAGATACGATTTTTATTCTATGGTTTAGTTGTAGCCGCACTACAAAAAGTTTAAATTTTTGTCTATTGCGTACGTTTGCACAGGTAATTATTTAAACTCGAGTAATTAATTACCTTAACTTGACTATAAATACGGATGTTAGTTTTTTAGTAAAGTCATTGCACCGAAAGCTGTAGTTTTGTTTGCGTCTTTTTTAGTTCATTTACATTGAATGGTATCATTTGGGTTTACCCTGAGCCTAGCGAAGACCAAGAACATGCTGATTGCCGTTACGTGTTTTCAAAGTACGACGGCACGGTTGGTGCAGTGGCTGAGTGATTGACTGCTGCGTTGCGTGTCGCGGGTTCGATTACCGCACGGAACACACATTTGTATGGCCTACAGGTAGTTGTTCCGGGTCTGGCTGTTTGTGCATGTGAGTTTAAATGTTTGTAAACGCACCCACGATACAGGAGACATTCCTAGTGTGGGGCAACGTTTTTTTTTAAAAAAAAAAGAAAAACAAAAGTTGGGTACAGTGGATCAAATTAATTAGTACCTATACATTTCATTTATCTTTTCAAATACAGAAGCTCACGCCTTTTCTCATAGGGGTAACAAATTCGTATTTTTAACCGGCTTCTAAAAAGGAGGAGGTTCTCAATTCGGCTCATAGAAAAGGGAGAATCCTCCGACCAGACGGGTGTTGTGTCTGGTGGGCTACTGCTCGACTGTTGCTGTTGGGTTCTTCTATAAATAAGTAGTCTTATGTCGCGGATAACTTTACTTGCACGATGCAGGATTTAGATGTATTTCGATGTTTAGTTTATCATCTGAGTCATAGATGGCGCAGACTAGGCAGATGATGGGTGTGCTTCACTGCACACTGTAAAAAGCGTTAGTTTGTATTATCTTCTCAGGTATTATTATTATTGTCGGTTTCCAGTCCAACTGGATACAGCTGAACACCAGTATTTTATTTACATGGTGAGATTCGTCGCGATGCATCTTGTACTGGAGAATTAAAAACCAAAATGTTAATATTTTGGGTTAATATTTTGGGACGATAAGACTGTTTTAAAATACGTAATGATAAATTAACATAATTGTATTATGATTGCGTACGTTTTTTGTAAATTAGCCATTGTCTAGATTTTAAGACTCGCGTCTTAAAATCTAGACAATGGCTAATAATTTGTAATTAAATAAAATTAAAAAAAAAGTAGCCCAAAATAGGATTTTAAACTGTCAGGGTACCTACTTAACATAGTCAAAATGTATGGAATAGCTGTTTTTTTAATACCGATGAAAAATTCCTAATGGGGGTTGGGGGTGGGGGGGTTCAGAGTGCTGTACTGAGTATGTGGTAAGCGTTTTAGCGTCAGTGTACCCATCCACGGACCGACCTCGGCAAGCGTTGCTTAACCTTGAAGATGTGCGGCTGTTATTACTCCATCCAGTATTATTCATTATTATCTAGTTTATAAGAGTTTTTTGATTATTAATAATACTTAAATGGTTTCTTTTATGTTTCTTTTTTATCACTGGTTATTGACCGATTAGTTGTTGGTATATTGTTTTATAATGATTGATTTGTTGATTGAGTTATTTACACACAATAAACTCACGGTTTTTCCCATTGGGGTAGGCAGAAACTATAGAACGCCATCAGCCACGATCCTTACATAACATAACATCGTCACGCCAGTAAACCCCGAAGGGTTAGGCAGAGGTGTACCTAATACACCCACATTGTAAATATGTAAGGATCGTCTGCCTCGTTGTTTGGTCCAGTGGTCGCAAGCGCGACTGCTGAGCATGAGGTCCTGGGTTCAGTTCCCGGGTCGGGTAAAGTATTATTGGGTTTTTCCATCAGTAATTTCTCAGTAGCAGCCACGGAGTCTGGATTTGTGCCCAATTGATGGCAATAGGCTCGCCCCTATTACATGGGACTTAAACATAACTAAAAAAATGTGGGTGCACTATTAGGAACACCTCTGTCTGACCCTCCGCGGATTACAGGCATGATATTATCTTAATTATTGTTCAAAGTTTTGACATCTTAGAAATACCGTTGCAACGGTTTTTAATAAGAAAACCGCCATTTTGTGCCTGTGTACAGTTGAAGACAGAAGTGAATCATCATCTGTATATTGTCTGTATTGAGTTTTTTCTTTTTGGAGAATAGAAGAAAAAAATGTGTTGCGCCGATTCCAAATAACATGGGACAAGGGCAGGAAGATGATGAATTAGATTTTTGTAAGACATGCCACTGAGCACAGACGTTATATTATGTAGGTAGCCAGAGGCCCGAAAGTCTGACAACCAGTCTTACCAAGGGGTATAGTATGACCCAGTACTAACTGGGTTGTGGAGGTCAGATAGGCAGTCGCTCCATGTAAAATACTGGTATTCAGCTACATCCGGTTAGACTGAAAGCCGGTCCCAAATAATTGGGATAAAGCTACGCAAATTGAAATTCTTAGACGATAATTTAAACAGGATATACTTGTATTTTTAATTTAATACTTTACAATGATGTTATTTCTTATCTCATTTATGTTAATTTTCCAACTTTGAAACCAAGAAGTTTTATGATACACGTGTAACTATTATCTTAATAAAATAAAATAATTAATATTATATTTTTAATAAAACCAACATCAATGCTTCATATCTTTTTATAGTATAATGAAGAAACAATTAATCGCATGTGACTAAATGAGTGATGAATATAAACGTTGATGGATGCAGAGGGAGAGGAAGACCAAAGAAACGATGGATGGATTGTGTGAGGAATGATATGAAAGATAAAGAAGTAAATGATAGCGTAACATGGGACAAGGGCAGGAAGATGATGAATGTAGAAATAATTAAAATGTTATTGATGGTAAGGCATCAGTGGCGAAGGTTCCACACAACTGGATTCCTACCGGCTTCCCTTTGAAAAATGGCACAGTCAGTATTCTATAGACAAACAATATAATCACATTAAAGATATGTAGTCTGGCTTACCTCTTACAATAATTGACCCTTCGCCACTGTAAGGCATATAATTATTTTAATAAATCTACCATAACAAATAAAATTGAAGTGTCTCTTTGTAATTTCCAAATAACAGCTTTTTACTGAATGCTTATGATAGTATAAACGGTACATAAAACAAAAAAAGAACTTTTTTTTTCATTTTTGTCTGTCTGTCTTTCTGTTCGTTGGGGCTAATCTCCGAAACAGCTGAAACGTTTTTGACGGGACTTTTACTGGCAGATAGCTGATATTATAAGCAGTAACTTAAGATACTTTTATTTTAGGAAAAGTGTTAGGGTTTCGTGCAAAAAAAAACCCATGAAATAAAAATCCCGCGCTCAGCATACAGCTAACAGCTCGTAATTAATTATCATATAGAACACTTAGAACAGATAAATTCATAACTTTATCTGTTCTTTGACCTTCGTGTCCCTCTCCATCCACCAACACTCGTACCCATCTCTCTCTTTTATTCACTTGCATTGATTAACTAAAAACCATAATTAACAATTAAAAGTATTTGAACTTTGAAAGAGGAGAGCAGCGGTGGCACAGTGGTGGCGGCCCCGACTTACGAACAGTAAGTCGTGGAACCCAGGCAGGCGCATTACTTTGTGTAATTTATTTCATCACCACTACTCTCAAAATTGTGAAGGAAAACATCGTGAGGAAACCGGCATGTCCTAGAACCAAAAATTCGAAGACATGTTACATCTACCAACCAGCACTGGGTCCGCGTGGTGGATTATAGTTCATTCCCTCTCTAGAGAGGAGGCCGTGTGTCCCAGCTGTGGGAACATTATAGGCTGATTATACTATGAACTTTGAAGGCAAACTTTAATTGAACATTTTTTTTTTTACGTTGCCCCACACTAGGAATGTCACCTGTATCGTGGGTGCGTTTACAAACATCTAAACTCACATACACAAACAGCCAGACCCGGAACGAATCTGTAGGCCATACAAATATTTGTTCCGTGCGGGGATCGAACCCGCGACACGCAACGCAGCAGTCAATCGCTCAGCCACTGCGCGAACCGAATCACAATACTTTTTCCATTGGCTGTACACACAGACGGTGAAAAACATTAACGCAATTATATTGTCATATTTACGTCATGATAATTTGTATAGATTTAAAAAAGAACTAACGTTAAAAATGTTGTACACCTGTGAATAATTTTCATGAAAATTCCGTTATTTTTCTGAGATAACTGTTTTCATGACAAATTTAACATCACGCCTGAAATCCCCGAAGGGTAAGGCAGGAGTGTACTTTCGGGGCTGCGGGACGGTTCGAAAGAGATACCGCGGCCCTGGAACATAAAGGGCCAAAGAAGGAACATGGATGGTTTTTAGTCAGTAAGAGTCTGACACTCCCTTCCGCTCCGCCCAGAGCGGGAGGGGTCATTTGATGATTTCCCGCCCTCCAAAAAAAAAGGGGTGTACTTTAATAACACATATCTACATTTCGCCAGTTATATGTAAGTCACATGATGTAGAGGGCGAGCCTATTGTCGTCAACCGCACGAATTCAGACTCTGTGGCTGCTACTAAGAAATTTCTAATGGAATATCGTAATTATACTTTGCCCGACCTGGGAATCGAACCCGAGACATCTTAGCAGGAGCGCTTGCGATCACAGACAACATACACAAACAGCCAGACCCGGAACAACTATCTGAAGGCAGGGATGTATAATAAATGAAAGTATATAATGTACATAAAACAAAAAAATATTTCTGTATTGTCTGGCTGTCTATTCCCGCTAATCTCCGAAACGGCTGGACCGATTTTGACGGGATTTTTACTGGCAGATAGCTGATGTAATAACTACTTTTAAGTTAGAAAAAAAGAGTCGCGTAATTAAACAAATATTTTTTACAAGCTTTTGCCCGCGGCTTCGCTCGCGTTAATTTAGAATTTGACAATCTATTCGGATTGTACTCTGCTTGTAATAATATAAATCAATAGTAATTCGAGACACGTGGCGCCATCTATGAGCATAATCACGTTATTGTTGTTTTCCTCGGGAACAGTACTTTTTTTCGGGATGAAAGGTACCCTATGTCCGTTTCTGTACACCTGACAACGTATATGCAAAATCTCAGGATGATCGGTTCAGTGGTTTAGGCGTGAAAAGGTAACAAACATACAAACATACTTTCGCATTTATAATATTACTAGCTGTTCCCCGCGGTGTCACACGCTGCGCAGCTCCTAAGGGTCGTAGCGTAATGGTATATAGCCTATAGCCTTCCTCGATAAATGGACTATCCAATACAAAAAGAATTTTTCAATTCGAACCAGCAGTTCCTGAGATTAGCGCGTTCAAGCAAACAAACAAACAAAGTCTTCAGCTTTATAATATTAATATAATAAATAATAATATATATATTAATTAATCTATTATCTATTATTTTATTTTATAATATATAAAAATGAATTGCTGTTCGTTAGTCTCACTAAAACTCGAGAACGGCTGAACGGATTTATCTTATCTTAGTCTTGAAATGTTCGTGGAGGTCTAGGGAAGGTTTAAAAGGCGAGAAAAAATCGAATAATTTCCGGGAAAACCCTAAAAACAGCCCTTTTCTATTTCCCATACAAACGTTTTCTAGAGTCAATTTGAACTTTATTGCTATTCAATAAAGTTCATATTAAATTATAATCACTCACTGTTGTCCAAGCAATTTAGGTGTGTTCCTAACGTCAAAGAGCAATTTGCAATTTATTACCGCTGCATAAAGTTCAAATTCAATCATATCTATCAATCTATATTAGAACAAAGTCGGGTTTGTTACAACACTTATAACTCGAGATCTGCTGGACCAATTTTCATGGTTTTTGATTCGTTGGATTTGTCTCCGCCCCGAATAGCAGAATACATCTTTAAAACAATGGTAGGTAGGTAGGGTAGGTAGCTAGGGTAGGTAGGTAGGTAGGGTAGGTAGGTAGGTAGGGTAGGTAGGTAGGGTAGGTAGGTAGGGTAGGTAGGTAGGTAGGTAGGGTAGGTAGGTAGGTAGAGTAGGTAGGTAGGTAGGTAGGGTAGGTAGGTAGGGTAGGTAGGTAGGTAGGTAGGTAGGTTAGGTAGGTAGGTAGGTTAGGTAGGTAGGGTAGGTAGGTAGGTAGGGTAGGTAGGGTAGGTGGGTAGGTAGGTAGGTAGGGTAGGTAGGTAGGTAGGTAGGTAGGTAGGGTAGGTAGGTAGGTAGGTAGGTAGGTAGGGTAGGTAGGTAGATAGGGTAGGTACGTAGGTAGGGTAGGTAGGTAGGTAGGGTAGGTAGGGTAGGTAGGTAGGGTAGGTAGGTAGGGTAGGTAGGTAGGGTAGGTAGGTAGGGTAGGTAGGTAGGGTAGGTAGGTAGGGTAGATAGGTAGTGAAAGTAGTAGGTAGGAAAACATGCATTGCAACGCATGCCGGGCACAGCTAGTAATAGTATAGATAGATCGGGAAATAAGGATTAAATTCCACGCGGAAGGAGTTGCGGGTAACAGCTAGTTTATAAATATATAAATGATACTTGTTGAGTAATTTTCTCAACTACATGCTAATTGCATAATAAAAATAAACTATCGATGACTCTAAAATTAACAAACCTATTATAGTTTTTGCATAAATTAGGTTTTACAATATTAGATGTATATATATAATATTTTATATTATTGATTGAATAAACATAATTATAGATATATATTGCAATAAAGGTTTTAATTGAATTTAAACTACAAAACTTTGGGGACTGAGATCTCTTCTCAGTGAGAGGGAGTGGGTAATCCACCACAGGGCCCAGTGCGGGTTGGTAGATGTCACATTTCTTCTAATGTTCAGTTCTAGGACATGCCGGTTTTTCTTCACCGTTTTGTGAGCAGTGGTCGTTTCTGCCTAGCCTTTTCCCAACTATGTCAGGTCAGCTTCCAGTCTAATCGGATGCGACGACCGATCTGACCTCCACAACCCAGTTCGTTCTGGGTAATACGATACCCTTTGGTAAGACTGGTTGTCAGAATTTCTGGCCACGTGACTACCAGTAACGACAATCAAAGATCTACAAATGACAGTCGGGACCAACGGCTTAACATAATTTTCGATACATGGAGGAAACTCGGTACATTTTGGATGGTTACCCATCCACGGACCGACCTTGGCAAGCGCTGCTTATACTTGAAGATCAACCTGTGCGGCTGTTATTATTTAGCCATGAATTTATTTGGGAATAAAACATGATGGCCTAATATAAGCTACACACCCTCTGCTTATCCCATCATGGAATACAGGAATGATATTATTATAATCTTATAATTGTCCCATTGGAGGGCAAATGCTTCCTTACCCTCCTACTTTTCGCGATTTGTAGGCCAATCCTTTGAGAAAGAGTCCAGCTCAACTCACTATCTTCTTCTGAGCCTGCCGCGTTGTCGTTTCCAGCTGTTAGACATCCACTGAGGCATCCGCCGATATGCGGCAGATGTGAGCAGTCCAGTTCTGCTTCAACCTAGCAGCTGTAAGGCCAGCATCAGCTATTTAGCTTTTGGAGCGAAGTATGGAGTTTCTAATACGGTCCGTAAGTTTGACACCCAGTATACTTCGCTCCATAGCTCGTTGGAAGACTCAGACTTGGTGATATTATGTTAAGTTTAATATTATTCATGGTTGAAACAATAGTAGACGGCATCGAAAAGTCTATAAAAATTATAGGCTGGCATTCCAATCAGATAAAATGGCCGTCAGCTACGTTTTCTAATAATTCCTATTGTTACAAAACTTTCTTTTATAGAAATGTATTTCGCCAAAGCTCTCTCTGATGCATTCAACATCTGCCTAGCCTTTTCCCAACTATTTTGGGGTCGGCTTCCAGTGTAACCGGATGCAGCTGAATACCAGTATTTTACGTGGAGCGACTGCCTATCTAACCTCCACAACCCAGTTCTTGCCCAGGTTAGTCCGTGGATGGGTGACCACCAATTACATACCGAGTTTCCTCGATACCTCGGAAAACACGTGAAGCCGTTGGTCCCGGCTGTCATTTGTAGATCCTTGACAGTCGTTACGGGTAGTCAGTGGCCTGAAAGTCTGACAGCCAGTCTTACCAAAGGGGCATCGTATTACGCAGTACTAACTGGGTTGTGGAGATCATATAGGCAGTCGCTCCATGTAAAATACTGGTATTCAGATGCGTCCGGTTAGACTGGGAGCCGACCCCAAAATAGTTGGGAAAAGGCTAGGCAGATGATGATTAGTTAAGATTTAATTGAAGACATGCTGCGCTGACCCAAAATAAACTGGGATAAGGGCAATAGAATAACGACGATATTGACAAACAAAACTTTAGATAATTCAAGCTAGTTAATTCGATTTAATGTTTGACTAAATAATAAACAAATTGATAAGATTTTGATGCCCGAATATACACTGTCAATTTGCAATCAGATTTATTATCAGTTAACTCTGAATCTAGGGCACATAGATACGGTTGATGATTAGGTAGTTTACAGGGAGCGAATTTTATATATTTGACCTTCACATCAAAATTGAAAGGCCATTATCAAAATCTTAGGTGAGACCGTGTCTGAATTACAGGTTTTTTGAGTAAGGTGACTGTTTTCGATGCCTATAGAAATATTTTTTATTCTTTTTTTTTATATATTAAATGGGCCTACTCTTGACCTCAATCTAGTCCTGAGGACAGAGATGAGGTCGACGATGGAACGAGCTAACCCAAAAGAAGCCTATTAACTCGCGACTTAAATAGATTGGGGTCATATGAACTTGGAACACCGACGAAGGCAGGGAATTCCACTCCTTGGCTGTGCGCATAATAAACGATGTAGCAAAGCGCTTCGTGCGAATATGTGGAACATCGACAAAATTGCCAATAGTCCAAAACCGCACATTTCCGGTGTTTTTTTTCATGGATGCACACCGATTACTAGGCCGATTTACGTGATTTATTTCTTATAACGTCGGTACTTAATTGTTTTTGGCAAAAAAACTTTTAGTATCGCTGATAACAATAAAGGATGGACGGTGTGAAGGATGATATGGCAAGAAAGGAGGTGTCTGCTGAGATGACGAGTAATAGAGAAGTATGGAAGAAGAAGACATGCTGCGCCGACACCAAATCAATTGGGATAAGGGCAAGAGAATGATGCTGTAGAATATCAAATCTGCATTTTGTTCTCCCATTTTTAAGGAGTTTAAAACAAAACTTGCAAAATGTAAGCATTTTTACATCTCTGTAGTAAAACAAGCTTGATGTTATATTACGAATGTGCAATACTTTAAATTATAATGTTTACGCTAAAATATTATAGCGACGACCTCAATAAAAAGTCATATTACCTACTTGCAAACGTGACAGAATGCATATTCCTAAAGATTCTGTTGATACGCAAAATTCGTCTTGTGCCTAGTTTGTCAGTTTTATTTTGCATGGAGACATCGTATAATTTAAAGCACATTATATGACTATTCTTTGGCCAAAAAATAGGCCCGCCCTGTGGTCACGTGAAGAGTCGACCAACCGCTTGGCGATTTCCCGAAATACTAGGTGGGCAGTCGGACGCCATGGCCCTAGTTTTTCAACCCCAAACGGCTCAAACACACAACTACCAATTAAATTATTGTATTTGCGCCGTTTGAGGTTTTCAGTACCTGCAGCAGCCGCCCCAGCGCAGCCCACTGTGCTAAGAAGATGGGATGGCACAAGGGTGTCGACGCAAGTTGCGTCCCAAAGGCCTACCCGACTTCCATGGCATTATGGTCGTACCATCTGGTCACTTCCCATCGACGCGTGCCAAGCTATTGGGTTCTAAGACAGCTGGCACTCCGGGGTGTCAAGAGCACGACGGATGAGATCATTAAATGCTAGCGTGCCGCACAAATCGAATTTAATTGATTTAAATATATTAGAATTAAATAATAAGATGTCCGACGTTACTCCCCAATACAAATTAAATATGATAACCAGAATTCTATAATCCAACTAGTTTTTTTTTTAAAGTATCCATAATTATCATAAATTTTAAAAGTTTTAGTTATAAGTATCATTTTTAAACATGTGACTTCGTCTTTAACAATTTTATTGATTTTTTTTTGTCACAAAAAAAAAGTCAAATTGGGATAAAGGCAGGAGAATGCTGATTTGTAGTTTTGTTATCTTTTACGTAAATGTCTTAAAAATCCTGTAGGTAATTATACTTTTCATAAAATATAAAGCGATGTATTATTTTTGCCAGAAAATTATTTCAGTTTTAAATAAGTACATACTTAATTATTATTGAAGTCTCATAAATTGTATAAGCATTTAACATAGTTAAAACTGAAAACAAAAAACTCCATTTTTCCATTCGAATAATCATTTACTTTTCTCCTCACTACACACATTTCCCGGCAAAATTTATTCGAAAAAAAAAAACAATTTTTTAAGCGAAAAGCTCCGCAAATACGTGCGTACATTACAAGAAAATGAAAGTAAATCTCAAGTAAACGCATTATCGTTCATCTTAAAGACACTTTCATGGCACACTGCCCTAATTCCCCCACTAAAGTGAAAGTCAGAAAATATAATAATATGACATAATAAGACATAACATATGTAAATGCGGACTTAATAAACGGTTAATATTACTCCATTTTTGTAATAATAGGTGGTGACCGAGTTTTGGAATAACAAAAAAAAATCGAATAATTTTTAACGGAGTTCGAATAAAATTTATGCAAATGGGTTGTTTTATTTGCTTGTTAAATTGGAGTAACTATTTTTATGATTTAAATTATAATAAATTACTAATAAACAAAAAACTTACAAATCTGAGAAAAAAAAAACAAACTAAAATACATACCTCAAAGCGAAAAATCCCAGTTCCAAAACAGGAGCTCCACAAAAAAAAAATCCACACAGACACTTGAATTACAAAAAAAAAAACACCACAGGAAAAAAACACAAAAAAAAATTTTTTTCACAAAAACTATTACGAAAGCGCACTGTGTCGTAAAATATTTTTTTCTTCGTTATAATATTTTGCTCCGCGGCACGGCTATATTCAACGGGCGCAATCGCCCGACTAATGAACATTCTCTTCAGTAAACCAAGCAACGATGCTTCAAGTTATTTTTCTGTTTTAGAACCTGCATGGTATTAAGTTGGATGACATGTGTCATCTTTATTTGAGCTGTTTTTCATGAGAAATTTATGTTTTGAATTGGAAAATGATTATGGGGCAGCTTGGATTTTTAATTCAGAAATAGCTTATACTTAATTAGCTGTATTTAGTTTAGGACTGTTTCGTTGGTCTCGTCAGGGGCGGATTTCCCTATAGGCCGAGTAGGCCCGGGCCTAGAGCGGCAAAATTTAGGGGGCGGGGTTTTTTTTTTTTAGTTTTTGCCCACGCGCCTACGTGTAAGACAATTTGTGAATAACGATTCATTGTTACTCACAAATAGAAATGGTAAGAATCAGTATCTGAAATACTGATTGAGATAATAAAATCATTAAGTGACAATCGTTTTTTTTTTCCATTTTAATTTAATTTCTATAGTTTATTTAATTTTTCATGCTTTTCAGCACATAGGGGGCGGCAATCTTTCGTAGGCCTAGGGCAGCCCCTGGGCCTCGTGGTGGCGACTGCTGAGCATAAGGTCTCCGGTTTGATTCCCGGGTCAGACAAATTGTTATTAGGTTTTCCATCAGGAAATTCTCAGTAGCAGCCATGGAGACTGGATTTGTGCCCGGTTGATGGCAATAAGCTCGCCACCATATTACAAAGGTCTTAAAAAAACATAACTGGCGAAATGTGGGTGTACTATTAGGTACAGCTCTGCCTGACCCTTTGGGAATGCAGGCGAGATGTTATGTTATGTAAACAGCCTATATTATAAAGAGATACAAATTGTAAGTATGTATGTGGGGGGTCATTTCGAAACTACTGATCCGATTACGAAAATTCTTTCATTAATGGCAAGTTAAATTATCCTTGATTGTCATAAGCTATAACAGTCTTTCGGATCAATCTTCAGGTTAAACCGCGCTTGCCTAGGCTTGTCTGTGGATTGGTGACCACACATTACATACCGAGTTTCCTCCGTGCCTCGGAAAGTACGTTAAGCTGTTGGTCCCGGCTGTCATTTGTAGATCTTTGACAGTCGTTACGGGTAGTCAGTGGCTCGAAAGTCTGACAAATAGTTTTATTTATTTAACAGTTTATGTACACACTAAATACAGAAAACAAGAAAGGAACAGAAAAAATAGGTATGTGATGCTTATTTCTAATGAAATCTCTTCCAGCATACCTGCGAAAGGAGAGTAGAAAAAAGAGATGTAGACACAGCGTGTAAAAGAAGAAGAGAAAATAGAATACATAAAAACAAAGCAAATAACGAATTTAAATATAAAATACAATACAAGAATATATGATAATATGTGATATTTCACACCAAAAATAAAAGTCGTAATTTTACGTAATAAAAGTTACTTAGTTTGATGTACAGAATGCTTGGTTGACGGCTTCGTTAAGGGTCTTGTTAAATTTAAATTATTTATTTGCCAGAAACATGGTATGTTTACAAGGTGTTCATAATATTACATGTCTGGTATGCAAATTCAATTTATAATTACAATAAATTATAATTCACATCACTTACATTCCATTAATTTTAAGATTACTTATACATAATTTCAATTATTATATTGCACACACTTCTTTTTTACCATATTATAAAATTAAACAATAAATTCAACATAATACCTAACTAACGGACTTTCATATAAACACACCCTGTTTATACATAAACTCTCGCCTCTTTCGCACGGGGGTAGGCTGAAACCACAGAACGCCTCCTTCTCCGATCTTCACATACTCCTTCTGCCTCGTCCACGTATACACGCACGAGGGTTGTGAAGAATATGCACCGGACCTTTGCACAAGGAACGACTTCCGGGAAGTAAGAATAAACAATCTCGGGAGGTATTCCTTGTGAAGGGCAGGAGCAATGAGCTCATTACGTAGAAAAGATAAAGCCTGAAACAATTTTAAAGGTTGATTATCAAGAACTTTGTGTGGTATAGTCATCATCGTCATCATCCACAGCTTGAATTTTTTATTTAAAACGTTGCCCCACACTAGGAAATTCTCCTGTATCGTGGGTGCGTTTACAAACATTTAAACTCACATACACAAACAGCCAGACCCGGAACAACTATCTGTAGGCCATACAAATATTTGTTCCGTGCGGGGATCGAACCCGCGGGCCGCGACACGCAACGCAGCAGTCAATCGCTCAGCCACTGCGCCAACCGTGCCGTCTATTCAATTCACCCACTGCTGAGTATAGGCCTCTCTTTTCTTCTGCCAATCTCCACGTTCCTGTGCCAGCCTCATCCAGGTTTTTCCCTGGTAGTATAGAACAACTAAAAAACCCGACTACTGAAAAATCCCGCTCCAATTAAATTTACTAGGTAAAAACGACTCCTTCTATTGTTGAAGTCGGTTAAAATTAAACCTATTTTACTCGGGCCATAATAACAAATCGATTGACACCTTTTTTCGGATGGGAAATCATCAATGACTACCCCCCCCCCCACCCCCCACTTTGGACGGAGTGGAAGGGAGTGTCTTGTACTGACTAAAACCCATCCATGTTCCTTCTTTGCCTTTTGTGTTCTTTCGAACAGTCCCGCAGCATCGATTGACACCTTATTCATCAAAATCGGATGTATAGTTTAGGCGCTACGAAGGAACATACGTAAATACATACATACATAGACTGCTAAAATCTTAACCCTTCCTTTTGGCTTCGCCGTAGTCGGGTAAGATGTAAACCGACCTTTCACGAAACCGTTAACCAAGTATTTTGTACAGTTGTTAGCACTGGGAAACGATTTTATCACCCAAAAAGTGCTGATGGATGCACAAAAGGACGGATGTCAACATGGATGGATGTCCACAACAAAAACATATCGATATGATGATGGGAAGAAAAATTGCCTCATCGTTATTTTTATAATAATATTGCTTCGTTACGCGTGAAATTAGCGGTGTGAAATATGTTTTACGACCTATTCTCATACCTAACAAATATACATAAAAATTTTCATAAAAATCGGTCGAGCAGTTTCGGAGGAATGCGACCACAAACACCTTTTGTGATTGATTTTTGACGTAGCACAAAATGTATTACAGCGCCATCTATACCGCAAAGGAAGAACTAGCATCAAAATACTGAATCGCGCTATTAAAGTTATCCGCAACTTAAGACTATTTAAGAAAACCCGACTGCGTCTATCGGGCAGTAGCCCACCAGACATAACACCCGACTGGTCGGAGGATCCTCCCTTTTCTATGAGGCTTAAAGAACTTCACACTCCGTTTATGATGCTCCAATAAAATGGGCAGATTCCTAATAACATATCAAGTTGATAGATTATTACTGAGTTGCGCCGGTGACTGAAAAGATGTTTGGTCATCTGTTGTCTTGGTATGACATGTGATGCGGATGAATGAGGAAAACGACGTTTCTTTTTTAAACACAAGTTTTTAATGTTATAGCTTTACTTAAAATACCTCCACGACCCCCGTGCATCCATCAACAGAATGTTTTGAGTGCCTAACATTGAGTCCTACCGTACAACGTGATTTTTATCCAAAAAAAAGTCTAAGAGTAGAGGAAGACCAAAAAAACAATGGATGGACTGTGTGAAAGATGACATAGTAAGAAAGGAGGTGACTGCTTTTTTTTTTTTTTTTTTTGGGGGGTCATCAAATGACTCCTCCCGCTCTGGGCGGAGCGGAAGGGAGTGTCAGACTCTTACTGACTAAAAACCACCCATGTTCCTTCATTGGCCCTTTATGTTCCAGGGCCGCGGTATCTCTTTCGAACAGTCCCGCAGCCCTGGCAGCCACAGGCCCTTGCGAGCCCCTCCCGTTTGCTGACAACTCTTTGAGGCGCGCGTGGAACACGAACGCGCCGTCGACACGGCCTGCCCGTCGTCATACGACGGACGGACGGCGAGCTAGCCCATTACTCACCGTCCACAGGCCCGCGCCTACGGTGGCCGAGAGCCATCACGGCGTGGCCCCCGACGCCAAGGAGGTGACTGCTGAGATGACGAGTAATAGAAAAGTATGGAAGAGACAGCTACACGCTGCGCCGACCCCAAATGGATTGGGATAAGGGCAGTTGAATGATAATGAAGAAATACCTACCTCAACTACATTGATATAGGGTCTACCCTGACAATCCATAATTACTATACCTTCAATTCTTCAAGGAAATGACATTGTAATGATGTATTTTTAATCATCGCGTGTCTAAACCAAGATAATTGTAAATCGTTTTCTTAGTACGTCTATTGATTAATTAGCTATTACAGCGGATGTACCACGTTGCTAGGCGTCAATGAGTGACCTTAGACATTACACAAACATAACATCACACCTGTAATCTCTGTAGTGATAGGCAGAAGTGTAGTCTAGTAAACGGACCCTTCATGACGCCGCCAACCAAGCATTCTGTACATCAAACTAAGTAACTCTACGCAAAAATTATTGCTGGTAAACGACTTTGTTTTTGGGATGAAAATCACGTTTTACTGGTTGGACTCAATATAACACTCTCCAGACATTGTGCTGATGTATGCATTGCACAGTGCGGTGGTCGTGGAGTTATATAAAGTAAAGTTATAACATCAAAATCTTGAATAAAAAAAAAATGGTAAAAAATAGGAACTTTGACCCCCAATATCTCCGTAACTAGAAGGTTCCCAGGTACAGCAAGCAAATAATCGCAATGAAAGGGAGAACCAGTACCTTTCGGCTTAATACTCATTATAGTACACCCATATTTCGCCAGTTATGTTTATTTCATCATCATCATCTGCCTAGCCTTTTCCCAACTATGTTTAAGGTCGGCTCCCAGTCTAACCGGATGCAGCTGAATACCAGTATTTTACATGGAGCGAATGCCTATCTGACCTCCACAACCCAGTAAATGCTAGGTAATACGATACCCCTTGGTAAGACTGGTTGTCAGACTTTCGGGCCACTGACTACCTGTAACGACTGTCAAAGATCTACAAATGACAGCCGGGACCAACGGCTTAACGTGCTTTCCGAGGCACGGAGGAAACTCGGTATGTAATGGGTGGTCACCCATCCACGGACCAACCTAGGTAAGCACGGCTTAACCTAAAGATCGACCCGAGTGGCTGTTCTTATTTAGCCACGAGCTCCTCAGTTATGTTTATTTATCACTAGTGCTAAAACACAGAAAAACCTTGTGAGAAAACTGCCGTTTTCTAGAACCTTTTATTCGAAAACATGTGACATCTACTGACCTGCTCTGGGCCCACGTGCTTCATTCTGGGCTCACATTGAGAGGATTTGTACTCAAATCATTTCTTACGACATTTTCCTCATTCCTCTGCCATTTGATATTAAAATAAAGGGCGTGAAATTGATTATATCATTCAAATTTACATTAATTATTCTACTTCGATGAGACTACTTAAGGATCTGAACACACTGAGGAGATTCCTCAGCGGGACGCGACTAGTCTTTTTTTATGTGGCATCTCGCAGTTCAACCTAGGAGGTTGTCTGGTAAACCGGGCTATCCTATGAGCGCCTTTAGGGTAAGGCCTCCAGACAAAAACATAAAACTAAGCGCCTGCACGATAAGGGTAGCTTAGGTGCTTGAAAGAAACTGAACCGTTTTATAGCTCACGTGTCGATTTTTTTAGGCTTTCGTACCCGAAAGGTAACCATCGGGACCCTATAACTAATCCTCCACTGTCCGTCCGTCTGTCTATCAGCGGGCTGTATCTCATGATCCGTAATAGACAGTTGATGTGTATTTCTGTTGCCGCTATAACAACAAATAATAAAATTAATTAAAAATTAAAGGGGGCTCCCCTACTACCATAGTACGGAACACTTCATGCGCGAGTTGACTCGCACTTGGCTGGTTTTTCATGATAACGGAGGCACAACCAAGAAGCAAGATGCGCCTGTCGTCATTTGCAGTTTGCATGCAATCGCCAATTGACGCCGTGGAAATTACGCATATTGCACGGGATTCGCTTCGGTTGTACCAGATCTTAATATAAACAGGTATAATTTATTTTACCTACTGGCCATTAAATTAACCATTCATGTTATTTATTTAAGTTCTTTTGTCACCAACATCTCAATGATTAATATATTATTACTGGAGTAACTCGTTTGTGAAATAAAATATACGGTGTTTATGGTCCGTTACTTAACGTCAATTAATACTAAAAAGGAAAATCCGCCTTTAAAAAGAATTATTAAACTCAAACTTGAAACATATATTTTACAAGACAAGTAACAGACACTTTTGAAGTCGCGTTTGGCCGCAACGCGCCTGATGTGAAGCAATGATGCGGCCTAGGGTGGAGCACGCTTGCCTAGAAGAAACCGATTCACTCGAACCTTGAAAAGATCTAGATTATAATGATCGGGAGACAAGAGAAGCCAGCAATAAGAGGAAGCTACAGTCTAGCCACAGGAATAATAACTGTGAAAGTACTGTAGTTGCCCATTTCAAAGCGTAGATTTCTATGGAGAAGAATCGGCAAGAAACTCCATGGATACTCTTTTAAAATTTAGCTAGGTTATCCTTTTGAACGCCAGAGCATAAACGCACGCGCGTGCCTTTACGCCAAGCCACAATTTCACCGCAAATACCCTCAAAAAGAATAGGGATTTCAAAACTATTTAATTGTTTATTTCGTAATATACTTAGTGCATCGCATTTTTGTCACATATTTGTGTCGTTAGCGTACAGGGCACGTGCTTGCTTGTCACGTACATATGACAATGGCGTTCATAAGGTTAATAAAAATTGTTCGAGTTTAAATCGAACTCTAAGCGAAAATACATAATTGCATTGAAAGCAAGTATGCACATTCGCTCGTTCACCAAAATGTGGGCCAGTTCGTGTTCAGATCTCATTAGAGACACCGCGTACTCAAAACCATTACCATTACCATTGTCTTGTAATTAAGTGTTATAGTGATTTAATAAAAAGCTATTTCCCTTACAATTTGAGACTTTAACTTCTACCATAAACCATATCCTATCAATACGAGAAAGGAGTGTTAGGTCACCATAGCGCCAAGCACTACTTTTTACATGGTCCTTCGAGAATTTTTTTACCAGTGACTACCAAGTGAAACAGTGCCACGCGAACCAGAAGATCGCTGCGATTTGAAGAACCACGGATTGCAGAGACGGTTGGTTGGAGCACATAAGGTCAGATCGAACCATTTATTTATACTAACCATTACCAAATATTTTCAAATCAACTTAAAAAATGGATTCCGATACTCTGTTCATCAACCAGACGGAGCTCTATGAAATTCTGAACAAGTTTTCAAAGATGGATCCGAGAGGAAGACCATCGATAATTACAAGCGCAAGGTTAATATGTTGGAAGCCTACTGGCGCGATTATCAAGAAAACCATAGAAAAATAATGGAGTTTGCCGATTTTGATCACATTTACTTTAAAAAGGGTTGTTTCGAAACAGCCCAGGAAGTTTATTTGAAAATTAAGGAGATTATAGACAAAACCATGAGGCAGTTAGACGCTACGCAGCTGAAGGATGAAACCCCCTGTAGAGCCAAAGCGGATGAGATACAACCATTACCAGGTAACCGGGCTAGCCAACAGCTAGGTGTGGGCAATCTTCGACAGGAAGATGAGGCGGCGAAGCCACAACCAGGTACGTCGTCGTCTCGCTATGAGGAGTCCTCGCAGCGAGAGAGTTTACTATATACAGACAAGCTGAACGGGTTAATAAAGAAGCAGAATATTAATTTCAAAGCGTTCATGAGAACCGTGAGTAATATACAAATAGACAATTTCGAGAATCAATGGCAATTCGAGAATGCTCTAAAATCACTGGATAGCCGATGGGGTGAGATCGACAAGCTTCATTGGGAAATTGAAGGTGAGGATGGAGGCGATGATATTACATACCAAATAGAATTCTGCAAGTACGAGGAAAAGTACAGTGAGCTGACAAACGACATCAATAAAAAGATGTGGGCAGTGAAACACCGTGAAAAGTCAGCACCAAAAATGGACATACCCATATTCAATGGGACTTACAACCAATGGGTTCCATTCAAAGACTTGTTTAGCGAAGCGGTCGACAAAAACCCGTCGATGTCCAATGCACAAAAAATGCAGTTTTTAAAGAGTAAGGTGACTGGAGAAGCAGAGCGTCTGATTCACCATTTACAGATTAGCTCTGACAATTATCATGTATGTTGGAAGATTCTAAACCACAGGTATGGTAACAAGAAATTAATTTTCACGTCCCATATCAATATACTGCTCGGACTTCCCAACATACAACAGCAGTCGCTAGCCCCGATAAAGAAGCTGCATGACGTAACCAAGGAGACGTTACACGCTATACAGAATCTGGGAGTTGATGTAACAACTTGGGATCCACTTTTAGTGCACCTACTAGCGCAAAAGCTTGATGACGATACC
This sequence comes from Eurois occulta, assembly GCA_950022335.1. Classification (NCBI taxonomy): domain Eukaryota; kingdom Metazoa; phylum Arthropoda; class Insecta; order Lepidoptera; family Noctuidae; genus Eurois; species Eurois occulta. Next base: position 10,163,751 of record OX465505.1, read on the forward strand.
TTCACCGAATATATAGAATCGGTCAAGAATCCTAGAGAGCTACCCGATCTACAGGAATTCATGGAATTCTTGGAAACGAAATTTACAGCACTAGAAGCATCTCGTCGCAAGCAGGAACCAGCAAACCAAAAAACCACGCCGCATCAATCAAGCAAGAACAATAACCAAAACCAGAAGAAAAGTTTTCATCTCAATAATCATCAATCAGGCAACAGAGACAATTCAAAGTCTAACATGAACGCGTTACATGTGTCGCAATCGATAACCTGTGCATTGTGCAATTCAGAACACGGATTGTGGCGTTGCCCTAATTTTTTGCAAATGACGCACGAGCAAAAGGCAAACAAAATTGAGCAATTAAATTACTGCCAAAACTGTCTATGCAGCCATAACAATAAACCATGTCAGTCGAGCAAACGATGTCGTAAATGCTTAGGTACACACAACACTCTACTCCACGAAGCATTAGCAAAACAAAGTCCAACTGCGTCAGCAGAAACCTCTAACAAGAGTGTTGCAACCAAAAGAAGCACATCTAAGTCATCTCACGTGTCTTGGGATGACATGTCTGAAGTACTTTTAGCCACCGCAATTATAAAAGTAAAGGGAGCTGATGGAACACAGCACAAGATGAGAGCTTTAGTTGACCAAGGTTCTCAACTGTCGTTAATCACCGAAAATGCAGCGCAGATTTTGGGATTAAAGAGAGATCATTTTAAAGGACAAATTTACGGTGTCGGTGAAAAAGAAAACAACGCAAAGGGAATGTTACAGTTAACACTACAGTCTTCTGCAAATAGTGAATTTACTTGTGACACGAACGTTATTGTTATGAACAATTTGATTAAACGACTACCAAATAACACTTTTACCAAACCGACAACCTGGAACCATATTCAAGGGATACAATTGGCTGATCCGGAGTTCCACATAAGCAGGCCCGTAGACATGCTTCTAGGTGCAGATGTTTATAGCAAGATAATGTTAGGAGGAATCTTAAGAGGAGACAAGGACAAGCAACCAATCGCTCAACAGACGCAACTAGGATGGCTACTCTGTGGATCCATGAAACCACACTACCAATGCAACGTAATTCTCAACAACACAGAAGACCTTCTGAAATATTGGGAGAACGAAGACATTAACCAGAAGATAGAGATGACCAACGATGACCATGAGTGTTTACAGTTCTTTATTAAAACCACAAAGAGACTTGAGGACGGAAGGTATGAAGTACGGCTACCGCTTAAACCGGAACACAACGACAAGTTGGGTCATACCAAACCACAAGCATTAGCTCAATTTAGGAACTTGGAGAAGAAATTTGAAAAGAACAGCGAACTGAAAGCAGAGTACAAAAAATTCATGGACGAATATTTTGTATTAAACCACATGACACCATGCAGCATTAATCAGGCACCCGAATGCTACTTACCACACCATGCAGTCATTCGGGCTGAATCTACTACTACCAAACTGAGAGTAGTTTTCAACGCCTCGGCAAAGTCATCATCAGGATACAGTCTAAATGACGTCATGTACAGGGGTCCAAATATACAAAAGGATATTCAAGAGCTTATCCTGAAATGGCGACAATTTCAATTTGTATATACTTCCGATATCGAGAAGATGTACAGAATGATCCGAGTGCACCAAGAAGACCAAGCTTATCAAAAGATACTATGGCGAGAATCAAAAAACCAACCTATACAATCGTTTCAACTCGTCACGCTAACATACGGAACCAAACCAGCGGGCTTCTTAGCGATGATGTGCTTAAAGCAACTAGCATCTGATGAAAGACAAAAATTGGGTGGATTTAATCTTAGAAAATGGACCTCGAACAAACTAGAGTTATTAACCGATTTGGAGAGAGAGCAATGTGACCAGTCAACATACGAGTTCAAGCAGAACGATTCTACCAAAACATTGGGTCTTCGTTGGAACCCACAGAAAGATAATTTTACCTTCAACTCGAAAATAGAACCCGAATCATCTGCAACTATTACCAAAAGAGCTCTACTTTCGGACATTTCCAAGCTGTTTGATCCATTAGGGTGGTTAACCCCCTTGAGCACTACCATGAAAATCCTGTTTCAAAATGTCTGGTTGTCTAACATAAAATGGGATGACGCGCTACCAGAGGCAATGAACTCGGAATGGACTAAACTGAAGCAAGAATTTCCGGACATAAACAGTATAGAAGTCAACAGATGGTTGGGAATGGGAGAAAACCAAAATATAGAATTGTACGGATTCTGCGACGCCTCTAACAAGGCATACGCGTGTGTAATCTACTGCAAGGTAAAAAACAATGCAGGGACAACCATTACATTAGTAGCGGGGAAGGCCAGGCTGGCACCCATAAGCAAGGTCTTATCTATACCGAGACTGGAGTTAATGGGCGCTCATCTGCTATCTCAACTAATGCAAAAAGTTCAAAGCTGCTTATCAGATTACCCTACGGAGGTCTACTGCTGGACAGATTCAACAGCAGTACTAGGATGGATACAAGGAGATCCAGCCCGATGGAAACCATTTGTAGCAAATCGGGTAACAACAATTACCAAAATCATACCATCAAAACATTGGCAATATGTAAAGACGACAGATAATCCAGCAGACTGTGCAAGTCGTGGTTTGACTGTCAAGCAACTCAAAGACCACAAGTTATGGTGGCAAGGGCCGACATGGCTGCCATCATACACAAACCAAGAAAACCAACGTACCATTTTTGAGACGAACTTAGAAGTAAAGCCGTCTATTTTAAAACAAACCAACGCGGTAGTCATTGAACAACCAACAGAATCGCTGACTACCTCAATTATTAAGAATTTGATGAACAAACACAGCTCCATTACAAAAATCATACGTATTTTTGCGTGGATACTGCGATTGCCTACTTTGAATAAACAAGCTCGCCGCCCCTACCTCGAATTACACGAACTTCGACGCGCTAAACAGCTGATAATCAAAAACGTTCAGCAGGCAGAATTTGCAAACGACCTAGATTCATTAGACAAACACGGAAGAGTGCACTCCAAAAGCAAGATTTTGAGTTTGAACCCAATTATAGATGAACGCGGCATGTTACGCGTGGGTGGGAGATTAGAAAACGCCAACATGAGTCCGGAGATGAAACATCCCATCATCTTACCACACGATCATCAGCTAACCACATTACTGATTGATCAAGCTCATAAACTGACTTTCCATGGAGGAGCGCGTTTAACATTAGCAAATCTACGACAACAGTACTGGATTATCGGCGGATATATGGCCACAAAAAAGTTTATAAGAAAATGCGTCATATGCAGAAAACAAAATCCCATACGGCAGCACCAGCTCATGGGAGATTTACCAGAACCAAGAGTGAATCCAGAACATGCATTTTATCACTGCGGCGTAGATTATACGGGATTCGTGGAGGTCAAAGCAAATAAAGGACGGGGAATTAAAACCACAAAGGGGTACATTGCAGTTTTTGTATGTATGGTCACGAAAGCGGTTCACCTAGAACTCGTGTCAGACCTGAGCAGCTCCGCCTTTTTGGCAGCTCTAACCAGAATGGCAGCCTCGGGTCGCTTGTCCAAGGGGATGGCGAAGTAGACCGAGACGTAACACACCGGATCAACTCAGGATGGATGAAATGGCGACAGGTCACTGGAACAACTTGCGACCCACGGATGCCCCTCAAGTTAAAGGGGAAAATATACAAGTCCGTGATTAGACCTGTCGTACTGTATGGATCAGAATGCTGGGCTGTGAAGAAGATGGATGAAAAAAGATTGCATGTAGCGGAGATGAGAATGTTGAGGTGGATGTGTGGTGTGACAAGAATGGATAAAGTAAGGAACGAGTATATTAGAGGAAGTTTAAAAGTTGCGCCAGTTACAGAAAAGTTGAAAGGGAATCGACTGTCTTGGTATGGACATGTGATGAGGAGGGACGAATCGCATGTGACTAAAAGAGTGATGAATATAAACGTTGATGGATGGAGAGGGAGAGGAATGATATGAAAGATAAAGAAGTAAATGACAGCATGACGGTTGACAGAGGAGAATGGAAGAAAAAAACGTGTTGCGCCGACCCCAAGTAACATGGGACAAGGGCAGGAAGATGATGATGATGATGATGAACCAGAATGGCAGCCAGAAAAGGGTCGCCACGACACATGTACAGTGACAATGGCACTAACTTCGTGGGAGCAAACAGGATGATACAGGAACAAATTAACCAGCTTCACAAGGGATTCAGTGAAAATTTTACGACCGAAATAACAGAGATGGGCATAGAATGGCACTTTAATGTACCTAGCTGGCCTAACGCCGGCGGCCTATGGGAGCGAGCAGTACGCAGTCTAAAACATCATCTCAAGAGGGTTATCGGTCAACAAAGACTAACCTTCGAGGAGTACACCACATTGTTAGCTAGACTAGAAGCGTGCCTCAACTCGCGACCTTTTTGCGCGATATCCGAAGATCCTGACGATGTAAACTTCCTTACACCAGCTCATTTCTTATCAGGAAGACCAGGAACAACTGTAATAGAAACCGAGCAAGATGCTAGAACCAGATGGCATCTAACCAGCAAATTATTCCAAGATCTTTGGAAACGTTGGAAGACTGAATACTTGGTACAACTCTCATCAAGAAGCAAATGGATGGAACCACAAAAAAACATAGGAATTGGAGATCTAGTGGTAATTCATGATGAAAATCTGCCTCCAGGAAAATGGGCTCTTGGACGTGTGGTCGACACACACCCAGGAGATGATGGCCTTACCAGAGCGGTTTCATTAAAAACCAAAAATGGAGTCATAAAACGCCCTATTGTGAAACTCTCCGTTTTGCCCGTTAACCAGAGTAGAGTAACGGCACCCAAACCAGATACAAAACCAACAACCAAATTGATGGAGAGGAAAAGAAAACCGATATCAAAAATCGCAACTGTAGCAACTGTTTTACTGAGTTTTTTCATGCTGATTTTTCCATCTTACGGTTTACACGATATAAAACCATTTCCAAACAACCAAACGCTTTATTTTGACCCCATATCAAAGGTACAATTAATCAGGGATAAATGGACATTAGTCATGTACTACGACATGGGACCTTATTGGACAGGCATAACCACTTATAATAAAATATCAAATTATCAAGAACAATTGTGCGCAACCATTGAAACACTAAGCCATTGTAATACGATCGTGCAGCAAGCCCGACACGACTACCAGGAACTCGAATACTACAATGAACTTTTGCTAACACAGCATTTTGATATCCACGCCAGACAGCGACGCGCCACAGGGAAGACGGGTCGGCGCCGACGAGGCCTAATCAACGGTATCGGGTATCTAGCGAATGACTTATTCGGTGTGTTGGACTCACGTTTCGCTGACCAGTATGAAAAAGACATTGAAACCATACATCGCAATGAGAAACACCTTTCGAATTTATGGAAAAACCAAACTTCCATAATCGAAGCAGAGTTCAACCTCATGAAGAGAATGGAGATCACTGTAAATAAACAACACAAATTAATAACCAAGAAGCTTTTGAATTTGCAAGAAAACGCGAGCACTCTCCAACGCGAAATACAAAATAATTCATTCGTCAATGACTTCACATTGTCAGCGATGTCTGGAAACAGCTTGCTGCAAGGATTAAGACGGCTTCAAGATACGTTGCTCGACGCGCTAACAGACATCTACCACGGTCAAATTAGCATACATTTACTGCCACCAACGCAACTTAAACGTGAGCTCCAAACCATATATGGCCAGATGCCAAGCGAACTCACACTACCAATCGCCAATTTAGACACCGATCTTCAGTATCTTTACAAACTACTGAAAGTCAAAGCCAGAGCGACTCAAAAATTTGTCATAATTGAAGTTACTTTTCCACTAGTATCGAGAGAAAGTTTCAAATTGTACAAGATAATACCTGTACCGCACCAAACAAACACCATTAAGACCACAATCATACCGGTCTCCGAATACGTAGCAGTCAACCTGAAGAAGGATTCCTTCTTTAGCATGTCCACACAGGAACTGACGGCATGTCTACACCATGGAACCAATTACATGTGTCAGCTGCTAAAACCAATAACCGACCTGCAAAATGACGAAAGTTTTTGCGACAAGAACTCGGCCACCAATAAATGTAAACTAGAAAAAACCAACTGCACCAACGTATGGTTTGAATTACATTTGACTTCTCAGCACTTCTACTTTTGTTGTGACACCTACACAATAAAAATAATATGCGGCGATCACGTAACAGTTCGGCAGCTGAGCCAAGCTGGGGTCATTAGCATAGGTCAAGAGTGCGTCATCAAAGGAAAGGACTTCTCATTATATTCAATACGTCATCAGTCCAACCAAATGAATATTTCACCAACTATTTATGTAACAGAATTCGATCAAATAAATCACTTGATCAACATCAAAATCCCTTACGAAAACCAGACTGATGACGGAAACCTCAACATATCCATGACCCGTCTGGGGGAGGCGATAGAGAAACTGAAGAAGAACGACGCAGAAATAGATGATATATCACCGCATGATATCCACCAATACGTAATATGTTACGTGTTGATGTCAATCGCTCTATGCGTAGCAGCAGTCTGGTTGTGGCAGACCGGGCGATGTCGCCTGTGCCGTAAAGCCGCAGCTGGACACCGTGGCGGAGGATCTCTCCGGCAGCAGACCACGGTGACCCCACCGCCTCCGAGACCTCGACGCCGCAGCGAGAGTTGCTGCCAACAGGAGTTGGCAGCGGCTCCGCTGACACCGAAACCAACCAGAAGTCACGAATCATATAGTGAAGTGCTCAGTGCCAGTGCTCTAAAGGATAAAAGTGAAGTCTGTTCTAGTTTTTAGTCATCATCCCGCATTTCTTCTCGCTCTCGGGAATATGTTCGAGTTTAAATCGAACTCTAAGCGAAAATACATAATTGCATTGAAAGCAAGTATGCACATTCGCTCGTTCACCAAAATGTGGGCCAGTTCGTGTTCAGATCTCATTAGAGACACCGCGTACTCAAAACCATTACCATTACCATTGTCTTGTAATTAAGTGTTATAGTGATTTAATATATAGCTATTTCCCTTACAATTTGAGACTCTAACTTTTACCATAAACCATACCCTATCAATACGAGAAAGGAGTGTTAGGTCACCATAGCGCCAAGCACTACTTTTTACAAAAATAATGCAAAGTTACATCACGCTTGCTTGTGGTAGCCGAGGTTTGGCCAAAGAAACCAGGGCCGTCCTAGGGCTCGTTGGGTTGACGATATCGTCAAAGTCGCGGGAAACACCTGGATAAGGGACGCACAGAACCGGGAAGTGTGGCAGAATACCCAGCAGTGGGTGATTCCGGGCTGATATGATAATGATGACATCACGCTTGCAGACTCCGAGCTAAGGTGAAACTATTTATGTTACGTACACCAATATTTTGCCAGTTATGTTTAAGAAGGATGCACTAAGATAGCCCGCGGAATTCAAGGTTTTTAAGTTTTTTGCATTTTTCAGATCAGCGTCAGGTTGTTGATTTAAAGTGTCCGCATATTTTTATGCACAACTAGCTGCCCAGCGCTACTTCGTTCGCGTGGTGTACTACCCCTTACCCTACCCTACTCCTAACCTACTCCTACACTACTCTTATCCTACTTCTACCCTACTCCTACCCTACTCCGACACTACTCCTACCCTACTCCTACGCTACTCCTACCCTACTCCTACCCTAATCCTACCCTAATCCTACAAAAAAAAAAAGTATCCTAGTGTTGTTTTTAGACTTATCCAGGCAATTTTTTAAATTTTTCTCGCCGTAACAACTATTCTTGAACCTCAACGAACATTTAAAAAAAAGAATCGGCCAAATTGGTCAAGGCGTTGTTGAGTTATGCGCTTACCAACACATTTTGCGATTCATTTTTATATTATAGACTACGGAACACTACATTGTGCGTGGCCCGACACGCAAAAATCAAAATCAAATCAAATCAAATCAAAATCAATCATGTTTGCAAATCAATTTATTGCTTTGCAAACATGGGTAAAAGATACATAGATGTTATGTTGTTATGTTTGTGATGATGTGTGTGATGTTGTGTTATGTGTACGCACTTGGCCGGTTTTTGGTATAACCATTTATTGTAAATGTTACTGTCTAGTTTCGGAATAAAAGGCTTCATCCTGTCCCACTGTTGGGCAAAGGCCTCTTGTTATGCCAAGAACGAGCACGGATCACAACGCTTGCTCAAGATGGGTTTTTCAGGGTCATACTAATTATTATTAATTCCCAGTTTCCTCACAATGTTTCAAACACGGATCATCATGGTCTAGCATTTCCCAACTATGTTGGGGTCGGCTCCCAGTCTAACCGGATGCAGCTGAATACCAGTATTTTACATGGAGCGACTGCCTATCTGACCTCCACAACCCAGTTAGTGCTAGGTAATACGATACCCCTTGGTAAGACTGGTTGTCAGACTTTCGGGCTACTGACTACCTGTAACGACTGTCAAACATCTACAATTGACAGCCGAGACCAACGGCTTAACGTGCTTTCCGAGGAACTGAGGAAACTCGGTATGTAATGGGTGATCACCCACCCAAGGACCAACCTAGGCGAGCGTGGCTTAATTTATGCAAGAATATAAGATTTTTATTAAGTAGATTATACTGTTTCAAGTTTATTATTACTTTTATGTCGAATTCTACTACTTAGTAATTTAGCAGTAAACACATACCTAATAAACAAAGACGCATGCGTACTTTGTGGACGTCAGAGATAAAATTAATTGGCAGTTCATTTTTTTGTCTATGTTCGTTACATAGACTAGGTACATGCCATAAACTAGAAGTTATTATTCTCAAATAGGGTTACCCCTTGTTTTTGATAAATATAGTAACAACATAAACATACATAACGCCTGTAATCTCCGGAGAGTTAGGCAGAAGAAGTTATATTGTAAAAAATACAAATAGTCCAAAATACGAGAATATAATAATTACTATAAATTAAAGTAAAATTTATTTGCATAGATTGTAGGTACATGAAATAAGATGTAGAGATAAGATGGGTGAGACTTGTGCAATCTACCTTATATTATATTCGGCATGCAAACATTAATAAAATTGTTAAATACATTGAAAATAGAATTAAAAATGGTTTACAGTTCAAAACAATAGTCTGCATAGTACATTCATAGTGTATAAAAATAAAATCACAACAATAACAATTACAACAATACAACAACAACACAACAAAACACAATACACAACAAAAATTACAAACAACAAAAAATAAAACAAACAAACAAACACAACAACAACAACAACAATTATAATTTTAATAAAATCGGAAACCTTATTATTAATTAAATTATTCAATCATAAATTCATAAGTCAGTATCATTTAAATACATCACTACATATAAAACAAAGTCGCTTTCTCTGTCCCTATATCCCTATGTATGCTTAAATCTTTAAAACTACGCAACGGATTTTAATGCGGTTTTTTTAATAGGTAGAGTGATTCAAGAGGAAGGATTATATGTATAATACATGCACCCGTGCGAAGCCGGGGCGGGTCGCTAGTTGGAAATAAAATTAAAAATGGTTTACAGTTAAAAACAATAGTCTGCATAGTACATTCATAGTATAAAAATAAAATCTTCATAATACAATTGAAATAAAATCGGAAACCATGAGTACTAATTACCAGATTGTGAGCAATTTAGTTTGACTTTAAAAAATACTGCCTCATACTGCCAATATGACTGCCTCGTTGGTTTTAATTCGTTGGTGGTTGGCTGAGCAAAAGTTCCTGATATAACTTTTTAAACTGTCATGGTCACTAACATTATAATTAACACTAGAAACGGAATCATCCCGTGATTACAGTGCTTGCAACAGCGCCAAAATATCGGGAACTCAAAACAAACAGTAAACATGATAAATATCCAGTTTCTAATGTTAATAGGAGAGGTCCTGGGTTCGATTCCCGAGTCGAGCAAATTGTTATTGGGTTTTTCCATCAACAATTTCTCAGTAACAGCAACGGAGCCTGTGCACGGTTGATAGCAATAGGCTCGCCCCCTATTACTTGCCCCTATTACTAGCGACTTAAAAAATTAACTGGCGAAAAGTAGCTGTACTATTAGGTACACCTCTGCCTAAACCTCCGAGGACAGCAGGCGTGATGTTGATGTTTAAATAATACTTCCGAACAGTTATTTTGAAAACCACTTAGCTTTTAAATTTTATAGTACATAGGAGTAGCGCGTTCCAGAGCTTTATTGTTGAGACGGCGTAAGAAGTAGACATAACACCAGTACGGTGTGTCTTAAATCCCTTTTTTTTCGGATTGGAAAATCATCAAATGACTCCTCCCGCTCTGGGCGGAGCGGAAGGGAGTGTCAGACTTTTACTGACTAAAAACCATCCATGTTCCTTCTTTTGCCTTTTATGTTCCAGGGCCGTGGTATCTCTTTCGAACAGTCCCGCAGCCCGTGTCTTAAATCCCTGGAACCTAAAATTCTAACATAACATACAAACACACATAATACATATAATACAACATACAATATGACACACACATACAAACAACATAACAACACACAACACACATACAAACAACACGTTACACGTTACGTTTACATATAATATGACATCTATCAACCTGCGCTGGACTAGTGGGGAAGATTATGACGCCCTCTCCACGACGTCCACTGGTGGACATAGGCCTTTTGCCATGTTCCTGGTTAAACTTTCTTTTATGGGCCGTCGATTTAAGGGTCGGGGTGGGGGGGGAGGGGTGGGGGTGGGGGGGACTACCCCCATTTCCATCCCCACACCGCGGAAACCCATAGTTATGGAGATATCCATGGTTAAAGTTTTGAGGTTAAGTTAGGTTAAAACACTAATTTCCATCAATTTGAACTCAAATTTCCGAAGATTTATGGGGTGGGAAGCATGGTTAGCGTTTCCGTCAGCAGGTCGACGGATCCCCGCTGCGCGGGGCTCCTATTTCTGTCTAAAGGGTTTACAGGAACCTAACTAACCGAACCTCGCGGTGCCCCTGACGTCGACCTGTCAAATCGCGTCGCGCGTTCCGTTCCAGTGTAAAAAAAAAATCGTTATTTTTTTATGTAAAAAAGTCAATCTAATTGCATAGTACAGCGCGTTTTTAGTGCACATTAATTACGTATCAAATTTACATTTGTTTTTTCAATTTAATTTTAATTTACTATGTGAAAATATAATTATATTTAAAGACATAATGTGATAAAATTGAAAGAAACACACCTCCACCGTCAACGGAACGTAAAACGTCAAATTTGACATCTACTATAACAATATATCTGTCAAAATTGCGTGTTATTTTTCAATATATATGGAAAGTTTAAAAAATTATATCTCGTAAACCGTGAGTTTCCGCAACTTAATAATTTGTAAAAAGCTTTCTGTTTATGAGTACTATCTACAAAAAAAAAATGAACTTCCAACTCGACGGCCCATAAAGGAAAGTCTATCCCATAGGCCTCCCCCAAGTGTCGCCACATTGACCGGTCCCGTGCGACTCGCATCCAGCGGATCCCCGCAACCTTCACCAGGTCATCGGTCCACCTAGTGGGAGGCCTTCCAACGTAACGTCTTCCGGTTCGCGGTCACCACTCCAGAACTTTTCGGCCCCATCGGCCATCCGTTCTGCGAGCAATGTGCCCTGCCCACTGCCACTTAACCTTGGTTCTCTTGTGGATGTCGTCATTTCTGATTTGATCACGCAAGGAAATTCCGAGCATAGCCCTCTCCATTGCCCTTTGGGTGACTTTAAGCCTTCTGATGAGGCCCATTGTGAGCAACCACGTTTCGGTCCCGTATGTTATCACTGGCAACACACGCTGGTGATAGACTTTCGTCTTGAGACACTGCGGTAAGTTGGACGAGAAGATACCACGCAACTTCCTGAACGCTACCCAGCCGAGTCGGATTCGACGATTGACCTCTCAATAAAAGGAGGTATATATCACAACAGTGGTAACTCTATGGGCTGATTATGATATATCAATATCCTGTGCCAAATAATATCTTAGATGATGTTTTAATTATGAGTCACGGAATAATATCGGTCCAAAAGTTAGACAAACAACCTTACCAGGACTAACTGGGTAGTGGAGGTCAGATATGCAGTCGCTCCAGGTAAAATACTGGTAATCAGCTGCATTCGGTTAGACAGCAGACCCCAACATAGTTGGAAAAGGCTAGGTAGATGATGATTATGTTGTTTCAATCTGTTCTACAAAATAATAACGACCTTTGTCTAGATAAATTTGGCTTGATGAAAAAAGAAAAACGCACGTTTTGTTAACCCTAGCTCAAAACCAGATTAAAAATAAATAGATATAGGTTTTTTATTTTATATTATGATGTACCTAGTGCGTACCAATGATTTTAATAATTTATTGAAAACACGTTTGTACCGGCTTCCGTACAAGATAAACTAGCATGATCTGTCTTAGTGTTAAGTTGTAGACAGGATTCATTCATCTATGTCTATATTAAAATTATAAAGAGGTAACATTTGTTTGTAAGTTTGTATGTAGGGGGTAATCTCCGGAACGAATGATCCAATTCTAAAAATTCTTTCACTGGCAAAAAACTACTCTATTTGTGTGTACTGTCCTATTCTAATCCTAACTTCCTAACTATTATTATAAATGCAAAAGTAAGTTTGTTTGTTACCTTTTCACGCCTAAACCACTGAACCGATCATCCAGAATTTTGCATATGCGTTGTCAGGTGTACAGAAACGGACATACGAGTAGGGTACTTTTCATCCCGAAAAAAAGTACTGTTCCCGAGGAAAACAACAATAACGTTCTTATGATAAGAGATGGCACCACGTGTCTTTCGAATCATGACTGAATTATATTATTACAAGCAGAGTACAACCCGAATTTATTGTCAAATTCTAAATTAACGCAAGCGAAGCCACGGGTAAAAGCTAGTAGGCTATAAATTATATTTATAACATGCATATATTGGCCCAGTAATCACAATTTTTGCAGACGAAATCGCGGGCGCAGTGCTAGATAATAATTATAACCTAGGTAATGATTTATCGAATGTCTTTTAGGGTTCCGTAATCAAGGAGGTTACCCCTAGCGAAGCAGTCATGTTAGCGAAGGAGATGGCGGAACGAGAGAGGGAGAGAACCTCACGGAGACGCCCCGGGCGTCGGAGGCCACGTGGTGGCTCCCGGCCACCGTAGGCGGTCCTATAGACGGTGAGTAATGGGCTAACTCGCCGTCCGTCCGTCTTATGACGACAGGCCGTGTCGACGGCGCGTTCGTATTCCACGCGCACCTCAAAGAGATGTCAGCAAACCAGAGGGGTCCACAAGGGCCGATGCCTGCCAGGGCTGCGGGACGGTTCGAAAGAGATACCGCGGCCCTGGAACACAAAGGGCAAAGAAGGAACATAGACGGGTTTTAGTCAGTACAAGTCTGACACTCCTCACTCATTTGATGATTTCCCATCCGAAAAAAGCACATACGCTTTCTGTCAGTTCAGTCATAGCGATGTAGGCATGATGTAGGTAACTTTTAGGAATTTATAGGTAGCAAGTTAAAATAAACACAGAAAACATTTTTACAAGCTAAGGATGCTATGGCTAGGGCACGCCACGATAGTGGCGATAAGTCCCCTCTTTGAGGAGTGGCTAGAGAGGCGCCACGGCGGCGCCCTCACCTTCCGCTTGACGCAGGTCCTCACAGGACACGGTTGTTTCGGGAGGTACCTGCACCAAATCGGGTGGGAGGAAACGCCCGGGTGCTATCATTGTGAGGATCGCCCGGAAGACACGGTGGAGCACACCGTGGAGGTCTGCTCCGCTTGGGCGGAGCACCGCCGTGTCCTCGTAGCGGCGATTTGCTGCGGCGACCTCTCGCGTCCGGCCCTGGTTCAAGCCATGGTCCGGGGCGAGAGGGAATGGGAAGCCGTCACCTCCTTCTGCGAAGCAGTCATGCTAGCGAAGGAGGTGGCGGAACGTGAGAGGGAGAGAACCTCACGTCCCAGCCGCCGCAGGAGAAGCACCGGGCGTCGTGGGCCACGTCGTGGTGGCTCTCGGCCACCGTAGGCGCGGGCCTGTGGACGGTGAGTAATGGGCTAGCTCGCCGTCCGTCCGTCTTATGACGACAGGCCGTATCGACGGCGCGTTCGTGTTCCACGCGCGCCTCAAAGAGATGTCAGCAAACAGGAGGGGCCCGCAAGGGCCGATGCCTGCCAGGGCTGCGGGACTGTTCGAAAGAGATACCGCGGCCCTGGAACATAAAGGGCAAAAGAAAGAACATGGATGGTTTTTAGTCAGTAAAAGTCTGACACTCCCTTCCGCCCCGCCCAGAGCGGGAGGAGTAATTTGATGATTTCCCCAACCGAAAAAAAAAAAAAAGGATGCTATGGCTAGTAAGGAAGTGGCTGCTGAGATGACGAGTAAGAGAAGAATGGAAGAAGACATGCTGCGCCGACCACGAATAAGTTTGGTATTATTAGCCATTACGATAAAAAGAGAGTTCTTCAACCCCCATAGAAAAGGGAGGATCCTCCGACCAGACGGGTGTGATTGTCTGGTGGGCTACTGCCCGACAGTTGTTGTCGGGTTCTTCTATATGGTCTTAAGTCGCGAATAACTTTACTTGCGCGATGCAGGATTTAGATGTATTTCGATGTTTAGTTTATCCTCTGCGTCATAGATGGCGCTGTAGTACTTTTTGTTCTCTGTTGCTGTAGTACTTTTTGTAGTGCCGCTACATACTCAAAACTTTCCTCACGACATTTTCCTCACCTTTTACGATAGGTGACAAGAGGAAATTAGATTAGTGAAAATAAAAGAACTGAAAATGAAAGAAAAGAAAATCAGTAAAAGATGTGAAAAGTAAGAGAATTTAGCTGTGTGAAATACAGGAGAATGATGACCTTAGCTATATAATATGGCCTCTA
Source organism: Eurois occulta (assembly GCA_950022335.1). Lineage (NCBI taxonomy): Eukaryota > Metazoa > Arthropoda > Insecta > Lepidoptera > Noctuidae > Eurois > Eurois occulta. The sequence goes on from OX465505.1 coordinate 10,178,773, forward strand.
TGACAAAACCAGATATTTTTGTGACCGAGGTTACAACTTATCCAACTAAACTTTTCTGAGATAACGTTAAGAGGGTGATGGGCGACTTTTCGTATTTCCCTTTTTTGTTCCTGAATAATGCCTCTAGAGCTATCATTTTCTCTTCATAAAATCAAGGACTATAGTATTGACTCGTCTTAGTCTTTTATTTTTTTCAGCAAACAACAAGTTAAGAAAAAATTACTCTCCAAAATTGACAAAAAATGCCCCATTTTGTCGGCCGTGATTACAGGACTACCAGACAAATTCTAAAAGTTTTTAACATAAAATAAATTGATAGGAACCTAACAATACTCTTTCTTAAAAAAAATATGTTAAAAATAATTGCATCAGCTCAGTTTTCGAGGAGAAAAAAGATAAATACGAAACGTAGATATCGTCAAAATTTTTGTGATATAATCGTTCTGAGCTGCAGCTGTCCCTATCGTACTCTACGGAAGCAGGCTGGACGCAGCGCGACGGCAATAGTTTCTTCAAATACCTATTTTTCAAATTCTTCGCAGGCCGTGTAGTACAATAATTGATTTTAAACCCGATTCTAAGTTGACAGTTACTAGTGAGATCTTATCGCCAGTCAAAAGCTTAAAAATAACAACAGACGCCAGCACACCAAAAACAAAACTGATCAAAATTTACAAATTTTCCCAATCAACCTTGAACTTTAGCGATAAAGTTGAAAATCTATAAAAGAAAGACAGATTGTAGTAGCTTGATGTGCTGACTTCTGTACATAAACTGGCTGAACTAAAGTTAATCTTATTTTCTAATGAGACCGATGATGATGTTGAAGTTTTGGTGATAAGGAACCCATATTACTAACTAGGATAAAGATAGGTAGACTTTCAAATCATACAGTATCTCTATAGACTAGTATTTTTTATTTAAAGATATTTTTTCCACTCACCTTATTAAAATTCAGGTAATCTACATATGACCTTGCTTTTAAAAATAAGAACACACGCTTTTGATTTTTAGAAATAGTTTTATTTTTTTGTGTATGTCTGTTATTTAAAGGACCATGGGCATTTTTCTATGAACTCTGGACGTTAAGATTAAAATGCAAATTCTTGAAGATAGACGCCTTTTTCTGTATTTCGACAAAGATTTCACCTTATTATTCTAATGGAAAAAGAATTATGGCGATACGTTCATGGTTTTTTCAAGTTTCTTCATATTTCACTAAAATATAGAAGTTTTCAGTAAAGTGACTCTTTTACTTCTACGATCCCACACTAATAATAAACCTAGTTTAATAAGGGGGTTTCCTTAACACAGTCCTAAGTCGATGCTAGAACCTCGCCAGCCTACCTGGAATAATTACTGTGTGCTTAGCTTTAGCACAATGATTTCAACATGATTCTGAACTTTAAAGCATATGACTGTGGAAAATGCAACATTTTCAGTTGGTCATAGTTCTAGTCTCCGGTGGTCCCCCCTTTTGACCAGTACCCTTTTAATATCGTTAATAAATTATTATACTACTAATTTAAATGTGAAATTTTGTGAGAATGTATGGATGGGTGTTTGCAACTCTTTCACGCAAAAACCACTTAGCAGATTCTATATAATAAAAACTTGAATATTGTAGCCTAATAATAAAAAGTTAATAATTTTAGACTACAATTTATAAAGATACTGGGCTTATGAATTTAATGCCGGTGAAGCCGCGGGGGATACTTATGTAATAACAACTAGAAAGATTAATCACCTAAGTAAATAGATCTAGAACCAGATCTTATTACTTTTAAATCTAGATCATCATCATCTCGTCTAACCAGATGCAGCTGAATACCAGTATTGTACATGGAGCGACTGCCTATTTGACCTCCACAACCCAGTTAGTGCTAGTTAATATGATAGCCCATAGTAAGACTGGTTGTCAGACTGTCGAGCCACTGACTACGTGTAACGACTGTCAAAGATCTATATAAATGACAGCCGGGACCAACATCTTAACGTGCTTTCCGAGGCACTGAGAAAACTCGGTATGTAATGGGTGGTCACCCATCCATGGAACAACCTACCAAGGTAAACCAACCTAGGTAAGCACGACTTAACCTAAAGATCGACCCGAGCGGCTGTTCTTATTTAGCCACGAGTTCCTCTACTAAATTTTAAATCTAGATATTTAAAAAAAACTTATTCATCTATAAAATAAATAAACATGAAGTGTCGGTTAGTAATTTCGAAATAACAGCTTTTTACTATATACGTATGAAAGTGTACTGGATGGAAGGGACACCGATGTGGAAACGGTTACCATTTAGGCAGCATGAGGGGCTGCTTCTCAACCCCCGACATAGAAATTTTTCATCGGTTATTAAAAAAAAATCATCTGTTCCATAGATTTTAACCTTTTTTTAAGATGCCGCGAAACAGCCTAATATGAAAAATAAAAACTTCAAATATTTTTGAATTTAGACCACAAATAAATGTTAATTTGTTCAGAGTAAATATTTGTTTTAAGTAATCATGTTGATCTATTATATTCTATTTATAAACACAATTTAAATACTCAAAAAATATTTACGCCGTAAAGACGCATGTCTCTTTGCCGAGATTTAAAAATAAAACAATCACCGCCTCTATTATATTCTATTTATAAACACAATTTAAATACTTAAAAAATATTTACGCCGTAAAGACGCATGTCTCTTTGCCGAGATTTAAAAATAAAACAAACACCGCCGACTATAGTCATTGAACCCATTTGTGGAATTTTTTAATTTCTGCACGTGTGCGGAAATATATTAAAAATCCACGCGTGTGAAATTCATTGCATGTTTAACCTAATCGTAGTGCGATAAGAACCAGTTTTCGAGAAACTGTATTGAAAAGTATATAATTTCGCACCATTATCATTAACACTAGAAACGGGATATTAACCGTGTTTACTGTTTGTTTTGAGTTCCCGATATTTCGGCGCTGTTGCAAGCGCCATAATCACGGAAATTTCACACGGCTACATGATTGGAGCGCGGACGGACGTCGCGGGTACCAGCTAGTATTAAATACAAGCCAATCGGGGTTTGATCAGTCAGACTTTAATTACATAAAGCAGTGTTAGTTAGATTTAGGTATAAAAAAAATACATTTCTAAATCGATTCCCACACGACACCGCTCGACGCTCGTCCGCGCGTTTGGGCTAAGGCGACGAAGCAAATGATATAGTCCGCGCGGTCGCGTCTTAAGCTGGCCATAGACGATAGGTTATGCATGAAACTTTTAAATGTGCATGCAAAGCCTCCTTATAAATATAAAACAACTGAGAACTGAGACCTGTGCCTGCGACCTCCCCACACACGATCCTCGGTTATGTAGATATCAACCTATCGTCTATAGCCAAAGAGATTAAAAAGTTGAATGTCTTTGTCTATTTATAGCCGACTTAATATACAGCGTGTAACGGAAGGGGGGTATCAACCCTGAAGGAGATGAATGTGCTCATGAAACTCAACAACTTTCCCCAAAGAACATAGGTCGAAATATGAAAAAAAAATTTGGCCCTCCCTTACAAAACTGACTACCAGGTGATTGATTTACTATGGGAGGGCCAAATTTTTTTTTCATATATCGACAAATGAGAGAGAGTAAAAATATGATTTAAAGTTACAATATTGAAGTTATAATAACAGGACAAAGGCAAAACTATTTTAAGTCATCTTACAGATGGCAGGCCAATCTTTTTGGCTGCGGAACTGTTCGAAAGACTTGAGATACCGCGGCCCTGGAACGCAAAGGGCAAAAGAAGGAACATGGATGGGTTTTAGTCAGTAAAAGTCTGACAATCCCTTCTGCTCCGCCCAGAGCAGGAGGAGTCATTTGATGATTTCCAATCCCAAAAAAAAAAACAATCTATTTCTGGCATAGTTGAATTATAGTTAACTGCAAGGCTGGCGAGAGGGTGTCTACTGAATTATCTAAGCCATAATTTTGTAAACCCGCTCATCGCCATCGGTGTAGTTTTACGTAAACTCCATGATTGGCAGACGGCTAACACATCCAGCAACAGAATTTTTCTTCTTTTTAACTGTTCTTACGCCAATCGTCATATGCATAACACAGCGAAGAATACAAAATGTCTTATACATTTCCTTTTTTTTTTTACGTGTGGTTAGTGCTAACCTGGTGTCAGAGTTTTTATGCCGCCCATAGGCCTCTGACTTGGCTTTACATGCCATCGAGAAATATCTCTCCGGCATGCTGGTTTCCTCAAGCTGTTTACCGAATCAAGTGATAATTATGCATTATGAAAAATATTAAAAAAAGAATTACGTGTATGGAGGTCGTGGAGGTGTTTAAAGTAAAAATCTTACATTAAATACATGTATTAAAAAAAACTTGTGAAAAAGTTGTAACTTTGACCCCCAATATCTCCGTAACTAGAAGATTCCCAGGTATGGTCTAGAACAAAAAATGATCGCAATGACGGGGAGAACAATTACCTTTCGGCTTCGTTAAGAGTTTTGTTACACCCTTTATGTATAATCTCAACATGAATGATGTAACCAAGATTTTGTTACAATATTTTGATTTAAAACTGTGTCCATGGAGTTTCTTGCCCATTCTTCTCCATACAGATCTACGCTTAGGAATTAGCAACTACAGTACTTTCACAAGTTATTATGACTGTGACTGTAGCTTAGCTTTTTTGGCTTTTTGACACTCAAAACTGTCTGTAATGGTCTAATTGAAATAAATACTTTAACTTTGAGTTTGTTATAATAACCATGGTTTTTGTCTTACGTTGCGTCCAGGTTAAGTCATATTGTTACAAAAATTTGTTTTTAATAGTCAATAAACTTTACTTTACTTTATAAAAAAAAAACTTTACTTTACTTTAAAATATATATATATTAAAAATATATACATTCTGTAACCTCTCTATTGAATGTTAAGTTACCAATTTTCATAACATGATGTTATTAGTGTGGACGCACCTTTAACCAGAACTGTTCATCTCTTTTCAGACTTTTGAACAAGTTCTTCAGCTTTTTTCCACACCACCCATGAGGTAGAGCTTTAGGCGCGTTTTTTTTATAGTGGTTTCCCCGTTAACGGCCTATTCCACTGTTTACTGTTCAACTAGTACTTATACTAGGGGCACAGTATATGACTTGCTAATCTATTAAGACACAATTCATAAAAGCTTAGAATTATTAAAAAAAACCGGCCAAGTGCGAGTCGGACTCGCGCACGAAGGGTTCCGTACCATTATCTATAAAAACGGCAAAAAAATCATGTATCTGTTGTATGGGAAGCCCCCCTTAATATTTTTTTTTTAATTTTTAGTATTTTTTGTTATAGCGGCAATAGTAATACATCATTTGTGAAAATTTCAGCTTTCTAGCTATCACGGTTTATGAGATACAGCCTGGAGACAGACAGACAGCGAAGTCTTAGTAATAGGGTCCCGTTTTACCCTTTGGGTATGGAACCCTAAAAAAAATAACAACAATCATAAAGCGCATCAAATATTATAAATACAACAGGACAGAAACAAAAAAAGTTAACAGCTTGCACGTCGTGACTGCGACAAGCAAGTCACCACTCAGCATGATGCTGTGCTATGGGCGGCCCACAGCACAGCGAAAAAAAACGTACGGAAATCAAGACAATAATATCATGTTTTACGGTAGGACTCATTGTATCGCACTCAAAACATTGTGCTGATGGATGGATTGAATAGTACGGGGGTCGTGGAGGTGTTTAAAGTATAGTGTGACAAAGTTTAAACTATGACCTCCAATATCTCCGTAACTAGCAGATTCCCAGGTATGGTCTAGAACAAAAAAATGATCGCAATGACGGGGAGAACAAGTGCCTTTCGGCTTCGTTAAGGGTACTTTTCAAATTCAAATTCAAATTCAAATTCAAATTCTTTATTTCAGACACGAGTCCATAGTGTTAGTTTCAACAAAATAACTTAATAGCTAGTGTTAGTAAAAAGGAAAAAAAAAAACAATTTAATTTCTAAATTCGGTATGGATCCTTACCCAGTGGCGCAGCAATGGGCACTGCACTTTTACACCCATTATACATCATTTGTGTCGCAATGAGAGTAAACGATGACAAGCTTAGTTTATATGGAAAATTTTAACCCGTCCGTCTCTAGCAGCAGCCGCCGAGGCGTCTCCGTGGTCTATGAAAAACAGAACAGAAAATCACTCGTTATCCGTGGTGCCAGTGGGTCGACCCATTACCGGATCCATGAGTAATTTAAACTACCCGTGGTTCGATGGCATTAGGGATAGTTCCCGGACTTCTAACTATATCGATAGAAAATGAAAACCATCAGTTACATACATTATAGTTTACTCATTCATTAGCAAATAAAATAATTCCATCCTTGGGAACAAAAACGTACTGAGGAGCTCGTGGCTAAATAAGAACAGGCGCTCGGGTCGATCTTTAGGTTTAGCCGTGCTTACCTAGGATGGTCCGTGGATGGGTGACCACCCATTACATACCGAGTTTCCTCCGTGCCTCGGAAAGCACGTTAAGCCGTTGGTCCCGGCTGTCATTTGTAGATCTTTGACAGTCGTTACGGGTAGTCAGTGGCCCGAAAGTCTGACAACCAGTCTTATCAAGGGGTATCGTATTACCTAGCACGAACTGGGTTGTGGAGGTCAGATAGGCAGTCGCTCCGTGTAAAATACTGGTATTCAGCTGCATCCGGTTAGACTGGAAGCCGAACCCAACATAGTTGGGAAAAGGCTAGGCAGATGATGATGAACAAAAACGTACTCTAATCAGAACTATATTGAAAATAATATTATTCTTACCGATGATCGGCTATCTTCTTTCTTCTTACATAGTTGATTGTTTTAGTCTCCTGTTGGCACAGTATGAAGTTATGCGCGGGGAACACCCTCAGCTGACGTCACAGCTGAATGACAATCAGCCAACAGCCAACAACAGCAGCCAAACAACAGCAGCAGAAAGCCAACCGCTAGCGCGCGCGCGCGTTAGTCAGCAGCTGAATGAGGATGTCATCGGTGCAAAACTTCATACTAAAAGATGCATCAGAATCCAGCGAAAATTCCTTCTTCTCAAATGTTCTAAACGAAAATAATAACACAGCAAAACGAATTACGAATTATTGTGTGTGCGCATTTTTAATAAAATACCGAGGCATTTTAAAATATTAAATACAAAATTATTTAAAACTAAATTTTATAAATGGTTACTTGAATATAGTTTTTATAGCTTAAAAGAATTTATGGATAAAAAAATTTGATGTTCTTTGTTCATTGTTGATGCCTCCTTATATATTTCCCTGTCTTTAAAATTTTGCATGCTTGGTCTAATCCTAGCTAAATATGTTTGTGCCATTTAAATTTGTGTGAACACCTTTGTATACCATGTTTTACGCAAATAAATATACTATAACTATAATTACGTTCGGCATATTTAATGGAATCTGTTTCATATTTACTATTGCTAGCTAAAATAGAGTTAATAATTTTCTCGATTTTATCTTGGTTTTCTACTATTTAATCTGTAATGTTTGAACTACGTAAACCCACTGCTTACTTAAACTCATTTGGTGATTCATTTCAGCAACTATCCCGACTAGTCGTACTCGGCGCTTCTCCTCCACGTTTATCATGCGCACAGCCAAGGTGTGGAACTCTCTGCCGGCTTCTGTGTTCCCTCCCACATATAACCCGTCTGCCTTCAAAGCAAGAGTGAACAGGCATCTTCTGGGCACGCTCGTTTCATCATAGACCTCATCCATCGCTTTCCACCAGGCGTGATCGAGGTCAAGAGCAGGCCCATTTTGTAATAAAAAAAAAAAAAAAAAAAAAAAAAAAACTAAGTTATTTTCATTCTGTTTTAAGATTGGAATGGCATTAACGTATTTTAATGCATCAGTATAATCTAGATTACCTGAAATGCTCTTTATTACTGAACCAAGAACATCTATGAGACCTCTTTTAACACGCTTTACCTCAAGTGTCTCTAAGTGTTCCGATATTTCTTCTAATTTAGTACTTATTTTTTAGATATTTAACATGAAGTTCATAGAGAGGTCGCGACATATTACTAACTTGTGGCGTAAGATTTTTCTATTGCTCGTTAACCGTCTCTAAGCTATTGCGCATATCATCAAGGTTTATAATTTGGAGAAAGGAGTGGAAATGTGAGATAATTCTTGTGGATCCCAGGTTGAAGGACAAAATACCTGGTCCATCGTTAAGACTGTCTACCAGAGTCAGGACTAGTAGTATTTTCAGTGTCATGAACATTATATCAGCCCCTTCGCGTAATCAATGTTTGGATTCCTCGATACAGCACGACGTGTAGATTCTGGATACTCTGGAACGACTGGATAGCCGTACGGGCGGCTTAACGATTGCGGAAATCTTCCTTACGCGAAACCGACCGCGAGTATCCTACCGACTGCGCTAATTACGTTCGGCTGCAGACGAGCATGCAAAAGAAACCGATATAATTTGCTTAAAGCCTTTAATTAATATAATTATTACAATTTATTTATTTATTTATTTATCTATTTGGATCTCCAACAAAAGATACACAGATACAATATAAGTCACAGTTGTAAAAAGGTTCTTTTAAGTGTGCTCCTTCAATTACAGGAGACCTCAGCATGCACATAAAACTAGGTGTTAACACAGATTTAAAAAAAAAAAAATAAAAAAAAAAATAAAAACCAAAATAATAAAAAACATTTGATGTCAAGAAATCAGTTATAAGATTGTTTCACATAAAAATTATAATTATTATACTACATTTATTGCAGTGGTCAATTTATTTTTGTATTTAGAGATGGGGAGGGTTATGTCCATGTCAGTTTGCTTTGCCAATTCATTGTATTGCCTACAGAGTCTTGGGAGAGCGGCGAAGTGTCCTAGATTAGTTTTGGAACCGGAGACATAAAACAAATTATAGCTGGTTTTCCGCGGCAGGTGAGATGGCGCGTTTATATGTAACTTGCCTAGTAATTCGCTACGGTCTATGACTCGATTAAATATTTTGTGGAGTAGAATCTGGTCTGCCGTTTTTCGCCTGTCGGCAAGTGAGACCATTTTGTAGTGCCGTAGTCTGTCTTTGTAGCTGTTTACTTTTTTAGTTAATCGTTCTTTGTAGCATATGTGATACAGGAAGCGCCTTTGGACACTTTCCAGGTGTTTGATGTATATGTCGTAGTGAGGATTCCAAACCGGGCTGCAATTAAATCGGATGTGAGAAACAAGAGTGATGCACCAATCGGTTACAAGGAAAAGAATGGGCATGCAAACTCTTTCCTTGACTACTCTGATGAAAAGAGGGCATCAAGTAGGCTGCCAAACCAATGAATCTTCTTTCTTCTTGCATCGACGATTATTTTGGTCTCCTTTTTCACAAAAAGGTGGTTCGTCAGTGATGATCATTACTGCCGAACCACTTTTTGTGAGAGAGGCGACCAAAATCTATCTTCAAAATCTTCTGTTTTTTTTCGGTTTTGTTTTGTATTAATTTCCCAATTTATCCCAAAGACACCTGCCACTAGCATAAAAATAACCTTTTAATTACCAAGGTCATGTATACACCATTATTTTTAGGTCGTTCTGGAGCCGAATACCATGAACTCGATCATCGAACTCGAAACGATTGGGACTATTTTTTTTTTAAATAACAATAAAAAAAACACGAAAGAATAAATTTAATGTTTTTTTTTTAAATAATGAGAACTCAAATACATATGTGTGTGTAAAACGTATCCACGATCGGAAACACATGCGAACGATACCCATTGAAAAATTCATTCATCGATCGATTCTCATTATTTCACAAAAAAAAACATTAAATTTATTCTTTCGTATCATTTTTTATTGTTATTTTTTGAAAAAAATAGTCCCATTCGTTTCGAGTTCGATGATCGAGTTCATAGTATTCGGCTCCAGAACGACCTAAAAATAATGGTGTATCTAGGTGCTCTACACAATTGTCATTCTACAACTTATATAATCAAATTCCAAGTACTATAACGTCTCTCCCATTTTTTAAATTTAAGCGAATCCTTACGAACTAATTAATTGATAAATGCTTTTATAGTGTACTTGAGTTTCTAGATTATAAGTTGTAAGTCCCGCATTTTAGTAAGTGTCCCATTATAAATGTAATTAATTGTTACCAAATAAGAATGGATTTAATACAATTTACTAACTATATGCATGATTCAGATTAATTAATTTTTCTTGTGACATTAAATAATTATGTAAAGTTTGCACAGAATAAGAGATTCATAAACTGCATCTTTAAAATCCCTCTGTACCTTATTTACGCAAATAAATGATTTTGATTTGATTTGAATAGGGATTACCAATCATAACTACATACATAAACAAGTGACGTTTGAAGGAGACAGAATAACTGTAATATTTCTTATTTTAGCATGGACATATAATTACGTAAACTCAAAAACAAACTCAAAGTATTATTAGGTACAGGCACTTTTGAAAGTCAAAAAAGCTAAGCTACAGTCACAGTCACAAGGCATAATAACTTGCGAAAGTACTGTAGTTGCATATTCCAAAGCGTAGATCTCTATGGAGAAGAATGGGCAAGAAACGCCATGGACACTCTTTTAAATCAAAATATTGTTACAAAATCTTGGTTACATCATTCATTTTGAGATCATACATATTTATGTGAGAACGATGTACAAAGACGAACACATTAAGAGCGTCCAGAGTAAAAGATAAAGTAATTAAAATAAGCCGTGGCAGCTCAGAGATGACCAGTCCCAACTGACAGCGCCGTTCACGAACATGACGCATGGATCAGCGCCATTCAACTCAACCATATTGAAGGGAACTAAAAGACTCGACACACCCGACACCATCAGCGAGACATTTGAGTGAGCATGACATTCTCTCAGCCACCAGGACTCATTCAAGTCAATGAAAGATAACAAAATATAAATGGTAGCTTTACAGTATATAGTACTCACACATACAGTGTGTTATGCAATTATATAATTCTAGGAAATGGAATCTATACAATGCAAGGATATTCTTACAATTTTCTGCAGCTTCCACAATAATTTAACATGGTAATCAATTAGTTTGCACACACAATGTAGAGATAAAGTAGAAAAACTACACAATTCAAATCTTAAAGATTAGGATAAGCCCTAATAATCAAAGTAACTATGAATTGTAAGTAAGTATGAATTACAAGAAGGTCAAAAAACGCGAGCCGTTGTTTCTTAAAAACTTTGATAAACTTAACTTTTGTAAACTCTTTCATTGACTTAAATCAAAGACATTCAAATATTTAAGCGATAGACGGGACAAGACGAAGAAAATCGTAATCCAATACTTGTTACTACTTAGTAACAAGTCACTGTCTAGTGTCATACGCCTTGTCAGGTAGCATTCGTGTGTCAAAATCAAAAATGTTCGAGATCAAAATTTTTGTTTGAAAATTATCCCAATGTCCGCTTTATAAGTCTTTTAAATCTCTTTAGACTTAAATCATATTGGTACATTCGCCAGCGCATCCACACTACAACAGCAACAGCGCCGAAATATCGGGAAGTCAAAATAAATAGTAAATATGGTAAATATCCCGTTTTCAGTGTTAGATAGTGTTAGTCTTCCTCTTAGCGTGTCGATGGCAATCTAAATTGTGTCGGCCCAGAACTGAGCATCATCAGCTCCTGTAGCGAATAAACAACAGATTGTGTTAGTGAACATGACAGTTTAAAAAATTATAAAGAACAAAATGAAAATAAAAAAAAACACAAAAAAGTCAGTAGTCTAGTGCTTTAAAATACTTAATCAAAAAATTTACAAACGCACTAGTCGCCACTACAATTTTTGAAAGCTCCCCTCAATTTCTCTTGGATGCCATCATCAGATCCCGGTTTCCTTATCATGGGACCACCCTTGAAGTATCTCTATTCCAACAAATTTTTTTTTATCAAAATCGGTTCATAAACGACGAAGTTATCCGCGAACACACATAAAAAAAAAAATATATATATATACGGTCGAATTGAGAAACCTCCTCCTTTTTTTGAAGTCGGTTTAAAAATCGCACAACACGTACCAATTATTTTCACCAATGACAAACTATTCTTCTCTCTTGTTGCATCTGCGATTATTTGGTCAATCCCTTTAGTGGTGATCATGTTTTGGCATCACAAATATCACAATCGACACGAAAGGAATCAACCAAAGAATGCATTATCGTTTTGTCCGTAGTGTAGACCATTCTTCTCGCATCTCCGACCGTTAATCAGTTCACTCGATTGATCTTGAAGGAAGAAGACGAGGGATGCATGAGACTCCATCAGCGATTAATCCTCTTAGGTATTGAAGTTCACACAACTATTTTTTACAGAGCATAAATGAACTATAGCGTAGCGATCAGAGCCATTGCCCTACTAATTATAAATGCGAAAATTTGTCTGGATGTTTGTTACTCTTTCACGCAAAAACTACTCACCGGATTTGGATGAAATTTCGCAAACAGATAGTTTAGATGCATTGAATAGAACGAGGGTCGTGTAGGTGTTTACAATAAGGTTATAACATTAAAAACATGTATTTGGTGGTGATGGTGTGTGCAAAATTTTAGGTCAATCGGTTGCGGATACTGTTTTAAAATCCAGTTCCAAGATTTGACCTAAACCAACAGAACATTGCAAATTAAAAAGCTTGTAGAAAACGTGCTTCGACGACCCCAAGAAACAAAGTATAAGGGCAGGAAGATGATATTAACAGGAAATACCGCATTATGGAGCAGTGGCACTAGTGTCCTCTCTACACTGTGGGCAAAATGCCCCTTTTTGTGATGGGACATCATCAAATGAACCCTCCCGCTCCGGGCGGACAAAAGGGAGTGTCAGACTTTAACTGCCTAAAACCCATCCATGTTCCTTCTTTTGCTCTTTGTGTTCCAGGGCCGCGGTATCTCTTTCGAACAGTCCCGCAGCCCTGGCAGGCATCGGCCCTTTGAGACCCCTCCGGTTTGCTGACATCTCTTTGAGGCGCGCGTGGAACACGAACGCACCGTCGACACGGCCTGTCGTCATAAAACGAATGGACCGCGAGCTAGGAGCAAAACGCCCTATGGACGCTAACATCATCATCTGCTTTCAGACTTTTGAACGAGTTCTGCAGCTCACTTCCACGCCACCCATGAAGTAGAACTGTAGGCGCGTTTTTTTAAAGTGGTGTCCCCATGCTGTAATGGGCCTATTCTACTGTAATCCACTGTATTGTCAACGTTTGTTCCACTCCTTGGCAAAAGTCACCCCTAATTGCATCAACTTCTCTAGATGGCTGTTTCTCCGCTATGAACAGACGGCCTTGAAATACCGAGGGCAAAACGCTCTACCTATGTTGAAGGTAAAATGCCTTATCTCAGCTATGGGCATACGCCCTTTCCATATCAAGGGCAAAACGCCCCTTCTCCGCTAAGGGATAATGAATTTCCAATGCCGAGGGCAAAACGCCCTTTCTCTTCTATGGGCATACGATCTTTCCATGGCAAGGGCAACACACTATCTACGCTGATGGTAACATGCCTTTTCTCCGCTATGGGCAAACGCTTTTTGCATGCCAAGGGTAAAACGCTCTATCTATTCTGAGGGTAACACGCCCTTTCCTCGCTTTATCCCTAACGCCCTTTTTATGCTGAGCTATTTCTCCATAAAGTTAGAACGCTCTATTTACGCAGAGGGTTTTCCCCGCTATGGGCAAACGCCCTTTCCATGCCAAGGGCCAAACGCCGAGATTACAAAGGCCATTACCATAAATATAATAAAGCGCGTGGGGTCCTAGCAGCGCCGCAGCCTCCTTATAAGCCCATTCCCACCGGCTTCCCTTCAGAAGTTTGGAACACAACCACTCTCTCAATGGCACAATCAGTACTTTTAAAAGTAGAGAAAAATCACAAAACGCCTACACTGATGGACATTAAATCAACAAAATTTGCTCTTTAACAACATATTGCTATAAAGTAAACCGCAGGAGCGATCGGCTTATTCGCCAATTGAAAAGAACGTCATGACGTCACTTGAAGGTCACTAACCAGCCCGCCATATTAGAACTAAAGTAAGCCGGCTTTAACCGAGTTATAGGTAGTTAAAGAGAAATAGGAATTGTGTGCGTGCGAGCGAGATGGTCGATATCCGTCGTTGAATTTCGTATCGAATCGGACGAATGTTTGATGACATTTTATGTTGACAGACAATTTGACGTATTTACATTACATTAAAACATGCATGCGTTGTTGATTGAATTTATATTTGAATTTAATAGTTAGCTATTTGAATTTATTGCTTGGTATAAAATAGTGATTTGTGTATTTTTTTAGTAGAACTGTGTTTATTTGTGTTGTTGTTGTGTGTAGTGAAAGCAGTTACATAGACGTACGTTGAAATTAGGTATTTGCGGTAAGTAGATATTGTAATAACTAATAAGTTGAAATGACTAATTTAGAGTAAGTAGATTTACAAGTAGCGGGTCAGTAGGATGGCGGGTCTAATAGCTTTAGATTGCTGCTTGACAGATTATTTGCTTTGTGAGGAAACATGCTTTTCAAGGTTAAGTTTTGAAAATAAAAAACACGTAATACAGTTAGGACGATTCCTAGGTTTTTACGATGTTAGCGGAAGTCGAACTGCTGAAGTTCTATCTAATCAGTTGTTAGAAATACTTGACCAGTATCATTGTAGGCATAAGTTAGTTGGTCAGTCTTACGATGGCGCGGCAGTTATGTCTGGCGAGCACGGTGGAGTCCAAGCAAAAATTCGCGACCCAAGTCATAGATTAGATTAGAAGCCAATCATAGATTTTCGGTAAGGACTCAAGACTGCGTGCCCGCACCCGGCCTAGGTAAGCATTTTTTTTTGCTCCGGCTTACCTCTCTCAATATTTCACCCCTCGCCACTGGGTCCTAGATACTGGTGGCGTTGCCACGGTGTATGGCAACACGCAGCCAGGCCTAGGTAAAAACAGCCCTTGATGATAATAATTAATAGTTACGACTTTCCTATCTTTAAAAACAGTGAACAAAACAATTATTTAATAAATTGAATAACCAAAAATATTACTTCATGTTAGATGCTATCCAGGGTGTAAAAGACATCAACGCGCTGTAAAGTATGCATTTATTTAAGAAAATTACTAACACACTAACTACATATTTATGTTAAAAATAATAATGGTATTTTTTTTATTAATTTTTTTGTACTCTATCACAATGCTATCCTATTTGACCCAAAGGTTGACTGGTAGAGATTGCCTTGTGGCATTAAGTCCGCCTATGTACCACTCTTGTACATGAAGTTTAAATAAATAAATAATAAAACTGCACTACCACCACGGTCAAAATGTAAGTAATGGGTGATTCTTTTTTTTACCAACGGAAAATGTTTGCATTGGGGAGTCAAGAATCATGTATGAATTTCATGGTTACAGTTGACTCAAATATGCCCCTTACAATGTATTGAGACTCAAATATCACCACATCTATTAAGTACGGCTAAAAAATGACTTTGATGCTGTCTTTGCTCCATCTATCTTGTCCACCGTTCATGAAAAACACAAGCCCCTACAACACCGGTGTTTCTAAATATTCGTTGAAACAGTTGAAATGGCGATTTCGACGGTTAAAACTTAAAATACTGTCAATGATATGAACTCGCTGTAGGATTAGCAAAGTTCGGCTAAGCGTTTAAGGTTTAAAAATTATCAGTAAGTTGCGATGTCCCCTTGCTGTCCTCCCCCAGCGACGCCCTAAACCGAGGCTTGTACCCCACAGGGGGTACGCTTAGCGTGTAGTCGCTTAGTTTGTAAGTTTTTTGCCTGGCTGGAGGCCTTACACTCTAGGCACCTACTGGATAGTCCAGTTAAGCAGACGACGACCTCCTAGGTTAAACTGCGAGAGGCCATTCTCAAAAAAAGAATGCCCGAAACAAGTGAATCGCGTGTGTCGCTAGACGCAAGTCAGGTTCAGTCAGTTCAATCAGAGCTACATTACTACATACTAAATTGGTTAAAAATAATATTATGTTAAACCTTTTTATTTGCAAGACCATTATGTACAGACGCCAGCACTTCAGGGAACACCCTATACATAACTATAACTACGACGCGGTTTGCAGTGCGGAGAAGTATCTTTGGCATGATTGGTGGGATTTTCAACGTTTCCAAAAATGCCCAATGGTTGCGCTAACTAACAATTAGGAGCCAATAATCATGTCTCACTTGTAATAGGCCACATCTCCATGCCTGCGCGTCCGCCGAGCTTTCCCGATCCTTAACGAAATTAAACGAACGTCACTCGTCACCTCGTTTGTTTATTCATTACGTCAGTAAATAAAAATCCGTGGAGTAGGCCGGTTCGGCCAGTAAGTGGTCATAATTGGGTGTGTTGACTACATTTTGAAAATTATGAAATTATTGATTATTGATTGAGTGACTCTAATATTCTAAAATGTAATCGCTCTGCGCTTAAAAACTAGACCTATGTTCGTTTAGTTTAGCAGTTACCCGAACAATCCTTAAAATTCACTTAAAACCGAAAAATGGTTAAAAAAAATGCAAAAAACGCTTATTTTTTAAACTCTAAACGCTCGTCGCTTACAAACTAGATCCATTACTTACCCCTTGACCTAGGCTTATTAGCCATCTTAACCACCCTTAAGTTTCACCTTCGCTTTTGTCTTTGTCTACCCATTACCCCACCCCAAAATCGATAAATCACCAAAAATATGCAACAATCGCTAATATTCAAAACTCTAATCGCTTATCACTTACCCCTACCTAGACCCTTTGATCTACGTTTGCCAGCCATCTTAATCACTCTTACGCTTCACTTTTGTCTTTGTCTACCCATTACCCCACCCCAAAATCGATAAATCACCAAAAATATGCAACAATCGCTAATATTCAAAACTCTAATCGCTTATCACTTACCCCTACCTAGACCCTTTGATCTACGTTTGCCAGCCATCTTAATCACTCTTACGCTTCACTTTTGTCTTTGTCTACCCATTACCCCACCCCAAAATCGATAAATCACCAAAAAATATGCAAAAATCTCTAATCGCCTTTCACTTAAACCCTACCAAGACCCCTTGACCTAGGCTTATCAGCCCTCCCTATCACCCTTAAGCTTCACTTTCGTCTTTGTCTGTGCATTACCCCCAACCCCTCTACCCCAAAATCGAGAAAACGCAAAAAAATATGCAAAATCCAAGAACATACATTCCCGGATTTTGTATTTTTTTTTTCGTTTCATTTAATGCATGAATTAGAATAAAGGTAGTTTTTTTCTTGTATATCTTGAGATTCACTCGAGTGCACGATAGCGCGTGCATTCCGGAAGAGAACAGAGACCCGACTGGCGGATAGTAGTTAGTCAACTAGAGCAAGACCTAGGGGGTGCTAATTAGGGCTGGGAAGCCGCATCGCATTTTTATCGACATTGCATTAACCTGTTGTACTTTCGATTTTTATTGGGAAATTGTACTTCGTTTTGAATGATGAGTAACACTATTCAATTATTGAGATTCATTAAACAATCCACAATAACACATCATGATCAATTGTAGGTACACACAGGTACACAATGTGTACCAAAATCATAAAGAGGTAAAATTTTCATGACAGTTTGTAAATTTATATGTAGGTACTATTGATCCGAGTCCGAAAATTCGCTCAGCCACTGCGCCAACCGTGAAAGATTTGAGCATCAATCGTGCAGATAAGTGTCAATAATGACGGCCTCCTTGGTGCCATGGTCGTAAGTGCTACTGCTGAGCATGAGTTCCTCAGTTCGATTCCCAGGTCAGGCAAAGTGTTATTGCGTTATTAAATCAGGAATTCCTCAGTAGCAGCCATGGAGTCTGGATTTGTGTCCTGTTGATAACTGACGCAATATTGGTGTACTATTAGGAACACCACTGTTTAACCCTTCGGTAATAACAGGCGTGATGGTGTTAAGTCAATAGTAAATTTTGGAAAACAACTAAATACAAGGTGTAAACGGACCCTTCTCGAAGCCGTCAACCAAGCATTCTGTACATCAAACTAAGTAACTCTACGCAAAAATTATTGCTGGGAAACTAGTTTTTTGGGCTTAAAAATCACTTTCAACGGTAGGAGTCAATGTAACGCACTCAAAACATTGTGCTGATGGGTGCATTGAATAGTACGGGGGAGTTTTTTTTTCGTGGAGGTGTTTAAAGTAAAATTTTAACATAAAAACTTGAATTTAAAAATATTTTTTTTTTATTTTTTTTTTTTTTATTACAAAATGGGCCTGCTCTTGACCTCGATCACGCCTGGTGGAAAGCGATGGATGAGGTCTATGATGAAACGAGCGTGCCCAGAAGATGCCTGTTCACTCTTGCTTTGAAGGCAGACGGGTTATATGTGGGAGGGAACACAGATGCCGGCAGAGAGTTCCACACTTTGGCTGTGCGCATAATAAACGTGGAGGAGAAGCGCCGAGTACGACTTGTCGGGATATCAACCAAGTGTGGATGGTACGCCGCAGTACGTCTGCTAGTCCGGTGGTAAAAGGGTGATGGTGGGATTAGATCGTGGAGCTCCTGCGCACACTCTCCGAAGTACAGTCTGTAGAAGACCGACAAGCAGGCGACATTACGCCGATGAGCTAGGCTGTGAAGCGTTGCTACCAAAGACTCGTCGCCTATGAGCCTTTTAGCTCTGCGTTCCACCGAATCAAGTGCAGCAAGCTGGTATTTTGCTGAGCCATCCCACAGGTGACTGCAATACTCCATACAGGAACGGACCTGTGCTTTATACAAATTTAAAAGCTGTCCAGATGTGAAGTATCGCCTCACCTTATTCAGGATGCCCAGCTTTTTAGCTGCGGTCTGAGCTTTTGACTCGATGGTTGAGCCGAAGTTGAGATCCGATGTCAACTCCATGCCCAAAAGCTGTAGGCGGTCGGTAACTGGTACAACTGTACCTCGAAAAGCAGGAGACAACTGGAACTGGCTCCTTTTTGCAGTGAAGAGACATGCCTGTGTTTTCACAGCATTGAATTTGACCAGATTGTCGTCACCCCACTGGGAAACAAGATTTAGGGTCAAATTCATGCGCTCCACCATGGCCTCTCTATGAGTAGCTGTTTCCTCTCTACTGGCTCTTGCACTCGACAGGTATCTTTCTGCAACTGTGCTGTCATCAGCGTACCCGATTGCACCAAGCTGTAGCAGGTCGTTGATGTGCAGCAGAAATAAAGTCGCAGAAAGAACAGACCCCTGAGGAACACCGGCATCAATGGCCTTATGATCTGATGAGCAGCCATCTATGACCACTCTGATCGATCGTCCACTCAGGAAGTCGGAAATCCAGTTGCAAAAGTCGGCAGAGATGCCGAATGCAGGAAGCTTAGCCAACAGACTAGCGTGCCAGACCCTGTCAAAGGCCTTTGAGATATCAAGCGATACAGCAAGGGCTTCACCGTGTTTCTCAATGGCCTCGCCCCAGCAATGCGTAACATACACAAGAAGATCCCCAGTTGAACGACCACGACGGAAGCCATACTGGTGATCGCTGAGGAGCTCATTGTCTTCGAGGTATGCTAGCAGCTTACTGTTAAGTACCCTTTCCATCACTTTGCACAGTATGGAGGTTATGGCGATTGGTCTATAGTTAGCAGGATCGGCACGGTTACCCTTTTTGGGCACTGGCTGCACATTAGCAAGCTTCCAAGACTCCGGCACCACTCCGGTTTTTAGAGAGAGGCGAAACAGGCGCGTCAAGACAGGAGACAACTCAGGAGCGCAGCTCTTCAGGACTCTTGCAGGTATTTCGTCAGGTCCGCTGGCTTTATTCACGTCTAGACTGCATAGGGCCTTACGAACCTCTTTTAAGTGGATTGAGATCATCGGCATTGCAGAGCCACAGTGAGATATATTAGGTGGTATATTCGAGGCCGTGTCTAGGCGTGAATTTTCGGCAAAGATGGAGGCAAATAGATTTGCCTTCTCTTGCGCCGTATGAGCCAGCGTTCCATCAGACTTCAGCATAGGAGGCAGCGTAGGCCGGCAGAAGTTCGTCTCGACCGATTTCGACAGGGTCCAGAACTCCTTGCTACCCGAGGGGCAAGACGCCAGTTTAGCCCCAATTCGTCCAACATGATCGAAACGCGCCTTCCGTAACACCCGTTTGCAATCCTTGGCGGCTGAATTGTACGCTTTTTTTGTTTCACGAGCACGCTGACTACTGCACCTGTCACTACGGGCCGAAGCCCAGGCCTGGTATGCCTGCTCTTTGAGCAAATCGGCTTGCGCACAAGACGCGTTGTACCAGGGTTGAGCCTCGTAGCCAAGTAAAACATCAGAGAATGGGATAAAATATTCCATTCCCTGGCGAATCACGTCGACAATTGAGTCAGCGCAGTCAGAAGGATTGAGCGAAGAGAAGCAAGTCTGCCGCCATGGATAAGATGCAAAGAAGTGCCGCATCTCGTCCCAGTCTGCCGACCCGTACTTCCAAACTCGCCTCGTGCCTCTAGGGCTTAAATCTGGGGGAGAACAGGAAGACACGGATTTCACCAGACAGTGGTCAGACGATCCGAGCGGAGCCCAGACCGATACAGAGTGCCTGTCCGGATCTGTTGTCAGCAGAAGGTCTAAGCAGTTGGGTGTGTGGCTATCAATATCCGGAACGCGGGTAGCTTGACCAACCAGCTGGTGGAGATCTAGCGATATCGCAAACTTGCGCGCCTCTCTTCCAGCATGGTCAGTTTTCTGATACGGGAACAACCAATCCTTATGGTGGGCATTAAAATCCCCCAGAAAGACAAGCTCCGCTGTCGGATATTTGTGTTGGGCCAGTTCAGCTGCCTCTGTAAGATGGTCAAAGAGTCTTGTTGTCTCCTGATCACCGCTGTGCGACCTGTAAACACCGACATAAATTGTTTTAAGAGAGCCGGTGTCCACCAGTAGCCACAGAGTGGGAAAACCCGCAACCTCGTAGCAGCGGAGACGTTGACAGCATATGTCATCGCGGACGTACACACAGACCCCAGCCTGCTTCTTAAACTTGTGTTCAAGTGAGTATCCTGGGTAGTTGAGGTACGCCACGTCTAACGGGGTCGCTAACTTGGTCTCCGTCAAAAAGAACAAGTGCGGCTTCTCGGTCTCAAGGTGGTGGTGGACCGGATTGATATTTGAGTGCAATCCACGGATGTTAGTGAATTGCACTTTTAGCGGGAGGAAGTGCCGCCGTTGTTTAAACGTATTCTTTTTGGTTTTTCGCTTCATGGGTTTAGAGAGTTTTAATGGAATTCAAGAGTAAGCGAGACGAGTCCAGTTTACTGAACAGCTCCCACGAGCAAAGCCCGACGATAAGGAAACTCACCTGGAGACTGCGGGGACGCCCGAACCCCCCCGAAGATGCCCGCCGGGTCCTCCCTTCCAGTCGCCGACTGGCACGGCGGAACATTTCGGGATTTTTCGCGAGGTGGCGGGGCAGCCTTTCACACGTGGCTGGCGTGCTAGTTGGGCCCCCAACTTCCTGCGGTCGGCCAACGGCAGGACCGTGCTTCGGATCCCGCTACCCTCCAAAGTGAGTTGCCATGACGAGGTTCACTCCTGGGCTGAGACTAGCCTTGGACAACGCAACTGCCTACTGTCGAATTCCAAAAGGCACTGGAACTCCCACGCAACGACGAAACACAGCAGGCTGCTTGACGCCGGATTCCGGTGGGAGGGTGGTCGTAAAAACCAGGCGGGCGTTAGCCCTACCACCACAGGGGAAGAATTGGCCAGTCTTATAAGGTGTTGGGTGTGACTGTCCAGGATACGCCGAGCGCTCGGTTCAATTGAGTCACTGGCGGAACAAACTGCGCTACACGAGGAGGCTTCTTCATGTATCCCTAAAAAATATCTCCGTTACCAGAAGGTATGGTCTAGATTCTAGAACAAAAAAACCGGCCAAGTGCGAGTCGTACTCACACGCACACAGGGTTCCATAGCACCAGAAAATATAATAAAAATATTTGAAGGCTCATCAATATGTTGCTTTTATAATATATTAATGAAAAACAAATTTACTGTTGCAGTTTGACGAAAAAATCCCATATCTCAAAAATCTAATCTTTTTAAACCAATTTTTGTTGAAAGTTTATTTTACATTGTACATTTTATCAGAATTTTCCTCCTCTTAAAAATCCCCTCTTATCTCTCTTCTTATCTCTTTGAAATTAGAGGAGGGACACACATTATACCACTTTGGAAGTGTCTATCTTTCAAACGATGGACTTTGAGAAAAAATAGTTTTAGGAACCTCAATGTCATTTTGAGTGTAAATGTAGTGTAATTGTGGTGCTGTTCTACAAACGATGGGGCACTTAATATCGTCTCCTGCGTGTCCTGTTGTTTGTTCGCTACAGGAACTGATGGACGCTACTGAAAGCGCCAAACTAGTAGCTCAGTTTTGAGCTGATACAATTTAGATTGCCATCGATACGCTAAGAAGAAGAATGTCATTTTTAAAGACCTGGGTTGTGGAGGTCCAAAAGCCAGTCACTCCATGTAAAATACTGGTATTCAGCTGCATCCGGTTAGACTGGAAGCCGACCCCAACGTAGTTGGAAAAAGGCTAGGCAGATGATGACAATCTCAAAAAAAAATCACTTGCTTCTTATCACCCCCAAAGAATGACTATTTCATAAAATCATGACATTTTAGGCTCAAACGAAGAGAATTGTATTAAGACGGAAACGCCATGGTAGTACACCCACATTTCGCCAGTTATGTAAGTCCCATGTAATTAGGCGAGCCTATTGCCATCAACCGGGCGCAAATCCAGACTCCGTAGCTGGCGCTGAAAAACTCCTGATGGAAAGCAATAACACTGCCCGACCCGGGAATCTAACCCAGGACATCAAGCTCACTAGACCAACGGGAAACGGAACAACAGTTTTTCTACATCTGTTAAAACGCAACGTCGATACTTGCTGATAAGCATTGCACATCCTTATTCATCCCCCACCCTTCTGAAACTGCCACGTAGGCAATCAATAGCCAGAACTAGACGGACACAGGTGATAAACTGAGATAAAAAATAATTATTTTGGTACAGTGACCTGCAATAGATAGTTTCAATGTTCAACTTCCGATTTTACGACGCATTATCGTTTAAAATTCTAGTTTTTATCGTTATTGCACATTAAAACAAAGTTTTTATTGAATAAAAATTACCTGGCAGTAATAGAGGGGGAAGGGACACCGACGCGAAAACGGTTACCACGTATTCAGTACATCATTCTGAGCACCACATAGAAATTTTTCATCGGTTGTTAAAAAAACTTCTACCCTGTATTAACAAAGGATTAATAGTTTATTTTTAACCAACTTTAAAAAGAAGCGGGCAACGACAAAGGGGTTGGAAGGTTTTTGTATGAAGCGTGGCCTGCCTATATTATAACATTTTATTTTATTTTCAAAATAGTGGCCACAAATAAATAGCTGTATTAATCAATAGCTGTTATAACTACAAATCTTAATCATAAATTCAAAACTGATGGACTTTGTATAAACTTCCATCCCCTATTTTACCCCTTTAGGGGGGAATTTCCAAAAATCCTTTCTTAGTAGATACTTACTCTCCACAAAGAACACACCCTCCAAGTTTCATGTATCTACGACCAGCGGTTTGGGCTGTGTGTTGATATATCACCCAGTCAGTGAGTCAGTTTACCATTTTATATAATTATATAGATAGTAAACACTGTAGAAAACTGAAAAATTTGTCAATAACACCACCACAATATTACAGTTTCTAACATTTATAATTTTATTTTTGCATTCTGAATTATTGTGATAACAAGATACTCTTTGACATTGTAATATAGCATACATAGCATATAGCATGCATAGTTTTTTATTGTTAGCATTATAGCGTTTTGGTAAAACACTGTAAGCCTAGAATGCTTTTCTGAACAAATTAATAAATAAATAAAAATTTGCAGGTCACTGTATCAACAGGACATACGCAGTCATAAATCACGACTGCGTTTGCGTGGAATGCATCTCTGTCCATCATAAGCTGTTGCATAATTCTGTCTCTCTCTGTCTGAAATATTTGCGGGCCTTGATTTTATTGATTAATAAAAGCTATAAAAACATGTTTATGTAGATAGTGCCAGTTTTTTGAACAAAGGAAATAGATAAAACTGTAAAAATGACCAAGAATTGGGATGATTTTGTACTTAAGATGTTTTCCATGCAGCTTTCACTTTTAAGCCAACTAACAGGCTCTAGAACAAAACCAAAATCAAAAGAAATTTATTCAAATTGGGCTGAAATCAGCACTTTTTGAACTTCAAAGTTTACAAGAGACAGTCCACCAAAACGTCTGCCCTTCATCACTTCCTAGTGTTTTGGCTGGGGAGAAGAACACGGGTTCTAAAATGGCCGCTCTATCAGAATCATAATAGGATAATAATATGAATTACGTTTAAATTCTTAAAATGTTCATAGACGTATGTACCTACTATTATGAATTGTCACCTTGTGACCATTTTACGAATTTAAATGTAATTCATATTATTATCCTAAGATTCTGCTAAAGCGGCCATTTTAGAACCCCTGACTCCCCCAGCAACACACCTATCTGTTAGATTAGAAAAACCAGATTTTATACGATAGAGTGTAGGTTAAAATAAACAAAGAATCCATTACATTTAATTTTCGTCACATGTCAGCTAGCACACACCAATATAAAAAATAACTTTTTTGGAAAAAAATAAAATCGACTTCAAAAACACAATAAAAAAGGTGAAAAATAAATAATTTCTGAAGTCGGTGACTTTTGTTTACTTGATTCAGTTTTTTTGCCACCGACTTGTGAACCTAAAATTATTTTTCACTTTTTTGTGTTTTTGAAGTCGGTTTTATTTTTTTGCAAAAAAGTTTTTTTATTTTTGCATTTTTAGTTGTAATATATAAATATTTGCCATGCATTTATTTTACACTGTTAACAATACATCTCATGGTTATCTTATCCCAAATTAAATGAAACTTAGCATACCTTTTTTTTGGGATGGGAAATACCTAACTTTCGAAATCTGAGTATATTGTACGTTATGGCTAGAAAGGAGGTGACTGCTGAGATGACGAGTAATAGAGAAGTATGGAAGAAGAAGACATGCTGCGCCGACCCCAAATTAATTGGGACCAGGGCAAGAGAATGATGATGGTTTTATAATTCTTTCATATTTAAAATACTTTGCTCAAATAAATAAAATGCACGCTTGCCTGGGGACTGGAAGCCGACCCCAACATAGTTCGGAAAAAGCTAGGCAGATGGTCACCCATCCACAGACCAACCTGGGCAAGCGCGGCTTTACCTGAAAATCGAACCGAGTGACTGTTATTAGTTAACCACGAGCCCGCTCGAGCATGCTTAATCTAAGTAAGTATAAAGAAAACAAACATTGGTTTCAAACACTTACAAATAGGTACGCTTCTACCCAAGTCTCTGGTAAATTCAGGAAACAAGCCTTGCATTACGTGTGAACTGTGACAAGACAAAAACTATTTCAGTCTAGGTTCAAGTACAAAAGAGGACTTACTTTCAAACTTTCAACCCCTTAGCAAACTACCAACAAACAGTACGCCTCTGTGTGACCCCTGTGGATATACAGCCATAAAATTACATTTTGCATTGCATTGCATTCGGTGTGAGCCACTCTCAGCCTAGGATCAAGGTCAAACAAGTAGTTACACTTGGGAGCCCTCACCCCCTTGGCAAATTGCCAACACTTTCAGATCCAGGCCAAACCTGTGGAATGCTAGACAGTCGCCAGCCATTCCGTCTGGCGTGGAGGATAAAATGTTAATGAGGTCGTTGGTGGTGAATGGATATGTCGCAGGCCCGAAGATACCTAAGAACCCGATTCTTACCGGCTTCCCTTCGGGAACAACCTACGTAATGTCTAATGTATTCAAATAGTACATCCATCATAGAACTGAAATCATAAAAAAACCCCAACACTTTTTATGTCAACAAAAAATACAACAGGTAGTTTCAGTACTAAATTCGTGTGAACGCGCACACATGACTTCGCGGCCGGGAACACCGTTTTGTAGAGAACTTGGCAAGCCTAACTTTATCGAGTTATTCCAGGGGCAGAAAGATGGTCACAGGTGTCATTTCCATAGGAGGCGGCGGAACGTGAGAGGGAGATAGCCTCACGTCCCAGCCGCCGTGGGAGGAGAAGCACCGGGCGTCGGGGGCCACGCCGTGATGGCTCTCGGCCACCGTAGGCGCGGGCCTGTGGACGGTGAATAATAATGGGCTAGCTCACCGTCCGTCCGTCGTATGACGACAGGCCGTGTCGGCGCGTTCGTGTTCCACGCGCGCCTCAAAGAGATGTCAGCAAACGGGAGGGGCCCGCAAGGGCCGATGCCTGCCAGGGCTGCGGGACTGTTCGAAAGAGATACCGCGGCCCTGGAACATAAAGGGCCAAGGAAGGAACATGGGTGGTTTTTAGTCAGTAAGAGTCTGACACTCCCTTCCGCTCTGCCCAGAGCGGGAGGAGTCATTTGATGATTTCCCACCCTCCAAAAAAAAAAAAAAAAAGGGGTAATTTCCATGGTTTTTGAGTAGCTAATCAATAACGAAAATGGTCAAAACGAAAATTCAAGAAAACGCCGACGTAAATATCCAGTTTTTTTGTCATTGGTGTCATTCATAGCCATGGTTTTCGGGGACGCTGATAACGCTATGATATTATCCAGTACTAACTGGGTTGTAGAGGTCAGACAGGCAGTCGCTCCATGTAATATACTGGTATTCAGCTGCATCCGGCTAGACTGGAAGCCGACCCTGACATTGCTGGAAACAGGCTAGGGAGATAAAGCTAACATATGGTCCCTTGGCGCGATGCCAACGCTTTCAGTTTCAGGTTCAATGCTGCATGCTAGACAGTCGGCAGCCATGCTGTCGGGGGTGGAGCATAGTATGCTAATGAGGTCGGTTGTGGTGAATAGACATGACGTATTTTATCGTTCATAGTTTTATTACACTGACCTTATTGGTGATTAGTTGTTCACACAGCTCCATCATCTGCCTAGCCTTTTCCCAACTATTTTGGGGTCGGTTTCCAGTCTAACCGGATGTAGCTGAATACTGAGCTGAGTATTTTACGCGGAGTGACTGCCTGTCTGACCTCCACAACCCAGTTCGTTCTGGGTAATACGATACCCTTTGGTAAGACTGGTTGTCAGACTTTCGGGCCACTGACTACCTGTAACGACTGCCAAAGATCTACAAATGACAGCCGGGACCAACGGCTTAACGTGCTTTCCGGGGCACGAAGGAAACTATAGTATATACGGTAGTCACCCATCCATGGACCAACCTAGGCAAGCGCAGCTTAACCTAAAGATCGACTCGAGCGGCAGTTATTATTTAGCCACGAGCTCCTCCTTGTACACACAGGCTCGCCCCCTATTAAATAGGATTTAAACATATAGGGGATTAATGATGATTTTTTATACTATTTCACTATAATACTTGTTGTACTATGCCGCTACAAACATAAATGTGCGAAATGTGGGTGTTACTATTAGGTACACCTCTGCTTACCCCTTCGGGGATTACAGGTGTGATGTTATGTTTTAAAATCAGTTTTGATGAAACAAATACACAAATTCTAGGTCTGGATTCGAAGTTCGAACATACCACCTACAATTTGCAGTGGCGAAGGGGTGTGGGAAGGGGGCGCTGGCCCCGGGCTGTGCAGATGCAGGGGAATCCAAAGGGGTGAGGGTTATGAGGAGTTGCAGTGGTTTGGGTATAGTATTGCGGGATTATTCCACCTTCGAATCATTGTTTAAACCTTTCTTAATTATTTATTAATAGTTGCGTAATTTTGGAGTTCACTGTATTATAATTTATAACCAGGACATACGCAGAAAATGTATTACCCTCTGCAATTGCGTGGATTGCATCTCTCTCACTCAACAACTTGTTGCATACGTCTATCTCTTTCTGTTTAAAATATTCGTGGGCCTTATTCTATTGATTGATAGTTTTAAGAGAACCTATTTTTATAGCTGGTGTTTATTTTTAGAACATAGGAAATGGAAGGAACTGTAAAAGTGACTAAGAATTGGGATGATTTTGTACTTAAGATGTACTACGTGATCGTGCAGTCAACATCACTTTTAATCTAACTGACGCGCTCAAGATATTACCATGAATTACCATCATTTTCCTGCCCTTATCCCAATTTATTTGGCGTCGGCGCAGCATGTCTTCTTCTTCCACACTTCTCTACTACTCGTCATCTCAGCACCTCCTTAATCCTAAATAAATGGTGCAGACACAAAATGCAAGCAACATGTGCAGACGCCAACACACCAATCTTAATCTACTACAATCTGTCAAAGGAGATTGTCAACTTCGGTCCAAGTGTGTTGCAGATGTACATTGTACCTTAAATGACAGGTGTCACCGAGTACAACATTTTTCATCATGGCAGTAAAACAAAATATCCCAGAGGAAATGAGATTTTTGCATGTGTATTTACATTTTAAAAAGCAGTAAGTAAAAAGGGTGAAAGAGGATAGAAAAACCGGCCAAGTGCGAGTCGGACTCGCGCACGAAGGGTTCCGTACCATTATCTATAAAAACAGCAAAAAAATCATATCTGTTGTATGGGAGCCCCCCTTAATATATTTTTTTAATTTTTTGTATTTGTTGTTATAGCGGCAATAGTAATACATCATTTGTGAAAATTTCAGCTTTCTAGCTATCACGGTTTATGAGATACAGCCTGGAGACAGACAGACAGACAGACAGCGAAGTCTTAGTAATAGGGTCCCGTTTTACCCTTTGGGTACGGAACCCTAAAAAAGAGGAAAAATTTTTATTTCATTTATGTTTGTCACTAACATAGACAGAACTGATTATAACTACTATTCTTCATCGATAACGTCATCTAGAAAGGACAATGACCAAAGTTGGTACCAAAAAGTCTCGCGCCTCAAAACCAAAATATTATAGTAATTAGTTTCATATTTTTTTACGGCATTACGCGTCGAGGATTTGATTTTTGAACTGGAAATATACTTTTCGAGTTTAAAAGTACGAATATTATTTTACTCCCTTTATATGACGTTCCGTTTCAACTGAATATAAATGACGTTCCGTTTCAATTGAACAAACCCTTGTCTGTCGAGCGGACTCTAAAATTAATTACAATTAAGTAAGATCAGTACACCAAATCGATTTAGTTTGGTTTATTGCTATTTGCAACAAAATAGATTTTCTCAGCCTAAAGATTTTGATTTATCGATTACATCCCTAAATCCCGACTAGTTTATAGCACTTACTATACTCTATGGTTTATAGTTATCTTATCTGTGGCATCTGACATTTGTACTGTACTGACTGACTATTGGCAATGTAAAGGTCTAAAATAAAATCGAGTTTCAGTCAAGCATACTGTGGATGTTACTTTAACTCGTAATTCTTACTAATATTAGTGTATTACGCTGTTTTTAGAGCAATAATGTAATGTATGTGTGTTAAAATACGTCGTTGGTAGCGTCGAAAAAATAGACCTACTTTTTAGGTTAGTTTCGATTTTATAAAATAACTCTGAAACGCGGGTTTTTTTTTCAAAAATATTTTTTGTAGGAGTTAATACGATCAGTGTAGTCTATAAAAAACAAGGTTTGATTTTGATGCAGCATGGTACGGGATTCCATACTTCCATGAGCATTCTCTTTTCCTGGGCGATTAATATTATCCTCGCGCCCACCCCAAAAACCATACTACACAAATTATGTGGGCGCAGCAGATCAGTGTGCGTTTCCCTGCATGTGCAGTAATAATATACGGAGTATGTAAACGGAGCAAATGTATCGCGCGCCGTTACAGGTCTGCAAAATCAATTAACAACATAAAGTAAACGTATAGTAATTATCGAACTTAACACGAAATATTTCACCCTTTTTAAACCGACTTCAAAAAAGGAGGAGGTTTCTCAATTCGACCGTATATATTTTTTATTTAAAAGTTAATAAGTACACAAGTTCTTTTTTTGACAGCGATGCGGACGAATTTTTGGACGCCCTGTAACCCTTTTAAGTGTACATATTTATTACTATTATAGTTTTGTAGTTTACAGTAAATAATTTAATTATCTTTGAAATAAAATACACAAGTTACACATATAAAAATGTCAATACGTCCGGGATATTTTATCTTGCTACCGTAATAAAAAATGTTGTACTGGTTGAGACCTGTCATTTAAGGTACAATTCACATCTGCAACACACTTGGAACAGCACCCGTTGTAAAAGTGACATTCTCCTTTCTTGAATAGAATTAGTTCATATGACCTCAATCTGTCGCGAGTTAATAGGCTTCTTCTGGGTAAGCTCGTTCCATCGTCGACCTCATCTCTGTCCTCAGGACTAGATTGAGGTCAAAAGTAGACCCATTTAATATAAAAAAAAACAACTGAAGCATTAAGTTCAAGGTTGATTGGGAAAATTTGACAGTTATGTGCTGGCGTCTGTACAAATACGATGGTCTGTGGGGAAGATGGCTATAAAAGGGGTGACTACTGAGATTACCTTGTAAATGGCCTTCAAATTCGTATTGTTTATATTCATAGTGTTTATAAATTGTAATTTCTTCATTCTTTCTATGTTTTATAATAATTTCATTGGTGGCTACAAATTTCTTTTAAATATTTTAACGTTACTTAAAACATATTTATTCAATCAAAGTAATGATAATTTTATGCATAATCACCTAATCCTTAAGTGTTTTTATTTATATTATCATTATCTAATAGCCCTTCGCTTTGCTAAATTATTTATTAGTTAATAAATAATTCAAGGTCATAATTCAATTAATATATTCAAACCTTTTAATTTTGAAAGAGCTGGGCAGTATCAACAGTTGGTGTTGAAGTTAAGCACAGCACGCCAGCAACAACGACATTATTCAACGAGCTCTTGGTACAGCCGGTGTATGATCAGCGATTTTGAACCTAACGACTTGGTAACTGCGTGACGAAGGGAAGAGAACAAACTGCATGACGCAGATGCAAAAACACAATAAATTTTAAATACTTTGTCTGAATCTTTGAAAAACATTTGAGTGTGGGTAAGGAAATTGTTTATACGCGCGTGCAGATCAGTGCAGTGTATAGTCAACTCGTAGACGGAGGCCTATTTAGGTCTAAAAATGCTGAAAACAGCGTCAAATCTGCACTCCTTGAGGCGAAGATATCTGTGTTTTTGTCACTTACCTGGATTTTAGTGAAACTGAATTTAATTACAAAACTCGAGTAAAATATCCTTTAATACTTGTTTCTTTTTAACGTCTGAAATAGCTGGAACTTTGACTCAATATCTCCGTAACTAGAAGGTTCCCAGTTATGACACAAAACAAAAAAAAAATATTGCAATGATGGGAACAACAAGTTTATTTCATTAAGGACGCGTTTGCAAATCTGACTAAAACTGTAAAAAAAATAAGCAGTTTATCGCTTCCTTTTGCGGCAAAATGAAACTAAACCAAATGTAACTAATAATTACCATAGATAGATTACTCCTTCATCTTCAAATGGTTGGACCTTTTTATTCGAAAATGTTGGTTTATAATATTGTAAAAAATAATTTCCGGTGCCTCTCCACACAAAGTTAACGATATCGTGTTGAGTTTAGGAACAGTTTTCTTCTATTTAATAACATAAATTTATTTATTTAAAAATATTTTATGTAAGCAGACGGGTTCAACTCAAAAAGGTGACAAAAGGAACTAAGTATCAAAATGTTTAAATCTAACTCAGGAAAAAAAAACAACGGGTTGCACTCCGGGAGTGCCGGCAGAAGTGGAAACTTGATTGTTAACGTTTTGCATTTTTGATATTTTGGAATGGTTAGGGAATAATTTTGCACGAATTGCTTTAATTAAGAACATTGCTCTCAAAAATGAAAATATGTTCGACTTGCTTTACAGCCATTCAAAAGCAACATATCCCACCACTATCAGTTTACAATGGATTCCAATATCGAACACTTCCAGACTGTCTTAAAGACTTTCGCGCCGGCGGTCTACTCTGCCTCCGTCTTACGAATTTTCGATCAGGGGTCCAATTCTGCTATTACAATAGACGACAATAGTGTCAGAATGGTCTGTCATTGATTTCATAATTGTTGATTTTGACAAGTTTTGACGAGTCAAAATCAACAATTATGATATCAATGACAGACCATTCTAATGGTAATTCTAATGGTCTGTCATTGATTTCATAATTGTTGATTTTGACAAGTTTTGAAAGTCAAACTCAACCATTATGAAATCAATGACAGACCATTCTGACACTATTGTAATAGCAGAATTGGGCCCCAGGTCACGTGTCCTGACGCGGGCTTCACATTTTTTACCCATTACAAAAAAAGTGCACAACGCCGCTAAAGAAGTTTGCACTTCAAAAATCGCGTCTTTATTTTCAACAAATTTAGCTTAATCACGTGAATCTTATGGGCTTGAGTTAAGGGTGAGTTCGGACAAAATCGGTTCAGCAATGTATGCTAAACAATAATTGCAAACCAAACAAAATAAAACTTTAATTACGCATTAACAATAAATTACCCACAGCATAATCCGTACAAGATTAATAATCCATTTCAACATAAATAATATCAAAGGACTACACTATTAATCATGCCTTACTTTATTTACATACTGTGGTTGTAATTAATATGCATATTTTAGCTTGAATTATTAATTTGACTGTTATATGCCGGTAGTTATAAGATTGTTAGAGGTATCTCCTATTTTTGCGGAAGTTATGGCAGTGAATTATTCATAATTATTAAGATTATAAATAGTTTTGTAGCGGCACTACAAAAAGAATTCCAGCAACATAGTAACAATAACACTACAGCGCCATCTATGACACAAATGAAGAACTAATATCAAATTCGTAAATGGCGATTATTAAAGTTATCCGCGACTTGAGACGATATAGAAAAACCCGAAAACAACTGTCGGGCAGTAGCCCACCAGACAACATCCGTCTGGTCGGAGGATCCACCCTTTTCTATGGGGGATGAAGTACTTGACACCCTTATCTTCATACCCCTATACTACCTATAGTATAAAAGTACCCTAAATATAGAACTGACTGCGTCGTTGGGCTAGTTGTCACAAGTGCGCTGGCTGAGCGTGAAATCCTGTGTTCGACTTTCGGATTGGGCAAAGTATTAAATTAGGTTTTTCCGTTAAGAATATTTAGTAGTAGCCAGGAGTTGGAATTTGTGTCCGTTTGAGGGCTGGCCCGGCCCCTATTACATGGGACTTTAATATGACTTTTGAAATGTGGTGCACCTCTGCCTGTTATGGCCTACAAACATTATAAATGCTAGTTTGTGAGGATATTGGATGGATGTTTGTAACTCTTTCCAACCAACTGAACATATTTGGCACACAGATAGTTTATAACCTAGATTAACACATACGATACTTTTTATCCCGGTAGTATGATCCCGTGGGACAATTATCGAACTCCACACGGGCGGATCCACGGCCTTAAGCTAGTCGTTTTATAAATGTTGGCAGTAGTGTGAATTAATTATGAACATTAACGTTATTAATACTCCTCCAAATGTAGAACCAACTCCCTTCTTGTGCTAGTGGTCGAAACTGATAACGCATTGCGGGGAGCTACCAAGCAAATCAACTCTGGAATAGAATCTCAGAACCCTAAGGCTAGAATTTTTATTCATCTCTGATTTAACCTGAAAACGGCATCTACTGGCCTAAAGCCAAACTATTTCAAGCAGTTACACCTTTTACATCGTACAACATCTTCATCGAAAACTGATCTGTATAGAAGTTCAGCTACTAGCCACTAGATGGCAATGTTTTGAAAAGTGTTATTTATAAAGTTTTAAATATTTACACTTTTGTATTTGTAATAATACATTGTAAAAAGTTAATCGTAACACAACGAGAATTTTTTATTCAATCTAATTTACCTGAAAGCGGCATCTGCTGACATAGAGCCACACTATTTCATGCCATTGCTATCTTTTACGTCCAACAACACCTTCATTGAAAACTTGCCTCTACAAAAGTTCAGCTACTAACCACTAGATGGCAATATTTTGAATTAAGTTTATTTACGAAGTTTTAAATACTTGTAATTATTTTATCATTGCAATTATACTTTGTAAAAAAAATATCTTCACACAACTATTACTTATTAGACAAAAAAGTAATTTAAAAAGGTAATCTATAGCTTGTCAAAACTCATCCAGAAACATGTTCGGATATCTTGAAGTTGATTTTTGAAAACTTGTAACTAAATCAACTAAAGTCACTTAAATCCCTTTTTATAATTTTTTTGTGAGGATAGTATTATTTGATCATACAAACTGCGAGTTTTCTGGTCAAACTTTGTTCGTTGTAATAAGAAAACAAGTTACTTTAGAGTACGGACGCAAATGTGAATATCCGACCGGTTCAAGAATCTCAGCTGCTCGTTATCTTGATAAAAAAATTATCTACCGATTCAGGGAGATTTTATCTTAACACGGGGAAATTCGTTCGTGGGGACCATCATCTTATAGTGTACAGTAGTAGTACACAGTTTGGCAGAAATAACGTTTTTTGTAATGCATGATGTCACCACGAATAAACGCTTTTTCATTTCATTTCATAGTTACAGGATTTCATTGTTATATTTTTTTAGATTTTCTGTTAACTTTATCTTTACATAGTTTATAACAAAGTCGATACCGCTGTTTGTACGCTTAGAAATTTTAAACTACGCAACAGATTTTAATGCAGTTTTCAGCAATAGATAGAGTGATTCAAGAGAAAGATTTCACATTTGCACCCGTGCAAAGACGGGACAAGTCGCTAGTTTTAAATAAAATAATGTGACTTCTTATCAAGTAATTTTTGAGATTAAAGCAGAGATATATAAGGAAAAATATCTTTATCTTGGTATGATTAATCCATTATCGTTATCTGTTTCTGCTAATAGCACTCGTGCATCTGCAAAGGTAAGCATTTTTCTTTAATTTAATAAATAAATAACGTTTATGAATCACTGGCCCACATAAATTCTCTTTATAGGAGTCTTTGTTGTCATCTGAAACGCCTTCGTCACCATTTCATTGACGAGAAGACCATCTGTTTTATATAAACAAACAGGGAAAACTATTAATAGGCACGGTACTAAGCTTCCGCCTCCTCAATCACCGTAAGTACCTACTTACCTAATTTATTTGTGTTTTTTCGTCTATTTCTCTTACCACAATAATTATTAAGGTATTTTATTCGTTGGCTTTAATATAAAACAATGAGGTTTTTCTTTTATATACTATGTTAAAAATACCTATAAATTAGTGATCCACCGGTATCGGTAGCAGAGTCCAAGGTACCGGTAGTTAGGGCTAATAATTATTAATATGTAGGTATTACTGCAATGAGTATCTATGTAAGGTAATTTATGAAGCCACTGTTAGTCATTTTTAACTGAATCATTATATAGTATTTAATAGGAACAGATGTTGTCAAGGAAAAAAGTTCTACAAAATGTACTATACTGGCGGATTCAGCAGATTAGGTTAAGTCGTATTACTTAATCGAGTAGAATTTAGTGTTTTAAAATTACCTAAAAGTGATATAATTGCTTAAAAAATATGACCAGTATAGATAAAATATTGATCTCATCAAATATAGAGTAGTGGGATAAAATATTATCACTTTCACCTAAAATAGATAATCAGGGTAAAGTTTTCTTACGTCTGGCAATACCGCATGTGCCATGCCTCGGCCTCGTCGCGAACGAACAACTGTTGTAAACTTTCTGTCAAGTGCATTGTGTTTCAAAATAGTTAACACCGAGTAAAATAACAATTGACGTTCCACTTTCGCAATTAAAACTACTGTGTCGTGCAACTTCCTACTATAACGCGCATATTTGAGATAACACAGTTTATAATCAGTCTGTTATTACAGCTGCCAGTGCTTTGAACTGTGTTTTGAAAAAAAAAACAAGCTGTCTGTATCGTGTTTATTCTTATATTAAAATTTTCCAAATGGGTGCATTAAAAGTGTTTCAGTGTTAGCGTTTAGCTATAAAGCTACTAAAAATCGTTGTGAGTAAATAATTGCGCCAATAAAAATGTACTATGCATCGAAATGATATCAGCAAAGAACAGAGTGCAAGAAATAAAAAGTAAATTCGAGAATTTGAACAGCGAAAACATTCCAATTCGTGTTGAAAATCAATTGTGCAGACAAAAGAATGTTTTTGCAAAAAATTATGGGCAGGAAAACGGTCAAATCGATTACGAACTATCATTTAAACAGGATAATATCGGGAATGAATCAGAGGCTAGTGACGAATGGACGCCTAAACCTAACACCAGTTATTTATACAGTAAAACTGAGGTAAAGCGGAGTGCTAGTGAAACGAGGAATTCTCTGTCTCGACAAAGCAGTGATCCAGGCAAAAAATTGCATAGGAGCCATGCATTTCGTTGTGACAAGAGTCAAAAAATAGTGAGTCCCAAACGGCACGGTAGTTGCAACGGTCGATCTGAAACAAGCGATTTTTCTTTTAAGATGGAGAGAAAATTGAGCAAAGACAGACTGAAAAGACTGGGAAACTTTTTGGAGGAGCAGATGAAGAAAGAAAACTTTGTTCCGCAGACAGATTATGCTGAGATTGTTGGGCAGGTTAGTGAAATCGAAAGCCAGTATGATTCTATACCAGATGCTGAAGTCCCTCAACATATTTTAGACCAGTATGCGACAGTTATCAAACCGAAAAGAAAAGAAAATGAAAAGCAAGAGGCCATGACAGATAGTGGAGTTAGTTCTGAGACTGAAAATGTTGAAGAGGACAAATCTGGCAGGATAAAACGTCTCATGTCTCAATTTGAGAAGTCTGAGGAATCTCCGGAAAAAACTCACTTAACAAATCTCCAGGCTATGGATGAATTTTGTGATTCCAGTGAGACTATACGGCTCGAACGTAAAAACCCCCATTTAAAACTAACTGACACTTTGAAAAAGGCTTTAAAACAACCCCTGCCTCCAGGCCCACCGCCCGCTAAACCTCCTCGCATCTTCAAAGTCCCGACTATTCCTGAAAACAGCGAACAACAAAAGAAAGAAGCTAAACGAATGCTCGAAAAGCTTGAAAAAGTACTGCAAAAGCGTGAAGGGACTGTAGAAACAGTGAAAAAGCCAAAAGAGATACATTACTTATGTACTGAAATCTTGGACATAACCAACCGTACTTTATTACCAAACCAAAACCCAGATCCAATCTCCCGTT
The DNA here is from genome assembly GCA_950022335.1 of Eurois occulta. Taxonomy (NCBI): domain Eukaryota; kingdom Metazoa; phylum Arthropoda; class Insecta; order Lepidoptera; family Noctuidae; genus Eurois; species Eurois occulta. Next base: position 10,216,160 of record OX465505.1, read on the forward strand.
GCCTGAATTCTCTCAACTGTGCCATTACTAACAATTCTACATCTAGTCTTCCATATACGCGACTAAAAGCTGAAGAAGATTCAAAGACATGCTGTGCGTGTACTAACGAAAATACAGATCCAAATATTTCAGAGGATTCGAAGTGCGTTAAGTGCAAAATAAATGAAGATAAAGACACTAGTTTTAAATGTCACCTGAACTGTGAATGTGAAGTGAAAAATTCAAAGTTTTACATTAAAAGTGATGAACATATTTACGATGTGCCGTGCACCGATGAGGATATAAAGTTTCCGAGACGTAACATGTATGGAACATTGAATACGTTGAAGAATTGTAAGAGTTTGGAGGATTTGCAGACCGAGGATGATGAGGTGAGTGGTAGAATTAATTTTTACTTAATTTATATTTTTATTTTCAGCAAACTTTCACCGAATGATTCTTCCGATGATTTACAGTTGATAAATGTCACCGTATATTGAACCTATGATGGTATATATAAAGTAAAATGTAATTGAAACACCAATCAAATTGTTAAAAAACTAAGAGGAGAGGTCAGATTGTAGGCGATCACTCGACGGGATAAAAGTAATTATACCCTACTGTATTGAATGCAATTTCATGTGGTTATGAACAAACAAACAATTTTGGAAATCATATTATTAAGTATGTAATAGGTCATTATTTCATAGTACAACTAACTTCATGTACAGTACTGGTACATAGGCTAGGCTGACTTAATGCCACAAGGCATTCTCTACCAGTCAATCCTTGGTTTGGAGGCACGGAGGAAACTCAGTATCATGTAGCAGATGTCACCCATCCACAGACCGGCCTAGGCAAGCGCGGCTTAACGTTGAAGAACGACCCCAGGCGCGGGCGGCTGTTATTATTTACCCATGCGCTTCGCAATAACAACAAATCATAAAAACCTAAATTAAAAACTAAAGGGAGTTCCCACAAGCAATGTAAGATTAAAATCTACTAACATAGGTATCCTATTTTAGCTAAATTAGGTATTGTGATTTGTGGACCAAAATAGAAAGGAGGAAAATGGCTTCTATTTGAAGAAGTTCTTTTGAGAAGAATTGATCAAATGAATACAATTAAAATGTTAGATCTTAGATTGCAGATTTTCGATAGATTTTAGAATTGAGGAAAGAAATTATCTCGTATTTATATTATTATTACGTCAAAATCTGGGTTTTTGTTCTGACCATGACATGATATTAAAATTCCAGTTGTGATTGAGTTTCTGAATATTGCATCAATATATTTTATAATATAAAAAATGGCCCAAAATGACGCAAAAAAAAATCATCGCATCACGAGTTTTGCATTAATTAGGAGATTATGTAAAAAGTTTTGATCATAATCAATTAAGCTAGCGTAGAAAAACAAATATAATGGGTGCCATTTTAAAATAATTTGAGCTCATTAGAGCTATACTTCCGAATAACACGTTTATTAGTAACTAGCTTTTGGCCGCGGCTTCGCCCGCGTGGATGTCGAAAGATATCCGATGGGAACGTACTACCGGGATTAAAAAGTACCCTATAGGTTAATCCAGGTTACGGTAACAAACAAAGTTACATACTTTCATCCTCCTTTTTAACCTTTCTGGGGTAGAATTATCAAAAACGCTGAGACTCCTCCAAAATCCTTTCTTAGTGGATAGGTACTTACTCTTCACAAAGAACACACCCTCCAAGTTTCATGTCTCTAGGACCAGCGGTTTGGGCTGTGTGTTGATATATCACCCAGTCGGTCAGTTTACCATTTTATATACATATATACTCGTACAAAGCACATCGCCCGCGACTTCGTCTGCAAAAAGTGTGATAGCTCGGCTGAACTCGGCTCATATGCATGATATAATTTAAAGCCTAGGTATAACATCCACGAATAATGTAGCTTTCTATCAATGAAATTTTTTTTAGAATTTAATCATTAGTGCCGGAGATTACCCCCTACATAAAAACTTATAACCAAATACCTCTTTATAATATTAGTTTACAAACATTTAAACTCACATACACAAACAGCCAGACCCGGAACAACTACCTGTAGGCCATACAAATGTGTGTTCCGTGCGGTAATCGAACTCGCGAGCTGCAGTGCAGCAGTCAATCGGTTATCTACTGCGCAAACCGTGCCGTTAACCGTGACCGGCTCACCGTGCTTTCCGGAGCTTGAAGAGTCTCAGTATCATGTAAAGATTGTCACCCATCCACGGACCGGCAAGCACAGTTTAACATCATCGATTAATCCGTGAGGGTTGTTATAATTTACCCATGAAATAAAACATATTATGTCACCAAAAAAACTATTTAATGCGTCGAATTTCAAGCCAGCTGCTCCGATTTTCAGCAATCGCTTAATCATAACACTAACATCACACCTGTAATCCCCGAAGACCTAGGCAGATGTGTATCTAATTTAAATCCACATTTCGCCAGTGATGTCCTGAGGGCGATTCTATAGCCATCTCCATATTTGTCTGATGCGTCACACATTAAGCCAAGGGGGGCTGTGTGTTGTGGATGTGCCAAGTTGGTTGCTTTTTGAATGCTTTGCTTACATTCTTCAAAAGCTCTTGATGTTTCTTCGTTCCACTTTATTTCGGTTTTGTCTCGTTTCTTTGAGTGTTTATGTAAATACATGTGCAGAGGTGCTTGAATCGCTGCGGCGTTCGGTATGTTTTCTCGGTAATAATTGATCATGCCGAGAAAACGTTGTAACTCTTCAACATTCTTCGGTTTAGGGTATTCACTGACGGCTCTCGGCCACCGTAGGCGCGGGCCTGTGGACGGTGAGTAATGGGCTAGCTCGCCGTCCGTCCGTCGTATGACGACGGGCAGGCCGTGTCGACGGCGCGTTCGTGTTCCACGCGCGCCTCAAAGAGATGTCAGCAAACGGGAGGGGCCCGCAAGGGCCGATGCCTGCCAGGGCTGCGGGACTGTTCGAAAGAGATACCGCGGCCCTGGAACATAAAGGGCCTAAGAAGAAACATGGGTGGTTTTTAGTCAGTAAGAGTCTGACACTCCCTTCCGCTCCGCCCTCCACTCCCTTCCTCCAAAAAAAAAGGGTATTCACTGATTACCCTCACTTTTTCTTGTGGTGGTTTTATGCCTTCGGGTGAAACTAAGTGTCCTAGGAATGGAATGATGTAGCAAGTCCAGACTGCTATCATCATCTTCATTCTCGTGCCCTTATCCCGATTCATTTGGGCCAAATGGCAATGTATATGCCAACTCAATATACATTGCCTTTGATGCGCTAAGAAGAGGACGCTCACACATTTGGCAGGACTCAAACACAGTTTTCGACAAGTCCCAAAACCATCATCATTCTCTTGGCCTTCTCCCAATTCATTTGGTGTTGGCGCAGCATACCTTCTTCTTCCATACTTCTCTATTACTCGTCATCTCATCAGACACCTCCTTTCTTGCCATATCATCCTTTACACCGAATGCTACTGAATGAAAAAATCCAGTAAACCGAACCCAGGAACCTCATGCTCAGCGGTAGAACTTGGAGCCAATAAACCAAGGAGGCAAATAAAACATACTTATAGTAGGGGCCGTCCATTAATCACGTGAGGTTCGAAAGGGAGGTACTTTGGCAAAAATCGCGAAATATCACAAGGGGGGACAGGGGTGTAGTAAGATATCACGTGTATTTATTTTTTCGTCAAACGCGTGTTGCTATTTCTAAACAAAGTCGTTTGTGTTAAAGAAAGGGTTGCTAATCTGTGGTCCGAGGACAATGTACAGACGCCAGCACATCAAGCTACTACAATCTGTCAAATTTCTTTAATATATTTTCAACTTTATTGTTAATTCATTAGGTTCAAGGTTGATTGGGAAAATTTGACAGTTTTGGGTAGCTTGATGTGTATGTATGTTGTACTAGTAAAGGTAAGCTACCCATCATCATCAGTAGATGATGATGATTCATTCCTTATAATAAATTATAATATTAATTTTAATTTAATATTTCTTTTATGCCTGTCAAAAACAACCTGCAACCTTTCCGTCTAGACATTTGTATCATGGTCCTTAATCTATATATATAAAAATGAATTGCTGTTCGTTAGTCTCACTAAAACTCGAGAACGGCTGAACGGATTTATCTTATCTTAGTCTTGAAATGTTCGTGGAGGTCTAGGGAAGGTTTAAAAGGCGAGAAAAAATCGAATAATTTCCGGAAAAACCCTAAAAACAGCCCTTTTCTATTTCCCATACAAACGTTTTCTAAATAAAATGTAGAGTCAATTTGAACTTTAGGGTAGCTAACTTTATAGGGTAGGTAGGTAGGTAGGGTAGGTAGGTAGGTAGGGTAGGTAGGTAGGTAGGGTAGGTAGGTAGGGTAGGTAAGTAGGGTAGGTAGATAGGGTAGGTAGGTAGAGTAGGTAGGTAGGGTAGGTAGGTAGGTAGGGTAGGTAGGGTAGGTAGGGTAGGTAGGGTAGGTAGGGTAGGTAGGGTAGGTAGGGTAGGTAGGGTAGAGGTAGGTAGGTAGGTAGGTAGGTAGGTAGGGTAGGTAGGGTAGGTAGGGTAGGTAGGGTAGGTAGGTAGGATAGGTAGGTAGGGTAGGTAGGTAGGGTAGGTAGGTAGGGTAGGTAGGTAGGATAGGTAGGGTAGGTAGGTAGGTAGCGTAGGTAGGTAGGGTAGATAGCGTAGGTAGGTAGGTAGGGTAGATAGGTAGGGTAGGTAGGTAGGGTAGTGAAAGTAGTAAGTAGGAAAACATGCATTGCAACGCATGCCGGGCACAGCTAGTTTCAGAATAAAATTAGATTATACTTTATACCTGTATTTTTATTAAAAAAAAAAATTGTAGGTAAGTACTAAAACATACAAGTGATTTTGGGTAGGGGGGAGGTTAGTCTTAAACCTCACCACGTATCACCAAGGGGGAGGGGAGAGGGGTTAAAAAAATGCTAAAAAACATAACGTGATTAATGGACGGCCCCTATCACTCACACCTTTTCACCGTTCCACTCAGAAACCACAGAACGCCTCCTGCTACAATCCTTACATTGTATACTCCCTTCGCCTCGTTCACATTCATATGTATATCTGGTCATACACGCATAATTATAAACAAAAAAAAAACAATTGAATGCATTTCGACGCCAGTTCCGATTTTCAGCCGAGCAGTATTCATAGTGTAAATATTTTGGTTGATGTTTTATGTTAACACTTAAGTTGAATACTGTGAGTCAGAGTGCATTGCTCTTTACATAACATGTAATTATGTACTGTAATGTAGCACGCTTGTCTGTTTGTTTAACTAAGCTAGGGCACTGCTAGAGTTTAATGTGAAGATGTGTTATCAATTTATCACTTATCTTTGTGAATGCTGGTTAACTAGTAGGTAATTGGCGACTGTGTAAGTCCAAGACTGTAAAACCTCTACTCAAGACATTTTGCACACACAAGCTGTTGGTAAACCTTTAAGTATTAATAAATAAATGTAATTGAGTAACACACTTGCCTTGCATTTCGCCAGTTACGTGGATAAGTCCCATGTAATAGGCGGCGAGGTTGTTGTCTCAACCGGGCACAAATCCAGACTGAAAATCCCAATAACACTTTGCCTGGGAATCGAACCCAGGATCTCATGCTCAGCGGTCACGTTTGCGACCACTATACCAACGAGATAGCCTTTTTAGTAGAACGTAAAATAAACGTCATGCGGTTTGTATTCACCGGTCGCCATTGCGTGACGTATAGGTAAATTTAAAAATGGCCACCAGTTCAATGTCCAATTCTCATTGGCATGAAGCTCATGCTTTTTGCAGTGAAAATTGTGAAAACCCATAATATTAAAGAACATTTAAACCGTAAACATGGTAAATATCCCGTTTCTAGTGCTAATGATAAAATAACATTTAAAGTTTACGTGTGTTTAGTTGTGTATCAATGTTAACCTAATGCTTTAATAAAGTTACTTAAATTGTAATAGCCTGATTTGCTGGCGTTTGTATATTGTGTTTTTCAAGTTAATTTGGTCGATTTAACAGTGTTTAAAGATGGAAAAACACGCTTAACAAAGCTGAGAGCCTGAGAGGTACGTACGATGCATGCTTCATCTTGCATCCAGGCCTGGATCTCTTTCGCATAATTCTTCATCATCTGCCTAGCCTTTTCCCAACTATGTTGGAGTCGGCTTCCAGTCTAACTCGATGCAGCTGAATACCCGTATTTTACATGGAGCGACTGCATATCTGACCTCCAAAATTTTTTCGTGTAATTAAAACTAAATATTTTGAATAATATTTTCATGTTGTTGAGCTCGTAGCTAAATAATAACTGCCGGTCGGGTCGATCTTTAGGTTAAGCTGCGCTTGCCTAGGTTGGTCCGTGGATGGGTGGCCGAGTTTCCTCCGTGCCTCAGAAAGCACGTTAAGCCGTTGGTCCCGGCTGACATTTGTAGATCTTTGACAGTCGTTACAGGTAGTCAGTGGCCCGAAAGTCTGACAACCAGTCTTACCAAAGGGTATTGTATTACCCAGAACTAACTGGGTTGTGGAGACAGGCAGTCGTTCCACGTAAAATACTGGTATTCAGCTGCATCCGGTTAGACTGGAAGCCGACCCCAAAATTGTTGGGAAAAGGCTAGGCAGATGATGATTTTCATGTTGTTGAGTTGTCAAAAGGGATAACATTGGAAAATTATTAATAATAATAAAGTTTATTTAAAGAAACTTAGACATAAATTACAAGATATTTTTAACCGACTTCAAAAAAAAGGAGGAGGTTCTCAATTCGGCAGGTATATATATATATATATTTTTTTTTAACAAGCTAAATTAGGACAGTTTAAGTGGTGTAGTCATCTGTAGTCGAACTAGGCAGAGCCTGTATTTCGACTATCAGCGCCAAACCCCTCGAGTATAAAACAAATATAATTGCCAGTAACATTTCATTGGTATCTTGTACAATAACATTTTAACAATTAGGTAATATAATTGAATGTGTTACGCAATTATTCTGTTACAGTCCGTATTATGCCCTTGGTTAGTAAATACCTAACTCATGATATGTGATGGCTCTATACCCATATTAAGCTACTTTGGGGAAAACGGAGTGTAACTGAAAAACCCAACATTTCTGCCCAAACTAGGAATCAAACCGCAATCGAGGAGACCTAAAATCATAACCACCTGCCTGATTTTTCCCAACTATTTTGGGGCTGCCTTCCAGTCTAACCAGTGCAGTTGAATACCAGTATTTTATAAAGCGGCTGGTTATCTAACGCCTACAACCTAGTTACTAAGTAATGCGATACCCCTTGGTAAGAATGGTTGTCAGACTTTCGGGCCTCGTGACTACCTGTAACGACTGTCAAAGATTTACAAATGACAGCCGGGATCAACGGCTTCACGTGCTTTCCGAGGCATGGAGGCAACTCTGTATGTAATGGGTGGTCAGGGTCACCCATTCGAGGACCGCCCTCGTCAATGGTTTTAACCTTGAACACCGATCCGTGTGGGGCTGGTAATATTTAGCTAAAAACAAAAACGCTTCATAGTATCTTTTTTTTTTTTTTTTTTTTTTTGGAGGGTGAGAAATCATCAAATGACTCCTCCCGCTCTGGGCGGAGCGGAAGGGAGTGTCAGACTCCTACTGACTAAAAAACACCCATGTTCCTTCATTGGCCCTTTATGTTCCAGGGCCGCGGTATCTCTTTCGAACAGTCCCGCAGCCCTGGCAGGCACCGGCCCTTGCGGGCCCCTCCCGTATGCTGACAACTCTTTGAGGCGCGCGTGGAACACGAACGCGCCGTCGACACGGCCTGCCCGTCGTCATACGACGGACGGACGGCGAGCTAGCCCATTACTCGCCGTCCACAGGCCCGCGCCTACGGTGGCCGAGAGCCATCACGGCGTGGCCCCCGACGCCCGGTGCTTCTCCCGCGGCGGCTGGGACGTGAGGAGGTTCTCTCCCTCTCACGTTCCGCCGCCTCCTTCGCTAGCATGACTGCTTCGCAGAAGGAGGCGACGGCTTCCCATTCCCTCTCGCCCCGGACCATGGCTTGAACCAGGGCCGGGCGCGAGAGGTCGCCGCCGCCTATCGCCGCTACGAGGACACGGCGGTGCTCCTCCCAAGCGGAGCAGACCTCGACGGTGTGCTCCACCGTGTCCTCCGGTCGATCCTCGCAATAGTAGCACCCGGGCGTTTCCTCCCGCCCGATTCGGTACAGGTACCTCCCGAAACAACCGTGTCCGGTGAGGACCTGCGTCAGGCGGAAGGTGAGGGCGCCGTGGCGCCTCTCAAGCCACTCCTCAAAGAGGGGACTTATCGCCACTATCGTGGCGTGCCCTGAACGGGGTTGCGATAGTCGCTCCCTCCATGTCGCCATGAGATCACGGCGGAGGTCTGTCCGCCGCGCGACAATATGCCGCGGCAGCGGAGTTACCCCCCGGCTCTGTACCTCCGCGCGCCACTCGTGCAGGCGCGCGAGGACTATGGCCTCCAGATCCCATGGCGGCAATCCGGCAAGGAGGCTCGCCGCCTCGCAGGAGATCGTGCGGTACCCACGGATCAGCCTTACGGCTACCACCTTTTGGGGCGCGTTCAGGTAGTGCTTTGCACGCAACCTCAACGAACGCGCCCACACCGGGGCCCCGTAAAGGGCCATGGACCGCAAGATCCCCGCATAGAGCCTCCGGCAGGAGGCGTTTGGCCCCCCCAGGTTGGGCAGGAGCCGCTTGAAAGCAGCCCCGGCCTTTTCCAGTCTGGGAGCCAAACGTCGGAAATGCTCCACGAAGTTCCATCGGCTGTCGAGGACGAGTCCGAGGTACCTCAACGTCGACTCGACGCCGACGGGAACCCCTCCTACCGTGAGTATGGATCCCGACGGTGGCGCGCTCCGAGGCCCATGAAAGCACATGGCCTCGGACTTGTGCAATGCCACCTCGAGACCCAATCGCCGGATCCTCTCAACGACTATCGCAACCCCGCGTGTCATCAATTCGGCCGCCGCCTCGTGCGACCTCCCCTGCGCCAGCACCAGCGTGTCGTCAGCGTAGCAGACTACGCTGACGCCGCTAGGGAGGTCGGCACGCAGCACATAGTCGTAGCCGATGTTCCACAAGGGCGGCCCCAGAACCGATCCCTGTGGAACACCGCACGACATCTCTCGCCGGTTCCATTCTCCGTTGTGACCGGGATATATGACATACCTGTCCGTCAGGTAGTCCCCGACCACACGACGAAGGTAGGTCGGCACCCGGTGATACCGGAGTGCCTCCCTAATGCAGCTCCAGGGCATGGAGTTGAAGGCGTTGGCGATGTCGAGAGACACCGCCAAGACCACCCCACCCCTGGACACCGCAGCCCCCGTCGTGAGGGCTCTCACGCGCATGATGGCGTCCACCGTCGAGCGCCCCTTGCGGAAACCAAACTGGTTGTCCGCAAGATCCGGCCCAATCCCCACCAGGTGCCCGGCGAGGCGGTTTGCAATTACTCTTTCGAAGAGCTTGCCCACCTCGTCGAGCAACACAATGGGCCGGTATGCGGACGGAGAGTCCGCAGGGCGCCCCGGCTTCCGGATGAGGACCAGCTTCCCTGTCTTCCAACGAAGCGGGAACTGGCCTCTCTCCAAGCATGCGCTTAGGAGCCCCTCCAGTCGGGGCCCGAGAGCCTGCAAGGCCAGGACCCAGGCTTTGCCAGGTAAGCCATCGGGTCCCGGGGCGGTATTCCTGGCCTTAAGCCGGTTTACCGCCACTCTCAGGTCTACCCCAGTCACCTCCGGAGTGTCGTCATCGTCATCGTGGTCCGCTTCCGGCACCGCAAGCGGCGGAGCCATAGGCGGGGGAGGATGTTCCCCTCGCGAAGGGAACAGAGCGCTCACCACGTCCTCCACGAGCTGCGGCCGGAGACTCTGCGTCAGCGGGGGGGCCCAGGTGCGGAGTTTGTTCCGCACCATCTGGTAAGGGCGCCCCCACGGATCTCTGTCGAGAGTCTCCAGCATCTCCTCGCGGGCCAAATCCTTGGCCCGCTGGACAGCCTCTTGGAGGGCGGTCTTCGCTGCTCTGTACCCCTCGTACAGCTCCGCCTCAATGGCTGCCGCATCCGCAGGACGGATGCGGAGCCTGCGATGCCTGGCGTACAGGTGCCGCGCGGCGACGCACGCCTCGCGCAGAGACGTCAGCTCTGGCGACCACCAGTGCACCTGACGCCGGGCGCTTCCTGGCCGAACTCGGGGCATTGCCACGTCACATATCTCGGACATGGCCTCCTGGAACCACCCCGCCTCGCTGTTGACATCGGCAGGCCTGCCCGGTGGTGTCACCCAGGCCTGCACGATCGAGGCTTCCAGGAGGAGCTCCCGGTCCAGCTGCTTCAGCGCCCATCGCGGACCACTCGGGGCCTGTTGGACCGGCGCGCTTGAGGGGGCAGAGACATCGAACCGGATATACCGGTGGTCGGAATAGGTCTCCACCTCCTCCATTACGCGCCAGTCAAGCACACGCGGTGACAGAGCGGGGCTAGCGAACGATATGTCCACCACCGACTCGCCCCGCATCCGCACACACGTGGGGACAGAACCCCGATTTAGGACGACCAGGCCTGCCTCCAGAGCCCAGTCCTCCACCATCCTTCCCCGCACGTCCGTGCAACGAGAACCCCAAGCCAAGTTCTTGGCGTTGAAGTCCCCGAGCACAAGCACGGGGAGGGAATGGCCTCCGATGACGACACTCAACTCCATGAGGGAGTTGTGGAACTCGGCGAGAGTTCGGCTCGGAGAGAAGTAGACTCCCGCTACGACAATCTCCCCGAACCGGGCCGCTACGCACCCCTGACCCTTCCTGACACTCTCAAGGGTCGGGGTACCGGCGGCGGCCGACGAAATTATGGTCACTGAGCCGCTTAGGTCCTCCACCCAGTCTTCCCTGGGTGGGACAAAGTACGGCTCAGCGACCACGGCGACATTGATCGACCACTGCGCCATGCTCTGGAGCAACAGATCCTGAGCGCAGGCGCAGTGGTTGATGTTCGCCTGGAGGAGGCGTAATGGGGCCACTATTGGCACTCCATTTCAGCCCCCTCCCGGGCCCCCTGTGAGGGCCCCGCTGCGGGAGTTGCAGCAGTGGCGGCAGCGGCGGTGGCAGCGGCGGCGGCGACGGTGGCGGCGGCTGCGGCGGTGGCGACGGTGGGGGTGGTGGTGGCAACGGCGGAGGGCCTCCGCCTTCCCCTGCCCCTGGTCCTGGTGGGTTGGGCGCAGGCCTTGCTCCCAGCCCGGTGGTCGGCGGGCTTGCCAGCCGCCGCGCATGCAGCGCAGTGCGGCGTGGCGGAGCAAGCCGCGGCCATGTGACCGGGCTGACTGCATCGGAAGCACAGGCGGCTGCGGTCCACCTCCGAGGTGCACTTCACTGACACGTGGTGCCCCACGTGGCAGCGGAAGCACCTCAGAGGTCTGGGCTCCAGCAGCTTCACCTGCGCTGAGACCCACCCCACCAGGAGCCTTCGGCCCTCCACTATTTTTCTAGCCGCCGTCACAGGGCAGCTAACCATGGTGGTCCGCATGCCCGTCTGGTCCGGACGTAAGGTGCCCGCCTTGACGTGCTCGGCAGGGCACCCACCGGTCCTGGTGACGGCGGCCACCACCTCCTCCTCGGTGACCGAGTCGTCCAGACCCAGGATGCGCAGGTCTGCGCACTTAACGGGCCTGGACACTCGGACCTCGTCCGCATTCAGGGACGCTCTGAGCTTTTCAGCCAGAGCGTCAGCGGACGAGCCACTGGTCTCGCCGGGGACCTCCAGCACTCGCGCCCCTGTCGCGGTGACTTTCAGCCGGAGTCCCCCGGTGATCCCCAGCTCCCCGAGGTTCACCGTCGCCTTCGCCTTTGCGAGCACGTCGCGGTAGGACACGCCCTTCTTTTCCGCGTCCGGCTGTAGTGTGATCACTACAGCTGCGGTCTTCGGGGCGCGGAGCCTAGCCGCGACGCTTCTCGCCTTCTGCTGGCGCTTCCGCTCAGCTTGCCTCGCCTTTTTGGCCGCTTTCTTCCCCCTCTTCTTTTCCCCGACCACCTGCCACCCGGCTTCGGCCGCGGCTGGCTTAGGGGGCGGAGGGGGGGGGAGCGGCCGCTGCTGCTGCCGCTGCGGCGGCGGCTGGCCCGCCGCTGGCGCTGGCGTTTTCGCGGGCTTTGCCGCCGCCTTGCCCCTCTTCTGGGCCACCGCCTTCTTGGCTGGCGCCGGTTTCGCCGGAGCCGGCTTTTTGGGGGGGGCCACCGCAGCCCTGCCGGAGGGCTGGCTGGACGGCCCAGATCCGGAGGCGGCGGCCACGGCAGCATATGAGGCCGCCCTTGGGCCCGGGGCGACCTTGTTTGCCGCAAGGGGGGGGCGCAGGACAATGCCCTCCAGCACGGAAAACCGTGCCTGGAAGGCAGCCAGCTCCTGTCGAACCAGGTTCAGAACCTGGTTCTCCACCGACACGGTCTGGCTGGGTCGCTGCTGGCCCCCCTTTTGGGGCACCTCGCGGGAGCCGGGTGCGCGCAGACTGGCCAGGTCTGCTCGGAGCTCCCCATTCTCCTTTTGGAGATGCTCCGTCGCGGCCGTCAGGCGGGCGACCTCCGCCCGCAGTTTGGCCACTTCGCCAGGCGGAGGCCTCGCATAGGCGGCCTCTGCTGCCGCCAAAATGGAGGCGGAAGCCGCCGGTATGGCCCCAAATTTGGTGGAGGGCTTCACCTTGTGGGCCACCACCCTCAAAGCGGCCTCCACCTCCGCCGCAAACCTGGACTTACGCTCCGCATCGGAGCCGCCAGCTGCACCCGCCTCGTCACCAGAGGTAACCGAATTGGCCACCCCGTGACCGGCCACCTCCGGGGGACGCCCCTCCTCCGCGAGCCGCGCCGCGTTTTGGGCCGCTGAGCGACCCCGCCCCTTGCCCCGGATCCCACCACGCTTGCTGGTGGGGATCTTTCGGGCCGAGGCCAGCTCGCCCTCGGAGGACGACCCCTGGTCGCCCTCCGGCCAGGACCGCTTGCGGAAGAACTTAGAGTTCTCCGCAGCAGTCCCGGTCCTCTCGCGCCGGGAGCTCTCTGAGCCTCCCGCGCTCACATCGCTGGATGCGGCGTCGGCCTCCGACCCCGCATCCCTCCTCTCCTCACCATTGCCTTCGGCAATACTTTCTTTTGGGTTGTTTTTATTTGTTTCCATACTGTTCCCACGAGTATGGGGGATCTAAAAAGTCCGTCTGGGGTACCCCCTGTACCCAGATAAGCCTGCGGATTTTAACCCATAACCCGCCAGAGGGTCGGCTGGTACTCTGGCGGGGGGACGCACTAGCGACTGATCTACCCGTCAGCCATACATCCCCTCGCGGTGCGGCGCCGCTTGGGATTCGGGGTAACTTTTTATAGAGGTTTTCTACCTCGCGGTCCGGGCGGCCAAGCCAAGACCCTCGGTCCCTATCGAAGCCGCGAGACGTGATCCACGACACTCCGATGATGGGATTACGATATACGACGGGGACAGTGAAGGACGCAGCCCTTCACTGTCTGCCCGGCGGCAGGGTTAGTGCACACCGAGCCCGCCCTTGCTCCTCCACTGCGCCCTCTGCGTTTCAGAGGGACGCGCGGAGAACCGCCCCCTTGGTCCAACTGGACCCCACCGTGTCAGAATATTGGCCACGACAGTACCATTCCCCGAGGAATAAGAATTTCTTCCCATTCCTAGGGGAAGGATACTGCCGCGCCCAGGGTGCACCGTCCACAGCAGCTGCTGTTCCCTCCAGACGTATCGAGAGGGACCGGCAGCCACTGGGCCCACGAGGAGGTTTTCTGACCAAGCACCCCACGCTTCATAGTATCTCAAGTTAGTCCCAAATAAAGGTTTAGCAATTTTTTCCGTAACCATCACTCTCCTGTCTTTTTCCCAATTTATTTGCGGTCGGAGCAGCATTTCGTCTTCCAAACTTCTCTATTACTCGTCATCTCATCAGTCATCTCCTTTCTAGCCATATCATCCTTCACACAGTCCATCCATCGTTTCTTAGGTCTTCCTCTACTCTTAAACCTATCAACATTTTCTTAATTCTCCTGCCCTTATCCTTATCTTCTTCATCCATACTTCACAAAGGTAAATAAGGTACATAATCGTCTAATCGGTCGATGTACTGAAATCAATGGTACTTTATAATATAATCGAGGATAAGTAGCCTTATCAACTTTTATTTCTTATCAGCGACTATACTAATGAATGACCTGGTTTTATTATGTAAACAGTTCTTTGTAATTGATAAAATTTTACAAAGGTATGAGTGAAATGACAAATGACTGTGTTCTTAATATCTTCGCCTACTCAAGTCCCCACGTACTGCCCTGCTTTCATAGGCATCATCATCTGCCTAGCCTTTTCCCAACTATGTTGGGGTCGGCTTCCACTCTAACTGGAATCTGGATGCAGCAGAATACCAGTATTTTACATAGAGCGATTGCCTATCTGACCTCTGATCAAGTTTGTGTTCAATTTAAAAGAGTTAGGTTTGTCTACATTTTGCCTGTTGTCTGTGACTGATCTAGTTTTTACATTGCAAATGCCTCTTCTGATACAGGAATGGAATGAGCGTTGATCACCTTAGTTACTCACTCTCACTCGCTCAAACAGTACAATTCAGATTTCCATATGATATCATCTTCATCTCATATTGGGGTCGGCTTCCAGTCTAACCGGATGCAGCTGAATACCAGTATTTTAAATGGAGTGACTGCCTGCCTGAGCTCTACAACCCAGTTAGTATTGGTTAATACGATACCCCTTGATAAGACTCGTTGTCAACTTTCGGGCCACTAACTAACCTGTAACGACACGACTGTCCAAAATCTACAAAATGACAACCGGGACCAACGGTTTGACGTGATTAAACCATTTTGATGTGTGACGTCTAGATAGACGAATTAGTCACACATCAAAGTCAAAACATTTATTGCGTATTCATATATGTATATTGTATATCATCAAAATGGTTTAGGAATTATTAAAAGCCACACCTCCAAATAGAACAGTATATAATAAATAATTATGTTACATCTCTAAATATTAATTTATAATTTAATGAGGATACCCTACGGTCCTAAACTACCTATATTTAAAACGAAGTACATACCTACCTAATCGTTTTTCCTGTACCTATTATGTACTAATGTAAAATGTTGAAACTCTACAATAGTTTGGCCTAAACTATTGTAGAGTTTCAGCATTTTAGGCCCACGAACTTCGTACGCATGAAATTATTAAAAAAAATATGATTGATTTGATTCCCTGTTTGAATCGAATGTTGTTAACAAAATCAAATCAAAATTATTTATTTGCTAGAATTTGGTACCTATGGTGTTACAATAAATTAGTTTCATCATATCCTGCCATAACATGGAGTGCAAATGTATTCACAATAAGCAATGTCAATTTTATTAGTCTAACTAACAATTTCATTGTTTTTTTTTTGCACAGAATGTATCCCCTTTTCTAAAACAAAAGTAGCATAAGTTAAAAGTAGCTTTTTACTGAATGCTTAAGAAAGGATACACAACAAATACATTTTTTTTTAATTTTTGCCTTTTTTCATTCTAGGTTGATTATGCTTTGCTATACCTTTCTTTCTGTCTGTCTGTTTGTTCCGGCTAATCTCTGAAACGGCCGGGCCGACTTTGACGGTACATTTACTGGCAGATAGCTGATGTTATAAGGAGTAACTTAGGCTACAATTATTTAAGAAAAATAATTAGGGTTCCGTGCAAAAAAATTAAACCCTAGAAATTGTTAATAAAATCATATTAAAATAGGAAAGTAATATTTTTATAATAATTTCACGCGGACGAAGTTCGCTGCAACAGCTAGTAATTAATATAGATGATTTAAAAAATGATTCACAGTTTCACACAGTTTTTTTTATTAGTCATTTTTGTTTTATAAGGTTTTACTATCGCAACCTTTTAACCGTATTCTGATGTGTAGGTAACCGCAAACGAATTGCTTATTTCATTATTTTCATAAGGAAAATGAAATAAAATTCAAGTAAGAGAGACGTCATGGAAATAATATGTATGTAAAACTTAGGTAGCTATTATGACGTAGGTAATGAGCAATTTGGCCAGTTTCGTAGCTAAATATTAACAGCCGCTCGGGTCGATCTTCAGGTTAAGCTGCGCTTGCCTGGGTTGGTCCGTGGATGGGTGACTACTCATTACATAGGTACCGAGTTTCCTCCGTGCCTCGGAAAGCACGTTAAGCCGTTGGTCTCGGCTGTCGTTACAGGTAGTCAGAGGCCCGAAAATCTGACAACCAGTATTACCAAAGGGTATTGTATTACCTAGTACTAACTGGGTTGTGGAGGTCAGACTGACAGTCGCTCCATGTAAAATACTGGTATTCAGCTGCATCTGGTTAGACTGGAAGCCGACCCCAACATAGTTGGGAAAAGGCAGGTAGATGATGATGAGGAAGGCCAGTACATACATAGAGCCAGTCTGTCAAGAGGCAGTGGGGTTGCCTTCTCAGGGTCCTTGCGCTCCATTTACATTATAACCCCATATGTAGACTATTTTTGTAATGAGGGGTGTAAAAATCACGGGAACACGGTTTCCCTCATGTGATCTATTTTAATGCATCTAATTTTAATAAAAAGGGTTTCTGTGACCTAGTTTTCTTGCGCCTTTGACAACTGAGCCATGCCCCGAGGATGCCAAGGACTTTTGAAGTTATGCTATATCTACGGCAAAATCTGCGACTTATACGGTCATATCTTTTGATCGCTTGACTTACAGTTTAGATTTTTCACAACACAGCAAAAAAATCGAAATCCCGAGTACCTAAATCAAATTCAAATCCCGAGTAATCAAAATCCCGAGTATTTGATATAATTTCAACTTGACACCTTAACGCGTTCTTGAATAAAAGGGTTTTGACAGACAGACAGACTGACAAGAAAGTGATCCTATAAGGGTACCTTTTTCTTTTGAGGTACGGAACCCGGAGCAGGTGACTTTTGTTTGTTTGATTCAATTTTGTTTTGGTACCGACTTCTAAAGCTAAAATTATTTTTCACTTTTTAAAGTCGGTTTTATTTTTTTGCAAAAATGTTTTTTATTTCTTCTTTTTTAGTTGTAATATTATCCTTTATAAATATTTGCGATGCATTTATTTTACATTTTTAACAATACATATCATGGTAATAGGCTTATCCCCAATAAACTGGAACTTAAGATAACTAACTGTCGAAATGCTCTGATGGGGTTCGTAAATGTGTACAGTACACCCTGCTGTACACATTTACGAACCCCATCAGAACATTTCGACAGGCTTAATGTTATATTATGGTGTTGTGTACATTGATATATAAAACAATAAAAATCCAAACGATTGAAGCAATCACGATAAATTTGCTGTCACAATTGACCGAGAAATCGGTGAACATACATAAAAATAGTTTGGCTGTATATATACATATATACAGCCGAACATAGAACCTCCTCCTTTTTGAAGTCGGTTTAAAAAAGATCATAGCACCGTTAGTTCCGACTGTGGCCACGCAAAAAAAAAATCACAATAAACCTAAATCAAAAATCCGAAGTCCCGGGTTATACCTACCCGATCACATAAAGTCATCGATGCATTAAGTAAAGAGACGTCATGGCTCGCTTGAGAGTTGGAACTGTACCCACAGCGGTCGAGCGTGACGATGGGAACTGAGAACATGAGTCATCAGGTTTCTTGTACTTCCTGCGGGCAGTTAATAACGGAAGGTCTGAGCTTGATTTTATCTGGTAATTATTGCCTCACCAGTGCAGGAAATTTTGGAGTCGCGTTTGCATTATACAGATGAACTTAGTACTCACCTCATTTTTACCCGACTACGGCGAAGCCAAAAGGAAGGGTTGTATGGTTGTTTTTAAGTATGTTCCTCCGTAGCGCCTAGACTATTCATCCGATTTTGATGAATAAGGTGTCAATCGATTCGTTATTATGGCCCGGGTAACATTTGACGGCACGGTTGGCGCAGTGACTGAGCGATTGACTGCAGCGTTGCGTGTCGCGGGTTCGATCCCCGCACGGAACAAATATTTGCATGGCCTACAGATAGTTTTTCCGGGTCTGGCTGTTTGTGTGTATGTGAGTTTAAATGTTTGTAAATGCACCCACGATACAGGAGAAATTCCTAGTGTGGGGCAACGTTTTTAAAAAACAAAAAAAAGTAGGATGCATTTTAACCGAGTACAATAGGAGGAGTCGATTTTACCTTGTAAACCCTGAATTTAATTAGAGTGTGATTTTTCAGTAGTCGGGTTTTTTAGTTGTTGTCTACACAAATTCTTGTTTAGCTTTCAAGTGTCCCAATGCTGGGCAAAGGATTCTCCTTTCTCCTCCCAAAACTCGTATCGTTTGCTGACATCTCTTTGAGGCGCGCGTGGAACACGAACGCGCCGTCGACACGGCCTGCCCGTCGTCATACGACGGACGGACGGCGAGCTAGCCCATTACTCACCGTCCACAGGCCCGCGCCTACGGTGGCCGTCTGGCCGAGAGCCATCACCGGACCGGGCGTCGGGGCCACGCCCCGACGCCCGGTGCTTCTCCTCCCGCGGCGGCTGGGACGTGAGGCTATCTCCCTCTCACGTTCCGCCGCCTCCTTCGCTAGCATGACTGCTTCGCAGAAGGAGGCGACGGCTTCCCATTCCCTCTCGCCCCGGACCATGGCTTGAATCAGGGCCGGACGCGAGAGGTCGCCGCCGCCAATCGCCGCTACGAGGACACGGCGGTGCTCCGCCCAAGCGGAGCAGACCTCCACGGTGTGCTCCACCGTGTCCTCCGGGCGATCCTCGCAATGAAAGCACCCGGGCGTTTCCTTCCCCCCGATTCGGTGCAGGTACCTCCCGAAACATCCGTGTCCGGTGAGGACCTGCGTCAGGCGGAAGGTGAGGGCGCCGTGGCGCCTCTCAAGCCACTCCTCAAAGAGGGGACTTATCGCCACTATCGTGGCGTGCCCTGCACGGGGTTGCGATAGTCGCTCTCTCCATGTCGCCATGAGATCGCGCCGGAAGTCTGTCCGCTGCGCGACAATTTGCCGCGGCAGCGGAGTTACCCCCCGGCGCTGTGCCTCCGCGCGCCACTCATGCAGGCGCGCAAGGACTATGGCCTCCAGATCCCATGGCGGCAATCCGGCAAGGAGGCTCGCCGCCTCGCGGGAGATCGTGCGGTACCCACGGATGAGCCTTACGGCTACCACCTTCTGGGGCGCGTTCAGGTAGTGCTTGGCACGCAACCTCAACGAACGCACCCACACGCCGGCCATGGACCGCAAGATCCCCGCGTAGAGCCTCTGGCAGGAGGCGTTTGGCCTCCTCAGGTTGGGCAGGAGCCGCTTGAAGGCAGCCCCGGCCTTTTCCAGTCTGGGAGCCAAACGTCGGAAGTTCTCCACGAAGTTCCATCGGCTGTCGAGGACGAGTCCGAGGTACCTCAACGTCGACTCGACGCCGACGGGAACCCCTCCTACCGGCAGTATGGATCCCGACGGTGGCGCGTTCCGAGGCCCATGAAAGCACATGGCCTCGGACTTGTGCAATGCCACCTCGAGACCCAATTGCCGGATCCTCTCTACGACTATCGCAACCCCGCGTGTCATTAATTTGGCCGCCGCCTCGTGCGACCTCCCCTGCGCCAACACCAGCGTGTCGTCAGCGTAGCATCTATTTCGGCCTAAAGCGACACGCGCGTGTGTCATTTATATCCTTCGCTCAAGTAGCGCTGTAGTGACTCGTGGCAGGCACTAAGCATTTCTGTTATTTGTTTTCTCAGCATAGCTGTTGCTGTTGCAAGACACGTGTCGTTTGACTGCGTAGATCGTGGCCAAGCCGATATAAACAGAGTAGTTACTAAACAGAGTTTTAAACAAAGAAAGTGCTTCGCAGAGTTCTAAGCATGCGTCGTGAGCTCGTACAAATAGACGCTTTGGCATTAACTTTCGATTATAGCCAATATGATTTGGGCCAGTTTTATTGTATTTTTCTCAGGAATATTTTAGACTGGTTCGTTGGTATAGTGATTGCAAACGCGACTGCTGAGCACGAGGTCCTGATTGCGATGCCCCGGGTCGAGCAAAGTGATATTTATTGTGTACATCAGAAATTTCTCAGTAGCAGCCACGGAGTTTGGATTTGTGCCCGGTTCATGCCAAAAGGCTCGCCCCCTAATTACATGGGTGTACTACTAGATGCACCACTGCCTAACCCTTCGGGGATTACATGCTTGATGTTATGTTATGAATATTTCAATTTCCCCTTTTCACCAGATTAAAATCTAACGTTTCGTTTTACTGTGATATCAAGCATTATAACTTTGGCGTTTTAACTTAAAGTCCCCGTATGCAAGACTTAGGTCTTTCAGAATCTGAACCCATTGCTGTCTCCTTCCCCATCACAAGATGTCATACTTTATGCATTAACCCGGATAAGTCTAGAATTAGCGTTATCGCAGGTGCCAATTGACCTTATTATGGACGAGGTCTAGCTAATAAGACCCCAAGGTTACTGATAATGTTGTACGTAAGTTAACTGTGAGCTCTATGTTTTCTTTGTGACATGTGGTGTAGTTTTATTCAGAACATAGTATTGTTAACAAATAATATCGGCGATGCTGATTGGCTACTTACTTGCATGCAGTTTTAGATAGTTCTTTTTATCGTGTGTGGATTGGAATTTGGTGACACGTTTGGCAATTTGAGGTTGATGCTTTTTATAAAGTGAAAATGAGATATGATTGATGTGAGTAGCAATTATGGTTTTTCTCTTCCTCCGCTATACTTTTCTGATTAATTTCGTTGCGGGATCCAAGACAGTTAAGTTGTTTCTCTGGGACTTCGTCGAGCTTCATTAAGTCTCGGCACTTTTCTGGTGGTCGCCACTGTTGATTCTGGCTTTCATGAGTTACAGTGGTTTGGGAATAGTGTGGCGGGCTTCTGTTTATAAAGTATGGAGCGTTAATGTGTTTGATTGCGATAACGATATTTATTTCATCATCGTCATCATCATCTTCCTGCCCTTGTCCCATTCTACTTGGAGTCAGCTCAACACGTTTTCTTCTTCCATTCTCCCCTGTCAGACGTCACGGCATCATTTACTCCTTTCTCTTTCATATCATTCCTCACACAATCCATCTATCTTTTCTTTGGCCGTCCTCTCCATTCATCAACATTAATATCCATCATTACATCATTTTCTTGACTTTATCCCATTTCATTTGGGGTCGCCGCAGCATTTCGTCTTTCTCCATACTTTATTTCTGGTCATATATGTTTGTTGTGTTTGTTTGTTTACCTAATTAGACGTAAGGAAAATTCCTCACTTCGCATACTCAATCCCAGGTACCTACAGCTATGTTATAGACAATTTTAAGGTTTATTTTGTTCTGTGTAAGAATAAATCTTGCTCTCAGACTTACAATAATTAGCCACTTGTAAAAGATGTGTTCCTTTAGCTTGCGCATAAAAAATAATTTCCCCACAAAATATGAAAGACATGGTGCTATTCTCATGCTAGCCGCCTCAAGTGGAAGTCAATCCAGTAAGGAATGTAAACATGCATTGTGCAGACTAAAATTGGAAATTATGCATGCCTTCAATTCGGTATGCTATGTTTACTGGCTAAGAATAGCGCACCCTTTACAATCGTCCCTAAAGCACGGGCCACACCGCCAGCTAGCGAGCGAGCGACCCGGGCGAGCATCTCTTCACCTCTTTTTAACCGACTTCAAAAAAAAGTAGGAGGTTCTCAATTCGGCCGGTATATAAATATATATTTTTTATGTATGTACCTACACTGATTTCGCCGAGGTTTCTGAACCGATTTACGTTCTTTTTTTGTTTGATGAGGAATAGATTCAAATTGGTCCCATAAAAATTTGATTCAGGTAGGCCCATTAGTTTTTATTTTATGAGCATTTTTTATCTACTTTCACCTATCCCGATGTCTATTTAAATCAAATCTCGAAAGTAAATTTGAGCCACTTTCCGGGTACCGATTGAGCTGAAATTTTGTATAAAATAAACGCATATAAATATTTGTATGGGATATTGCAACTAAAAATGAAAAAATAAAAAAAAACTTTTTTTGCAAAAAATAAAACAGACTTCAAAAACACAAAAGTGAAAAATAATTTTAGCTTCAGAAGTCGGTGACTTTTGTTTGTTTGATTCAGTTTTTTGTCACCTTGTTTGTTGTGATCTTTTCACCTATTTTCATACTTTGGTTTACACCGCAAACTACCGAGCTAAGCTACTCGTACGTCAGCGGTATACTCACAAACGATGCGAACAAAATATCCGACGATACCAGTGATGCTATTGGTTCACGTCGCGTCGCCCGGAATGCTCCCCTCGCTCGCCCGTCCGTCCGTAGTTTTCGGTATGAACCCAACATTGTTTAGCTCGCAATATCTTCGCGTAGTTTATATGTATAGTTTCCATCGCCTCGCTTCGCCCGCCAGCTCGCTCGCCCGCCTGCCTGCTGGCGGTGTGTCCTGCGCTTTATTGTGTGTCAGCTTAATAAGAAAATACTTTCCACAATTTGATGATACATAAAACGAGGTGGAAGTGGAAGCGGCTACCATGTATTCAGTATTCACCATTCTGAA